>CM077115.1:352774156-354134156 GCA_039619475.1 Icerya purchasi
ACACGTAGCTGCGCTTTGCCGAGGCCACAGATTGCGATTTAACGGTTAACGTTCGTCTCTACACATTCCGCGTTCTCAGCGAAATAACGACAGTTCCGAATTACGAGAGCATTTCAAGTGTAAAATTTAAATCGCAAAACATCGCAGAAATATCGAACAATTATGTTTCGGATTTTTCTCGATGTTCGTGTGTGATTATTTTATTCGGATTGGCTTTTTCTTTTTAATCGATAACGATTAGACACAATCGTAATCTGTTCTTAGCCAGTAATGAATTTTTTTTTTTTTTTGAAATAAGTTGTGGGTCTCACAGGGCAAATATGCCCGTTGTGTGAGTGCCCGGCACTCTTATTAACGTTTATTCAAAAAAAAATATATACAATATAAAAATTATAATTTATCTTAACTTATTCTATAATCATAATATTAATACTCTAGCGTTAAGATTAAGTATAAATATATATACGCATGCAACTACGTAACACGCCCCGTAATACGTATCTGTACATTATCACATGCCGACAGTTCAATATTTAAAATGCGAAAACATAATCTTCTTTACGACTTAATGTCCGGTAAAGACACTAGGAAGTCAAAAAACAAAAACGTATAAAGAAAGGAGCATTAAAAGGTAGAGAGATTCAGACCGTAGCTTGTTGTTCAATTTTTGCACCATTCCTTTAACCAATTTTCCACCTCCTTTTTCCACACACCAATTCTTTTTTCCTCTAATATATGATTCTTATTAATTTAATTAAAACCGAATCATCCGTATTATAAATTCGCAGATTTACCCCACGAGGATAGATGTAGTATGTATTACTTTGGTTTCTTGTCAATCGAGTTTTTTGCCTAGATGGTAATTTTATATTATTGACGTTAAATTCTAGTAGTCTGTAATAGTAATAGTACATCTTGTTAGAGGACGCAACGGCGATAATCGCGATTGTTTAGTGTTATGGCTAATGATAATTACAATATATAATAGACTAATACTAATCTAAGATTTGTCAAAGGAATCGTACTCTTCGTTGAGATTCTAAGTGCGCAACGCCTCGTTGCTGGAAACCCTCGACTGCTTTCGATTGTTTTCGTTGCGACTCGATTCTCTCGATAGTTTCTATTCGGATAATCTGACTGGTATTTTTCTTTTTGAAGAATGACACTGAAACAAATCCGGTACTAATTATAAGTTCTCGTGTAACTTTACAACTTCAGTAATGAAAATTAACAAAAAAGCGACCAAGCCAATAATCTGACTAATCTGACCGAGTACCTGTTCAGACATAGTGAAATTAAATTTGTTTGTTGAACAAAAAAAATCACGATGTCATTTTCTTAGAAACAACAAATTTTTAAGAACGAACTTTTCTTGGATTACTGGTTTTTTTTTTGTTTTTTTTTTTATGATATTATTTTTCGCGGCTCCCTAGGGCTCCCAATTTTTATTTTTATTTTTCATGGCTCCCCTTCATATGGCTTTCATTAAGAATCACTGGTCTGAATAGTATATATTTGTGTCGGAATCCAACTTGTTTTACTGGTTTCTGTTCGTCTACTGTTCTCTCCATTATTATTGTTCTTGTAAAGAACTAACACTGTTTGGTAATAGACGCTAATTAGTCTGCAGTTTTTCAGATCTCTTTGTCTTCTTTTTTTATGTAGTAGTACCATGATTCCACGATGTTTGCGCTTTTTTGTCAATGCAATGATTGCACGTCACTTGTTTTAAAACTGATTTACCATCTTAATTCAACATTTCGGGTACTGCTCCATCCTCTTCTGCTGCTTTCATTTGTTTTATTGCAAACATTGTTCCATTTTCCGATATTTCCGGTACGCCGTTTGTCCGACGGAATGTGTCGTAGTAGAGTAATGATTTATATAAATATTTACATCATCCGCGTATAGAGTGATTTAGAGAATTTATATATAATTAGGAAATTAATTTTTTAAACACGGTGTTTGTCCATTGTAAATTGTTTCCCTAATTATATCCATCATGTAGGGGTTTTAAATGTTTTGAAATATGTACATATTATTTCGTTTTTGTCTCATATTTCTTCTTGAGATTTACCTTATAATATGAGAATACCATTTCTTTTTTGCCTTTCGATAACTTAAGACTCAATATTTTTGGTCCTTCATTGGCTTATGGAAACTCTTGTATATTTTTTGATCTTGGTCTATTTTTAAGTCATCTCTTACTGGTATTTCTTCATCAATTTATTTCAACATGTTCTTCGGATTGTCTTCCTGTCTTTTGTATTAGTTCCTTTTGATATTTCGAGACGTTTATTGTTTTATCTGACAATTTCCGTTCCCGTTTCTTTTCGAACACATTTACTAGCTGCAGTTTTCTATATTTTAATCTTGACTCTATTTCGCCCCCGATGTTTTACTTGTTCTATTGTCTGCTTATGAGAAAGAATTAAACTTGTCTAAGAAGCTAGCGGGACACACGGCTTATTAATTAATACATCCAAAATAAAAATGATGCTGATATATCACAAAGACGTTCCGAACCACACCAACCTCCTCTCGTGATGGATTAGGAAAAGTAGGATCTTCTGTGTGTGCCTAAAATTAATGATCATCGATGTTAATGGAGGTTTTTCACTTGAGATAAAGAGATGTTCTCGGTAATAGCGCAATGATGCAACTGAAAAATTCAACTTGTAAAAAGAACTGGTTTTTAACCTTCGGGAAGAGACTAATTAAACACGTTGATTTCTCCGATTTTCTTGTTCGCATTTGTAATATAACGTGAAATCATGGCGTGACCCGAAAGAAGAATAAATATTTATCGATTCGTGTATAAGTGGATGAACCAGAGTGACGAACCCATCAATTTTTCAAATATATATATATATATATATATATTGTAAGGCATAATGGCAAAAACATTTAGAAAAAACGATGCCTTTGAGAAAGACACTTGACGATCGTTGACGAGAAAGAGCGTTTACTCATTAGATTGATTTATCAAAAACTGGATTTGAATTGGTCATTGGTCATAGCTCAAAATTAGGAATGTCGGAAAGCATTCACATTTCACTGATTGGGAACCAAATAAGAAGATGACAAACCTATAAAAATCCGAATTTATTTAATACGGGCTAATTGAGGAACCTTTTTAATGAATTAGGTGAAGGTTATTAAAGCGTTTCCGTGTGTGAGTGTGTATATATACGTAGGAGGTTCTGTGTAATGTACATGTATATGGGCATGTACACGCGCTCCTATATATTTATATATATATTAATTACAACGTAATTCTTAGGCTACCCCCCATTCGAAAAAATGCCCCAGATAAATGTCCCAATTTTATGTAACATTTGTTATATTTTATAGGATTTTTGTTATTGTTATTTAAAAAATGTCATAATTTTATGTAATGAAATATGCAACGAAAAATGTAACGAAAAAATTTCTTAATTTTATATAATGAAAGTTAAATGTTAGAATAGGATTTTTGTGGTTATGTTATTTTTTTTCGTGTTGATGCCGTAAGAATTACGTTGTAAATTTTGATCATTTTATACAAAGTATAGAACAGAAAGAGACAGAAATGAAAAGGGGTCAAGGGTCGCAGCCCCTTGCGAGGCCAAAATGACCGAGTTTATATATATATAAATATATAAATATATAAATATACAAATATATGTGTGTATATATATATTTATTTATTTATTTGTTTATTTTTTATTTATATATATATATATATATATATATATATATACGTACTGTGTGTATGTATAAATTATTAACCGAGTTGTGCAAATCAATTTCTCATTCGGATGGACTTAAAATTAAAACGAAGTTTAATATTTATTTTTCTTAATCAGAAAAACAGTTTAAACGGAAGCAGAGAAAAGCAGGGAGAAATTCCAGAATATTTTATCGTGCTACTTAGCATTTTTCGGTGTATTATTAAAATTCCTATTAAAAAAAAAAAAAAAAAAAGACGAGATGAATAATATTTGAGGAAAACGAAAAATCAAAGTCCGAAAAATGAATTAAATTACTAAAAAAGATTTCTCACTAAAGAAAAATAAAAACCAAAAAATGGAGAAAAAAACGTTTAAATCAACAACGATAAACCGTTTTAGTAATGAAATTCATTTCACATTAACTGGCTTTATAAACATTTCATCACTTACACAAAGTCGATTGAACCGGAGAAAAAGTTGTGTTTATAAATCTCATTTGAAAGGGAGAAAAAGTATATTTATACTTTAAAAATGTAATGCTAAAAGCAGTCGGGGCTTACAATAACAACAAATAGCAGCGGCGCGTAAAGATTATTTATATTCAGCAGTTACTTTCTCCAAATCAAAAATATCAGTTCAAATTTGTTTTGTTAAAAAAGTCGACCGAAAAATTACCAAAATACGTAACCCTCAATAAAATTTCAACTAAACGCGAATTTAAAATTTTTATTACCGACTCTCCAGTTGCCATGATGAAATTTAATTAAACGTAAACATCAATTTATTAGAATACCGACCGAAGGATGAAGTCTTCTTCTTCAGGTGATAGCCGGCTGGCTCTTCGCCAAAAAAGACACTATTCGCCCGCACGTGATGCGATCACTTATTGTCCTCTTCAAGGCCGCTTGTGTTAGTTTCATTTAATACCGCGTTCATCAATACAATCCTAGGACGCTCACACACGGTCTTCTTCCTGCAATTTTTTTTTGGATTATGACGTTTAGCGTACCATGTTCTAACCGCGATACATGCCCTAACCAGCCCAGCCGAGTTTTATGTATCCGATCCGGTGTTCTTCTTCTCTCCTATTCCATCGAGCGTTGCTTTGTTATTAATTTTTTCCGTCCAACACAGCTCCCGCCAGCATTGCATTTCAAATGCTTCAAGTCGTTCGTGGTCGACTCGTTTCGGTATTATCTGTGTTTCCGCTTTATAGAGCACGATTGATTGACCGAACGAGAAGGTTTTCATAAGTCGCTTTTCTAAATGTATGGAAATTGCCCGTTGCGTTAATAGCATCTTCGAACGCTTACTTGCCTTATTCCTTTACGTATTTCAGGTGTGCATTCAAGATTATCGATTACTGTCGCAGATATTTAACTACTCGCTTAATGATTCTGTTATTCAGTATACACAGTTTCGCTGCTGCATTAATGGCATCACTTTTGTCTCTGGGGCATGTTAATACTCGTTGTTAACGCTTAAAGCCATATGTATTATATGTATCGCTCTTATACCTGTCGTTAACGATTAGCGCCACTTATGTTATACGCGTCGCCTATATCGATATTTACATTTAACGATATATTACATAGATGTCGCACATGCATGTCGTCAATATCGATTAATCGGCCATTGTTGTTTTGTATTCACGTGTTGTTGTTACCACGCCGTTGATTTCCGTTTTTTCGAAATGGTTGTTTATTAAATCCGTTAACTACAGAATCGCTACTTTTTTTCGATTACTGCGTATTTCTCGGTTCAATAATTCGAACAATCAAGAATTAGAGAAACACTCGTTGTTCCGTGTTTCTTCATGTTGGCATGTAATATACTAATCAAAGCTGCCAGCATTTTTGCGCTTTCAGCTGATAAAATTTGATCGTCAGCAAATTCGATGGCATGTTCGTGTGAGTCATGTAAAGTGTCATTTATTTAGTACAATACATAAAATTGTTGCGGTAAATCAGAAAGTATTCCAATTAGGTTTTGGTTGTATTTTTAATTTTACATTCAGTGTTAAAAGACATATCCGTGTCGAAACAAGAAGCTCGCAACAAAACCATTTCGACTTTAAAATCGGTAAAAACTGCCGCAGATGAAAGGAAATAGACGATTTTCGATAAGTTGTAAAACGTTTACAAGCTTTCGAGCTGACTTATCGTGGTGACTTTTCTTCGCGCTACTCTTTAAATATGACCCCCAGGCGATACCTTCGAACATTGATCAAATCTTAACGTTATCCTTTTTTGGTGTTTCCTTAACGTTAATTCTTTTAAAAATAAACACACACTTATACACAAAATAATTATAATTCAAAACTAATTATATATTGCCAACTAGTTCCGGATAACAGAGATGGGTCATCTCTGTTATCCGGAACTGGTCGGCGGTATTTAATTCATTTTGAATTATAATTATTTTGTGTATAAATGTGTGTTTATTTTTAAAAGTATTCTTCTTCTTCTTTTTAAGAGCCTTGCTCTCTTGTCTTGTAGCTTAATTTCCATTTTTTTCTGTCTTGTGCTACGTTCTTAATATTATTATAATCCATTTCCAATTTTATTTTTATCTGATCTGTCCATTTAAGTCGAAGTCTACCTCGTTTCCTCTTCCCATCTAATTTCCCTTCCATTATTGTAGTGACGAAGGTGTTGTAGCGCAGTATGCGCCCCAAAAATCTGTCTCTTCCTTGTTCCAAAATTTTTATCAACTTCCTTTCTTCTTTCACCATTTCCAAAATTTCTGTATTTGTTTTCTTTCGAGTTCATGAGCTATTTAAAATGCGGCGCCATCCCCACATTTCAAGGGCCTCCAATCGGTTTTTAATTTATAACAACACACTCCATACGTAAGTCTTCATTAATGTTTTCCTTGTACCTAGTTTGACATTTTTGTTGAATAATTCTCTCTTTTTCATGAAAGTTTGTTTGGAAATTGCTATTCTCGTTCTTATTTTCATATCGCTTCTTCCTTCTTGTGTTATAATACTTCCCAAGTATCTAAAATGTTTTATTTGTTCTAATATCACTTTGCCTAACTTTATCTGTGCCATCTTTTCATTAATACTAGCTACTAATATTTTTGTGTTTCCTTTATTTATTTTTAAATTTAATTGTTCCAAGCCTTTTCGTAATATTGGTAATTGTTGTTGTAGCTGTCCTTCAAATTTCCGCTATTAACGCAATATCGTCCGCAAATCTTAAGCAGTGTATTTTTCCTCCGTTTATTTTCACTCCTTTAGTTTTTTCTTTCATCGTTGTAATTGATTCCTCTATTATTAAGTTAAAAAGCATAGGCCATAACGGACATCCCTGTCTTACTCCTCTTTGTATTTTTGCCTTTTCACTATAATCTCCGATTCTTATTTCCACCTTTTGTTCCTTATATAATTCCCATATCATTTTCCTACCATTGTGGTGTCTATTCTTATTTCTTCTAATTTTGAGAATAATGTTCTCCATGTTACATGGTCAAAAGCTTTTTCTATATCTACAAAAGCTATGTATAGTTTTCCTTTAGTTCGATATTTTTTCCCCATAATTTATCTTAACGCTAATATAGCCTCTCGGGTTTATTAACATGATCAAATCTTAAATTAGTATCTTGCTGTCGTATTATTGTGTAATTTCATCTCTAATGTAGATGGATAATATGGTTACTTACATACACTATAAAACCGATTTCGAGTGACCGTGGAAATTAATAATCAAACTGTTGAAAGAGATCACTCGAATTTGAATCGCTGAATAAAACTAAACTTGCCATATCCCCGGAAAAATCAAAAAAAAAAAAGAAAAAACGAACAAAAAAAATTACAGGAAAATGTCTATTGTGCCACATTCCGTTAAAAGCTTGGTTAATGTCGGCATATACATCGTAAATCTTTAAATGACTCTTCAACTACGTTAACCACAACAATTAACCATCAGACATCTGAATTTGTATCTTCAGGAAAAGACTACGCTTATATTGATAATAATCTTTCGGAAAGCTTTTAATGCTTACGTGTTCGGGGGGTTTCGACTATACTTTGTAGCGGTGAGTAGAGAAGCGATTCCACCGAAATTGTTGTAAACTGATGAAATAAGACCGTCCGAGGAAGGTCCGTCAAAACTTTGATTGTAATCAGGTAGAAGTTATAAGAGTCTTTTTTCGCTTTTTATCATTTTTATAGTAGTCGTACGTTTTGTAGCTAAAGTAACTTCATCGTATGATTCTAGAAAGCATTCCTAAGTTATTAGACTTAAATGTTCAGCCCAGATACCTATAAAATACCGCGCAGTATTTTTTCTAAGTTACGATACCGTCAGAAGTACCGGGGGCGGGGGGGGGCAGTAGCGTCCGTTTTATATTTCGCCGGTCGCCTTCTAATGAAGTAGACTGAGCACGATCATTTGCATTTTTATGGTTTGCAGTCCTGTGAGAATTTCGTTGTCGCGTTTTAAACGTATACATTTCTATACAGGCAGATAAATTTAAAGTGAAAAATAACAGTTTACTTTTTTTATCGATGCATCTAAGTAGGCCTAAAAAATCGTAACCCCTAAAAAAGTATTAGAGCGCACTATTACATAAACGATTTTTGGTAATTTTTGCATTTCAGATACTGAACTCGCACGCGGTAAAGTTGGTATCTTCGGTATCGTCCGACGCGGATGGCCTGGAAACAGCCAGCTCGAAACTAGAAATATCTACATCCGCTAATTCGGCTATTTTCGTTGACAATAGAGTAAAATTGAAATGCGAAGCTTGGCAGTTCGATGTATACAGAGAAAGCGTTGAAACAGAAATTGTTGACGATACGCCTCAGTTGGCACATGTTCTAAGTCCTACTCCATCGAACAGCCACGCCGCAAGTAATATGCTACAATATTTTTTTCCCATCTTACGCTTTTTTAAGGTTCTTTTTGTTTTTTTTGTAAATTTGAAATCTAGATGCTGTGTGTAACTATACTGAGGCTATTACTTTTTTTTTCTTTTTTAACTCCGCTGTACCTTGCGGCTTCTCAGCTAGAATTTCTAATTGTCACTGCTAATATTTATTAATTAGTTTTTTACTATTCATTACATATAGTCAACGAAATTAAGCAAATTTAAAAAGCCTTATATATATTTCGGTTGTTGTTTTTTTTTTTGTTATCTTTTTTTCTCTTTCGTTTTTTCGAACTTTCTGCATTCGAAAATTGAGAATGGAATCATCTATAATTTCTCTTCATAGTTTTTTCCAGATATCCGATATTCAGCAATTTTAAAACATTTCAACTAGAGACTGCTCATTATTATTTCCGTGTCCGATTGAAAATTGGGTAAAGTTGTAATTAAAAATGTGTGTCATTTGCAATTTTCCTTCGACGAGTGGAACTACTATTTCCTCTGGTGTTACTTTGCGCCGGTTTTTGATTTATCACGTCCTAGTCTTCATATGCTATTTAAATTCATTTCATTGATCTCTGTTTTCGTAACTTTTTCTTATTTTTTCTTCTTGTTTCACTGTTTCGATTTGGTTTACCAAGTCTATAGGTATTATTCCTGCTAGGATGTTGGCTGAAGTATACGATATTGCGTGATAACCGGAAATTATTAATATTCTCCTTTGTAGTTTTAGCATCTTATTCTTATCTTTTTCTCGCCAAATTGGAAAGAGTATACTATGCAGTAGTTTATTGATCCAAAAATAATAGCCTCGTAAAGTACTATCTTTATATATCTGAAACCGAACATATTTGAATCTATCTCTCTCTTCGTTCGTTAGCTCGATTTCGAGCGTCCAGACTACTTATCTGTATAGAACAGGTAGCATTCTTGTCAATTGCTCTATATGCAATGCTGGTGTACACGCGCAAGATTACACTCGGAACTAATTAATAGTCGTTTGATTTATCTATATACAAATGCAGCCCGTGTGTGTCTGAAGAATATCTCTTTTAAATGTTCTTTTACGGTTCCGTTATCGACAGTTTAAAAATCTATACGGCATTTCCGCTAAAAGTATCTTATAAGCAGAATACAGCGACAAAGTCTTTAAAACCGCACTTTGTGGTGACACTTGCTAGTTTTTCGCGTAAGTTTTAATGAAACAAGTGCAACAGGCGTGATGTCTATTCTGTGCGTACGCAGAGTGATCTTTATCAACACCAGTGCTGCTAGTGTTTCTATTTTCTCCCGAATTGGGACATCTCATATTCTTGCTTTTTACGATATTGTCGAATATATGTATAATGATTTCAGCCAGCACAGGGAGTAGTGGAAAATTACGGGAATTCTAGTGCACTGACATATATGTTGAAATATTTAGTTTCTTACTACGGACATATATGAAATATTTAGTTTCTTACTACGGACATATATGAAATATTTAGTTTCTTACTACGGACATAAAAGAAATTGGACACCAATTATTTCGTCCATCCGGGAAAATGCAACAGAACAGTATTCCGTAAGCGACTGTATCGAAGGAATACTATTTTCCTTTCAATCGTGAAAATGTATCTGGACTTTCACAAGCAGCGGCTGTTGTAATGGCATTAAAATTATAACTCTATTTTCTAAATATTATTTTTCCATTCTTTTAGTAGAGATAAAAAGAAATCTGATGTAATAAATAAATCAGTAATACATGTACTCCCACCTGATGGCATCGAAACATTCGCTGAACGTCAGTTAACCTCTCTTATAGGATATCATATAAACCCGGTGTACTTGAAAATCATTTTTCCGCTTAGTTGCACTTTTAATTTTACTTCCGAAAAGGTGATACTCGGTAGTGATAGAAGTGTTTACCGTGATTACACTACAGTCGCCGATCATCGACGTCACAACTGGTTCTTATCAGTTTCATCGATCTCTACCAGATAGAAGTAGTGTTTATCGCCGACAAAAATCGGGTATGGTATAATGAAAACTGATAGCTGTTCTACGATGGCGCTGTCTTTTATGATACATGATATTGCATTAAACGCGATATGAATAAAAACCTTAAGAAGTTGCTCGGCTATAACACGTCTGCGGCTGGCGCAAGTTCGAAAAAGGTTAATAATAGTTCAAAGCGAAATAAAAAATAACGAGCAGCCTGTCTAAAAATTTACACAACACCTAATGAAAACTCAACGCCCGGAAAATGCGAAACCGTTGCAAAAAGACATTGGTGCACCAATCGAAGTCGATTGAAAAAAAAAGGTAATCGAAACACATACCGTTAGTCAACAACGTACGTCTTCATCGGATCATCTAGGTTACGCAAAGGCTACGGGAAATCAACAATGCTACCGGAGCGAGGAAACATACCGTACTTAATGAAATCAACGCGATATCTCACAAAAGCAGAATATATTAAGGTAAATCCTCTTCTTATTAGACGCCTGCGAAAAATGTCTAATAGTAGTAAACTGGTCATCTATAGGAGACCCGTCAATCATTTAATGGGAAACCATCCAACAATGAAAATTAACAACGCGGAAATTATCCTGAAAAGCAACCCGTTTGTACTTTTTTGTTATTGTACATACCAACATTCTGCGTGATATTATTGTCCGTAAATTATCCAAAAAATAAGAATTACACCCGCATTCTGGAACACTAATCACTTTAAAAGCAGAATTTTCCGATGCTGCAGGATTTTCTCACGGACTGCGGGCGTCAGATTTTTGTGACGACTTAAATAAAATTCCATCCTCTGTTGTAATTCATTATTTAGAAGAAGCGTATCGAATATTTTTTTGCTTCCAATGATTCCCTTACGTATTTTATTTGTAAAAGCACACACGAAATTAGGCAACGACAAGATAACTAAAAAGCAGTATCGCGATGAATAGTTTCAACGATACTGCCACGAACCATGAAAAAGTATCTTTCATTTAAAATACATGTTTCCTAATTGATGAAAACAACGAATTCGAAGATAAGCTGGTGTCTGGTAATGAGATCCGGATGGACTCTGACGGATACACGAATGGTTTTAGGATTCAAAAACCGAAGCAGATAGTGTTCTCCAGCAGAAAACCAAAACACCAAAAAGAGCACTTCCGTCTTCATTGAGCAGTGAAAAAATAACTGACGTCCTTCGAGAAATACAATAACCGATAAATCTCTTCTATCTTTGTCTGATATTTTTTTGAGATTGTGCAACCAACAAAGAAAATTATAGAAATAAATAGTTCAAATCTTCCGACGGATGACTTTCTCTGTAAAGTATCTATATCACCCAATGCGGTGAGTTCACTATATTGGAATATAACATCAATCTAAGCAATATTGTAACAACGATTAGTCTTATTTATTCGCATGCGAACAAACACAAAAGCATCAAAAAATCCGATGCACCAGATTGATTACAAAACTAACAATAACTTGTCAACGAAACATTTTCTTTAATGAACGATATATAATTCACAACTTTACCTTTAATACGATAAGAAGCAGAATAGTACTTCGTTCATTCTCTCCCTTCCTTCTCCTTCTGTTGTCCAGGCTCTTAATTCCTTTTTTTTTTTTGTCGCCTATCTCTGATCGTGTAAAGATCTGAGTCTCTTGCGTCCTTTTTCCTTTGTTCTTGGGCCAGTGTCTTTGTAGAAGAACTCCAAAAAAAAAAAAAAAAGTAATAAATACGAGGCCTAGAATTAATAAGTGTGATTACTAAGTCACTCTAATTACAAAAACCGTAACTTATATAGGTCCAAAAATATTTTGCCACCAAGAAACAAAACTAACTCTGTCGAAAAATTTCGCTTTGAAAAAGTATAAAATTTACCGTAAGAATCGGTATACTGACAACAAAGCCCAATAAGAATTATTGCTACATAAATACACAAATACGCCAGCGATGATAGTTATAAAGCACATTTGACAGCATTATTTTGACCATGTAAAATCATGTATTCCGGTAAAAATAGTCTTATCACCAAGGACATTCTAATAAAAACAGGACCCTAAATTCTCATGGCAGATGCGAATGTTTACAATGCACTCTCTGCGGTTCGGATCATATAGAGATAATAATAGAAATCAAGCGGTTTATGGTAAAAAATTCGGTAATTTTTTGCAATAACTTCGATGGAACTCACAGGTAGACCCTGCGGACTTGGGGAAACGAATTTCAATGATTTTTGGTGTAGTGGCAGTATACCATGTGAGTATACTATTTGTGAAATATAATTAAGATACTCAAATATAGCTGAGAAAAACAAACTTAAAGTTTCCTCAATACTTTATGTATCATCATCGTCTGAGTCGTATCGCTCGATTCCGAGCGTCGTGACTACCTATTTGTACATTCTAGTTGTACAGAATAGGCGCAGCGTTCATATACGCAACGCGAGTGTACGCACGCAAGACCACACCCGGAACTGATTGGTAATCGTTTGATTTATCGATATAAAAGTGCAGTGCCGCGTTTGTCTGCTGTGTCTACTGAACTAGCGCGCATATGATGGTATATGATGTGGTGATTTTCTATTGCCTACCACGTGATTATTAGCGATTATTTATTTATTTATTTAATTATTGTAATAAGTTATATATAAGTTACTGTCTAATTACACTTGTACACGCGGTTTCGAATCTAGCTATGTGCACTTATCGTTTTTTTTTTTTTTCCTATACATTAATTCATTTTTTAGAAAAGTAAATAATTTATTTATTTACTCATTCATTTATTTTTTTATTACTTATTTATTTATTAAATGCTTTTTCATTATTTATTTCATTAATTTAATTTCTACTATTCCGATAGAAATTAAACTTAAATACAAGCGAAATGTTATGTAACTTACATATAACCTATATATAAAATGTTGAGGAAACTTTAAGTTCGTTTTTCTCAACTATATTTGAATATTACATTTTAATATTTTACACATAGTATACCCACATGATATACTACTACTACACTAAAAATCATTTAAATTCATTTCTCCGAGGCCGTAGGGTCTCCTTGTCAGTCTAGAATAGACATTGCCATCTCATGTTCCCGCATCGGTCATACTATAACATGACAAACGATGCAGCCTTGTATGAAGGACTCTGTCCGCTTCTAATCAATTTAAATTCAAATTGATTCAATTGCACCTTTTCAAATGTCTGTATTGGAATCTGAAGAAAGCGAACTGGTCTTTCTTCACAGATTAAGTTTCAAGAAAAAAAAAATTAACGTAATATAAAATAATGCAATTATATTTTAGGGTTTTTCACGTGCAGACAATACAGATCTATTTCAATTTCGAATTATTTCTACCGTTAAATTAACGTTCAAAAAAAACAATTAACCGTTCAACAGTTTTATTTTTTTTTCCAGGTTACTTGAAAGTAACGACAGCGTCTGTGATATTAATTTCGATAAAGGTCATTACCATCGTCAACTTCAGTTTATTCAATGGTAAAAATAGTTGATAAAATTAATTTCTCGAAATCGCGATTCCGTCATCTATTCCACATTATCCTGATAAGATACGTAAACACTACCGTCGTAAGCTTACACTGGCAAAATCCGCTGCGATACGAACAAGTTACCTATCCCCCGATTGCTGCATTTCAACGATCTTACAGATAATAACGAGGTCTGCACCGAGATAGCAGTTCAACTGATTCTTGCGTTGACTCTTTCTGTTAAAGCAAGTCCCATACCGGTGAATAAAATGTTGGGAAAACTATAAGCTGAAATAAAGTTTACCTAAAACGTTTTCGAAAATGTGTAAATGTTACTAATATTATTAATATCTGAAGGAAATAATCGATGTTTATCCGTAAAATAATATTATTGCGTCTCGTTAAATACTTTATTATTAAGTATTTCATAAAATGGCATTTTAAATCCAAACATTAAAAGAATAAAGATTCATTTATTATGAATTAAATTTATAAACTATATATATATATATGCATTTTGTGTATGTACATATAATATAAATATTTAGGACGATTAATTTGTATATACTAGTATGTATATTTTTGTTTTTGTACAGATTGTAAAATTACCGCATTAACTTTATGTAACTTTATTCAAGTAATACGTACATACATATATACTGTATTCATACATACATATACATACATAATGTTTTAACACTAATAATAATCAATAGTGTTTTAATGTAATAACTTTTATGCGGAAAATATCGAAAATTTACGAATTAAAATTTATCGCTCGCTCGTGAGACATACGCTACACGCTTTAAACGGTGTAAAATATTTACACCTATACTCCTAATTTATCTTTGTTACTATTTTTGTAAATATAAAATAGACCCTCGAGACTCACATTAGAGCTGCACAGTGCCTTATTGTTGTACATCGGTCTTTTCAGCTTTCCGGTTTCGAAGTGGTCAAGAATTTTTAGCTTCGGAACGTAAGGAGTAAGTATTTTTGAAAAATTACTAGAACAGTACGAAAATGGTACACATTCCGAGATGATTGGGTGATGGAGAGAGAACGAGTGGGACAAGGTTCCGCCGTGCTGGTTTTATTAAAAAGTAGCTTATTAACGTTACCGAGAATATTTCCTATATACTGCGCAATGTATAATTTTGAACAAATTCAAATTTTCCATTTTTCCATGCACCGGCATCTGTTACGTAAATTTTGTGATTAATCCTCAAGTTTATTTTAACTCTCTTTTTAAAAAGGTGTGCAAACATTTGGTACATCGAAACTGAAATATAATTGTATATATGAGCTTTTTCAATACATCAAAATACATCGGATGAACAAGAGTTACATAAATGAGGGTAAGTGAAGAAAAAAATGACGGATTGTAAGAGATGATTTCTTTAGAAAAAGGCGCAACGCAGTCAGGGAAAATATATCAGTGCATACATCAAAAGTTTCGGTGTATCTTTGAATATGTTAATCTCGTTTAATCGTTAGTAACGGAGTGTGTTAAGGAATTAACAGTAGTCAGATAAATCTACGTCGACAAGGGCAACATCAAAATACATTGCTAAAATGTGGGGAAATAAAAACCGGTGTGTGGTACACGTAATTTCAGACAAGGAAATTTATTCTCGATGCTACGAAAAATAAATTGTAAGTTTTAATCGTTCGGAAGTTTAATTTTTTGGCTCATAAAATCGGATTATTTCGTATTCAATATTTAAGTTGAAAAACACACAGAAAAAAAGGCGAAAGCTTAATGTGTTACTTTATGAAAATGTACGTGTATAATAATTCCGTTGAATGTACACACTTTTTAATGCCAATAAGCAGATTAACTAAAAGCCTATTTTAAAAAAAAGCGAATTTTCTTAAATTTTTAAATGCTCTAAAAATGTTTTGCGCATACTTTTGACGATTCGATGATTGATCTACTTATTATGCACGAATGAATGTCGTTATTAGTATCGATAAAAGTGTATTCGCCACGTTGTTATTTCTACCGAACATTACCAGAGAAACATATATCGAATAAAATCACAGTATTTTGTTAAAACAAATGAAACTTACTTCTTTTTAACCGACTTCAAAAATGGAGGAGGTATTCAATTCGACTGTATTTTTTTTTTTTTTTTTTTTATGTGTGTTACCACAGAATTTTCTTCTAGATGAATCGATTTTAATGATTCTTCTTTTATTTGAAAGGCGGTGTTTGTCATGTGGTCCCATTTAAATTTGATCAAGATCTGACCGATAGTTTTTGAGTTATCCTTAATAATGCGGGAGATTGAAGCTTTTTGGATGCTTTTCATTCATGATTGTTTTCACCGTCGGATTAGATGTATTGACTTATAAAAATAAAAATACTATAAATTTGCCAAATTACCATGGAAATGTAGATTTTGGTGTTTTCACACCGTGGAAATATATGTGTTCTTATTAAAATGATTTAATTTAATTGAATAAAAATGCACTAAAAAGTAACGAAATAAAATGCTTTTTACAAAAAATAAATACCGATACTTGAAGATTTATTATAGAAATTTAAAAATGCACTAAAAAGTAAAAAATAATTACTCCCGATAGGAAACTATATGTGTATCAGAGTGATATAACACTTAAGTGGTGATATTATTGTAATTCTTATACAACATTAATACTTTTCAGAGTTGGCATCAAATTCATATTAAAAGAATAATTAAAACTGCATTAAATGTTGATTAAATTGTTCCTAACATGAATTTAATTCCAACTCTAATAAGTATTAATGTTGTATAAGAATTACGATAATATCACCACTTAAGTGTTATATCACTCTGATATGATATATTTTCCTATCGGGGGTAATTATTTTTTACTTTTTAGTGCATTTTTAAATTTGTATAATAAACCTTCAAGTATCAGTATTTATTCTTTGTAAAAAAGCATTTTTTAGTTCCTCAGTTTTTAGAATGAGTTTTTTTTCATTGTTTTATAAAACGTTTAATGAAAATATAAATAAAATTAACTTTGGTTTAATATGCGAAACTGAGGCGCATAACATTAATAATGTCATAAACCGTTCTGATTTCATATATTTACATAACATGTATACTTGCGAGGTGTGGCTATTAAATAACAGGACTGAGTAGAAAAAAAAAAGAAAAAGAAAAAGAAAAAGAAAAAAGGTGTTTAATTACACGCAGTATTACAAAGATACACTTTTTCGTTCAATATGATCACCTTCCGGTTGTTCGCAAGGAGCCAAACGGTTTTCTACTTTTCGAAGTAGCACTTTTAAAACTGGTAACCGAGACCGACCGATGAAATATTAAACCATATGCTAACCGTAGTGTAGAATCAGCGCGACTTTTTAAAATGTCCAGGAGTCATAAATCAGAGCTCCATGATACGCGCGGACGTTATTGCCTTAAATGAGTTCAAAATTCTTCGAGTACCGATATAAAGAAATTGAATATGAACATCCCCCAGATAAGCCTATGATCAAGATACACATCGCCAAGTACTTAATATGAGAATATCTGGTTAGTCGGTTGCCCCTTAAATAATCTGTCTATGGGATTTTGCATTATAGGGTTTAATAGTACAGATGACGTAAGAAGATTTGAGTGGAAAAATTATGAAGTCCGGTTGTATTAGAACACATTGTTAAATCTTTTTATACAAGATTGATTTCTTTGAATAAAGTTGCGTAAATTTTAAAAAAAATCACAACTTGCTTTGTGTCTTTGTATGGAAATTTTATTTCGTTGTAGGGTTTTTTTTTTTTTGTTTTTTTTTTTCCTACCCTGGGCGCGCCAGCGGCCTTGACCCAACAACATGAAAAATTAACAGTTATAACTAAATAACCAGGCGGTCAGAAATGGAGAGGACAAAGGACAGTAGCAATGGGATAACTGAAGGCAATGGGAAGGAAAGAATATAGGTAGCGTTAAAGGGAGTAGGAAGACCCAAAACTAAAAGTTGGGTGTAAAGAAAAGAGCGTTCGTTAGAGAGTGCTGAACATTCGAATAAGATGTGATTTGAATCACAAATACAAGAAGGCTCAGAAGCGTGAAGAAAGCAGAAAGTAGAAACAGCTAAAGAAAAACGATAGCGAGAAGAGGGGAGTAGAGAATGATTGATTCTAAGCCTAATTAAGGAAACAACAGTGGAACGACGATAGATAGGAATAGATTGAAACCAAGGCAGGAGACTAGGAACCGGTTGAATAAGACGGTACTGAGAAAAGCGATTTGAGGAATATAGATGGATACATGTCAGACCAAAGTCTGGAATGATTAGAGCGTGATAGAGAAAGAATGTCTGAGGAAGGGAAAGAGTCGAGGAAAGGACCAGTGCGGGCGGCTGAGCGAGCTAAGGAGTCAGCTGAGTCATTTCCCTCAATATTGGAATGTCGTTGTAGGGTTCCGGAAAATATAACTTTCGGTCGAAAAAAAGGTTACCCATGTAACTGGCAAGAAGAAAATAGAAACCTATTGGAGTTAATTGCTCTATTGCTATAATAATATTAACGTTATCAAAAGCCGCTTTTATGGAAAAAAATGCGACCGATAAGAATTGTTTATTGATAAAGGATGAATAGAGAGATGCCATTAACAAATTACGTCAAACAATCTCCATGGGGTACCTAACCCCGACCTGAAGCTAAAACACGATCCTAGGAAAAATGTTATTGTGTTCATTTCCTTTTTATCATACAACTTGCTAGGCTTACGGGTGAGACAGAATCAAATAACGGTTGCACCTAAGTGTCTCTTGGGAACTGGAATTATCAGTATTCGAAGAGTCACTAGGTATATTACCTGTACTTAGAGAAGTTCATTAAGAAATATTACCTAGGGCAGATCTGACTTTATCGCCTAAATGATTCAATACTGAACGTATTATATTAAAATAATGTTTCTTTTAAATTGTTGTATAAATGAAAGCGCTACAATATTGATAAAATTATATAACTATCGTCTTTTGGTGTTCTATTTTATCTGTTTTTTTATTTTTAAATCATTTTGGCAGAACCCATATTTCTCTAAGTGAAATATATTAAATTTACTGCAATAATTAGTAAATCATTTCTTTTTTATTTTCTTCAAAAATTTCTTTCGCTTGACATAATAGTTAAAATAATTCCGGCCTTGTGCAGCAGTCGCATATTTAATAACCACATCTCGTATATATATATATATTTATTTATTTATGTAAATACACATACAACTCGATCTTTCGAGCCTCCCCATGGAAACACTCCTGGATCCCCAGACGATAATTCATTTATAATACCTATAGAAGAGTAAATTTTAACGGACTATGTCATCCTTAAAAAAAATAATTTACAATTTGCATCGATATTTTTTTTGTTTTTTGAACCCCAATTGCAACTTTGGTTAATTTATTTCAAAACATAATAAAAAAAAACACTTCATATTTTGTGATGGCTTTTTCGTATTACCCTCGGGAAAAGAATAACATTATCACGTCAAAATATGAGTGTAAATGAAAAAAATTATCCGTGTGATTTTTGCAAGTCGTTTTGTTTCTTTTTTACATTAATTCTTACAAAATTTTTTGATTTAATGAATTATTTTTAACCTTTTCAAAATAATGCCGGATTCGATTAAAAATTATTCCGCTTATTAAAATAAAAGAACGTAATCCAAAAAATATTATAAATACGATATTTAGTCGACTATTATTTAACAAGTGTGATTCTCTCATCCCGTCTTGGGCAAAAAATATAGTATTATCTCTACAATTTTTTTCATCTTTTATTTTTTACTATCATCTCCTTGCTTCTTTCCATTTTTTTTTTTTTTTTTTTTTATTACGAACGATGCGTGTAATAAGCAAAAACTGGCTACAACGAAAAAGTAGCAAAAAAAGTTGAAATGAAGTTTACACAGTCAACTGAGCGTGTGGTTTTAGAAATGTGTATTCGAAAAATTTAGGTAATTAAAATAATGCCGCCCATGCAGAGTGTCGCGAACTAGAAAACCTACTATTGGTTATTAGTGAAAACAGTGAAGAAAGGTTCGGAAATATTGGAAATGTTTCCATTTGGAAAATTTTGAATGATTTCCGTAGTTCCGAAATCACTTTTTTGACACGTATGTATTTTGATTTTACGTCCTCGAAAATAGACGGGGAATTCTGAAGTTTTGCGAAGTATGGGTTTTGCTTATTATATGTTTCGCCGAATATTTTACTATTTCACTCATTATATGTTTTTCCTTGTTCCTTTTTTTAGTGGCTACACCTTCTAATCTTACTCCATTCTTTCACCATTCTCCGTCCCCCCTTCCTGTATTAGAATAATGCTGTCTACTATTTTACGTACGTTGCAATTCGATTTTAAAATATAAAAGACACACTGTTGTCTAAAGCCATTCTTGCTTTTCATATCGCATTTCTACGACTTGTCATCTGCAGCAATTCTACTAAATGAATAATAACTAATTTTTGATAGGTATCCTGATATCCTGAAGTTAGAAAAAAAAAAAAAAAAAAGAAGCAACTTATAATTTTTTTCTGGATTAAAAATCGTACGAAATATAATTTTTAATTCGAATTAAAGCTTTTGTTTTTTTTTTTTTTTTCTTTTATAATTATTATACGTACCTTAAATTCTTTTCAAATACTGGAGATATTTTTTATGCTAATTATAAATACATTTGTAAATATTTTGTCTATTTTTACACCTAATACGTTATCTATTACGAAATAAAAATATTTGTATTTTAAACAATTCGTATTATTTTTCCGGTCGCTTTTAATAGTAAAGCGAAAAAATTCTGCTGTTCGATAGATCGCGCGTCCTAACAATAATCATCGACCTCTCAATCGATAACCGGAGTGTACTAAGCAACGCGATAAATGAAACAACCGAAATATTTAAGATCGCTTAAAACGTTTGTACATATATATGTATATATGTATATATATATATATATATATATATATATATTAATGACTACCGGACCTGATGTTTTTTCGTTACTTAAAAATTAGTTGATGTTTTGTATTGTATAGAAATCATGTTGATGCATTTTAAAAGCGCGTTAAAAATTATCGGTTCTGAAAATTTACTTACGGAAGAGTAAATATTGAAATTCTTAAAAAAAAAAAAAAAAGAAAAAAGAAATTGAATCTGCCTTTGCGAAGCAATTTTATAATTTAATGTACTGAATGCAAAAACCAAAAAAAAAAAAAACAAGATTTCTAAATAATCCAAAAGTATATACACAACTTCTCAAAAAACATGACAAAAGTTTCATATTACCTCCTTTGTATTATAATGTGGTCATTCTTGACTTCGCCATAGACCCTGGACCGCTACTAGATGCATTGTAGTCCTCTATAATTCTCATAGAATTATAAAGAAACCGATTTCAATATGTCATTTTTCGCAAAATGAAATAAATTATATGTAAGCGTGACGGAAGAACGTCACAAATTCCATTACAGGACCTTGCTATTATACCCAGTCGGTGTGAAAAAAGTATCACAGTTAATACATTTGATTTCTGTGTCCTCAGCAGGGGTTTTATAAAAGCAAATCGATTAAAAGATAATGTGTATCGAGATACTGGTTTACAAGTGATATAACACGTTGAAAATTATACGCTTCGTAAAGAAATCTCTCAAAGATACGTAATGCTACTTTCGGAACAAGCCCAGCACTCATAAAGAAGCGTGTTTATGTTTAAAATTGTACGCATTACTATTCATCCGACGCCGATCATGCGTTCTTTCAATGTTCATCTCTTTCTGTAAAGCATTTTTTATTCCTATTTGTTGAGGTTTCGACTTCCTACTCCTTATTGTGTTTCCTATATCCTGTCATTTCCCTTCCCAAATTAATTATTCCTTTGTAGCATAGATTTCTGATCGGATTAAAATATAATCGGCTTCTTTCCTTGCTATTTATTTCTCGGTGAAGGTCTTTAGCTGACGAACCCAAAATAAAAAATATAAAAAAAAATACTATTCAAGCTTCTAGCGATTGTTGCAGGTCCTTCGCAGGCAATGTTTGTATCCGCGGAATTTCCTCACCGTGAATCTGCGGCTGCATGAAAATCACAAAAACGGGAAAAGAAGTCTTTTCAGCGAGTTTTTACTTATTAGGCAAATTTTTGTACAAATCAAGTCTCAATGATTGTCACACCATATGGCTTGTAAAAATTTTATCAGTCACTGTTTGCGAGTGGAGAAGCGTACGAATTTATCTTTCAGCAGGTAATAACAGACACTGTTGTTATTTACAGCCCACTACCCATTTTTAGAATTGCGTCGGATTTGTACCAATTCGGCCTTCTTGTCGCCAACAACATTATCCGAAATTCACGATCGACGGTATACGAATATAACGTAAAAATAACTCATCGCTGCGAATCGTTCATAAGGTAGTGCGTCAAGTCGATTGAAAAAAATGGAAAATAAAACAAGAACTACTTTAGACAAATGTTGACAATTCCGATTGGGCAAAATACGACAAAAAAGGATTTGTCTCTTTCGAATATAGTTTATTTTTTTTCTTTTTATTCGGCTTATTGAAATGTTGGACCAACGAATGATACATTTCTGCATGCGTAGGAGGATCCGAATTCTACTTAAATCAAATATCGCTGTTTCTAAACGGATTCAGTATAATTGATAAAAAATGTTTCTTAAATGATGTAAATAAATTTTTATCATACGAAAACGCGAAAACTCTGTTAAAGTTCTTTTTGCGATACTTTTTATGCTCGTTCACTTACAGAATTCCTATACTAAATTTTAGGTAAAATTAGAGTTTCAGGCAGTATTAAAATAGCGGAAAATATTAGGAAGTCGGCGTAAAATCTGTTGACAGCTTGGTTTTACATGTGATATATATATACATATGCATGTAGTTGAAACAGAAATAATTTAAAAAATGCAAAAGAAATTATATAATTCGTGTAAAATTGTCCGGATACTTTTATAAACAATATTGGAAATCAAGTAAAGCTATAAGACATTTTAAAAGGGATTATTTTTTGCTTTAATGTATGGATCTAGTTTTAAGGAACTTTCCCAGAAATAGTAAAGATGAAGAATGATAAGCCTCCGCAAAATACAGCTTTATCCACTGACAGAATAATCCAATAAAACCAACTCGGATTAAAAACGTTGCGTTTGGCGCTTTTTAATAAGACTAAGTTTTCCAACAAATTGATAGGCCTTTCACAGTTTAGTAGAGACTTTTCGATTGGATTGCGACAGTTTGCTCGATAGCATCGGTCAGGCGGGGAGGAGAGCTCCGTTCAGAGCCTTATTTTACTGACACAGCTCGGGTCGGCGGTCGACGTTTTTAGTGTTCTTCTGAAGTACTTGCATCGGTTTCGCCTTGCCGGCTACTGCGCTGGGGGAAATACTGACAAGCCGTAATGTTCGTAATCGCTTTTGTTTGTTTATTTTTCAAGAACAGTTAAGGCTATTTCAATATTTTCCCATTAAACAATTACCCTTTTGCCGTTTTCAATCTGTAATTTTTTCTTTTCTTTCTTTTTTTTGACCTCAATATGCGGCTATAACTTTTTAGGGCTTCATCAGACAGTTCTTTTTATTACAATACACACTGCAGGCCTCTTTATTGTTGGTAAATGTAATATTTTTTTCTTCAATAATGTTTTTAATCAGCCACTACACCCCACAGAGACTTTACCTACTAAGCCTAGCTTTTCGTATGAATGCTATTAACAAATTTGGGGAGCGTAATATCCTGTACGCTCACCTATTAAAGCTGAATTTTCCTATTCCCTATTATTTAACTTTTCCGTCTGCAAAGGTTAGTTCCTATTCTTGCCTCTTTTCTTTCATCGATCTCCGACCCTGGATTAAAATTTAATTTCTAACATACTCCAGTAATCCTGAAAAAATAATACCACCCGAGAATATCCGTGATTCAATTTTTCCCTATTAGAGGAAGTTTAAATTTTCAACGCCTCCCCTGACGGAAGAGCGTTGAATAGTAGCTATACTAGAATGGCCAACTTGTACCATGTTCTCTTTTTTGTTGTTTCTACAAGTGTGTTTATATTTTGCATTTTCAATTATGAACGAACAAGTTACACGACATAAACGCTTGGTATTTCGTTTTTACTTATAAATATACGAGAATATTATTTGTTTTACTTTTTGGTACTCTCTTTGCTCTGATGCCGAGCGCCTTTCAACAATTTCGTTTAATTATGGAAAACACTATTTCGTTTTCAGGAAACCTATCCTAAAACGACCTCACACAAAAT
Organism: Icerya purchasi; assembly: GCA_039619475.1. NCBI lineage: Eukaryota > Metazoa > Arthropoda > Insecta > Hemiptera > Monophlebidae > Icerya > Icerya purchasi. The sequence goes on from CM077115.1 coordinate 352,798,500, forward strand.
CAAACCATTTCAAACAGTTTTCATATAAGTAAATGTAAACTATATGTATAAATACTGTTCCTCGATCGCAGTAAGAGAAATTATAAACATTTTAAAATCGATATAGTTATCAAATATTACTTTTAACCGATAAAAATACGCAAAACAGATAACTAATTTTCATGACAATTAATTATGCTTCACAAGGGAATATTCCGTCTTTAGCTAGAAAAAAAGAGAAGGAAGAAGTTTAACAACTATAGTATATATTATTTTTTTTTTTTTTTTTTTCCCTACCCTGGGCGCGCCAGCGGCCTTGACCCAACAACATGAAAAATTAACAGTTATAACTAAATAACCAGGCGGTCAGAAATGGAGAGGACAAAGGACAGTAGCAATGGGATAACCGAAGGCAATGGGAAGGAAAGAATATAGGTAGCGTTAAAGGGAGTAGGAAGACCCAAAACTAGAAGTTGGGTGTAAAGAATAGAGCGTTCGTTAGAGAGTGCTGAACATTCGAATAGGATGTGATTTGAATCACAAATACAAGAAGGCTCAGAAGCGTGAAGAGAGCAGATATTATTTGAATTAAAGGGGTATCTGAATTAATAAAACCATTCTAAGAGATCAGAGAGGAAAAAACCCTAAGCGGAAGAAAGGAAGTTTAAAGGACTTAGTATAAAAAGGGGCTGAACTAACTTCGTATGATCCTCTAGAACAGAGTTTCCCTACTTTTTCTTCGTCGAGCCTCCCCGAATTATAAATAATATTTTTATGCCCCCCTTAATTTTTTCATTAAAAAAAAAACGCACATTGGTTTAACGGCACTTATTTATTTTAATTCTAAGTTGTATAAAATAAACTTTAGCCAAATTTAAAACGTTTTTATCGAAATAATTTATTATAATTAAAGTACTAATGAGATACTTGAGCTTGCATGTTCTGCACCAGTTGGTTGATTCTAGGTTTAGTTTCTGCCAGAGCTATTGTCAGGTCGCTATCAATGGCAAGACGATTTCGCTGCTTAGTTTTAATTAAAACCAGAGCTGAAAACCCTGCCTCACATAAGTAAGTCCAAGAAAAAGGACAAGTATTCTCAAATCAAGAGAGGCAACTTTCGAATTAATAAGGAAACGTTTGATCCAAAATTTCTCCAATGTCAAGAGATAGAAGAGTCATCTTTCGTTGTCGAATCAACCTTCATTTCTAGAAATTCTTTCTGTACTTTTCTGGTAATTATAAGACATCAACAACAAATGAGTTTCTGGGTCATGTGACATATTGGTGACTCTGAATTAATGTCTCGATAATATTGGTGAAATTCGTTTTCCAGCGCTTGCAAATGAGTTTACATTTCAACTTTGAAATCTTCGTCCAGTTTTTTGTTATTAATTGCTTTGAATAGTCGAGAAAAAGATATTATTACATTTTCAACAGATACCTTTTGATTCCAAAGTTGAAGCTTAGATATGAACTCTTGAATATGATCATAGTTACTTATTACAGTGCCGTTTCTGCCTTGAAGCTTCAAGTTTAGCTGACTAAAGGCATCGAATATATCAGTTAAATAGGTCAACCTCCATTGAAATTGTTCATTGTTGAACATTTGCAAAAAATCTCTTTTTTTCTTTGAACTCAAGAAAGAAGATGACCTCTTCTTTCAATTCATAAAGGCGAGCCAACATGTTGCCTTTACCAACGTACTTCTGTGTGAAATAGAAGGACTCTGTGATCCGAATCAAGATCCTCGCAAAGTAAACTAAATAATCGACTGTTCAAAGCGCTACTCTTGATCTAGTTTACGATCTTTATAGCGAAGTCCAAAGTCTGGCGTAATTTCTGTAGCAATGTTTTGGAAGCCAAAGCTTGTCCATGAATAAAACAATTAGTACACACTATCGCGGAATTCTTTTTCTTGAGCTTTTGAGTTAAGCCTGATCGTACACCTATCATTGCAGGGGCGCCATCTGTGCAAAGTGCAATTAGTTTATTCCAATCCAAATCATTTTTTTTCGATGAAATCAGATATTGAATTAAATATATCTTCAGATTCAGTGCCTGCTGTTAAAGATTGGGAGTACAAAATCTCTTCTTCAATGTGAACTCCACTGACGTAATGAACATAAACTATTAACTGTGCACAATTAACGATGTCGATGGATTCATCGCAACTAATGCAAAAAATGGTGATAATTTTACTTTGTTGATTATTTGTGAAAATTTTCAGATGCCTGAAAGGTCATTTTCGAAGGCATGTCACATTATTTATTGAACAACCCCGTCCGATGTTTAATTTACGCGTTAAATTAATTTTTCTTTCGCGCCTCCCTTGACATCTCTCTATGCCCCCCTAGGGGGACGTGCCCCCTGGTTAGGAACTCCTGCTCTAGAACAATGAAGATTGTAAAGCGGTTTGGGAAAATAGAGTTTAAGTAGTAATTCCAATTTCATAACCCATGCTGTGGAATAGTAGGTTTCGATGGTATAGTTGTAAAAAAATAAATTAATACAGCAAAGATACAATTGACGGAGAAGTGTGTATGACAATTTATCATGAATGAAAATATATAATGAAAAAACTGAAGGAGGCACACAGAGACGAGAAATAGTGTTGGAGTTTTACTGGTGGAAAACGCAAATTATGATCATGATAAAGTAAGAGGTAAGCGCGTAGACGGAGATATGGATAAACGTTTAATAAGAAAACGGCCGGACAAGATCTTTGAATGAAAATAGGCGACATTTTAGATTACGTGTGTTGATCAAACTTTCGAAAAGCTTCTTAGCCCAAGAAGTAATATTTGGAAGAATAGGATTTATAAATTGGAATAATTATGAGGTTATTCCACGACAAAGGAATATAACTAGAGCAAAGAAAGGCGTTAAAAAAGTTTAAGAGAAACCGAGGAGAAAAGTCGAAAAGAATGAGAAAGGAAATCCCATCTATTCCACGAACGGAATTAGAAAGTCGCGTAAGAGGTGTTTTCAATTTCATAAAAGTAAATGGAGTGACCAAAACGTGTAAGACGGAATATAATTCATTAGAGCTAGACACGTAGCAGAGATCTATAGACTCAAAGAAAGAGATAAATTCATCAGGAGGAAGACTGCACTTAAAAATATGATGTCATGGAGGAGATTTCAAAGCCTTGGTCATTCTCCAAATTGGAAAAATAGGAGCAGATTTTGCGAAAGCTTTTCCATTCATTTCCGTTTTAGCCGTTTTAAGAATAAGTCTGGCTTTAGCATTTTTATGAGGAAGAACGTCGCCGAGACTTGGGCAAGAATGGACGGATTTGAAAGTGGATAAACTTAAGTTAGAAACAGCCTTACAGTCTTGATTCCACCACAGAGAGGGGGACGATTTCTCGCGAGCTGAAAGAGGAGTAGTGGAGAATACTAAAGGGGGAAAAACAATCTATGAAAAAATTATATTAGGAAAAATAATTCAAGCCTGTAGGAATCGAAGAAATCAAGGAATCAACAGTGAACCGAAATTTAGGCCAATTATAAAGAGGAGTGTAGGAAAATGAAGAGGAGATTTCATTCAAAAAAATGATGATGGGGATGTGGTTGTTGCCTGGAGGTGTGTCATATAAACCGACGCCAAAATTAGCAAAGGTAAGAGATATATCAATAGAATTGAGATAGGAGAGTAACTTCTGATACGATAGATTATTCTGAAGAATAAAATTCTGCAAGATCACTATATTGTAATTGCGACAGCCACAAAGGGGAGACCGGGCGTTCCAGTTATCATTTACGATAAAAGGAAAGGAGAGAGAATTGATAAAAGTTTAAAAAGGAAAATTGTGCAAACCGTAATTTGGAGTGTAACATAAACAGAAATTAAATTAAAGGGTTCGGAAGAATAAACCAAGTTTATCTTTAGTCTTTAAAGAAAACAAAAGATCAAGATAGATAAAATATAGTGTCCGAAATGGCGATTTTAAACTTTTCATACATAAATTGCCATTTTCCTACTTATTCTGTCCACACAGCTTTCTCTCTTCAATTTTCATAATTGGCTTTCCCATTTTTAATATTTTATTCTTTAACTTTTAACTATGGACATCGATACAGCGCAAGAAGAATTTGTCCACATCTTCAATGTAAAGCAGCGAGATTAGAACAAGTTTTATCTGAAGTAAATACCACTGTCTATCCAATTACGCTGCCATAGCATATTTTATTTCTATTCGCTACCCATCAACGGTATAATGTTATGTGCACGTGAACACACACACACGCACACATATATATATATTATATTTATATACATAAGAGTGTACCTGCAATTCCAAAAATTAGAGATTGTAATAGGACATTTCATGCTAAACAAAAAAGTTTCTTTAAATGTGGAAGCTGCAAATGCACCTATACAAACTTCTAGGGTAAAAAATTTGAAATTATTAGTGTTATGTAGGGTGTGTTGATTAACTGACCGAGAAGATGAAGATATAAGAACATCGATAAAAGAAGAAGATAAACAAATCTATGATAAACATATGTGTATATACACACATATCCACATCATCATCATTGTTACATTACATGTATACCACACCATACTATATATACATGCATATACTACATCGCATGTCAACTCTACACATGTTATTGTGATGGTAAGTTCTGACTCTTCATAAAATAAAAATTCGGGAATTGGCTGGTACATTTATTTATGACATATTTTGTAATAAATCTAATTACCAGTAGTTTGATAGTGCAAATTCAGCCGATAAATTAACAACATCGTCGTAAGCGATAGAAGTGAATTAAGCACCTGCCAAAAAAAGATAATAACGGTGATAAGACGCGTATCTTTCAACGCCTGCGCTTTTAGAAAATCACATTTCTGCAATTCGTGCAAGAACAAAATATCGGACAAGTAATGTGATACATTTATTATACGGGCATCTATTTCGATACTCAGTCGGCGGTAGCGTATTGCGTGCAACGTTTATTTAAATTTATTTTAATACGACTTAAGTTTTGTTCGCCTACAGAGACATCGTAATGGGAATGGCACCGATGCAGTAAGTAGACGCGCCGTGTTCAGTCGTGTACCCGATACGAAAACGTTGCAGTCAACATACAGGTGATATGAAGTAGAAACGAGGGGGGTTCCTCGTTCGATTAGTGTCGGTCGCGTTGATAGTACAAAACTATCCGTGGCCTAATGCAGTCATCGACATATAAATGAAGCGCAGAACTTCTCGTCAATTAATGTTGCAAAGAGTTCAGCTCACGCAACTTTACAAAAGGTCATGTAACGTTGCCTTCCAATTCAGTCCCACAATATACTTGAAATGAGATCTGGTTGAGTGCAAATGTTTCTATCAATGGTACATGTAGCAGGATCGAGATTCAAATTATATGTATTTTTCAACGCATTCTGTAAACTAATGCGAAGCAACTCATCGAAATCCTCAGATTATCAAGACAATCGGTAACAGCGTCGACACTAATCAAAGGAGGAACCTCCTTCGTTTCTACTTCACATCACCCGTATGTTGACCGCAACGGTTTTGTATCGGGTACACGACTGAACACGGCGCGTCTACTTACTGCTTCGGTGCCATTCCCATTACAGTGTCTCTGTAGGCGAATAAAACTTAAGTCGTATTAAAATAAATTTAAATAAACGTTGCACGCAATACGCTACCGCCGACTGAGTATCGAAATAGATGCCCGTATAATAAATGTATCACATTACTTGTCCGATATTTTGTTCTTGCACGAATTGCAGAAATGTGATTTTCTAAAAGCGCAGGCGTTGAAAGATACACGTCTTATCACCGTTATTATCTTTTGTCTGGTGCTCAATTCGCCGGCTAGTTCTTATTTTATTTCTTCTCTTATCGATATTTCTATATCATCTTCTAGACCTGATTGGCGTACTCAATCGGCATGCGGTATTCAATTCTTCATCGCAACATGTTCATTTCGATTTTTTTTTTTTTTGCACTAACCCGAAAAAAAGTATTACAAAACACTTTTTCGTGTTTTCCCTTTATCCTACGAGAACTCCTTACCAAAGCATCTGCATATTTACAGATATCCTCTCGAATAAAATTCTTCTAGTAGCTGACTCTGAAAGTGTCTTGCAGGATTTCTTCTGCCTCTTATCGTTGCCCTCTTTTGAACAACCTTTCATTCTTCTTCTTTACAATATATAATTTACGAATTATTCCTATTCCGTTCTATCCAAATTGATTTATTGTGAATTCCTAGCCATGCTGGAATTGAGGGTAATGATCCCGCATCTTCTACATAGATATTTCCTGCGCACAATATTAATCATATTTCCAGACTCTGTTCCATATTACATTGTGGAATGATATTTATTTTTCCCTTTCCTTCAATCTGAATTCCTTTTATCTTTTCGTCCAGCCTCTTTACCTTCTCTGGCCAGATGGTTTGACAAGTTTCCTTCTCCTCTTTGTCGTACCCTACTCACTGCAATGTGTCGCCTTTGTTTCGATCACAGCTTTCTCTTTTCGGCACTTTTTCGTTTTTTCCCCGTCTCTTCTCCGCGGTGTCATCTTCACCCAGAAGATGCCTGTGTGACGTCAATCATGTCTTCTTCGAATGTTCCTTACGTTCTTCGGAACGTTCTCTTTGCTATTCTCAGCTTTTGCATCTTAGCTATTCCATACAATGACTATTATGTTCTCTCTTTTCCTTCTTTGTCAGTTGTTCCTATTCTAGCTTCTTTCATTTGTTCAATCTCGCACCAGATTAAATTCGAATATGTTATGCTCCTTTTAAGCTATTACTTAGATTCCTTGGTTGGTTGGGCGGTTGCTCTCTTCGTTAGCGTACCTATAAAAACAAAAAAAAAAAAACTTTTTGAAATCACCACCCCGGACATAGGGTTCTTGTTTAAACTCAGACCGATATAGCGCGTTGCGTATTTTTGCAGCGATGCGTTAATTCTTTTCTTCCTTGGTAGAAGATAAACCGATAAAAAAACGTTTTGACGTATAGAGCTATATTTATTTTAAGTGCGTTCGCAATCGCGACGTTATTAAAAATGATTTTTTTTTCACGAAAGCAATTTAAAAAATGTAAATGTTTTAACAGCGAATTGAGCATTTAACGAACAACGCGTTAAACGGCCAGGAGGAGAGCTCAACAAGTGCTTGAAGAGGGTCATCTGAAATAAACGGCGGTGCAGCAGCAGTGTCTGGCCTACATCAATTCGTCGTCGAATTTTCATTATTAATTACAGCCTAATTAAATTTATTGTCTAAAGCGAAAATTTTGCAATTCAGTAGCGAATTTTTTCACTTTTTTCCCCGACTGAAAGGATACCGTTACAGTTGACCGAGTTTATTCAGTTCATAAGGATCAAAAGGAAATGTAACAATTGAGCGGAACGGATGTAAAAGCAAGTAGGAGGAAAAAATTCAAAGCGTAGCCAGATACCGAACGATGTCGCGGCTGTCGACATCGTCGTCGTCGTGGTCGGGGTTATTCCAACAAGAGCTTAATTAAAATTTCAATTCTAACCAAATATCTGGCGCCTCTCTGTAACGAAATATACCGTACCGGAATAAAGCAGACCTTCCTTTAAAATTAATTATTTATTTTTTTTCTTCTTTTTTTCGTTTTTATTCTATTTATTTTATTTCATTTATTTAGTTTTTTTCTTCCGTTTTATCTAGTCTGAAAAAGAATTTCTTCTTGCCGCAGAATTATTACGTTTTCAGTGATTTTTTTCTCTTTTTTTTTTTTTTTTGACCTTTCTCGTTGCTTTATTGTGTTCTGCGTGTTCCTTTCGTCGTACAGACTCTGCGTACTTTGGCTGTAAAACGCCGGTTAGCGTCGTCTCTTCTCAGGCCTTTAAACAGTTTCGGTGAAATTTCAAAATTCACCAGCTCTTCTTACGTATTTTATTAAAACAACACGAAAGCCTTTTCCTACCATTAACAGCGCTGCTCCCTCCGCATCCTCTCATTATTCGCTTTAGCATCGTCTTCAGGATCCAATGACTTTCCAAATCTCCTTATATTTCCGCTCCACGCAATCTCTTTATCTTCCACTATTGTTTCTGGGTTATGCTTATCTTGCGCATTCGGTTGATTACACTCCTAAAGTATGAATTCCTCTCTTGCACCAGTATTCGAGGAATTTGATTAACCTGTTCGTCTATTGCTTCGTATATGTGCGGTTTACTAGAACTACACCCCCCACCGAAAGGTTCACAGTCTTTATTATATCGTACCGCATTCGAAAACATTTACAAAGTCTGCTAAGCGAGCCACACCGCTCTTTTCCATTGCCCATAATTGTCACTGTTGCTTCATCAAGGAAGCAACTTCAACCTATCTTGACCGTATTTGAGACTACATTTCATATTTATTTCCCTTCAATTTCTGCAGTTCCGCATAGTGTTCCGGTTTTAATCAGTGGTGTCTAAATTGAAACCGAAACTTGGCTGGAACCCTCCATATCGGTAGAGTGGATGTAGAAAACGCGTTGTTTATCACTTTCGATTTTTCTTAGAGGCTACTTCACGTCGAACTGCGATAATTTGGCAGTTCCGCTTAGTTTTCTATATAGTCTATCTGCAAGCTTGAACATGCACATTCTGTTATCAATCGACTTCATTTAGAGACGCATCCCCACTTTGCTCTAGTGAGCACTGAGCAGTCTAGCTAGAATGAGGCAAGACTCTGCCTTAGTGTTATCTACTAATTTGCAAATTATTTTATTTTAGTCACTTCGCAGTAATACAGTTTACAAGTAAACGTGTTCCGTCTAAAAAATGACGCTTAAATACTTAAAATGCTCGACACGTTTTAATTCTTAGTTATCATTTTGTCTTACGGTTTTGAAGACGAAAGAGACACATGTCACACAGTTACGAATAAGTTCGGCTTTAAATAATTAAACTGATAATGTTTAATTTAATATTCTTCCGATTTTTTGAAATTTTCATGTTAAATTACTAGTGCGAGATTATCCGCATACACGAAATAGCGAACATGCTCTCCTATCGATTGGCCACTGCTATACTGAAAAGGATCATACGCTACTCTAGGCTAACTCATTCTTTTGCCGTCTCCAGTTACTATCCTTCCGTCGGTGCTACACAGCAACCGCTGCTCCTTCAGCTGTTATTTTTGTGAACTTGTAATTCTTTGTTGGAGCGCGTGAATACTTGGTACCAGAGAACTCGATCAGCGACAGTACCGACGGTCGTAGATGGGGGCACAAGATAAAACGACGTCAGTGTTCCCGATTTCAAATTATTCTGCCCTGTATTAAGTTCGCATCGATCCTGTTGATTGTTTCGATAACGGCGATTGTTTCACAGTTTTTATTAGACCGCTCAGATCGTTGCGCCGGGATTTTGCAAGGCTACAAATTGTCTCGCAGTCTGGCGTCTGTTGTTGAACAATTATCACCGAAAACTAAATTAAGTTTCTGCAGCCCGTTTTTTCACTAGACTGCCACGCTATAACTGTTAAAATGTCCTATTACTATTCTTACTTGCTGCGTATCCTTGGCTCGACGTGAATTTTGAGTTTGATAAATTGCAGACTGATTACACATCTCACAACATTAACTGTCAGAATTTCGATATCAGTGTCTTCCGACTTTGGAACATTTGTCGCATCGATATTTTGCTTAACTAGCATAGCACTACGCTATTTCTCGCGTAGCCAATTAATCAAACCACTTTCATTCTTATCATTCTTGGTTTTCGACTTTTATTGTCCCGGTGTGTTTCTTAAATAGTGACCTTATCAGTATTATGCGTTTTATGTATACCAAATAAACCGTTCATATTTATTGACATCATTCGGAACAATGAAAACAGTCTACGAGCAGATTTATACTATTTCCAGGGTGTACCGGTTATGTTGAAATTCTTAAGTTATTTCTAATCGCTCGATTAACGCTAATAATTTGCCGCTTGCTTATGTCCAACCTAAAATAAATTAAGAGTCAGTGGCGAATAAAGTTTCATGAGAATTAATTATGCCTGAACATTATACCATAATTTATGTAATACACCGAGCTAATATTAATAACGAGCATATTCCTGTATCACTGTTAAATATAAATAAATAAATGTAAAAAAAGGAATGTAAATAAGGCGACGTATATCTCCCAGTTACGTACTCCAAAATCAAGTTTATTCATTTTAAACGACTATTAGACTACGCTGAAACATATTGTGTATATTAATCAATTTAAAAATATTATAATTAATTTTTGAATTTCATTCAACACAGAAATCCGTTATTTCAATATAATAATTAAATTTTTTTATTTTATTATTTCAATTTATATTAATGTCTCTATGCCAATCGTATTAAAACTCAGCGGATTTTTATATTGAACGACGACTTCGAAGAAGGATTTAATAAGGAATCGTCTTCTAAAAATTAAAAAAGAACAAAAGGTGAGAAATCAAATCTTTACAGGTGGAAGAATTTGCTTTGAAATAGGACCAGAATTCGAGACACAGTTTATTTTGTTTTGTTATAGATACTCTCCTAAAAAGGGAGTAAAACTATAACAATATATATATATATATATATATATATATTATATGTATGATAGGGGACTCTAGCTGCAAATCAAACCTTCGGATTTTTAGCTTTTTTTACTTCGTGAATTTCTATAAAAGACTGCAGCGGTTACATAGAAAAGAAAAAAAAAAAAGAATATGAATACATCAAATTAAAAAAGTGAAATTTGGATTAAAATATTTTAAAAACTGGAGTCGCCAGCATAGAAATAAATATGAAATTAATATGTTACGTTTGATTCTTTTTAAAACAAGATTTTGGCAATATTTTAATAGTCAAATCAGTCCTCTTTCGTAGAACCTAAGTAATAATATTTTAAGTCACTGATGAGCTCCGATCCAATCATTTCTAAGTTTTTGCTCAAAATTTTACAATTCAGGTATTCGAAAATATGTCACTTAAAAAGAAAATTATTTTTTTTAACACCGCCACGTTTTTATTTTTATTTTATTTTACATATTAGGTATTTTGCTGAACGACTTTTTTAGTTTCAGTCTTACCATTTTAGATGTATATGTTTCCAAATTTGGGCCTTTATTTTTCAAAACTTTTAGAGTTTTATATTTTTTCTACATTCTACAAACAAAAATACACCGATTAAAAAAAAGTCAGTGCTGTAGATGTCCATGCAATAAACTGTGGAATTAAACGCTATTCTTCACCAATTCATTCTGAAGTTTCGAAATATATCGGCAAAATTGAAATTTTCCAAAGCTCTAGGCTCGGTTTTTTACTATTGAAACGAATTTTGATTCTCTATAAAACGGACTTCCAATTTTCCAATTCTCTTAACTGTTTGCTATTCTCAACAGAATCCGTTGCTATCTTCAAGTGTCTTGAGTATCTTTCCTCTGATTCACCTCTTTCTAAGTACCTTTACCCCGGTTCACTTAGTGTTCTGAAGGTACAACTAACGTGTAATGCGCTTATACAATAATCTCTTTAATCGATCTCAAATCTCCATAGTTTTCATTTGGATTCCTAGCCATATCGGCCTTTGTTGGTAACGAAGCCATCGACCAAGCTGCTAGGGAGGCTTCCTTGTTTCCGTACATATCTTCTCGCTTCTCTAAAAAAAATCCTGCAGCCGAGTATAGAAACCTAAACAAAAAAAACACCTTTTCACCGTTAAACCTCTATCTCAGTTCGCTCTGCCGTTCCGATCGAGAAAAAAAAATATTATACTTACCACATTTAGAATTTCCCACACAAACCTTACCCATTCCTATTTTCTACAACGCATCGCAACCATCCTCTCTGTCTCTTTTGCCAAAGAACACAGTTTTGCATTCCTCACATACTAACATCTTGCCATGCTCTTATTTCTCTTAGAGCCCAGCACAGCCTTCTTTCCTCCTCATCGCAACTCTTGTCTAATTCTTCCTGCCATATCCGTAATATTTTCCAATTTCTCCATTCGCTTAACTTCCTAAATTCAATTCATTAGATGTATTAATAAAAAAGAAAAAAAAAGGACTAGCTTTTCCCGTCTCTGTTCTGATTCTAGCGCTAATGATGAAACGGATCTTGGCTTTCAAATTTCTGTTCAGGGAGTCAATGAAACGGGTATCGATTTTACTTTTCTGAATTCTGTTCTCGAATCATTCACAACATCGAACTATACGTATAATATAAATATATCGCTGTCTGATAGTCGATGCAAAAGAAACACACTAGCGTGTCAACTCAAAACTGGTTGTTTCTATCGATTTTCTGGTGGTTTAAACGATATACATAATAGACACGCAACGATCGTAGCCGCTTGCAGGGCATCAGCAGTAATTTGTAATTTTTATTAAATGCTCAAATGTTCTCCACAACGATAGTGGATGGTCCCTTCTCCCCGTGGGCTACGATAATAAAAAGAGGGAGATGCCCCACGTTCTAATTGTAATTATCATCGGAACCGAGACGGTTTTTGATGGCGACCGCAATCGGTGTGATCTAAATTGAAATAGAGGCCTCTAGTGATAATTTTTTTTCCGGTTTTCCTTCTTAATAGGACGGCGGCACGTTAAACATGTAAACCGGGCTAAGCCGGTAAGAGTGCTAAATATGTCGAGCAAGAGAGGAGAAAAGGAAAGGAAATATTTATATGGGAATTTGGAAAAAAAGGCGAAGGAGACACACGGTATTTTGTTTTATATCCGTTTTGTAATAATGTTGTATCCATTAAATTAAATTCCATTAAATTTACTATGTAAAATATGTTCAGTCTGAAGTTACACATAGTTTGGCGGCTGTATTATTGCCGGCGCGTGTGTGCGTACAAATAATATATTGCACGATCGCATTAGTGAATAATAGAAGAAATGTAGCGTAGAATTGCGTTCACATAAACATTACACAGTTTAGAAGTTTAAAGAAACATAAAACTAAACAACGCTAAAAGAAACTTCCGTTCGCGATATACAGAAAACACAGTTGAACCGTTTATCTCCATCCTACGTCCCTCCGTAACCTCCGAGGGGATTTATTTAAATTTGTCTTCTTTCAAAAGTTTTACTACTCGTTTTTTACGGTCTTTTTACCGGTTTTTCTACCGTGTCAGCGTGCAAGAGCAGGTTCGCCGCCATTTAACCGAAGACAGGAAAAGCCAAAAGCTGCTAGTAGATGGTCTCGATAGAAAAAAATAACTCCCCCCTCCCCCTCGTCGAGGGGAAAATAGGGAAAAAATCGTAAAAGTTGCCGAGGTTAGTGCTGAAAAAGGATTAGAAGCAAAAGTGGAATTTGTTTAATCTGATTAATTAGCAGGCCGGGATATATAAGTATAATTAAAGCTTAATTCGTTCGGTTAGTTTTATAAGCAGCCGAGAGACCGGCTTTGATGTACATTAGCGCATCTTTATTAAACCTAAATCAAACCGCAACAACTTTACAGCTGAACAAACACGCTCCCGAAAACTGTTTCTCCAAATTTCTGTTTACACTAACCCCGCGCAGAAATTTCAACCCTCTCGCCGGACTTGATAGTAGAGGGTTCGAATTCCCTTTTCTAACTTTTTGTCGGTATCTTTTTTTTTCTTTCTTTCTTTCTTTCTTTATTTTTCATATTCGAAATTGCGAAATATTCTAACGCGGTAGCGAATTATATCTGAAAAAAGAAATCCCGTTATAGCTTGTTTTTAGATTTATTTCGTCGAATGGGATTTTATTTAATTGCATCGGAAAAATTTACTATTTTAATTATGGCTTATAATAGCCGAATTATTTTTACTGTTTTTTATCTTTTTTTGATTCTTTTCCGGTTTTTTTTTTTTTTTTTAAAATTTACAAAAAGACATGGTTCGTTTTTCTTTTAGAAGACCGGGTGCGACCTCTTACGGGTTAATAGCAGCAATATGCTCGTTATAGCGGATGGTGCGACGCGTATTTTGTTGCGTGTATTACATTTAATTTTATATATAGCGGATTTATTATATTTATCTATGAATTTATTGGTATTAATTAATCGATAAGATAAGTGCTATTATTTGTTCTGTACGATATTTTAACTGATTTACGGAGAGTAGGTTGGTAAGACTGTTTGTTGTCGGTTTAAGTGTACGTAAAACCGAAAAATATGTCGGCTTTATTTTAATATTTTTAAAGTATACTTTTTCTGTAATACATGTTTTGATGAATTTTTAATAAAATTCCGTAGGCTAAAATATCTGACGGGGCTGCACGATAATATCCTGATTCGTAGCAATCAAACACTTGTCGAAGAAATTATACAGTAGAATTCATTGATGTTATTAATGCCCCACGTTGAGATTTACCAGTTCAGAAAACGTCCAAAACTGATGCCTTTTTTTTTACGTTCCGAAATTATGTTAATGCTCGCAAGGAAACGACACTGACAAATTACGGAACAATGTGCGTGGGGAACATTTTCAATTCGTTTTACTAATATATAAAAGGTAATCGTTTAAAGTTTGCGAAATGCATTTAGAAAAAGAGTGGATAGAACGCGGAAATTATTTCCAAAAAAAAAAGTATCCTAGATTCTAATAATATACAATGAACGTTTACTATAAGATCGACCCCTCATGGATTTTTTATAAAATATTACAAACACGTGTATAGGGGCAAACCTAGTTCTAGTATACACCTGCACCCCGAGGAGCCTCACGCCAACCAACACTTGCAGCTTTAACAACGGTTCGACTCTGTAAATCACACATTTGCGTACAAGGAATCGCGAAGATTTTTATTCGATCAGTCGTGTAAAAAATTTTTCTTTATTCGATATCTCAGAGGATACCTGAATTGTGCACCAACACTTCACACAGTGACAAGTCGGACTAGAATTGCGCACCGACGCGAAATAGCCCGCCCGCTGAGAACTCGAATTGTTTTTAAAAAAAGCTCCGGATTTTATAAAATCGACGAAGGATAAAAGTGTCGTTCTTTCAATGACTTGCAAAATGTCTTATCATATCTCGATGGGGGGGAACGTTTGCTATTTGGAATAACATTTCGGTAGTTTAGAAAAAACCTCCTTAACGGTTTGCAAAAAATAGGCTATTTTTTAAGTATACGATGATGCCTAAAAATGTTAAAAGCCATCGGAACATATTCAAATATTATAAAGCGGCCATCAGTTTTAGAGTCCAACAAATATCATGGTCCCCCGGTGCCGTTTTCGTTAGTTTTTTTTTTGTATTTCATACCGGCAAACTTCTGGTGCGCAATTACTAAACATTTTTAACCGTCGGCCAGGTAAACAACGGTGGACAATTCGAGTGTCGCCGTTTCTCACACACCTACATATACCGTTCGATTTACATATACACGCCATCATTGCGAACGCGTATTATTCGTGTGTTCTCACGTATATTATCAGCTCAGTGATTTTTCACAATTACCCTCTCAGTCCGAATTTTTAATCTTTTTTTGTAATATATACAAAAATACTTATATTTTCCCGAGTCCACTGAAACCTTAACCGCTCAAAAGTATACTGATCATATACAGCCACGTGAATCATCTCGCCGCTGATGTCGATCATACGTCATCACTGTGCTCGTTACGCTGCACGCAATCTCCGTTGCAGAATCTCATTACGGTTCGCATATTTTCTACACCGCACATTGCATAATTATATACGCATTATCATAATTTATATAAAAACCAAACTGCAATTATTAAATAATAAGGAAAGGAGTGTGCATAAAAGGATGCAACTTATCACTGTATCTGTTTAATTTATATATATATATATATATAATATGGAACATGTTATTAGAGAATTATATATAATATGGGTTGTAAATATGATCAATGGAAAAGAAGATGTGCTGATGACATTGCTATAGCAGCAGTTAAAAGGAAAATGCATCAAAACATATCTTAAATTGAATGAAAAACCGCAATGAATAATTGTAACACGAAAATTAAGAAAAACTACGATGCGCTACAAAACAAAAATTGACACTGGAATTACCATAAACTCGGAAAAATAGATCGAGCGGAGAGTTTTATGTATATCTCGAGGCAGCAGAATTCACTAGGACGGAAGATGCTCAACTGAGGCGAGGTGTCGAATAGCGCAGACAAAAGCAGCATTTAATGAGAAAAGAAAATTACCAACATCGAAAACACTCGATTTAGCCTTAACAAAGAATTTTTCAAAAAAAGGTTTTTGTGCGGTCGGTTTATCCATATGGTGCTGATACTTTCACATTACGGAGAAGGTAGACATTGCAAAGCTGGAGGCTTTTGAAACCTAGCGTTGGAGAAGAATGCTTAAAATAAAATGAACAGAGAAGATTAGAAACGAAGAAGTTTTATAACCGGATTGAAGAAGAAAAACATATAAAAACTATCTACCAACGAAGAGAAACAAAAAGAGCGGTCATGCCCTAAGCCATAATGAATTACTAACAGAAGTAATGGAAGGAAAATCGGAAAGTAAATTTTCCCAAGAGGAAGACCGAGAAGAAAATTCACGGAACAAATTTTATATAGGAGCAAGGGAATATCAAGAATTAAAAGAACTAAGCAGAAGGAGGGAGTTATGGAAGAAAAGATTGCGGATTTGATTTGCTTCTATCACAATCAACCGCAATCAATAGATTGATACTACCGATGATGATCACAAATGTGCAGTCACTTGTCGCTTCATCATTATTGTATACCGTTACATTCGTTATCATTCTTATCAAAACTCCTTTTTTTTCAAGTTTCACATCGTACTTGGGTTTCCGAAAATTCCGATTGTGCGAAGGTATTATAGAATTAACGTACCATAACATTTTCAACAGTAACCGCTCTTTCCGCTCATTCGCTCTTTTTTCCGATCGTACGTAAAATATTATTATTTTTTAATTAATTAATTTATTTTTATTTTATCCGTGTGGAATCCTAATACTAACCTCACTCATCTCCCCAGTGATTCGTTCCATATTTTCGAAGCGAGTATTAAAAATAAATTCGAGAATACCCCACCGCATCTTTTGTGTATTATTTGTTTATCCCCTCCCCATCCTCAAATGTTCTAAAGTGTATCGTTGTTCGCATGCATGACGGTTACAAAGTCAATGATTGCTTCGTGAAATAAATGCTTTTTGTTTAATTACTTTTTATAGCCGAGCAATATATTTTTGTTTTAATTTTTCTTATTTTTTTCGCGCATGTCGCAAAAGTCATTAAAACCGCTACATCTACGAAAATGCACACCGTACGCCTCCAGTAACCTATCGTGGTTTTTCAAAAAATTACTTCTTCAAGTATTCTAGCCAGCTACCAAAATTAATCTCCCTCTCCCCTCCCCGGCCACATGTCTTCAAAATCCAACATTACGGTGTATTCGAAATTAATCCGAGTATAACAAAAAGTTAATTCAACTCCTCTCTCCACCTTCTTTACCGATCACACGCAATATTTTTCCAATTTTATTACTCCTGCAGAATCACGTCAAGATGCTCTCTCTCTCTCTCTCTCTCTCTTTTTAACTACATGTTATGTATGTCAGGTAATGAGTTACCAGTTTTCAAAATTAATCCAAGAACAACCGTTACTGACAAATAAATCGCACATTTTTTTTTCTTTTTTCTCTTTCCATTATACGATATGTTTCAAAATTAGTCTCAATGTACTATTTCAGTACCGAAAATTCCCTCATACTACTTTTACTAATCGTACGTAATTTTTTTAATTTTATGTACCGTCATTATTGCAAGTTGCTACAAAAGCATTTCGTCCATTTT
This sequence comes from Icerya purchasi, assembly GCA_039619475.1. Classification (NCBI taxonomy): domain Eukaryota; kingdom Metazoa; phylum Arthropoda; class Insecta; order Hemiptera; family Monophlebidae; genus Icerya; species Icerya purchasi. Next base: position 352,816,225 of record CM077115.1, read on the forward strand.
TTCTCATGTCAAAATCTTCATACGATTCCCCGCCTCCTGTACATCATTAAAATGTAGTGACAAGATATAAAATTAGTCTTAGTGTTCGTACTAGAAAAATTAATATATCAATCCTTTTGCTATTTTTAGGTGTGTTCTTGAAAAAATCCTACCGTACATTTTTTGGAAATCAACTTTAGTATATTCAAAAATTAACTCGTAACTCTCATCACATTTTTTTTACCAATCGTTCATAATTTTCTCAAATCGGCGCTATTGCAAAATCCTACAAAATGTTACTACCATTTGTTGCGCACATAATTACTGTGTTTGAGCGGTCGTACACTTTCTACTCTATCGTATATTTTCGTAAGTGCCACACCGAGAAAACACTTCGAAGTCTACTTGACGTTCATTTCAGCGGTGAAGACAGTCAAACTTTTAGTTTGCAACAACACCCTTTTCCAAAAACATGGGAAAGTAAAGAATTTTTTACACGTCTAAAATAAAGTAAAATATTTTTTCTCCTCATTCAATACATTATCAACCGTGTATATATCGCACAACTATTAGAAATACAGGAATGATATTCCTTCGCCCAATTACCATTCAAGCACTTACAGTCACAGTACCTAGCACACATCAGAAAATCATCAATGATAGACTTGAGATTAGATTATTTTTTTTTTAATTATCAAAGAATATACTAACAATATTTAGTTTTTGTTCCGCTATATTATACAAACGTCACTTCGTACAACCTTCGTATTATTAAAACCCTCCATCGATATGATGTGACCCTTGAAAGCAAAATTTCTGGGCGATATATTGTTCTTTATATTACTACTTTTTCATTGCTCTCAATATTTGACAAAAGTACACATCACTTTTTAATTTAAAATATTTGTACAATTCGAAGATTCGCAATCTCTCATGCCAGAAAAAACCTTAATTTATATCGTAGTAAAAATTCGTGAATAACGAAAGATCTTTTTATTTACCGCATTGAAATAGATGCAGTTGCGACAACCGTGCATATAATATATCTGGAACACTGATTAAATAATTTAATACTCGCCATATCTCTGTTGTTTATATTTGTAATTGTTACGCATACAATAACAAATTTATCGATTTCGCATGTATGAAATTTTTTTAAAAGTGACGCACATTAATGTGCAAGCATGCATCGAAGAATTCCATTATTTTTTCTTTTTATTTCGTCTAATCGGTTCGCGTATTTCTCTGCGACTATGTGTTTGAATGCACTTGCTTGCGTACAAAAGTATGAAAAATAAATTTTATGAGTTTATTGAAAAACGATCAAAACTCGATCTTAGATTTCAAACTTTGATGAAAATTTTCTCGTACACCTTCGGTTATATTGCATTTTATTTTTAAAATCTTTTTTTCATTTTTAATCCCATCGCTTGAATAGACTGTCATACATCAGGGAGATAGTAAAAGGTAGATTTTACATGTGAGAACGAGATGAAATACCCGAAGATTGATGAAAACGCACAAGTCTCGTTAGTTGGAATATATAAAAGTTTTTCGCCATGTTTCGTTGTAATATTCTTTTTTTTCTTTTTTTTTTTTTACATTATTAAATTTTCAACGCGTAAAAATATTTCGAAACTATGGTGGTAGCGTCTAGTCTTCGTCATTACGGAGAGACCTACAGAATATTTATCGTCTTTGCATGTATGAGCGGATGTATGATTATGTATGCTTGAAATATACGAAAGAACTGAAATGAAACGCAACCGTTGAATTGCAGTGACAGGTATCCGGTTGTGGAGTGAGAGTGTGATAAAAATATGTACCATTGTTACAATGGAACCGTACTACAATGACAGTCGAAAAATGCCCGTTAACATTCTCACAAGATGTTTTTAGAAAAAGTCAAAAAATTGTCTTTAGAACTGGATGAAATAGTTTTGGTAATACGTTTATTACTATCACCGGTGTGCGTGTACGTGTATGTATAGGTATAAGTGTGAGGGCATGTGAATGCACGTGAAAACAGATACAAAAGATCGGTGGTGTGCGAACGTTTCACAGTGATGAGAATTACCCCTATACATAAAAAGACCTCTATGTAAATTAAGGAAAAAATAATGTATTTTTTTTGTCATTACTAATGATATTTTATATAAATAAAAAGAAGCTTTAATTATGAAGTGAAATAAAAACGTTTTTCTTTTTTAATTTAAATGATTTTCTCTTATCGAATTTTTATTTTTTCCAATGTATTCGAAATTTCTGGTTTCTCGGTTCTCGGTGGCTAGTTTGTTGTATTTTTGTGACGAAGATATAATATTTAATACGGTTAAAAAATTGAATTTTATCAATTCAAACAATCTCTCTTCGTATTTATTGAGCTTTTCGTTTAATTTTCTTGCATTTTTATTAAATAACTGTTATAAGAAGGTGTAATCCCGATAGATTTTTCCGATGTAAACAGGAAATCCGTAAAAAAGGAAACACAAAACTGCCGTTTCAGGAAATAATTAATCAGACAATAAAACCGACAGAACAGGAAAGACCAATAAGTCAAATTCAGAATCGGATGATGCCTTCCTTGGGGAAAAAGCAACGCCGCTAGAGACTATTTTCGCCCCGCTTAAAAATCACATCTGCCTCAGTTTCACAAATTTTCGGTCATTCGATGAATTGGTAGGAGGACCAAATGTTCAAAATGCCATACAAGTAATGGAAGATTTCAAGGTCACAAACACGCGGGCTCTTATCAAAATTTTTCAGGAAAATTACTCCCTTTTAGATCATACAAGAACGAAAATAAAATTTACGAAAATCATAAACAAGCTGCAAGCCATCCTGGGCCAAAATTGACCTGTAATAGATACAACTGCAAACAAATCTAATTAGATTATGAAAGTTGTAAATTGGAACCCCAATAGTATTCGCAGCAAACTGTTGGAACTGCAATCGACCGTTGCTCAAAACAACCCCGATGTAATTCTCCTCCAGGAAACTAAGCCCAAACCAATAGAAAAATTTAGTCTGAAACACTATACGCTATATAGAAAGACTCGGATTCTATAGCAAAAGGTGGGGAGTACTTATTGCTACCAAAAGCAATTTCCTCGTTGAGCCAAGCAACATTCTAACCAATCTTCAAGCTGTAGCCGTCAAGATACTAACCCCAATTAATATCACCATTAGTCTATTTGCATCAATCGGCCGACTTTTCCGACGAGTGCTTGGAGCAGTTAATAAAACAACTTACCACTCCTTTCCTCATGAGCGGTGACTTCAATGCCCATAACACGATCTGGGGTTCAAAGTTTTCCAACCGAAGAGGAAAATATATTGAGAACATTCTGGATTGTTTCGACTTAGTGCCGTTAAACACTGGTAGGTAACACTCACTTCAATGGTTCACTCTGAACTATCATTTTATCATTTTGTAGCCATTCTATTGCCCACGTAACAAAGTGGAAACCGCTTGCATCTCTTTTTGGAAACGACCATTTTCCTTTGCTCATAGCGATAGAATTCTCAGAGAGTAACGATAATACCAAAAAATTCCCCAGCTGGAGGCTTAAAGACGCTAACTGGGAATTATTCTTCCAGTCGGTAAATCTGAAACTTCCAGAAAATACTAGCGATGTCAACAGGATTCATGAGCATATAATTAAGGAATTAACGGCAGCCGCTTCCAATAGTGTTCCAAAAAAACGACCGCGAACGACACGTAGACAAACGATATGGTAGAACTATGATTGTAGCAGAGCGGTCACGGAAAAGAATAAACTCCTGTCTAGAGCAAAACGTCACCCTACGCAAGAAAACCTCAAAAACTTCAAAATCGCTCGAGCAAAGTGCCAGAGACTCCTCAGAGAATCAAAAAGATAGTCTTGGATACGATTAACATCTACGTTCAATTTCAGTACTTCAGTCAAGAAGGGGAACAAGGTCAAATTGCTATCGAACAAAAAAACATTCACAATCATCTCGCCGATAATATCAGATTCCGGCCTAACTTGCAGCAAGTTGGATATTGCGGAAAGTCTGGCCAATCATTTCCATAAATCATCCGCCACTAAATCGTATGCAGAATCGTTCAAAATTATTAAAAGGAACTGCGAATGCCAAGAAGCTCGTCCCTCCACCTCATCTACGCAAGAGTTCAATCTTCCGTTTACCAATGATGAATTAATGGATGCCTTGAATCATATGAGATCCTCAGCTCCCGGGCCGAATAGAATACATATCAATATGATCAAAAAAAAGCTCCCTGCGGAATCCCTTAGCACAATTCTCCAATTCTATAATTTAATTTGGACATCGAGGGAAATTCCGAATGCTTGGAAAATGGCTCACATAATTCCAGTTTTAAGGCCCGGAAAAAAACCTCACCTCCCTGGCAGCTACCGCCCCATTTCCCTGATCAATTCTTTATGCAAATGTCTGGATAAAATGATAAACGCTTGTCTAATATGGATGCTGGAACAAAAGCAACTTCTTGATCCAATGCAGTTCGGGTTCAGATCGCAGAGATGCACGATGAACCTTCTAGTAAAACGCCACCAGCAAATATGTGACGGCTTTGTTTCGAATCAGTTCACAATGTTCATAAGCTTTGACCTGGAGAAGGCTTTTGATCGTATAGGGCGTATAAAATCATTCAAACCCTGGTAAACTGGAATGTCACTAGGAAGTTGCCTAATTTCGTGAAGGCATTCTTGACAAACCGCACGTTTCAGGTTTGGATAGAAGGTCACCTAAAGGTCAAGAATACGGCGCGCTTCAAGGCTCGATAATTAGTCCAGCTTTATTCATAGTAGGTATTTCCGATCTATCCAAAATCATTGAACCGCCCGAAAAATATCGTCTATTCGCTGACGATGTCACAATATACATGACATTTGCAAATACGGAAAGGCTAAGAGTTCGGCTTCAAAACACGATCGATAAATTACAAGAGTGGTCTACAAACCAGGGCTTAGCCTTCTCAGCTAAAAAAAAACAGCTAGCATTATTCTCAGAAATAAACGGAAATCCCCTTCGGACTGCAAAATAACTCTGGGCAAGAGCCCATTAGATCAGCCTCAATGGTGAAAATTCTTGGATTAGTATTCGACAGGAAGCTGTCTTGGTCCAGGCACATCGATGAACTTAAAGCGAAATTTCAAAAACCCTCTCAACGTCCTCAAAATGGCAGCTCATACAAAATGGGGCGGAGACAGGAAATTCCTGCAGAACCTCTACTCCGCTCTTACGTTGTCTAAAATGGATTACGGTTTGATCATATACAGATCAAACCTAATGTGCTGAACAGGTTAAACACTATTCAGAATTCTGCATTGAGACTAATCTCAGGCGCCTTATACTGCAATCCAATTGACAGTCTTTATACAGAAACTAATGTTCTGCCACTCAAACACAGAAGGCTATTTTTTTCTCTGACATATTTCTTTAATCTGGTCTCAAATCCATCTAATCTCTCGTATCAAAAAACGTTTGCCCCGAATTATATACAGCTATATGAAAAAAGTCCAAAGTCTCTGGGCATATGGTTGAAGCCTCTCCGTGGAACGCCAGTATACAGCAATTAACAAAATTTAAAGGCCAGAATAAGAAATACAGACAAAATTTGAAGTCCCAATTAAAAAAACATGTATATTCCGTCTGGCAACACGAATGGGAACAAGACTGTCGCTCTCAGAAACTGTTCAAAGTCAAGGGAAACCTTTGGCGATGGAGCACCTCATACAGACAGGACTGTCATGAGGAAACAACACTAGCTCGCCTGCGCATAGGCCACTGCCTGTCATATAGCACAAGCTGTTTCAAAAACTACCGTAAGCGACATGTGAAATTTGTGGAGTGCCGGTTACGGTGGAGCATCTACCCACCTCGTGCCGCAAATTTCGGCAAGAAAGAGCCTCCTGCTTCAAGGAAAATGCTGGACTGGCCGAAATTCTGTGACGGACAATGAAAAAGCCTGCGGAAACATTTTCAAATTTTTAAAGCTTACCCGACTTTTCCCTTTTATATAGTTTTAATATTCAGCAGCGTTTGCCTCCTTTCTTTTCTTTTCTTTCTTTTCTTTTTTCTCTTTCTATTGTTTAGTTTAATTTCCTTTTTTGTTCTTTTCATGTATTAATCTATACTTATAAGATGTAACTTCTCGGCGTCGCAAATGGCCTTAGCTGCCGATCGACTTGAAATAAATAAATTATATATATATATACTGGTATAATATATAGTTTTCTGAGGGGGCATCTCCCTCGCAGTTTTTTCTCGGAGTGGGGAGGCTTCCCCTGCTGCCCCTCCACCGCTTTTTAGAAGCAGAACTGTTATATTTTTTTCAAGTTCTGCAAACAATTTTTTGTTGCTGGTTCCAAAAATATTAGTAAATTAGCATTCAACCGATCATGGTGTTTTTTTTTTGTTTCCTTAAGGGGGGAAATAAGTGTAGTTTTTTTTTTTTTTTTTGATAAATCGTTTGTACTATTCAAAAATATACTCTTAAAGTTTCAAAACAAAATTCCGATTTGTTCAAAAGTTATAACCGATTAAGTGATTGCTGCCTTAAATTAACCTTCTGCCACTTTTGTTTTCAAACGCGTTTTTCTCGAAACGACTTTTTTCGAATTTGTGTACACTCTAGCTTAAAAAGTTTTTAATCAATTAATTTACCATTTGGCATATAGTTTCTTTATATAAATACGTTCTATTTGGACCTAAATCCTAAACAATATCTTTGTTTAAAATATTTTTTTATTGTAAAAAAAAAGTATAAAAAAATGGTAAAATATTATGCTTTCTAAAAACTACTAAAATTTTCAATTTTTTTGAGGGGAGTTCACAAAAAGGGACACATATAAAAAAAAAAAAAAGTATATTCTTTGTGCAATTAATTTCGGATGAAAATTGCGACTTCCAAGATGTACACAAACTACTCAGTCGGATGACAACCTACAATGTGCGGCAGCTATGATATCTTCGTTAATTTTTGAGAAAAATTTTTGAAAATTTCAGAATATGACCTCGCAATATCAATAAATTATATAAATTCCTTATGTGTTAAAAAAAAATCCATGAAAATCACTATAAAAACGCCGTCCTACACCTGGTATTTTCCCCCTTAAGTAATGAAACAATCTAACATTTGTCGGTTTAGGCAGCAATAGAAATGTGCGTTCTATCGTGGATATGTTATATTTATTCAGACACATACGCACTCATTTGCTTTCTATAATACAAAAGCCGGCAAATATCAAACATGGACGATGCTCGATAATTTTTAATCATCGAACAGCGTATTATTAACTTCTTTTTTTTTCTTTTCTTTATTATATAAATCGTATCATACGTGTTTCACATTGTCACATAACTCCGACAAAAACCCCTCCACCATATTAAAACGGTTCCTCACGAAGGGAATAAGTCTCCGGGCGATAGAAAATTTTATTTTTTTCTTAATCCTCCTCAAATTTTAATTTAAAAAATGTATGAATACGTATAAAATTTTGGATCTTTTACTGTGGTTAATTTCAAAAATAAATATAATGGTTGTTAAAATGCACGATGTATAAAATAAATACTCTTTTTTATTTTCATTACACATGTATCAACGCATTCGCGGTAACCATACGTATATAATTGCACATACACCTCAGGCATTGATAAAATAGCTAAATAGACGCGAACTTCTTTATTTATTTATTTATTTATTTATTTTATTTTTTTGATTATTTCAAAGATTTTTAAAATAATTTCTCTACAGTCGAATTTCTCTAATTTAACGCATGTGCTTGTTAATATGTCGTGATAAATGGTAGATGCGAGAAGTTTACTTTAGGTACAATATTCGCTGGTTAAATAATCGTAGTCACTTAGAATGATTAAAAATATTATTTTACTCGACGATTTTGACCGTTACCTCAGGCGAAAATTATTTTTAAAAGCAGCAGCAGCAGCTTCTCCGCATTTTGGAAAATCATCTTGTAAAGTACCCGTTTCATCAGCGTAGGTAATGCGCGCAGAGCATACTGCAAGAAAGAATAGAAGGAAATTCTCTATTTCGAATAAACCGAGTTCAGACAATAGCGCTATTGACTTCAGTCGCTTGTGGCATACTTGCTTGGACCGGCTTAAATTTTAATAACGTACAACTTGGTGAACTATTTTGGCTCTTTTCTTCCTCAAACTAATTCTGATGACGCATATGTGTCGAGAAAGTTCATTTTCCCTTTATATTCTTGAACGACTGATAAACAAAGTGAATCTGGGAGAAATTTAATAATAGCGTGGAAACGTTTGTATTTTTTACGGTCCATTGGTTACCAAGGACAGGATAATACACGACGCTAAGTGGAGCAGGCAGGATTTAACAATAGCAGCGAAAACATTGTTAGCGTTGATTAAATTAAATGAAACCGGCTTAAATTGGTTAAATGCCAATATACGGATATAATTTAGACTCGGCACCCTATTCGTTCTGCAGTTCGCTACACGCGCGTGCCTGTAGCATGCCACACATTCGTTTGCTGTTACGACTTAATTAAAATTTTTCGAATTTGTTTTACATTAATCATTTAGTAGCGTAATAATGCACGCATTCACCCACCCACACACCCACACTAACGCATCAAGCCACACGTATATACATATATATCAGTGGCGTGTCTTGCTTTTTGGCGAAAAATGTCGAAGGGGCATTACCCCTCACACTACACAATGTTACAAAAAGATAACAAATTGTCTGATTTTTTTTTTTTTTTTTTTTACTTCAAAAACTAAAAGAAAATTATTTGAAGACAACGCGAGTTTAAATTTAAATAATGAAAACTAATAAATTCACGTTAAATAAGTATTTCGAATAACCAAAAGAAATTTTATTTCGAAATAAACTCAAAATTAGAAAAAAATGATTAAAAATAACGTAACTGTGAATGTGTAAATTGAGATTTATATAATGTTTTCGTTTTATAATAAAATAAAACTGTGTATGTCACATTTAAAAGGCAAAGTACAACTGTATCGTTAACGGATGCAATATAAGGTAAATTAAGAAGCATGGTTTTGCGGAGCTGCTGCAAACATTAATTCGAATTTGTGTTAATATTCTGATGATATCAGTTGTTGATTTATTAGCGAATTCGGAATCGCTATAAAAATTAAATACAATTAATTACTTTTTTCAACTACAGGAGGTCGGGAAATTCAACATAGGAAAATGTATCAGACTGCTAAGAAATTTTTCATTTAATAAGTGAAGTTACACATATTATTCGTGCTATTAATAGATTTGCGCAATGCTAAACGATGTTTATTTTAGTTTCTGTTCAATATTTTTTAAATGCCGTATTCGCTTAACGATTTCGCATTTAGTATTATTTTTTTGCAAAAGACACATTTCTCAATTTGTTTTAGATCTGACCAATGTGATTTTTATTTCCCGTTGCGTAACACAAACAAAAGGACCAAAATGGCCGCTGGTCAGCCGTGTTAGATCGAGTCTTTTTACCTGAGTTGTTGTTGTCCGTCCGTTATTATAGTAGGTCCGTACTTTGTTGTTGTTTACTACGTGTATTTTTTTCCCCCGTTGTTAACTTCGTTGTGCGTCCTGTATTTTAACGTTTTTAAATCCGAATTTCTTAATTATTTTATTTAAAATAGCCCTTTTCAGGGTTTGTTCGTCGTTTTCGTAAAAATCAGCATCGCCTTACGTAGTTTTAACCAAGCGTTTTATTCGATAGTAAAATTTTTACATCCGAAATTTTTGGTATTTTGAATTAACCGTAAACAATTCGTTTTTAATCAGTTTGATTAAATGAAAAAGTCGTAACTTTTTTATCGGTACAAATAGTTTTCAAAGTTACATTTAATATATAATCGATAATATTTGAAAATGTAATTTTCTTCCTTAAAATGGAATATTAGCTTTACACATCTCCTTCCAAAGATTATCAAATCTATTAGTCTTCACTTCTTTTAAATCTCACTTCTTTTAAACCAGTGTGATCACGGTTTTCTGTTATACGATATTAAATATAACATTTGTGCTAGCGTATAACGAAGCAAACACCTAGGGTAATATTCTGTATACTTATTTATTGGCTATCACAATACAATAACGCGAAGCGTGGATACATTACATTTGAAAATTACGTAAATAAAATGTCCATATTTTGGACAAAAGCGCTACCCTCAACCTTGCCCATTTGTTACGGTCCTCAGCAGTTCTTCCATAACGTCGATTATTTCGTCATATCATCTTAAATATATCCTACCCTTTTCCTTTTTTTCTATTAGATATCAGTTTTTTACATAGGATGTCCACCTGTCATCCTTTAACCTTGCTACGTATTCAGCCCAGTCACACTTTCTCCTTTTATATTCATTAACATAATTTATTGCATATTTTACTTTTTTCCTTAATAGTTGCGTTTCTGATCTTATCTCTACGTGTGTTCTTGGGATAGACCCGTGCATTGCGTTTTGAGTAGTCTCAATTTTCTTTTCCTCTATTTTTGTTGTGGATTATATTTGAGAGCCGTAACTTAAAGACGTAACCACATAGCTTATTAAATATTTCACATTTTGCTTTGATACTTAAGTGACCCTTAAATATATTCTTTTGGCGACCAATACCTTCTCTAAGCCAGTGCTATCCTTCTCTGTATATCTTTTTTAGTCCCGTTTTCAGTTTTTATTCTTTAACCTAGGTAACTTTTTCCATCTACATATTCATCAACTTTTCCGCCTATTTCTGTTTTTTTCTATGCTGTTCGTCGTGATTTTTGTTTTACGTTTTTTATTCAGACCTGCTTCTTTATCCGTTTCATTTAGCTCTTCTAAGATTATTTTTAGTTCCTGCAAATTTCTCTCTATAACAATTACCATATGCAAACGGTAAATTATTTAGAAACTTTCCGTTGATTTCGATACCCTTTTTCTCCCAGTTTAATTATTTGAAAATTCTCTCGAGAGTGCATACAATAATGATAGTGGTGATAAGGGAGATCTCCTTGTTTTATCTCCTTTTTTATTTATAAGTATTTGCGCCGTTTTTTCAGTTTTTACACATACCTGAAATTATGTTACGGTGGAGTAATGGAACCCATACGTCTAACGTACATGTATATTTTAAGAAGTTAAATGCTTTAGAGCAATTAAAAATTAAAATTTTTGGTATTCTCTTGATTTTTCAATGATTTGACTTGCGACAAATAAGTGATCTATGGGGTAGGAAAACCTTTTCTAAAACCTATCTGCTCTATCGGTAAATGTTGATTTTAATTATTTATAATTCTCCTTGTTGTTATTTTCGAAAAGATTTTCGATAGGACTTGAATTTACGTGTCTATAATTTTCGATCCTCTATTTTTATTTTCCTTCTTGCGTAATAGAATTATATCTAATTTTTGCGTTCCAATGGGATTTTATTTTTTTTTTATCCTGAACGCTGTTGAATAGTATAGCTACGGTTTTTATCGGATCCTTCCAAATTTCAATTGTTCGTTTCTTATTTCATCCGTTCCTGGTGTTTTGTTTTTAGCTTAGTCGCCGCGTTATCTACATCTAAATCTAGTATGTTAGGTTCCTGATCTATTATTACAATTTCTCCCAATTTATAATATCCAAGACCTCGCCGTAGCAACTTCATTTATTTTCATGCGGATATGTATTTTATTTCCTTCTACGTTCGGATGGAAAGTGATCCATTTGTTTCTTAACATTAGATTTTTTCCTATTATTTATGTACTTTTGGTATTTTCTCGAACTGAATGACAATGTCCCTCCTTTTTATTAAGTTCATTTTTAATAGTTTTACGTAAACTATTTAGCGCGATTTTCTCATTGTCTATTTTGTTCTACTCCCTTTTTAATTTTTTTCAATTCTTTATTAATTTTTTTTTGTCTGCCGATAGAGTTGCCGAGCTGTTTCTCATTTATGGCCCCTTTACTTTTAGTGCTTTTTTAATGTTGATTTTTATCTTACTATATAACAGCTCTCTATATTATTCATATTTTGCATACTAATATTTCCCATTTTGTTCAGTTCAATTTCATAATCTTTACAGCTTCCATGCTTATTACATTTTATTTACACCGCTGGTCAAAACTCGAACCAATCATTTACCTAATTAATAACAGTTTTGTTTATTTTACAATTCCTAAATATTTGTTTATCATTTCAAAATCATCCTATATATTGTAATTAATCAAGGTTTGTGGCGCTATCTGCCGATCAATTATAATATGTTATATATCTTTTTAGTTCAACAGAGTCACTTGTTCGGTTCGCGCGCCACATCCGAGGCTGGCAGTATATCCCCACGATTGAACGAGTATGATTTAAATGCATGGGTGTCGCCAAGGGGGAGCAGGGAAGGACCGTTGCCCTCGCCCCCTCTGGAGCCTTGAAATTTTAGTATTCATAGGTGCGTAATCATGGACAATTTGGAAGACTTTTATAATAAAGTAGTAGAACAATTAGCCAGAAACCCGCAAAAATTATGTGTTTTAATTAAGATTTTATTCTTGTTTAATAAAATTAATTAAGCCCCTTTACAACTTATCAATTTTATTTTGCTAAACAAGAGTGAAATAGGGGTAGAGTAAAAAAGGGTGTTATTTCGTATGTCCGTTTTGTTTTTGCATATTTCGTAATTTTTCATATCAGCCGCGAAATTATGAAATACGTAGATAAGCAGTACAAAAATATCCGGATAATATCTACTTTCCTCATAAATATAGAGACACAAACTTATAATACGTAGACTATATTCATCGAGTGGGATGTTCGATTCAGGGCCTATACTAACGTCCGATGTAGCGACAATAACAAGGGGAAAATGAAGGATACCATGAGTTCATCTTCAATGGCTGTGAACAGAGCTACTATTTGGAATTTTTTCTTCTGCTGACCTAGAGACGTTTGGTCAAGAAATTAAATCTTAACACTGATTTCCGGAACCAAGAAAAAACAGAAATCGCAGCTGTATACGTACGTTTTTTACAACTGCAATTTTAAAAAGTTTCATAAAAACACGAATTCTAAAGTTCAAAAAAATCATTATTCTCATAAAACTATCCGCGTCTCACTGAAGTTAAAAATAATTTTAACCATTTAGATTTTAAAAAATACACGATAATCTAACTATATGAAACACCCGTAATCATTGACAAATAGGTGGATTTTAGATAACATCATTGACTGTCAGTTCTAAAAGGTTTACATTTTTGGGGTTTTGTACAATTTATAAATATCGATTACGAATGCTGATTTCTTTTAAGTTTGCCGACTCTGTAACATAACAACATTACCGAAATAATTAAAATGGCATATTTACTATAAAATTGCGACACGTTTCGAAGCTTCTTAATAATTATAAAATATTACGAACAATTAACTATGAAACCTTAAGTTTCGAAACGTGTCGCTGTTATTTAGTAAATATTTCAATTATTTCGGTATTATGACAAGCTTGAAAAAAATCAACATTCGTAATGAATACTCATAAATTTTACAACCCATGAAAAACGTAAAAGCAGTTATCGACGTATTCTTTGATTAAAAACTCGAAATCTGTATTTTGAAATTTTCTAAAAATGACACAACATCCACTCGTGCCGCCCTATCAAAACGTTTTTGTTGCAGTCCAGTTGAATCGTGTTGTAAAAGGTGCTCCCGTCTATTTTAGAAAGATGAAAATTAATTAAGAAAAAAAAGCCTATCGACTTTTTGCGAAAAAATAAAAATGATGTAACAATGTGAATCCTCGAAATTCAAAAATAATGGTCTCGTATTTATCATAAATGGTATTTACCGCGGCTAAATTGAGGCTGTTAATAATGGTTAAAATTTTATAATAATAATAACTTACCGCAATAAATTATCAAAACAGGTGTCTTGGAAAAAATCGTCTAATTTTTTTCATAATACTCCTGCGGCAAATGCTAATTGTGTTTCTTGGTCGTGAAGAAAAAACACTACCGAAAATTTCTCTGCTTTAGGTCTTAAGCGGGAAGGGTCGCTTCGAAACTAAAACTAAATCGCGGCTTTCCTTTTTGTTTTGGAAAAAAATATTTACGAATTTTACGACGCAACTTCTAATAAAGTCTTTATTAGATAATTTTTTTGTTTCATTTAAAAGTTTCTTACCGTGTTTATTTTTCGGGTTGTTATCAACGGTGATCATTTAAACGGACCACCGCTTGATTTATTTTATTTTCGACTGACCACGATGAAGTATCTGTTTTCTACTTGTGTGGGGCGATTTAAATTATTTTTAAGAATGACACTTTACAATCATATCCCAGTTCGTTTTCATTCTCTATTTAATATTTACTTCCCACCATATCTGAATTCATCTACAAACATTACCTAATCCATTTCACACGTCGTGTTAAATCGAGGAAATTTGGACAAACAGGAATGACTACCGTTTAATGATTTCTGTAGAATATGGAGTTGTACCTTCTTTAGATCACCTCATCTCGCTATCTAACCTTCGTCATTCATCAAGCAAAATAACTGAAAATAAAAATTAAAAAAAAAAAAATACTCTAAGCAATGTAAAACAAATAACCTATACGCGCAGAAGCAGTGTGACGGTCGATGATGGTGTAGTCAGGCTGATATTATCGAACTTAGCGAAGCATCAGAATTATCGTACTAAAGCAATAATTATAAAATATCTTACGAAAATATTTTGCCTGAGATTTCCTATTATTTAAGTTAATTAATAATACCGATAATGTTGAAATGATTTATATGTGATTACGAGGCGTTTTAAAGTTTTGAAGCCGTGAGTTTCGAAGTACATCGAAATTATGTACATATTATTTTGATAAGTGTTCACACACACACACACACACACACACACACACACGTCCACACACAACGTGCGTGAGGGCGTGTATGAATTAATGTGTGTATGTATGTATCAGTGCCGGCTCATGAATAACAGAAGTGGAGGTTCGCAATTAAATATATTAAATATTACACAAATATTTATTGAAAACAATTTATCAAAAACTATATATATAAACTCGGCCATTTTGGCCTCGCAAGGGGCTGTGCCCCTTGACCCCTCTTGCTTTCATTTCTGTCTCTTTCTCTTCTATACTTTGTATAAAATGATCAAAATTTACAACGTAATTCTTACTGGCATCAACACACACAAAAAATAACATAACGACAAAAATCTTATTCTGACATTTAACTTCCGTTATATAAAATAAGACATTTTTTCATTACATTTTTCGTTACATATTTCATTACATAAAATTGTGACATTTTTTAAATAACAATAACAAAAATCCTATAAAATATAACAAACGTTACATAAAATTGGGACATTTTTCTGGGACATTTTTTTGGAACATTTTTTCGAATGGGGAATTACGTTGTATAATTAATACATATGTATGTATGTATGTGTCTGTGTGTGTGCGCGCATATTAATAATTTTCAGTTAAAAGTCTTATAAATTAAATCTATTCTTCTATCTTTCTTTAAAGAAAAAAAATCTATAAAGCAGTTTCATGAAAGTTAGGAATATTGTGGAACATTTGTTTTTCAATTGATAACATAGCTAAAGCATTTAACCTGTCTTCACACATTGTGCTACATAAAAATGTTTTAATTCATTTTAGTGTCGAAAAACTGTTGTTACCGAAAAAAATCGACAACTGGTTAATAACAAACACCACGAAAACTTAAAATCTTTATTGCATTAAAAACAAACAAAAGTTAAAATTTTGCAAAATGTTGGTTGTTATTGTTTTTTAAGTCTATGTAATATTTATATTTTATCATTATTTTAATTTATCAATTATTACAATTATTTTGAATTTGCTTAAAAAGAAAAACAATTAAATTTTTATGCTAAAATATTCAGCCAACATTTTGAACAGTATCAGTTTTACATAATGCATGTCTCACCAACAAGAGTATAATAAAATGACAAATTATAAGATACAGTAGAAATTAATTATAAAAACATTCAAAAAGTTGAATAATCTGGTTGTTATATCCCATATCAAATAAAGCATTATAATTTTTTAATGTTCAAAATTTACTACTAATGAACAGTTCGTTACGAAAATGACAAGAAATATTTTGGCATAAACTACGCTGAATAAGCAATCATTTATTTATAATTATAACTGCACATATTTCTTAGTCAAAAACACAAACAATACACTTTCTTTTTTGTACATAAAAGTATGATAATAAAAAAACATAAATCAGTATAAAGCAAGAGTAAGAGAAAAAAAACTGTACCAAAACGGAAGTTTTTTGATATTTTCTTACTTTTGAAGAAATTTGTAATTTTTCAATTTTTTATTATAATAAAATAAGTATAGTAATCTTTTTCTAATATTTTTTGCAATGGTCTTACCACAGGTTTTCATCAATGTTATACTTATAAGTATTTTACATGTTGACACTAACAAAATAAACAGAACAAAAAATAACGGTATATCTGTTCTGTTTATATAAATTTCATTTTTTCATTGAAAAAGATTAAGGATGATGTTTTTGTTAAATTCATCTGCATAAATCTTTCAACGCTAAAAGCTAATTGGTATGCTGTTATAACCAATTTTTACTGGATTTCAATATTTGGAAATTATAATGTTGACAAATAGAATCACGGTAATTTTAAACACATAACTGTTTTTAAATGTACAATATTGTACTAACTTGTATATGTATGCAACACAATAACACAATCGATATAATACAGATGCAGTAATACACTTTTCTTATAAAAGTAAAAATAAGCACATAAATATGCTCCAATCAAACTTTATTTCCTTCAAAATTCAAATATGGTTATAAACAGTAAAAAAATGTAAACATATAATCGTTTTATGAAAATTTATCGATTGATTCTGTTTATAATCAAATTCACTTCATTAAAGTACTGCCCACCTAGAAAATATAATCTTGCAAGAACAACGCCTATCGTTTGGTTCACACTTCGAGTGTGCTCCATCAAGCCTATGTAACACATGCACTAACACAACATCATTTTTATCTTTCTGACACACTACTACATTGTATTTACACGGTTTTCGATCGCACGTGCTACAAGTAGCCTTCACACTAAAAGAATTCCGGACAAAACTTAATTACTTTTTAAAAATGTAAAATCAATTTATTTTTAACATTAATTTTACTAATAGTGATATATAAATAATAAATATAAATAAAAATATTGGATTCTACTTTTTTAAAGTTGAATCCAAGGTGTTCACGTGCGAATGCGAACACATGAACGAGCCGCCACTGGTATGTATGTATAATTATAAAAAATATTTTCGTATCCCCCCTCCGAAATAAAAAAAAAAAAACATTTCCTAAACGAAACTGATAAATTAAAGTATACTTAAGTTAACTTTAATTAAGAAATCCACACATCTGTAATTAAATTTTAGAATTGTAATAAACGCATAAACAGAATATTTATTCCAATTTGCAAAATTTAAAAACAAAAGGACCAACATGTTTCCGAGTAATGAACATAATCGTGGGGTCATGTAATGATTATTGTTAAAGCTTTATGTTTTTTAAATTTTCTAAATTCAAGTAATTATTCTGTTTATGTGTTTAATATAATTCTAATTATGTTGGGTAAATGTCCTGTGTTGACGAACCCAAAGAAAAAAAAAGAAAAAAAGTATAATAATCTATCTCTCTCGTATCCGAGTATAAGTGTCATCCAGCCTTTACTCATTTATGTTTGTGTCTTAGGTGTACGATTAATCCTTAAAATAGGTACTAAAGTTGCACTGCGGACAGTATATATTGGTGTTCTATTATTTTCCGTATTCTTCCGCTTCTGTTGTGATCTTCGATATATATTCCAAGTTGGTTGGAAGAAAATAGCTTACCTTAGAAAATCTACCACAAACGAGCTCTTGCATATAATAGGCGAAAGGTTTAACAACCATTATTAGATAAGATCAATAGACCATTTAAAACGGTAATTTCTGGTTCGAATAAAACAACCACGCCATCGGTTCTCTATACTCGTAACTTTGTTTGTTTGACAGACGATACAAAAATTTCGGAAATATTAGTAAATATATAAGGAGGAATTTTACGCACATTCGCTATCAGTATGGACTCCATTAATTATTATATTTTGTTGCCGAGACTATCGCTACAAATGACAAAATACAATATATGACCTTTGCAGCGAGCATTGAATTAGCTAAATAGTTGTTCCAAACGAGAATTCGCAATCTTATTAAACTTGCATGACATACTAATTAGTCCGTTAAAAATAACCGTTTGATCTTTGATGAACGATACATTGTGTCGTTCGCGGTAGTTTATCAAGTAACCCGAAATTCTTAAACAGATCAAAGAACAAAGAGCAAAACGTACAACCTACTTTTTAAGGAACAGACATAAGAATAAGTTCAAAAGAGTTGTCAGTTTTTAGCGCCTGAACGACTTTCTGTAATGGTCAACGAAATTTTTCAGGAGAACTGTGCATACATTGTTGCATCGAGAACAAAAGCCGTTTTCTGTATTCTGATTAGCAGTTTCGATGATAGTTCGTAATGCATGTATAACCGTGTGCGAATTTCCTGTCAAATCTCCGTGCGTAGGACTTAATCAGAATTCCTAAAGGCATTCATGTCAGTTGAGAAAAACAGGAAGCTGATCTATCGAACGAAAAGTTACAGCCTCCGTATTCGATGTGGAGCCCCTTCCGTCGCTGATGATGTCAGTCCGAGAGCTCGTTAGTAGCTGAGCCGGGCAGTTTTGTATCTCAGCTTCATTCCATATTGTAGTACTGTTGGACTACATTGGTGGTATGATGTCATCCGGACTGAAGATTAACGGGCTAGTGCCTAACTCGAATGACAAAGGCAGCTGATAAGATTACCTTAGACAATAGGCTATTCGTGTCAAAGAGTCGGGAGACGCAATTTAGGCCTCGATTGTTGTGGCGTTGGTATCGCGCGCGCACTGGCTATCCGCACACGAACCGTTAAAGCGTGATTTCCGCGGAGAAATCACTCTTCCAGAGTGATACATATGATGGTTACCAGCCCGAGGACTATCAGTATCCTTCGAAGAGATTAACATGTATCAGGCACATATATATAGCGCGCGTTGGTTAAAAGAAAATTTCGCTATCGATCTTATACGGCGGTCTCTGTTATGGTCATAATCCACTATTCCCCCACGTTGGCTTAATCAGCTCCTTCGTAAAATAATTGACTACTCGAGGACTCTTCTTAGAGATCTCAACGAAAACGTTCCTTTTTTCCCTCTAAGAGAAATCTTCAACTTGTCCGCGCTTTCTTACCTCATTAGTTTCCGATAGAATTTTCCACTAGGCGTAATATGAAAGACTTTAACGCTTGGAAAATATTAGTAAAATTTTGAAAATTTTAAGTGTAATTAAATCAGCAGTTACGACACTGAGAAACAAAGAGACAATTTTTAATTCCTAATTTTAGTCAACTTTAAATGAAACAATTTGAATATAAGTTTTTTTTTTGTATTTTTTTAAAATTTCTACAGTATACGAACGATTAAAAAGTATTTAAATGCTCGAACGGCGTCATTATTATTTGCGAAGACTTAAAATATTTTCTACTCCAAAAGATAACAAGTTAGTCTATCGTGCGTGTGGTATTTACATCAAAATTCCAAATGCCGGTTTGGAATATATAAAAGCCGTCAGCACAAACAGTTTTGAAACACATATATACATAGATGCACCCGTAGTTAACATCTAATCATATTATGTAAGGACGATTTAAGATTTCGTTGAATAACAGAACTGCAAAAGAAAGGAAAAAAGTTAGCTGGGAAGTTTATAAATCGACTAAATTTCACCCAGAAAAAAAAAAAAAAAAAAACAAAAAAAAATCAATGAATTTTATAAGCACGTGTAAATCTTGAGGATAATTACGCCGGGCTCAATTACAAAGAGTTAATTCATTACCAATTCAATTATAAAACAATACGATATAGTTAAGACGTTCTTGTGAAAAATTTCGTATAACTAACAAGTATCGCCGTTTGTAAAAATGCCGAGTCTTTCGCTGTATGACGTTTGTTCGATTTTTTGAATCATATTAAAAAAAAGAAAAAGAAAAAAAACAGTGTTTTGAAGAAAAAACCGATTTTTAACTCAGAAATTGCGTTGGATGAAAATCAAAAATAAATAAATAACGGTTTTTTACTTGGAAAGCGTTTGAGAGACATTCCGAAATAAAAGCTATGTCACATTTTCGCTACAGAATATTATTAGCGATTCCGGCTTATTCTAATTGTTTAAAAGCTTATCTCGTATATAATCACGTGATTAAATATCGAGTTTCTTTCATATTTCAGAATATTTCCGTTTCTTCGTATTATCCGATGATGAAATCTTTTTAATCCGTTTCGGTTGCTCCTCGACGCTGTCCACTTGCGACATGGCAAACTGCCTTAGGAAGTCTTCGCTTTTCGTCGTCCTGATCTTCACGTAATAATCGATCACGTCCTGGTCGTGGATTTCCTCCGAACGAGTGTATTGTCGACCGTCGGCATCCAAGTAGGTCCGACAGATGGTCAGAATGCGACGGCCGCCACAGCGAAAACTCGTGCCGGACGAAGAACCGTCGTTGGTATTGGCGACGTCGCTATTACTCGTCTTCCTCTCCACGAAATACTTGCTCAACTTCTTCCGTTCCCGTTCCTCTTTCAACGCTTTCAGATCGGCGCTAGTCAGCTTGTTGTCTAGCATGCGCTCGATACTCTTGCCGACCTCCTCGATGTCGGACCAACAGTTATCCTCGTCCTCGCTACTACGGTCCTCGTCCGTCGACAGCACCTCGCTCGAGGACAGCACTTTGTTCTGCAGATCGAATATGCGCTGACATTCGGCTCGGTAGCGTTCACGACTTTCGGCCATCGAATACGGATTACCTCGCGAAAACTTCTTCACGCCTTTATCGCCGCTGTCTTCTTTCGACTTTTTCGTCGACAGCGTCCGCACCACGTTGATCACCTCCCAGCGCGACAGACGCTTGATCTTGTCCTCCGGCAGACCGAACTTGTGTAAAAGCAAAGCACGCGCATCCTTCAACGATAGTTTCCGCAGGTCTGCATCCGTGCCGGTAACTTTCGGCCGTTTTTCCTTCAGGACGCTGGTGGTCTTCTTCGCGATCGGCTTATTCGACACGCGCACATACGAGAACCCTTCGCCGCATCCGGTCGGATCGGCCGGCCCGGTTAATTGCAGCAACGACTTGCCGTTCATCGCCTGTATGTAGGCGCGACTCGTGTTCCACGAGGCGCACTTAACTTCGTCGTCCAATTTCGACTTGAAGTCGTCCTCCTCCTCGTCGCTTAAGAAGTACCGGTTATTGCCGTAGCCGGCGTCCGTCAGCCGCTGCTGCGACTCCAGCATGCTGAAGTAGGCGCAGCACTGTTCCGGCGTAACCATTTCGACAATTTCCTCTTCCGGCGGTAGGCGGACGCCCGGCTTCATTATCCAGTAGTTCGCGTTCTGGGCTACCGTTCTAGCGGTCCGTTTGAAGTCGGCGTACAATTTCAGCCGATTCCGTATGGTATTCTCCGTGAAGGCCGGAAACAATTCTTTCAGACTGTTCATGCCGATTTGGCGCGGAACAGCTCTACTACGCCAGAATAGTCGATAGACGAATACCCGCAACAGTTGCGCGACGAAATTGTTGGTCCACTTCGAATTCGGACTGGGCACTTCGTACAGCGGACACTGTTGTCCGGCTACGTACAGGCCGTCTATCTGACGAATGTAGTAGCGATTGTCGGCCGTTCGCACGACCAGAAAATCGGTGCCGGGCACAGCGTGCTCGTACAGCGGCGCTCGGTACAGATTGTTCTCCAGTGCCTGTACGGTTTTGCCGGCAGTTAACGAGCCTAAGAACGGCGACGTGTGAACATAGGCCGTTTCACCGTACCGGTACTTGACCGACGGGCCGTTGTCGCTGCACGACTTACGCTTATAGTAGTTCTTGATTTTCGAACACATGCCGACCAGACTCATCAGCGGCGGATACTCTTCCGAGAACTCGATCAGCACCAGATCTCCGTCGCGTCCGGTCAGATCTTCACCGGTCCGCATGAAAAAAATGTAACCGCCGCCGGAAGCGATACGTTCTTTTTCGCGTTCTTCCGCTTTTGACCGAATCCGGTCCGTCAGCGACCGGACGTAATGCTTGTCAAGGTCGCGGTCGCCGAACCGCTTCACCGTCGGTCGATGGAAATTCCGGAGCGTCCGTTCGTCAATGTGCGTCGGCACGAACGGAGCTCGCAATTTCACTACCGGCGTCGAATGCTGCAAAAAGTTACGAGTTCCGAAGTTCAGATTTATTCGACCACCGCCGACCGTGTCGGCTGGGGCGTAATACCGGTCGTTCGATATGTTGAACGGTTCGTCGTCCGAATCCAAAGAAGACGGCCGATTATTGTCGGCTAAAGCGTAAACGGCAGATGGTGCCGCTTTCAGGCGTTTCAGTTTCGTGACGTACGGATTGACGTTGCCGTTATCGTCGACGGACATTTTTTCGGTCGCCCGTATCATCGATCGTTTCGCTCTGCCGTATCTTCGTCTGGACCAGTTTAGCCGATCGACTTCCGTCGGTATTTCTAAAACCAGCTGATGGTCGTTTGGATCCAAAGTGAGCATCGACGGTTCCGGTATACGGTCCATCTGGTACGGATCCCAAATAATCTCCTCTTGCCAGCGTCCTACGACCAGTTCCTCGTTTTCCACCGGCAAGCTCGAAAACTGTACCGGTTCGCTGTTAGCCTTGCGACAACAGTGACATATTCGTTCTCTCGAAGACAGTGCGGCCGTTCTGCCGGCAACGGTTTCCGTACCGGACGGCAACCGGGAAAATGTCGTTGCCCTATTCTCGTTATTATTACTGTTGCTATTCGGAGAGAAACTCAATTTTCCCGTCACGTCTGCCCTGACATTGTCCGTGTTCCAGATGACGTCTTTTTCCCAATTCACTTGCGAAATTAAAAGATACGCATCCAAAGGGTACTCGATTTTGGGCGGTCCTGTTTGCTGTTTTGAATTATCCCGCAGTTTAAAGCCATAGCTGAAGCCAGCACCGTTCATCGGAACGTTCAGCATATCGAACCATAACTTGGCCGGTCCGGTACGCCAAGCCGGAATTTCAACCCTAGCTTTCCTCGCGCGTCCTGCTCGGCTATTGTTCGGAAGTGTAAATTTTTTGAAAAACAATCGTTTAGCTACAAGCTTCGACGGAGTTTTGGCCGATGAGCCGACGACATCTGAACTCGGCTCTTTTGCCGGATTCGCGACAGGTACGTTTTGACTACCGTTTGCTGCTACTATTTCTCCAACTTTTGCCGGTGGAAACTTAAGCGAATCGCTTTGGTCGCTGTTTCGGCATTTGTCGCCCGACGACATCACACTTGGCGAAAAATTCTTTCGTTGCTCGATGCGTTCGCTAGTTGCGTGCTCCGGATCCGGCAAATGTTGCTCGGCTAAATTTGACTCATCAGCCGTACAATTAACAACTTCTTTTACATCGCCGCACCTCTGCACGTCACTCCGATCGCCGATATTAAACTCACTGGTTAAATGTCCAACTTGGATGATTTCGGTCACCAAATCTCCGCAGTCGTATTCTACAAAATACGTTTCTTCTCTTTCAGTTGCTCTCTCGTAATTTTCCAATGCCGCCATTTTTATTATAACGCTAAACTTCAGAATAAAAATTTGGGAGCGCTAAAATTAAAAATACACATCAAAATTACGATAAAGACACATTCACTATTGCACAATAAAAAACTGCGTATCGTGAAAATACCGCTGGCCGACTCAATTGTGTTTTTCTTACACATCTGACCGCGTAACTCATTTTAATTTTCAGAAATTTCATTTTGTTTTTAAGCAATTAAGCACTGTATTTTTATTGATCAGGATAGAATAATAGCGAATCAATTTATTAACAATTACGCATATAAATATGTTCATCGACTACTAATCCAACTTGCTCGCATTCATATAAGTCTCCGTGTTCTAACGTAGAATACAGGTATATATGCTCACCTACAAGTCGCAGAATAGACGAGGTATATTAACATTGGAAGAAGTCGTTGAAAATATTGAAAATCGTGAGGATCTAATAACATTAGGAGACTGGAACGCCGTGCTAGAGGAAAAAATAACAAAAGCTACAGTTTAGCCTTGAAGTAAGAAACAAAAGAGAAAATCACAATTTCCGGTGAATTTAAATTAAAAAGGCGCGTAAAAACGAAGAAAACATGATATTGCCTGATCGTATTATCCATTAACCCCATAAATTTCGGGAATATTTCGAAACGAAACGGCTCCTCGTAGGAAACATTTTAGACTGTTACTTGTACGTTTGGAGTGCTACGCAGAGTTGCAGTTGAATACGCAGCAAATATTGCGATTATACACTAGACATGAGATAGAGGTAACTCCGGCGGAGTTGGAGTTGAGAAGCGGATATATACATCCGCAGTCGGAAAGCACACATATACATATATATACCCGAAACTCCGGTAGCGAAGTTGATTTGCGCATCTCTAATACGAGTATCAGCAAATAACGTTAAAAAAAGGAGTCTCCTTAGTTACGAGATACCATGGATATACATATACAAAAGCCATCCATAAAATCAATAAGGGCGTACCTTGTTTGATTGGTACCTGTCGGGATCCAGCCGATGTTCACGGTTATTGTGAAATCATGACTATACCCTTTCAAAAACAACATGTTCCAAAAAACTCAGTGGCAATCGATAGTTTTTCGTCGTTTTGCCATGCATTGCGACTCGAATTCGAAAATTGAAGAATTTTATCACAACGGCGCTGGAATAGCATCATTAGCTAATGAATGTCACTCCTCCAAGCCGTCGATTTCGTTAAATGGACACTTCGACGTAAATACCAACTTCAGTCACGTGGTTCTCAAGCGGATTTTAAGATCCCGGAATGCTGCTAGGAAGCTAAAATCTCCGGGAAAATCAACATGATTAAACCCAACGAGGCGACTTT
Source organism: Icerya purchasi (assembly GCA_039619475.1). Classification (NCBI taxonomy): domain Eukaryota; kingdom Metazoa; phylum Arthropoda; class Insecta; order Hemiptera; family Monophlebidae; genus Icerya; species Icerya purchasi. The sequence goes on from CM077115.1 coordinate 352,841,261, forward strand.
CGATGACCTCAATTCGGTTGATGAAAAACTTGCTTCCATCTATGATATACCCTAAACGCTAAGAATTCGAAAAAACCCTTAATGAACAGCTCCAATTTTAATCGAGCACTTATCATTTGTGATTATTTTTGCTGCCATGATGCAAACGTTTCCAGTGTGGAATGTCTACAGCAGTAAATGCTAGTCGTCTTCGATGGAGTATTCTCACCTATATCACCTATACTTCCTTCAGAACCTAATGAAAAGTCAATGACAATGACAGCACAAGCCTCATCAGATCATCCCACGAGCATAACCATCAGCAATATAGATGATCGGACGTTCCGTGTCACGTTCGTTCATATACATATATAGAAGTCGAAAAAAGAAAAAAAGAGAAAATAAAATATCATTACTAAGTATACCGTAACACTTGTCGTTATATTTATTTTTGTATCTGAATTTGTTTTTTACTATTACCTACCGCTTTTATTTTTTTTTTTTTCACTGTTCGCCTTCGATTTTTATAAATATCGTTGTTTATATTTACTTTATTCGATGACTAAATACGCACGGATATAAACATTCCGTATAGCTTTTAGTATTTTTACATGCTTGCGGGCCCGTTGTCGCATTTTCGGCCCTAATATTAGATAGTGAACTCCTTGTTAGCCGGCACCGTGGGCGCTGCTGTTGCAATGTGGCCATAGTGTTGGTCGTAAATTCTATTCGTTTCTTTTGGACAGCGTGCGCTTCCTTTGTCTGTCAGTACTGTGGGCTCTGTAATTGCAAATGTGGCCATGGTATAGGGCAGCTAACTCCTTTTGCTCCTACCTTCATCAATGTCATTCCTTCTCTTTTCAGGATACATATGTTTTACATTTATCGACGTTGATTATCTTTGTCTCTCCATCCTTGATATAGGGTTTTTAGTAAGATCTTGCGACTCCTAATTGCCTAATATTTACACGTGTTGATGGGTAATCGTCAGTTACTGACAAGCCCAGGGAAAAATCAAAACAAGAAAAAAGAAACATGCTCCAATCGCGCAGTACTAGACTTACAATTACGTTATTGGTTATTTCAGAGGAATCATAACTCGCTTCCTCGAATTTTCGAACTGATACTACTAGTTGACTTTAATAATAAAGCAGTAGTTAGTTCTTGTTGTTTTCATTAACGCATTCAGTAACGGTTGTCAATGCCATCAGCCGGGGGAGAATGCAACGCTAGCTGGAATCCAAGTCTGTGGCCGAACATCGAAATCTAAACATAGTTTCTAAGCCTTCAAAAGCAGATGCTTATGGCTCGAAATAGAAAATAGTACCTGTATTCGGTCTTTTTGATCCAAAAAAGTTGTCAGCAGCAAATGGCGATATGTTGTTCTTACTGAACTAAAGAATTCCGTAACCAGCAGAAACATGGACAATTGTACCTTTTTTTTTTTCACTGCACCGGTCGAAAAGGCTACAAGCAGCGTCAGTGTTGATTTTAATGTTTGTATCATGACCATGACACAATCTAACTCTCAGGGATTGGATCCATAGTATCATTCTTACAGATCATCAACAGATGAGAGGAATAGTTAATTAACAGAAGGAAATAGAATGGAAAAGAAGGAGATCATTACAGTAAACAGTACATCATAAATAAGACTAAGAGATACTGAGTTCATAGGAAGGAAGGATAAATTTTGAAGAATTTAATTAAGAATGTTTGAAGCACAGTTATCATGAGATAGGAACACAATGACAGTCAATGCCCTAAAGTATGATCTATACATTTGTCTGAAAACTCAGATACCATGGCGATCAATATAATTAAGTGTATCCCATAGGTATTTAATCGAAGTATTTAAAACTTCCGGTTCAGACAACATGACGATAGATGTCATTAAACATTGTCCATGGGAGTCGGATCAACTCTGTCGATGGCTAAAATCAACCACTGCTTATGAAAATACAACGATATCAGTAGATATATGTTCTTCAAGTTGTAGGAAGAGCATCGCAGTGCCACTTCCTTTTCTTTAGTCTTCTTTTCAGATTATCCGGAAGAATATTTACATACATGTTATTAACTTTAGGATTAGGACTTGAAGTTTTCAAAGAATTTACTGTATCGTTGAGTACGGATTAATTTGACAAAAGAAATATTCAAACCATTATGGAAAGTTAGGTTTCAGATACAGTTTGGCTCTGACGTGATCTTTCGGAGAATAATCGATTGTTAACTCTGAATCTGGGCAAGATTACTCCTGTTTGTATTTCGATACAATTCAAGACCGAATTTTTCACACTGGAGCTATGATCATCAAGTAAAAATATACCTTTTTAATCTTAGGCTTAGTTTAGATTTATTACCTATTAATGGAGATAGCGTTTTGGTAGATGCGATTAACTTTTTTGCGTGCTTGGTCACGTAAGTTAATGATTAAAATAAGCAAATGAATAATTTTTAATTTAGGGTATGTAACGGATCTGTTTGCAACAGAGTTACATGTTGGCATCTTTCCTCGCCAAATTTGACTTTTCATTTTTTTGGCACGGATCTCTATTCTATTTATATGATCCTGAACATATTAGCATATGAGCAATTACTATTAAGAAGACGGTATGGCTATATCACCAGTAAATGGTGACTAAGATTGTTTAATTTGATATTGGAAGGTCAACAGTGTAGTTAGAGTATAGAATCGGAGCAAGAAAACTACCTTCGGGAACTGAAGCCGATATTATTCATTCTCTAGACATGAAACTACTAATTTTTACTGTAAATGATCTACCCAATAAATAGAGGAGGGAAAATAGGTGTAAGTCCGGTGGGAGTATCTGTTAACACCTGAGCCACATCCAGAAAGACCGCACAACATATCTCTTTCTTTTTCTAGCACCGATGAGATCGCATCTACCAATCTGTGGCACCGGTATTAAAATGCTGCGACCGAATGTCAAACTGATGGTCTGGTATGCTTTATTTATTTTCAATTACCGGCGTTATTTTTTGTAAAATCAGCTTCTCAAGAACTTTGGATGGTGTGTATTTATTAAGCTAATTGGTTCATTGGACGATAATAGGATCGGGATTTTGTAGGTTTTGGTATCATTATTATCATAAACTTTTTCCATAATTTCCAGTAATGACCCATTCGCGTGGAATGGCATTAAATTATAACAGAGAAGTGTGGCAGTTTTTTTCGGTAGGTGTATCAGAATTTCTCCAGTTATTCCGTTCAATCCTGGGTATTTTTTTGAGGATTTTATTTTTTTACATATTTGTATACTTCATTCGAAGAGAACGGCCTAGTAGGGAGATTCGGCTGCAGTACTAAGAACCGTTGTATGAGATTTTTGTCGCTGAATTTTCCTTTTTTTATAAAGCGTGAACGTACTCTCGAGGTAAGAAACGAATGCATCTGCCTTCTGTTTATCTATTCTAGCCCAGTTATCACCATCCACATTCTTATGCTGTGAACTTCTCAAGAATGCTACAATATTTTTTTAGTTGCACTCCATAATGATCCATCCTGCATGTTTAGAGATTCCAGGTAGCTTTTGAATGATTGCTCCTTATATTTATTAATTTTCTCTCTTAGCTTGTGGCGGAGATTATTGTCCCTTGTTTTTAATAACGGGGAGCGGTTTTGTTGCCATCTTCTTCTCGCTGTTCGAGTAATCTTTATTAATTGAAGAGGGCAGGGAAAGAACCGGATAGGTCGATTTTTTTTCAAAATTGAGTTATAGTCACTACATTTGGTTCACGTTAACGGGGACTACCTTTCAGAGTATTAAAACTGCAAGAAAACCCAATTGGTCAAGAGTTATACGCTGTTGAAGTTTTGGTGTACAGGGAAAAAACCGGTGAAGCCAAGCAAAACAGGGAAAGAACCATGCAAGTCAATTAATACTTGTCACATAACGACAAATGGCAGCACACTCAGTGTAATTTTACTTTCATCGTGTATGGTGCAATATTTATGGAATATGTCGATATAGTAATATTAATATTAAGGCCGCCGTTCCCCGTCACACGTAGGGATTTCTCGATCCTATCGAGACTGCGTCTGGGGCACACTGCACTGTCACACAATCACGTTTTTGAAGGAGCTCCCCCTCCGGTCACTTGCTCTCTGTGCGGATTCATGGCCTCGCCAACTGTAGAGCATCTGCTGAAATGGTGCCGGCATACTTCCCGTACTTCTAGTCATACTTCGCCCCACCGTCTGTTGTCGAACTACCCGGATTGTGTTCGGGCAGTGTTGAATTTTGCAGCATCGAACAGACTGCACCGCCTTCTGTAATGTCCAGTGAGTCTAGGTGCCGTAATAGCCCAGGTAGTTACACACGGCGCCTAGATTTATATTTGTAAATTTATTATTAAAAAAAAAATATATATTAAAGCACGCTCTGTTAAATTTTATCATTCCAGTGTATATCCATGTTGAATAATTTGCACTTTTTTATCGTAATAATCGGCTTGTATTCTATTGTTTTTTTCCTTTTGTGTATTTTATCTTGATTTTCGTACACAGAATGTCTTCCAATTTAGAAAAAATCGAAATTAATTTAGAAGCCAAAAAAAAATGTTGGAAACCGGACGTATCTCTGATGCAGACAAAAAGCTGAGAATAAGTACGCATGAAACGGGAACTAATTGTAACTGTTCACGTTTAAAATGTTTTGATAATGTGTCAAAAGGAGTAAGGGAGATTATAGTAAGAAATTTTAATAAATTGAAGTCGCATGATGAACAAAATGCTTATTTGTGCGGTCCCGTAACTGTACTTCCTGTTCGGTAAAAGAGACCTCGGCAAGATGAACAAGATGCTATCTTACGTGACGCTAGTTTCGCATATAGAGTTCATGTGAGCGGATGTGAAAACAACGATGGTCAAGATATTTCTTGAAGTCGCATCTTTTCTTTTTCATTACATTACAAAATGAAAAAGTTGAAGGACTAGACATATTGTGTGATTCAGCTGGCGGGCAAAACAAAAATTATATTTTATTTCGTTTTATTCATTATTTGACAAATAACGAAATACATGGACTAAAAAAAAATTAAAATTACTTTTCCTGTGCGAGGACATTCATACCTAAATGTGATAAAAATGTTGGATTATGGAATTTAAAAAATCCATTCGAAACGCCAACAGAATTCATGGAAATGATTAAAAATTCAAGGGTAAAACCATCTCCTTTTGATGTTATTAATGTAACACAAAAACCTGTTTTTGACTGTAAGACATTTTTGACGTCCATTATGTTTTGAAATACCCATTCAAAATCCAGCCGATTAAAAAAATCTTAGCTCCGTCGAATCACTGTCGTCTGCTTTACCATCGTAGTATTTACAATGGATCATTTTTTTCTGGTATTATCAAGAAACGTAAAACAAAATTAAAGAAGGGAGAATTCGAATTACCTACACCATTATATTATAGTAAGTCGTTTTTTTTTTTCTAAACAATAATAGCTACAACACCACCATAATAATAGAAAAATATATGTCTTTTTCATCATTTATGTTTAGGTCTTCCAATTTCCAAGGCTAAATTCAAAGACATAATGAGCCTTATGAAATTCTGTAGCCCAAGAGCTGTTAATTTTTTCAGTAAACTATCTCATGACTAATTAGTAAGTAAGTCTGTCGTAAAATTGTTCCGATTATTATTTAATAAAATGTACTACAATTTTTTAATCAGAGTTTTAAAAAATAATCGGCTGTAGATTATAACTTTGTTTTAGATGATTTATCTGGTTTCTCCCTGTACAAATGGGAGTAAAAGTGGTATTTAAATACATATTATGATAATTTTTTAAACTGTTTTCAATACTTTACACTTAACATCATATTTTTACGCAATAAAATTAATTGTAAGAAGTTTTATACAAGTGTAGTAACGTTTTAAACGTAAAAATTAGTTTTTCTCTGTTTCGAAATTTTGTGATTTACCCGGTTCTTTCCATGTACCCTTCAATTTATTTATTTTGATTGCTATGTATTGTTTTGTATTTGGTGGAGTTTTTACATACAGCCTGAATGAAACCCGTTATATCACTTACTGCAACCTCGATGTCGTCTTTGCTTTTTAATATGATCTTCAAGTCTAAGCCACTATTCACTATAGCTACGAACTGTTCCCAATCTGTTGAATGGTTGTATAACTTTTATTCTCTCACATTTTTTGTAGTTCTTTTGTAGGTCTTATACAATAAAAAAGTTTAAGATATCCGGTGTTCGGGTTACATGTGTCGGCCAGTAATTAGGAGACATAGGAAAGAGAATGGGCAATGAATTTCTACATGCGTCCTGCTTTATTTGTAATCCTTGATCCCCCGGGTGTGACTTTTTGTTGCGTTTAAGTCTCTCTTACAGATAAAATAGTTACCAAGATTTCTAATGATGATGCCGAATTCGCTCTCTGATCTTAAACTTTCTTTCAGATCGGATGTTCTGAATAAGGATTGGCTCTGCGATGTCTCTTCCTCTTTCTTAATTGAAAATGTTCTACCGCAAATGTTAACATTGAGCGTTTACAATATTTATACTACATATAAATGACATGGCAGAGAGCTCACTTATTTGTTGAAGATCTTAATAAATATTTTCCTTCTAACTCTCTGTTCAAAGCAAAATCAATCCTTCAGTCAACTATCAATAATCTGCAAACATGGGCGGATAATAATGACCTAGAATTTTCTCTAATAAAATATGTATGTGTGAAATTTTGCAACAGTTGCCTGCGTCATTTCGATTCTAAGATAAATCTAATGAAATCGCCACCCCCGTTTTTTCATGCAGTAAAATTCTTAAGTCTTATGTTTAATGAAAAACTATACTAGTCATATCGTATTCATAGTCTCAAGAGTAAGTGCATGAAATCTTTAAACTAAAATGCTTTTCAAATGCAAAATACAGTATAAATCTCAGACTCCTTCTAACTGTATACGAATCCCTTACTTTAAACAAATTGACTTATGGATGCCAAGTTTATTCTTCAACAAACGAAACACTTTATGAATCACTTGATACAATCCATCGCAACTATTACTTCAGAGACGTATTGCCACTACTATCGTTTAATATTTGTTCCCACACTCGAACGGTGACTTGACAGTTTCGCTGCCGTCCCTTCGAAATACGTACCATCTCTCCTTCAGAGAAAAGTATTAACTGCAGCATTAACCTTACTACAATAAAATCCTCCGAGAATGACCTAACGTTTATGAACTCGTACTCTGACCAGGATGCTCCACTTGCGATAAGTAGACAGCAGAAATTATTATGTATAAGCGGCGGTAATTCAATTTTTCTTTTGTATTTGAAGAAATTTATAGCTTTTGATCTTCTATTATAAGGAAATAAGTAGAAGTCTTTTCCTAATATTTTTTTTTCTATCACTACAAGTTATCATTAATTTCCTTAAGTTTAAAAGATCTGTCTCGATACGAGATTTATTTTGTTTTTATATTTTGTAAAATTACATAACAAACTTTTTCTTGATTCATTCATTCCTCTATGTATTTAATATGTAACTTTGACATCATAAACAGAACAAAAAATAAGAGTTGTATCTGTTTACACAAATTAAATTTTTTAATAAAAAAATCATTAACATATAGTTTTTTTTACCTAATTGATCTATAAAAACTCGTTTAAGTTAAATTTTACGCGATAACGTCGTTGTAAGCGATAATTACGTATTTATCGACGCACTAAAATTTTGTAATAACCGATTTGACGTTATAAGAAATTTATGTCGCTATAACAATTGTCATTGTGACCGATTTTGACACGGAATACGTAATTCATGAAAATAATGTTCAGTAAATTTAAAAAATTTTTACTGATAACATTAATTTTTATTCATTTTCGAAAATTACCATTAACAACTTACATAAGAGAACGTTGGAAACCTGCTGCCATTCTGATTTGAAATTTTACAAATTATTATTAACCGCATTAAATATGTAAAAATAGAATTAATACATTAATACAATTAATTAAGCAGTGTATTCACAATTTAACTTTTTTTTTCAAAAATTATTTTTTTACAGATAATTAATTATAATTAATAATTTTATAAATTTAACAATACCTTTTCATATAATTGTACGGAGCGTTTACATTTCCTCTAATACTGAACTAATAAAAATTTAATGATACGCTTTCCTACACTGTTTTCGGATAAACAAAAACCACGATTCACGGCGTAACCGTTGAACAATAATTTCAAGTTCATAATGTGAATACGCGAGGCCAGTAATAATTTTCACTTTAAATATTCGGAACATTAAATAAAATTTTTAATTTGGAGTAATTATAACGCTAGCTTTTTAATAATTATTTAAAATATAAATAACAAATATATGTAATAATATAAATTTTAAGTATCTACTAGTTTTATTAATTTACTGATCTAGTAACAAATAAATTTGAAATTTCCATAAAAGTCTGCTAGTTTGTGAGTTTTGCTGCCTTACTTAAATTGTATTTCCTTACAGCTGATATTTAAAAATTTAATCGGGAAAAATAAAATCTAGCGTCAATTTATTGTTTATTATAATGTTTGTAGCATAAATTTTATTCTCGTAAACGCAACGTCATTCGCGTTTATGATGAAATCCGTAAGCGTTTGAATAGCCCAACCAGTTATTGTCATATTGCTGACACCGTTAGGTCTATTGGTAACGAAGCGGAGGATTTTTTTTTGGCTCTGGTTGCCGCTTCTTCTTACTTCCTTTCCTAAGAAAAATCACATCTCCTAATCTCCTTCCGCTGTGTAAAAGTTTTCATCTTAGATTTTGGTCGGATGTGTATGCTTCCTATTTTTTTCTAACAATTGTTCATTTTTTCTGTCTGTTTTAGTCTTCCTGGTAATCCAACGTCCTTTACGATTCCTTCACTTCGGCTCGTTCTGTTGTTGTCCTCGTTATCGCTATCCGTTTGAATTTTGGCCATTCTCTATTGCCTTTTTTCCGTTTTCGTTAGTTTTCTCTCCGCATTGTCCTCTCTATTCAAACGAAGCGCAGGCTTTTGATTCGCTAATTACATGTTTATTAAGTGTTCATCTCTTTCTGTTGAGCGTTTTACTTTGTATTTCAATTATTTGGTCTTTCTGTTTTTTTCCTTTTCCACGCATTATTCTCACTATTTGTTTCTCCCTACTAACAACATCTGATCGCATCAAAATATAATTGATTCCTTCTCTTTCTAATTGTTTCTGGGTAAAGATCCCTGATTGACAAGTCCAAAAAAAAAAAAATAATAAGATACGGTGTGTGAAAAAACCGTAAAGAATTAAAATTTTCCGGCGGTGAAATAAGGGTAAAATTTAGCCAATCGCTTTTTAAAAATTAAAAATCACACTGCAGCCGATTAACATCGGATAATTCAAATTCTAAATGAATATTACATTCATAGGCCGAAGATATGGAATAAGAAAGCTTTATGAGAGGACAAAAAAATTCGTTTAAATAAACATTATTCCGTTTTTGCACAAAACTGCGTGGTCTACTAAAATGTGCGATTTTTTTTTTAAATCTTCCATATTTTAAGAGTGCTGAAGCGTTGCATGCTAAATTAGAAAATTTTGAAAATCATGCTACAGCCAAACGAGTGGCGTTTATAACGTGAAATTTCATACGAATTAAAAATTCTTGAAGGAAAAGTAGAAGGAAAAAGAAGAAAACGTGGTCGCGTTCCAACCAGATGGTCAGACATGATCCGGACAGCTGTAGGAAAAAGTTTCGTAAAATGCGATCGACTAGCTCACAACAGAGATCAGTAGCGACATCTCATACATCAGACGGACAGATCACAATCACGATATCTCCACGAGAGATTCACGACTCAATGAATGAATATCGCAGATATGAAATAAGAAAACTTTTCTGAAAATTCGAATTTTAGTGGACGTGAAGAGGTTGAAAAGAAATTTCCGAAAAAAGGAGAAATGTGATATCATCGGACCTGATGTTTTCTAAATTATTGCTTACACACTGTCCATTAAAGTTCAGAGAAATTTTTTTTAGATCTTCTAAGTTTTATCGGTAAATAATGATTATATTAAAGAAAAAAAATCTAAAAAATACGCTACAGTCCGCATGTGCGGTGCTTATAAAGCGGGAAATTTTTAAAAATGTCCACCCCCAATAAATAAAAAAAAGCTGATTAACTATCGAAATGAACAGAGACAGTTCTTGTTCAATTCGCGAGCAAACTGAATTTTCAAACTTTCCGTTCCTACTTGCGCTGTTTTCTTCGGATTCCCGAAACTAGGACTCCGGAAATTCAAAGTCCCCGGATTTTTTGCACGACCCAAATCAACTACGAATCAACAACCGGCAACCATCAGGCCTTTTACAATGCGCGGACGGAAAAAAACTCAGAGACTCCCTGTAACACTAAAATTCCTCTCGCGGAATGTCACTACGGACACGATTGTCAGCGTTTGCGTCATTGTTACGTTGCCGTAGCAAATCGCGGTGAAAAATGAAAGCGCAGAGCCACGCACAATTGGTGGATAACCTTTACGATTCTCGATCTTAATAACTAAAACTATGCACTAGAATTCCTTTTGCTCAGTCCTTCTTTTTCAGCTTACATAACTCTGGTTGCTCCCATATATATTATTTGTGCGATGTATAGTCTCCTTGGTTTTCCATTGTAACGTTTTCCTTCCATTTTTTCGTTCAGTTATTTGTACACTAGTTTATGATTATGTCGGTGTAACCTACACCATAACCATTGACAAACCTTAGAGTCAATATTTAAATTAGAACTGGTATGAATCTTCGATGTCGCGCGTTGCCTGTTCCAGAATTAGTTATTCTGTTAGCTTCTTTTTCTACATCATGATGGAGTAAGTAAAAAAATTAACGTGAAATAATTCCAAAGTAGTTCCGTGACTCTTTTCTTCTTCGATAATTCTTATACACTTAATACCACAATATTTTGAATTAACGCTTATTGCAATTCCTAAACATAATCGATTAAGAATGAATTTGAAGTTTATTTAACGCCGTACTAAGATTGTTGTGTTATTCTGCGTAATTAATAGTACGAGTAATTATACCGCAGGCTGGTAGGTCACCAACCGATAAAACCTCATACAGGCCGATTTCGTTACTTCCAGTAATGTCGAAGTCATTCAAAATTTTATTGGTAAAAGAGTACTTCCTCTAGTGGAAGAATAGCAGATTGTCCCGTTCTATTGGTCTGAATTTAAAGCGAAACACTTTACAATCCAACAAGCAGATTGACTGGTACAAAAAGTTGAATTTGGCTTGGAGGGAAAAAAAGTCTGCGTTGTAGTTTTCTCTGATCTAAGTCAGACGTTTGATAAGGGCGACATGACGGCCTCTTATAGCGAATCAGAAAATATTTCTCATATCATTACAGTAAATGATTTCTTTCTTATTTAAATGAAAAATTTTATCACATCAAATATGGAAATGAAGTTTATAATTGCACCAGGGGAAACCGTATTGGGACCATTACTAAGTATATGTTATATGACAGATTGGCGATAGTTCTCTCTGATAGCCTTACCTTCGCTGATAATGCTGCAGTTTTATGCTTAGATGTAAATCCAACTAATGCAAATGTTTCTTTAAAAAAAGCAGCAGTTCAAAATTGGCGAATCGAAATAAATAAAAATAAATCATCTCGTATATTATTTACTGATCAATATGTAGAGCCACAAAATGTTTTATCGATGGGCAATACGACAGCGCCAATTAAAAAGGATATTAAATATTTCGGTACACATCTGGACCAGAGACTGACTTGGCGAAAACATATAGAAAGCGGAAAAAAATGAGGGTAAATTAAAGCCCTGTCAAAAGTTAATCCGAGGTATTTAACTTCATCCGTCATTTCCAGCGGAGTACAACCACAATTCAAGGTAGGAGTCAAACAGTTGTGTAAGCAACTGTTACTATGAATCATAATATAGGGTTAGTGTGTTCTGTATCTGCCGGATATATATATATATATAAAACCTTTGATTTTTTTATATTAATCGTTAGGTGCTTATCATGTGCCCACCTATTCATAGTTGTCACGGTGCTCAATTGCGAGTGTTATATCATCCGCATAGGCATATACAGTCGAATGTTTAAGATATTTGTGAAGGGAGTTGCTGTAAATCAGAAACAGCAACGAAGCTAATATATCGTTTTTTGCCCTACACCTCTTAAAGTAGTTGTTTCCTCTCTTCTTAGTTCTTCGTCGATTTTCACAACTCTCGTTCTATTATACTTCCAAACCATTTATTTCGTTTCCCTATAATACCAATACCTTCCATATCCCGCATCAGTATTTTTGATGATTCACCGCATCAAATGATTCACCGTGATGTCTATAAAAATTGCAAGAAACTGTTTCCTGATTATTAAGTTTTTTATTGATTCTGTTTGTTAATGCTCTTAACAAGGGGACTGTTGATTGTAGTAGATTATTTCACTCCAGATAATTTCTTAAATGAGACGCAAGAAATTGTTCCAAAATTTTCGCCAACACTGAAATAATCGTAATTGATCGATAATTTTCGAATGCTCTCGCTGGTCTTTTACATATAGGTCGAATAATTCCAGTTTTAAGTCCTTCAGCGACTATACTTTCCTTAATAGAACAGTTTATTAGTTTTGTTATTATTAGAGTGAGGACTGCTGCATTGTTTTTGATGTCTGAAGCTCTTATACTATCCAGAAAAAGGGGCCTTGTGACTGGGTAGTTTGGTAATTATTTGTTCTACCTGTCTGTTAGTAGCTTTTGGTATATAAAATGAAGTGCGCGTCACCTCCGCATACGAACTATTCAGTAACTGTATGTTACAAAATTGACCGCAATGCTGCATTGGTCGAGAGAAGTGTTCAATAAATTTGATCACCGTATGCACTTTTTCAAAGTGTTTCATAACGACCTCATCAATTGACGTTTTGTTTTTGTTATATACTACGCTATTGATTATCTGCCATACTTTCTTGATTCTGTTACTTGATTGTTGTATTTGTTCATTCTAGTAATCTAATTCCGATTTCATAATTTCAGATTTAGTCATATTTCTCTATGTCCTATACAGTTTTTTATACTGAGATTTTGTTTTTTACATCGCTTATAATATATAATTTTCATCAAATTTAAAACTTTTGCGTTCATCCAATCCTTTTTAAAGTGAAGATTATTTTCATTTGTATAATTTACTTGATATTCCAAGATTCTTTTATACGAGAAATTTCGTTTGTATTTGCGAGCAAATAGTTTCGGCCGAATTCAGCTGCTCTTATGCCAGTCATCATATTTCAATTTTTGGTTCAACCTCCTTTCATTTACTCTATATTCTTTATTGGACCTTTCGTACATTTTGATGCGCATGTTCCTCCTAATACGAAATGTGCAACAAATAACGTAATGATCGATTATTTTTGAATTAATAATTCCTGCGTGAATCTGTTCAGTTGAACCCCTAATAAAAATATTATCTATGATTGCGTTAAAATACCATTTCTAAATTCTTCTCTAGATACGACATTAATTAGTCTTATACTGCCACATCCCAACAGAATATTCAAAAAAAGTGTTCCAATGTAGCACTACACCTTTTAATAAGTCTATATTAAAATCGCCATATATAATAATAAATTCCTGCTTTCTATTATTTTAGTTAATAAAAAGATTCAGTTCTTTTAAAAACTCATTTTCGTTGTGATCGATAAATAGCGAATATTCGTGTTACTTTATTACTCCTTATTTCAATATCGGCAGACAAACACTCGTATGCGCCTCATTATTATATTCAGCATAGCCGTTAGATTTAAAACTATTATTAACGGAGATGATGGTTCCTCCATTATACTTATCTGTTTTTTATTTTTGCAGCTATACTTGGTGAACCATGAGAGATATTATACAAGCTTAGTTCATTATCTCCCACATTTTTTGCTATAATAATAATCGCGCTGACGCTTATAAATGTATGCTAAAAATTCATCTCAATTTCGCCTTAAGCTCCTGATATTTAAATGTAATACATGAAACAGTTCTTTATTTATTTCCGAACTCGCTACGTCAGTATTTAATAAATTCTTGAACCTCTTCTCCCATTCACCTATTGTTGAATAGTTTAAACAGTTAACTTCTTTGCAAAATTCAATTGCAGACGTCATTAGCTTAGAACATTAAACGGTGGTGTAATAGGAGATAATTGATCGTATTTCGCTATCATAGATCTGCGCAAGTTACAACGCGATTATCTATAATTATCTAACTTTACCGCAGTGCCTATTATATATATATCTACTACATCTTCGTCGCACTCTCACACGTACAACCATCCTATTAACATTATCGAATCGGATTATATCTATTACAAAAGAACCAAGCACATTGATAGAACATCTTTCACCACCAAAAGAGATTCCTTAAAATACAAATACGTCACCGACTCAGCCATTCCGCCTGATAACAGTGCTCGCTGTAAATTATCTCTACAAAACCGCTTTATACTACTGTACCTTTTCCCTTTACGTCGTAACATACTACCGAGAAGAGCGAAAATACCTCAATAATATCTGCTTAAAAACTCAGTGATACCCCACCACTGACACTCATACACTACCCGCTAACCACACAAACAACAGCATGCGCATCACTCTTCATCCCTCGCTCCCAAATAGTGTCCTTACTTCATAAACACACGAAATTCCTTTTACAGCCCCTTCAATCCACCACCTCAGTTTCAGACTCTTTATCTCTGCTCAGCCGGCAAGAACGACGCACATACGACACATCCATTATACCTAGAGTAATTGTTATACCTTTTAATTATAACAACGAGAAAACCGTAATCGAAGCTATTCTTAAATACTATTAACATAATAAGGTAGCTGAATAACGTTAAGTATCTATTATCTATATATATAATAAGTACTACTATACGATTTTATAAAGATCGTACGAAGTTATTATGTGGAAGGAACGTTCTTGTGAATTTTTGCGCACCAAAATTTTTCCATTCTTCAACCAGGTAAACTGATAAATTAGCATTTTCGTTTTCTGTTATTCAAACAGCATACTACATTTATCTTTACAATGATCCGTGTTTCTTTTTTTCTCTTCTCTAACACTAAAGATGATTAAGCTTCAGAAATCTTAAAAAATGATTGCAAATTCATTCCTTGTAATTATTTTCTTCATTTTATCTCCTATTGATTAATTAATAGACAATACGTATAGGGGTACACAAATTTCTTGTTTGTCGTTACGGTAATTTATACTTTTATGTATTTCATACATTTACACTGTAAGCCACCCGCATAATGAATATGTGCGTGAGAATTGAATTTAAAATGATTAAAATTTATAATTAATAGCGGATTTTAAACAATCGAAATGGTCAGTTGATGGTTTTAATTTTAATGATGGTATAGTTATGATAAGGACTTTGCTTCAAGTTTTCCTCTTTAACACCAGACGAAACGTTTTTTTTTTTTTTTTTTTTTTCTATTTTTTCATTAAAAAATTTTATCAAAAGGGGAAATGATTAACTGGCGGCGAGGAAGTAAAAAAATGAACGGAATAAGCAAATTTTTGTTAAAGCAAATAAACATTAAATATTTTTCTGATCGGTCACTTACATTATCAACGTGTTTTTCGGGCGAACGCAGCAATCTAATAGGAAGTTTATCGTAACGCATTAAAAATATTAGAACCACATTTCAGACGGTTTTCTTAAGTTTTCTGTTTTTTGCGACTGAGACATCGATTAATTGTTTATAATAACCGCTATTGGATATTTGCAGGTAAGTTTATTGGAAATGTTAATAATAAAAATTAAAATATCGTTCATAGTAAAACAATAATTATTAATTTAACCTGTATTAAAACTAATTGGCTGGCTCCTTTCTAAACAAAATTTTGACAATTTATAAAATATCACGATTGGCGGCAAAACGAAATATACTTTACATGTTATATAGATGTTTTTTTATACAATTTATAAAAAACGCCGCAAACTTTGAGTAATTTTATTGCAGTATATCTTCGCTGCTAATGTGCATTTTTTTTTTTTATCTTTACTATTATACCGAAATTTTTCCTTTTTATTATTATTATTTTTGATACCCCAACTAGAAGCAACAGCCTAATCAAAGAAAGAATGTAAACAGCATAACATGGAGCAGGGAGATTACGATGCTTGGTAATAGAAGAGAGCACGCTCCTCAGAAGACAATTAAAAACGTTCGGAGAAAATATGATTGATATCATATGTGGAGAAGGAATTGTTAAGATGAAGAGCGAAAAAACAAAAAAAAAAAAACAAAAAAACGAAGAAAGAAAGTTTATATGAAGGTGGCATATAATCAAAGAACGACAAAGAGGAAGAAACTTTAAGAGAAAGACTTAATAGAAAGATAAAAAGAATCAAGATTGGAGAAAAAGGAAAAATCATATTTTAAAGTGAAAATGTTTAAAAAAAAAAATTTACTTAATTCAACGAGAATATTTTTTTTATCGATAAATCGAACAAAGTCGTGGATCGTTTAATATACGAGTGAGATATCTAGGCAAAATCGATAAGTACTCCGCTCCGAACAATCGATTAATTTAAAGATTAATAAACACGGCGTGCCAAATTGCTCTTCTAATGATAGAGGTAGTATTTTTGTAATTCTAAGATAGGCCCAGACTAATTTAGCACTAAAGATAAAAAATGAAAAAGAAAAAAAAAAACCCATATTTTTTGTTTAAATCGGAATAGATTTTATTTTTGAAGTAAATGTTTGTGTATAATAATAAAAAAATTGGCTAGGTTTCACAGAGCGCCAAGATGACGGGAATTATGAGCGATGAGTTTTGCTTTGTCTAAAGAAACTGTTACTTTTTCTGTGCAACATTAGTCCGTGTGTTAGAATTTGAAAAAATTAACTCAGACGTGACTTATCGTTAAAATTGGCCGAATCTAATTTCTCTTATCTAGGAACACGATTTCAACAAACTGAGCAATTCAGCGAATTTAAGCAAGGAAATGATTATCTAAATGTAGCGAGCATCATTCGAGAGAGAGAGATGGCCTCCGGTGGTGGTAAATACGATCTATATAAGGGAACATTATTTGGAAAAGGTGGAAATAACGAAGAGGAAAAGTGAATGATTCAAAAAACAGGAACGTTACGAATTGATCATAGATGGATCTAGAATCATCTGCTGAATGTTAATTAAGAATCATGAATGATTGACGATTATTCGTAAATATAGGATTCGAATATGCGAGGCCCCCGTCCTCGCAAAAAAATGGTCCAATCCACAAACTTGCTGATTTTTTACATTTTTAAAATTAATTTTAACCAGATAGAGTTTTATATTTGTTCAATGTTTAATATATTTCAATTTGATTTTAATTATTTCAAATGCGTAGCGGCTATGCGAAATGAGTTTAAATACTACAACTGTCGTTAGTACATCGGATTCGAGTAAAGATAGTGAGCCGGCTAAGAAGAGCTCAGCAGAGAAAGTAGACGACGCTGAAACTGGTCGGTTAATTAAAAATCAATTCCTGCTTTTCATCCAGCTGTTCTACATTTTATTTATTACGTCGATTTATAAAATTCCGATTGCCGTTCTCAGACACGCGCTTCCGTACGGACAAGCAAAAATCAAAGACACAATTGTAGTAGTGAGTATTTCTCTTCATTTCACCCGATTACTCGTAAAAAACGATATTTTTCATTCCTATTGCAAGTTAATTAAACTACATACGTAAGACGTCAAATTATAATCAGCGCTAAAAAAAATTAAATTCGAAGTATAATGATAACGGCGAGTCCGGAAAAATCGGTCTACGACTATGAGGTGAAGTGAAACTAATTTTTACGTAAAGACGTCTTTACTTTAATTCGGCTTCTTGAGCAGATCACTATTCTACTCCTTTTTTCTTTGCAGAAGTTCCGCTTCCATTAATTCTTTAATAACTACGTGAGAAAATGTCGCGTTATTTCAAACTGATGTCCTCGTAAAATACTTGGAGTAATAAACTACAGCCTTAAAATGGGTAAATGACAGGCAAAAAAAAAAAAAAAAAAAAACATCTAAAGTTATAGTACATTTTTTTTTATAATATATACTTCTTACCGACTTCATAAAAAGGAAGTCTTATGTTCGAAGCTTAATGAACTTAAAGATCTCAAAGCGCGATTTAAAATCACATTACTGACCGAATTTGATTATTATATTTTTAGAAATATTCTCATCCCTCCAGTGAAACAACGACGAATACAATGCTACTTTCGACTGTAGCCGCGCCATCTCTAGAATTATCCGGTCAAATCCTAACGTGAGAACTTCCTTGCCACACAAAAGGGCTAATGCAAGTGAGCTTGGTATACATTAAAATATTCTAAGAAATCCTCTTGGAAAAAGTTCTGCTCTTCCTCCTTCTCAAGAACCACTTTAACCATATTTGGAAAGTGGCCAGAGCTTTCAAATTCCCTTCTTTCGAACGTCCATCTATTTTCTTTCAAATAATTCCCCCCACCCCCCTAATGATTCTTCGCCTACCTACTACAAGAGCCCGCCTATCTATAGCTCCTTAGACCTAATAATATTTTCGTCTCCCTAATATCAGTTTTAATTGTATTTGGTCTTCCCTTATGGGTTTCCACGGTATTCCTATCCTCATTACTTCACAACATTTACCTTTTCCTTTACTTATCTTAGAGAGTCCTTCATTCACCTCGATTGATTCTTTTCAAAACCAACTGGTTTTCATTTTGTTCTATAGTGGACTCTATGCATCATAGTTATACAGCCGTGTCTGATACTCTAGTACAACTCTTTCTCAAATGCAATCATCAATGCTCTAACGGCTGTCTGCTGCTTTTGACAACTCTAAGAGGTCTTTATCGGAGAGAGCTACTTGCTCAAATGAAAAATGCAAGACGGGATTTAGTTGTATTCACGCCACCTTCAGGTCCGCAATCCGACAGCGGAAAATTTCCTTGTCCATAAAAGGGCAAATGCTAGAGGGCTCTGTTTATCCTAAATACTTTAAAAAATCTTCCTAGAAAAATTTTTGTTTCTCTTTCTGTAGAAGAACTAGCGCTTAGTCATATTTTAAAAACGGCCAGAGCTTTCAAATTTACCTCCTCTGAACGTTCTTTTTTGTTTAACGCCGCTATTGATATTTTATTGCTGTTCTCTGTTACGTCGACTTAAGTTCTTAACGACAGCTAATTGAGCTTTCATCTTTTTCCAAGGGATTCCTTTTCCTCGCGTCTTTTTAATATAAGTGAATTGAAACGTATTCTACAGAATAAATCCATCAAGCCCACGACGCCGGGTCTTGATGGTATACCTTATATCATGTCCTTAGCAATTTATCCCATTGTGCTCTTACAAATCTACTTGCTATTTTTAATTCCTTTCTTTATTACCCCTCCATCTTGTAATTCTTTTGTACCTATTCCAAAAAACTATAACTTTTTTTTACGCTCCATCTCTCTAACATCTTGTCTCAGGAAATTTTTTGACAATATGCACAACAAGTGCCTTGCTTGGTGGCTCGAGCATAATGCGGTACCTCCTTCTAAATGTTCGACTTTTGCCTAGATTTTCTTTTTTTCCAGTATATATCAATTTAATAAGCTGTTTACCTTGACTCATTTATTGATATTTCCATTGACAATGCGCTTTTTCCTACTCTTACGGATCGTTAGCAATCAATATATTTCTTTACGTTCCCCTACTGTTATGGTTAATCTTTATAATCAATCGCACAATCCAATTCACTTCTCGCTTGCTTTGAAAAAATTCCTTTCACCGCCTCCCATAAGGTTCCTGTCTCAGTTCCACACTTTTTAATATCTACGCCATTTCATTTGTCGTGTCCTTTTCTATTAATTGCTCCCTGGCTTAGCCAAATACGTCTCCCCTGTTTATCATACTATTTGGGTTATCGTTTGACGTCGTCTAAACTTCTTTCATTCCGTTTATCTATTAAGAAAAACTGACGGTTTACCCCAAAGAAAATTTTTCCCTCGTATATATCTCCTTAAATCTCAATTTCTACCTTCCCTTTGTAATTACTTCTTATAACCTGCAAATTAATGAATCGGGATAATTACACAAATTTTGTAAACGAAAAATCCATCCACTTTTTTGGTAATATCGCCAGTTGTATATTACTGCTCGGTAAACCACCTGGTGAAACAGAAAAAGGCAGAACTCGCTGGACCGATTGCTTACGGAACCGTTTTAGATTGGTTGTAACAATCTTCCAAGAAAAAATTACCCCTTTGGCCCAACTGATATTGTACTCAAAATCAAATGTATACACAATTAGATGTTATAACAATACCGAGTACAAAATTTCGACTTTCTGCGGCTACTCGTTTTTAAGTTACAAGAAAAATTCCACAAAATCCTCCAGGAAAAGTGTTCCTTTAGCCCAACTGATTAAGATCAAAAAGGGAGGTGCACAACTAGATGTTAAAAGAGAGTCCTAAATTCAAAATTTCAACCTCTTCGTATTTATTTTTATTACTTAAAACATGGCACCAATAAGTAGAATTAATAAGCTAATAACTTATAAAGAAATACATATAACAGAAAATTAATTATTTATAAAATACCCAATAATTACCGACGACATGATTCCGAGTTGCTTATTCCATAGCCATGGCGATATTGTGTATTTTATAAATGATTAATTTTCTGTTGTTTTTTTTTATGAATTTTTAATGAATGTCAATACAGAAAATGGAAATGAACAATTATAATCTTAAATTTAAAGGTAACTAAACAAAATTATAAGTTACACGCGAAAGGTTGCGTGAAATGAGTAAAATCATTATGCGTAGACGAGAAAACATTTGTATATTTTAAAAATTCAAGGATTTATTTTACGTGCCAAATTCGAGTATAACGGTACTCAGGAGTCATGAAATGAATAAAAGCCATTACACACATTTCATGAATTGCTTTCCAATTTGATATAAAGATCGTGGCAATGTTAATCTGATTTTTTCGATTTGTCCGCCGCCCTGTTTTAGATTCTTTGCGCCCTATCAGCTGGCTGTGTTTAATATAAAAAATATGAAAATTTCAAAATATTATTAATGGAGAATGTTCTAAATTTTCTAAAAAGGGAAAAGTGTAACTTAAAAACTCATTTTCCACTCTATGTAAAAAAAATTGATGACGTAGTTCAGCACAAACGTTACATGTACACATATAAGACTGTTATTTTCTTCAGAAACAAATACTGATAACAACTACCGTTTTAACGATAGCATTGGAACGAGCACTGCTTGAATAATGGATTTCTAAAACAGTACAATATATATGAACGCATTAGAGACTGATAAAATCGAATTAACCTTATTGCCAAAACCCGAACAGAAATGATAAGGAAAAAAAACGGATACATGAAATACGTAGTTAGAATTACAATTTAAAAATTTTGTATGTTTGCATTCTGCAATTAATGAAATGTACCTGTACAAAATATCCGAAATCAGTATGTACTCGTAGGTAGATGTGACCTGGGGTTCTATAAATGGATTAATTTAATAGTTAACATTTGGATATAATTATTAATGCTTTGATTCGAGTTACTGAAGTCGCAGCGAATGCGATCGATCACTTGGCATTTGGAGTGTAGTTTTTAAACTTCCCTTTTTTCGTTTAAGCAATATGTTCAAAGTAACATGATTAGAGTTTATCACTGTATTTGTTGTTGTTACACAT
This sequence comes from Icerya purchasi, assembly GCA_039619475.1. Lineage (NCBI taxonomy): Eukaryota > Metazoa > Arthropoda > Insecta > Hemiptera > Monophlebidae > Icerya > Icerya purchasi. The sequence continues at coordinate 352,862,993 of CM077115.1, forward strand.
TGTTAACATTTTATGTTAAAGTTTATTTTTACCATAGAGTTTATCAATTATTGTTAAAAGCAAAAATTGTAACTACGTCACGTAACGGTAAATCCGAAGCGAAAATTTTAATAAGAACATTTACAATCGTATTGCAGAGCCAGATTAATTTTTAATCTTATTCGCATAAAGAACGAATACAAGGAAAGAGAATATTTTAACAACGTATGAAATCTGTTTGCGAAACATGATTTATATCTAATGTTAGCTTTGATAGCAGCAGTTAAGTTTCTGCTCATTCCGACATTTGGAAAAACAATACCGCGCTTTTGTCGTGTCCTACCGGCTCGACTAGTTTTTTGTTGCAATCCAAGGAGAAGAGCCCTGTTGCAGAAATAGCTTTTGCCTAAATAAAAGAAAAATATAAAGTTAATTAGATTATTCTAAACTAATTCAACCGTTAACCCACTACTGTTTAATTTTTCACTTTTCACTGCATCGAAGTTGTCAGATATTTTATTATTATGCAACTTCATTTATAATCACCTTTATGGCAATAGTCGGGACTATAATATTGTCATCCTGTCTATTGCCCATATTCTTTAAGTACACTTGCACAGCACTACTCACCTACGTTCCTTTTTTATTTCTACATAAACTTTTGTCTATGTATTTATATGTATATATCTATGTGTGTATGTGCGCACATATGTGTATGCATGCGCTAGTGTATTTTATGTGGGGGTTAGGTTGTCGGAGCTGGTAGCAGTTTAGGTCGACAACTGTCGATTGAGTTCGCGAAACTTGGTGGAAAAGTCGTATGCGTAGACGGCGATGAAGCATCAAATCAAGAAACCGTCAATTCGATTAATAAAATATTCCCGAATCATGCATTCGCTTATACCACTAAGTTATCGACTGCCGAGGAAATTCGATCGGTCGCCACAAACATCGATAACGAGATTGGTACTGTCCAGTTTTTAATTATTGCCAATACTTTGCTCACTGGTGGACACTTTGCAGAGACGAACGATGATCAGTTCAATTCGATCATTAAAGCGAACCTGATCGAACCATTTAAAGTACGTAACAATTAAATCATTGATTACCGTTGTTACTTAATCAACCGCGCTTCATTTTTTACCGAATTTACTTGAAACTAATTTATTGTAATAATAATTCGTCGCTGGTGATCTTTACAATTTTAATAACTTTGAAAAGTATACATTTACGATCTTTACAAACGTGGAAGTCCAACTGTTGTACAACAAGTTCGCATAGTGTATAGACTCAGCCTGTAATTCAAAAAATTTACTGTTCACTAATGAATAATCATTGAACGCACAACCAAAGCACGCTCATTATTTTATTCATACTATTGCTACAACAGAATACCGATCAACTGTAAGACAAGCAATTTAAAATGAAGGTAAATTTAAAAGGAATTAACTAATTAGTAAGATTAAATCAATTCCTGTTGACACACAGTAACCAAAGTATACGCTGGCCATTATACACACACTTTTATCGTTTTGACGTCTCACTGGAGCCCATTTTCGGGTGCCATGTCTACTTCGTTTTTTTTTTTAAAGCTACAATTATTCTTATTTCAGCTCCGTTTTATTTGGTTTTCAATAGTACGCGTTAGAAGTATCTTTTAAATAGTTTCACTTTATAATTACCTTTCACAAAACCACGTGTCTATTTATACGGAGAAAAAAAGAAGTACATTTACTTTTTATTGATTTAAAAAGAGGTTATATATGTTCGCCGCATATGTTTATTTTTTATGTTTGTTTACACATAACATTTGACTGTAAGGACTGATTTTAATGATTCCTTGATTATTCCAAAATGCATCGGTCAATAATAGTCTGATATGAACGCTGATGAGCATCGGTCGTGATTATCACAAACGCACAACAAATTACAAAATCCCACCGCTAAAGATATAATCCCAATTATATCTGCAGCTTCGAATCATATTACCTTCACGCGCGGATTCCAGGGTATCTTGGGAAATGAGCTGGCGGATTTTGCAGCGAAAGAGGCTACTTCATGCCTCACAATTCCCACTTCTCTATAACAAAATGGTCGAAGAATTGGCGTGAAGTTTCTACTTCGAATAAATTGCGTTCAATCCGCTCAAATAATGTAATTTGAACTACTTTATCAAGATCCAGCCGTAAGGAAGAAGTTATGTTATGCCTTCTGCGCATTAGCCACACGCAAAAATCTCTCATTCCTTTTTACTAAATAAATCAGATCCCCCCACCCCACTTGTGACGTATGCTCGGTTCTCTTATCCATTCACTATCTTCTGGCAAATTGCCGGAAATTCAACCTTTTCCGGTCCCAATTATGCCCGTCCAGTTCCCTCTCTGAAACAATTCTAATGAACAGAAAGTCCAGCTGCTCTTCAAATTTCTGAGGTTATCCAATATACAGATAACATCTAAACTCCATTCATCCGTGCCTGTAGCCAATGTTGCAGTACACGGCACGTTAATGGATACAATACAATACAATAATAGTATCGGTTGGCTCTTTGAAGAAATTTTTTTATTTAATAAACTCGATTGCCATTAAATATGATATCGATGTTGTTTACCGTGAAAAATGTTCATCAATACTCGCCAGCGAAATAGTATAAGTGATTTTATCTTTTCGTAAATTTCATTCGATAAATTGCAATCTTAGTAAATTTTCTATTTTTTCATAATCTGAAATTTAAAAATATATTCAGCTTATTTGCATAATTCAAAGACACTCTAAACCTCAATTAAAACCATAATCACCGAAACTGAATTATAAGAAATGGCATCGGGATTTCGCATTTTATTAATGAGTAAATTTTAAATATAGCCTAATAATCACAAATAATCTTTTAATTATATGTTATTGTTTAGAGTTATATATAAATAACAGCTGATTTTTTAAAATTTTAAATATATTTTTTGGATTACACTTCAGCTTCTGCGCATTTATGTAATCATTATTATTCCGTGCAATATTTGCAATTGTTTTATCAGTCCAGATCTAGTAGCATCTTTTCAAAACTGAAGACGTGTTAAACTCTAGTTAGAAGTAAAAATTTCAGAAATACGTGATATACCGTAGACGTTTCTAATTTTCGTTAAAAACAAAAAAAATAAATACATTAACAAAAAATAATCGTTTACAAATTTTTGAAGTATTTATGATAAGTCGAGGGAATGTGGGAGAAATGAATTCATACATCACAGAGTACATTTGTACGTATTTTATCCATTTCGCGTGTTTACTTCGGGCATAATGGTCTCATATTTCGGTTCTAATGAAATGCCGATATTTATGTAGAAATTTTTGATTCGATGCTTTTTGTACGTTTGTGAAATATTTTCGTCCATTTTGTAGAGTTCCAAACGGTATACACTTCCCTCACACAATTTTGAACTTTTCATGTTAGATTTTGGTCAGATTCTTACGTTTCTTCCTTTTCTAATCAACCTTCCTCTTAAATTTTTTCATTCAAACTAATCTCAACACGCGGCCTTGGTTTTACGATTTACCTTTGCTTCGCCGCTCCGTTATTGTCCCTATTATCCGTTTACGTCTGAACCATACTCTTCTTTCTTCCTCACGTTTTCGTTTTCATCTCGCACTCTTTCTCCTAATTATCCTCTTCATTCTGACGACCAATCTGTGATCCTGACCATATCTTCTTGAATGTCCATCCCTCGTGAACGAACGCACTTCTTTGTACTCCGATCTGTTCTCAAACTTCCTAATCCTTATTACGCTTCTCGTATATCTTATCGTTTTCGTCGATCTTCGTTGTATCGATCCTCAGTTCTTTTATCTTATCAATATTTGACACTGACTTTACATCTAACTAATCCTTCTCCCTCGTGTCGTTTCTGGGCGAAGATCCTTTGTTGACATGCCTAAAGGAGGGGTTAAAAAAAAAAAAAAAAACAATTTTGGACTATTTAGAACATCTAGCTTTTCGAAATATTTATCGCCTAGATTTCTAGATTAAGTGGTAATATTACCGCCATGTAAATTCTTCGAACACTCAAATTTATACACCGTTTGAATTTACGTTCTGATCTGTTGATCCATATTTAAAACCGATTACGCTAAACTTCGATATCATTTATTTAATAAAATGTCAAAACAAAACACATTTAACCTATTAATTTTGTTTTTTGCCGCTTGTGCTCGTTTTATCAGATGGATAATATTAAAGCCTTTTTTTTTTCTGTTGCTTTTGAAAAAAAAGTCTCAAAAAAGCGGTAATAGATAAAATAGGTCAGGAATGAAGCGAATGTTAAATAAAAACACGACACAAAAATTACACAAAAAATAAACCCGGATTTCCTTTCAATTTCCTTAAAGATCGTAATCAAAAATTTTTGAAACGATTACTCGATAATAAAATAAAATATAGTTTATTATACGAATCCGGAAAGTTACACGGGCAAGTCTCCGAACTCAATTTGCACGATATGTGAAATTGACAAATTAACTTCAACACTTCAAAGTACCATTATGTTGATAGTTGTGGATTGGTTTTTCGCTTACTACAGATTTTTCCGTCTTTTTCAGATAATTCGTCAATTTTTGCCACAAATGCAAGAAAAAAAAGTGGGTCATATAGCGATTATTTCATCGACAGCTGCTCTATCGTCGATACAAAATGCAACAATTTATACAGCGTCAGAATGGGCAGCGGCAGGTAAATAGTTTAATTCACTTTTGAGATACATATAAACGCGCGAAAAAACGAAAATAATTCCATTCTGGTGCATTACAACTGTTTAAATTTACATTGCGTGACAATACATTTTCGGATCAAATTAAAAATTTTTCATTTTATTATAGACGAATATCCTTTTCTAAATACTTTTCGTAGACTAGAAATTATTTAAACTATACCGATTTTACAATTATTCAATTACTCGGATTTTTAAATTCTGCCCATTTCGTAGTAGGTCAGATCAGACTTCGGTTTGTATAAAGAGCTGGTTCAGATACAGATATTTCCCGATCATACAACTCGTAACATACTTCATCAATAGTCGGAACGTTCGAATGAAATTAATAAAATAATTTAATAATGTCGCTCCTGCCCATAGTTTCTTATCTTTAGAACTTAAGAATGTCTCCTTTAAAAATTCACGCAATCAAAAAATTACAGAAATAACAGATTAATTCGTTTAATTTTTCATAATTTTTCAATATTAAACCCGCATGTGCAACTGAACTTTTATCTCGTTCATGGAAAATATATACACCTACTCCCCCTCATACAAATCTATATATATATATATATATAGATAGATAGATAGATAGATTTTAAAGACACAGCAATTATTAACATATCGTTGCAACTACTAGTTCTAAGAAGCTTAAAATTGGCACCTAATACAACCATACTATGTATTGACACCATCTAAAAACGCATTAAAAAATTCGAATTTTTTAGGGGCGAAAATGGGGTAAAAGTCAGAAAATTGCTTTTTAAAAAACCAAAAATTACGCTACAGCCGAAACCATTTACACCAGATAATTGAAATTTTACATGAACATTACTTATGTATCGAAGATAAACAATAAGAACGCTTTTTTGAAAATTTGAAATTTAAGGGGTGAAAAGGGGTTAAAAACTGTTTTCCAAAAAACACACAAACTGTAATATTTTTGGTACAAATGGGTTTATCAAATTGTAATTCCGCAAGAAGACGCTTATAATTGAAATCCTTACTCAATTACTGCAGTTTTCTGTTGCGTTAATAAATTAATTCTAAGTAAAAAGCTCGAAACAGACTGGTTGAAAGATATGATTGAAAAAGATGTTCTCTTAAATATGTAACTATGGGAGATCACCGTGTGTGTATAAATCGGCCTATTCAAAACGATGGCTGTCTGTGCTGTTTAGTTGAGCAAAACTTTTTGTTAGATCACGACGAACAGGTTATAAAAAAATCGATAATTTTCAGCTAAACGGGAAACGTGAAGACTATTTTCTGCTCGACGGTGATAAACATGTTTCACCCAAAAGAGAGAGAAAGAATCTTTACATAAATATAATTCCAAATAAAACAAACATTTTTTTATGAATTTCCAAGTACAGATTATAAAAAGCAATTAATACACGGGCGAAGCCGTGAGACACAGTTACTATATATACATAAATGAAAACTGGAAAATTTTTCTATCCGTCTGTCTCTTTTCTCTAAATTGTTATGTATGTCCCAAAAACCCCGCTTATGATTGAGCGATTGTTCGCCTGAATGGTCTTGTTGCAGTCTGAACTTGTTCGGTTACGGTATTTTTTAAAACGAGATACTCTTACAACATCCTCTGTCGTCTGTATCAACAACGAAGAGAACTCATGAGTTTTGGCCCTTTCATCAGCATCGAATCTACTAAAAAAATGAGTTGCAACTTTGGACAGCGCGATCACGCAACCCTTTCCTTTGTTGTCATTTTCATTTCGAAATGTATATCAACGTAGGTTCTAAAAAAAAACCGAAGTCATTTAGCTGAGAATTTCAAATTGCGACAATTCAAACAACGAATAAGAAAACAGTTTTATTTTCTTGCCTATCATCTTCTTTGTTGGATTTGTTTCGATGAATATTCTACGGCCATCGATTATTCAGTTCAATATACACGCACCTAGAAATAATAGTAATAAAAAAAAAAAAGTAGGTATATTATTTTTTAATATTTAGGTTAAAATTATTTTCTTCCATTTCTGTATTAACACTTTATTGAACAATATAAAATCCTTATTAAACAGAAATTATTTTTAAATTAAAAATTAAAACGTGCCGACATGTTTCGGAGTCACTTGCTCCATATTCATGGCGTTAACAATTAAAGTTAAAAATTGAAACGATGACGTATTTGTCTTCTTATAATCTAATGTAATATATCGATATGTCATGAATATTTAATTTTGTATAGCGGGTTACTATTAATTAATTATAAGATTATTATTAATTAAGTTATCTTTAAATTTATTAATGTAATACGTTTCGGCGCTATTGAGTATGTTATAATTATTAATATATTTTATTATTTCGAGGTCGTCTTTTATATTTAATTTTAGTCTATGTTTATTAATAATAATGTGTTCCGCAACAGATGATTTATTAATATGCCCGCGTGTAATGGCAGCAATATGTTCGTTATATCGGATACGGAAAGTTCGACGCGTTTGCCCTATATCGTATATTTTATTGCACGTACTGCATTTAATTTCGATATATGCCGGATTTGTTATGTTTATCTATGTTTATGAATTTATATGTATTAATTAATTGGTGATATAAGTGTTATTATTTGTTCTGTAAGATATTTTAATTGATTTCCGAAGTAGGTTGGTAAGACTGTTTGTTGCTGGGTTAGTATATGTAAAAATAGTCCAGATCTGTTTAGTGTTATTATTATTTTGTTTACCTTTTTTTCTATTTCAAGTACATTTAGAATATAGTTTATCTATTATATTAGGTTTATAATTATTATCTAAATGTACTCGAAATAGAAAAAAAGGTAAATAAAATAATAATAACACTAAACAGATCTGGACTATTTTTACATATACTAACCCAGCAACAAACAGTCTTACCAACCTACTTCGGAAATCAATTAAAATATCTTACAGAACAAATAATAACACTTATATCACCAATTAATTAATACATATAAATTCATAAACATAGATAAACATAACAAATCCGGCATATATCGAAATTAAATGCAGTACGTGCAATAAAATATACGATATAGGGCAAACGCGTCGAACTTTCCGTATCCGATATAACGAACATATTGCTGCCATTACACACGGGCATATTAATAAATCATCTGTTGCGGAACACATTATTATTAATAAACATAGACTAAAATTAAATATAAAAGACGACCTCGAAATAATAAAATATATTAATAATTATAACATACTCAATAGCGCCGAAACGTATTACATTAATAAATTTAAAGATAACTTAATTAATAATAATCTTATAATTAATTAATAGTAACCCGCTATACAAAATTAAATATTCATGACATATCGATATATTACATTAGATTATAAGAAGACAAATACGTCATCGTTTCAATTTTTAACTTTAATTATTAACGCCATGAATATGGAACAAGTGACTCCGAAACATGTCGGCACGTTTTAATTTATAGGTATATTATTATTATTATATTTAACAATGGCTTTCGTGCGAAACGTCTCAGCTACCGTAGCTGGATTTTCAATATTTCCGACGAAAAAATATGAAATAATTTTTTTTTTTATACACTGCACAGGTCTGGCAGAAGGTCTGTATCAAGAATTGCGCCTAACACCGGGTAATAGGATCAAAATTAGCTTCGTCTGTTCGTACTTTGTGAATGATGCAAAAAGTCACAGTTCTAAATTAAACTTAAGGTAAGTAATCGGTGTTTGAAATAAGAATTCATTGTACAAAAAACAGTTTCAATCTGTGCAAAGATCTGACAAAAACCAAACGCGTGCAATTGATATTTGATATCTCATCGGTTACGATGAAAGACATAGCCTAATTATTTTCATATTCACCTGCTTCGAAATTAGTACAGTTTAATCCACATACTTGCCTTTTTCGGCTTTCCTTCCTTCTTTGCAGCGATCATCTCTTTCTAAAATCTACCGTCTACGATTTTTTCGACAATTCACTTTTCTCATCTCTCGTTTTTATCACTTATATCTTTCCCATTTTATCTGTCCTACTACTTCTATTTTTACATGTGATGTTGACCATATTTTTTCTGAACTACACTCTTACATCGCTGCTGAACGTTGCTCTTTCTACTCGCCACTTGTACTAGAAATTCGGTCATGTGTTTCCATGTATTTCACATTGTCGTGGTACCCATGCTCGCGAAAACACACCAGCATCAAAAATCTCACGCGAAAATCCCTTTGTTAAAACAATACATGTGTTTACGCAAAAAATGTTCAAACGGTGCGCCATTTTTTCTCCGTCAACTCACGACTATTCAACTACGTTGTTCTTTCATCGGAAACACTGTTGCCGTGCAATGTATAAATCTATCGTGACGACTGCAAATCAGTTTTACAAATCACTACCTATTACTGGCACACACATACCAAGAGCATTACAACAACTTAAAAAAAGGTACATGATTGTAAATATAATAAATATATAGGAAAGTTACAAAATGAAAACGAGGGAAAATAAAATAAACCAGTATATACAACTTGCTCGTACATCGATCCAGTTTGTACCGGCTACGTTGTATGTTATTCTTCCCACATCTCGGTTTGGTGGCTGGCAGGTTTTTTTCCCTCTTTTTCGTAATTTAAAATCTTTTCCTGTTATGTGTAAAGTGATACACTACCGTTTACAAATTTGTTTGTTTTTACTAATGTAAATTTACTATCATTAATATACGCATGTATGGACGAATATGTTTCTAACGAAAATTGTAAAATTCCTTTCCTCGTCTTTTACGTAGAATAGTTTATAATTCGCCAGTTAAATGTGTGGACCGACTTTTGTCAACAGAATGAACTGAACTTGACTCTAATTCCATCAACCGCTTATTTCTATTACAGAATCTTCTATGTGGAAACTGTTCTTGGCTAATATGATTTGCACAGTGCATTCTTACACATACACAGAATATAGCAATATATACCCCTCTCCATACGCACATACACACACACACACACACATACAACATATACTCAAAACGCGTGCACATACAAAGAATATCACATTATTTTTTCTTTTTAATTCGGACTTTTTTTTTTTTTCTTTTTCAGAATCAGTCCTTTATCACTGGAAGAAGCTTGCCAGTCTATCATCACTGGTATTCGAAAAGAAAAACGTTTGTTCAGCGTTCCTAGACATTTATATTATTTACACATTATACAAAGGTAAACTTAATGACGAGAACGTAATGATAAAAATAATTTCATCGAGTGGTAAAGGTACGTTCAATATGCAGGAGAGAAATTAAGATTAAACCAAGGGGTCAGCGTAGAAAAATTCATTATATTTCCGATGTACCATCAAAGCGTTGTGCAAAGTATTTAGATAATTCAAATTTGTGTATCAGTGACAAAGAGGGTGAGCAGCGTGTTAAGCAGCGAAGTAAAAACTAAGACTCTCCAAATGTGCATTAACAGCTTATATTATTTATTTAGGTTTTACTTTTTAAAATCATTAATTTACTAAGAACAATATTCTGTTCCAAATATCGGGTGATTAGAGGAAAAAGGTAAAAGGGAGGATAGTTCTGATATCTTTCATTTATACATACAAATTAGAAATACCGTAGCAGGTAAAATGGTTGCTGGTAAGCCTAGTCACAGATTAAATATATCTGCCGCCACCAAAGCTCATACAAAACTTGTGCATGATCAGCCAGCTATTGCGTATACTGTACTATCTCTAATTTAGAAGTCAAACAGGTCGCTGGCAAAACCTTCATAATGCAGCATTCAGGAGCAATCAAGTATATTGCATTATCGCTGACGTAAGGGACCAATGAGCCGCCATTATGAGGTAGTAATGTGCTAAATATTTGCAAAAACTAAAGCGTTCCAACATTGAATAACTCATCATCATCATCATCTGTGTGTCAGCCTTGCGGCTGGTTCGCACAATGCACCAATCATCTCCAGGCCAGCCTGTCCATCGCCCTCTTCTTTAATATGGAGTATGATGACATTCCAGTCTCCTTCAGTACAGTATCCAGGAAAGTTATTCGAGGACGCCCGCGCGTCTTTTTCCCTGTTATTTTTCCTTCTATTATATCTTTTAATATATTCTGGCCCTGCCGAATGAATGACTATATACGCAATATTTCAATCTACTCCACTAACGCTAGCTCCATTAGCGCTCGTTTTTATGAAATAGTGTTAGCATTATCCACATAATAATTTATAACTGTAATTGTTTGGCAGAAATTTATTGTTGACTTTCTGCTACTACTCCTTCGCATTTACTAGGAGATGTAGTTGTATGTATTTTTGCAAAATCTGTCGGAGTTGGTGATGTTGATCGATCTGTCTCTATTGTTAATAGGTGCGTATCAGTCTTCCATGCGAGCACATTACATTGACTACCCATTTTATTCTGTTTATTTTCATCTACATTGTAACGAGCATTTACAGTAGTTTCTTGGCTAATCTAGAGCTATAGATGAAATAAAACTGGATGGATATAACATCTGCTGCATCGTTGGCTGCGATGTAGTAATGTAGACTGAGATGGAGGAATGGATGTGATTTCGAATGGTACTGATGTACAGTTGTGCATATCTAACTTCAGAACAATGACGAATAAGAACTGTCCAGTGAAGGAAAGCATTCTCATTTTATTAAATGCATTCAGCTAATATGCTTGGATAGTCCTGATAAAGAATCAGAGTGGAGCTCTCATCAATAAAGCACCGCAGTGTATACTATTGGAGGGAGAAATAGTGGTACCACATTCTGTAATTCTCAAGTGCAAACTGTTTTTTTACCATTACAATGTTACTGCGTACAATATATCTGTTCCCCATTTTAAATAGATTAATTATTTGTTGAAGGGGTGGATGTGAAAGGAGTTTACTGTTAACTGGAGAACAGGCAGTGGCTGTGTGTATTAGCTGAAGTAATACGTAATATAAAGTTTGCTCGATCCGTGTCAACAAGCGTGTTAAAACGGAGTAAAATAAATAAGTGTCTAATCTTTCATCCATTAAATGACCGAGAATTGACATTAGATATGTTGTTCACGTGGACAAAGTTAAAACGTTTCTAGAAACAGGCTGCACCTTTAATTGTAGTAGAGAGTTTTTTACTATAAATGGTGGTGCTTTTCACCTTCCTAGTAATGAATAAGATTTTACACCGATAAATCATCGGTGAGCACATTTTATAAAGAAAAGTAGCAACTTACCGGGACGCATACCTTCAGTGTAGCAGAACAAGGTCTTTAGAGAGTCATATGACTGTTTGAAAATTCTCAGAACGATAATGCTAATCTCACAAATATTTTTAGCACGATGCTGTTACATAAGAGTAAAAGGCATTTGCCAGAAGAGGTGGCCCGGTTAGTATTGCAAAGTCGTCTGCTGTTGGCACATTCCAGACTAATTTGGACGTTAACTGAAATTTTTGGGAATAGTGATTACTTATATTACAGTAAATTTGAAGGATTGTATAAAAGACGCTTGCAAAATTGTATCAACGTACAGACGCTAAAATTAATTAGTTTTCATACGATGCCCCCTGACATCGAGGTAGGTTTTATGTTGGTAGGTGTAATGGTGTCAAAGAGGGTGAAATGGTATTATGTTGGATTAGATTGTGGTTGATGGACATGCCATATTGTGTATGGCTGATGAGTGATGCGGTTAACCGTAATCACTGGTATTAAGTTTCATAGTGTAATTCAGTGAGTTATTATTGTGTCCAAGTTTGTGTAGGAGGCCGGTGGATGAAATTTTGATTGGTGGCTCCGTTATATGATGAATCATTGGTCTGACACGTGAGTCGCAACGTCAACTCTGATGAGCTAGCTCTTGATGTGTGCCTGTATATAGGTGCTCTTAAAGATTTTCTAATATCAGAAAAGTACTCGCAGCTTGTGACAAGTATAGAACAGATCATCAAAGTCGAAATCCAAGTATTTCTCTTTGCTTACAAAGTAACCAACGCCCTATTACTTACTTCTCTGTATATGCTCAAATATCTGCTTCTTTAATTTCTGCTATCAAGACAAAAAAAATGACCTTTTACTTTAGCTAAATTAAGGTCTACTACCAGAGAAATTCTACCAGATTTCTTTTTTTTTTAATTTTTCCTAGTACTTTTTCACGTGATTAAAATTCCTACAGAATTTACCACTAATATACCAACAGTTAATGGTATCTTTCTTACGTCACAATCAATATGAAAGACTACCGTTTTTATATTTCATTTTTTTAAACTATTACCAAATACGTAACCTTTTTTCAGTCATGTTTTGAAATTAAGTGCTGCACAAACTCTGATTTTTTTTCTTTTTCAGATTAATGTTATCATTTTTTTTTTGTTTTATTTATAAATTTATATGGCCCATGTGCTGTGTGTAATTGCCGGGATTATTACAGCACATGGATCAGTGCAAGGTCAGAAGTGTTTTTTTAATAGGTTAGCCGCTCTAATATAGTGTAGTATATCCTGGACCTGTTTTGGTTCGTTTGACAACGCAACCGACGGTAGGTTGGAGGTTCCTGCAGGCAGACAATGTTTCAAAACGTGTTCAGCAGTTGGTGAAATTGGGGAATTGATTGAAATTTACTCTTCAGTAAGGATTATAAAGTAAAACTATCAGGCCTTCCTACTCCTTATAGTGCCCACTCCATTCTTGCACTCCCCTCTCTCAATATAGTTCCTTTGTTGGCCTTCTTTATCTCCTCAATTTCTAATCTTTTCCTTATGTAATGTACAATTCCTTGCGTCGGGTAAGTTCCACTGTTGACGTGCCCAAAAAATAAAAAAAAAAAACTATCATCAGACGATCCAAATGATGTCCTTATAGAGGTTTCAAAGAATCGAGTTTTAATATATAATTTTACATAACGGAAAAGTGAATTTTATTTAATATATTTCTATTCGAGGATAAAAAAAAAAAATACGCTCAAACATGTAGAAACGATTTGCACTTTATTGAATTTTTCAAACAAAGAAAAAAGAAAAACCAAAAAGAATTCTGTTCTTCTGATTATGGTCATAAATTAAAATACCGGTGGGAATTGAAAAGAAAAAAGTTTTACTATTTTTTATTTCTGCATTACTAAATTAACTTGGCTAACGTATGAACACAATTCTTAGCTTCCATATAAAAATCAGATAAATACAACTATTTCAGAATAGTGTGCACAGTGCACGATACATGGTCACTTTCAGATTGAAAAAACTGCTTTGTCGCAATATTACTTTTAATCGACTGTGTCTATCTTCGCGTTCAAAAATTCCCTTCCGAGAAAAATATATTTCTTAATGTTTAATAATATAACTTTTTAACGCCCTATTAATTTTCTTCATGTAGTACTTCCATGTATCCTATCTTCATATATTTAAAAAAATAAATAAATAACAAAAACTCAAATAGAATTTATACTAATAAAAGTGCTCTAAATCAAAAAGTCCGTAATTAATAAGTTTTTAGAGCACACAATACTTTTCGTTTTTTTTTTTTTTGTTTAAAAATGCTTGTTTTAAACAAAAATAATTGAATTTTATAATTAATTTTGAAATCGAGTTTAATTTGTTTAATTTTCAGTTTCTTTTTTTGAAAAACCCTTTACCTCAGATGGATTGACTAAATTTTAAAATACGTCTTCAAGGAAACCATGGTGTAACAATTAAATTCTCGGGTTAGTGTAGAACTGGAAATGTAAGAAGTTTGTAAAAAATGCTTTATTGAATCGAAAATGGTGGTATATTTTTTTCTGCTACTGTCCATGAGCTCTACCTCCCTTACAGTACACATTTCATTATAAAATTAAATGTGGGAAAAATTTCCTGATTAAACAATGATGCAAATTTTAAAAACGTGTAAAAAATTATAATGACAAGTGAGTTTAATCGTTTCATATTTTACAGATTACTTCCAGATAATTTAAATAATTCGCTAAACGACGTATTGTATGTGAAATACGAAGTACAAAGTTCGACAACGGATACTTCATGAACAGCCGACAAAACGCTAATCAGTTAATCGGTGCGATTTATTCTATCGAATCGTCCGTTATTTCAGTCTGTTTGATTAAGGAAATTAATGGAAACCGATAAAGATGTAATTTCATGAAAAAAAATAAAACAAATAAAAATCCGTTTTGTTCAATAAAAAATGTATTACTTTTAAAATAAAATGTTACCGTATAAACTGTATGACGTATTTTTTTTAAAGATGATGTTTAAGAGTGTCGCGAGTACATTTTGACGATACTTCTGAGGGTCATTTATCTAAAATAATAATTTGAAAAATAAAAAACACGATGGATAAACTTTCCCCTTTTTTTCTATTCATGTTTTAAGCCGAGCAAAATTCTTCAGTAACTTTTATTGTTTACAAAAATATGCATGAAAAATACTAATTAAAAACAAAGAAAAATATACGTAATTATATGAAAACGAAGTAAAATACAAGGGATTATTTTAATATTTAAAGTTTGAGACATGTATAATTGAATGTAATAATTTTTTGAAAAAAAGTCAAATTCTAACGATTCCAAATATAGTACGACAAATTTACTAATTATTTCTGTAAAACTAATATATCCATTTCTCAAGATATCAACACCGAAATCGAAAGTTGTCGCCATATGCTTCTAATCTAATTTGTAGATCTCAATATTGAAAAAACTAACGAAATAAAGAATGTTAAAAAAATGAAGCTAAGTAAAGATATAATAAACAAAAAAATAAAGGAAATACACTTAAAATACATCGACAAATGGCAAGAACTATATCGTACTGAGCAAACGGGAAGAAGAACATTTAATCTAATCTCCATCATCAATGACAGACTTCTAAATAAAGAACTAAACCCTAACTTCGATTTAACACAATTCTCAACTGGCCACGGAAACTTCAGAACATACCCGAAAAAATTTTAAATTGTCAATAACGACACATACGCGGAAGTATTGATTCTCCCTGTGTTACATTCGATAGTATTAGACAAAAGTATAATATCAGTAGTGATTTCAAAAATTGGTTCAGTGGAATGGAAGAAACGAAGAATACCAGTAAATTTTTGGAGGCTGTAATGACCACTAAACGGAAACCGGACGAAATTTCCTAGACCAGAGAAATGGAATAAATTAAAACAGAAATTGTGATTATTATTATTTAGATTATTTTTAATTATTTTCAAGTGTAATGACTGGAGAACATTGAGAAGCTAATAATGGCACAAGATCTCCAGTCCATTACTATTATATTACCATGCTGTATATAATATTTTACAAATATATTTTCCCCATCAATACATCCGAATTAGGGACCAAAAAAAAAAAAAAAAAAACTAATTAATTGGGGCAGTGGTTTGAATAAGTGAACATGATAATAAGGCATTGGCGCACGATCTTGAAATATAAGTAAAATTTTTTGGATTAATTTTGAATTTTCATTATCTGATTTATAATAAGTGAAGAACAGCCGCAGGATCTGCTGATGATGCGTACACTGCACATGAACGGACAACTGAAGAGGGGCGTTTGTTAACAACAAATGATGGTGCTCACCTCGGTGGCGCGAAGTTCTGCAGAGAACTATTGCGCAGATGCAGCAATAAGGAATGCTGGATAACCGCTGGCTGGTGTCAATGACAAGATGCAAATGCATTCAAAATTCATAATGTGGTTGACTCAACAGTTGAAAATGTAGGAATATAAATATCAATGGACGGCCCGCCCGGCATTGTGATTGGTTGTGGTTGCACCGAAGCAACCAATAAAAACATTTATTGTGATAGACGAACATTCGGATTAAAAATTATTTATTTTACAGAAATTGAAGTAATCAAGCTTGACATACGAAGTTGGGCGACGCGAGACGATGTTTGAATGGTGTTAAAAAACTGAACTAAGATATTAGGACAAGAGGAAAAACACGTGAATGTAACAACATTTGATTCCGCGTTAGAAAAAAGTGAATTGTGGATGGTAAAAGCGGAATAAAATAAAATTCAAATTTGTATAATAAAGTTATACAAACTTTGTAGAGGATTATTAAAATACAGAAAAAAACGTACAATCAAGACGTGAGCAAAGTAAAAAATGGCAAGGTAGAACAGGTCGTAGCAGAGAATACTAGAAGAGAGACTAATTGGAAAGGAAACAATAAGCATGGCGTATAAAGTACAACCGAAATGTGTGGGAATCTAAACGGTGAAGATAAAAGTGAGAAGAATGAAAGTAATTTACTGATTTTTTCTGAAGGCGCAAAGACAGGGAAATTATACCGAAAAGGTAGAAAATACGTGAGAATGAGTAAGCAGGAGGGATAGTGCTGATGGAAAGATATTCAGAAATCGCCGACTGAATTTCCAAAACGCATATCATCATTATGATATGTTAAAAGGAAACTCAGCAGTAATGTTTTGAATCGAACGGGGCTGGATGATGGTTTTTTGTGCGAGGAAGGTATCAGATCTTTGCTCAGAAATAGTAAAAAAGGTAATAATGATGAGACAAGTTTTGTGTACTATTATGAAGGAAGCAGTAAGAGTGAAATACAAGATGCTCAAAATAAGAAATAATTTGCCCTCCAAAAGAAGGAAAATTATAAAAATCTCTAAGCGAGGGCAAAAATAATACTGTCCTCTAAAAAAATTCGACACATGTTATAAAAAATTCTATAGAAGCCCAAATACCACAGCGTAGTTAGGGCCCGTTTAGTTAAGACCTGGTTCAAATTTCACTGCCACATATTGAAAACGTAAAAGAATTTCACTTGCGCTGAATTAATTTACATAATTAATAAGAAAAAAAAATCCTTAAAATAAAAACTAATAAGCGTTCCTATCTTGTAAAAATATCTACGATGAATCGAACAAAATTGTCTCGAAGTTACTATTAAGAAAACAGAATATATGTTATATGGATATGCTGAATCCAACAAAGTCAGCAGTGAGCAAATACCTCGAAAGTGCTAGGTGATCAATTTTTTTACCGCATAAATTCAGCTTGGAAGAGACTGTGGTTTTATATGATAAAATTATACGTCTGGAATGAGAATTCTCTGTACTACGGTTCGACCAGTTGCCTTTTACGACGGGGAATGTTGTTAGCTTGTAACCAAACGGGAAAACACTAGTTGGCCATTGGGAATCATCACATGATATTACAAATTAAAAACTGTACGCACAATAACAGCTGCGGACATTCTCGATAAACTGTGTGAGAGCCGCCCGAGTATGGACATACAAAATACATCTGAAAAAACAATCTGTAGCACAACAATTAAAAGTACAGACCAAACTACCTGTAAGTAGATCAAAGGGAAGTTTTTCTCATTTTCTTACTCACTCGTGCGATTTTGTCGCTCGTTGGATTCATTCCTTAATCTACAATCGGTCATATCGATTTGCTATGAATCTCAAGCCTTGTAATGAAATGGCGAATTCGTTAGCTCGGTTGTTTCATCTTCCTGCTTCTATTTCAATAAAATTCCTGCTTCCAAACTGGTTCCTTTACTGTTAAAATTTCATATTAGATTTACGAATACTTCTTCCTTTTCTAACAGTCTTTCTTTCTATCTGCTCATCCAGCCCAATAGTACTGTGATATTCCTGCTCTACATCGTCTTGCTGTCGTTTCTATTATTCGTTTGCGCTTTACCTTCCTACGTTTTCGTTTTCGTTTAACACCCCCTACTAACTGTCATCTTTATCCTAATCACAAAGTTGTCTGTGATTCTAACCATATCTTCTTCGAATATCCATTCCTTACCATTCTTTACTTTAATTTACTGTCTTTTAGGTTTCCTTGCTTTTGCTGGCGGAAATGTAATTTCTATTCAAATTTTACATCCTGGCTCTTATGAAGGATTATCGTATATTTATAACTGAATATTCTACGTCCGTGAAGTAAACAGTAGACAGCTATGTGTCGTGTTAGTTGTTGGATTTTTGTATTTTTAAAATAATGGCTATGTGTGATTTCTTGGTTGAGCGAAATTTCATGTTAGATCGCGACAGACATAGGTTATAGAAATATAAAAAACTTTCAGCTAAACGTGTTGACTGTCTTCTGATAGACGATGATAAATTTATTTTTTAGGAGAGATAAAGGATCTTCACATAAATATATTGATTACTAATCCAAAAAATAAACCTAAACATTATTCATATTTAAAGTTTGTGGGAGGAAGTTGGGAAGTAAATGGACAATTTATAGACTAAGAGAACGGTCTAATGAAGATGGAATGGCCAGGAAGGATTTTATGTTGAGAGCTATGTGACCACTACAATGAATATTTTGACGAAGGATGACCAAATTTAAAAATTTAAATAATGTAAAATAAAGATTCAAACATTTTTTACCCTAATTTAGATGAAACAAATTTTGTTTTATTAAATTGTAGATATAGATTTAAACAGATATAATGTACAGGCAAAGTCGTGGGTAACAGCTAGTATAAATGTGTATATATATACACATAAACACATAAATATATATTTTTATATACTTTTGTATTATGAGTGTATATCCGTGTATGGGTGTGTGTTTATACCTTTTTAGTTATTATTAAATCAATAAATCACCATGAAAACTGAAAATCAATTAACTGTATTATCGATAAGTGACGCGTTATCTCTGATATACATTATTTTCAAATAATGTGAAATGTTTAATTATTTACTTGAGCGAATGCGAAAAAATAGATTGTTATTTATATTACTAACACATCCAAATAAATTACGCTATGAGATTGTTTATATATAGAGTACTTCTTTCGAAATATAAATTATCAGATACACAATATACTGTGGAGTTTGATTATAAAATATTTCCAAATAACTGAGAGCTAACAATACCTGGCACGATTAATCCGCTGCTTGCAAGTTTTTACAATACGAAAATGCATTGTACATTAAAGTTTGCACCTGCCGATGTAAATAAGAGCGTAAAAATATTGCGAGAGAATGTAGCTTCAACTGAGCGATTTTGTGTTCCTAAGGTCGCTAAAAGTTTTAAACCCGGATAGGTTTGTATTAGTAAAATAAAAACAGTATTGGCGAAAGAATATATTCCAAATTGGATCGGTTTGTCATTTATCAAAAATGTGGTAAATTTTACTTTTCTGACGGTGTATACGTTAAAGGATAGAATCGGTAAACCGTTAGTTTGTACTCTTTATGGTGAAGAATTACAAAAACACCATATCCCGATCTATATTTAGTTGAGCATGTTATTCAACATCAAGGCAAAAAATCATTAGTCAACCGGTTAAGATTAACAAGTTCAGAAAATTCTCAAGTTGAACATTTTTAGTAACTGCTTGATGCAAGTAGCACTTTATAAGAACGAAAAATATATCCCGAAAGGCGGCAAAGAATCTTCCAAAGGTGCAAGTATTGCTTGTAATGTGTCCATTACATGGTAACTAAAAAATTCTGAGAAAAATAAAATATAAAATAAAATAATATAATATAAACAAAATAAAATAATAATAAAAATAATTTGGAATGGGAGGTGTGGGTGCGAATGTATGCGTGCCTGAAATTTTTGTCGGTTGGGGCGGCCAATCACCGTCCAGCAAAAAACAAAAGGATCTACCTGATTCGGCCAAGTCCAGCGGTCACGGACGGGCAGGCGGTCGAAATTTGGAAAAAACCGAGAGAAGATTTTTAGAGAAAATCAGTTTGCGTTCTACCTGTGGTTAAGTTAAAGAGTCTTCCCTCGAAGCATCGAAAATTAACGTTCACTTTCGGCAGAGCAATCGTGGTCTTTCCAGAAAAGTTGTAAAACGTGTCTCGCGCTCTATCGGTGAACAAAGTATTCGTTACCGTTCGTAGTAGTTCTCTTAAATGGTAAAATATCGAACTTTAGAAGTCCAGTAAGAATTAATAAATCGCGGAACACCAACCTGTAGGCCCGATTAATAGCTAGTCCGAGCTCTACGTACGTAATCAACGAACCGCCAACCTACGGATCCGGAATCAACGAACCGACAACAGTGATCGGTAGAATTTTGTTATTAACTTTAATAATTTTGGGATTTAATATTTATCGTCGTATTCGTAAAGTAATATTGTTTTTCAGCAGTCGACCGCTACCAAAGGATAGGTGTCAGGTTTATATAATATTTTTAAAATTCAAAAAGTTAAATTATTCTAATTTGTAAATAATAAATAAAATAACCCTTAATTAAATAAAATCCACGAGACAGAAACCTCGTGGTTGCCATCCCTGTGGGCTAAACTAAAATAACTAACTATAACGTTACATTTGGCATCCCTGGTGGGAAATAAAATATAACGCCGAAAAAACAACTAATTACCATTATATGCTTTAAATTCAAACAGAAATTTTTAAAGGAAAGCGATTATTAAATGTTAGTACGATATATCGAGGGCTGTGCTTCACTAGCTCCGCCTATTTTGTGTAAGGAATCCAAAATAGGCTTATTCGTTTGTGCTACCAAACGTTTTGTTTGTGCTGTGCCCCTTCATAGTTTAATTAGAAAAGTCTTTGGGCAGGACTCTCTAAACGCAGCCCCGCCTATGTAGAAGTAAGGGTTGAAAATTGTGTCATTCGTTTGTGCTTGTTTATGTACTACTTGTTTTTGTTTGTGCTCATCTCCTTACCAATCTGGTAATGGGGGTGGAGAGTCTTGCCCGTGTTGAGGAAAGGGTAGAAAACAGTGCTATTCATTTGTGCTTCGTTTGTGCTTGTCTGTGCACCACCTGTTTTTGTTTGTACTCCTTTCACTGCAAAGTTGGAATGAACGAAGCTGGAGAAACCTTAGTAGTGTGAAATGGAACGTTGTAAAAAGAAATATGTGCTTCTAATAGTATGATTTGTATTTTAATAAAATTTAGCCGCCAATTTTCTAATTGGTAAATCAAAATTAGCTTAATCATTTATTTCTTCCGTCTAGCTTTTTCTAGTCTATTTCATTTGAAGACGATACATTAGAAAAATCACACATGCTGAGTAAATCATTAATATATATCGGAGTGTAATAACGAGTCATTTTAATTCTAATTGTCAACTTCAGTTTTTCGGTTTCCGTATATTTTGGTGATTTCTTAATTTTTCGTATATTTTTTTTTTTTTAAGACGTAGAAAAATTTCTCTATTTTGAAACAAATTTTAAGTTTTCTACGATTTTTCATCGTTTTATTACTTTAAAATTTTTAGAAAATATAAAACTTTTTAAAAACTATGAAAAATGTTTACTGTATTTTTTATTTATTATTTTTTTGGTCTCGTCAACCAGGGACCTCCACCCAAAAATGATAGACAGAAGAGTCAACTAATTAGAACTTAATTTGATCGAAAATAGCTGAAGCAAAAGAACCAATGGCAAGGACAAGAGACTGAGAGAGAAAGGACGGATATAGGAAGCACAATAGAGATCAGGAAGCTTTAAGTTTAAGATGAGTAAATAAAGAGGAAAACGTTCCACAGAAAGATTAGAACACTCAAAGAAAATGTGATCAGAATCACAGACACAACTGCTTTATTATGATGTGGAGGACAATAAAGAGGGGAAATCAAAGAGAGACGAAATCGAGAAGAGGGCAATGTGATTAAAGTGTAGACGAATAATAGAGACAATAACTGAACATGGAAGAAAAGGGAACTCTGGGAACAAAGGATCAGCAAAATTAAGTGGAATGGAGGGGTAGAAGGAACGATTGTTGGTATGAGGAGGAAGGATAAGCTACACATTTAGAAAGAAAACGATTGCCCAAATAAAATCTTCAAAACGAGAGAGGAGGTGTATTAAATTCAGCAAACATTGCTGAAATAGGAGAGGATTTGAGAGTATCGAGTCATAGACGGGGATAGAAATTCAGTATTCTATACAATTTGGAAAGAAGGGATTTGGAACCACAGCCATAGATAAATGAACAGTAGTCAAACTTTGAGCGAATAATAGACCTAGAGAATCACCTCCTCCCTATTTGGTTAGTGGTAAGAATTTCAGCAAGTTCAATCTTTTAATAGCGAAACAAGGAAGATAGTTAATATGCTCAGAAAAGGTTAGTCGACTACTAAGGTAAACACCAGATAGTAGAAGCAATTAACACGAGAAAAAGGCATCCGATTTAGGGATATATTAACTAAAGAGAGATTATAAGAACGAAGAGTAAAAGCCATGCAGGAAGATTTGGAAGGAGAAATAGAAAGATGAACAAAACACAGGGAAGAATTAAGCGCTTCGTTGATAGCCGCAATATCGCAAGAAGAGGAAAAAAAAGAATATCACCAGCAAAAATAAGGAAAGGGAGTTTAAACGAAGAGATGCCACAGCAATAGTGTAAATGTTAAAAAAAGTAAGACTGAGGGAAAGACCACGAAAAACAATTCTTATAGTTTGAAACAAGGGAAAGGAAATATGGATAGTACGATTCATCATAAGATTAATTTTTAGGGAGGTGAATTTGACCGAAAGGTTATTGCTGCCATTGCATCTTTCGGAGTTGGTAAATGAACATTGTCGTAGGCTGAAGAAACATCAATAAAAGCAGTTACTGTACAATGTTTACAAATGAAAGATTTATAAATATGGGAAGCTACGAAAATAATGCAATCGGCGAAGCCAATGCTTAGCCAAAATCCAAACATATTAAAAGGAAGCAAGTAATTATGCTCCAGCCACCAAACAAGGCGCATGTTTGGTATACTTCTAAAAAGTTTCTTGCAACATTATGCCAAAGAGATAGTATATAAGGAAAAATTTTTCTTAGGAATGGGAATGATGATAAAAGAATCCAGAAACATACGCGCGTGTTACATTGTCCACCTTGATATTTCGCTAAAAATCGCTCAGCGCTTTAAGTATTAACAAAGTACGGATTTTTTGTGCCGCGTAAATAATTTTGTACTCGCAAGTACCGGATTCGTCATCATTGGATCCTATCAGCTTGCATAAATTAATCAATATACTATTCGATTTATTATTTCGAACGTTTCGATATCGGCTAACGACAGAACCGAAATCGAACCTTTTGACTGAATACCACACTGCTATATGCTAAGAAGTTTTTCGTAAACTAAAATAGTGAACATGAAAAAATATTTTCATTTCATTCAAGTCGTCCATATACTCGTATATGACTGCGCAACGGTTAATTTCTACCACTACTGGACTGTAATCCGCTAGAGGTGACAGTGACGGAATTTGTATTAACGTAGGTGACTGAGAATAAGATCCTTCTTGCGAATTTATTGAATGTTTTGTCTTTGGCGATGGAGGGAGAGGGTGTGGTGGCGGCATATAAATATATTTTTAATTTGGATTCGTTAACATGGACTTGGCCCAAGAACTGGAAAAAAAGAGAAGAAAACGAGAATCAAATTTTTAAGAGATGTGAGGTAGCTAAGAAAATTGCATCAAGCACTTGGATGACAGAAGGAAACGGAAGGGAAAGAATAAATGAAGCGCTGTAGGGAGTGGGAACACTGATTGATAAAAGAAAGGAGTAGAAAAAGAAGATCGTTCAATTGAAAGCGAAGAGCATTCAAACATTACCTCATCAGGGTCACATAGAAAAACACTGTTGGAGGGATGTAGAGGACAATATGGAGATGGCATGAGAGAAAGCCGGGAAAGCGAAGAAGTAAGCAAACTGTGCCCAAAGTATAGGTGGAATATCGCAGACATATTAGAGCGGCGTTTTGAAAGCAAGTCAAGAAAACAGCGGTAGAGAGAAAGGGAAGACTGAATAGACAAATAAAAAAAATCTGGATTAAAAAAATGAGGACGAGTAAGAGTTGAACTACAACTTCTAATACGCAGCAGTAGACAAAATAATAATATTGCTGGATGGAAATATAGAAAGAAACCTGCCGGAAGAAGATGACAACCGAACTAATAAGTCAGCTAACTCATTTCCTTCGATTCCTGAGTGACCAGGAATCTATAAGAAATCAATTTGGATTAAATGAGAAAGGAAAAGATCTTGAGCCTTATATAATCGGTAGAATGAGAAAGCACGGGAGATGCAATAGCCTGCGGCACGCTCTGAGAATCTGACAGAATAAGGATACTGTGAAAGACACGCGAGGATCTGATTAAGAGAAGGGTATACCGGATAGCAATGGACTCGGCACAAAAAACTGAACAGAAGGAGGGAAGTTTAAAAGACTCAGAATGATTTAAAGAAGGACAAACAAAGGCTGCGTCAACTCCAGCTGATCCCTTGCAACTGTCTTTTTTTTTTTTTTTTTTTTTTTGGCTTAGCTTTTGCCATTTAGCCAGTTTTTTCTTTTGCTTAGCCCTGTATAGGGTGTTTTATAGAACTTCCTTATTTATTATTTCTAAGTTTCTATGTTGTGATATTTTATAAATTTATATTTACGGTCGGTTGTGTTCTATGTTTTCGTGTTTCAAGTAATACATCGCGTTATCATCTATAAAAGCAGATTGGTGAGATCAAACCATTATATTTTTCGTTACGGTTTTCGTAAATTATTATTCCGCTTGTCTTTATTTGATAATTAGACATACATACACACACAAGTGCGAACCACTGTTGTCGCTGATATGACGACAACGGTGGCTGCGCCAGTTTACACAGCGGAACCAGTGTATCATGTGGCTGGCGCTCACACGCGACACAGCGAGATGCTGTCGAACGCTACTACACATGTCATTCAACCGGCTAGATTTACACTACCGTTTACAACACCGTCTAATGTACCAGTGTCGCCGACACATATGCCCTATTCGCAGCCACTACTCGTCTACCCGCCGGCTGAAGATATACCGTATTCACAGCCAAACAATATCTGTACTGAAAATCAAAGCAGCAACTACAGTCAGCACTTCCCAGCCTTGCCAGAAACAAACGTACAGCGAATAAATGAATATGATAGCGACGAGGAGGTACAGATGTGTCAGAATGAAAGTGATAAGAATAACTGGCAAAAAGTTAAATCTAAAAGAGGGAAAAAACGGCAGTTCATCGCTATTAATAACGGTATAAGCAAACATGTCAAAATGACTCGAAATAGGTTTGAGGCCCTTTCAACAGACGAGGAAAGTAGCACTAACGAAGAAAATAATGTCGGTAATACAGCAAAAAGAACCTCCCTAGCTATCCCTAAGCCACCGCCTATATTTGTGCACGGGGTCCAAGATTTCAAAAAAATGCAAGAAAATATCGAGCGCATAATTAATAAAACAGACTATTACGCGAAATCATTGGCTGATAGAGTAGTTAAGATAAATGTACTTACTCCGGAAGAATATCGTAAACTAACACGGGAATTTAGAGAACAAAAAGTTATATTCCACACCTACCAAATGAAACAGGAACGTGCTTATAAAGTAGTTATAAGGCACTTGCATCATTCTATTGACCCAACTGATATTCAAGAAGAACTACAGTCGCATGGCTTTCAGGTTCGTAACATTCATAATGTAAAACAGCATCAAACCAAAAAACCGCTACCGTTATTCTTTGTAGATCTTGAGCCAACTGAAAATTGTAGGCAAATTTTTAATTTAAAATCACTCTGTAATACAATAATTAAAGTCGAATCGCCAAATAAAAAAGCATCTATCCCGCAATGTCAAAACTGCCAACAATGGGGTCATACTAAAGCCTATTGTACAAGAGCGCCACTTTGTGTTAAGTGCGGTGAAGGACACAAAACTTATGAATGCAAAAAGGACCCAAAATCGCCAGCTACGTGTGGTTTGTGTGGGGGATCCCATCCTGCGAATTATAGAGGTTGCGAAATATATCAGTGATTAGTACAAAGCAAAACTGATGTTAAAAATAAAATTATTCAACCTAATAAGCACAGTTATCTGCGGCCAACTATAAGTTATTCACAAATATTAAAACCGGGCGCTATAAGTCAACAGAACAATATCACGACGAACACAAATCATTCTAAAAGTTCCGGTCAAACCTTTAATATAAATCAAACACCAAAGCAATTTGAGGAAAAGAAACAACAGACTTCTTCAGTGAATCTAACAGAATTCCTTATGGAATTTAAGGCAATGTTTCGTCAATTAACTGAACAAAACAGCATGGTTCTATCCATGCTAACCATGTTAGTGCAAAAAATTATTAACTAATGCCTGGCTATATAAGAATAGCTCAGTGAAATGCAAATGGTTTAAAAAATCATAAGGCTGAACTCGAATTATTCTTAAATTCAAACTTGATAGACGTAATCTTAATCGCTGAAACCCACCTCACTGATAAAGATTATTTCAAAATAAACAACTATATAACATACTCTTGTTCTCACCCTTCGGGGAAATCACAGGGTGGTTCAGCAATATTAATAAAATCTAATATTATACATTACGAACTAAATAATTTTAGGGAGGAGTACCTGCAGGGGACTAGTATTAGCATACAGACGAAGGGTGGTCAGCTTGTGTTGTCAGCTGCATACTGTCCTCCGTGACATAAAATAACAGCAGACCAGTTCAGTAAATACATACAGAGTCTAGGAAATAAATTCCTATCAGGTGCGGATTGGAATGCCAAGCATACAGCGTGGGGCTCCAGGGTAACTAATACCAGGGGACGTGTGTTC
The DNA here is from genome assembly GCA_039619475.1 of Icerya purchasi. Taxonomy (NCBI): domain Eukaryota; kingdom Metazoa; phylum Arthropoda; class Insecta; order Hemiptera; family Monophlebidae; genus Icerya; species Icerya purchasi. The sequence continues at coordinate 352,890,254 of CM077115.1, forward strand.
AAACAAGCGCTGGAAAGTCACAATGCTAACTACATATCGACAAGAGAACCAACGTATTGGCCAACTGATAATCGTAAAATACCAGACCTTTTAGATTTTTTTATTACAAAAGGCATTGCCAGTTATTATGCAGAAATAAATTCTTCTTTCGATCTTTTCTCAGACCATTCTTCAATTGTTTTAACCCTTGGTGATTCAGTAATATGCAGAGAAAAACCGATATATTTGTATAATCATAAAACAGACTGGGATTCCTTCGAGGATTACTTAGACTCAAAATTAGATCTAAAAATCTCATTAAAAAGCCAAATTGACATCGAGAATGCCGTGGAATATATAACTAGGGAGATTCAAACAGCAGCAACTTTGAATACTCCTATTGATATATACCAAAAAAGAAAAAATTATCCTATTTTGGTTCGCCAGCTTGTTTTACAAAAGAGAAAGCTTAGGCGAAAATGGTTTCAGACAGGAAATCCATCAGACAAAAAACAACTTAATAATAAAACCAAAGAACTCAAAAAATTATTAGCAGAAATTAAAAATAAAACTTTTAATAATTACTTACTTAAACTCTCGCCATTAGCGGCGGATGATTATTCTTTGTGGAAGTGTACAAAAAACATTAAACAACCAAAAAATTGCATTCCTCCGATAAAACATGGCAACGGGTCTTGGGCGAAAGATCAAAAGCAAAAGGCGAATTTATTTGCCACCTACTTGGCAACAGTTTTTAAGCCGAACTTAACGGCTGCTACGGACAAAGAAGTCGATGACTTTTTAAAAAGTCTTGGCCAGTTATCCTCTCCTATCAAGTCAGCGTCACCTCAAGAGGTGAAAAACATACTTAAAACGCTGAAAAGGAGAAAGAGTCCCGGTTTTGATTTAATAACCGCGGAACTACTGAATAGACTTCCACGGAAGGCTGTAATGTTACTGACATTTATATGTAACGCAATACTTCGTCTACATTATTTTCCGGTGCAATGGAAGTTTGCGCAAATTATTATGATTGCGAAACCGGGCAAAAATCCGCATGCTGTTACGTCTTATCGTCCCATTTCCTTGTTGCCTGTTATGTCGAAGGTAATGGAAAAATTGGTATTAAATAGGTTGCAGCCATACCTATATAATATAATTCCACAACATCAATTCGGTTTCTTAAAATAGCACTCCACGGTGGATCAGCTGCACAGAGTGGTAAGTGTAATAGAAAAAAGTTTAGAAACAAAAAATGTGTGTACAGCGGCATTTCTCGATGTCCAACAGGCTTTTGATAAAGTTTGGCATAATGGTCTATTATATAAATTAAAAATTTTGTTACCAACTAGGTTATATCTCTTGTTGAGTTCATATCTGCATAACCGATATTTCCAGGTACGCTATGAACACACGTTTTCAGAACTATATCCAGTTCAAGCAGGAGTGCCCCAGGGATCAGTTCTGGGACCCACGCTGTACTTGATATATATAGCAGACTTTCCTGTACCGGAAAATGTTCAGGTAGCTACATTTGCTGACGACACGGCATTACTTGCGTCACATTCAGATCCGAAGATAGCAAATGAAAATCTTCAGAAGGCCCTTATCGAAGCAGAAAATTGGTTTAAAAAGTGGAAAGTTTAGATCAACGAAAGTAAATCGGTAAACATTCATTTCACGAATAGAAAAGTCATAACCCCAACTGTTAGGATAAATGGACTGGAATTGCCCGTGAGAACAACAGTTAAGTACTTGGGATTACACCTAGATAGTCGTTTAACATGGAAGCAGCACATTCAGACAAAGAAAAGAGAAATAGATATTCGTGTTAAAAAAATGTACTGGCTTCTAGGAAGAAATAGCGTTTTAAGTATTGATAATAAACGTTTGATATACACAAGTATCTTGAAGCCTATTTGGACCTACGGAGTACAGCTTTGGGGTTGTGCTAAACCTACAAACCTGAAGATAATACAGACCGCGCAGAATAAAATACTTAGGCTCGTAACCAAGGCGCCATGGTATGTATCAAATCAAACTTTGCATCAAGATTTAGGGATAGAGTATGTGGCAGATGTTATTAAAACTCATGCCCGAAGACACGCAGAAAGACTTGAAAGTCATCCGAATAAACTTGCTGCTGGACTGCTACATACTGCTAATGATAGGAGGCGGCTGAAGCGTAAGAAACCTCATGACCTTGTTTAAGGTAAAGTTTATCGGGTAGGTACTATTGGGTACTTCTCCCTTCATGCTAAATATTTCCCTGTTAAGAATATTGCTAAATGGCCTAGATGGCCAGTTTGTAATACAATAACAATTTTAAAAAAAATATATATATATTAATGCCGCTACCTTCGACAGTGGATCTGCAATTATCTGTGTCACTGAAACCGGGAAAGTATGCAGTTCTGCTAAGATTTCTGCTCTAAGTTTGTCCCTACCCTGCTCGTAGACTTTACATTGCCAGATAAAATGATCTATTGAACCCTCGGCTCTACAACTACTGCATGTACTATCATTGATGATCTTAATTTTTGCCAAGTGGACGGGGGTTTTGTTGTGTCCTGTTCTCAATCTCGTTATCGTCGCTATAAAGTCTCTTCCCAAGTTGTTCGCTCCTTTAAACCAAGGAGCTCTTGGGACATACTTCTGTATTCTTGAATAATCTTTCCCTTTTTGATCACTAATCTGTTGATACTCAGCGTTCCACTCGATTATAATGTGTTCTTTAATTATCGGTAAAAACTCCCACCAATTTAATTTTTGACCAATTGTTCTACCTACTTCGGTTCTTGCTAATCTATCTACTATTTCATTTCCTTTAATACCGCAGTGCGACGGAATCCACTTTAGCACTATTTCCGTGCCTGCCTGTTGTAAATTAAATGCTTGTCTTCTTATAAGGCATTCGATATTTGATGTTTTCTTGCCATTCCGCGTGAAAGTTTATGCAGTACGGCCAAAGAGTCTGTTAAAATTAATATTTTTTGTCCGACGAATCTTCTAGAATATTCTAGGCTTTTTAATATAGCATATAGTTCCACCGTAAAGGACGATCCTGCGTGTATCAGTCGAAAAATTTTAAACAACTCCCGTCTGGGATAATAAAAGGCTGCAGTGTACCTGTCCCAGATCAAACGATCCGTCGGTATAGAAGATTTAATAATCATTGAAACGGGATTTTAATATGTTATTCATTATCAAACTGTTGTGATTTGACATTGGCTGATTAGTTTTAAGAAATTCTTTCGTATACTGTCAGTCCAGCGGCATATATGTATATTCGGAAAACTTCTCATCGAAGCGTCATTGTTGATGTTTCCAAAACAAAATTTTAAATAAATTCTTCAGTGCTTCTTTATCCGTTTCTTCCTATCTCCATCAATAATTCTCTTACTTTTTTTCTCTATTCTTTCAATCTCCTACCGCCCCAGAATCAAATTTCTTAGCATATTAGTGGTTGGGTCCAAGCCAAAGGCGTTTGCCAAAAAAAAAAAAAAAAAAAAGAAAAAAATCCTTCAATTATAGCAGTGTTTGATCTCAGATGGTTTTAGTATTCGTAATAAAGTATTTTATTTTTATTAACAAGCGAAAAAATGATAACTTTTAATATTAAAAGAAAATGTTTAACAAAAAGAAGAGCATAGTTTCAAAAATACTGATAAATTGAATAATTCTGTTTGGAGACTTGCCCCGATGCGCGACTTCTAAATGGAGCTAATGAAATACCGCATCAGAAAAAAGTGCTGTTCCATCGGTGAAAGCTAGTTGCATCTATATAAGAAACGAAATTGTCAAGGACTTCGATGTATGCATATGTTTTGTATAATGTATATATGTGCATGCGAGGCTTGAGCTTGCGAAACAGAATATGCTATACAAATGTCAAGATCCGGTTTCAAAACATTGATTTTTAGCAACATGTATAGAATAACCATTACACCTGCGGCTATGGAATGAACTGCGGATTTTCACAATAGCTGTAATGTTCGGATTTCGGAGGACTTTGGAAAAAATAGATAAATAAAAAAATAAGAAAAATTAGGATAATTGGAAATTTGGTTTGTGATGGGGGGATTTTGGACCGGGAAAAATAAAAATTACTCGGATTAATTTTGAATACTTACGTTCGGAATAATTTAGTTGCATATGACAGTACAGACCAGCGGAAGCTAAGGTTAGTTTTCGAGTCCGAGGGGTATCATATTTGGACTAATTTCGAAATTTTTTCTCAGATTTTCGGTTATATGTGCGGCAAGGGTCAAGCAGGACTATTAGTTTTTTGGTTAATCTTGAAATTCAATTTTTCTTTTTCAGTTCATATCACACAGGGAGGAAAAGAGGGCTAAAGTTATTTTCAGAGCCTGGGAAAAAAGAAATAAATTAAATAAGTTAATTTCGAGCTGTGACGGAAAAATTCTTGTTTGAACGTTCGCGTCGACTTTTAGGTGCTCTTCTTCGGCTGTTGAGGGCATCCCTGTTTGTTCGAAATGGAACTGTAATATTCTAATAGCATTAATTTGATAGGACAAAGATAACGTTTTCCTTTTACTACTTTTTTTGGTTAAGTATGTATAGCAAAAAATAATAATAATAATAAAAAAAAAAAAAGATAAGAAATTTAATTATACGCTTCGGTACATCGTACGAGAAAGCAAATTAGTTAAATTTCGTGTAAAGGAACACAAGGCGAATTTATAGATGTAAAGATAAACATGCAGTCCCGCAATTATAAACCGTTAAAGATCAACTCCACGAATTTGTATTATGTAATATAATTCGTAGTGAAAAATATTAATTACTCTTAATTAGTCTTTTAAGAAATAAGTGAGACCGAAGTCACAACGTAACGAGCAACCTTTGCCTTGGCATTAACATCTGCATAGAGTTCAGTTTACTCGGATGCTGATCAGTTATCAGTCACGAAATAGCAAATGAAGCTCCACCCGACGCGAATGGTCATTAACGAGCCGAACCAACTTTCAGAAGGTGGAAAAAGTTTTGCGCCTTAACCGCGATTTAATTCGAAACTATAAATAAGGTAATTTTGAATGAATTTGTCTTTTTCTATTTTTACACTTTTCATATACGAAGCTGAATATTATAAATAACGATGGGAAAAAAAGTTGTTTCCCTCGAAAAACAGAAACCGCTTCATTTCATAATACTTTCTCAGCGATCGCTCTGAACCTCTTTAATTACACTTCGGTATCATTCTTTGACAAACTAAAACTATTTGAAAAGACACGCTTGCAACTTTTTCTTTAAAATCGTCAATGATTTTTTTCTCTTTTTTTTGTTGTAGTTCCTTTTTAGCGAGACGTTCTTTTTAAAATCGGATACAATGGGATCAGAAACGGTGAAGCAGGATCATCCGGCGACTACGAACAGTCACATTAAAGATCCGATTATTCTGCTGATACAATTGGTACAGTTGTACGTCATTTCTTTCATCAGCATCTTCATCAGCATCATCAAGTACTTTCTGCTACTCGGTCAAAAGTCGGTCAAAGACAAAGTAGTACTGGTAAGTATTAAAAATTAGTTACTTTTATTCATAAATCCGTTTCCGTTTACACTGATTTTTGATTATATATTTTTGGTTCATTTTTATCGTTTTTTTAAGACAATATCGAGGCAATTCTGATAACTTGTGTATATTATCTCTCTCACCCACGCTTCCGTGTATTACCACTCCATTATGTTGATTTTACAGCTGTGCAATTGTCACACTCTTCCTTCGTTATTTGTAAATTAATAACAACAGAGTTATACTTATAGCATCATCGGAAGTTTCACATACTTTTAATAAACTATATACAATAATAGTAATAGAATTAATTCCGAGAAAGGAATTATATTGCGGAAGTCAATAATTTTATAAAATTTTTCATATATTGTAGTATAAATGTATAATGAAATGACGAAAATAAACAAAAAAAAAAAAATTAAAAAAGTTCAGACCCTTTCGACAAATTTTGTAACAGTTTAAATGATACGAGTAAACAGAATGATTTTACTTGTGTCAACAGTTGTGTGGCTGGTCGGAATTATTCCATTTTGAAATGCGCAAACGCATTAACTTGTTTCTAATTTTAAAAATAAAATCAATCTTGTACATGAATTCAGTAACGAAATTATACCTATCTCTTTTTCTACATAAAAAAAAATATCTACATTTTTCGGTGCTTTATTTATTTTTTTTAGTTCTGATTTTATTATGTAATATGTAAACTGAAAAATATGTTTCACTATTAATCAAATAACTAGATATAATTAAAATGCGAGTATTTAAACAGAATTTTTGGTTGTTTAAAAAGTAACAATCTGCGTGGATGCGATTGATAAACAGAGTACTCTTTAGAGTAGTCGAGCGAAGTAAGCAATGGGCCAAACCGCCTAGTATAATTAACGAAAAAAAATCAACATTAAAAAATTTTAAATAGTATTAATATGGAGCAATACCAAACGATATGGAATTAAACCGAATAAGTAATTATATATTTATAAAAAGAAATGTTAACGTATAATTTTTGACCGCGTCTGGCATTTTAAGGTATATTACTTTTTATAAAATCCGAATTTAAACACGACATTATGTGCAATTATTGGGATAGCGTGAGTCTTCATATGAGTACAACATTACGCTCAAACGTCATTCCATAGCGGAGCGAAGAATTTGATTACAAAAGATTTTGATAAATTTAAGGGATTTACTACCGTTCAGGAAATAAGTTGTGGATAAAGATATATCTATTTGTACGAGTACCAATCAAAAAATTAGAATTAGCTTAATCAAATATATAGTAAATTTATAAGTAAAATATGAAGTGATGATGGTTGAATTAAATTTGATGAAATGAAGTTTATATAAAACTAATTGAATGACTCGCTTATATCTCTCATAATTAAATCAGTACAAAATAATAGTAAAATTACCCGCCGAATTAAACCGGTCTGAGAATTTAAAAAAAAGTATATGCCGGTAACAAATAATATAAACTGACGATAAGATGAAAATCAACAGTGCTTTTTTGAAGCGACGTCAAGTGAATTTACATATTTTTTTGCGACGTTTAACGCATCCATGTGCAGCATGTATAGTAAGTTTGTGCATTTTATTCCAAAATAGCATTCAATCAATTTTGTTAATAGCCCAGCTATATCGGATATATGTATAATGTAAACACACACACACGTTCAAAAAGTAAGTTTCCCACCCTTGTAAAACCGGTTAGAATAAACTTGTGGGAATGAGTGTGATCTCACTTTGTAGCTACAACATTCAAATTTGAACTAGTGTCTAGACCGCAATACTGTATTTTTTTTTCGTTTTCGAGTTACGTAAATTATTCCTGAGTGAAATTCTGAAACTTGCCGCCGACTGCGGGGTACGCTCGCTTATTTTCGTTTTTTAAACTATAAAAAAACTGCACCAATTAAAATTCATCGACAAATAGTGGAAGTTTATGATCATATGAGTGTTCAACATGTTCGTAAATGGTGCCGTGTGAATTTCGAGGAGCTAGAACGAATGTAGATGACGAGCAACGGAAGACCACCCGTAATCTCAGACGAACTGTAATGCGAAAAATCAAAGAAACTCTGCGATCCGATCGCCGCCAAACAATTTCCGATCTTCCTGACCAGTTCCCGAGTGTGTCACGAGGTATCATGCAAATAAATTGGAGACTGACGAAGAGTTGAATAATTTTATTCTTACCTAGTTACAAAATTTGGCGGAAATGCTGAAATTGTGAAAAAGTAAATAAAAGTATGCTGAATTCAATGCCGGTATCCATTTTTTTCCAGCTTTATTGAAAATTAAGGAAACTTACTTTTTGAATACCCCTCGTATAAATACATATATTATAATACTTTTATTAGATGCAATCTTAGCAAGCTAATTTACTGCTGGTTATAAATATTATGGGATAATCAACTAAAAGACAATATAAAACATTTCACCAACCGATTCTTTTTAATGTTACATATTTAAAGCTAAATATGCGTGGTCCATTTATGTTGCAATACTTTCAGTATTGGGATTCCGTAACATTATGAAAATTTCCGTAACCGGAGATAATAACAATACGTAATCATGGGCGTCGCCAGCGTGGGGCAGCTGTCCCCCCTTGAGCCTTGAAACTTTTTAATCAACTAGTAAATGAGTATTCTTAGGCGCGTAATCATGAACAATTTGCCAGAAACCCACGAAAACTTGTGTTTTAATTAAGATTTTATTCTTGTTTAATAAAATATTAAGCCTTTACAACTTGTAAATTTTATTCGTTTCCTACAACTCATATCTATCATCTCGCCCTTGCCCCTCCCCCGGCTCATCGGCTGGCGACGCCATTGTAATGTTGTACAAAAATAACACGGTATTATTATAATAATCATCTTCGATGTTGCATTTTTTAATCATATCGTCAGATGATCAATTTATATTATAGTAAACTTTTACGGTCCGTTTAAGTTGTTAATTAGAATTACGCCGCATTTAGTTTTGTATAAAATTATATACAGCGTATGTTTTGAAAATCGTATTTATTCGGTTATAGTTGTAAACTAAATAGAAGGATAGCGCGTTCGGGGGTTTATATTTTTAACAGTATTTACATTATGTTTTTGTTGTTTGAAACTAAAATTCTTAATAAATATAGTATAAAATAAATAAGTACCTCGAATAAATTTAAAAATAAATACTTCAATTTAAGGAAACGTTTTCGGGCATAGCCCATCATCAGCTGATAATAGAGATTGCACTCAAAAATAAAAAATAAAAACATAATTGTTTTCAGTCAAAAAATAAGCAAAAAGACCAAGAATGGAAAACTTTTTTTTCAAAAATAAAAATGTACAAATTTAATATTAAGAAGCGAAGTTGTCAAATCAGAACCTATTTTACATAAACCGTCGAAGAAAAAGCAAATGTAATTTTCTTTTACAATTGTAACCTAGATAGGCTATATATGTAATAATATGTATATCATCGCGTAGGATTCAAATTTGTCATACGTCTGACGATGAATCGTGCAGAAGCTCCTAACTAAATCTGACATAAACGCTAGTCGAAAATTTTGCAAAATAATTTACCGCCGTTTACAGCTCGAATTTGTTTGAATTTTTAAATCGTAAATAATTTAGAATTTCAGATCATTTTAAATTATTTTACATAAAATCTACTCAAGAAAAGACCTAATCAAAAACTGATCATTCCGAAATTTTAACTTTACTATGCAGATAACTTTAACTTGTTTTATAAATAATTTACGTAAAATCAGAATTTATTGCAAACGGTAGTTCAAGTTCCCGGGTCACCCCGGTGAGTCATATCGACATGTTTCACTACCTGCCGTCTTGCGCTTTTCTACGGAGACGGTTGAAAAACTTCCACTGTTGAGTTAGAAATAGCACCACCTGATGATGGCGCTGTAATATGATTACGATCGTATCTCTCGGTAATTCCCTCTTATTGTTAGACGTATAACAAATCGAGTCTAGTTTTCATTGTTCGCCAGTTTCATCAACACATATCGTATCTTCGAGAATTTCGATTATTATACGTGTATTTATAAAAAGATAAACTTTTCAACGTGGTCCTATGAAAATCGAATTAACTCACACGTTGCAAAGTCATGATAACAGTACTTTTTTTTCTTAATCGGAAGTGTCAATCAATGCAACCAGAAACAAAACGAAGAGGAAGAACCCCCAGTCACATTTAAAAAGAGAAAGATAATATGCACAATAAAGTGGAGAAACCTTGGGTTTTAACAGATGAGAATATTATAACGCATTCAAAGAAGATGTGATACCAACGTCACGTATGCCATTGCTTCATTATACAGATGGGCAGAGCAATATGGGGAGGAAGTTAAGGGAAAAACGAGCGAAAGATGATAGGATATGATTAAAACATAGGTGAATAATAGAAATTATAAGATATTTAAAGAAGATGTAATATTTCTTTTTCTTTTTTTTTTTTTTTTTTTGGGGCCTGTTAACCGGGGACCTCTACCCAGAAACAATTAGAATAGGAAGGAATCAATTATATCTTAATGCGGTCAGATATTGTTAGAAGAAAGGAACAAATAATAGGAACAATCTGTAGAGAGGAAAAATATAGGACATAAAAGACGTAATATTGAGTAGGAAGTCCGAGTATCAATAGAATGGAATAGAAAGCAGAGCATTCAGCAGAAAGAGATGAACACTTAATAAACACATGGTCCGAATCGCAAACACGCTCTTCGTTTGAGTGGAGAAGACAATATGGAGAGGCAACCAACGAAAAACGAAAACGGAAAGAAGGTAATAAAGTATGGCTTAAGAGCGCAGACGAATAATGGAAACAACAACAGAACGACGAAGTGAATGAAACAAAGAGAACCATAGGTTAACAGAAATACTAGGTTGAACAGTGAAAACCTTTGCACAACGGAAGCAGATTAGACGATGGGACTTTTTTAAAGAAGAAGTGAGAAGAAGCAGCAACCCGAGCCAAGGAGTCCACCGCTTCATTACCGAAGATACTCGAATGACTAGGAACCCACAGTAAATATCAATATAAATGGAATGGAGGGAAGAAAAAACGCGGAGAAGTGAGCGTATGCGGAGTATGATAAAACCACAGGAATGATCAGGTAAGGGAGAATAAATTGAAGGGTGGTCATGGAGTCAGATATAATCAAGAATTTAGAGGAAAGGTGATTAGAGAAAATGAAAATAATGGAATGTAGGATAGTCATTAATACGTTTATGAATATAAAACAGAAAGGAGGCAGGCGAAAAGATTCTGAAAAGACAAAATCTGGGAGGATAAAAGGGGCACCGACACCATCCGGCTTCTTCGAATCATCTGTAAACACGGTTTCATGCGAAGGAGATTGAGAATTGATAAAACTGTGGAATTCCTGCCTGATTAGGGCCTACGGAAGAAACTTAGAAAGCGTAGGAACAGTAAACATATTTGGAGGATGGCAGAGATCGGCGAAATTAAAAATGAAGTGAGGGAGATTGACAAAGGACATTATGTAAGGACAAAACAAACTGAGCCCAAGGGAAATGAGAGATAGAATTGGAGTTTTCTTAGGTAAGAAACGCCAGTTATTAGAAATGGAAAGATAGGAATGGATAAGAGTAGAGGACGTAAATGGGAGACGTTTGGTAAGAAAACGATAGCCCAAATAATATCTGCGAATAGAAGGGGGTGGTGTATTAGATTCGGCAAGGACTGCTGGAACTGAAAAGGATTTAAGAGCACCAAGGTATAGACGAAGGCAAGAGTTTTGGATTACATCCAATTTAGAGAGTCGGGACTTAGAGGCACAACCATAGAGAAATGAACAGCAATCAAATTTTGAGCGGATGATAGATTTATATAGAGAAATAAGGACATAAGTATCACGGATCACCACCCTATTTTGTTGGAGATAATGCTTTCAGCAAGTTTAATCTTTTGGTTGCTGAAGAAGAAAGATACTTGATGTGTTCGGAGGAGGATAACAGACCGTCAAGGAAGATATCAAAATAAAACAGAAACAATTAACACGAAAAGCAGTGTATTTGCTAGGGATAGATAAACAGAAGCAGGATTATAAGGTCGCAGAGTAAATACGCATAAGAAGATTTAGTAGGAGAAATAGAAAGGGTTATTGAGGAAAGGGAATGATCCAACACGGAAAGAGACGAATTAAGTGCCTCACTGGCTGATATAATATCATGAGGTATAAAGTAGGATTTCATCAGCAAAGAATAAAGACGAAGAATTTAGAGGAAGAGAAGCCACACTGATAATGTATATGTTGAAAAGAGTAGGACTGAGGGAGGAACCTCGGGGAAGACCTCGAAAAACCATCCTTAAAATTTCAAAAGATGGAGTAGAGAGGTGGATAGAACGATTCTGCATGAGATTGATAATAAGGGAAGTAAAATGCAATGCAACGTTAATTGCTATCATCTTATCTTTTAGAGTGGGTAGATGGACATTATCAAAGGCGCAGGATACATCGATGAAGGAAGTCAAAGGATAACTTTTTTTGGATAAAGGATTGGTAGATATGGGAGACAAAAAGACTAATCAATACCAGGCTGAAAGCCAAACATATTGCTAGGAAATACATTATTATGCTCTAGCCACCAAACAAGGCGCTTGTTTAACATACCTTCAAACAGTTTTCTGATACAGGATGCCAAAGAAATAGGGCGTAAGGAAGAACTTTTTTTAGGAATAGGAATGATGATAAAAGAATTCCAAGAGGGGGGAGTTATACCTCTGGAGAGGAAACAATTAAAAAGGTGAAGAAGAAACGTAAGGGACTGTTCAGACGGGTTTTTAAGGACCGGAAAAGGTATACCGTCAAGTCCAGTAGTTGGGCTAGAAGATTTGAAAAGGACAGATTTTAATTCATAAATATTAAAGGCAGAAGTTAGGAAATGCGTCGGGGAATTATGCAGCGGTGAAGTTAGATTCGACATTCGGAACATAAGCAAGAGCAACGGAATCAATAAATCATTCTAAGCTCAATTTAGAAAGATTAAGATTAGAGGAACGTTCAGAGGATGGGGATTTGAAAGCTCTTGCCATTTTCCAGATATGAGAAAGAGGGGTATTCCTAAAGAACGAAGAACGGAAATTCTTCTAGGAGGACCTTTTTGAGATACCTAGCTTTTGCGTTCGAGGAAGAAAGTTTTCAGTTGTAGGGTCTAAACGAAAATTTCTTAAGATGGCACGACTATGATGGAATGCGCGGTTGCATTCCTCATTCCACCAAAGAGATAGGGCTTTATTGTAGTTATTAGATGTCTGATGACTGGTAGGTGAAGATAGGAAGAGAGCAGACTCAACGGAATTTAAAAAGGAATTATAGAGATGTATGGGATCGGCGTCAAGTTGAGTACCAGAAAGTGATTAATCGACACATGAACTAAACATAGTCTAATTTGCTTTGGAGAGGTTCCACTGAGGATAATGTAGAGGCCTGAAGCAAGTCGGAGAAGAAAAGTTAACAGGAACTATTAGGATAGGAACATGGTCACTACCGTAAGAACCCGTAAGAGTTCTCCAGTTATAATTCAGACCAATAGTGGAAGAAGCAAAGGTTAGATCAAGAGAACTAGAAATAGATGGATATCTGAAATCGTTGGGAAGTGACCATACCATTCTCAAGGATGGAACTGTTTGAATTGTAGGATGTGCAACCAGACAAGGAGGAATGGACATTCCAGTCACCCCCGACAATAAATGGTTGCGGGATAGAGTTGAAAAAAGTGGAAAGAGGGAACTGACGAAGATTATAATTAGGAGGAATGTGGATGGAGACAATGTTAATGGTGTGTGGAAGGGTGGTACGGATAGAGATGTGAGCTATGTTGGGTTGGTTAGGAATAGGAGGGTTCAGAGAGGCACTGTGAGAGCTGAAAGTAATGCCATTTTTAACGAGGATAGCGGTACCACCATATCCGTCATGTCGATCACATCTAATTATTTTATAACCTCTAATATTAAAGTTCGTGCCCGAACAAAGCCACGTTCCTGAGATGAGAGCAACACTATAAATATCTAATAGATCCTCTAATGAATTTTTATTGGCTCTGAGGCTACGGCAATTCCACTGAATTATATTGAACGCAGCCATCATGGAGAAACAGGGAACGATTAGAAGCATACGGATTGAAAAAAGGGAAGACAAAAACAATGAGGCACAGTAGTTGGTATAAAGTAAAAAGAAAAATAAAGACATTCATATTAATGGGATTGAAATAGGTTGGAAGAGAAACGGAGGAAAGTAAATTGTAACGATTAGAAATCCAGAGAGAGTAAGTCGGGGCTAATAGATTAGAAGAGAATTCTAAAAGTAATGAAAAGAAGGAATAAAGAGTACATTCGTGTAGGAAAATGTAGGAGGCAAACAAAAAATTTCTGCTAAGAGCAAACAGGTTTTAAAACCTTTGCTTAGATGGAATAGTACAAGTTAGAGATAAATTATGCTGCGCAAAGCTTCTTGTTACATTGCTCTTGCTATATTCGCTAGTCAATCTCACCCCGCTGAACCAGGTGGAGTAGCAAATGTGAGAGACTACAGAAATAATTCGAATGCAACCGAGTTCAAGTACTGAACAAGTTATCTTGACGTCAATACATTCGGAAAAGAAATAGGCGTAATAAATGTACTGAAGCCCGACAGCGCTTTTGAACACTTCAGCGACTGCACGATTTACAAATAAGGAAGAAGAGATATTGAATAATACAATTAAACAGTTATACAACTGATTTAAATATCTTATTTTGTGCGTTAGCAGAAAGATTAGATAAGAAAGAAGTAAAGAGAATTTAGGGTGTAAGAAAAAAAACAGAAGAGAGCAGAAAGAAGAAAATTCAGCCCCGAATCTTCTTACCTTTCTTCCTATTTTCTTAATCATAGAAAAAGGAATCAATTTATCTCAACGTTACTTTAAAGGAAACGAGATTAAGAGTCGATAAAGGAGGAAGAAGAAGCAATGTTATTAGAAAAGAGTATTTTCAAGATGGCTGAAGAAATATTTTCAATTAAAGGAGAAGAAATGGATGAGAGGAGTTAGGAATGACCAACGAGGCAGGATTATCCTTGGTAGGATTTGAGAGAATATTAGACGGAGTGGGAGAGTAGATTTGTTGAAAGTACATCCATTAGAGGGAGATGGAATACGGTTAGATGGAAGAGAAGGAAACTGCGGAGAGGGTTTATAAGACGCTTTGGAGTTACGGATTATATGGAAGTGGGAGATTTAGGACGTGGAAAAGAATTAGAGAGAAGGAAGGGAGGTAATGAAGGAGACTTAGAATTATTAGGAGAAGAGCTGGACATTGAGGCTCGGTCGGCATATGAAAAAGCAGGAGAAATTAAATTGTTGTTTTTAAAATGAGACGCCTTCTGGAATGAAATATTCTCAAAGGCCATAATACGTTTTATATCCTTCTGCCTGATCCATTCAGGGCAGGATCGGTCAATGGCAGAATGGGTACTTTTGCAATTGCGACAGATGGGCGGATCCTGTAGGTAGCTGCATTCAGAGACTGAGTGCTTAGAAGAACAGTGCGAACAGATGTTAGAAGAACTACTACAGTGCTTAGCGATATGTCCAAAAAGAAAACATTTGGAACACTGCGTAGGTGATCGGATACTAGGGGAAATAGGAAATCGTATCTTAAAAATCGAAACGAATTTCGGGAAAGTGGTACTATAAAATCTGAGTTCGACTGAACGAGTTGGGATTTTAACGCTGTCTGAAGAACGGCATATACGGCGGATAGAAGCGATGGAGATTAGCGATTCGATTCCTTCCAGAGATGACGCCCATTCTGAATAATACAATATTGAGGATATACGCTCTGATGTTATGTTGCGCGAAAAAACTAGGATGTGCAAGAAAGGCGTTAGCGGAATCAACAGATGGAAATTTGATTGCGACACGACCCCTGCCTTGAGGAACTATGCATAAATGTGACGAGGAAACGGAGCTGATTAGATTGGCAAGGGCCAAGGATGTAAATTGCCTAGATTTCTTTCCATAGAGCAACTTTCAACGTAGACAGCGAAAGGCCTCAGATGATCAGGAGACAACATTAAATTCTCTTTATTATCATTATTATTTATTGGTAGCACTGTTGTTGCAATTATTAATAAGAGAATTGTTAGTATCATTATTATTATTGTTGTTACTAGTATTATTAGTATTATTACTATTATTATAACCTTACCAAGGTCATGCCAGAGAGTAAATCTGAAGACGTGTTTTTTATAGATACAAGTATATGCCTATATGTCTATGTATGCACATGGATATGTATATATATATATATGTATATATATATATGTATATATATATGTATATATATATATATATATATATATATATATATATATATTATAGTCGCGTTTGGCCTAGTGGCTAAAGCGCTTGACTTCCGATCCGGAGGTCTCGGGTTCGATACCGGGCGATGACAAAAATATACGGCGCTAGTTTCGTACACAGCAGCATAGACACATTTGGACTGCATTTGTATATCGATAAATCAAGCGGCTATAGTCAGTTCGAATTGTAGTCGTGCGAGTGCGCTAGCGTCGTATAGAAACATTCATCCGGCGAACAATCGCATCAACATGAGTAAAGGCCAGTCGTCTTGGTTCGCCTCGCCGCTGGTACCTTTTTATCATTGGTCAGCAGCACGGAAGCTAGGTTGCGCTCCTGCATACTTCTTATCTATTGCGCGGCTATTCTATCCTCTAATTCTCCTCTGAATTAGAAGATAATCTCATACTCGAAATCGAGTGAGAATAGACGTCGACGATATATATACATATATATATATATTGATACGGATTCTCGTGATTCCGGTTCCCTTTTACGGGGTCACTTGATACGAATAACGTGTATTTGAATTAAAATTTTTTGAG
Organism: Icerya purchasi; assembly: GCA_039619475.1. Taxonomy (NCBI): domain Eukaryota; kingdom Metazoa; phylum Arthropoda; class Insecta; order Hemiptera; family Monophlebidae; genus Icerya; species Icerya purchasi. The sequence goes on from CM077115.1 coordinate 352,906,681, forward strand.
TCGCTGTTTCCGGAGATCAGTGAAATATTTTCACTTATTTTCGTTAATAAAATAGTTTATCGTGATAGCTTTTTATAGTTTCTTTTCATACGAGATTTTTCTCTTTTTTTTTTATACGAGCATTAGGCTTTTATTTTATCGAAAGTAATTTAAAATAGAAAATAGAAGTAAAATAAAAAAATATAAACAACAATTCGTTTTCGATCCCGCCCCGAAGCGGCGGGATTCTCTCCGCTAGAGATATCACGAAGTCGATACCACGTGTTCAATAACCAAAACTTTTACCAAGAAATAAACTTATAATTGACGGAAAAGTTCACAAAAAAACTGACAGGACGGCGATCCTGATACATGTACTCGGCCACGATAGAAAAAAATAACAGAAAATTTAACTTTTAACAAAATTAACAAAAAAATAAATTAAGCGGCATGGCGCGTATTCATTTCGATACTCGTGCGACAGCGACCAGGTATGTCACGAACACCGAACGATCGACGAAGAACAACTCACTAAAAAACTGTAACCAAAGGCTACGCAGAACTGTTCTTACAGAAACTTCTGCATAGATCCCCCGCACTAACTACCCTGCCTGACTTTTGGTGGAATACATTTGAAATCTCTGCTTTGGCTCAAGGTCATTCGACACACAGTACGAATGCGCGCTTTCGCCGCAAGCACATGTCACTGCCTAAGTCCTCGACCACTACCACTACACAGACACTAGTGTAGTATCATCCCGGTGCAGCTGATCGAACGAACAGGCACGGGATTTTCCGTTTTGGCCGAGTAAACATACTTGACAAGGCAAAGCGACGGCTAAAAAGAACGACGTCCGATAGATCGTGAATTAATGACGTTTCGGGGAGTATTTTTGTAACTCGGACATCGTCAAAGAAATAGCGCTGCAAATACCGAATCCGTATCAATATATATATATATATATGTGTGTGTGCGTGTGTGCGTGTGTGTGTGTGTGTGACATGTGTATGTGTGTGTGCGTATGTATATGTGTGTGCGTATGTATGTATGTGTGCTTGTGGGTAGGTGTGCGTGTGTATGCTGGAGTGTAAATGAGTGTATATATGTGGACTAATATGTGATTCAAATATATACATCTATGTGTGAGCTATTATATAGTACTCACAAGCAAACCTATGTCTATGTGTACATCAGTAGATACGTTTATTACATATGTATATCGCCCGTCGGATAATATTTACATTTACATTATATTGCCGTAAGTAAAAATGTAATAATTTTGTACATGCATAGCCACAACTTAGTACGGCTTTGTTTTTTGCGCATTAGTGGTTAAATTAAATATTTTCTGTAATGATTTCTGTTTTCTAATAAAGTTGATTTGAGATTTAAGATTTGAGTTATTCTTAGCATTATTAGTGTCGTAACTGTGACGGTTAGTGTTTGAGGAAGCAGGAGATGCCATAAGATCAGCCTGGAAGAGTCGTAATTTCTTTCGGCTGAATAGAAGAAATGGGCGAAAGGGGGTCTGCCGATTTTCGCTTCGAAATCCACGTCCATACTTAGAGATAAGTTGGACGGTGGTTTAAGGGGTTTAGCGGAACTTAGGGAGGAGGCCGCAGAGCGGCCCCCTTTAGATGCACTCATTTAACGAGGGAAAAAGTGGATAAAAATGAAAATGTAGAATCGAAATAAATAGGGGAAAAAAGAAAAAAAATTATATATATATATATATATATATATATATATATATATATATATATAAATATAAAAAAGAAAATAACTAAAAATAGAATAAAATAGCGTGAAGTAAACTAAAGACGAAATTAGTAGAACAGAAATAAAACTTCTCGCTAATGTTTGAATTAGCAGAGAGGAAACATAAAACCGCAAGAACAGGTAATAGGAATAAATAAGTGTAACGGAAAGATCTCACTTAACTATCTTCTTTATCTGTATAATTCCGCTGATAACAATTAACTAGAATATTTACCGCGACAGCAAATTATCACTATCGCTAAATAATCACGAACACAAGCACAATCGACTGATAACGAACAATTGATTTCAAGTGGTGATACTAACGTTACGGATGCCATTGCTTCATTATTCAGGTGGGCAGAGCAATATTGGGAGGAAGCTAAGGGAAAAACGAGCGAAAGATTATAGGGTATGATTAAAACATAGGTGAATAATAGAAATTATAAGCCATTTAAAGAAGATGTGATACTAACGTCACGGATGCCATTACTTCATTATTTAGATGGACAAAGCAATATGGGGAGGAAGAGCTAAGGGAAAGACGAGAGAAAAATGGTAGGATATGATTAAAAAAGGTAGATGAATAATAGAAATAACAACGGATCGGAGTAACAAAGAAAAATCGAAGGGCAAGCGGGAAATTAGAATGAAAGTTATGGGCAAAAAAGCGAAACAGAGATACGTTTTATCAAAATTTAAGATGAAACTTTTTTGACGGGCAGTAGATTATAGAATATGCGTTGAAAAAAAAAACGGAAGAAGCAATAATCCGAGCCAAAGGATCGCAAAATTTCATTTCCCGTGATGATCGATTTTATATTGACGGAATATTTCAAAAATTTTGAATTTCCGAAAAACCACATCTTTCGAAATTATCACGATGATCAAGCGACGATATGTGTGTGTCGCTGCGACACTTTTTTTTTTAATCTAGATATTTCGAACTGTCCTTTTCGTTTAAAAAAAAAAAAAAAAGAGCGATATTTAATTCTGTTTTGTTCTGATGTAAATATTATTTCTACCGTAAAGGTCACCGGCGCTGGAAGAGGATTAGGCAGAGAACTATCGCTAGAATTCGCCAAATTAGGCAGTAAAGTGATCTGTGTAGATTTCGATTACAACGGCAATGAAGAAACAGTCAACAAAGTGAACGAACTTTATCCGAATTCGGCAAAGAGCTACGTAGGCAATATCGGTCGAAAAGACGATGTGGCCAGCATATCGGACGAAATTGAGAATGATTACGGTCGAGTGGACATTTTGATTAACAACGCTGGTCTATTTGCGGGCGGAAATTTATTGGATATAGACGATATTCAGTACGAGTCGATTATAAACGTTAATTTAGTTAGCCAGTTCAGAGTAAGTATAACGCAAATTACCGCGCATAAATTTTAAATTTTGCTTTCTTTCTTTTTAAATTCGTCATTTAATGTAACAAATTAACAGAAAAAAAAAGAAAAAGAGGCAGATGATAATGGGTTTATTTTTTAAAATGACATTTTAAATGACCCCTAATTGGTTAGGAAGCGACATTTCCAGATGCCGTTGCAACACAGTTCACATTACGAATACGAAATTACTAATTTTTTAACGAATTCATGTAGTATAAAACAAAGCAAAAAAAAAAAAAAAATATTAGACCGTTTCGCGAGTTTGTTCGAAATTGGTTCAGTCTATGTTTTTTCATACTATTTCTTATTTTACTTTTTACAATTACACACAGATTTCTCTACATCATCCGTTGAATTCATTTTACCATTCAGTCCGACGTAACTTTAAGCATCTGTAGACAAATTTTCCTGTTCCAACTTTTTTCACTTATACGGTCGTTTTCCTTCCACACTCCTCAACATATTTTTTTTTTTCTTTTAAATTATCAAATTTTCTATCTTCTATATAGCTTGTGCAACAATGTAACTGCAAAGTCAATAGGTATCTTTTTCCTCTTTGACTTGTACCATTTCTCGTTGTTTCTCTGATTATCCATTTATTGCTTCACTTATTCGATGCCTTACTTACACTTCTCTATTTCCTTCTGTAACCTAGACTTATCACATACACCGGATATCTAAAAGCAAACGAAGAAATTCATTCGAGACTGAATTTATTTATTCTAATCAATTCGATATGAACATTACGGAAAGGGAAAAAAAATACGATTTTAATTCACTGTCGACTTACCAACTTGTACGTTGTATTTAGCCTCTTTTTTTTTTTGTTTATCTTGGCTCTCAACTAATTTTTAATTAAACATCTATCGCATTCTTACATCAATGATACTCTCCGACACTAAATATGCATGCAAAATCGAACGTGTAATCAATAAATTTTATCCTAAAATAAATTACAAGTATATATACTTCGCACGGGATTAATAGATGTTTTAATAATTACAACAAAAAAAAACTTTTATTTTTTTCTTTTTTTTGGAGTGCGCGCTAGCGGCTTTAACCAAACAACTAAGAAAGTTAAAATAATGGGTTAAAGCGAGGGACGATTAGAGATGGATAATAGGAAAGATTGAAGTGCAGGGATTATTAAAGAATAAAGGAAGAATTATAAGAAGCAGAAAGATCCAGTATTAAGATTTTAGAATTTCATAATTTAATTAAATTAATCTTGCGCGAGAAGTATAACTTTTATTTTACAAAAAACATTTCTTCCGATGATTTCACATAAAGAGCGATCCCGGGTGTTATTGAATTATTCCTGTGCGTGTGTATCGATAAGAATATAAAAAATTTTAAAATATGTACAAAATAATTTTCACGATAACTTTATTATTGACCTTAATAATTTCCAAAAAAAAAAGGAAAAAAAAAGGAAAAAAAAAGGAAAAAAAAAGGTATTCTTTCACAACGTTCAAATATAATCAGTATTGTGCGCATATTTTAGGTTCAAAAAATGTTCATCACTAGAATAAATATATATTTATATAATATTAGAGGATAAATATAAACATAAACGTGTACTAACTGATCCACACATTTAAAAGTACATAAGGAACAACAAAATCCATCATCCGTACACAGACAGCGAAATCATGCGTTTACGAATAAAAATGTTAAACTAAAGGTCGTAGGGATCAAGTGGTGCTGTACCGCATTCACATCGGCAATTCACATCTCGCATATGTATATACATGTATAGTCTGTCAAGCGAAAGAAGTCCTGACGTTACGAATTCAGGGGACTTCAGATTTCAGTGGATGTCAGATATAGCAGTCATTCTGTTATCACCATGCTGTCCGTGTGCATCAAAACAGAGTCGGAAAAAAGGAACGGATGAACATATGATAGAGATGAAACAAAAACTAGGAGTTTACTGCATCCGAGAAGCGATGGAATTACAGGAGAGGGTGGCAATATGATTTTTTTTTCGATAATATAAGTGTCAATACGTGCCCTGTTGCTAGTACGCTACTTTGAGCATCATACTGGGCAATGAAACTCGAACGGACTTCATTCGCTTGACAGACTGTATATTTCAAAGTCTCGTTCTACTGATCTGCGCAGCATATGTATAGTTCTCATCACGGTCCCTTATCTTCTGACAGAATGTCCTAAGATCCTTAATCTATACTCTAATTTTACTACCCCGTTTTATCCCTCTTCTTCACTCCTGTCAAACAATTCGCAACCCACCACATATCTTTTCGCATTACTCAAATCAATAAACTCGAATAGAAAAATATAAAAACGTACTAGCCATTGTCCTCATAGCTTCTGTACTCAGCGCGGAGGAAAAAGGAATAAATATCGCGCCTAATCAGATTTTTAATAAGGGAAGAAGTTTAATTGATTATCATTGTCGCCGAAATTTCCAGCGGAAATAAATCCGTTTTCACGATCCGTTTAATCTTAAAAATAATCTTCCAGTGGATGAACTTTAAGAACTGTACAGTTTTCGATAAAACCCCATTTCCAATTATTCTGCCTTTTCCTTACCTCTTCTGATTATCTTTTTTTTTTTTTTGGAAAAATATCTATTTATAATTTTTTACATACAAAAATTTTCGTCAAGCTAAAACGCTTGTCGACGAATTACCCTATTTAACATTTTACCATCTTAAATTAACTTATACATCTGCATGATCGTGTAATGTTTACTTAATCTATCTATTTTACTTATCAATAATTACTAATCTATTTCTATTTTCTATATTCAGTTTTTTTTTTTTTTTGTTTTTTTTTTCCTAGCTTTTTTTGTTGCGCTTTGTCTTTTTATTTTATGTTTATTATTTTTTTCATATTTTCTTCTTCCCGGAGCCATTCCTTTATTTCCCTTTCCCCTATTTTTTCCTCCTCTATTATTTCTTTGTGTATTTTATTCAACATCTGAGTTATAATATATTTATCCGTTTGCTAATCTATGTTCTTGCTAACGGCAATTGGTACGAAAGTTTTTCCCTCAACTCGTATTCTGTGTTTATTCTTTCCTCCAATTCAATTTTCTTTTCTGCTGATATGTATTCCCATGGATCTTCAGTAGTAAGTACATTCCTCTTATGCTCATTACGTTTTCTTTTTTAATTATTTCACTATCGGTTTCTCCTGTATGATTTCCTATTAATTTCAAGCGTTTCTCTTTTTTCGTTCGGTTTAATCGGGCTAATCTTCTTTTTATACTACGTTATGAAATTCGAATAATTTTAATCTTATCGCAGTTTCCAGCAATCTCTAACTGCTCCAGCGATGGTGCGCGTTCCTGTAAGTAATGAGGTTCAACAGCATTTTACTGCAAGACGTCAGATGACTAATATTCAATTGCTCAATTTAAATTTCCTCGGCTAGTTAATTTAATTCGTCTCTTTTCGCGGCATCCTGATCGCGCTTACATTAAAATTGTCTACTAGCCAAATTCGTGTTCTACCTTTTTGCTGTCATATTTAGTATAGATTTTGCTTCGTTTTGTTTTTCTCTCTAGTTAATTCGGAGATTTCTACCAGGCATGATAAAAAGAAACGAAGGCCATATAGTCTCTGTGTCCAGCGTTTTATCATTCACCGGTACTCAGAATGGAACGGCTTACACTGCCAGCAGCTGGGGAGTAAACGGTAAGTAATTTAATCAACTTTCCTTCTGTTCTTCTTTAATTCGTGTTTTCTCATTAAGCGTTATTGAGTCTCCTTAAACTTTTCAACTCCAAATAAAATTCTTCACTTATTCTTTCTTTACCATCTCAATTTCTAATCCCAATTCTAAGAGTTCCTCCGTGTATTCTATAGCTCAAAATGTAAACCGCAATATTTTCTTACGCTTTATTCCGGGTTCGTGCTTTAAATAGGGAGTCTTCTTCCTGCACCAAAAAAAAAAAAAAAAAAAAAAAAAAAAAAAAATTGCTTAAATGTTAGTTTTGCAGAATCGGGTTAAGAATGAAATTAAAAAAATGCATTTTTATGTTTTATATTATTATATAATGCATGTCGCGCACCGATTTAAATCATGAAGAACGTATAGTAAAAGTAAAATAAGTCCCATCTATCCATTCGGATCTGGAACAAGACGAGTCTCGAACCCATGTCCTCCTCTGGTTTAGTAGACAAGCGTCTTAACCACTAGGCTACCGCGCTACTTGAAGAACGTACACGTATATACATATATGTAAGAAATAAAATTAATAGTAAAAGACTATAAACCAAAAACAAAAAAAATAGAATTTGAAAAGGAACAAATATACAGATAACCCACCCTCAGAAGTAAACAAACTTACTTCTAGTGAAACACGCATTATTTATTATTTATATTATTTTGCAGTAATATACTGTCGTCGTGGTAGCGTAGTTTGTAGAGAACGCTTGGCTTCCATTACGGAAGTGTAGGGTTCGATCCCAGGTGACGGCAGAAATTATTACAACAATAAAAGTAAATGATCACCACAATTCGCGTGGAAAGAAATGGCAAATCACTGCCTCTATACCATTATATGCGAGCTGCTGTTTTTTTTTTATATACGTCCCATCACTACATTACTATAGTCCTCGCGAACATTTTTACTGCAGCTGTTTATTTTTACGTTTTTTTTTAACTGCGCAAATTTTCGAGCTTACAATTTTTTTTCTCGGTGGACATTATCAAATTTTGAAAAATGTCCAACTGCTCCGATAATTGCAATTTATTCGCAATATCATTATCAGAGATGTTTTATCTAGTAATACTGAAGTGACCCCAGTAGACTTTTTAACTTCCCTTCACATTATGCATCAAATAAATTGCACAGATGGCGAAATAGATGATTGCGTATCGAAAAAACAGTAATCTTTTTTCGTTACATTAAGAGATTCTAATAGATTATTCCACAAATTTAAATAGACGGGCTCAGGACAGACCTGTTATTTATATAAATTATTCGTATAAATTTTCTAAATATATTTAGCAACCCATCGTATTACGAATTGGCGACCAAAAAAAAAAAAACAGGTTAGTTTTGCTCAGAACGTTTTGTTATCTGTTGAAATAAGTCGCAAACAGCGTAATGACGGTAGTAAGTGTTAATGAAAAATGTTATTTCTCGTTACACTGATATTCGTTATGATTGCGCACGTTGATTTTATATATATCGATATCAATAAATAGGTCAACAACTACTCGTCAGTTTCCAAATTGTTGCGCTTAATCTACAAAAATCTGAGGATAATACCGGCTGCGCAAAATAAAATCCTAAGGCTTGTAGTACCGTGAGATATGTGTAACGAACTTAACATTGCATCAAGATGTAGGTATTATGTGACAGATGTAATTAAAGCTCATACACGAAGATAAACTTGCGGTTGAAGTATAAAAACCTCATGTTATCTAAAATTAAGACTATCGGGTAGGGACCATTGGGTACTTTTCCCGTTATGCTCAAAAGTGCCCTCTTTAAACATATTGCTAAATAAAAACCTCATGTTATCTAAAATTAAGACTATCGGGTAGGGACCATTGGGTACTTTTCCCGTTATGCTCAAAAGTGCCCTCTTTAAACATATTGCTAAATGATCTAGATGGACGGTTTTTAATAGTACACATAAATAAGGAAAAAAGGGGAAAAAAAAAATGTCTAAACTGTTCTAAATTTAAGACTATAAATATTTCTACAGCGTGCACAATAGGGGCAAATAATTTAAATCGATAAATTTTATTTAAAATTAATTTTCATTTAATAAGCTGAAGCGGCAAAATAATTCGTTTAAAATAGAAATAAACTTATTTATCCCCTTATATTTCATAATGCGATGAAGAAAATTACCTATTCGATTAAAATTACTTTCGTTAAATTTTATAAACGCCTGTGTAGATGTCTACTCGTACTGCAAGTTTTAGCCCGCTTTTTTGGTTTTTCAATCAAACCCAAAATAAAACAATTTTACTAATAATTCTTCCACACACTGTTGATCTGCTGCAATATTAAATATACGCAACGTCTAACAGTGATAGTATTTCAATCAAAGCAAAATAGAAAAAAAAAAAAAAAAACTTCAATAAATTTTTAATTGTTTGATTTTTTTTCTTTCATCATTCAATTTTTCATTTGTATTTCCATCGAAATTATTCAATTTATCATCCATTATATTAAAATTCTCAAGAATTTTTTTTTTCTTCATAAAGCTTTTTGTTGCTTCCGTCTGATTTTTTTTATTATCTCCATCAACTGGCAGATAACGTAGTTCGGTATTTCACTAGGTATTCGTATCTCTTCTTCACTGCCACAGTCGCAGCAGACCGCAACACTTCTTCTCTTTTACTCCTCATTTACATTCTAGCAATCCAAATTAAATTCATATACGATAACGAAGTTCAATAAAAATATCAAAAATATGACGAAAATGTTAATACGAAAACGAAATTTTAACACTTTAATTCAATTAAGTCTTTCCGTTATTCTTGGTTTTTTCGTTCTTCTTTCATCCTCCTCGACAATTCTAAAATCGGAATTTTTTTAAACATTATTGTTAAGAAAAATTATAAGGCAGTGGAACAACAAGTATTAAAAATGAATTCGTACAATTGTACGCAATATCTCGGGTGGTACCGCTGATGCGGTTGCTCCGATTAACTTGTGTAATTTGCGATGATGGTGATTGTGCCCTAATCTATGTATATAATTTAGACAACGGAGTGACCGTTTGTGATACCTGGAAATGGAGTAGTTAAGCGGTGAAGGTCGTCGCGATGGTTGCTAGAGCACTCGACTTCCAGCTTCATCCCAGGCGACAGGGCAAATTACAAAATAACTAATTAAATTAACCGCTAATAGAATAATGCGCATAATATGCGCTCTAATTCAGTGTAGTAGGCAGACATAAATAGGACTGCATTTGTATATACCGATAAATCGAACATTTCGAGTCAGTTTCAAGTGTCGTCCTATACTCGCATTGCATTTAACAATTGCTACGAACACTATGCCTATGTCTGTACAGCTAGCATGTACGAATAATGCGTAGTTACCGACAATCAGAAATATGGCACTGCGAAGAAGAAAAAATAAACATGTTTTAGTTGCACGTAGAGTGTGATAAACTGATCGCATTCGGAACCTCTTCCATGCACGCTCACCTTCAGTTCTATTAAACATTAGATTTTTTTCGATGTATTTTATTTGGATCTCAATCGCTCTTAAAAGTTGTTTTAAACAATAGAATTTTTTTATGTTAATTGTTTTGCAAAAGAAAAATAATTAAGTATTGAATTTCTTATCTTGGGTGGTTCGAACAAGTTGCATCGAAACAACGATTTATTAGAGAGGCCCGGGAAAATGTCATTCGCATCAAAATGGCGCTGACAGCACGTACTCAACTAGTGTGGCATAGTTCGCACAACAGGTTCTTACCGTAATAGCAGGTAAATTTAACAACGAAGTAGAACGCGAGAAATGAATAATTAAGCATTTAAGGGTAAATTAATTACTACAAAACTTCGTCAGGTGAAAAAATAACGGTAAAAAATTTCGGCCTAAAAACCGGTTTTATAAGTGTCATAAAAAAATTCGTTCTCAAAATAATTGCGGTAATCATATCTGGCGAACAGTGTGTTTATCCCGTTCGCTGAACCTAACATACCTTTCGTCGATGTGTTAGATATTTTTATGTTGCTACCAGAATAGCGACGAAAGTGTTACAAAGTTTCGCTGTTCGATAGATACCTCTAAAACGGTCTTTTTTAGTAATCGAAGTTATTGTGGGGCGTGTAAATGGCAGCAATGTTGTGTTAATATCAGAGTTCATTAAGCAGCGGCATTTCTCTCGAGAAAAACTTAAAAATACTTTTTGCAGCAAATTAAAATTATCGTCACTCAGAATGATTATTAAATGATAAACAGAAAGCCAACCGGTTGAAATAATTGTAATTAGCTGATCACACGGAGACAACTGAAGCTGAAAAAAGAAAAAACACCCAGTGGAACCATTTATTTACAACATCGCTTAAAATTAGTGTTTTTTTGTTTTTGTTTTTGGCATTTGACATTAAAAAAATATTTAGTTGCACTAACCGCTATACTCAATTACTATAATTGAGCCGATAATTTAGAGTTGGGAACCAACACGTTAGAGCCGAAATACTGAGGCCAGCTACTGCTATGCTACCTTATATCACCGTGTGGTGATAAAAAATGATTAAAATATAAACAAACGTTGAACTGCAAACATGCATTGCGCGCACGATATACAGGTACTATATGTATTGACGTATTTGTTCTATGTTTTTAGCCCTCACGGATGCCAACCACAAATGAACTCGTGGGTTTAATTATAAATGTATTAATTTCGACTGTCCTTATTAATTTACACTGTGAGTTTTTGTAATATATTGATTTTACCGTACAATTATTTTTCTGAACCGGCCGACCGTTTTAAAAGAAACATGAATTTTTAACATATAGTACAAATTCGACGAGATTACGATTAATAAAAAATAACGTATGATACATAGCTCGGTTTTATGCCGGGTGGTACGATCTCTATTACTGCGGCATTCCGGGGTTCCTCTGAATTGATATTTATCTATAACGCTTCGCGATTGATTTGGACATTTTAAAACTTTTGGCCATAACTTTGGTGAGATAACGTTAAATACGACGACTATACATGATAAAAAACTTCGAACGGCCTGGCTTAAATTTGCGACCAAAATTAATTTCCTTCCTTTCGACTCGTCCGATGATCATCTCCAAACTCGACTAACTTCTCTTTTTCGACGGCGACCAAGGCCCGTCTTCTAATTTTCCTAATTCGTATATCCTCCGGCAGCTCCTCAAGCGCTGTATGTCATTTTCGTTACGTCAGCCGTGACGTAACATCACGCCGTACATCGTCTCCAGCCATTGGCCGAACTAACACACACATTTACACTCACACTCATTCACGCCTTAAACTCTACGTTAATTACTAATTCATTTATTTTATTTTATTTTTATTTACATGTAATGTACACATTACAATATATTATATATATGAGAATCAATTGAAATAAATTTACATAACGGTTAAGAATCAAATGATTCTAATCACTAAGGTGTAGTCTTGCATGTGGAACTTGGTCGCGAATATCTACGATGCTCCAAATCGAACAATATCACTAAGCTAAGCTACACTGACCAGGCTATTACGCCGGTATACTGACCTGCTTGGTAACCAATAAGCCAGTTGACGGATAAGAAAGAAAGGAAAAAATTAATCGTCGGAACAGACGCGGTGACTTTTACACCTAAATAACTTTATCGCGCAACAACGAACAGATGGTGTCTGAAAATTTATGTATTTCCATTATATGCGAGTATATTAAAATAAGCCGGACAACGCAGAGCGAGCACTGAATTCTATTCGAAAATTTAGCCTTTTAATAGTCAGCGAACTATTCCTGAATAAGCGTGGAAACGTGTAGTTAAATAGGTATTCGGAACGACTTTTGCAAATTTGGGCCGATAATTATCAGCGGAGCTTGCAACTGTTACGGCTAAAATTTTGAGCTAGAATTATTCTCGATTGATAGTTCTCTCCATTCGCTAGTTGGCTAGGCTAAATAATTTTTAGTGATAGAAATGTACATAGCTTGTCTGGAAACTACTATCGGTAGTGTTTACGTAAACGTGAACATCATGGAATGGCGAGATAATGACTAGGCCACTATGGTAACCAACTCGTACTATTATCATGAGTTTTATCATTCTACGTTTAGAATTCGCCGAGATAGAGCAGTTTGAATATAATGTGTTGTGTTGACCGCTGTCATATGAGTGCTTTTGTATTTGTTGCAATAATGCATGTATAAAAACCGCAACAACGTTGTGTGAGAAAGTTTTGTACGCGATTGAAAAAATCGGCAGTTGAAACGGTTGGCATAATGAAGCAAGCCTACAAAGACGAGGGCATATCAGAAAAAACGATATCTCGACGGTACAAATAATTCACGAAGGGCCACCAATCAGCTTCTTTAGTTCCGCACGGTGGAAGGCCTACGACGGTGTGTACGCAGAGAAATATATAATTGCTGCAATTATCCCCATTAGGACCGACATTTGTCATGTAGGGTTCTGGAAGCACAAGTTCACATTTCGAAAACGTCAATCCGTGAATGCTCAACCGATTATTGGATGTCTTTGCACAGCCCCAGAGTTGAATACCATATATCCCTATAGTAGGTCCGATGATTTGACAAAATAAATCATACGTTTATTAGACAGATTAAGCTTACAGTAACGCCCAATCAACCCATAAATCTGTCTTAAATTATGCATGGTTTGTTCTTTTTTCATCTTGACATGCGTCTTTCAATTCAATCTGGAATCTAAATGCATACCGCCAAGTATATTTAGCCGAGTCCAATCTCGGAATAGGAAGGCGATCAAGGTATATATAGGACAGGTCCTAGATTTACGAAACGTAAACATAACGTGCACCGATTTTTCTCGATTATACTTAATCTTCCAATCACATGTCCATTTGCTAATTTTTTCTACTGTATATTGCAAGTTAGTCGTAACCAATTCTGGGAATCGCCAAATGACAAGATGGCTGTGTCATCTGCAAAAGGTAGCAGTCATCATCTCGGCTGTTGTTGGAATGTCAGTTGTATACAGTAAACACAGAATAGGTCCTAAGACACACTACCCTGTGAAACACTAGCCTGTGTATTGAATGAAATTTGGACTTTGCTTCTTTATAAGAAACTCTGAAGGATCTATCAGGGATATATGATTCAAGAAGTTGGCACATATTTTCCGAGAGTCGGTTGCTCATTTTATAGATCAGCCCTTCGTGCCAGACTCGGTCAGAAGCTTGCGATAGGTCTAGAAAAACCGCCGGACAGTATTTTTTTCTTCAAAGGTTGGTTTAATTAACTTAGTTATACGATGTTCTTGGTTAATCGTAGAGTGCTGATTGCGGAAGCGCCAAACTGATGATTTGGTATCTTTAATAAGGGCTTGAGCCACTTAAGGAGTAGTTTCTCAAATAATTTTGATATGAAAGGTAACAAAGATTGGTCGATACGAAGTTACTACTTCTGTTGATTTCGTAAGTTTCGGTAACATGATAATTTGAGCGACTTTGAAACATTTTGATACGTATCTCACTCTGAAACAGGCATTAAAGAGATATGCCAGCATGATAATTCCTTTACGTGGTAATTCTCTAAGTGCTCCGGATAAAATTTCATCGATTTCAGGAACCCTTTTTTTTGGGATTCATATTACTATCTAACTCTTGTGCAACTTCAAGATGAGTTATTTATTTGTTGAAAAGGTTGGTAATTTGTTGTTACATCGATCTGGAAATTTATATTATGTGTTGTAAAAACTGAAGCTAAATGGAAAGCGAATAGCTCACCTTTACCGTTGTTGTCGTCGTTGTACGCCACAATGAATAATTTGTGTCCGCTGCAGAGCTTACATTTTCGAAGTAGTTTGCGACGCTTTTCTATTTGAAATCCTTGATTAGGTTATTAACTTTATTTCTAATACGATTAAATTTTGTTTTATCTGATGGATACCGGGAACGTTGCTATATTTTCCGTGGACGTCTTCTCTCCCTCTCTTTTATTAGTATCTTAACTTCGATAGGATACAGTACTTCATTTGGAACGTTTTCTTTAAGAGCTGGAATAGCCTGGCTAGCAGCTGTTCGCACCAAGTTGATACTAGCAGCTTTAAGCCTGATTTTAAGTTCAATTGAAGAATCAAGGTCTGTCTCTGAATTGATTCCAATTAGTATACTTATTGGTAAGATTTAGCGGAATTCTTTTTTTAATTACTACAGAACTTAGTGTTGTAAGTACCGGAGAATGATATCTGACGATAGTTTCTTCTACTTGTATATAATTGGCAACGATTTCTTTAGTAATGATAAAGTTAAGGATATCGGGATTCTTCGCGCTATCTGTTGGCTAGTAAGTAGGTTTCCGCGATGAAAAGAACTTGCACGAACATATATTGATAGCGTTGAGAAGTTCAGCACCTTTTTTTGGAGTAGTCAAACGTGACTCCCGTACGGTGTGTGTTTTACATTAAAGTCACCTGCAAGTGTAAAACGAGGACCGAGTGAAGACGTTGCGAACGGTATGCTGCAGCCAGACTGAGGTCTGCACCATTATAGTTTATTGATACAACAGTGGCTTGTTGTATTTCTTCCTGTAAATAGTGATTAATATTCTGTTTAATTATCACTGCTGTTCCTCCTCGTCCTCTGCCACTTGGGTGGTTAGTCCAACATGTAGTGTAGCCGTGAATTCTGATAACACTTTTTGTTGCTAATGTGTTTCCATGATTAATGCAATGCCAACAAAATTTGTGTTAAGAAAAGTATCAAGTTCTTGAGCTCTCTGACTCAAGTCACGTTAGTATTCGAAACGAAGGGTCAGTCATTTCACTTATTTTCCTTGGCGTTTTGTGTGCTGGCTCAAATGTTTAGTTTCTAACTGAATAACACGTATGTTTAGCTGATTAATACACTGTCAAGTATAGCCATTACGTCATTTTGGATCTTGTTGTTGTAGAGGAATTTGCGATTGTTTCTGTGGTTTTAAATTCAATTTGGTTGCATGTGTAAATGTTTTTCCTGCTTGCACTTCTTCTGCAGGTTTGATCCGTTCCTCTCTGATACAATCTACCATTTTTTTTTTTATAGGCTGGGACTGTGTTTTCAACTTTTGGTGCACTTCGCAACCGGCGTAGTTAGCTGTATGTCCTGTCATACCGCGTAAGACACATTTTGGTTGATCTTTTTTAAGTTTCTTGCACTCTTTGATGAGATGGTCACCGGCGCACATTTTACACACTGCGGAGGATGAGTACAGTCATTTTTGGTATGCCCTATTCGTTGACAGTGATGACACTGTTTGATTTTATTGTTTTTACGAGGAGGTTTGATAGAGACTTTACAATGTACAAGGTTAGTTATTTCGAATACGTTTTTAGTGTTCGCTTTTGGGGAGATTTCGATTTTGAACAGTGGAAAATTTTTGATTTTCCGTCTTCCTTCTGTCATATACTTTCGCTATAGGTGTTATCCGAATAGTTTCATGACGAATTTTTCGTACTTTTCTCTTAATTATTTCAGTCTCTTACATTCTCCTCACGTATTTCATTTGTCAAGTTCCGCCAAATTCCTTCCTCACTCTGCAGTTAGATCTGAATTTCACATGGTTTTAAGCTCTTTATATCCCAATCATTCCGTTATTTTTACTGATGGTTCTAAGAGGGCTGATGGGGTTGGTGCCGCCTTTGTTTTTTCTTCTCACAACTACTCTGAATCCTTTAAACTTCTTTCCTGCTGCTCTATATTTACTGCTGAACCTGCTGCCATACTTCATGCAATTCTGTTTATCTCTTCCTCTGCTATCCTCTCGGATAAATTTCTTTTAATAGCCGACTCTGAAAGTGTCTTGCAGGCGGTCTCTTCTCCCTTATCGTTGCCCCCTTTTGAACAACCTTTCGTTCTTCTTCTTTACAATATCTAATTTACGAATTATTCCTGTGCCCTCTTCACCCAGAGGATTTTTTTTTCTGTGTGATATCAATCACGTCTTCTTCGAATGTTCCTCACTCTCTTCAGAACGTTCTCTCTTCTATTCTCGGCTTTTGGATTTTCGTCTTCCTACTCCATACAATGACTCTTATGTTCTCTCATTTCCTTCCTTGTCAGTTGTTCCTATTCTAGCTTCTTTCATTCATTCAATCTCGCACCAGATTGAAATCTAGTATGTTATTCTCCTTTTGAACTATTAGTTAGATTCTTGGCTGATTGGGCTGTTGCTCTTCGTTGGCGTACCCATAAAAAAAAAACAAAAAAAACCTAACAATATATATATATATATGTAGTAGTAATATGAAAATTCTTTTTTGTTCTACGTCACTGTAACAATTCTGGCGATGAACCGTGCAAACACATTTTCGAAACGTCGGGTAATGTTTTTATCGATTATGTAATTTTTACCGTGAAAACAAAAAAAAAGGGAAAAAAGAAGTGTCATTACAATATTTTACAAATAATTCGGCACACTGTTATTTCACTTTTGTAATTTGCCGAATTGCTCGGTTTTTATGTCGTGCTAAATAAATTGCAAGTCATTTTAAAAAATGATCGTTACAGAAACTGTCAAAAAAAAATGTTCACCGAAAAAAAAAAAAACAAAATATTACAAACCGCGTAGAAAAAACAAAAAGAAGAAAAAAACGATAAACTTAATACGGGAAAGAAACATGAAAATAATTAAACACCCAGGCTGTGCTTGGAAAATCGTATTATTGATATAATTTTACTCATATTCCCGTATACATTTAGAATACAAAATAGTTCGCTGTTCAGTATGAGTCAGAACTCGTTCTATCAATTTCGCTGCTTGTTAATGCGCGATTAAATAATAATTACCAATAAATTGGCTGTTAACTAATTTAATAGTGACTTTAACCCTCTATGTTGATGATAATTAATATGGAAGCTCAGATAAAAAAATTCTCTAATTGTCTTTCTAATTAAGAGAGTAAAGAGAGCCGCTGGCGCTGATTATTTTAGTTTAAATTACTCGTTTTCCGCGTTTTGGCATTTCGTTCCATTGATGTATTCATTTTTTTCCCATTTGCACTGAAGAAAAATCACAATCATAAACGCCAGCGGTTCTCCTATGTGACCATTTTTATTGATGATTTGAGCGGAGGCCCACCAGCGTGTCGGAGCTTCCTTTATTCCTCTGATTTTCCTTAGTTTTTCTTTTTTGTCTTCCTCCTTTCCGTTCTAGCTTTACAAACGGGTTAATGATTTAATGTCATTACTGCATTCGCTCAGACCGCTACTTCTCCAACGATTGCTCCTCACTTGTTCCTTTCAATTTACCATTCTTTCTTCACTATCATCTGCTTCGTAATAATAAACATAAGCATTATAATTACGGAAGACATGTACGCAATGTAACACTCGATGCCAACAGAATTATAATTATGTATACGCTGCAAACAAAAAAGCTGAATTGTTCATTACATAATATTTTAATGGACAAGATTTACTGGTTTTCTACAAACTGTACGAAGCAATGATAAAGCCGCGAGAACTATAAAATCCTATTTCACTGTGGAAAAGCGATGGTTAAATCCGAAAAAAAAAACTCAGTGTATCTTGAGCTGATTGCTCTTGTCCCTGTTCATGGGCGACATTTGAGCTGAATCAGCTTTTCTCATTTCCCTGTTCCGGTGCCAGTTGAGATGTACTCATTTTTCTCGATGATGTAGAATTAATAAAAAAAATAATAAAAAAAATAAAAGAAAATAAAGATTTCGGGCGCCAATGACACTTAACCCCGGTGTGTCATTACCGGAAACTCAATTCGTAGAGCTTTAGGCTTTCCTAAGGTTTAACAAAAAAAGAAAGTCTCCGCGCCGGAGATGTCACGAAAACGTGTCCTTACAACGAAATAAACGAAAAATTCTTTTTAAGAGGAGTAAATCCAATTATATTTTTTAAAAGAAAATACGTAAAACCGATCATAAGAGAAAAGAAAACTAATATTCTAAGCGGTACAATTTGCCTCAAGCGGCCAAAGCAGTGAAAAAAAAAATATAAATTTTGCCTCGAACGGCGTGTAGCTGTGAAAAATACAAAAATGCCTCCTGGCCAAAGCAGTCGAGATCTGCCTGCGACGAGCAGCGAGCGAGAACTTGAAATTATAGTAAAAATTGCCTTTAACGGCGCGTAACAGTGAAAAATACAAAATGCCTCCTGGCCAAAGCAGTCGAGATCTGCCTGCGACGAGCAGCGAGCGAGAACGTGAAATTATAGTAAAAATTGCCTTTAACGGCGCGTAACAGTGGAAAATACAAAATGCCTCCTGGCCAAAGCAGTCGAGATCTGCCTGCGACGAGCAGCGAGCGAGAACGTGAAATTATAGTAAAAATTGCCTTTAACGGCGCGTAACAGTGGAAAATACAAAATGCCTCCTGGCCAAAGCAGTCGAGATCTGCCTGCGACGAGCAGCGAGCGAGAACGTGAAATTATAGTAAAAATTGCCTTTAACGGCGCGTAACAGTGAAAAATACAAAATGCCTCCTGGCCAAAGCAGTCGAGATCTGCCTGCGACGAACAGCAAGCGAGAACCCTTGCGAGCGACTAAAATGTGTCTCGCGAGGATCGCTCGATGTCCTCTTGCCTTTCGCTAAAACGACTAATTTTACACAAAAATATTTATTATACAAAACACCGCCGAAAGATCTATTTAGAAAGTTAGTCGTTAATTTTTATTTAACGGCGATTACCCTGCCGGTATTCCTTTTCGGGTTTTTTGTCACGAAACTTTTGCCGGCTCAACATAGCTCGGTACGCATTTCAAACGCCTATACCGCCAGCAAAGGCTCTTTCTCCGCTTTTCGGCCACCCGCATAGAAACCAGTTCGCTATCCCGGCGCAGCGGTCAGAACATCTGTGCCGGGATCCTTCGATTTTTTTAGCCGAGAAAGCGTCTTTGACAACCATGCCGCTTTTGCCCGCTGCCGAGACCGCCGAGAAGTTAATGATTATTGCCAAAATATTATTTTCTAGCTCGGACAGCGTTGACAAAGGCCGTAAGAAATGCCGAATCCGTCTCAATCTAAAGTGGACAACATCAGCCGGCCGTCATGACAACGTTAGCGATGCATGCATAAAGAATCTCTAATTTAAAAGTCTAATTCAATGGAGCAACTTAATAAATGCCAAGCTCAGATACGACTACTATGCAAAAGCTTCGGAAATTGCTAAAATTATCGCAATTTCAAAGTCAGGTAGAGGTGCGTTAGTAACGACGCCGGGTAATTGAAATAATATAGCTGAAAACGTAATACTAACGGAATGATAGTACAATTCGGTTTTCGTTTTCAAAATTCAGTTGCGAACTCAAAACTTCTTTCGATCCGTTTGCGGCCGGAGCGTATGCGTGTAATCACAAAGTTTCGTTTTCATCGGGTAGGCATTTATAGTGTTAAGGTAGCCATTCGATACGCCATAACTACTTTAGGAGCTAAATCGTTGCTGAACCTCACTCTGCTTTTGGAGAAGTCTCCTCCTAAGTAGCAAATGAAATTGTCCGCTCTACTCGCGGAGTGACTGGACTTTTTTTCAGTGCGATTCTGATAGGTCGACAAATATAGATTTTTTTGTTTCTTCTTCCAAACAGCTTCCCGGGTCTTGTTTTCCCCTTAAATATTCTACATGACTACCAGCTTAAAAGTTTGCGAATATTTTTTCCGGACGCATATTGTCCATAAGGAGCTGCTTGAGCATCTACGCTTCTATGGTCGATCGTTCGCACATATGGACCTCCGCAGCACCGGTTGCTGCCGGATCATTCGGCATCGGTGCATTAAAGTTCGTTTTATAATCATGGCGATTGCTACCGAGGCAATGTAATAACCCGGTGAGATCCCTCTACCTTCCGGCATTGACAATAGCCATGCGATCAGGTCTTGTGACGGTGCTGTACATTTGGACAATATTTTTTTTCCAGCATCGCTAAAATAGATGGCCTGTCGTGCGCTTCTATATAGTCTAGGAGGTATTTCTTCGGTTGCACCGAATACTTTTCCTGCCTAGAACAACCCCCGTATACTCGCTAGTAGTTGGCCAACCTAACTATCCACCGGACTGGGACTGTAACCTTCCATTAGGTTATTCGATGCCAATAGGAACATCACGTGTATCAGGTATGGATAGGAGTTAAGTGATCGTTAGCGATCACATGTTCCGGTCACACTCCACGGAGGAAGACCCCATTAATATATCGAATATAAAAATAATATGCGTATATATGCCGATATTTGTATAGTTAAACCAAATGCGTGTTTCCTACTTTTTATGGCGTTCTTTATTTCGTTTTTTTTTTGTACCTTTTTCTACCGTTAGAAAATCCATTTCACTTATATTTTTAGTTTATTTACATATAGGTGTACTGTGGGTAGGACGTATGGGACCGATAGGCAACATTTATAATTATTATATACCGTTGTATATTAAAATCCATATGCAAATACATCTCTTATTTCTTTCTTTCTTTCATAATCTTTTTTTCCCACTACTGCTATATTCACGTAGATTAGCAATGGATTTCTGGTCATAGGGGCATCCTCGATGGATAATAAAATGGCCGATGTTTTGGTTACTAATATGATTAGACTACGTACTATTGTGTTATAGTTGATTGCCGTAAATAAAATAATTTAACACACAAAAAACACAATGATACATAATTTATAATACAAAATACAACAACGACTAGTTTCGGATATTGAAATCCATCTTCATGGCGTATATAAATGTTTATTTTCACTTCTATTTTTTTTTTAAGTTTGCGTGGTAGTTTTCCTGCTTCTATGTAAAAAATTGGGCTCTAGAAGATTTTGGTTAGATATTTTTATACCTGCTCGTGTACAGGGTAATCGTTCTCTCTGCCTCTACATTTAACTTAAGTTTCTTTTTAGTTCGTTCTTCATCGTTCTGTCGCTATCATTCGCCTACGTTTTAATCGGATTTTATTATATCCCCCCCCCCATACTTCTTTTTCTTATTTTTCAGCACATGAAAGAATTATCCGTGATCCTAATCTCATGTATTCCCTTCGAGCGCTTTTCATCTTCAACCGAGTAGTGTCCCGTATTCGGTTTTGTTAAAAACTGGCCCTTCTACAGCTCACTGTATTTTCATGTCCCGTCTCTTTTTCTTCCCTGTCTTCGTTATTCTGGCTATTAGTTCTTTTTCGTACTACTAATAATATCCGATCTTTTTTCGCCTTTAACCGAAACATCTATTTTTGTTCCAGGCAAATTACCACTAAAGCGGAATCCATTCAAAACACACCGAGTTAATCAAAATTCAACAGATCAAAAAAAATGCGTACTTACCAATCAAGATTTAACTCGTGAAAAGTTAGTTAATCTATCAGCAATGATCAGGGATATCATTGATGAATTACCAGCCATCAGCAGCTATCCAACGTACAAGAAATTCAAATGAGTAATCGTCTTAATTACTCAATGAATTAACTAGCAAAAAATATGAGCGATAACTGTAGAATTATCGATTTCTCTTCACCATTTTCTCTTGATTTTTTTTTTTTTTTTTTTATCTCTCTTATTTTATATATATTTATACTAGAGCAAAGAGAGAACGCTGCTCAGAATTGAGGAAAGATGCGATCAATGGGAGAAATTATTCAGTTGCCGGCGATATTACACTCCGACCGGTCATTAGATAATTTGACCGGTAAAATAAAGTAAAATTAGGCATTTTCGCGAAAAATGTCTAAGTTAAAAAGGGAGAAAAAAATAAACAAATCGATTAAAGATTAAATTATCAAACGTTTATTACATTATTTGCAGGTTTGCTGGAATCGTTACACGAAGAATTAAGAAAAATTCCGGATAATCAGATAAAAATTAGTTGCGCTTGCCCGTATTTCATAAATTCAACGTACACGAAAGCTTTGAAACTCAGGTAAAATTTAATTAACTTTACTCTTAAGTCGCGAATGAAGTTTTAAAAACGGCTGCTTTCGTTTGGTGGTACGTTTTCGGTTAGGTGAGACTTTTACAAACGGAACCGTTCTCGAATACTGAAAAGAGATCTCTTTTTACGAAAAACCGTGTAATCATGTAAAAAAATACGGAAAACGTTTTTATTGTTTTCATCTGAAGGGCAATAAAAGTTGCTTCTTTTTACAGAAATTTTAAAAAGATTAGAAAAAATCGATTAATAAGACGGTTCAGAAACGACACAAATCCCAAATTAAGCAATAGCTCGGAAGAACAGCTTGACTTATAAAAACTTCATAAATCACAATTAAAATTCTTTTTAAGATAATTTATAACTGTAGTATAATCGATTATTCACATGACTCTACCAGATAATTAATGAAATTTGAAATATAAAAAAAAAAACAGAAAAAATAACGCAGGAACCTTTTTATCCGATAAAAAAATTAAATTATTTAAAATCCCCTTTCTTACGAAAAAATAGCAAAAAAAAAAAATGATGTTTATGTACGTAATAGCCCGAATGAAAAAATTGAAGAAATCAAAATATATCTCAAATACTAGGGGTGTTCAATAAACACTCGGACTGTTTCCGTAGGCCAGCTGGCAACATTGCAATCGAGCTGACAATGGCACAGTTGGAAAGGGGGGTTCAATACGAAGCTACTGGTTTTTTACGGGAGCAGTTTGGATCAATAGTTTTTAAAAAAATGCACGTGAAAATCGACTGTACAGTAAACATGGACGAAAATTTTAGAGCGCAGAAGTATGTCATTCAATATTGTTTTAAGCTTCGAAAAACCGCGAATGTTATTACTGCCGATGAAACCTGAGTGTATACCTGTATGAACCTGAAACTAAGCAGCAGTCAACCAAATAGGTCGAAAAAGGAGGCCCGCCATCGAAAAAAGCAAGAGCAACCAAATGCGCGACCAAGCGATGGTGATCACTTTCTTTGATAAAGACGGATTAATCTACACCGATGTCGTTCCACAAGGTCAGACGGTGAATGTAGCGTATTACCTTGAGGCATTGAAAAAAATAATCCGACCTCACATTCAAAGAAAGTGACCTCATATGACTAATGGAAAATGGAAGCTGCACCATGACGACAATGCAGTCACTCAGTTTTTATGGGATTACGGCATCAAAGTTATCCCCCGTATTCACCGGATCTAGCTCCATGCGACTTCTACCTATTCTCCACGGTCAAAAAGAAGTTGAAAGGATGTCGATTTCATTTTAGAGAGGACGCAGTGGGAGCTGTATAGGCGATTTTCAAGAGGATGTCAGAAAAGGGGTTCCAGCACGTTCCCGAAAATTGGGAAAAAAGATGGGCCAAGTGCATACGACTGGGAGGGCAGTATATTGAAAGCGAAATCGATCCGGAGTTGTAAATTTTAATTAATAAAGATTTTATAAGCACAGTCCGAGTCTTTATTGAACACACCTTGTATGTCCGTAAACGAGCGTTTTACAAGAAAATACAACTTCACGATCGTTAAATGTCTACTCCCCAAGTTTTGGAAAAAAATTACTTTTTTTTTCTTGGCACGCGATATATCGACGGAAAGATAATCGTATTTCATTTCCTTAAAATTCCAAAATCGGCAAAAAGTTCAAAATAGTGAAAAAAATGACATGTCCCGCAATATAGTTAAAAATTTTGAATATAGTTAAAAATTTTGTACATTGTTAAAAATTGTGAACATATTTAAAAATACGCGCATTCTCGACTGCTGTTGCTGTAGTTTGGAGGACCCGGATGGTCTTTAAAATTATAAAAATATTTCCGAGCGCGTGATATATCGATGGAAAGGTATTTGATAGGCACTAAACTGTGTTTCATTATTCGTTTTCAAAATTTCGACTCAACTAATCATCAATGTATATATTGACACCTATAAAACAACCGGGATGGATTAGTAAGAATAGAGTCTGCCAGTAAGTGTTATGATTTTTTATTTTTAAACGGAACCATCAAGAGTGTTATTTTAGAAATACACGATTCGAAGTTTAACACGTGTCATAACAGTTAACGGGATAGCCAACTATCGTGGTGTAGTTGATTAGTTAATTGTGTTTCGTTCGGGTAGAATTGGGTTCGATTCCCGCAGCCACACATTGATACTCAAAAATTTCACTTGCGCTGGCTTAATATCCGTAGTTGATAATAGTAATAAAATAAAAAAAATTAAGGAGACCAGAAGAAAGGCACGAATGGTAAATGAAGGGAAATAGAGAAAATTCGCGATAACTGGGTGACTTGTTTTACACCATCGCTCGATAATTTCATTTGAAATAACGACTTCACTGTGAAATATAAAAAGGACTTTTGCAACGTATATGTAAAAGTTCTCTTAGTAATAGATAAAGATAAAAAATAATCGGTAAAACTCATTACCTAATGTTTTTTTTGATTGTTTTTTTTGATTTAATATGTAATCAGCCATATTTAAAAATTTATAATAAACTTATACTTCCCCGTCAACATATGAATAAATTGAATTTGATCTAATACGTTTTTTCAGCTGCTATTGGTATTTAGCGACTTTTCATTTGTGATATATGTTTTTTGAAGTTTCTTTTATTATCACCAGTTTTGTGTATCATATTCGTTATTATATGTATATTTTTCAATTTTGTTGTTAAAAGAAGTCAAACTCGACGTATTACAGTGTCGGGTGTAATATATTTTTTATTGTAATGTAATAATCAAATTTAGGGGTTGTGATAAGCTTTCCCCAAGTTTTGAAACATTTCAAAAACCAGCAATAAAGTCGCAACAATTTTTATACGCATAAATATACACAGTCAATCTTATGTGGGGGAATGTTGGATGAAAATACGTACGGTATTACCAATTGGACAAAGTTGTTTTCTAGTATTACGTACATGTAAATTAAGGTTATCTGTATGCGGAATGCCCAGTTCAATGAAACATCACGCTGACTGATCTTTTTTTTTATCACGTCGAATTACCCCGAAGAGCATTTTTAAAAATAAAGAATACAGCAACATCAATATATTATACCGCATCAACAATAACTTGTACAGTAAATTAATTAACGTCCATAGTCTATCTAGGTTAAATTATAAATTTGAAAATCCAGGTATATAACATGCAGAATCTGTAAAAAGGTATACACATAGGTCAAACAAAAAGATCCTTCACTATTAGATATAAGGAGCACATAGGCTTACGATACGGCTATATTGACAAGTCAACTTTCGCCAAACATTTAATTTTAGAAAAACATACAATAAGGAATAATATAGAAGAGGACTTGACAGTATTAAAAATTATTAAAGATAATAAGTGTTTATATCGATAGGTTGAATTTTCGACGCCAAAAAATAAAAAAAATAAATGTTTAAACTTTGCTGAAAATTATTACATCTACAAGTACAAAGATATTATTAATAATAAGTTGTCGTTTAATAATCCATTATTTAATGTTTAATATTATTACATCATGCAATTTTAAATTTAACTTTTTAATTTAATTTTTTAATTTTAGCATAGTTTATATTTTTTGCTGTTTTCTTTAAATTGTGTATTTTTTAAAATGTTTAAACTTTACAATTTTATATTTAAATTAATTAATAATTAGTCAATCATTGGTACACTGTGCTTTTTATATATGTGAATTTCTTTAGTTAATGACGACTATATATTTTTAATGTTGACGGATTATTATTGTTGTTTTAATTTTAACTTATTATTTACATATATGTATGTATACACCATGAGGATGGATTTCAATATCCGAGAAAGTCTTGGTCCGTACACTTACCCCTCTAATTTTATTATTTTCATTTCGCTGAAAGTACCTTTATTATAATATCAACTTTGAACCGTGAAAATTCATTACTTCATTATTTTCATAATTTATTCCTTAAATTTGAATGCACTAAGAATCTAATAAAAAGACTTTGCGATAATAATTACGATAACTACAAAACGATTTATTCCGTTACATATATTATTTTGCCATTGTGTATGATTGTGTTTCTGTTGAATGTTTTTTTCATTTTAAGTACGTGTGCGCTGTCTACTAAACGTCTTTGTTCAGACACGGCCAAGGCCAAGTATAAAACGCCCTAGAAATACATTTTTCTTTCGCGTAACATTATCTTCAGAATTACATTTCAATTTCATCGTATCTACCTTCATATTTATTTCTTGCAAGGAAAAAAGGAGACAAAAAAAAAGAAAAGCAAAAATTGTAAAACTCTAAGAACAGCTTTGTTGCGAAGAAGATTTCAACGATAACTAAAACAAATTGTACTCCCTACCGTTTTTGGACGATTTTATTTTCTTCGTTTTTTTTTTTAGTAATTTATTTTTTATGAATCTCCAAAAAAATATCCCGGTTCCCGCTAAGAATCACCGCTCTAGAGAATAACTACCGTCTCTTTCCTATCTATTGATCTGTCTTTCTTCTTTTCCCTTTCCGATTAAAGTATCGACGGATTGAACGCCTAATATTACAAGTGTATCGATATACAATTAGATGCACGAATAAAATGAAATCGGTGTTATGGGGAAAAAAATAAATGAATAAAAAATAAATGTGTGGCGCGTGCTGAAAGATTAAACAGCCTTTCGCTAAATGTTATATCAATTACGATACGGTGTTTACATGTGTAAATATATTCGGGTCGAATTTTTTTAACGTTACGCCAGTTTTAAATCGCGACATTAATCGTACGGTTCCGTTTGCTTTCATTACCACGCAGGATTCCTCAGATTCCAATAGCGATAGCGGCAAAATCCATTGTAGCCGGAATCAGACGAAACGAACGACTATTTACCGTTCCCCGATTCGTTTATTTCTACTTCGTTCTTTTAAAGTAAGTTGCAGTTATTTGAAAGTAAAATAATTTCTTAACCAGAATAAAAAAAAAACACTTTTTATCGTAATTAATATATTTACATGCAATATGTTCCAAACACAGAAATTTATTTTTAAATTAAATAAATTTCTGTGTTTGGATATTTAAAATATATTAATTACGTTAACAGAAATGAGTGAGATAATATTAATTTTCATAGGATTTTATCATTTTTTATGTATTCGAGGAGATCACAAATTGTTTGACTTCATCGGAGAAGAACTCTTCATTTGAAATTATCCGAGTTCCCGATGACTCGTAATTAAGCAAAATTTTAAACGCAATTGGATTAAAAACTGTTACAATAAATACTTTTGCGTATATTTTATTAGGTTATGAGCGTGCGAATACGGTTTCACCCATTGTTCAAAAATTTCGACATCTTTCTGACAGTGCTAATACATATATCGTGTTGACTGATGTTTTTCTTTTTTTTTTCTTTTTTCTTCAAGTGCATTAACAAAGGTCATTTGCAACAAAGGAAGCCGCTCCTACCAGATTAGAAATGAAGGAAACAAAGATAATAAAGGAATTAACGGAAGGGGGAACGAAAGGATATGCAGAGCACAGTAGGAAAATCCAAAGACAGAATTGATAGTAGATGATGTTCATCCGAAAGAACAATCGAAGAAAACATGACGAGGTCACCAATAGAGAAATCAGCTTTGCACAAAGATAAGGCGGAAATGCGATGATTGGAGGATAGGATGAGTCTAAGTAAGTCGCACTATGGAAATAATGGCGGGAAATCGAAGAGGAAGAAATAATTGAAACCAAGAATCCTGGGAAAAGATTGGTAATGACAGAAGGAATTGGGGATCAATTGATAAGAGTCTCTTAATTTTAATTTTACTTCTTTTCAATATTTATTTTCTTTTTATTTTACAAAATATTGATTTATAAAAAAAAATATTTTTCAACTTAAATTATAACTAATTAATTGTTCGCCCAAATGATTTTGCCCTCGCGATTTTTTTGTTCCTTTGACGAGCTTTATAGCGCATAACAAATTTCCTGAATTAGTTTCAGAACACCCGGTATATATTTATATATATGTGTGTGTGTGTGTGTGTTCATATGTGTGTGTGTATGTACTACGACGAAAACGTAAACTCAGTCGCTACAGAAAATATTCGATAACGTAGTAATTTCGTACGGTAATAATATCTTCTCGCTTCCAGTTAATGATTTAAAGCTCTTACACAGAGAAATCTGGGAAATTAAAGTTGAAACACGAGGAGAAAGGGATTAGCCCCAATATTCTCTTAAAATCCATTAATCTTAGTACATTATGAACCTTAACTTCACAATCCACGATATCTTTACAAGGATATATGAGACTTATTTTACTTTTTACACTTGTTTCGTATACCTTTGTTCGTATGCTGCCAGTTGCATGTTTTTTGTTCGAAAGATTACAGCGCTTAGACAACTAATCAATTTTAATTTTCCAATTTTTAATCAGTAGAAAATTTAAATTTTAACGGTTTCCAGTTATTGGCTTTGTTACACGCTTCCCTTGATTATATATATATAAAGTAAAGTAAATCGCATACCATTAACAGCGCGTCGGGAATTGTGAAGTTTCTTCAGAAGGCCCTTATCAAGATGGAAAGCTGGTTTATAAAGGGGATAGTTCGGATCAACGAAAGTAAATCGGTAAACGTTCATTTTACGAATAGAAAAGTCATAACCCCGACTGTCAGGTTAAATGGACTGGCGTTGCCTGTGAGAATAACAGTCAAGTAATTGGGATTACACCTAGATAGTCGCTTCATGAAAGCAGTACATTCAGACAAAAAAAAGAGAAATAGATATTCGTGTTAGGAAGAAATAGCGTTTTAAATATTGATAATAAACGTTTGATATACACAAGTATCTTATAGTCTATTTGGACCTACAAAGTACAGCTTTGGGATTGTGCTTAACCTACAAATCTGAAGATAATAGAGACCATGCAGAATAAAATCCTTAGGCTCGTAACCAAGGCGCCATGGTATGTATCAAATCTAACCTTGCATCAGGATTTGGGGATAGAGTATGTGACAAATGTAATTAAGACACACAAAAGGATTGGAAAGTCATGCGAACAAACTTGGCGCTGGACTGCTACATACTGTTAGTGATAGGAGGCGGCTGAAGTTTAAGAAACCTCATGACTTTGTTTAAGGTAAAGACTATCGAGTAGGTACCATTAGGTTCTTCTCTCTTCATGCTCAATATTTTCCTAGTTAAGAATATTGCTAAATGGCCTAGATGACTATTTTGTAATACAGAAAAAGAAAAAAAGGTTCACAGTGTACAAAGCCCAACTTTACTAATGAGAGTAAGGGGGCCAGGTTGGTTTCTCTCGGCCGCCTTTACTTTCTCAGATTTCTCTTACACCAAATTATTTCAATCTGGGTAAATCTGGGAGCGACTTCAATCCAGAACGAGACAGTTCTCGAACCCGTGACCTCTAGTATGGTAGCTGAGCGCCTTATCCACTAGACTACCGTGCTACCCGTATATATATATATATATATAAACTCCGCCATTTTGGCTTCGCAAGGGGCTGTGCCCCTTGACCCCTCTTGCTTTCATTTCTGTCTCTTTCTCTTCTATACTTTGTATAAAATGATCAAAATTTACAACGTAATTCTTACTGGCATCAACACAAAAAAAAATAACATAACCACAAAAGTCCTATTCTAACATTTAACTTTCATTATATAAAATTAAGACATTTTTTCGTTACATTTATCGTTACATATTTCATTACATAAAATTGCGACATTTTTTAAATAACAATAACAAAAAGCCTATAAAATATAACAAACGTTACATAAAATTGGGACATTTTTTTGGAACATTATTTCGAATGGGGGGTAGCCTAAGAATTACGTTGTAATTAATATATACATATATATCATATATATATAATTTCTCAAATTTTCGGAAAATGTCATGTAGTACGTAATTTTCGGCGCCAGCGTTAACACTTAATCAATTATGTGAGCGATAATTTTTAAAGTAGAAGAACCGGTTTAACGCGGTTTTTTATTCGGCCTGTCATTGTGCATTACTATTTAAGAGAACAAAATAAATCGTTCGAATCACTTTTCTGTAGGCTGTTGCCGGACGGTTTGGCGAATCGTATAAAAGACGTGTTCTATATCGAATTCGACGAGACGGAAGCGGTTATATATAAAAAAAACCAAGTGAACAAAATAATCGTCGAACCTGGTTTGTAAAAGTCACTATTTTATTCTTATTTTTCTTTTTTTGTGTTTTTTTCTTTTTTATTTGTGTAGTAATAAATAATTTACTGCATTTGTATTAACGATTTACATGTACAGAAATATATATTGATAGACGCGCGCTTTGAGATTTTATTTAATGCTATACCGTCTCTGCTTCTTGTATCCGAATTCCTGTACTACTACGAGTTCAGGCAAATTATAAGAACTATCGTATTGTCTTTTCTAATATGAAGATATATTTTCACTCTGACAATCTTTGCTGGTATAAAATTTGCTCGGCAAATTGATTAGTAATCATTGACAGATGACAAGTAACTTAATCGCAAAATCGAACTGTTCTTTAAAAAATTATATAATAAAGAAAAATTCGTTGTTCGGCCAATCCTCAGTCGATAAAATTACAAATACTTCTACGCAATTTTCTTACGAGTAACCATTTAAATTGTCTAACTTTAACTCCCGAGCAATATCCGTGTCGAAAACGACTCTGTTACAAAATCAAAATTCCATTTGTTCCCTTTTGCTTCTACATAATTTAAACGACCAGAAAAAAGGTCAAATTAAAAATCCCTTCTCTTGATGATCTTTGTGTTTCCAGTTTTGTTCATAGTTCTGTAAACTGTCAACATGCATGTTGAACAACACTTTTACGGTAAATGTTCATAAATAGTTTAGTGGTTATTTATGCTGGTGCGTTTTCTGATTAAGTGTGATTTTTATTCAAGTCCGCGGCTCATGCAATTTTTAATTTTAAACTTCAAAATTAATATAGCTACTTTAAGAATTCCAAAAACTCTTAGATGAATTAAGATTTCTCAGTTTTATAACAAATTTTTCCCGTGACATACATATACATACATATACATATATATATATATATATATGTATATATGCGTTTTTCATTTTCTTTAATTTTAAAATTTCGAAAGTAATTTTATTGGATGTAATTAAATTTTTAACTCACTGTAAATCTATCGGAACACATGCATGGAATGAAGTTTTTGTAAATAGTAAATATTAAATAACAAAGGAAGCGCAGGTTTTTTTTGTTTAATTATTTTTTTATATTTTACAAGTCAACTGCCATTTGTTCTTCGGTAAATATTTCCTTCCCGAATTTCATTCGCGCTGGCAAAACTGTACTCGACGTACGTATTTTCATTACTTTATTTTCAATATTCGTTCGTATAAATTATCGTTCCATTCATTCGTTCATTTATTTACACATTCGGTCATTCGCAGAAGAATTCTGGAAAATACTTTTGCTAATAATTTATATTTCAAATTCACAAGTAAAACTAAATAATTTCGGTCAGTCACTGTTCACATACGTGTATAAATATTAATAATTACTCCGGACTTGATTTAATAGATATAACTGTTGATTTTTTAGTCTTTATCTATCGACTGATAATTCGAATGCAAGTAAGGCGCAGATATGGTAATAGTTATTAGTTCATCACAGTAAGGTAACATTTAAGAAGAACGAGGATAGTTTTAGTTTAAAAGTAATGTTGTTTCTTTTTTTCCCCTAAATTTTTCTGTGTATTTTAATAATTTTTGAAAAAACCGCAAACGCCGAAAAATAGAATAACTAAACTAAAATTAAATGCCAGTTAATAGTCCTCTTGATTTTTTTTTTTTTTGAGGAAACACGCACCTCTTACGCGAGTTTATTAAAATCCAATTTATCAATTTGATCAGTTTCAATACTTAACGAAGTTAGTTCATTCGATTTAAATTTTATCACGGTACTTTTGAAGTAATTTTTTTCGTAAATTTTAACTTTGAAAATGTTCTCTCAGTAAATAAATATAGTTACATATATATCAGAAGTGCTTCTGCCTGGAATTTTACTTTTCAGTCAAAAAGAATTTTATAACGTTTTTTAAAAAACTTGACATTTTTCTTCTTCCGATTTCCTTTTGTACTACATTTCGGAAGCAATTTTTCGTTACGTACATCTTCGTATTTTTTTGCAGAAACTTTTAAACTGGTTACCCGTACGTTTCCAGTCTGTACATTTGACTATAGCTCTAGAACTAGAAAAGATGAAGTTTGTTTTATTTGTTCTACACTTTGAAGCTTTTAACCGATCAGCAAAAGGCTCTGCAGAAAACTTTACTATAAAACTGCTCATTATATCAAGAATGTTCAATCAATTCAAGAGAAGTTTTTTATTTTTCTCCCTCGGTTTTGTAATGAGTTTCTATAATTTTCATCTTTCGCTACTGTTAACCTAAATTTATTCTGTAAATCATTCGACCAGCTTAAAATTGCACCCCTCATTAAGATATAAGGTAGAATTTTGTCGCATATTTGGATACTACATTTTTATTCCGATCTCAAACGGAAGTATCAAGATGAACTTAAATGACGTCATCTTTTTCCTAACGTAGATGCCTCATTTTTTTTTGCACTATAATAAATCGGTATAAAAGATCTTCATGTTCAGGTTTATGTAGTTATTTGTATTAATTATAGTCGTATCGTAATTTCTATTTCCAGTTGCCGGTAGTAAAGAATCATGAAGGGGTCTACCACCACTGACAACTCTATCAAGAATTAACTAAAGTTCTAGTACAAACTCCATCAGATCAGGTGATGGTAGTCCATCTACCACCACTAACGGCACTATCGGCTAATAACAATAATACCGTGTCTATTATATCGCCGTCATGTATGTAGAACAAGCTCTAAATGTTCGCTTGTTGCATCGGCACTTGCAAGAACTATTCGAGGAACTGTTGTTGTGTCTAACAGAGATCACTGATGGCAACACAAGTGTATGCAAAGAATACGTTGCAAGTCCGTTTACAGAAAGTAACGGTAGAAATAATAAACTGAATAATAAAAGTAACAGAAATAGGTTTTCATCGTCAGCAGTAGATAATAATGATAAGAAACAAAAGTCAAAGTAAGCCAAGAGCACCTCAGATAACAATATGCGGAGTTGTTATTTATCCTAGAATGTTAGCCGACCTTTCTAAATGAGTTCTATCTAGTTCTATTCGTAACAGGTGATTAACTGGTAACAGAGGAGAAATTAAATTTTATGCTATAGTTATCGCGCTACTAGCGCGATAACAAGCAGCTACTATCAGTTCCGAATGAAGTCTTGCGTGTGTACACCTGCGTTGCATATATAATAATTGCTTAGTATACAACCTATATCTGTACATCTAAAAATGTGAGAATAGGTTGTCCACCAACTGAATGGTTGCGGATATAATGATGATGCTATAGTTATCGAGTGCTTATTAAATATATACGCAATGAAAAAATCAAACACGACGCTTACTAGCTTAAATCGGGAAGAAGTTTCCATGTGCTTATTACACGCTTACACCACTCAGTTGAGTAGTTGAACATTAAGTCAGCAAGACACCTCCTCCACAATTCTACGTTGACTTATAACCGTGCATTAAAACAACTCCGATCATGTAATATATGAAAGTCAAAATGAAAGCTCTTAGAAAGTAAGAATATTATTCCGCAATGTAATACATGTCAGAGACAAATTGCAACAGAGAGAAATGTCGAGAGAGCCTAATTCCATTGGTTGCAATAAAAAGGCAACCGTCGACATGTGCTAAATGTGCTGAAAATCATCGATCAAATTACAAAGGTTGCGAAACATATTGGGAGCTTCAACAACAAATTAGATATAATGGCTCGGAAATTTAAAAAAAAGAAACAAAACATTAAACAGAATTCAAATAATCAAATGTTCCCGAAGACTGACATTTAATAAAAACCGAAAACGGCTAATAGAAGTGCCGAATCGTCATTATTTCAGCGCAGGACTTATAGTGGCCAAGTGGTTTGTTGCCGGGCAAAAAAAAACAAAAAACAAAAAAAAACGAAGTTATTTTGAACTCTTGACACATAATCATACTTACGTGATATAGATTCTGTTGTCGTCATTTTTTTAGAATTCCCATTTTGTTCCGACTTAGCTATCTCTTTCCGCTTTTCGCTTTTACTTCCTTGTAGCTGTTATTTTACTCTTTTAAATACCTTTTCTTCTTTTTTATTTTTCCCCCGTATTTTATTTTTAATTTTGCGTAACGAGGCCCGTTTATATTTAATAAGTATTTCTATTTTATTTTGCCGCAATGTTTATATTTTATCTTTTTCTTTGTTAATTGCATGCTAGCGCCTAGAATTAAAGGGTCGCCATTTTTTTTTAAGGATAGCGTCGGTATTTTTTGTAAGGACCGGATGGCTGTCGCGGTCGGCCTCAGGCAGTGTCTTTAGTGTTAGAAACGTGTGTCTAGCGAAGTGGCGTGGGCCAGTATGTGTTTTGTTTCGCGGGAAAACGTGTCTTTTTTTAAGTGTACGAAACCGAAAAGCGTGTGTATCGTTTTTATATTTTTTTCGTCGTTCGTAAAAGTCGAGTTTGTGCAGAATTAATAAAGAGCAGAATTTAGTAGATTTGTTTGTTCTTTTTATTTTCTTCGACCATCTGTTGTTGTTTTTTTTGTGTAAATAATAAACTGGTTAGTTTAAAATTTCGGCCGACAACAGATTCCTTCTTAAAAAAACCGTTTATTGATATGTTACATGCCAAAGTTACAAAAATAATCATGTCGGCTGTATTGAACAAAAAAATGATATAACGGAAATAGTGATTTAAACCATATTCCTAGGATACGAATGCACATTACTGAAAATAGTATGGGTATATTATTATCATCGGAGATTCACTTGACAAATATCAAATATGTTAGTTCCGTAGCATATGACTGCTGTTTCACACATCATTCTGATAGTATCGGGGAATAATCATTAAACACAATATAAAACACTATGTGAATCCAAAGTATCAACATAACTATCTACATAGGTAATTAGCGTCGTTGTAGGGAGAGGACAAAATAAAATGAAGTATCTTTTTTCATACTGTTTGTTAAATATATAAAAATAATAAGTTAATAATAACAAATATAATAAACAATTATAACAAACGAATAAGATAAATTTTCTTACTTAGTAATAGAATTTGTATCTGTTCACATGTTGATTTAGTTGATGATGGGTTATGCCCGAAAACGTTACTAAGTAAGAAAATTTATCTTATTCATTTGTTATAATTGTTTATTATATTTGTTATTATTAACTTATTACTTTTACAAAATAAAATGTTACTATCGCGAATATTTATTGCCCCTCGAAAGATAATATTACAACAAAATCACAATTTATGATAAGACATATATGGTTTCGGAAACGACTTTAGTGCAAAAAAAAATTTTCCGGGGATCATGAATTACGGAATCTTATGTAAAACAGTTAACATTTTTGCAGTTGATGAAAACAGATGCGATGTTACCCTTCAAGATCACACCTTTCTACTGATCTATTAAAAATGCATAAAATCTGTTAGA
Source organism: Icerya purchasi (assembly GCA_039619475.1). Taxonomy (NCBI): domain Eukaryota; kingdom Metazoa; phylum Arthropoda; class Insecta; order Hemiptera; family Monophlebidae; genus Icerya; species Icerya purchasi. The sequence goes on from CM077115.1 coordinate 352,942,923, forward strand.
TTTATTTATAAAGATTAATAATTAATTTGTTTGATGCGAACACGGATATCTCTAATCTCATTATTTTCTAGTTGTACTTACAATTGGAGATAAAATACATAATAAATATGTAAATTAAATTCAGGAACAATTAGAAAATAATATAAATCTAAAAATTCCATTAAAAACCAAACGACGTAACTGCGCTACAATTTATTAAAGTTGTTCAACCACAGCATGGCATGGACAGCAACAACATATACTGAATAACACGCGAGCACATTTATACTACCCCGAGAAAATACGGAAAGTGGGTCGCACTGAAAACGATAATTAAGGAAAAAATTGCAGGCATTCAGAAACTCTATAGATAAAAATGCACTAAGCAAGCAAGCACGTTAAGAAGTTATTATAAAATCTAAAAAATGAAAATTTTTATTTCATATATATATATATATATGCTCATCGGAAATAAGACCAATCTAAAAAAAAGGGTAAACTCACAGAGTCCGGAAATTACAGACCTATTAGCAAACAATCAATAATAGGGAAAATTATGGAAAAACATATTATAGCGGCGCAATTTCAAAATTATATTAAAAATGATAATACTTATTCACCAATATAGTTTTCAAAAAGATAAAAATACCTCGAAATGGTTAAGCGATTTCTACGACTTCATATATGCTAACTTATCGGAAAGTGTATAGTACTATTCGTAGACCTGTCTAAAGATTTTGATTCAGTCGGGCATGATAAGCTAATGAGGGAACTCAAAAGCATAGGTGTTGAAGATTAAACTGGTTCACAGATTATTTAAAGAACAGAAATGGAGTAGTAAGAATTGAAGACACATTTGGTCAAGTACTAAGTATGAAATGTGGTGTGCCACAAGGTACAATTTTGGCCCCTCTACTATTCTTAATTTATACGAAAAACTTAGACAAAGCTATAAAACACGGTAAAGTATATTCACATATGCGGATGATATAGCTCTAATAACAACAAACAGAAGTATTTAGTAGTGCTGAACACCAACTTCAAGTGGACCTAAATAACATAAATCTGTGACTACATAATAAAGGACTACAGATAATTTCAGAAAAAACAAAGTTACCGTGGATTAAACCAAGCAATCACTGTCAAAATTATCAGCTGAACATAAAATATTACCCAACTAGCTGTTGGTATACAACGAGGAAAAACTATTGTGGGGGTGCAGCATCATTGAACCGGTAAAAAGCTATAAATAGTTAAGGCTAAATGTAGGCAACTATTTTAATTGCGGAAACCGTATATGTATAAAACTTAGAAAAACAATTCCAATATTGTATAGACTATTTAGATTTAAATAGATTACTTTCATTATTATAGGTACTAGGATTACATAATGGCATGTTGAACATAGTAAATCGATATTTCGAAAATCGCTATACTGTATTACAAATCGGTAATTATTCAAAAAAACAAGAAACCGTTATGGGAGTACCGCAGGGGTCTGTTTTAAGACGGTACTTGTGGAACATAGTTTTCTCTCAAATGTATAACATCAGATTACCCACTAATGTAAACATTTTCACTTTCGTAGATGACATTGCAGTAGTAATAGCCTCGATAAGAATGAAAATGTATTGGAAAATAAAGTTTACCAGGTTTATACAGAAATCGCGAAGTGGTTAGAACAATACAATTTAAATATTAACGAATCTAAGTCAACTTACATGTTGTTTAACAAAAACTTAAAGGATAAAAGATTAAATTTGCTCCAATACGGATAAAAAATATTGGTATGGTTAGTCAAACCAAATACTTAGGTATATTAATAGACAATAACTTAAAATTTTATAATCATTTTCACTCTATCACTAAAAAAATAAATACATTTTTAATGATATTTAACAAATTATATAATAATAATAATAACCGATTAAATTACAAGAAGGGACTAACCTTATATAAACGCGTAATATTGCCTAACATACTTTATGGTAGTGTAATATATATATATATAGACATTTTAAAAGTTAAAAGATTTCCAAATATATTAAAAAGTTTTCAGAGAACCATTGAAATATAAAAAAGATTAAAGCTTATAGAACTACCAGCTACATAGTAAGCACTGTCATTGCAGGTATATTAAACCATTAACTTACGAAATACAGAAACATATTAACATATTTTTAATAAAAAATAATATTAAAAATCATGAATTCCATAACGTACAGTATCATCGACCTTACTTCATACACGGACAAACCTCGTTAACGCTTAAACAGTTTAACAACTTATAATATTAGATAAATATTATAATAATAAATTTCAGGCGCAGTGAGACGAATATAATAACGGAATAGCTAAAAATTGTTTTCCAACCATAGATGATAGACTACATAATAAAACGTTTACGCCAAATTTTTTTTAATCTACAATTTCTTACTGGACGCGGTCTATTTAAAGATTATTTACATAAACATAAAATTGCACACTCAAATAACTGTGTAACTTTCCTGATAGTAATATTAAGCATATCCTTTCCGGCTGTTATTAATACAGATTTGTGCAATATTAGCCCTGATCAATTATAGTAACTAAGCTATTTAAAATATGTTCAGCAGTTTTACGATAGCCGAAATAAATCAAAGTAAAGTTATACCTGTATTAATATTAATATTTAAGGAATACTAATTATTATTAACATTATAAAACAGTCTGTCAGGGTTCTATAAACTTAAATGGACGGGCTCAGGAGAGACCTGTTATTTATATAAATTATTGGTATAAATTTTCTAAATATATTTACCCCATCGTATTACGTCAAAAAAAAAAAAAAAATTATCTAGACTAAAAAAATACATGAAATCACAAAAAATCAAAAATTGATGACATACCATGCCAATCGCACATAAACTATGAGGTAACAGAGTGGGGAAAAGCAAATAAAACTAAACTGAAACACTTAAACTACCTTCAAAAAAAAATGTTTAAGAATCATCATGGGAACTAATAGGAAGAATATAAATATAGAAGGGGACATATTACGAAAGTACAATATCTTGAATTCAAAATCTCACATACACTAATTAATTATATTGGGGTGTATATACAAAAAAATAAAAATAGAAAAAAGAGAACAGAAAGGTTATTAGAAAAATTTCCTTATTCAGTTCAAACTATCACAGATAGTGGTAAATAAAAAAAGCCGGAGGGATCAGCTGAAGAACTCATCATCAGACCAGCCGGCTGCAATACTGCCTGCAACGTACAAAGTATACGAAAAGTTTCTCTTAAATATAGACTAGCAAACTGAGAAATGAATTCCTGAACACCAATTCAGATTTAAAGCCAGTCTTGGAACTATTCCGTACGAATCCATCGCATAATCAGTACAATTGACGAAACCGAAAAAAAAATAAAATGCTTTTTTACAAAAAATAAATACCGACTTCAAGGTTTATTATAAAAATTTAAAAATGCACTAAAAAGTAAAAAATAATTACTCCCGATAAAATATATATATCAGAGTGATATAACTTAAGGTGATATCGTAATTCTTATACAACATTAACTTTTTGGAGTTGGAATTAAATTCATGTTAGGAACAATTTAATCAACATTTAATGCAGTTTTTAATTATTCTTTTAATATGAATTTGATGCCAACTCCAAAAAATTAATGTTGTATAAGAATTACGATATCACCTTAAGTTATATCACTCTGATATATATATTTTATCGGGAGTAATTATTTTTTACTTTTTAGTGCATTTTTAAATTTTTATAATAAACCTTGAAGTCGGTATTTATTTTTTGTAAAAAAGCATTTTATTTTTTACTTTTTAGTGCATTTTTATTCAATTAAATTAAAACATTTATTTCCACGGTAAAAACACCAAAAGCTACATTTCCATGGTAATTTGGCAAATTTATAGTATTTTAAGTCAAAAATCTAATCCGACGGTGAAAACAATCATGAATGAAAAGCATCCAAAAAGCTTCAATCTCCCGCATTATTAAGGATAACTCAAAAACTATCGGTCAGACCTTGATCAAATTTAAATGGGACCACATGACAAACACCACCTTTCAAATAAAAGAAGAATCATCAAAATCGGTTCATCTAGAAGAAAGTTCTGTGGTAACACACATAAAAAAAAAAAAAAAAAAAAAAAAAAAAAAATACAGTCGAATTGAATACCTCCTCCTTTTTTGAAGTCGGTTAAAAAAACAAAAAACATGCGATGTTGTATTCTTAAATGTTAGGCACATCCGATAAAAAGTGCAGCATGAAGGACTGCATTACAAAATTCAGATGCATTTTTCAAATCAGCTTTCGACAATCATATTTAATAGGAACGACGCTTGTTTGAAAATATGGCGATGAAGAGTCTCAGATTTTCCCTGCATAAGAACTGCTGCCCTACAAAGCAGCGGTTTCTGTTTTGTATTTAATATATATACCCTTCGCTGAGTGTAGATACATTTCCTGCAACTGCGCATGCGCTAATTTGTAATGAGAAATGTCCTCATGGTTCCAAAAAGTGGTGAACTAATAATGAAAGTAAGTCTATATATGATGTAACATCTAAAAACAAGAAACTTGACTTTGTTAACAAGATCGTTATAGCCAATCAAACACAATTCTTGTTAAAGAGGAAGTTATTAATCGTACATATATTTTGACATTCGTAATTAAATTTGAAATATAAAAAGTACGAAAACACCGACTACTTTTGAACTACTCATAAACGAACTAGTTCGAAAACGAGGTCGGTATTTTTGTATTTTTTATCATTTTTTTTTTTTTTTTGCATTATAAATTTAATCATAATATATGTAATTAATTTAAATAAGTAATTAAAATGGACAAACCATATTATTAAAATACGCAAAGAAGTGAATGAAACGCGTTTTGGTTTCTTAATAAAAAATCTGAAATTTCTGCGGAAAAAACGAAATAAACAACTCATAACTGATAAAAAAAAATAACTTTTTGAAAATTTCCAAATAGAAACAGTTTTGAATTTTTGGATTTCCTTATGACGCTTACCATCATCTCGATAAACTTTCGCTCGAAGATACGTATATTTCACTGATTAAGTCATGGTATTTTTCTGTAATTTCTTTTACAGGATCAATCAATGATTATGCGCAACAGCTCAATGTACATATTCTGCATTGGGAACGTTTTTCTTAAGAGTCCACTTTAATTTCCACTCACGACAGCTTAGTAGGAAAGATGTGTGGTGAAGAAAGAAAATCAATTTTCAGCTCTTGCTTCTCTTCATTTACTAATAAATATTTCGCCTTTTACTAATACAGAGATTATTTTCCCCCAAAAAACTTATTCATACGGCATCCTATACGCTTACGATTGTTTCATTGAAAATTTCAACGAACAACTCCAAAAATGATTAATTTATTACCATTTTTTCATCGAATTATCTTATTACAAGCGGCATTTGGTTAGTTTTACAGATATTTTGGGTTCTGTCCGAAAAAATAAGGGGAAAAAATGATGCTTCATAAACATCAACTATTACACGTCTTAATGCATGTTTTGAAATATGGCAAGATTTTGAATATATTTGATTCTATTTATTTTCAACCTGTAACAGGCCAGTCATATCTTTCTAGCAGATTTATGGTACTAAAAGGATTTTTTGACTCGCTCTCTATTGTGGATTCCTGGCCATTCTGGCATTTCGGGTAATGAGATGACTGATTCTTTGTCTCAGGTTGCTGCTTCTTCTTCCTTCTTCTTCTTCAAAAAAATCCTATCTTCTAATCTCTTGCCGTTGTGTAAAAATTTCATACACTTCCTCCTTTTCTAATTGTCGCTCCTTTTATTTGTCTGTTTAACCTAGTCTTCCTCCCAATCCATGGTTCCTTTTGTTTCCTTCACTTCCTCGCTTCGTTGTTGTCTCCATTATGCGTTTGCGTTTTAATCGTTCTCTGTTGCTTTCCCCCCACTTTCGCTTCTCGTTAGCCTCTTCTCCATGTTGTCCTCTCCATTCAAATGATGCGGTTGTTTATGACGCCGATCGCGTGTTTCTTAAGTGCCCGGCTCTTTCGTTATATCCTGCATTTTCCTTCTAAATTTATTATTTCTTCCATTGTTACCTTCCTATTAACGATATCTGATCATCTGATTATATAACTTTCCTTTTCCTCTAATTGCTTCTGGGTGAGAAGGTCCTTAGTTGATGAGCCCAATTTTATTCTTTTTTTTTTTTTTCTTTAAAAAAAAAAACTTCTATGTTTGAGCGATGTTTATTGCACGACGAGAAGCGTGTAGAATGCGTTTTAAAATTTCATACACCTGGGTAAATCTTATTGCGGAACTGATTGAACACCATTCTGTTTTTATGCGATTGCTATAAGTTACACACGCATTGACGTGAATTTAACGACTTCCACGTGATCTTTCTACTTCAAACCGTTCCGGTCATTAATTTTTCCTTTGCGTCATGTATGACTAAAATCTTTTTCTTGGCTTTTAGCAAATAGTCGCAACAATTAGAATTTCGTATAGTTCAATAACGCAACTGAAATCTTTCTATTCTATTTCTTAGTCATTGCAATTCCCAAACCTGGTAAATCTCTCAACCAGGCGTCATCATTTCGACTGATTTCCTTGGTCTCCTGCTTTAGGAAAGTTCTTGAGATTGAAATTAAGAACAGGCTAATGTGGCAGATTGAGACACATTTCAGGAAGCATTTGATAATGTTTCCATCCCAATCCTGTTCAATCAATTAATGACAGTTAACATTCTTTTTCCCATGGCTAAACTTTTGCCATGTCCTATAGTGTTTTTTTTTGTTTTTTTTTAATGGGCTCGGCGTCAACACTGACCCAACTATATGGACTTAGACCACCTACCCAAATTCTGAGGCGATCGGAGATAGAGAGTATAAAGGTAAGAAGGAGGGGAATAACGGCTAGGGATGGGAAGGAAAGGATAAAGGAAGCATTGAAAGGGGTAGGAAGATCCAACGCCAACAGTTCGGCATATAGTGTGTATTTTTTATCTTCTTTGTTCTAATGATAAGATTTTCTTTTGTCTTTTTAGGTTCCTTCAAGTGAACAGGATTGTTATTTAATTTTAGTGCTATTTGATTTTCTTTTTCCTTCTCTCCCTTATTCATTAGAGTTTATTTTGTTTCTGTAAGTGGCTAGTTTTATTTTATTCTATTCTTCATCCATTTACAGGTTATTATAAATTTTTTTTTAGGTTTTCATTTTATGTTGTTTGGGTGTCGTTGATTGCGTGAAATTATTGGCCAAAAGGACGAATTTTGTCCGGGCCAAAAAAAACAACAAAAAAAATACTATGATAGCTGCAAAAAATTATTACAGTAAGCGAAATAATTGCATAGCCTTCTGGTACGTTAAAGAAATGTACGAGTTGTTTTACATATTTGTTAAATGTAAAACTTTTAAATACGCAAACGAAGCATTTCTAGTAGATGGAAGGTGAGTGGCTATTAAACATCGACTTATGTGTTGACTTTTTTCCATCGGCACACTTTCACTGAACTGACTTAAAACTTGTTTAACACCTATGCATGCTTATAGGAGTACTATTTTAAAAAAAAAATCTAAAAAATTAGTGCCCATCACAAATTCGAAAATTAACGGTAGTGACAGAAGTTTTCAGACTGAGTGCTGCTTTGACTTGTTTCGAAATTGGTAAAGCTTCGAATTTTTTAATTTTAATCGAACGTTATTAAGAGATATTATTTATGCAAAACTATTTTTACTTTATTTTCATTAAATTGTCACCTAAAAAAGTAAAAATGTAGCGCAAAATTGCCAAAAAAAAAAAGGCGACATGTTAATATTCAATATGCATAGCGAATAGAACGTATTTTAGCCGCTTACCTACCATTATTATCTTTTTATCTGTGGATCAAGCCATCTCCTCTCCTCCTTCTCATTCATCTGACGGTATCATATTCGATCTCTCGTCTCTTCATTCTCGTCCCGATTCATAGACTTTCTATGGTTTCCTAGTCATATGGCTTAGCCGACTCTTTAGCTCGCTCAGCCGCCTGCAATGGTCTATCCCTCGACTATTTCCTTTCTTCAGACATTCTTTCCCTATCACGCTCCAAACATTCCAGACTTTGGCTGGACATGTATCCATTTTTATTCTCTAATCGCTATTCGCAATACCGTCTTACTCAACCGGTTCCTCGTTCCCTGTCTTGGTTTCGTCCTATTCCTGTCTCACGTTTTCGATTTACTTTGTCGCCTTCTCTTTTTGTTCTCTTCATGTTTCTGAGCCTTCTTTCATTTGTGATTCTAGTCATGCTTCTTCTCGCTTTTTTTTTTTTAAATTCCATTACGCTAACCTCCTATCAATATGTAAAAGCTTCCATATCAGATCATGGTATCGGATATTTACGCTTCTTCCTTTTCTAATAATTATTTATTTCATCTGTTTTTTCAGTTTACTCTTCCTCCCTATTCATGGTTTCTTTTTCATCCCTCTCTTCGAAGGTTCTGATGCTATTTCCGTTGTTCGTATGCGTTTTGGCCATTCTTTGCTGCCTTCCTTCAGATTTCCCTTTCCCCTAATTTCCTCCGCACATTGTCCCCTCCATCCTAACGATGCATTTACGACGCCGATCATGTGTTCTTCCAGTGTTCATCTCTTTCTGAGAAGCATTTTGTATTCCTATTGGACTTCCTATATCCTGTCCTTTCCTTCCCAAATTAATTATTCCTGCTATTTGTTCCTTTTTAGCAAAGATTTCTGATGGGATTAAAATATAACCGACTTCTTTCCTTACTATTTGTTTCTGGGTAAAGATCCTTGGTTGACGAGCCCGAGAAAAAAAAAAAGATTCTAATCATATCTTTTTCGAATGTTTTGCTCTCCTCAACGAACACTCCGTTTCTATACGCGTAACTTTTAGATTCGGGTCTTCCTACTCCCTATAATGCAACCTATTTTCCTTCCCATTGCCTTCAGCTACTGTCCTTTGTGAGTTCGATTTCCGACCGTCCGGGCTATTTAGATCTATTGAATTATCATGTTGTTGGGTCAAGGCCGCTGGTGCGCCCAAGACGTAAGAAATTATTTTATCAGGCTTCATTTTCATCTACAAAAACACCGTAATACTCGACGTACGAAATAAGACCAATAACAGTAGTGGCCGCAATATTTTATGTTTTCTCTGCAGGTTATTACAACAATTTATTTGAAATTAATGACCCGACTTATATTTCATTCTTACAATTAATTCAAATCTAATTTGGATTGCTTATATTCACGTTTTAAGATAACTTATTCTGTCTATCGGATACGAGTGCGGAGCACGATAAACACGGAAGACAGGATTTTATAATTATTATTTTTTCTATCATCATCATTATTGTTGCATCTCCATTCGGGAGGTTGCACGTCACGAACATTATAAGTTCCGGCATCTGGCTAATTTTGTTAATAGGAAGAAGTCTTTAATTCCTGTGTTCGTATTCATCATTTCCATTCTCCTTCTTCCTCTTGGAGGTTTTCCTTTAATTTGCCCCTGTGTGACTAAATAAGTTTTCTTCTCTAATTTTGTGGGCAATGTATGCAAATTTTTCTTCTTCTTATATCGTCATACAATTGCAACTTATCTACTTTACACCTATTCATCACCTGACGGTTTGTTATGAAATCCGTCCACGGGATTTTTAGCATACGCCTGTATGCCCACATTTCAACGGCGTCAATTCTTTTTTTACAGTCTGCACTTATCGTCCAGGTTTCAGCGGAATATTGCATTACAGACCGCACATAACACCGTAATATTCGTTTTTTCATATCTATATTCATTTTCTTATTTGTTATCATTTTTTCTAAATTCCCAAAGGCCTGTCTGGCCATTGCTATTCTGGATTTTATTTCTATATCGTCACGCCCATCTTCAGTTATCAGTACACCTAAGTATTTATATTTTTTTACATATTCTAGTTGCTGTCCCTCTATTTGTATTTGTGTCTCTGCGCTTTTTGACCTGGAACACTTCATTATTTTCGTTTTATTTGTATTTATTTTCATATTATACTTTGCTCCTTCTTTATTTATGATGTCTAGCATTCTTTGCATTTGTTCGGCTGTTTCTGCTATTAGTACTTTATCATCCGCATATGAAATGTTATTTATTAATTGCCCATTAATTCGGAATCCCAGTGCATTTAGTTTCCGGGATTTCATTATTTCCTCCGCATATACATTAAAAAGCCTAGGAGACAGCGGGCACCCTTGTCGAACTCTTTTTTAATACAGCAGTATTCTTCAGCGTATTCATTTTCTATCTTCATATTTGCTCTCGGATCCCAATATAAATGCACATTATAAGTTGTATATTAATTACGATCGATATCGTATTTTTGCAATACTTCGATTAGCTTTAAGTGATCCACTCTGTCGAAAGCTTTCTCGTAATCGACAAAACATACTAATACATCTCTGTTTATGTTTAAAGCTCTTTGTATTATCACTTTTAATAGCACTATGGCATCTCTAGTGCCCCTATTCGCTATGAAACCAAATTGTGTTTTACTCAAGATTTTATCTATCCCATGTTCGCTTTAACACTATCCTGTTTCTGAAGGTAGAATTTAACTTCATATTAAACACGTTTAAGTGTATTTCATAACTGACCTCCGAACCATTAATTATTTCTTTTAAATTTCCCGCCACTAATGTTTTAAATCTATTGTGTCAGTTTGATTGTTTTTTTTTTAGCCTTATTTTAATTTTTACGGTTTAATAACTCGTGTAATTCAATTAATTTCATTAATTCTTTCCCTCTTGAATTATTAACTTTATCCCGTATTATACTACACTAATTTAGATCACCCGGTAGAGTACTAATTTCTTTATATTATTATGAATTATGAGCACATTAATTATATGAAAATTTACCGCTGATAAATTGTTAGGTGGAATATATGTAAATTATGATAATGTTAATTATTTCAACTATTAACATATTGTATTCATTATGGGGCTATAGACTATGTTTATTGGTGTCTCAGATTTGTACTAATATCATTAGTTTATTAAGTATTCTTTTATTATAATTGCTCGTTTTGCATTTTCCAAATATAAATATTGTATCTAAATTTTTAGAGATTTTATATTCGTCCTCTCGTTTCTTTTAAATGATTTTCATTATATCGAAGCAATTTCAAGTCAAGTTTGAGTTTCACTTTTGATTTTCTTGATTATTTCAGTTGTTCTCATTTTTGTACCTTTAACCGTAATATTTCTATGCATTACCTGTAACTGTATTATCATTTCATTTAGGTACGTTAATCTGTTCGTTATTCATTATCGATTTAATAGAGTTCCCTCTGCGTTTTGATTTTTATTTGTTGCGTTAATTACTTCAACTGTTTGTTAGTTTTATTATTTTTATTAGTTTTATTATTTTTATTAGTTTTGTTAGTTTTAGAACTGTACGACAGAGTTAGTAAAATGCTTTTACAAAACTTGCGAGGGGGGTTAGGGAGAGGCTTATCTTCCCAAGCAAAACGAGATCGACAATAATTATAAGTTTAAATTAGCAGCTGAAAATAGAAATTAAATAACGACGAAGTGAAAAATCAAACCGATAAGAATGGAAGAGAACGAAATAAATCAAAACAATAGAAATTAAATTAAAAACAGATAACGGAGATAAATAAATCAATCAACACAACGCAAGTAAACTTCATTACACGAAACACTTTTTTCATGTAACATGTTAAACGCTTACTACTTAACGAAACTAATGAACACCTGTCTGATAGAGGTCATTATAAAAAATATCAATTCATCTCGTTTATAATAAAGTATCAAAAATTACAAATTTCTCTAAAAACAAGGAAAAATTGAACTACCGAAACGTGGTAACTTTTTCCTCTTCTTTACACTTATTTTACATTTATTTAGGTCCATTTTGTATAAAGAAAGAAATTGGTGTTAATACTTCCGAATTCATTAACAATATCATGCACAACTATGATTATAAATAAATGATTACTTGCTTAATCGGTAGAAAAATTTACTTCGCAAAATTAAGTTTTATAACGGAGGAGGAATACACACACACCTTTTCGGTAGCAGTTAATTCCGGACATCAAAAAAAAATCAAATTACTTTATTTAATATCGGATATAACGGCAAACGGGTAACAACCAGATTATTCCCCCTTTTCAAAGTCGTTGTAACCGGTTTCCATTGTACATATACAAGTATTTTTCCGTTTGTAGTCGTGTATGCAGTCGCTAATCGAAGTTGTTGTTTTGACCTTTTCTTAGCGAAGAATCATTTTTCGTGATAAGCCGTAAGCGTGAACATGTTCTCTCCCGGTGAACAAGCAGTTCCGATGAAGAAAAATCGGCAGAACCAGTTGCTTTTTTGGCATCTGTTGAAAGTATTGGCCGTTTTTCTGCTGATGATTCCGCAAACTGTTTTCGCTTTAGTGAAGTATTATTTCTTTACCGAATTGAAACCGTTAAAAGGAAAGGTTGTCCTGGTAAGTAAATTATTTCTTATCACTTTTTTCACACTGAGTTTCTCCCACTGGGCGCACTGATTAATCATATCAGATAGCGGTGCCACTCCTCTACACTAAGCTTCTCCACCTAAAACTACCTACTCCTTTTTGTGCTTCCTACATACTTTCCTTCCCTTCACCAGATGTTGTTCCAATCTTAGCGGAGTTAATTTCCTCTATTTCTTTATATATCATAATTTAATCCTGTTTTCGTAATTCTTTGATGAGGTGATTGCCCTTAGTTGGCGTTCCCAAAAAAAAAAAAAAAAAAAAAGACAGCGGTGCCAGTCGATTGAAAAAGAAGAACCTTTGTATAGTTTAACGCGATGTACCCAGTTGTTAAATGGTTCTATGCCCAGACCAAAAAATAAAAATAAAATTAACCTATAAAAATATGGACGCAGAACGAACTAACCCCATTTTCATCATAAATCAAATGGCTACATTAGCCATCCTATTAATTTATTTTTCTTTTTTTCGCTCTATATATTATCGATGGGTAAAATCATCTGTGAGAAGCCCAACAAAACAAAACAAAACAAATTAAAAATGACCCGAGTTTGCTCAGGTGCATCAGAGCTAAACGTTACCGGTTTTGTATTATATAGTAATGATTACGGATTCTCAATATATTTCTCTACATCGTTATAAAATATTTTTTCATCGCTGTAAGTAATTTCTCGCAAAGAAAAAAAAAAAAAAAAAAGTTATTACTTGTCGTTATCGATATGATGTATTTTATTTTATCTATACCTGTACAGAATACAATATAATTAGTAAGTTTACCAGGTTATCTCTCATTTCCCTACAGAATTTTTTCCAGTTTTGTAAATATTGCAATAAATATGGAAAGAATGGGACTTTTGAACTCTGCATTTATATTGTTTATATTTTTATATTTATAATTGTTAGTCAACGTTTTGTTATTGAAACTATTAATTTTTATATATCGACTTTGTTATTCTCGACTTCTTCTACTTCTGTTCGAATTTGATTCTCGACTTCGTAATTATTTAAAATTTTTACGTTCCAGGTGTTATTAATTTTTAATTCTGTAATGTAGCATGAATATGAGACCGTCTTCCCGAAACATGTCGGTGAAAAATTATATTTTCCGATAAATTCTATTGTTTTTGTTCAAATATTACGCTCACGACTAATTAATTATGTTAAAAAGAAGCTACGCTAATAACAGTTTCTGTTAATAATGTTATACAACTTAATATGTATGTAATCTTAAGAAACAAAATTTACATAAAAAACTCGACTCTTTATAAAATAATAGTTAATTATTACGGGTTAGAACGCATTTCAAAGCCAACGGCTATATGATGGCGAAATGATTCCGTTCCATGAGTAGCTATCGACTTTGAAACTCGTCGGAGGAACACGTAATAATTAAATATTATATGTTATTTTTTTCAAAATACGTTTATTGATGAAAAGAAAGAAAAACAATCCATTCTTAATCCACTGAAAATATTGGAATACATTTTCACGTATACACTGCTTGATTACGTTTATCGAGACATTGTGATTTTAATAAAAGTAGCAATGATCATTTTTTTTTATTTATTTATTTTTTTTTTTGGCCTGGCAATAATCCAGACACTGACTAATTGAAAATACGTAATGTTCAAAATAAAACAATAAATGATGTAAACAAACATGACCGTAAATGTAACCCACGAATGCATGTCTAGAATTATTAGAAAAAGTACTAATTACAACATTTTTTTTTCTGGCTTGTCGACCTTTACCTAAACACAATTACGAGGGGAAATTAACTATATCCATATATATGATATATATATATATAAATATATATATGTTTATACATGTGTGGGAAGGTGCTTTTGTGTGTATATATATATGTGCAAGGAATTTCGAATATAAGCGGCATGTATTTGAGTGACTATTTATTAACGTATGGTGATGGTGGGAAATTGCGTGAATAGCGCATATTTTTCTTTTATTCAAATAATAGACCTAACCCTTACATTTAATGTAAATAATTGAATAAAACCTGAAGTTTTTTTTTTTTCTTCTAAATCAAATTAATCGAACAGTCTTTAGGAAAAAGTGGTGGGTAATCCTAAATTGTTTTTATCATAATTTAACAGCGTTCCAAATATGTATGTATCATTCAGTAGCAATACGAAGAATTAGACAAATAAGGTTTTTTTTTAAATTTTTCGTGAAATTATAAAGACAAAATTATATAATTCGTCAATAGTTGATGAGTTCCGCAAAAAAACCAAAAAACGCGTCTATCAAAACTTGTTTACTCATAAATAAATCACTTTTAAACGTTCCGTTACATCAGAACCAGATCTATGTTAAACGTACTGACTTCTTAATGAATACAGACAGTTTATTATTTTTTATTAACATCACATTACCGAAATCAATTAAATGTTAAAATTTCAAGTCCGAGTAAACATAATCAATGTAAATTTTTATAAATGTAATAATCGAAAATTAAAATAATTAATATAACGGAGCATTCATTGAGAAAATAAAAGGTATTCGAAATTGTAAACAAAAGGGGAAACATGTTGTTTTAGTAATACGTTACATAATCATGCGACATTCAAGCATGCTAATTCCCAATTCCCTTTTTTTTTTTTTTTTTTTTTTTGGGAGGGGGGACAAGCAAGAACAATGATCCCCCATCCAAGAATTAGGAAGAAGCAAAAGAGCAAATTTTAATATATGGGGGAAATGGAGGAAATAAACACTCTGCTAAAGCTGGAACAACATCAGGTGACGGAAAGGAAATTATGTAGGAAGCACAAAAAAGAGTAGAAAGAGTGCTAGATGAAAAATGTAATGTGAAGAACCAATAGAAAAACGAAAAAGAGATGAAGGAAGACAACTATGATTGAAACGAAGACGTGTTATGGAGGAAATAATGAAGAGATTGAGACCAGGAAAATCAGCAAACTAAGACCGTGATGAGTGGAAGTGTTACTTTATACAAGGAATGAGAATTAAGAAAGAAAGTAATGTAGGTATCCGATCATGATTTGAAGTGTGCTTGCTAGATGGAAAAACAATATTGTTAGCAGGGAATTTATTGATAAATTTACCGTTAAAGGAAGGAGAGCGAACAAACGAGTCAACTAGTTGTTGCTCGCGATGCCGCTATGACCGGGAATCCAAAGAAGATCGAACGAACTAGAAAAAGATTGGCAATTAAGGAATGAATAGAAAGAATAACGAAAAAGGGATGACCGTCGAAGCAGATGAGATACTTATCATTATAGGAGGAAAGTGCAATGTAAAGAACAACACAGAGTATTGCATACGATTCTGCAGTAAAAATGGAACAGAAGAAAGGAAGTTTACAAATTTCATAGTATAGAAGGGAAGAAAAAAGAAAGGAGGCCCCGACACCCCCAGCGCTCCAGGAACCATCCGTAAAAAGGGTAGAAGAAGAAGAAAATAAGGAATTCAATGCCTCGCTGAACTCACTAAAGGCGATTAGAGGTGAGAATTCAGTGTGAGATGGAAGGTGAAATAAATGAGGAGGATGTAAAAGGTCTAAAAAGCTGAATATAAAGAACGGTGGTTTATGATCTGTATAAACGAATGGCGAATAAGAAGGAAGACGCCGAGAAACATGAGATAGCATAGGAATCTTCAGGGAGGAAAACTGCTAATTAGCTAAAATGTAGAAATAAGCAGAAACTAATTTATAGGACTTGATAGAAATACGTTTAATGAAGAAGCGGTCGCCGAGGGAGGATCTGCAAATGTGTAAAGGCTGAATATTATCATTATTTTCTTTTTTTTTTTTGAGAATGTCAGATAAAGACGTTTACCCAAACCAAAAGGATTATATAGAAAAAATATTAGAAATGGAACATGTGAATGAAGCCAACAAAGGAATAACCGAGAGAGAAGGAAAAGAGAGGATAATGTGAGCGCTGTAAAACGTAGAGAGGCCAAGACGCAGTAGACCGGAATACAGAATCACGTGTTCAGAAAAAATGAACGGACATTCAAGTAAAATGTGATTCTCATCACAAATGAAGTTTACTTCCGACGGATCAAACGAGCAAAGTCCTGACTGGGAAATGGAGAAATGGAAGAACGAAGCAGGAAGCAATCTGTGTGATTCAGGATAGAGATCAGACCAACAGTCACGATGACAACGAAAGGAAAGAGGAAGAAGACTTTGCTTAGCTGGAAAATCTGAAGCAGTCGAACGTACCAACGAGTCAGCTAACTCGTTGCCCGAAATTCCACAATGACTAGGAATCCACAATAAATCAATACGGACAGAACGAGAATGAAATAGATAAGAAATTAAGGAGCGTATGGAAAGCATGATAGGATCAGCGGATGATTTAGGAACGGCTTGTAAAACTCCTTTTAAATCAAAAGATATGAGAACCTTGGATATATTGCTAGTAGAAGTTATAAAAAGGATTGCTTGTAGGATTGCGATAGATTTGGCTTAGAATATGGAGGAGAAAGAGGGAAGTTGGAACGTCTCAGAATAGTCCAAATCCTGCAGAGTAAAAGCTGCTCCAACTCCCAAAACCGACTTTGAGCCATCTGCGAAAATTAAAGTATAAGAAGGAAAGAGTGAGAATAAAACATAATTAAATTTTTTATGGGCAGCGGGAGAGGGAAGACACTTGACATACGAACGGAGAAGGAGTAAATCGGACGAGTAAATAAAATCTGGGAAATTATAGGTAAAATAAGGGTATTTGGTGTAGGAAAGAACAAAAGGAGAGAATGCCCTGAGATGTGAAGAAATCAAGGAAACGATTGGAGTTTTACAAAGGGAGAAACGGCACTTGTTGAATATAAACGAGTTTTAGGAATCAAGCAAGTAGGAATTGAAAATATGAAGACGTTTGATCAGAAATTTTTCACTTAGATAAAGTCTTTGCATGCATAAAGGATAGGAACCAATTCCTACCAATATTAGCTTTTGAAAACATTGCAAGGAATAGGAGAGGATTTCAGAATACCAAAGCAAAAACGGAGACATGAATTCTGCACGCTATCGTGTTTGGAAAGAAGATGTTTAGGAGCATTGCCGTAAATGAAGGAACAATAATCAAGCTTGAACTGAATAATAGATTTATACGGAATAAGAAAAACACTGTAGTTGCCACCCCATCTATCTGGAGAAGGAGCTTTTACTAAATCCGTTCTCTTAAGACAGGAAGTGCATAAATAAGAAATATGCTCGCGGAAGGATAATAGAATATCTGCATTGCTCATGATGCTATTAGTAACAAACGAAAACAACCTTTAAACGGGCTGCCAATAATGATTATATACCGTTTCACAGCTGACAGGAGCAGGTAACGGATTAGGACGACAGCTAGCCAAGGATTTTGCTAAACTGGGTTGCAAATTAGCGTGCGCCGACATTGACGAAGTGGGTAATAAAAATGCTGCAAATGAATTAAACGAAATGTATCCAGAGTGTTGTAAGGCGTACAAAGCGAACGTAACGAAGTTAAAGGACATCGAAGAATTAGCGAAACTAGTGGAAGCCGATTGGTCGCAAGTTGACATTCTGGTAAACAACGCCGGATTAATCGTTTCAAGCAGTTTACTGGAAGACAGCGATCAAGAAGTCGAAGGAGTCATTCAAGTGAACTTATTAAGTCACTTTAGGGTAAGTTTTGCTTACTAAAAACTTTACCGTGTTAATTTTTGAAAGAACGGTCGTTAGTGAATTTTATTCATATGCAAAACTATTTTTCAGAATCTGTCGTATTAGTTTCGTTATCCGTTTCATCAGCAACAAATTAACTCTGAACAGTGACACGAATCAGTATTTGTGGCGCCATTTATTCTATTAAATAGGCAACGAAAATACACAAATAAACTGTACTGTCCTTTAGCTGTTGTCATAAAAGAAATTTTGCTCGCTGCTTGCGTTTTTTTCCATATCTTTCTTCAGAATTATTCGTATTCTTCTCATTCAATTATTAGTCTTAAATCTCCAATATCATTCTAGCTCTCAGTGTATTTATACTATCAACCTCTGATAGAATTTCTAACGAACTGACTTTTTCCCTTCCACAATGCTTCCAGGCGGTGTTCCTTTTCTGGCCTTACTTTACCTACTTCTTTTTTTTTAATATACAAACTGTTTATCTAAAGCAAATTATTTTACGGCTAGCTTATTCTCTACCAAACAAAAAGAAATCCTTAAACCGCTTGATGCAATGTATCACAATGGCACACATGCATTTTCGTTGAAATGCATAGGACATCACCATCGTTAGATATCGCATCCTCCCTTTAACATTTATCCAATGATTTCTATACATTCAAAATTGCGTTGGTACCTCGTATGTAATCTTAATTCTTTAAAAAAAAATGTTGCAGTTCTGTTACTGGTCTTTCCAAATTATCCACTTTTTTCATCTACTAACCTTTTTCAAGGAACGGGCAATGAACTAATAAGACAGTGATTCTGAACGGGAATCATATGGCCTCCTACGGAGAGCTGCGACATTTTTTAAAGGAGCCATGAAAAATAAAAATTAAAAATGGAAGTCATAGGGAACCATGAAAATTACGTACTTAAATTATAACACATTACGAAAGCTCTATAGATGACTTTAAAAAATATATCAGCGTATTTCTGGGCTAATAAATTTTAAAATTAACACGTTATCAACTCTGCTAACTGTTACAGATGGTGCGCCAGTTTTTACCCGCGATGATTAAACGTAACAGTGGACACATAGTAGCTATATCTTCTTTATCATCTATGTACTCAGGAAATAATATGACTGCCTACGCTGCAAGCAAATACGGAGTTAATGGTAACAGTACTTATAATATGTCTAATTATTTAATAATTAATAAAAGTGAGCTATTTTAATGTTACAAATATGCATGCACGCGCGCGATTATTTATTCATCTATTTATCTGAATCTATATCGTTAAGATTTCACTTATTTTGAAAGAGGAACCAAATTCGAGTTCCCGCTTAGCGATGTGAAAATTTTACGAAGGTAACTTAATTGGCTTCTGTGGCCTACCTTCCTTTATCTACAAGCGTTTTAGAAACAAAAAAATATTTGCTTGACTTTAAACTTCGGCGATAATAATCAAAAATAAAATTAATAATAAAGAAAAATAAATGAGAAAGAATCGGATTGGAATAGCTGCAGCGTATTTTACCAAAACGATTTCCTACTATGTGGAACTATACCTAATATATATATATATATATATATATATGTATACATATAATAAAATTGATTTTAAAACTTTCCCTTAATTATTGACAACCAAACCACTCTGAACCTACAGAATTCGCATTTATTTTTTGCTATTCAAAACTATTCGGCAAATGCATAATCAATACACACTAATCAACCCGCTGCCTATATCATCAGCCTCGCATACAGAGATACAGTCTCTACTATGATATAAACCGATCAATAGGAATTTCAGTATTAATCATGTAGCCGTCACTGTTGCGTACCGGCCAACAATAGTAAAAAGAGAGATGACATCTAAGAAACCGAAATTCAATAAAATATTCTCGAGAACTAACTTGCATATCATCGCTAAATGGCGTATAAATCCCAAATCCATATCACTCTAGCTCCTATTTCATCCAAATCTGAAGGGTTTAGATGAAATCCAACAAGCAAGCAACGAAACTTTTGATATTAACTCCGCAATTACTGCGCTACAGACAAACACGCATTAAACCTACAACACATAAATCAGCATCGGACTGGCACCAGTACAAGCACGACTAGGTTTCTGTTCAAAAAGAAAAAAATCATCCAAAATTTTAAAGGAAATTTTGGGGAAGAAGTCATACGCCACAAACTTCCGCGGCGACATCAATATCTCTTGACTATTAAGCAATGACACAAAAAAAAATTAAATTCAAAAAAGCTCAAAACCGTCTCAACGGTCTCTCAATTGTCATAAACGAAAAAATTCAAATAATATCAATCGAAAAGAGAAAAGAAAAAAAATAAGAAGAAATAGGATATCAACAAAATGTATACAAACCACCAGAAAGTACGATTCCAAAATAAAAAAGTCTGCAATATGTGTACACACATTCCAAAATTCCAAAATTTGATTTAAGAAGTTCTCAACGAGTTCCATGCGCCCTATATACAATAGTTGTACTGGCTCGACTAAATAATTAAAAATTTTTAATACAAAACAAAACGACCAGTCACATCTGAAACACAATAAAAAAGATCAAATGCAACCTCCACCCACCAACCATTCCAACGGAATTCTAATGAAATAACGAAAGAAAAATAGAGAAATAAAAAGGGTGTGGAAAAAATTAGAACCAAAAGTAATTGGAAAGAAGCAAGACAATAAGAAGGAACAATTAAAACCGACAGTCGCAACATTTAAATTATGTAAAATGTTTTGCCCATTTGTATGTTTGTATGTTTATTTTAACAATATTTTATGCAGTTTCGTCGATTAAAACCTTTTCTTAATCATCGGTTACCAAACCACTTTAAAACAATGCGATTCACATATATTTCTCGATGTTTAAAATTATCGGCACGTTTCGTGACCACGTGATCAGTAGTCGCGGATATTAGTTGCCGCTTTCACCATTAATGTCGTACGCAAAAATACTCATGCAATCTCTAAGTACAAACCGATCGATCAATCATGGTATAGAAATTTTAGTATCAGCCATGTAAGCATCATTATTACGTACCAAGAGATCGAAATTCAATGAAATATTCTCGAAAATAACTACACGGCGCCTAAAACCCCGACCGCTATCAGTATATTATGTATTTAATAATTATCATTGGTACTGACACACCTATAGTATTTCATTTTATTTAAGTTTTTTCTCTCGAGTAACTTTTTCTTATTTCATATTATTAAGTACTGATGTACATAAAGTTTTTTTCCAAATATTTTACTTTCCAAAATATTTCTTATAAAATCAACGAATTTTCTTTTGGCTTTTCGCTCTATATTTCACCTTCAAGCTGGTTTCTCATCTTACTATTTTTAAACCAAAAATTTACTTCATATTAATTTATTTTTGTAATTCCATTTCTTTATTATTTAAAGAAAATGTGGCCAAAGTTATTTGATATTTTCATTTTTTTCTTTCTAGATTTCATTTGAAAGTTCGAAAATTATTACAGTATTAATCAGAGATAGCCAGAAACAACTGAAAACATTAGACGGTATTAAATATAATTACGGAAAAATCAAACAGACTGAGACGAATTATTATGATGTACTTATCGGCAGGAACATTTTCACGCGTAGCCTATCATCACCAGCTAAAAGTAGAAACGACTTTCCGATATATATTGAAAGAATCATATTGAGAATTTTGACAAGGAAGGAAATGAGAGAACATAAGATTCATTGTATGGAGTAGGAAGACCAAGATCCAAAAGCTGAGAATAGAAGAGAGTGAGGAACATTCGAAAAAGACGTAATTGATATCACACAGAAAACGGGAATCTTCTGGGTAAAGAGGGTACCGCGGAGAAGCGACGAGGGAAAAACGGAAAAGTGACGAAGGGAGAGAGGTATGACCGAAACGAAGACGACATATAGCAGTGATCGGGGGACGATAAAGAGAAGAAAACATGTCAAACCATCTGGTCGAAGAAGGTAAGGGCTGAACGAAAAGATAAAAGGAATTATTCGGATTGGAGAAAAGAGAAAAATAAATATCTTTGCATAATGTAATATGGAACTGTTTGGAAATATGATTAATATTGTGAGCAGAAAATTTATGAAGAGGTTGTCCGTTGGAAGCTCCTGAGCGAGCTAAGGAATCAGCCACCTCATTATCCTCAATTCCAGCATGGCTAGGAATCCACAATAAACCAATCTGGATCGAACGGAACAGGAATAATTCGTAAATTAGATATTGTAAAGAAGAAGAACGAAAGGTTGTTCAAGAGAGGGCAACGGTAAGGGAGAAGAAACCGCCTGCAAGACGCTTCCAGAGTCAGATAGAATTCATAGCTTATGATAATAAATTGAATTTAAAGGACGAAGGCAGTTTTGACAATGTTTGGAAAACGTTAGAAATTCCTAATAGGTTTTAAAATGAAGAATTTATGTAACATTAATCTTAAGAAAAGTAAGTAAAGTAGGTCACATACCCTTGACAGGGCGTTGGGATTGTGAAGTTAAGGTTCACAATGTACTAAGCCTAATGAATCTAAGGAGAATACTGGGGCCAGTTCTTTTCTACTTGGGATCCGCCTTTACTTTCCCAGATTTCTCTGGTACCCAATTATTTCAGGCTGGGTAAACTTAGGAGCGACTTGGATCCGGGAGGAGATAAGTCTCGAACCCGTGACCTCTGACTTGGTAGCCAAGCACCTTAACCACTAGGCTACCACGCTGATTAATCTCACGTTTATTTTTTGTTAATTGGAGAATTCCTGTACTCCAGCTGCCAATTAAATATCGGGAAAAATTTGTTTTAGAAAGAAATAATTATACAGTGATATCAGCACATTTCAATCATAAATTACAATTTACACGAGTACTCCTTCATAATGTACAGCGGTATCGACATTTATTATTTCTAGTATTTAACAATGAACTATGCTACAGCGCTTCGGAATGTAACCGATTAGTGTTTTTAAATTTTATAAATTTGTTTATTTAAAAAGATAAATTAGATGTTGAATTTACCATTGCCTAGTTTATTGCTAATAGAAGTATGTAACACCGTTTTTTATACCCCTTCCAGTTTTTTGTGTTCTTTTTTCTAGACGCGTCAACTATGGACACTAACCTAGTGCAAGTGAAATTTTTGAAGTGTTAGTGTGCAACAGCAGGATTCGAACTTGGTCCTACCCCAAAAACGAAATACCACTTCGAAACTGGCTACGTCACGGCAACTGACTCCCTTTCAGAGTCCAGATCTGCTTTGTTCAAATAATTTACTTTACCACAGTGCGCCTAGAATTCCCGTTGCTACCGCAGCAACTTTCTACAACTTTTTAATTTTGGTAAGGTCTACTGAGAACCTGTTGTTATGCCCAATCTCAAACTGATTATAGTCACTACGTATATAATATCTTTCAAAATTATTAACTTCTTTGAATTATGGCTTCCTAGGCAAGTTTTTTTTGTAATTCGCTATAATTTTTTCTTTTTATCCGCTCACGTTCTTGCAATTTACCATTTCACTTCGCAAAAAAATCGTCTCCAGCAACCAGAATAAAACTTCAATTAATCGTTCTGTTTATTCCGTTCTTGTAATATCACCTCTCTCACAATGCCGCAATGATGCTATTGCGCCAACTTTGGAGTAATTAAAAATATAGGTGAATGTAATTCTAGTACGTCTCTTCTTATTGAAACATTATGTATTTGAGACGTTTTCTCGTCATGTAGCTGAACCTGTTCAGACGATATCGCGAACATATCTGATCGGAAATCCTTTAGAATATTCCAAACATTTTAGGCAGTGAATATTTCCGTTATGTATGAAGATGTAAGACTTGTGCCAGATACCCTCGAATAAAAATACGCGCTTCTTTAAATTACAGAAAATCATTAGTCGATAAATTCAGGAAAAGTATTATTTGAATACTATTTGAAAACGTGACGACACGAGGAGCCAAAATTATTATGCTTAGAATGATTAGCTTCTAAAAAATGTAGAATATTTTAAGTAACTAAGTACTTTGATAAATTCGGCAGATATTTTTCAGAATATAAAAATAACGCTTGAGAGCCTTATTTTACCAATTTTAAGAAGACCGAGGTTATATGTTCGTCATTTATATTTTATTTTCTTTTTTGTGTTTATTCACACATAATTTCTACTCATGTGGGAGCCGGTTGTAATGATTCTTTGTTCATTTAAAAACTAATCATTGTCAACGATGGGAGCATGTGAATACCATTGAAAATTGGTGAAGACAGACTGCTTAGTCATTAAAAAACGCGAAAAAATGTGGTCCCTATAGCTATGTTTTTAGTAATGTAACAGATTTGATTAGCTTAAAATATCATTAGTTTATCATGGAAAGAAGCGACAAAAAATTAAAATGTTATCATCGGTGCTGATTATCATGGAAATGTAAATTCGAATAAAGGAAACGAAAACGTAATTTATAAGCTCATGACGGACAGAAATATTACGTCCTACGATTACTGCATATAATTTTTGATCGCCTCGAACGATTCAAATGATTCTTAGTTTATTATAAACTGTATCAGTGAGTAGTGATTGACCGTGTAAGTGCCACCAATGAATACTGAATGAGTATTCATCAAATAACGTTAAAAAAGGTATCATCTTAGAGATATACTTTCTTTACTTAATATAACCAAAAAAAAAAAGATTAGCCAAAAAGTCATCATTAAAATATATGGGAAATATGAACACTCAAATTTTAAAATTAATGGACGATGAACGAGAGTGATTTAAATTATTATGAAATCAGGTTCTCGAAGAAATGTGGAATCAAATGAAGATGATCAATTTAAAACGTCCGAAGTATTTGTATTCTATGTTCGTGTTTTAAAATTTTTATAATTTTCTTCGCAACATATGTTCAGTTTTATGTTTACGTTTTTCTTTTGCAGGGCTATGTCTAAAAACATTTCTAATAAATATACTTTTAATTGTAACTTGTTTCTTTTACCATTTAGAAAACATTTACAGAGTTGCACTTATTACATTGTTTCTGAATATTGTTGAATTTGAATTTGGTACTGGCTGTGAAAGGTTGTTTTTTTTTTGTTTTTTTTATTTATGGTACCAAACCACACACACACACACACACACCGCATGCAACTACCTAGGTTATAACAGTGAATGGATCCACGTTTTAAATCAGACTCCTCAGCTCGTTAGACTGAACGAAAGTCATGAGATTGTTCAAAGCAGTAGGGGTATTTGAGAGTATGTCTGCAAGTGATGTAATCTGGCCGCCCCGCAGCCCATTGAGACGTGTGCATTTCAACAAGATGTGCGAAACCGATGGGCATTCATCGATAGAACAAAGTGGGCAGGTATTTGGCTTTAGAGCTTGTTTGAGGATGAAGTCGTGGGAAAAAGACGTATGTCCCGTTCGCAGGCGATTGACTGCCGAGAACACTCTGCGTTCTGTTCCGACTGGAGGCCACCATGGCTCCGTCGTAGGTTTTAATTCTCTGAGAAAGGTCGATTGAGACATCCAGTCATGATTCCACTGTGCGAAGACTGCATCCGACAGGGAAGTTCTTAAGTATAATGGACCGAAAGCAAATAGCGGCATTGGAGACATCACGGATGACCGAGCGATCAGATCTACCCGTTCATTCCCCGGAATTCCGGCATGACTGAGGACCCATCAAATAAAAAACTCGGCATCATCTCCGGCTCAGCTGGTATATATAAGGTAGCCAGAACCTCTAGGACCATTGGTGATTGCGAGTGATCCGACTGCAAAGTACGTATGGACTGTAAGGAATCAGTCACTAGTAAGTTTTCGAGCGGTTGGGATCTCAGTTCTAAATATGCCTGAAGACACAACAACACAGCATAAATTTCGGCTTCTGCAATCAATACAACGTTGTTCAACCGTATGCCATTTGTGATTCAGTCTATTTCGAAAGCGCATGCAACTGGAGCAACCTTGAATAATATAGCTTTGGATCCATCAGTGCATGCTTTCGAAAATTTGGTATATTTATTAATAATGCCTAGCGCCCTGTGCCCTCGCAGTGCTGGCGGGTGATTGTTATCGGTGAGGGTTGTAATAGATTCTACCTGAAAAGAAGCCCAGGGTGCAGGTAGTTTTGAATAGTCCATTCTGGGTGTAAAGTTAGGCTTTACGTTATTTATCAACAAAATTGCATTGACTTCAGGAGTTAATGTTGTTTAAGAGTATTCTAAAATATATTATATTTTTTTTTAGTGCATTTTTATTCAATTTTTAGAGTAAAAAAGTGGAATTATTTTTGAAATATTTCAAACTAATTTTTATTTTTATTTCACCGACAAATGAGTCTACTCAGTTAATCTTTAAATGAATACATAACATTGATTGCGCAATATCAGCACGTAGATTAAACTTTATTGAAACATCTGTTGCTCATAACAAACACATTTTTCTTAATTTATCTGTTACTTTTTTAACTATTACTGTAGGTTTTATAATGGTAAATTAACAAATCATCCGGCTAAGTTTTAGCTCAATAATTATTATAATGAAGTTTATTAACTGCTGGATATGTTTCTGAATGACTTTGAATATTATTTGAAATGTTTCATCATTACAGGATTTATGAACTGTTTATCAGATGAATTAAACGAAATTCCCGGTAATCGGATTAAAGTGACTACAGTATGCCCTTACTTTATTAACACGAATCCCGCATACAGTAGCGCATGGCAATTAAGGTAAACTCAATACAATAATTCGTAAACATCCATGTAAAATATAAAAAAATTCATCTTTTCTTATAATCAAATCATTAAGATCAACGTATAGTCGATAAAAATATACACTTTACTCGTAATTATGTAAACTTTTGGAAGGAATATGCGCGTTATACACCCTGTCAAGAAAGTATCGGGAATTGTCAATTTAAATCTCCCGGGTAATAGTTAGGCAGATAATTTTTTTTTTCCAGGTTGGTACAACTGTTTTGTATTATGATGCCTATTTTTAGCGCGATCTGTCAACCAGTGTGTTTACAGCAGCTGTTAAAATCAGTCGACCTTGAAGTGTTTTGTCGAAGTTTTACAATGAGTGAAAATATTGAACAACGTACTTGTGTTAAATTCTGTGTTTCGAACGAAATTTCTTGTGCCGATACACTGAAAATGTTACAGAAGGCTTTTAGTGAATCTGCTTTATCAAAAACGCGGGTTTACGAGTGGTACAGAGCGTTCAAGGATGGTCGGGAGACGGTCGAAGACATGCCTCGCTCTGGACGGCCTTCAACGAGTGTGACCGATGATAACGTCGATAAAATCAAGGAAATCGTTGCTGAAAATTGTCATGTGAGCTTGAGAGAGATGGCTCATGGATTGGGCATGTCACACGAGAGCGTACGTACGATTGTGCACGAAAAATTGGGTATGCAACGCGTTGCGGCTCGGCTTGTTCCGAAAGACCTGAATTTCTTTCAAAAAAAGTACCGAGAACAGGTAGCTGCAGACATGCTGGATCGAGCCAATTTGGATCCTACCTTCTTGGAAAAGATAATTACTGGTGACGAGACATGGGTGTACGAGTACGACACGCTTACGAACCAGCAATCGTCCGAATGGCGGCCAATTGGCGCGCCAAAGCTGATCGAAAGTGAAGATCATGTTGATTGTTTTCTTCGATATTCGAGGCGTGGTACACTATGAATATGTGCCAGCCGTGGTACACTATGAATATGTGCCAGCCGGACAGACAGTCACCAAAGAGTTTTACTTAAGTGTTTTGAGACGTTTGAGAGAGGCTATCCGTCGTAAACGTAACGATTTGTGGGTCGACAATTCTTGGATTCTCCATCACGATAATGCGCCGTCTCACAAAGCCATAATTGTGAATGAGTTTTTGGCCAAACACTCGGTAAATATCATCGAACAACCGCCGTATTCACCAGATTTAGCACCCTGCGACTTCTTCCTATTCTCAAAACTCAAATTTCCGCTACGGGGAATGCGCTTCGAATCGATTGATGACATCAAGACGAATGCGACGCGAGAGCTAAAGGCCATCCCGGAAACCGCCTATCAGAAGTGCTTTGCCGAGTGGAAAAAGCGTTGGCATATGTGCATCGCTTCGAATGGATGTTATTTTGAAGGTGACAAAATAAATTTGGATGAAAATTAAAAATTGTTCGTTTTATTTAACAATTCCCGATACTTTCTTGACAGGGTGTATGTTGGTTTTCAACTAATGACCGTGCCGAAAATAATGGAACGTAAATGAATGAAACGATACTGCTTTGCGTGTGTATAATTTATGTGGATTCATTTTTAATTTTAATTAACACGAACTAAACCGCTGTTCGTTCACTACTCTTTTTACTAATTCGCTATCTTTTATTCTTCAATAATTTCTTTATTTATTTACATTTTGTTCACGTTATTCCTTTCCGTTTTCTATTACCTTTTTTCATATTTCACTCATTTCATTTCCTTCTATTTTCTATTCTTTCTGATTTTCGGAACAATGCTTTTTATAACTTTTGCTTTATTTAGTAGGGGAGACTGGGGACAATTGAAACAATTTTCATATTTTATTTTTTTACAGCCAACCTATATTTATTTTTTAAATTAATTTATAGTATATTGCTTGCACAATGTGTAAGGTTTGTAAATATATTTACATGTTTGTCTTATTCCCATATAGTCAAAAAATATTGGAAAAAAATTGACAATACTTTAAATGTTTCAAGTGTCCCTGATAGGGGGACGGTTGAAACAGAATCCAGGGACAATTGAAACAACAGTGATGGATAATACGCAACTATTTGAAATATTTATTTCTTACATACTATAAACAATAAAAATTAACTGATGATACCTTTCTACATTGTTCATGCATACCGATTACTATAAATAATAAAAAAATATGAAATCACTATATCAAAATAAAAAGTTAATATTTATTAATGAAAAACAAGAATTGCCTAGATAATTCGGATTACTTTTGAATTATTCAGAAAGACAATTATGGCGGATATAGGATAATCCTTGTCGAGTGCATTCCTCGTGGGACCATTTACGACATTCCATGCATTGGACCAATTTTTCTTTATTTCGGCTTGTTCACATAAGGTTCCAAACAAATCAAGCAGAAACATTCTTTGGGGGGGGGGGGGCATGTCAACAGTGAAATTTACCCAACGCAGAAAATTGTCCATTATATAAGGAAAAGATTAGAAATTGAGGAGATAAAGAAGGCTAACAAAGGAATTATATTGAGAGAGGGAAATGTAAGAATGGCATGGGTACTATAAGGAATGGAAGGCCAAGGCGCAGAAGATCAAAATACAGGGTAGCACGTTCGGAGGAAATAAAGGGTTCAGCACAACGAATTGAAAGCTCCGAATTACGCTTCATGAAACCATTAAACCAGCCTACTCCTGCTAGGCGATTTATTATCCACGTTTCTGGCACATTAATTGAATACTTTATGGCCAATTCATATGCCAGTTTTTGAATACATTAGCAGCCCTCCTAATAATATATGCAGCAAAAATTTTTTCCTGCTCTGGGTTGAATACGCGTCTTACGTATCGATAACCCATGGTTACGGGAGTCACAGATCGTTCTTCGGTTGCCTTTTTTTTTGTTTTATAACATATCTACTCAATGAGACATGGTTCAATTCTAATTTTTTTGCAACAGATCGTATAGAGAGATTGTTATGCTTCTGCATACTTAAATATAGGTTGTGAATCATAATTTGTTTTCCGTATTCATTTTAGTTTTTTCTGATACTTCATATTTTTTTATGTCGAGCAACACAAAAACACAAAACTCGTCTTTACATAAATTTTTATGGCCACAATGATGTAAAAATCAAAATTCGTTTTACTAGATTTTAAATTATGTTGCAACTTTTTGCCTTCCCATTTAAAATTACCTTTTTATAATTTTTAAACTGTTTAATAACATTTTTGTCAATTGTTTTCATAAACAATACCATTTTCTCGTACGATCGCAAAAATTAACTAATTCAGAAACGAACTACGTGGGAAAATAAGGAAAAAGAGCTTGAAGAAAACATAACGTATATACCTACTTTCATTTACTGTTTCAATTGTCCCCATAGTAGGTAATTTAATAAGATCCATTATATTCTCTAAACTGACTAAAATTTTTACAAATACTAATAACACTATCAACGGATAAAACATTAAAATATATAATAAATATTTTAAAAATCGGATATTTATCTTTTTTTTCGGTGTATCACAATTATAATCGCAGTACAAAATTTTCCAAACACTACGCTAAACTCTTTTAACTATTCTACACGTGATTACTGCCGGTTTTAGTCAATGAACGAGTAGTAATTGCAACAATTCATATCAATGTTCACATGAGTAAAAAAAATACCGGTAGTATTATTTTGGAGAGTGTTTCAATTGTTCCCAGTATCCCCTACATGGCGACTTGTTATAAGCAAATCGCTTTATATCTTTTTGAATTTCATTTTATAAATTAATCACCAATGAAACTTCTGCATATTTAAACGGTAGAGTTGAATAACGAAGATAATCATAAACGAATACCTTCTTTTGAAATATTTCTTATTTTATATTCACGAATTTTCAGATCTTAAGGTGTTCATTCAGCCTTTTCTTTCCTCCCTTCCCTCGTTTAATCTTTTCCCCTGCCTTAGCCGTTCCATTATTTCCTCCATAGTTCGCCTGCGGGTCAATTATTTTATTTGGTGAATTTGAAAAATGAGTAACGTAGCGTATTTTAAATTGATTCGTTCGAAAATGTAAAACCGTAGTAATACAGCAAAAAACATGAAGTTCATTCTAAAGTATTAGTATATATGAAAAAATCCTACTTGATAAAAATAACGTATCCATCATAAAATTACATGTCTTAAAGCTAAGCAGAGTAAATACACGTGACAAATGATTGTCTACGTATGTGTGTAATGTTTGTTTTCTTTCATTTTTCTTTCTTTTTTTTTTTTTCTGAATAAAGCCTCGTTAATTATGAACATTAATTTAGCGCACGTGAAATATGTTTACATTTCTAATGTGCGGCAGCGGGATTCAACTAATTCTATTAAATATTAGTAAAATTTATTCAGGTAATATACACAACTAGCCGCTATGTGTGGTTTTTCGGCACATTCGACAGGACATTCACGTTCAATTAAAAGAACAAACGTCATCGTTAACTTTCTGTCTTGTGTTAGTTTTCTTCTGCGGTCGCCGTTTATGGAGCAGCTATGTAGCAGAGGTATTTGCGTTACAATGCAAATTTATGTAAATTTTCCCGCCGTTTTAGAAAATTAATTGGAATTGTTAATAAAAATAGACTGGTGTGGTGGATTGAAAATCGCGATATACTTGCTAAAGAGGAGTGTTTGGTTTCTGTCCGCGCACGGGTACTCAGAGAACTGCATTACGTCATTTTTAAATGACACTTATCAGAACAAATAATTTTTGGCGGCAACACTCCTAGACGTTAAATTGGAGTATTTGAAATATTTCTAATCCTACCCTTTTTAACCGGTTCATTACAATTAACATTCCTTACACACCGTCAAACTTTTGTGCAGTCTAATCTCAAGCAGATCAGTTCACATCTTAAATCTTGATTTGAGATAAGTTGAAATTTATACAGCTTATATAGGTTTTGTTCTGGAATCCATTTTGAGCGCGTTGCTTTTTAATATTTACATTTTCTCTATATTTAATATCCAATTACCAGCATCTACCGAAAACGTGGATGATTTTTTGATGTACACTACACATAGCTGTCTTCAGCAATGTTCGCAAAAAAATCATGTATCTATCGACCTTTGTTACGATTTTTTTGAGAATACGAAGTTGGAATTGTCTCACGTGAAATCATCTGCTTTCTGCCGAAGGTCATTCTCTATCGTTATAAAATGTAGATTCTAATTCAAAATTGCTCTATTAGTGTTGCTAGGAATGTTAGATATTTAGGTTTATTCTTGTATTCTAAACGAGCATGGACTCGCTATGTACACACTATTAAATCTTATAATTGCATCGTGTAGACCTTTAAAAGCTATTAATAATTATTTTTAGAGAGGGGATCTGGTCATCGTAAACCTACTACACTGAAGTTTCGTTACATCTAAATTAGATTATGTAACCATCCATTTTTTACAGATCATCTGCCAAAGCTAAATTCAGGAAATTTGATTCCTTATTGAATCTCAGTTTAAGATTAATCATTCGTAACATAAGGTCATCTCCTACCGTCTGCCTCCTTAAGGAAACTAAAATCATTCCTTTATGTATTAAAATAAGTTATCTAACAGACAAATGTTTAATGAAGTATCGTAATTACGAGAATATGCTGCAGTTAAATAATATTTGTAAGTTCGTCCGGCATTAAATGTATCTCCTGATTAATAGAATAACTAAATATCACAGGTTTAGTTCAGTCCTCATAACAGCTTTTTTATCGAGTTATTTTTATTTACCGTACGACCATATTTTTATTCAATTAGACACGATAATATTAATTCTTTTAGTACGAATTATCCAATACTTGCCTGAAAATGTTGTAAAGTATATATTTTTCTAAGCATTGCGAAGGATTTATCCTAATTAATGGCTGATGCATACAGATAACGCTAAATTCCGTGGACCCGATGAAAACGTCGCAGTAAGATTTATCATACAAAGTATTGCAGAGCAGGAATTTGGATTGCTCCCAAAGGCTTCCATCTTCACAGCTAAGAATGCACAGTCTAATGCGGAATTTTTTATATTCTCGAGTAGCCTAAGATCGTTCGAAATAGTAATTTTCAGTATAGTTATCATGCGACAATTTATAAAATCAAAAAGCGTATTTTAATATTTCGAGACAAGAAGGAATCATCAAATTTTGCCGGATTCCCGGTTACCGTGGACTTTTATTAAATAAAAAAGTTGGTTTTCAGAATCTACTTGTGGTATTTAAACGCTATTAAATGTCAAGTTGGGTCAACTTACTCGTTTGTTTGTGAATAAAACGTTTTGACATTTAGATGGGTTGAACGGTACGCGCCAAAGACATACCCATTTCGTTAGTTAATTTAGATGATTTTGAACAGCGGTGTTAGCATATACAGCATTTATATCAGACACGAGTAAATGTCGACAACGAATGTAGCCGGTAAAGTTAGATTAGAAACTGGCATGTCAGCGGTATAGATGAAATACGATAATGGCCCTTACAGACTGCCTTATGGTACTGACAGTTTGATAGAATATACTTCGAATATACATCATTTATTCTAACGGTAAACTAGTGTTCAAACAAGTACGATTTAAACAGTGTATAAAATATTCGAATTATTATTTTCTCCAATAATTATGTTACAAATTAACTATTATATTTCAATAAGAAAATAATAAAAGTTTATTATTACGAAACCAACAGTTTAGAAGCATTGTCAGTTGAAGATGCATCTAAAGAAATCATAAAAGGAATAAGGAAGAACGAAGTGTTATTTACGATACCGCGACATATGTACTGGATAATAATGACCATGAAGTACGTTTTTCTTCACATAATTTTCTTTTTATTATGAAAAGTGTTTAATAATTTTTTTGAAAAAAAAAAATCGATAGTAAAAATAGTACATATATGTTTGCAGTTCGTCTTCAACAATTATTGATATGTAAACATCTTAGTTATCAGACGGGGCTTTTTTATTAAAGCGAAAACATGAAATTAATATAAGTTGATTTTACGCATCATTGTGTAAAATTTTGATGATACTGTGCGAATGCATATGTATAAATTAGTTTACTATTTCTCTCTACTTTTCGTACGTAATTAGTATCTACCAAAGGACACGGGTTCGAGACTTGTCTCGTTCCAGATCCGAACTGCTCCCAGGTTTGCCCAGCCTGAAATAATTGGATTCTGGGAAAGTAAAGGCGGATCCAAAGTAGAAAGGAACTGGCTCCAGTATTCTCCTTAGATCCATTAGGCTTAGTACCATTATGGAAAGCTTAACCGCACAATCCATGATACCTTATCAAGGATATATGGGACTTACTTTGCTTTTAGTGTATTACGTATGCGGTGTAGATACATACATATATACTACTACAAAAGCAAGTATGTTAACGTACCCCAAAAATACACAGTGCTTGGACAAATTTTGATTTTTATCGTTATTAAACGTACGCATCATGTGTATCAAAAGCGTGGGCATGTGTGTTCGGCCATTCGTATGCACACTAGTCACATACAGAACCACTGAGTCCTTGTATATCAGTGACATCAGGTACTTTTTTAAGCGTGTGCGTTACGACTTCAGTTTGGACGATATCTTCTCATTGTATCCTTGCTTACCCTAAATAATATAGTATCATAATTTCTCCAAATCAAATCTATAGTAGCTTATACGTTTGCAACATTTTGTTTTTTTATTTTGATTCCTCTGTAACATTTCCACGTAACGACGAAAAGGATTTTAAAAAGCTTACCTTTTTACATAAAAAAGTCAGTTAAATTTATATAAAAATCCTACGTGAAACGAAAAGAAGAAATTTTGGATGTGTGTATTTTTTGTTTTAATTATTTCATACAACTGAAAGTATTATTCATTTGTTTAAACGTATTCTATTAAATTCTACACATTTATGAATTTATACTTGACGATTATTTCTAGTTACATAAGAGCTCATATAATTATTGTACTCTCCGGGTCTATGAATTTTTAAAATCTTTTAATGAAGCGGAATTGAATGTACTTTCTATAAATTAGCTAATAAAAATTTGACGCAATTATTAAAATTTTCTCTATAAACATAAAAGTCTGCGAGAAATTCACGCGAAGACGATAAGGAATACAATTACAAGCAATTTGTAAATTTTAAATATTTTGTATTTTAACATCGAAAACTTCTGAAATTTTGCTTAAAATCGAAAAAAATTTTATCTACAGTTCCACCGAAATAGTTCGATTCAACTATTATCCGGTATGTCATATCATAATTTCTTTAAAAGTTGAAATAATTTGCTAAAGGTTTTTTTTTTTTTTGTACAGGTTATTTCCGGAAAGAACGAACGATTTATTCAAAAAAATATTCGCCTTTAAAGTAGCGCCGGTTAGCAAAAGCATGAAAAGTATATTACCATCAACCGACATTATAGCCGATACTTTTCACAATAAATCCATTTCATAAATGCATGTTGTCTTTTCTATATTTTCTATATTCTGAAGCGACATCTTGCTTTTTAAAGATCTGTACAATATTGTAAATGTAAAATACAAAATTAAACAACACGAACTACGAGCAAAAATAAATTCGAAATAATTACGATTTTATTGGAATTGACAATTTTAACGCAAAACGCTTGTGAGACTGCTGTTTGTTTTTTTCTAAATTTCCGGTTTGGAAATTATTCCAAACAATAGAACGGCAGCTTGCACACGAACCTTGCTCCGCTCCTATGAACATAAATCCAACAAACTGAAACAAGGACAAACAAGATATCGGGCAGAAAAAAATTATTTTTCACTCATTTGAAGAGCTGTTTTATTTGCATATTTGAAATATTATATTTTATATTACTTTACAGCAACAAAAGTTAACAACAACGTTTGCAAAGCATCAAAAGCAAACACATTCCCACTAAAATAGGCTTTGAATTATTAAACTTTTCGAAATTTACATTATTTCATGGGGCTTAAGGAGTTCAAGTCTTCGCAAAAAAAAATTTTCGAAATGTTAACAAAATAATGCTAGGCCTAGCTAAATTTGATCACTTCTACGCGCGCCACCCATTGCGCAGCAGACAGTAATCAACGGATCCGTTATTAACATAAAAAAAGTCGTCTAAAAAGAAGAATGTAGAGTTTATTTGTCGCTATTGGTTATGTTTGATCGGTAGCGTATTTTATGCAAATACAAAAGAATTTTTATAATCATCGAATAAAATATATATTACAAAACCGCTTTTATTTTTCACTTTAAATAATATTCGCTTTTACCGAAAATTTTAATTTTTTTCCCGATTTTTCGATGAAATCTCTGCCCGATTGAGTATGTGCCATAATTCGTAAAATATAAAATTATCATCGTTATTTGACGTTTGCAAGAAACCCGATCAGGGCACGCTAAATGTGCCTATACCGCATTGAATGGATCATATAGAATAATGACAGGATGTCTAAAGTCTACAAACACCGGCCAGCTAACCGGAATCACGCCGCTAAACATACGGAGAGAAGTTGCATCAAGCACGGAACAGAATGTGCAAATGGATGAGGAAACACACTTCATGTATAAGACTAAAAACCCGTCAAACGGGGACTTAAACATCGGAAGAAAAGTTTCGTAAGGTGCGCGGAAAAATTAAACAGAAAATCGGCCGCCGATGGAAAACTTCACAAATCGAAAACTGAAACAAGTACCGCCAATTAAGGATCAAAAGCCAACCGGCGGAAATGAGGCTACTCTAATGATGACGACGTGAATATGAGGCAATATATGACCCAACTTCAACAATACTCTACTTGACTAGTCAATTATGGCAAGACAGATTTAAATTTACCGTACGACAATATTTAGAAAATAGCCCTGTATATTGACACGGGAAAAATTTATTATGCCTTTATGGCAGACACGATAACAAGCAATATTTGTTTTGAATTTAGTATTATAGGATGAATTATTCTAATTCTTAACCAAACGTACGGAATTCTAGCGCATGTCAAATTACTTTTCACTTGCCTTCCTTCCGGTTTCTTTGAAAATTTATTTTTCGATAAAATATGTGTATTTCCAAAAATATTCTACAGCTCACACATTACATTTTGGTCTTACTTATATAAATGTAGTTTAAATCTAGAATACATTTATTCAATCATGATCATAGTTACAACCAGGAAAGGATAAAATTATTTTATTACTTCAAAATTAACGGACAATTGTTGTAGGATTTTTTTTTTTTTTTTTTTTTTTAGGAATTTATATTTTAATAATATTACAAATATTCGTGACGCAAAAATATTTTCATTTCATTCTCTGCAAATAAATTTAAAATCGAGTACTACTCATTAAAACTCATATTAATTAAGAACCGCTTTATTTTTAACATTATAATTATATTACAGCAATCTCATCAAAAATCCATAAGTAATTACTACAGCGAAATTTTTCTTTACTGTGTTTTGATGCTTTCGCAATTTAAATTTTACAGGTGAAATAATTTCCAAAACAAAAACTAATTTTTACCTCACGCAGCCAAGCACTCCTAATATGGATTACTAATACCGACCGTTTTGATAAAAACAAAATCGTATATTTATGAAATTTTCAAAAAAAATTTCCCTTCCCGACAATAATTCGCAACTTCATTAGGAGACAATGGATGATATTAATAAAAAAAATGGGGAAAAAATTCTATTTATATAAAATTTAGATTTTTCTTGTTATACTATTGCACTTACAACAACTTAAAGGTAACAGCTGTAGTCCATCTGTGAAGGTATCTTAATTCGTTTTCTAAATTATCCGCAAGAATTTAAATAATCGCTTTACAATAGCATGATAAAAAGTAAACTCGAGAAAAAAATCCGATGTTTTATTATAAAAGTTTTACTACTTTCGGGTTTTTTTTCATTTCTAAGAACTCAATTGTTACCACATACTAAAGTTTCTATTCATCTGCTCTTTTCAAACAAGTCTATGAAGTTTGATTTTAACTTTTCAATAATACTTAGATTAAAAAAAAAAAAAAATTTGCTTCAGATAGGAACAGTTCCGTCTATAACAGATTGTCTAGAAAACGATTAACTACATTTAACAAATCAAAGTGTGACTTATTCTTCGAAATTCAGGCGATCCCATTAAAACCCTACGTGTAAAGGAAATGATAGGAAATATAAAAACAAATATTAAACAATTCTAAAAAATTGCTAGGACGACCATTATTTATTGTTGGTTTAAGGAAAAAATATTAACTTTTCGTTTTCTAATCGAATAAAAGGTAATTACTTCAAGTAGAAAAAAAAGTTATATACATAAAATTAAGAAACAGTCCGTAAATGTATGCCTAAAGAACACGTAAATTATTAATTCTACACTCGTAGTTTAAAAAACTACTATTAAAACCTTAACCGAACAAATAATTTGTTTCAAATGCATTCAGAGTTGATTGCGGAGTCGAAATCACCCACTTCTGCCACCGGTGCATCAAAACAATCAAATATAATTTCGACGATCAGTGGCTTTAATACTCAGGAATAAAGAATAACGTTAGAGAAAGATTGCAAAATTATGTTATAACTATCGTGTAGTTATTTAATTCATTGTAATGAATGTATTCTGAGATCAGAACAAAACTAACATCGTGATACTGAACATACAAACAGTTGCCTAAAAATCTTTCTCTGAACTCCTTCCCTTAATATAATGTATTTATGTTAAAACTGATAGCTGTATACTGCGTAACACTTTACCTATTGTTTTTCTTTCTTCTATGTTCTAACTTTTAATGAAGTAAATTATCAAATTCTTTTTCACGTCTTTCATAGAAAAGAACTGTGAATATCGCATAAACCAAAATCTTTTTAATTTATTACAACTAATACGCTTATAGGGAAAAGGTATGGAAAGAAAAATTTTTAACAAACTGCAGATTATCTTGACTGCCTTTTCAATTGCTCCCGGCCACCCATGTAAAATTAAATCGAAAATATTAAAAATTCAAATGTAATTACAATAAGGACCAATTAAGACTAACAACTGGGCAAAATTAGAATGAACTATACAGAAAAGAAAAATTTTTAAATTCTACTTTTATCAGAACCGAACTAAAACAACAACAGTAAAAAAATACTTCATTCAAAAAGTTATAGTTTAGATGATTTAAATATAGTCGTTATTATAATCAATGCTTGTTTACCTTTTTTTTATTATTACTCTAGAAATTGAAATTGAAATTCCTCCTTTTTCTGTCAAATCATTGTAGCTAGCGGATAGGTTTCTTACGAAATGCCGTACACCCGTCAGCCTCAGTTTACTTTAACCTTACGTGGATATTAAAGATAATTGAAAATTTAAAACTTCCAAAATACCGATAATATCTGTAAGTGCTGTTGTACTTCAGCGATATTCCTCTACTACTATATTTTCGTAACTTTCATCGGTCTTTAAATACCCATACGCTCATCATTGTTTCAAAACACAAGTAGATCCGGACTTCTTTCAGCTTGTTAATTGGCAAGATATTAGCAGAGGATTTAACTCAACAATTTTAAACCATTGGCCAAATTTTCAACATATCTTTACTAATGGTTCTAAATATCATAATTCCTCAAGTGCTGCCTTTTTCATTCCATACCTTAACTTAATTAAAAATTCTCTTTTCTTCGTTTCACCTTCGTCACTGACCTTTTTGAATTAGCAAAATTTTTTCAAAAATATTGTTATTCTGTCCGATTCTATGAGCTGTTTATCTGCTCTGAAAAACTTATCGTTCAGGACAAAATCGCGTTCACATATTTTAAAAATTAAAAGCTTAGTAGTAGCTAGCGTAACCGTGAACTTTGTTTGACTCTCTAGGCATACAGATATACATGGTAATCCCTTTATTGTGCAACAGTATAAAACACTTCACCACAACATTCTTATCGTTTCTTGGTTTAGTTATTCTGCTTCTACGAACACCAGCTAGTCCTTTGTTACAATATACCGCCTCCGATTAGGTGTAAACCGCCCCTATTTTCTGATATTAAACTGACATGAAATGTAATAGAAAAAGATATTACAGCGTGTTACTAAAAATTACGCATTACGTAACAGTAACAAGCATTTTATTTACTCAGAAAGCTGATTACAGATGGATTAAAATATACAATTAATTAACGTTTCACCGAACCCTTATATTACTTATTGACAATTATTTACGTGAATGCCAAAATTACAGATTTTTATGTAACATAAATAATTTAATATTTTTCGTTTGCCGAAAACTGTTATCAGACAATTTAAAACAATGACTACAGTTAACTTTCCAATTAAAAAAAGTAACAAATGTATTACATTATTTTTATTAATGAGAATTATATTAAGATTTTACTATTGAATTACTCTTTTCTAGAAATTAAAATAAACAACACGATAAAGACGATTTTTAACTTATTATTAGAAAAAAATAAATTCGAAATTAACAGCTTTTAATTAATTATTTTATACAAATAATAAACATCATTATACATTAGTTAGTGAAGTAGATTAAAAATATATTTATAAGAAAGTTACGAATAAAATGATTATTTTTCCCAATTTATAAGATACAAAAATTAAGACATCAGTTACAAAAACAAAATTATTTATTAATATTGCTTATTATAAATTCAATTTATCTTACTATGGAATTTAAATAATATATAACAACTGAAAACAGCCATTATACATGGTTTATAAAATACCTACAATTTATATATAACGGCGACTACAAGCAAAATACTCGACGCAAAATTCAGTTTATTTCTTTTCTAGGTTTTTCAACTTTTCTTCGGCTTTACGTAACGCTTCTCCATGACGTTCTATTTGTTCTTTGTGAAATGATATCTCATCCGTCATATGATCTTTTAGCTGATGTAGTTGATCTTTTTGCTAATAAAAAATTAACGTTTAATAATTCATAAGTTTTGATAATCAACAAAACCATACTATATAATGATTTAAGAAAAAGAGGAGAGAGTAATTAAAAACCAATATTTTAGGAAAATAAACCTTACCAAATTATAGAAATACTGATCTTCCTTAGCAGCTTCCATCTTTCCAAAGGCGCCACCAGCTTCACGAATTGCACCAGCTTTACCAGCGTCATCTTTTGCATAACATCGGGACATACTGAAATATTTTATACCAAAAAGTTGATTACTACGTTTAATACATATTCTTAAGCTTTTTTTAAGCTGCATATATATTTCATTAATTTCTCTTCAAATAAATTTCATTAAATTTAGTACGACCGCTACTTCTTATGTTATGATAAAAATAAACTTTAAATTCGACATATATCACAATGCGTAATTTTAATTCACGTAATAATAAAACTAAATAAGTTTGTAAAAACTCAGTCTATTGTTATTTCATTAGCCTTAAATTTTAATTTTTAAATAATACGATTGTTTCGTTTAAAATTAATAAATAGTGCAAATATATAAAAATTCAGCACACTTGTAGATCTTCAGTTTGTTCAAATGCTATTTATATGTAATACCTTGCATGTAGATGTATACTAATTTGTATATATATATACACATATGCATATGTAAAATATCACATCACTGCGAAACTATAAATATGATAAATTACACATATTTTTATTACGATTCTAAATTACTTAAATCAATAAATTTTGCTGATTATAAACAAAACGTAGGAGATCTCTTCAAAAATAACACATAATTCATTATAATAGATCACAAAAATTATGCAACAGAGTATATAGCGTATTTTATTTAAATTTAAACGTATCATTTAAACTTTACTTACTTTATATTAAGCCTTTTTGTTGATCCAATAAAATTAACTGCACCTTTGAAAAATTTCATTTTTAAATTTACTGTTTTCGGGTTCAAGTTCAAAACGAACTCTCATAAAAATTAAAATTTTACTTTTTGATAGTCGAACCGTATGTCAAAAAAATTTGAAGCCAGCATCGTTACAATAAAACCTTTGTCGCACTAAGCAAATGCATTTTAATGAATTTAAATTGCACATTACCGTTGGGCTATTGCATTTCACTAGGATTTTTTTTTTTTTTTTGTTGCTAAATTAGTAATCAAAGTGTTCAATTAAAAATTTTAAATTCAATTTAAATACCATTTAAGAACACATACAGGAAAGAATTTATATACCATTAGATAATGCCAAAAGCAAATTTTTTTGAAAGCTAAACAAAAACATTAATTAAGAGCATATACTAACCAATTGTATATTTCTGAACGCTACCGTAGCTAAAATTACAACAAACAAAAATTTTTTAAAATGAATATGTAAAAAATGTTTTCAGACAGAACTCATCTTCAGTACATACAAAATACACTTACATACATTAAGCCAAAGATGAACTTTACTTGAAAACATTTCTTTGAATGTTTATTTCTGGTAGGTTTTAATTTGTTGAAAGTTTTGTAATATTATTTTCATTTTTTTAATAAGCAATATAAACCTTTATACTATGTTACGATAGCTAAATTTCTTAAAATTTTAGTTTCAGTTGTAACCAGATGAACGTTCACGTACCTGTGAATATTCCTGGAAGCAATTTTTTATAGTTTTTTGTTAAGAGAGATACAAATTAATGTCTACATAATTTTAAGCACTGTTAGCAGAACTATTATAAAAATTCTTCGATTAATTAGTATTAATTTTTTTTTCTGTCCTGGCGTAAAACCATTTGGCCAAATTAATATTAATAATTAATGAACATTTTTAATGATAATATTTATATATTTTCACATCACTGGAAACCATTTATAGTTTTAAAACAACATGTATTTACATAAACAGTCAATTGAGTATTCAAACGAATTATATGTCATTTAGAATATATTTATTTATTTTCTTTTTTTGCTAATCTGTATCTAGCCCATTGGGCTATCACTAGATTCTGTTGCATACTTTAAACACTTGAACAATCCTCGCCCATTGACGTAGGACCCAAGCTTAATTATATAGAAATAGATTTAGATCCCACATTGATAAATTTATTTAACACGCTTTAACTTTTTTTTAAAGTGAAACTACATAGATTCTTTAGTGTTCATGAAGATACGTCATGCAATTGATTATAATTTAATCAGCACTAAATAACAATTTTTAATTTTTGCAATAATTTTGATTTTGTTTAAAGAAGTAAGCTATTCTCTACCATTTTTTTTTTTCTTATAATTTTCAATCTTCTTTTAGACACTGTTGTAAAATTTTGTTCAATTTTTAACATCGTACACTAAAAATTGCGTTGTTGTCTTCAAAATTAAGAACAAAATTTATCATGCCGACGAATCTGTCTCAATCATCAGTCATATATTTTAAGAGTTAAAAATTGTTTACAGGAAAAATTAAAGTATCATTTTCGTATAAGTCATAAAATTAAAAAAGATAAAACAATATGATTAACAGAAAAAGAAAAAAAGTATAAATTACCAGACAAGTCGGGAGCGGTATGTTCCACTTTGGGAGCGC
Organism: Icerya purchasi; assembly: GCA_039619475.1. Classification (NCBI taxonomy): domain Eukaryota; kingdom Metazoa; phylum Arthropoda; class Insecta; order Hemiptera; family Monophlebidae; genus Icerya; species Icerya purchasi. The sequence goes on from CM077115.1 coordinate 352,986,309, forward strand.
AAATTATTTTAGCTTCTGTGATCATATGCGTATGTATTGGCACATAGCTGAAAATACACTATATAAAACTGCTTTAGCAAAGAAATGTATGTAACTAGTTGTGGGACTGTTCTGTAAAATCTAACTAGTTGGATACAGCAATTATAGTTAGTTTGTAGTACTAAGAATCATTTTAATTCATCTTTTATGTGAGTAGCGAAACAATTCATCATAATCTGAATCTACGACGAGTTGTAGAAACTTGCCACTGGAAGTGTATCACGATGTTCACAAAAACTTTGAAGAGTATGATAACCCATTGGTTTATAGAGCGTGCAGAGTATTTTTACCAGACGATTCAATTAAGAAATTGAGACACAAGGTATACTATAATGCTTTCGGTAATTGCAGTCAAAGAATTATAAAATACATGAATAGGCTGTAATAGCATAACTAGCGGAGGAGAGGTTTAACCAGCCTCTTGGTGGTCTGAAAGCTTTTTCAGTTGTTGAATTAATACTCAATATTTTTATATTTTTTTATTTGAGAAACAAAATTTTTTTAGCGTTAAAATTAAACTTAATAGTCAGATAAAACCATACATTCTTCTGCTATTTATTGATTTATTTTTACTCAATGATGTGGAAAAATGAAAAAAACAAACTTACCCCATTTGAATTTTTTTTTGACCCAGTCACAGTAGAGTAACGAATGAACTAAGAATTTTAATATAACGTAGTAATAACTTTTTATACAGGCAAGTGATTAAAAAAAAAAGAAAAAAAAAGTATTAACAGGATGTGCGCATTAATTTTTAATTAAAATAAAAATAAGCTGTGCAAAAGTTTACGTTTGATTTCTCCCAGAATGATGAAATTTAAAATCATATTAGTTGTATGTATTAATTCTGATCAGTTTTGAAATTATTAACATTTGATACTGATAGCACGAAATTGTAAATTCCGGAATAATTATTTTCCCGATATAGTATTTTAATACTGGTGTCAACATGCCAATATTTTGTATGCAAAACAACTTTAATTGAATTTTTATTATACTTTTCATTCCACGCGTCTATTTTCGGTGGGAACTATTTCAAAACAATTCACATTTAACTCTAACGTTTTGAAACAGATTACACACTGTTCATTATCAATAAGACCGTTTCTACCGAAAATAAACGTGTGGATAACTTTAACACTTTAAAAAGCCAATCTTTGTTTAGATACTTTTATTTTTAATCCTAATTCCACTGTTTAACTATGTTAATTAGTAATTAGTAGCGCAAAAGATAATTTATTTCAACCTTTTTTAACCGGTATGTCGCAAAAAAAAAAAAAAAAAAACGTAATGTAATTAAAAGAGAGTTATAAAAAACTGGTGATACTATTAAGATCCGTTCAGTAATATACTATTATCACTTAATATAATATTTTTTTTCAACTCTAATACATACTTTGTGAATAGTAAAATAAAAGTTTTAAATTTATATTTTAACTCAGTTACACTGTAACACAAAAAACGAACTTATAAATTATAAAAAAAAAGAAACCAAAGCAATAAAAAAGAAAGGGTTTTTGGGCGGCATTAAAAAACAAAAAAACATGGGAAGAATATAATAAAAAAATAGGAAAAGCGGTTCTGATGACCCCTGGAATCAGTTGGAGGGAATCGCTAAAGACAATTGTCCTAGAAAACAATAGGTAGTCAGTAAAAGATGAAATCGGTTATTCAGGAAAACAATTAAAAAACCTTAAATGAGTTGACAAAAATCTTCGCGACCGTTTTTCCAAAAAATGCAGTGGAAATTTAGAAGTTATTATACTATTAAGAATTTATAGATATTTTACGTACACGAATGAATTGGAAATTTTTATTCATTCCATTATAATTCGAGGTTAATCAAATACAATTATAGTTATGAGTAACGAATGTGGCTTTTTTTGTACAATATAAACTTTCAAGATATCCTTCACTCTTATTTAGGATTTGAGGAAAAATGAGAGAAAAATAAAAAACTACAGAAAGAAGAATCAATCATAGAGCAAATTTAATAAATAGAGGGAGGGGGGGAGACAGAAGTTTGAACTGAAACACAGTAACTGATAGAAAAAACTAGGAATAACAAACTTTTTTTTCTCAGAAATCAGCTTTTAGACGAATAAACGACACTATTGTAAAATAAATATATTAAAGATGTGTGATGGTCACGACAAAATATTAAGTAAAGTATTGTAAAAATCGTTAAAAATAGGTAAATAGCAAAACCGAGAAAATGGAACAATAAAAATATGTTTTAAGGGGGTATTCTAGTCTAGAGGCACGAATTTAGGTTTCTTCAAATTCAATAAAAAAAAAAACAATAAATATTTTTACTATCTATTTTTTTTTTACCATTTATTTATTCATGTTTTAAAAATACACAAAAAAATTATCAAAAAAAAAGTCAAAATTCACAAAGTTACAGACTGATGAAGTGGAGGGGTAAAAAAAGGTTGTGTCCTGGTTGACACGATTCCAACTCTTCTAGTCATCTAAAACAAAAGAAAAAAAAAGGTTCTTAATTAGTAAGGATGTGGTTATAGCCCCTACCTCAGAGAAGAAAAAAAAAAAATTCTCCTAAAATGGCGACTGTTTGAAAAAAAAGGTCGATTTTTTACCTGTTTTTTGACTTTTCTAAATTTTTTAAAAATAGTAAAAACCCAAATTTTGCCTTTATTCTGGTAGAGGCCATAGAGAGATATATAAAGAAGATCCATACCAAATTTCAAGTAAATCGGTTTATTAGAACTTGAGATATCATGTCAACCGTGTTGAAAAAGGTAGTTTCGAGAAAAACGCGTTTAAAGTTTTGAAGATTCAAGTAAAGTTTCAGGCAGTATAATTCATAAAACGGTATGTTATACTTACATTTTCTTAATCGGCGATTCCTGCTTCATACAATGGACCTTCTTCTACTTCAAATTGTACATTTTCTGAAGTTCTTTCTACTAAACGAGCAGTCCTAGCTTCCTTTGAAGCATCAGAAGCTCAGATTTCAGAGCGTTCAATCCGAATTGCGTCCCGCCTGATAGTTTAAATGTTCCTTTATTTTTGTCTATCTGGACGCACAGCACTTCCTTTGTTACTTTTCTTATCCATTTTACATTTAATAAGTAAAATATTCACTTAAAATTTTATATTTTTGGACTGTACACGGAGTACACACGTCTACGTTGCTTAAAGATTGAAACGAAACTGACCTGAACTGAACACTAAACAAGAAAAGATTTCAACAAAATACGTTACAATGGCCTTCAGTTAATCGATTTTTAAATACATATAATGTATAAAAGAGTTTGATTTATCCTTAGGCAGTCGAAGAATGTCTACCGTGTCTATTGTTTGATCTACTCCGACTGAGTCGATTTAGTTGCCGCGTCACGAAAATAGCTATAACTCCGTAAATAATTTTAATTTTGAAATTTTTTTTTAGAGACATATTCTTAAATGTCTAAACTATCAGAATATGAAGAAAAAAAAACGATTTTTTCATATTTCTAGACTAGAATACCCCGCTAAGATAGCCGACATAAACATAGAACAAAAATTACACTAAACGGTGAAAACAACGCGGATGAGTTTCGATTCGGAATAGGAATCTGCAAATTCACCGAGAATGAAAAACACCGCAGAGCCGCAAGCTGCGCTTCTGTAAAGTTGGAAGTTTCAAAAACAATATAAAATACGTAAAATTAAATTTAAAAAACTTATTTGGCGAGACAAATAAAAGAAATGTAAAATTAGATACTTATATTCCAAAATTCGAATTTAAAAAAGTTATCTGTTTTAAAATTTTAAGTATATTTGATATTTTTTTTCATATACCTAAGGCAAAAGAAAACATTATTGAATCAATTTCTCTCGAGCATCATAAATATCTCCCAATTTATTATTATTATTATTAATAAGTTAAATTAAATTAACGTGCTATGTGCAGCAGAAAGAGGATTAAATTAAGGGATTTACGAAAAAACAGGATAACGGTAGACACATAGAGGATGTGTCGTTTTTAAAGGGGAATGGGAATGAGAGAGGAATGTTGGAAGATGTTCTGTATAAGAAATATAAGGGACATCGACGAGAGTTTGGTGAACGAAGAAGCGCATTGAGAGCTTTGATTTTGAGCAAGCACGCATGCGTGAACTGTGTGTGACTCAGTCAAAATTTAGCGATGAACACGTCGTCTCTTCGGCTTGAAAGCAACGTTTTCCAAAACAATATTATAGGTCTGATTTGACGAAATTTTTAGTGGGCAAAGTTAGCTGCAATTACCGCGTCACACAGTCTGTAAACATTTAATCAAATTAAAAACTATGACTTTGTTTTCCGAAGGATACGCCTACCTTTGTCGATATTCAATGCCAGTAAATTAATTTAATTTCTTCCGTCCAAAACAACAATGTATTATAAAACTTATTTTACAAAAAAACTACTTAAACTACGTTATGAAACATTCGAAAGTACAAAAATATAAAATTAATTTAAATCATCCTGCTGTTGACATAATTAATCTTGAAATTGAAAAATAAACAGATTAGTCTTTACGGAAATAACAAATCGTTGAACTGCCATTAGCAATTTTTTTTTTTTTTTTTAAGATGCTTTTGTTAAACAATATAAATAAACATCTCATGAATAGCAAAAATATTTTAAAAATATTCTAAATTACTGAGAATCTTTTTTTAAAATTAATCAACCGATATCAATTTAAAAAGATTCATTTGTCATCTATTATAGTTAATTAATCTATTCACTGATGTCAAAAATTATAAACTGAAGTATAATATTATTATGTCAATTTAAATGTATTTGTTTGCACCGTGCAGCAAACCTCGAAAGTGAAACTAATTAAATAATTATACATAATTACACATACAGGAACAGAAAAAAAAAAAAAGCGTGACTAGCTTTATAAAAATTTAATTTAATTAAACACACCAACACCAAACTGCTACTATTCATACCGAAGATCAATAAACAATCACTCCAATTTTATAAATATCTTAAATATTAAATAAACGTCTGTCAGTTTTTTATAAAAAACTTCAAATCACTTTCAAACCGCCACACAAAAACAAATCATCGTGCAGAAATTTTAATGCGTCATCAATCCAGGTTTATCCAACCTGAAATCAAAGTCAGAAAAACCTGGAAAAGTTAATGCACCCGAAAAAGAAACTGGCTTTTCATGAACTTCGTATATTGTGAACCTCAATTTCATAAATCTGACGCACTGGCGTGAAATTCACTTTACTTTCTTTACCTCCATAAATTAATTATGATCAACTGAAACGAAATTAAATGGTAATTATTTGACCTTTATAAAGAGGGGGGAGGGGGTAATGAATTGAGTGTCATCAAACATTTTATTACAAAAAGCAACAAATATTACTCGTAAAGTATTTTTTCCTTTATCGATTGAGAAGAATTGTTTAATAAAATTAATTAATCGCTAGGAATTATATTGATAAAAAATTGAAATCAGAAACAAAAGATACGCATTCAGTTAGACAAAAGCGTAGTGCAAGAAGACGACATCAAGTACATAGCAATGTAAAGCGCATTGTATCGAACGTTTTTAACGTTTACCTGAAAGAAGTCAAGTTAAAAATTCGGCTTCATAAAATTTGTAATTTTATATAAAAGCAACGGATTAAATTACGCGGTTACGCAGATAATAAAAATATTCTTAGCTAAACAGAAATAAATATGCAAATGTTTGCGGGCGTGTATTGCACATATTTTTATGTATATAGACAAGAAATCGATTAAATACAAACTGTAAATAGTCATGAGTACATAATTAAGTGAAGATGTTAAGGAGTGAAAAAAATGGAAAAAGCAACTTTCTCGAAAATTTAAAAAGCTTTAACGTTATATGTGACTAACATAAAAATAAAAGGCTCTGTGAAGCATGAAATTAACCAGAGACCTATCGAAATAGGATTAATTTTTTCGGAGTAGCAAACATCTATTGAAGTAAAGCACGATAATTAAAAATATCAGCGTATAAAATTAAAAAAGAGAACGACAATTCAGGAAGTGTTGTACGGGAAAAGAACGAAAGGAACTTCAAAGTATCGATAACCGCAACAAATTAACAAAACTTTTTGACGGATATAGATGTAAAAGAGAGATGCATATGTAAGAAATGAGAAAGTAATATGGCAAAAGTTGCATTTACAAAGCTCGAAATAACGTGTGTCTTGATAATTAAATATGCAAAAAAATAGATTTTTAATTTTTTCGCTGCAATATGCTAGAGCGACTGGATCAGTTTTACATTTTAAAAGGGGAAAAAAAACGAAAAAAACGGGGAAAAAAAGCTTATTTACTTCAAAAATTGCGCAAAGAGAACACGGGACAAATTACATGTTTAATTGTATTGGCATACATTCAGAATTATTTGTATTTTTTCGTTGAGGGCAGTATGATAAAAACGCGCGATTGCCCGAGCAACAGAATATACACGCATTTTCGTTCTTTCTTTTTCATGTTTTTAAGGTTTGGGGTATTTGGATTTAATAAAAAACTAAAGGGAAAAAACTGAAATACAGCATTCAAATATATATATATATATTGATATTAAAACAATATTGGAATGTAATTGGAATTCAAGAAAATTGAAATATATTTTAAAAAATTCAAATTACAGAAATAAATATTTTTCCCTTCTTTACATCAACTACGAGTATTAAACGAAGACGCAGACTTTTTTAAATTTTACTAATCATTTTAAATTTTCCCTCAAAATTGTTTCAATATCTAGCTGTACATGGATAGCGCTCATGTCGTCGTCTCTGTAAACCGGCGAGATACGTGGTTCAATGAAGATTCAAAAAATTCAATCACCAAAAGCAACAAAGATGAATCAGGAAATTCGTAGCTAATTAATGATCTAGAGGGGAGAGGACGACGGCAACCAATTTGCATCTAGAAAACAATGGAAAAATGACAAAATTGTCAGGCAAGAAATTGCTTAGTACGGAAAACGAACTCCGGCGAACTTAAAAAAAATTCCAGTGTGCGAGACCAAGATAAACCGTGCAGCATGCAGTTGTAGCGATTTTCATCCATTCAACTATTATCCTAAGGCATTTATACGTTAAACGACGAGCTTGTTATAACTTTATTATAGTCATATAACTTGTTCTGATCGACGAAGACTTTGGGGTATACCAAAACACACGACTACTTCCGAACAGACTGTTAGAGAAACGGGTAAAACTATTTTTGAAAGATAAAAAAGTAAAAAGTAATATTGTTCTGTTCTAGATATCTTTTGAACTTTATAGCAAGATTAATATGTAACATTATGTAAAACGATTAGGCTATGCAATACGTTTTACATTTTCAATTGAAATAATATTACGTACAGTGCTCTCAGAGAATTGTAAACAAATGTAAGTCTAGCGTAATAATTATTACTTTGCTCTTAATATATCATTGCTAATGGCGATTATAAAAATTAAATTATACATATAAAAATAGATATTAAATATACGAGACATTTTAAACGTATGCGTATATGTACTACCGATAAGTCTAACGTGGTAACGAGTAAAGTTATACATGACTGAAACAAGGAAAAATCTTTAGCCGCTAAATATTTCAAAATAGCGAATCAGAATAAAACGAAAGTATTTCACTAGCGGAAAATAAAATTAACTACGCGCATCGTTAATAGAAATAGTGTATAAAACGTCGACTGAGTCCGACTATAAACCGAGGTTTAACGATTGCAGTTTTAATTTAATCATTGAAAGAAAAACTATTTAAATATAAGAGACTATTTTAGGAAGTAACAAGTTTTGCTTAATTGTTCTGCAAAAATTGAACGCAGTTTATGTCTCATTATGCTTATAAGCTAAACTAAATTACGCAATAGACACAAGCTACCTGAACAACCGAAGTAATCTGCGAAAAGCTTGGTTGTTTACTCGCGTATTTTCGACTAGATGTATCAAAAAACAATAAATAAATAAATAAATAAAGTTCGATAATTTTATTATTTTATCGGCTGACTGATGAGAACGAGTATTTTGCAAACTATACGTTCAATTTGAATTTATTACATTCAATTTGAGAAACATGAGGTAAATATTTTCTTTAATAGAACAATTATGTAAAAAAAGTAACGTTACCTGAGGAACAGAATTACGTTTTCAGAGAATATCGTAAATAATTTCCCCCGGTGTTAAAAAATGACTACACCCGGCTGTTTTCGAATAAAGGACTCTCTACCTTCGTAGGCGACCGTCCTCGTTTATGTTTTTACGAATATATAATGTAAAAAAATCTTTAACTTCGTCTGCTTTAGGAATTCTTTAAAAAATATTTAACCGAGAAAAATTATTCTTTAATGCGTAAAATATTTATACGTGAAATAATTTGATAGGAATTTTCTGCCCATCTTTTTTTTTCATTTATTTCGCATAACATCGGATCATTTTCCGTTTATACTGAGACACCATCGATTATCGGCGTTAAAAAAAAGTACAGAGACAAATCGCAAAGAATTTCCTGGAATATTGCGGTTTCCATAAATTACGTAAGAATAATTTTTACCTTTATCACCCAACTCTATTATTCTCGACTTTTTACGTGAAATCAGTTAGTACTCTCCGACCTAAAAGAGTAAAAAACCACAAAAAACCCGCTTCTTTACCAATTTAAATTTTCTCAACTTTTACTAACGACTTTTAATATGAATTATACGAATGCGTTCAGGAAACCGAATCGTTGAAATAGTAGAAATCTGAAAACGATCAATGTTTTTAAATTAATTAATAATACTGATAGCTTTTTGACTGCATCATTTAATTCGATGTTGCAGCTCTAAAAATCGACAATAATTTCATTCCCCGAAGTACTTCTTTATATCATTTATCAAATGATCATTCTTAAACAACGGCTCCGCTTCCTAGAAATAAATACATTGCACAATTTAAATAAAATTAAAATTTTAAACACTTGTTCATTTGATAGCTGTGACGTGAAAATTTAACTATGTTTTTTTTCTTCTTTTTTTGAGGCTTGCATTTTACGTTTAAAAATGACGCAGTCAATTGAAATTTAGCATTCCAGTAAATATTAAAGAAACACTAACATCGGAGGCTTCAGAGGGTGCTCCATAGCGAGGTCCGAAGGATCAAGTTAATATGTATATTAAAAAAGAAAGGTAAAATACAATTTTTATCAGTCCGCACAACATTCCGCTACCTTCTCTTTTTAAATTAGCTTGAGCAGTTATTTGTATAAAAACATTTTCGGACTGAATTTTTTCCCACAAAACACAATTTTGTATTTTAATACATTAAAAATTAAATCAATTATCGTTGAAATATCTCTACGAACATAACAATTGCTTTAGTTTAATTCTCGAATTCAATAAACGTCAATTATACATTTTTTCGATAAAATAAATATTTTGGAAATAATTTAAAAACGGGGAAAAAAAAAATCATAATACCTGCTCGAGGTGAAGCTTAGCTAACACGTGTAAACGGTACATTGCATAATTTTGACTCGATGCACTTATACCCGGATTTATAAATTTTAATAATATTTCTCTGATATTAGAGAAGATAGGAAAATATACACGATTTTGCTAAACTTCGATATAACATAAATACAATTAAATGTTAATTTTCAAATACACATGAAATATTTACAACGAAATATTTACCTGAGTAGATTCGGTAAAATTTTTTCTCAATTCCGATACATAACCAAGAAACCGTTTGTACATCTCCGGATTTAGTGTTCGTAACTTTTCTCTCATTTTAAAAATATTTGAAACAACAGAAGACATCAGTGATACTCTCATATTCTGAAAAAATATTAAATTTTTCTTTTTCATTTACTTCTAACACGATAGGAAAAAATTCATATTAATTAATCAAAATGGAATGAGAAAGAGACAGAGAGAGGGGAGGGGAAGTAAACTGTTTCAGTAAAAAAAACTTTACTATATAAAATATAGATGATTCGATATAAATACAACGCAATATTTTTTCGATTTTTTTTTTTTTTTGTTAAAAAATAAACTTCTACAAATTTTTTCATAAAGATTTTCTTTACGGCTAAATTTCAAAGTGAAAGTAAAAAAAAAAAAAAAAAAACCAAAACAAACAAGAAAATATGTACGACAGTGCATTACCGTAAACTGCTCGATAGATATTTCATTTGAAGGATCTCGATCGTGATCTTCTTCTTCCAGGTCCTCGTCTGCTGCAGCATTCCTGGACGCACTTGTTTGTTCTCTAATACTTCGTTCGTTTTCCGCCAAAACAATGAATGCATCTTCTAAAACGACGCTGGTTTGTTCATTTAATGAAATAAAACCATCCACCACTTTACCTAAAAGAGTAAAAGTAAAATTATAAATGTACATTCATCAGTAAAAATTTGCCGCTATCATAACATTTTCACAGATATTTTCTTTAAGAGTAGTGTTTTTAATGTTCGCTATTATCCGCGGTATATTTCGAAACGTACTATCCGTGGATGCGGGGGTACTACTGTATTGCACCGAATAAAGTACGTTTACTTACAATTTGCTTAGCAGCCTATAATTATTACGCTGATAATAATATCTGATAAGTCATAACTTTCTTTAAAATACAATTTTCACAAACATTTACATTCAAATAACGACAGATTAAAGAAAGACCTAAAACGGTTTATTAGGATACCAATGTTAACCGGTAATAGGAAAAAGAAGAACACTCTTGTAATACGACAACTGGTATAATTTATATACTTTTTTTTCAAAAAATTTTTACTTGGTCAAATGTTATTAAATTATAGCACCAAGTTAAAAGAAACTAAGTAGTAATCATTTTACCGTTATTAGGGAAAAACAATTATCCAGTAAAGAAAAAAAGAACATTGTAAATTTTATACAAATTATCTATTAGTAAAAACTCGCGATAGCAATTGTGAACAAGCCGAAGGCGAGCGACTAGTTTTACGAAAATTTAACTAAATTTTTAATTCACCGGAAGTTACATACATAAATAGAAATAGGTTTTTATTAATCTTAAATGATAAAAAAAAAAAAACAAAATAAATAACGAAGATGAAAAAACTTTTTTTTTTTCACATAAGAATTTCTGCCGATTACACATATTTCCAGCCAGTGAACTACGTTGTTTCCAATGACGTGAAAAAGGATTTCCAGAACCAGTGAACACACAGTGTACTTATTACTTAAATAAAAAATCATTTTGGCAACCTTTTATATCTAATTTTTCATTATTTTATTTACTATTTTAATCAGTGATTTGGAAAATACAACTGTTTAAACAACGTTTGGTAAACATTAAAAAGCTAAAAAGGATAGTACAAAACATAATGCACAGTTTGCTGTACAAACGAGTTAAATTTTTTTAAACTTTTTTCTCTAGTTGTTTAAATCAGCTATATTTTAGAATTTCAACCTTTATGCCTATATACATAGGCGGTCACAAAGATGAGACTAAATTCCGTGTAGACAGCCAGTCGGCTGGAAACGTACTAGGATAAATATTTTGTTCATTAGTTATCAATCAAGCGCTTGACGGGATAATTTCGTTGAAAACAAGCTGCTGTACGGCTGTGCAAATATAAGTACTTATGCGAGCCCATCCAAGACAGAATCATTACCACAACAGGCAATCAAACATCTTTTTCGAAATATGCCTCCTTCACAGTTATCATTTAGTGAACTTTTTTTTAATAATTCATCTTCAGGTATTGACATGAAAGACACCAGAGTCGCTGTGACACTACATGGCGAATGAGGGAGAATACAAAATTTGTTTTTCTTTGCGTATTCTACAACGCAACGTGCATTACGCAGTCTAACGAAATTATTTTTGAGTTTCGGCTGTTTTTTCACGACGTGTTGACGCAGGGACGTGAGGACTTTTGTACAACAAACTGCAGTTACTCTTAGATCCCACGGTTCGACAATATGCTGAAATACCATCCCTTTTCTGTCGAAAAAAAAATATAAAATAATAACACGACAAATTTCGCATTCTTCCTCGTGCGTCAGATAGTCCAGGCAACTTTTGACTTCTCGCGTAGCTTAAGGCCGCCCTGCGCGATCGTAACTTCATAGCGGACGAAGAAGTTGTCACAGCGACGCAGGTATCTTTCATAGCAATACCTGAAGATGAACTATTCAAAAAAATTCACTATACGGCAAGATCGAATGGACGCATGTTTAACTGTGATGGGGGGACATAATTTGAAAAAGATGTTTGATTACTTACCGGTAATGATTCCGAATAAAAATTGGTATATTTCATTCATTTTTTTTCGTTATTAAAAATCTTGGAGGGGCTCGCATAAGTACTTATTTTTACACAGCCGTCATATAGCAGCTCGTTTCCAACGAAATAATCTCATCAAGAGCTTGATCGATGAATAATGAACAAAATATTTATCCTAGCACGTTTCCATGTGCCTGGATGTCTGCATTAAATTTAGTCTTACCTTCTTTCTTCTTCTTCTTAAGGTGCCGTATGCTACATAGCGCGTTGGCGCAACCTATTCGTACATTTTTAGCTGTACCGATATAGGTAGTGTACCAGGCAATTATTATATGCAACGCAGCTGCTGTACACACGCAAGACTACATTCGGAACTGATTAGTAATCGTTTGATTTATCGATATATACAAGTGCAGTCTCGTGTGTGTCTGCTGTGTACTGACCTAGCGCGCATATGATATTGTACGTGGTGGTTTGCCATTGCCTTCCACGTGATTATTAGCGATTATTTATTTTATTTTATTTAATTCTTGTAATAAGTTCGTCGTCGCTCGGGATCGAACCCGTGACTTTCGTATCGGAAGTCAAGCGCTCTAGCAACTAGGCTATCGCGAAGACTTTACCTTCTTTAAGACAGTCTATATATATATATATATATATATATGTGTTATAAAAAATATCTTCGTGAACCGAGTAAAGTGTTGTACGAGTATTTAGTTTTTGGATTGCAACCCCATTTGACTCTGTTCACTGCTTACAGTATGTTAAGTCCATTTTCACATTTCATTTGTATACTCTTTGTTTCAGTAGCCTAAGTAGATCGACTATCAAAGGTCACACTTAAATATTTACTTCCATTGTTTTGAAATAAAGTATACGATAACTATAATAATAACGATAAAATGTTTTAGTCACCAGTTACAATTTATCTTATATAAAAGAATAGATAAAAGAAAAAGTGTTACTGATTATACACAAGATGAAATTGTTATTCCTACATAAAGTAAAAATAAGACATGGGCACAATTTAGGTACAAAAAATCATATAAGAAAATCTTCAAAAGAATTGTAATAAAATTTTTTGTCAAAAATCGGAGTAAATTATTTTAAAAAATTTTCAGTTCCGATTTTATTAGTTTTCTTAGCATTAGTTAATTTCTCGATAAACGAATGGTATTCATAATTTTTGCTTAAAGCATAGTTTTTAAATCGTTTTAATAAACTTTTTATCGATATAATTATATTTATCTACTGCTTATAGAATGTAAAAATAAATGTGACCAAATACGAAACGTTACTTACATAAACCTCTTTAAACTCAAAAAACTTTTATACAATAGATCATAAAAAAGAAACTTTTATATAGTGTACAAAATTAATTTTTAAATCATGAGATTTTTTTACTAAATAATTTTACAAATTAGTAATTACTTAATTACATTATTTTATTACCTATGACTCGTCAGTTGATCTTACTTGTGCCAACAGAATAAATGAAAATCATATCTTTTTCATTATATATTTCGAGAACTGATTAAAAAATTATTCAGAGCACAAATGATGTTTAGTGGTAAACTATCAGATTACGTAACAAGCTTTTTTTTCTTCAATTTTTTCACTTTAGGTTCTTAAATTACTTAATGCGTCACTGATTAAATGAATATTTGTTGAAATGCACAAAGTAAATAGATAAAGTTGAAAATAGGAATAGTACAAAATTCGAATAAAACTAGAGAATATTTTAATGAAATAAGTTAAAAGAATAAAATTAAATCGTGCAATGTACAAAAAAAATTGTTTGGGAACTTAAAATGTAATGAAGTAAGCAGTTGCATCAGTCAAAATACTCAAAAAATCATTTAAGAATTTAAATAAGAAACATATTAATCTGAAATGAAAAGTTGAACGCATTAAATACTTAACCGATAACTTCGACGTTAATTTTCTGCCATATTAGAACTCGATGCGATAAACCAGTTATTGTATTCATAATTTTGGAATACAAACTTCTTCGTTTAACATTATCATCTTGGAGCGAATATAACGATGACAACTGATCAGCTGTTTGGTCCATGCTCTAGGTAAAGTACGTCAAATCATATAAAATATCACGTATGTAAATATGTAATTCACATACCGTGTGCGCATATACAGACACATACAAATATATACACGTTTATACATACTCCCTTTTTGTAATGTAACGTATATTATATGTATACTAACATGAAAATAATTTAATAATAAATAACGTCAAAAAAAAATTATAAAAATGTATATAATTTTATTCATTTAATAAGATTACAATTAAAAAAGGTATAAAATACATATTAATAATGAACAAAATAATAAATATATATAATTATAAACAGTAAGAGTAAATGTGATAGTATCGGAAAATTATTATCAAAAAACAAGTTTATTAAATTAACTTTCCAAAGCCGGGAGTTATTTTAATTACCCCCCATAAAATCGTAATTGAAAATTTTACGATATATTTATGTTTTTAATAGTATGGTTAGTGTGTTAGCATATGCAAGCCATAGGAAGAATTTTGTTGCACGTTTAAGCTTGAATGATACTATTCGCTTTCAGTTCATGTCACTCGATATTTATTGTTGTGAATCGGGATCATTAGATTTTGAGAAATATGCCAAAAATGTGAAAAAAACGTAATTTAGTTATTTCGTAAAAAATAATCATGATGTATGCGTCTTGATATTGTATATGGCCCAATGTTGAAAAAGAATGACGAATTAAAGGAACAAATTATTTAAAAAAACTAGAACGGTCGGAAGGAATATCCGAAAATAACTAATTTCTTCCATCACTAGTTTAAATAACTTAAATTATAAAACATAAAAATTACGAGTGGAACGAAGCGGCAGACGTAGCCGCTAAGAAAGCTTCGTTTACCAACCCTAGACTTGTTAAGGAATAGTCATTCAAAACAGTTTAAGGATCAAGCGGTTATGAGATTCTCTAGCTTTCTTCAGTGTAATGAGGCTTGAGTAAACTCACGAAAAATGTGTTCCATTCGTAAAGAGGTTGCATTATGACATGCACGAACGGAATATTCCCGTATGACTTACGGCTATGTATTAGAGAAAGAAAATGCACTGCTTATGCCCTTCTCAATTGTTCCTTACGTAATTTTATTCGACCGAATTGACTTTATTCAGTACCACTCGTAGAAGCAGTTTCTCGGCTTCCTATTTGTTGTCGTTAAATAGTCAATAAGTTTACAATTTACCTAAAAGATACCTGATGAGCAATACATCATGTCGACTAGAATAGAATAGCATTCTGACACTGGTCAAATAACTTTTAGTCGGTTGTAAACACGTCAATAATATTGTAATACATTTTTGCGTCAAAAGTGACTACTGCAACACGTTCTGTACATGTATTATTAATTGTTAGATTAATTTTTCGACTATTTATTTACATTACTTTTTTTATATTTTTTTTTCTAAACCGATCAATTACAAAAAGAATAAAGTATAACAAAAATACAGACTCCAAACAAAATTGTAAAATTTTAATAAAACACAAATCAAGTTCTATATATTGAATTTGGACTCTATAACGCATTGCTACTAAGGATCAAGAGGTTTTTCGTACACCCTGCATACAAACGCACACATAAAAAGTACAGATAGAAATTTTTGTAAGAGACTTTTTTCGTTTGCTGATTTGATTAAATTTAATTTAGTGACTAAATGTATACAAATTCAGACCGTTTACTTCCTAGTTATCAGTTATCAAAGAAATCTGAAATTTTAAATAAAAACTAAATATTTTTCGAGTAGAATGTAAAGATAATGTAAAAAAGACCAACCAATAAGATTTAATATATGCTTACACAATTGATTTTTTTTACCGTGAAAGAACGGTTGACAACGTACTTTTCTCTATTACGATTCCATATATATACATATATATGCATTTCTCATTTACAATTGTTTCTAGTTATTTTACACTTCTTTAGAATAACTATATTGCTTACTGATTTTTAATAAATTGATAATAATATTCATTTATTTTCAACAAAGTTTTGATGATACATCATAACAATACTTGGCCCCATTGATGGTAATTTTCATTCATAATATTTTCACATTTAAATAAATTAAAGTGGATAACCATATGAAAACTTCATTATTTATTTCTTTCCAGTCCGATAGTTTACCGTTTCTTAACATTATTTATTATAATATTCATTACAATTTCTCGTTTTGCGGAGCACCAATTATTTAAGTCGACTTTCCTCTAGATCGTATTTAATCGTATATCACAACGTATTGCTCTTATCAATAAACGAAACAAGCAATAACACCGAGAGGGAACTTCTGCGAGTTCATGCCATACGGGCGGTAACCTTTCTTTCGAGTTACTATCTGGCAAGAATCATGAAAATAATGTGAGATAGATTATCAGTATTCTGTCATGCGATCCGATTGTTTAGCGCCGCGGCCAGAATGTGAAATATGTAATCGGGAAAATTTTAATTCCGCGACATAAATAAAATCGCTACTCGAAACGAACAAAACTATTAGCACCAGGTAAACTAATAATTGTTAAGGGAGGATAAATAAATGGCCGATCTTTCGTTTTCACTAAACGGGACATTTTAAGAATCACGAATACGTTGGGTATTCACGCAATAATAAAAACAAGCATTCACCATGATTTTGGAGTAGAGCCTCCGAAACATGTTGGTGTATTATAATCGTTTTTAATGTGTTTATTTGTTTTTTATTTAATTGTTTATTCGCTTTTATTTTTCATAGTATTTCTAGTTGGCTTCGCGGTATTAAAAAATAAAAAATCACGTAATTAAAGAATACAGAACAATCAGCGACTGAATAATCGTAATCAATGTGAAATCAAAGCCTGTTTACATAAGCTTAATATAGATGTGCATGCACCAACGGCGGATGGAAATGACAAACAAATACGGTCACTCTAAGACGCACTATGTGACACATTAAACTCGCTTCTACGTAGCGAGATCACAGCGGTTGTGGGAGATTTCAGCGCAAAAATCGACCAACATCATATGTAAGTTCATCGGTAAGTGTATAATTGGTGAGCGCAATATAAGAGGCGGGAGCTCTAATCTAGACTACTTATGATTGTATTTCGGTCGGAATTTCGAACTGCAACGAAAAACAAAGTATAACGGGGCCAAAGCTTTTAGGTCAGCATTAAACTAGGATCATCATCGTGGTAAAGAAACTATGTAGCCTGATTAACAATGGACAAAACTTTAAAACCACCTACAACGAGATTATTCCATCTCTATGCCGTAGAAAGTTCTAAAAGTTTAGAAACACTGATTTACAGATAACACTATAAGAACTATTGGGGATGCAGAAATTTTTCTCGTACCAGCGTGTATTATGCTAAAAGAAGAAAGTTGTTAGGTCGGCATATTGTCCATAGTTAGACTATTTAAAACGAATAAATAAGTGTAATCCGTGATAGGAGTAATAAAATAATAATAGACGGAACGGCGTATGCATAAAGGTAATGACGTGACAAGCTGCGTAGCTCCAATGAAAACTAAAATACATATTCAAATACAAGGTGCTATGACGATTAATGATATTGATGAACTAAAACCGGCCTTTTCGTATGAAGTATTTATAATCGTCTGAGTGCCTTAATGAAAAGTCAGAATCCACAAGAATAGGTGACTTTGGAAGAACAAGAGAAAAAACTTAATCTTAGAGTACTTATAAAGTAATTGACAATAATATTTAAGTACTTGTATGTTTTATCGATTATAGCAAAGTACTTGACTGTGTATAATATAAAAACTGTAGCCGATCTTAGCGTACTCCTACGCATTTATATATTAATTAAATAACTACGTGGAAAAAGCTGACGAAACATCCCCACAAATAAGAATATGTACTCGGCAGACTTTTATCCTGCATGCGTTATGTGTCAGGGTTTTATACGGTGAATGTTTAATGTATTGAACGCTACAAATTGATACTGCTTAGATAGTATACAATATTATTGTAATATTAAAACAAACGACAGTACATTGAAAGTTAATGTGTACAATTTTTTGATGGAAATCCTTAATACATGTATTTTATTTACAGTAGACATTTTTTTTTTTTTTTATCATTATTATTGTTTTGTTTTTTTTTTTTATGAATTTCGAACTAATACAAAAATACAGTTTTTGGTATTTTTCTGTATAAAAACGCAAAGTTATACTTCATTAACTCCCTGTTAGTATTTTCTACGCTACAGCCATATAACCAATTTATTAAATTTTAATTCACCCTTCTCTAGTTCTAATCCAAATTAAAAATTATCATTTAAATTCGGTTTATTCGTTTTAAATTTCTACTAAAAGGCTACTTCATTTTTTTTTTTTTTTTTTTTTTTTTTTTAAACTAAACACGATGTTTATGGTGATCATTTTTTCTCTGATGCATTTTTTTTTCTCCAAAAATTTCACCGTTAGGGTTTAGGAAAAATAAAAAATAAAGTTAATAATAGGAAAGTTATAATGTTCAAATAGTTTTCAGTACTCTAATAAGTTAAGGACTTCGAATAGATTCTAGAATCCGAACAACTTTATGATTATAAAAATCATTAACAAATAACCGAATTGACGAGATTAAAATAGTGGCTAAAAATATGTCAAATTTAAATGGATGATTGATTACTTAAAGTAAATTTATGAAATTATAAGAATTCAAAAATAAAATAATTAGATCGTTAATTTAAGAATTAGGAATTAATTTGATAATTTCTTTCAACTATAGAAGCAAATATATAAATGTTTAAAGCTTTCGCAGTGATCATTACTCATCATACATAAATTACAGAAGCAACTGTGTTAGAAAGAAATTATATTTGCTTAACGTTTCGGACAGCTTACACTGTTGGGAACTCCTTTTCAATTGGTATACAGCTTAAAATAATTTAATTAATAAAAGAAATTATGAAAAATAAGAATAAATTAAATTTATTACCGGATGTTTGTTAGCGTAGAAAAAAAATCCTGCAAAATGGGCTAGAATGGACTGCTTCAGTTTACTGTTTAAAAATTGATTGACAACATTTATGACTTCTGCATTTTCATCCAACATAGTCATAAAAAGCGGATAAACCACCCAAGCTTTCACTTTAATGTAACATTCTTCTATGTTTTTAATAATGGTACGAAGCGAAGCAATTCTCAATTGGTCATGCGGTGAAGTAAAGCAAAGGCAGATGTCTTCAAAATACGGTTCTACTGCTGATGTATAACTAAAAAAAAAATAATAATAGAATGCATCGTGCATTACAATTAAAAACAATATTACGAAATATTAAAATTAAAATTCACAAAACTCCCTTCAAACTGCACTCCATTATTATTATTA
This sequence comes from Icerya purchasi, assembly GCA_039619475.1. Classification (NCBI taxonomy): domain Eukaryota; kingdom Metazoa; phylum Arthropoda; class Insecta; order Hemiptera; family Monophlebidae; genus Icerya; species Icerya purchasi. The sequence continues at coordinate 353,005,990 of CM077115.1, forward strand.
TTATTATTATTATTATTATTGGTCAAAATAAATGTCCAAATAACAAATTACACACTTTCAGTTAACCTGGTATGCTTTATAAATACGTTACTTATAAAATATTATTTAAAAATCTTAAACAATTACCCCTAATAACGTGTCTAGGCATTGACAACCGCAATAATAAATTAAATTAAATTTTTCTTCATTAGGTCAAAAGATAGAGAATGAGAACGAGCAAGTAGGAGTATTTTTAAAATTTCACTTTTTTTTTCTTCTACGAGTCACGGAAATGTTTTATCATATTTGCGAAAATGTAAAATTCTTATACCTGCCCTCCATTTAAATATTTATCATCTAAAGCTGCATGAAACGTGAAGTTTAAAATACTACTTACGAACTATACCACAATCGCTTTTTTGATCCATTTATTGTACATTTTATAATTAACTTTTTACTGCAAATTATTCAGGTACGGGTTAAAGTTTTGTATCCGTAATGATAATTAAATAAATAAACAAATAATAAATGCGAATGTTATTAATTCCTACAAACCCTCAATTTTTATCGCTAATTTCATATACTTGTTTTTGTTCTTAAGTCATCAGCAAATAATCTTAACAAAAATAAAGTTACAGACCACAAGATTTCTCTAGTTTTATTTTTACTTGTTTTTCGAGTATATTTAGAATATTATTTATAAAAAAAATTTACATTTACATAATGGTAAATTCAAAACAAAGAAATCTGATTTTTCGTGCCGCAAAGAGGAACAGATACGTCATTTTTCGTGCTTTTTTCAACTTTTCGCCAACGTCGAAAAATTCGTCAAGGACATGAAATACAGTTTCGTTTCCGACAAATAGCGATATATCACGAGCATTTTTTTCAAAAATTTCGAGCATCTGGCGTCCCGAGGGCCTAATTTTAAAGTTGGAAACTTGGATGCTTCGAACTAGAGAAATATACGGAGATACGAATATTTTAAACCTTGTTCAAAATTTTTAACTATAATACTTACGTCGCAAGGGAAGGGAACACACCGTTTTTCACGCTTTTTTGAACTTTTCGCCAACTTTGAAAGTTTTGTTAAACAAATGAAATACGGTTTCGTTCTCGACAAATAGCGATCTTTCCACCGATATATCGCATGCACGAAAAGAAAGGTTTTTTTAAAAAAACTTTCGAGCTTTCAGCACCCCGAGGGCCTAAATATAAAGTTGTAAGCTCGGCTATAGTTTTCCTATAAAGCGGTCCTTTATGCATTTATTTTCTCAACTTTTTTACTCGGCCTATTACTTACGTGAACATTCTTATTTTTGGGGTTTTTTGCCGCCCAGAGTGATCGGTTAGCTTCAAGTTATAGTCTTAAAAAGAATTTTAATTGTAATTTATGATTTAGTTTTGAAGTTTATAAGTCAAACCGGTCCGGAGTTGTTGATTTTTTTTTGATATTTTTGTCATTTCTAAACCATCTTATTAGGATTCCGTACATTATATGCGTACGGAATCCTAAAAATCCAGGATTTGGAAAGAAAATCCTTAAAACAGATATAATGCGAAAAATGATTGAAATACTAGTGCTCAAACAAGAGTAGCTGACAGCTTTGACATGTTCCACAATTCGGAATTGAGTGAAATAACCATCTTATATAAGAGGTGATTTTATTAAAAATACATTAAGCATCTTTAAAATGTTATCAATAACGATATAATAAATTGCACGAAGAAACCGATAGAATGTAAAATATATAATTTTATAGAATCGCTTAAAATGGAACTATAGAAGTGATAGAATAAATTAAAAACTGCTAAATAATATTTTCAATGAGATCATTCTTACTTACGATATCAATAATACTGAAATGAACCACTTATTAAAATAATATATTGATATATAATTCCATCGCGTTTGGAAGCTTAAACTTTCATAATCCTATATATGACACATTAAATGTAGCTTATATATTTTTTCATATAATTTCATTATTATTATTTTTTTTTTTTTGATTCAATTTAACTGGTAAAATAATTGATACATAACTTATGTTCATAAACTAATCCATTTTTTAGTACATATCTCACTGTAAAATTCGTGTTTGTACAAGAACAATATTCTTAAATTGAATAAAGAGAATAATACACGTAAACAACGTATGTTACGTAACAAAAAGATTATAATTTTCGAATAACTTTATTACACGTTAGGTTAATTATTAATTCTTAAAATACGTAATTATCTTCTAGAATTAACTCATTCCAACCCAGTTTGACAATATTTATAGGCAAAATAATAGGTTTCATATTGCAAATAACATTTTTTGACCGATTTAAACCGAAAGGTTCCTTCTTATGCATTAAAGAAATAGGTTCATAAATTTTTATTAATAACTACTATTGGTGGAATTTTAATATTTGTTGAAAGGAAAAATTAAAGATCTACGCATAACATAGAAATAAATATTATTAGCATGTAAATTTTTTTTAATAATAATGCACTTTCTCCGTACTAAATTTTTCATACGATAAATTTTGCTTACAACAAATCCGTTAACTTTCCACAATTAATTGTTCGAACTCGACTTTAAAGATAGAACAGTTTAGTGCCGCAACAAACAGTGTATGTATAAGAGTAAATCAAACAAAACCCAAAAACAGTCGAATAATTTTTAACATTAATAAGTTTATTTTTAAACGATTCATTGTTTACATTGGTCTATGAAATCCAAACAGATGATTATCAAATAATGGGATATAATCATTTAAGGACATAATGATTTTTAACTTTTTTATTGTCATAAATTTTAAATGTTAAAAATTTGCCAATTTCACGCATTATTATTTTTTGAATAGCCGCTATAATTTCGTATTTCAAAGATTAACTTTTTTGTAAGCTAGCGCTTGTAAATTGCGAATTTATTCTTTTTTCTGTCGTTTAATATGGCAGGTAGGGACTTAACGCGTGATTTTAAAAATCCGACAAGCTAACGCTTTCATAGCTACCACCTGTTCGTACAACAAGCTGTTAATTACGTTATAAAAAAAATTTTCACGTCTAAAATAAAATGCTCACGAAACTATTTTAACAATGAACGTGTTAATAAAACAATCGCTAAAAAAAGAAAAAAAATGTTTAAGAATAACGTTTAAAATATCTTATGACGCCTTAAATCGGCGAGTTTGATTAACACAACACTTTCTCCCAGGGTGACACGTAAATTATTGTATACAGTATATGTTACAAATGTTTTAAAAATATGCTTTGATTTTTTTTACGGTAATCAAATTAAACGCTCCTATATAACAGTTGAATCGAATGAAATAAAAATATATTCTTTTCTGTATGGAAACCGGACAACGTCGTAACAATTTTTATACACTGTTTACAGGGTATTATTATTTTCTAATAATTTTTGTTTTTCTTAATGTTACGTTTACCGAGAGCAAACCCTAAAAATAATCTACAAGTTATTATAATGTCAAAATAAGAATGAACGATACCTGCTGCAAAGATCGCATAAACTGTAAATTATATTAAGTTTTAAATTTACAGATTCATATTCCGTTCTTAGAGCAACCCGAAATTTCGGTAACACTTTTTCCAAGTAGAGTTCATTAGTGAAACATAGCTTAGCTGCAGTCAGTGCAATAGCCGGCCGTATGAATTCAGAAAGTATTTCCATTTCTTCTTCTTCAACTGTAAAAATTTCAACTTACTTAATTACACACACATATGTATATATCAAAGAAAAATACATACATACACATGTAAAAATTTAAAGTGTGTCATTTAGTTTTGAATATACAAACGAATTTAATAATCTTAAAAGAAATTGAAGAGAATCAATGAATTTTTTTAAATTGATTCTAAACCATTCATTTCATTGTACTTAGTATACAACTGAAAAGGTGAAGTTAAGAATTTGGAGTAATTAAAATCAAAAATAAAAGTAGTTTTGAAATTTGGCTATGGTAAAAGTCATAAAAAAAGAGTGAAATAAAGTTTCGATTTCTAATCATAAAACTGCGGAAAAATATGAATTCAACGAAATTATTTTCACTTACAACTTAAATTAATGTAAATTAAATCGTAACCGTTCATAATAGGTAATATTGTTTTAATATATTAAAACAATTTGTGAAAAGTAGGGAGCGATGGCCTAGCGGGGCACAGGTTGTTGTAACTTTTAATTCTCTAGTAATTAGTCACTCGACTGTCCACATTATGTTAGTCCTACCGTAGCAAAGAAACGAAACAATAATCAGTGAGCTCTACGCGTCCATGTCGTACGGGGTGGTAATTTCCTTTTCGGCAGGCTTAGCGTTGATGAGAAAAACTAAAGTAGAACTTACATATGCGCTGTTAACAGTAAAATAAGGGAAGTTCACACATGCTAAACGTGTTTTTACCATAAATAACGTTAAGCTATAACTTCATTTCTCGCTCGTGAAAATGTGCCCCAGTCGGATTGATGAATATCAATCCAGAGGCAGAAGGCGAGTATCCGGCGCCTAAAAACCGGATCCTTCGGCTAAGGGAGTAAGCCCCGAGGGGAAAATCATGCGGAAGGAAGCGGGAAACCACCGCATTAATTATTCCCTAGTACAGATATGGCATGTGAACAATATCGCCTCACACTCAAAAAATTTAAACTAAAATAATATACGAGCGAATCTAAAGGAAAATAGAAGAAAACCTACCGGAAGATTAATTCGGCTTTAGAAAGAAGAGAGAAACAAGAGAAGCTATTTTGTCTCTTAGATTACTAACGGAAAAAACGCTGGAATTGAAAAAACAATGTGTATAGAGTCTTTCATGGAAAAAACATTCGATAATGTTAATTAGGACATCATGTTTAGATGTCTAAAAGAAGTAAATATCGACTTCAGAGACCGAAGAATATTATTCGAATTATATAAAAATCGAAAAATTATCATAAATGGAAAAAATAGCGCGAAAGTAAGGAAATCAGTACGGCAAGGACGTTGCCCATCACCACTGCTATTTAATATTTACATTGGAAATGCGTTAAAATGGTTCCCAGACATCGAGGATGGTGGGATAAAAATAAACGGCGTGAGATATAAAGCAATTAGATAAGAGCAGATGATATAGCATTGATAGGAGAAAACGAATGAAAACTGTAGAAATCGATTAACGATTTAAGCAAGCTATTAAACACCGCATGTAAAATAAAAATAAATGAAAATAAAACCAAAGTGGTAAGGAGTAGTAAAAAAGGGAGACGGGCAGTTGAAGATATCCGTAAATGGACAAATGCTAGACAAGTAAATGTATTAGTGTATCCGGACAGCTTAATAATAAACGCTGGTAAATCGAACGAGAAATAAGGAAAAGAGTAATCCAAGCTAACAATGTCTTCAGCAAAAAAACGAACCTTCCTTTTGTCAAAAAAAAAAAAAAAAATATATCAATAGACATTAGAAAATAATTTGTAAAAAGTTACGTTTGGAGTGTTGCCCTGTGCGGATGCAAAACCTGGACGCTGAAGAAAAAGGACAAGTGCAAACTGGAGTCGTTTGAAATTCGGTGTTGGCGACGAATGCTAAGAATAAGATGGATTGATAAAATATCGAACAATAAAGTATTAACCAGAGTCCAAGAAAAACGAGAAATATTAAGGATAGTAGAAAGAAGAAGAAACACAGCAATATAGAACACATACAAACCTAATCGAAGGTAAAGTAGAAGGAAAATTTCGAAAAGGAAGACCTTGACGCATTCAGTTCATGAATATCAAAAGAAGTCATACACAAAAATAAAAACATTAGCCGAAGCGCACAAATATCTTACATGAAGGCATGTTCCCCGCCAATCTACGAGTTGAGAAGATGAGGGAGTGACAACCCATTAGGTATACCATCATAAGCGTGCAAAGATAGAGTTTTGATTTCCAGTTGAACTAAATTGTTATCTACGCTTAAACCTTTTATGTTTTTATTGTATTTGCGAGCATTTAAAACATATTTATTTAAATGATTTCGCTTAGCATGAAAGTATACTTACAACGTTTGTAATCAAATAGCATGACTTCGAAAACATTAAATCTAAGAAAATCATTTTTTTAATCTTTATATAACTTTAATATTAAATAATTATAAGAAAGTATTTTAATTGCAAAATTAAATGGAATACTTTTTGATACTATTGTTAATGTTTGACCGCCGCAGCATATTTTATACAAATACAAAAAGACTTCGTAATTTATTATTGAGTAAAGTACATTGAAAAATGCATTCATTTTTCGTTTCAAACGATTTCCTTGTATCATAACTATAGTTTGGTTATTTTTACTTTTCTTCCCGAATTTTGCAAATAAAATTTCGGTTTATTCCCCCCGGTTTTCGTATTAATGAAAACCTTATAGAGTACCGAATTCATATGAATGAGAAAAAGGGGATAAGGATTAAATAAATACATCGATTTAGAGTAGTGTTGAAAAATTAAAATGAAGTAAATTTTACACACAAGTATCGATTCCCGTGATTAAGTAGTTATCGTTTGATAACACTAAGAATTATATTTTCTTTACAAATAGACATGAAAGACGTTGTAATATACATAAAAATAGAAACACTTTATTAAGGTTTTAAAATAAAAACTATTTATCGACACATATATCAAACTGGCAAAAGACGGTTACACTCAATAGCAATTTTGCTTGTATGAGAATTAGAAAAAAAAAAAAAAAACGTAAACAATATTAAGCATTTTTTTTATTGAATAATAATTTATTGCAGAATAAAAATACCTTGCTGCGATTGTTCCGGTAGTAATAAAAACGTATCAAATATTTCGTACAAAGAAGGACTTAATTTTCTCGAACTGTAACATCCAATTTCCCCTATTAAAATAATAAATTGCACCGTACGATCGAATTGCCTAATTTTGTATGTAGATGGGGTACAGTTCGCAATTAAATGTATTTCGCAAATCTAAAAAACAAATGAGATTATATTTTAATTTAAAAAATTTTTAAGAATACTATTTCGTAACTAAGTTTCTTTAAAAGTAAGATAAAAAAAAGTATTCGAAGGAATGTTTTAAATAAATACATACACCCGCATCCCCCACATACATACATACATACATACATACATACATACATACATACATACATATATACATACATCATATATATATATATATATAACTCGGCCATTTTGGCCTCGCAAGGGGCTGTACCTCTTGCCCATCCTGCTTACATTTCTGCCTCTTTCTCTTCTATACTTTGTATAAAATGATCAAAATTTACAACATAATTCTAAATCGGTCCATATGAATATAATAACATAATCACAAAAATCCTATAAAATATAACAAACGTTACATAAAATTGGAACATTTTTTCTAATGGAGGGTAGCCTAAAAATTACGTTGCAATTAATATATGTATATATTATGATGCGAATCACACCTGCACCATAAATTTCGGAAATTCAAATTATTATTTTGTTTAAATGAAGAATTTAGGTGATTATCTTTTGGCTGATCTACAGCAGAGGCGATGTATACGTAGATCTCGCTTATTTAGTGGTGCATTATCAGATCGTATATCTATATTTACAAGCACATATCGTAGCATTATTTTCATAGATCTACCGAATAATTTTTGCATGTACGAGGGTCATTCCAAAAGTAACTACACACTTTACCGTTCTCTGTGTCTACTTACACTACCCCTTCAAAAATTTGAAAATATGTGTATGAAGGTGCTAGCCACTTGTTGTAAAAATTTCAAGACAATCGGTTATGTTGCGCATGTGCTGCTATGCTTCAAGTATGTCTGCGGTGAGTACTCCGCCGTCCAATTCTGATGTGCAAGCCGTTATTCGGTTTTTAACGATTGAAAATACGAGGGGTGCTGAAATTTACCGATGTTTGTAAGACAATGTAATGTCGAAACGTGCTGTACATCAATGGGTTACCATGTTTAAGGCTGGTAGAGTGGAGACGAAAGAGGTGCTATGGTTTCGTCAATAATGCTGTCCGACGGTCGACCGCTTCGCGTCTCATCTTTCGTATCCACTCTACCAGTCTTAAACATGGTAACCCATTGATTGCTTTGAGTAATTTACGTGTTTTTTGAAGAAGCTTTTTCACTGGACGAAAAAGTATCATTTATGGTGTTACACATTGTTTACGTTGAAAACTGATCACCGAATCAAGAATTTTTTATATTTCATTCGATGGATCACGTGCTGTACTCTGAAGTTTAGATTTTACTGTTTCGCGTTTTTTGCTCTAAACAATCGAAAAACAATACATACATTCACCTTAAGCTATTCGTAACACGCTTCTTTAAAACTTATTTACTAATGTATAAATTAGCTATGCTCATCAAACAGTTTTATTTTATGCTTTTGAATTCGGTCCGGAAATCATCCGCAACAAAATTGTTTAAATACTATCTATTTATGCTTTCCCTACATTTTTAAAAATTTTTATTTCTAACATGGAACAACAATAAAACTGACTAAAATTATACAAAAAAAAAAAAAAAAGTATATTTAGCTTGTTTAATAATATCGATGATAAAAATAGTCTACTTAGAAAAATGTATTGAAAAATATTAAAGTTTAATTTTAAACTAACTTAATTGTATAATCAGGGGGAAACAATATTAAAACTTACATCAATTAAAGGTTGGCACCACTTGATCAGTGATTCCATTTTTGCCGAACCGATCGAAGAATGACTAACGATGAGCAAGCAAATATCGCAAACTATCGGAATCAATTTGAATGGAAGGCGACATTGAATTAGAAATGTTTTCAAATGATGCAGTAGTGTTAACTGTACACCCTCGTCCAAACTTAAACATACGGCATACAATGATTCCATAATGAAATGACTCTGCGGTACGTCCTGTCGTTAAAAATAATGTAGCCGATTGATTAATTTAAAACATTAAAAATTAAAAACAAACGTTACTGTAACGAAATATTTATTCTTCTATCAAATTGCGTTTAGTTTTACTAATACTTTAATAAAAATAAAAATCACAAAATGCACTTCTGAGGAACGCTGAACAGTTTGTATCAAAATTTAAAATCGGTACCTATCGGAAGAAATACGGTCATTCGAGTAAACGATGCGAATATGCGCGAACGAAGAAGTAAATTTAAATTTAAATTTAAATGATGTAATATATAAAGAAGCTTTTGGAACACGTATTTAACGGCAACATAAGCCTTTCGAAATTTCAACAAGCAATAGTAAAAATACTTTTAAAATTGTCGGAGTCGTTAATACTGTGAGAGTATAACAAAAATTTCGAGAAAATATTTATTTCCAATATTTCATATTTAGATTACATATGAGCGACAAAAATTTTAGAAGTCCCAAATAAATTTCCAGTTTCTTTAGGGATTATTCTTTAGTTTTATTATTCCGTTTATTGTTTTAATTAGTTGTCGAGGATACTGATATTCGGTCAATAATGTTTAACTACCTACGAGTATGTAGATGTACAGTAGAATTTCGTTTATTGAATAAATTTTATTCTTTGGAAAATCCACTACACAAAATCTGTCAAAAGCAAGCAGAATACAGTAGATCATATTCGCGAACTTCATAAAAGAAAAAAAATGGTAAACGGTTTTAATAATCACGAACCTTAAAATTCTAAATTACCAAGAAATATATACACATATATTTATTGGTTAAGTAGATCAAAAGATCGTACTATGTTAAGGAACAATAAGATCGAAATAATAAAAACTTCTAGTATTAATCTTTAACTTTAAAGTTACATTTCAGTATTACAGAAATACTTAAAAAACTGTAATCACATGTTCCACAAGTATTTTTCAAACTTTCTATGTTTCCTCCTTCAATTTTACAATTGTAAATTTTTAACTAGATATTAAATAAGGTGTTTTTTTTTTTTTTTTTAGTAAAAATGTTACGTTTAATTAGAAAAAATTTATCCTGAAACTTAGTAATTGATAATTTTAAGTAGAAAAAATTGAAGTATGTAACAAAAAAATATGAAACTTAAAGATGATTAAAACAGTAAACTCCCAACAGGTACGAAAATGAATAATAATAATAAAGATGATCCGGAATATTAATTAAGAAGTAAAAGTTAAATTACAGTTAAATAAAACAGACGAAACGAGAAACACGAAATAAAAAGTACACTAAGTTTATTAAAATAAATTATAACAAACTGGTAAATACGTAGGGCGTTTGAAAAGTAAGTATATACATTTTTGTTCTCCACTCACGGTAACACTGAAGGGATGAAATTGAGTAGGCACGTTTCTCAAGGTTCCTACGATGTATTCTCAAAGGTTGAAAACGATCGGTTGTAAATTACGTGTTTTAGAGGGGGGAAACGATGAGTACGACACCAGCTGTGCCGTCCAAATGTGAGTTACGTGCAGTTATCAAATTTTTAACTAGTGAAAAGATTCCTGGTGCCGAAATTTTTCGACGTTTATGTACAGCGTATAGAGACAAAAATGTGATAACAAGAGCAGCTTTATATCGCTGGGTAAAACGATTTGAAGAGGGAAGAACAGGCACACACAACGGCGCGCTGAAGTGGTCGGCCTTCTGATGGCATGAACGGCGAAACAATCAACATTGTACGCACTCTCCTGGATGAAGATCGCCGTTATACAGTATCTGATCTCACCATGAGATAGCGAAACGATTCTCGTATGTTGGCACGGGTCGTTTTTTTATCTATCGTATCCTTATAGAACATTTGCACATGACTAAGGTAGCAGCGCAGTGGGTGCCACGCAGCCTTACCGTGTTGCAGCTCGAGCGAGATTCCTGCTCGCTGATTTTCGGTGGGACGCCTTTGGACATCCCCCGTATTCACCAGATCTCGCCCCATGTGACTGCCATGCCTTCTCTGGCTTGAAGACAGATCTTGCTGGGCGGCGTTTTCCAGATACATCATCTTTGAAGGAAGTGGTCGCTGCGTTCTTCCAAAATTTGGATGTTACATGGTATGCGACTGGAATAGAAAAGTTGATCTCACGTTATGAGAAATGCCTGCAGCAATATGGCGATTATGTAGAAAAGTAGAGTAAGACTTCGTTCGGTTTTTCCTCGTTTCCTGAAGGTTGTATACTTATTTTTCAAACGCCAATGTAATTGTGTAGCGTTAATTAGTTAATTAATTATATTACATTGTCGATGATTTGAATTTTCGACGCCCACAAAAAAAAAACAAAAAAAAACGCCCCTAGTATATAAAAGTTTAATAGAATAACGAAAAATAGAACAAAAAAATAAGTATAATACAAAATATGCATCGTGGTCATTGAAGTAATATAATTACAAAAACGTAGAATATGAAAAATAAACACAGCGAAGGAATCGAAATGATTAAGTCGTAGTCGTAAAATATAAAATAAGTAATGAAAAAACTAAAATTAAAGTACTCGCAAATAATAAACTTAAATACAACTGAAAATGGCAAAATAAATACTGTGTTAATTATGTTTATGAATTTCGGTTCTTCGGTATCAGAATCAGTTATTGGGGGACAGTTTTTACAAGAAAAATGATTACATTTATTTAACGACCTAAAGTAGAGCCCGCTAATCCATCGGCCCATATTTAGGTCTCTCACAAGCGTTTCCATTCTAACCTATCTATGGTTATTGTTTGGAAGCTTGTTTGTTTTAGAAACTTATTCAAATCATCTTTCCAGCGTGTTATTTGCTTTCCCTTCTTCCTTATTGCTTTTCACGGTCGTCCAAAAAGTACTTTTATAAGTTCACTGATCGTCTTTTAGGCGGGAGATGTATTCAGCCTAATTCCATTTACTACATCTGATTTGGTGTACTATATCTTCGTTATCCCTTAATTTTGCTTTTATTTTTTTTTTTGTTTTTTTTTTCGGGTCACTTCTTTCGATGTTTAATATTGAGCGCTCTACGGCGTTTTGGGCAACTCTAACTTTGTTAAGTATATTTTCCTTAAGGGGCCTTTTTTTTTCTTTAACGCTACCTATATTTTTTCCTTCCCATTGCCTTCAGTTATTCCATTGCTGCTGTCATTTGTCTTTTCCATTTCTGACCGGTTGGCTATTTAGTTATAACTCTTAATTTTTCATGTTGTTAGGTCAAGGCCGCTGGCGCGCCCAGGGTAGAAAAAAAAAGAAAAAAAAAAAAAGAGTATTCGTAGTGTACAGCGGCGTTTGATCAGATTGGTGGTGAATCTTGAGCGGTACGCGGGTCGACAGATTGTCGGAAACCGATCGCAGTTTCAACTTCTCCATTAAAAACGTGAATTCAGCTATTTTTACGGGTAAAGGCAAAATTTAGGCGCTAAACGTCACTTTTTATACATCGATGAGTAGTCTGAGAAACGCAAATATCAACGTGTGAATTTTTACTACAGCAACGTGCCGAACGCATACAAAAATAGAACACAAGCGATTGTGACATTTTCATGACTTTGTCCGTTCAGCGTCCTGTTATACTTTTCTAATTTCTATTAATTAGCATTCGGCTTCCTCCTCTCCATCCTATTTTTTGTATCTTGTGCTTCTTTTTTCTCCTCTGTCTGTTATTCTTGTTATCGGTTCAAAGATTTAATTATGCTAACATTTCTAGATTTTTAGATGACCAGCTTAATAAAGAAGAAGAACATAAAAAACAATTTTTATGTTTATAGGAAAAATAAGCTTATTCTATGTTTATAATTTGTCGAATTTTCCGTCCAAAGTATTTCAAAATTGTCTTCTTTTATACTTTTTTTTTTTTTTTTTTTTTTTTAACACCGTTCTCTTCGCGAACTAAATTACGAAACTCTTCGGAATCCATAACACTTTTCACGGGAAACGTTGGAATGAAGGAATACAGTTGTACACGCGGCAACGGTTTACACGAAACTAAAGTGTGCTTAGCAAATGAATGACGTGTGAAATACTCAAACCTACGATCGTCACAGGTTTTTACAAGTCGTTATAGGAAACACTTTTATCTACTTTTGTTGAATGCATACTCGCGTATGTGGGAAATCGGTATTCAATGCTTTCTTATTAGTAATCAGTCGTATCTAAGTAAAGACATGAAATTTTCGTAACGCTTTTCTGTGACTCTCCATTTCGTGACGGTCGGGACGCTTTTCGAGTTTATGTACCAAAGCAAAGACATGAAAGTGTCAAGGGAAATCGATCTCATTCAATGCTCTCTTATTAGTAATCAGTCGTATTCAAGTAAAGATATAAAATTTTCGTAGTTATCTAGAATTTATTATTTACCGTAAGTAATCATTTTATTTAAATTTTTACATTTAATTTATACTTACTACGGTAATTGTTTTGTGCGCTTAATTAATGTAAACAAGGAAATGACGTGTGAAATACACAAACCTACGATCTTCACAAGTAAAGTCGTTATAGGAAACACTTCTCCATTTCGTGACGCTTTTCGAGTTTATGTGCCAAAGCAAAGACATGAAAATGTCAAAAATAATTTGGTATAATTTTAATTACGATTCTTCAAGAATACTTTAATGAGTATTTCTGTACTCGCACACATGTGCTTTCGAAAAGCACTGTTATTTTCTACGATCGTTTTCGATCCCGTATAGGATCAATCTCGTTTTCTTAACTAGCGCCGCAAATGATCCTACATGTTTAAGAAGAAAAAAAATATTTCCCGACACATCGATATTGAAATAAATTGACCACTTTTATTGAAAATAATAATTCATTAACCAAAAACTGTTCAATAACGAGACGGCAAAATTAAACAAAACCTACTTAACAGAAATAATCTAAATAAATATAAGTGCGAGGACGAAGCAACAAAAATTACACTAATACGTTACCGTCTAATGCGTGCTCGTCTTGTGCTTGAATTTTAGACTGCCAGTTTCAGAAATTAGCGTACAGTCAGAAAGGAAATGACGGGGTTTTTTAATTTCCCTGCATACCACGACAACCGTTAAAATTTTCCAGTAAACACGACTGTTTGTTCATTCTTGCAGAATTCCCTAATTGCCTAAATTACTACCGAGCAATAGCAATTACGTTCTAATATTCAATTTAATCGAATGACGAGTTAAAGAAAATCGCAGCAACCGCTTAAAAATTTAAAAAAATTATACATTAATTGTAATCTGTCTTAGATTATTTTCATGGCTAATGTTCGATCACTTTTTGCGAAGGAGCAGAAATAGTTGGTTTTTATGCAAGCGTTGATGTCGCAATAATTTAAGTAACACCGCATGAAAAGCATTTTAAAGACATGAAAAACAAATATAACGCAGTTCTGATACGTACAATGCCACTGCAAATTAACTAGTTTTGGTTAAGTGGTAGTCATTTTACAGGTTTTTATCGTTTAGTTTTACATTTTTTTTTGTTTATGTAAAATGCAGTGATTAAAATTTGCAAGAAATATTAGCAAAAAGCTACTATTTATTTCATTATGATAAAAAATTAAATATTATAATTTCTTCAAGAGTTAAAAAAGGTTAACCACTACTATGCAGTCAATTTTTTTTTTTAATAATTCTTATTTTATATTATTTTAGGTTTTACTTTTTTCATTATCATATTTTTAAGTATAAAAAAGAGGAATCGTTATACGCAGGCATAAAAAGTATGTACACCTATGATTATAAATAAGTGATTATGTGTTTAATCAGTGAAAAGTTATTCCATAAAATATTTCAGAAAGTTTTACAGTGGAGTAACTGTTTCAATAAATTGTAGATATTAAAAAGTTGTACTTTATTTGGCATTGGTCACGTTCATTCGATGATATATAGAGTTTTCAACTCAAATTTATCTATCATACTACAATATCAAATATTTCTAGAAAATATTTTTTTGCATAGTTTGCTGTTTATCACTTTGAAAATACTAAAATAATTATTATTACTTCCATCTTCTGAAAAGAATCTAATACTGTTTGGAATACACGTGTGTTTTTATTTTACACGTAGATTTAAATTAAACTTTGTAGAAAAGGTTTTAAAACAAAAACCACATGAAAATACTATTGCAAAAATACAAAAATCAATGAACAGCAAAACATGATACAACACGTGCAGCAATACTAACAACGAAAAAAGAGAAAATTAGAAACATTGATAAGAAAGGAATCGAACTTACAACGTTGTCATTATTTCTTTCTCAAAGTCTATCCCGATTGCCATCTCTACTAAGCTTGTAATGATACAGAGATTAGCTTGACCACTCCTACGCAAAGATGGCACGCAAAATCGTGAAGTGTTGCATAATTTTTTATCTTCTTTGATACACGGAATCGTTAAATTTTTTTTCCTTATTCCACAGAAAATTTCCAATTTGAAAAATCAATTTTCTAACAATAAAATAATTTGATCACAAATTTATAACAACTGTTTTAAAAATAAAAGTAAATAATTTCACTAATTATTCGTTAATTGATATATAAATTTTTTCCGAATTACTAATATTAAATTTGTAATATTTTAAAACCCAAAAATTAATTTTTTTTTTTTTTTTTTTTTAAATTTCCGTAACATATAGAATAAATTTACCGGTAGGTCAATAATGAGAACTAAACAATAATAACATTGTACGTAAGAATATGAACTAAAAAACCAATATGAATCGGTGACGATGTTCTACACCTTTACTCAAAATCAAATATTATTAGTATAATGCGAGTTTCCAATGTATTTTGTTTCGATAGTTATTCGAAATATCCCACACACAACTTAATATGACCCTATTAGATTTTATATTATGTCCATATTAAGAAATTTAATGAAATGTATGCATGCTCTTCAAATACTTATCGAGTTCGTTTAAAAATATTTATGTCCATTTATTCTCACATTTAATGTTAACATAAATATTACTTACCAGGTTATTGGCTCGACGCAAAAATTTTTCGTAAATAAACTGTGGATTCGGAACATCCCTAATTTTGGTGATTGCACTCAGTAGAAACCATGCGCAAATGTCATTACGTGTATCAACATGTGAATAAATATCGTTAATTACCTTTTCTCTAAATTGAAACACGAATAATAAGGTTTCATTTTTGTTAATATCAAATTTACAGTATTATTAGTATTTACAGAGTAACACCATTTAGAAATTTTCAAGAAATCTTTTTTTTTTTTTTATTTATTTATCTAACGAAATAAATTGCTTAGACTTAAAAATAGGATATAAGTAATTAGATCGAAGAATTCAAAATATTTCATAACTAATATCTGCTGTAGTAGGTGCGCGCCAGGAATTCTCTGAAAAATTAAAAGTAGTCACATGATTAAAAAAGACTTTCTGTAAATAGGGTAGAAGTTTCCATCGGTTTCTCCGATTAATTAATATTTGTTTTATTTCTTATGATAGTGATTCTTCTACCCGATAATGTAGTTCAATAAATATAGTATTATAAACTACTAAGGACAAACGACAATAGCAAAAATTAAAAATAATTGCTAATCGCTCTGTTTCTAGTATCGATTTTTACGAATTCTTGAAGTGTTTACATTGTATTTATTAAACTATATTTGAATAGAATTAAGGTAATATCAACACAGATCATTTGAAAAGAAAAGAAGAAAACTGCAAACTAAGAAAAGAGGTATGAACATCATAAGAATCAGTATGATATGTAGTAAATCACAATAGAAAAAAATAGAACTGTCGCTGTCGCAATGTTTGCTCGCTCTGAATCTTTCTATAAAGTTAAGTATTGTTTTTATTAAAACTGTTAAGGGAATTAATGTGATGTTCAATTTCATGATTTCATAGTTTTTAAAAAGAAATAAATGAAAACAATTTAATTACAACTTAACCGAATGGAGAATTTTAATTCTACTGAAAATATGAAAAGAGTAGATATTTAAGCAGCCTATATAATAAGATTATGATATTCGCAAAACGAAAGCTGTCCATTATGTGAAAATTAATAGTGTACATCGGAAAACGCGAAAGCCTACAATTACTCGCCATAATATCAACCGCTTAAAGAAATTTTTAACGTGATAAAATCCATTTACACGATTTTGTCAGACTTCTTTAGATGTGTTTTATAAACCAATAATGAAAACTGTAGTTTGACGGCGGCGAAATCGATACTCTTGTGGATTCGTTCTCCGCCAGAATTTATTAAACACTTTGAAATTCGTAAATAAAACTTCAAAATTGAGCCTCTTTTTACTATTTGCATTATTTCAACTACGTCTCTTTTCCTGAATGTTCTTCTAAAATTATAAAATCTACGTCTTACTTTAATAATTAATGATTAAAGATTAATAGTTTAATGGAACATCGTAGCGCGAAAATAATAAAATTTTAAATATGACTAAATTTGTATAATCATTTTCTTTTTACGACGGATTTGATTTGTACAAAAAATAATTACAGTTATTTCATAGTTTATTACTTATGACAGTATTCGTGAGTAGTTCTCCAGAACGTAAAAAAAACAAACAAAACAAGATGAATATTACGCGACCTCCCAAACAAAACTAATACGAATCCTTGCGTAGAAAATTTCGCTGGAAAGTAAACCCAATCGTTACATTAATTTGTTGTTACAATTAAAAAAAACTTTTGTATTGTATTCACGAAAATCATTTTAAAAATGTAAATAATTTCATTTATAATGATTATTTTAATTTCATAAAATAAGTGTTATTTTTATAAATTAGGTTGCAAATATTTGACGATCTACTTTTCGTACTATTGGTTTGGAAAAGCTCAATAATAAAACATAAAAATTACTATAATGAATAGTTTCGTAAGTAATGTCAAAAAACATAACTTAAAACTCCTAAAACTAGACGACTCTGCTATTACTGAAAACGATTAAAAACAAATAAATTTGCAATTGCACGTATAACTGTGTGTTAAAATTAATACAAATATGTGAAATATTGTCTTTTTTTTTTTTTCTTTTCTGCTTGAATTAGAATTCTTAAGTAATTTTTGTAAAGAGGAGGTATTAATATATATATGTGACCGCGCATGGAGAAAGGGACCTAAGCGTAGAAAATGAAATTTTTCAGGAGCGCTTTTTAAAGTTTAAAATTAGTTATTAGATTCATACTTCCCGTGCATTTCTCACGTTAGGTGGCGCTACATAACTTTGGGAACACGGGCTATTGGTGAAGTCGCCGCAACGATCTAGTGCGCATGTTACACTTTCAAATAGAGTAAACTCATTCCATAATTTTAATAACGTTATTATTTAATTTTCAGTTGTTCACACGTTTTTTTTTTTAACGTAGATAATCATATCGAATATTATTTCAGTTGTGGAACTTCTCGCTTCTTTTCTGTTTTTATTTATTGCTGAAATCATTAGGTAAAATATTTTATAATAATTATTTCAGTGGCGTACACTATGAGAAATCGAAATATTACTGAAATTATAACTGTATTAGAAAATTATTATGATAGACGAATTCGAAAAAGTGGAAAAACGATATCAATTCACCGATGATAATGATGAGATAATTGCTCTATCCCGTCATTGCCCAGCTCCGCGACAATTATGATGAGAATAATAACTTCTCTTTTTTCCTTATTTTTGTAAGTAATTCTAAGTTTTGTAATGCATTAAATAAACGCTTATTAAGTGAAATGAATTTTTTTTTAATTTTGTCGTATTTCCCCCTTTTTTAACGGCTCTATCTCCCTCAAAAATGATTTTAGAGATTTGGAATTAATTTTTTTCAATTAGCCTATATTTTTCGCACCAGATTATAAAGAAAGAAAAAATTCGATTTTTTGACGCTTAGGTGCCTTTTCTATGCGCGGTCACATATATACATATATATGATTTTTTTCTCTTAATTTTAATAATAGGTTATAATTATGAGATAAAAAAAAATTTCAAGCACAAATATTTTTCATTAAAATTAATGAAAACAATAACAGAACTGTGTTATTTTAAAAACAAATCTATCCACAAATTAATCATTTTACTGATTATGTTAATTTCTAGGTATCAACTTAATCTCCCTAGTTTTAACTTTTAATATGTTTACTGTAAACTGATATAAAAACGGTTATAGATAAAACCAAATTTTTAAATAATCAAACGTTTAGCAAATCTATCCAGGCTATTAAGCATACTTACTGAGGCTTAAGATTAACAAATTCCAGAGGAAATTATAGCCTCCGAAGAACTCACATACTGGCTTTCGCATCTTAACAGGTTATTGAATTTATACCTCTTTTCTTTGTTATTAAAGGTGTAAAGAAATACTGCAACACCTGCAAATCCACAGCGGACTTATCTTCTGATCGTTCTCTCGTTAATTTAACATTAAGGACAGTTTCTATTGAAACCTGTCTTAATCAATAGCTAAAAAATAAAACAACAGACTGGAATCTATTTAATGTTTCCCGAACGATTGTAAAAAATCAAACGCCTCTCTGAAAACAAAACTCAATATTGGCAGCCGAATGCAATCAATAACTCAAGCTATATAACAAAATACTAAAAACTCCAAGAGGTTTTCATGTACACCTAACAACCGGAAAGAACTCTGTCTTCCAGCAGAAATTCATGAACTACTAGTTGGAACAGGAAGAGCAAAAGCCAAATGACAACGTATCAGATATCTAACTCACCGTAAAGAAAATAATTTTCTAAAGAACAAAATGAAAACTAAATTACAGAATATAAAAGCACATTTTTTCAAATGTTTCTTAAGCAACTAAGCGCAAAAGATAACTCATTATGATGAACAACGAAAAGCATTTTCAAAGAGCATAGTACGGCATTTCTATTACAAAAAGATTCTGCAGAATGGGTCATGGCTGAACACGGTAAGACATATTAGTTTGCCGAAGATTCATCTGGTGTTTTCAAAAAATTTTGAAGAATATGTCCAGCAAGACTTAAAAGTCACGCGTCAGTCCTTTCCACTCATCAAAACATTTTCACTCGCAGTAATTCCCAAACAGCATTTTTAAAACACGGAAAACATAACAACTATGAAACAGTCAAATGCATTTGTTTCGTAACGTAATGAAGATAAAATAATATCACACATAACTTGTTTTTACAAAACAAATGAAATGTATAAAAGTTACAAGCCAAATATTATCATAAACTAACTTTTGTATAAATCTGTAATTTACAGATCCCCACAAATTAAATAATAATATTACTTGCCTAATTAATTTGGCATCGTTCCATTTAGAAATTATGTAATTCAAGTGCTGTGTTTTCGATCTTATTAGTGCTTCATGTATGACATTCCATGGAAGTTTTGTAAGTACTGAATTAGTGTACTCCAACGATTTTAAGTTGTTAAATAAAACCGGAAACATCTATATTAACAGCAAAAAAATAATAAATTCTAAAACAATACAAATCATTCGAAAAGTTTTATAAATTATCACCAAACGTATTACTAATTTGTAAATTCTTATTTTTCAATTCAAGCAGAGCTTTCAGTATTTATTTATTTCATACACACTTCCTTTATCCCGATAAAATCCTTATATGTAAAATATGTTAGTCACTGGTTGATAAGGCTTTGTTTTATTTAGAACATTACGGGCTAACTTTCATATATTTTACCACTATACTGACCAAAAAATTTCTGGAATAACCACTGTATGGCGCTCTCAGCCACCCAATTTGTTTTGTTTTTTTTTTTTGTTAGGTTGCCACACTGTTGTTGATATTTACGCCTAATTTCAGCGCCACAGCTTAACATTTGTAAAAGTTATGCCGAGTATATCTGTTTTATCCGTGTTTTAGACTTTTTTACGATTTTTAAAAAAAACTTTGCATCAACGAACTTGCATTGAATTTTGTATCGAACTAAAACCTTGGAAATGTTAGAGTCTTTATCGAAAATAAACGTTTATGTATGGCACGAACGCTTCAAAAGTGGTCGTGAGTACGTTGAAAATGACGATCGGAATGGCAGACCGTTGACATCGAAAACCGAGGAAAACATCGATAAAATTTAAAAAATGTTGGGCAAAAACCGCGAGTTGACTATTGAGAGGATTTGAATATCGCTTATGGATCTGTCCAAGACGAAAGATCTGACATGTAAAAAAGGGGACCGCGTTAACGTCGCGAAAGATATGATTTCCCAGTCCGAATCCGACCCAACACTCATCA
Source organism: Icerya purchasi (assembly GCA_039619475.1). Classification (NCBI taxonomy): domain Eukaryota; kingdom Metazoa; phylum Arthropoda; class Insecta; order Hemiptera; family Monophlebidae; genus Icerya; species Icerya purchasi. Next base: position 353,027,071 of record CM077115.1, read on the forward strand.
AACGCATCATTACTGGAGCCGAGGTGCGGATGTATAAGTATAACACGTAATCCAAACATCAAGCGAATGAATGGCGAACGCCGAATGAGCGGGGACCGAAAAAACACGTAATTTTCAGTCGAAAAAGAAGGCGATGCTTATGGTTTTCATTGATTACAACGGAGTTTTGCACTACAAATTCTTACCAGAACATCAAACAGTCAACAAGAATTATTATTCGGGCGTTACAAAACGTTTGGGTGAAGCAATTCGCCAAAAAATATCGGATTTGTGGGCGAACAACTATTGAATTTTGCACAACGATAACACACCGTCAAACAATGCCATCGTTAATCGTGATTTTTTGCAAAAGAACAGAACGAATACTATTCAACAGCCACCAAATTCGTCTAATTTGGCTGCCTACGACTCCTTCCTGTTCGATCAATTCAAGAAACCGCTCCGGAGAACGCGTTTCAGCAACCGAGAGGAATAATAAAAAAATCGAAGACAGCTCTAATAGACATACAGAAAACGGAGTATAACAAATATTTTTGGGATTGGATCAACCGCTGGCATAAGTGCGTTGCAGTCTATAGAGAGTACTTTGAAGGGGACAAAATCGATTTTGATGAATAAACAGGTATTTTTAATTTTATGATCAAATTATTGACACTTTTTGAATCAGAAAATTTGTTGATTTCGTTAATTGCTGTTAAAATAAATAACAATCTTTTTCTGATAATTGATAAATAAAAACAAAAATAAAAAATCACTGAGTTCAATCGGTTAATTTATTTTTTTATGAAGTTCATTTAAAATTTGCTCCATTTTTATTTAATGTCATATCAGTAAAATATTTCTAAAATACTAAAACAAAAACTGCGGCAAAAAAAAAAAGACAAAGGAAAAAATTAAAGGAGAGCAAAAGCAATGAAAATCTTATATCGTAAAAATAACTGTCTTTTGAAGTCCGAAAAATAAGAGAAGAACGTTGTAATAGGCTTGCTAATCAAATGTGACAACAATTCAAAATTAAATAAAAGAGATTAGTGTTCAACGCACCGCGAAACTTATTGATAAATAGAATTCCTTTACTACAACTAAACAACTGATTTAAGAGTTGGAGCATATACTAATAGTGTATCAGAATTTTATCGCGATCCAGTTATTAATTGTACACGATTCTTCCTTTCTTTCTTCAGCCATATCTCTCTCTCGTGGAAACGTCTTCATCAAATTCACATATATCTTTTAACTGTTGTTCTTCATATGTTACGATCTTATATCACTCTAAGTCCAACACTGTGGTGAACGATTTATTCACTAATTCCCATACTATATCTGTCCATATTAAAAGACACAAATACCCTTATTAAAGACAAATATTTTAATTTTTTTTCTTTTTAATCATTATTTTTTTTGTTGTTTTTGTTAATGATTTGATTAATCAAAATAATTATAAAAATAAAATAATACAAAGTCCATAATGAGAAAGTAATAAAAACGCTTAAAAAGAAGCAAATTGTGGTAACAGACATCGATTAATATGGTATATTTTTTGATAAATTCATTAGCTGCATCATTATATTAACAGGTGTCAGCTAGTCCTAACTCAACAAGCTTTATTAGAAAAAATCATTAGGTTTTCTCACAATATTCCCCTTAAAATGCTTCCTCGATTTTTCTTACATATATATATATATATATATATATATATATATATATATATAAACTCGGCCACTTTGGCCTCGCAAGGGGCTGTGCCCCTTGACCCCTCCTGCTTTCAACCTAAGAATTACGTTGTAATTAATATATATATATACATTGCTATGGATTCGGTATTTACGGCGCTATCTAGCGACGATGTCGAGCTGGAAATTATTCTCCGGCTAAAATCATTAATTTTCGATCTCTCGACATCGCCGCAATGTTCGTTGTCGGCGGGGAATACGGCTGGGACGTTTACACGGCCGACTTTGCCAAATTTCTCGGCACGAGTAGTATTAGGGGTTGTATAAGTGTCCTGGTGTGTGCCGTCTGCGATGACAGAGTAGCGTTACTGCCAGCGGCGTGAACCGTGGGAATAAAGAAATAGTGTTTAAATGTGTATGTGTGCAATCTAACCTGTTGTACTAATTGATAAGGATTTCGGTAATTTACCGTTTTAGTTTTGTTAAGTTTGATATCGAGCCGATCAGGCCAGATAAAGTCGCCGTTTAATTACCGTTTTAATCAACGCAACGTTGTGTGTCGCTTTTCCGTATATCTAGTTGCTGTCCGCAGGAGTAATATCGGTCGTTGTACAATTTTTTTTTTCTAGTCGCCATACCGTGGTTAATGATGAAAATTTTGAATCGAACCGTCGTTTTACAACCCTTAAATGTTTTTTTTTGTGTTTTTCTGAATGTTTATATATCTTTTACTATCGGGGATGCTAGTCACTTTGCATTAGGATTGAAATATACGCGTTTGCTATTATAATTTTCGTGTACGTTGATTTTGTCATCTTTGATCGTTGATAACACTAGGCCCGTGTCTGGGTGACACGCCTCCGGGGGAAGTGTGCCACGTGCTTGCGGTGGTTATAAAAGATTTTTTGTGTTTTTTTTGTTTAAATTCAAAGAAAAACCTAATGTTCATCCTTTACTTATTTGTGTTACGGGTCAGCCATTAAGTCCGGCACTCCGTATTTTCAAAGTCTCGGATTAGGGACCCAAAGAGAACATCCCGGGAAAAAGAAAAATTCCTATTAATCCGAATTGGGAATCTGGAAAAGAAAGATTCGTTTCAATATATATATACACGCATGTGCTCTCATACACACACACACACACACACACACACACACACACACACACACACACACACACACACACACACACACATATATATATATATATATATATATATATACATATATATATATCAATGTATAATTTGCGAAATACACAGACTTTTACAGAATTTATGAAATTCTTATATAATTTAGAAAATAGGAATAATGATTTCTGCTCATTTCGTAAACTGTGTAAATTCCGAACATTTTACAAGTTATACATCGAGGTTCATACATGTGCACTATTCGCAGACTCCGCATGCGTGAGAAAAATTCATAATTAACTGTTAATTGAAAATTTAGCGTGGTTATAGATTAAGGGAAACGGCACTCACATCCACATTGCTTTACATACATATATAAAAACGTATATACATAAACCAGCCATTTAACTTCCGTAAATCATTCTTGCCGCAAATTTAATTGCACATATTCACAAAACTGCTCCCATATTTATTGCCGGTTACAGTTAATGATGTTATCGGAAAGTATAATTTTTATTAAGTCTGTCCATATTATTCATTCTCATTTAGTTTGCGTCGTTTTGCGTCAGCAGGCTTTTCAGGCAACCATGAATTTTCTTTTTAGCATATTATCTGCGACAATTTGATTTTCTTTTCTTTTTTTAACTGTTTTTAGTTTGTTATTTTGGTTCAATTGAAAAAGATTACGTATACATTTTTTCAGAAAATGTACGAATAATAAGAAATTTGTCCTTATTTAATTTAATAATAATAAATGAAATTGCCGGTGGCACTACTATACGAAGCAGAAATGTGAACTATGAACGCAAAAGACATTGGTACTGGAGAATGCTGGAAGGCAAAGAACAAATCAAAACATCCATGAACGAGTATAAGAAATCGAAACACTCTTACTGAATATAGATAAAGAAAAATTAAAACGGTTAGTAAATGTTTTAAAACGCCTCTAGGCATGCTTACAAATAATCTGGTAAGAAAAGCAGAGCGTAAACGGAAAAAACTGCATATAAATTTCATAGACAACAAAAAACGGGAAGCAGGAACACAGACTCTGGTCAAACTAACATGACTGGTGGAAGATAGGGGAACATCAATGAACTAGTTTTGGAAATGAAGCATAACAGAAAGAGAAACGAAATCGGACAAATTCGAAGTAAATTTTACATAAATTACTTAAATTTTTTTGTGATTTAACAATAATAAAAAATAGGTTCAATTGCAATACAATAAAATATATAAAAAATAATAAAACCTACAAAGTGATAAATCACGCTAAGTCGATTGTCTCGTTTAATTTTTTTCCCCTTGATTTTAGAAATAATCTCGCTTCGGTAATTTTTTTCTTCTATATTAGTATACATAAATAATTGTCAAAAAGTATAAATCTCGTAATTTTGCTTTTTTTGGAAACAATAAAATTTATATTAATTTTAACCTATACTTAAATTCACCGTTTTTCTAAGCTAATTTTCGCAACGCTCAGTTAGCATAAAAAACTTGTTTTAATTTAAGCGATATTTATGTTGCTTTTTTCCAACTTTTACGCGTTTGGCATTAGAAAAAATCCGATTCAACGTACAATACACACACACAGAATGAAACGGCCTTATGACTTTAGCTGAAAGCTAACTGTAATTAATAATGTATTTTCGTATTACAGATAAATAAACGGGAAAATAAACACCGACAAACGTTGATACATGGTTTTTGTACTTTCGTTTTTATTACATTTAGCATTTCAAAGATATATAAAATTGCTAGAGTTTACTATACTGCTTTCGTGATCTTCCGAAATAATTATTATTAAAACTAAGATTTTTCGATTCCTTTCAGCCGTGTACAGGAACAGATATTTGAAATCTGATTAAGTGGATTTTCCGGTCGAGAAAATCATTAGGTAATAATTTTTAAATCCCCCCTCTTTTTCCAGCCGTGTCGAAAATGCCATTTAAAGTCAAATATGCTGAAAATGTTAATTATTTTGGAACAATGGAGTTGAAATTTACAAAAAATACAATTTTTTTCATTAGTTTTTTAAAAAAAATATACAGAAAATATTTTAAAATCTTATATTTCCCTTAATTTGATACGCACCAAAATTTAAGAAGTAAAAATTATATTTTAACCATAATTTAATTCAATGATAATTTCATTTTCAACAATTTTTTTTTTGTTTGTTCTTTTTACACAGTTTTTTGACTGAAGTAGTTTTGATTATTTTACTCTCGGAATAGATGATTTATAATTCTTTATTAATTTGGTTTTAAAGCTTTCAATTCATAACTCGATTCTTTACTGTTTTATAACTCAATATTCTTAAATACCATGATAAATGTTTACCGCATCTATTACAATTTTAATAAGTTTATAAATGTAATTAAACAAGTAAAAGGAGAAGATAATACAGGACAAAAAAAAGCTGTATTTTGAAAAACCCATTTTGCAGAAACGAATACTCGAGAGAAGTCGTTCAAACTTTCTACCTATTGTAAAAAAGAAACTTTGGAAGCATTCAGAGTTAAAAGATGCGACGAAAAGTATTTTAAAGAAGGTACAGTAGAACTTCTTTTATCCGTCACCCTCGGGCCGGACCTTTGGCGGATAATTGAACAGACGAAGAACCTTTTTATTTGATATGCGGTCAATCCACGATATTTTCAAAATTCTTTTGAAGACCCACATTTCGAACGCTTCTAGGTTTTTTATGTTTGCGCTTTTTAAAGTCCATGTCTCTACCCTGTATAATAAAACTGAATACACATAGCATTTGACCACCCTACATCTTAAATTGTTTATCCGGATTCATCTCGTCAAGTAACAGATAGCCAAGGTATTTAAACGATTTGACCACTTCAATGGTCTCTTGGTTTTTTAAGCTGATTAGTCTGTAGTTTTGACATATGCAAATAAATTAATTTTGTTTAATGTAAAAAAAAAGGTAGATTTTATATGTTTAAATGTTGCCTTAATAACTTTATTTAAGTATCCTTCACCAATTTCTGCAGAATGGAGGAAATTCACTGGTATATAATAGATACATTAGATAATCCTTGATTTAGTCTTATTACGGTTCAACTAACTGTAAAACATCTTCTGCATCGATATTTTCTTTTTGTCTTCTCTGTAAGATCTATACTACTGTCCCAACACTTGTTAAATAAACCAGATTTTGTTCGGACTGTCTTCAATTTCGTAATATATAGTAAATTGAATGACTTATCATGGTATAGCGTCTAGGCATTATAGTAGTCTGACTAGTCACACAATACTTAGATTTTAGGTGAAAAAATAAATAAAAATCAGTGGTTCTCAATTTTTCAAAAAGCGCAACATCGTTAAGCGCTAATCAAGGCTATACTCTCCTATTTAAAATACGCCAGACTAAGAACACTTTTCAGTATCAGTGAAGCTCTGTGACGGTCGTTCAACATTATAAAATTGTTCTCTTAAATAAACGGTCCTCATGCCGTAACTGCATTATTTTAAATATTTTACTATATTTTAGAGTACCGATTAAAACACACGACACAAAAGAGGGGGAAAAAATTGATATATCAAACATATTAAAAATATAAAGACGAACAAATTTAAAAAATCAAAAAGAATACATGAAACTGATAATAGTAAAATACCGTTTTTAACAGAAGATCTTTTTATCTTTAAGAAAAAAGTCACACAGTTATGTAAGATACCGGTTAAACAGGCACCAGTGATTACAAATTTATAGTTCTTAAAACATATAAAGCGTACGATGAGTTAAACATTACCGTTATAAATATTCAGAAAAATTTTGCGGTAAGCGCCTAGATCAGTGCCTCCAGTTCATTATTTTTAGGCTCATTTATAGTGGAATGAACGGCTGTAAAATTTATAATTTAAATTTAAAATAACTCTTTTCTTAATAAAGAATTTTGTAAATATCTTCAAAACAGTAAATATTTAAAATAAAATGAAATTTATCGCTCAATGTAAAATAATTTGATCACAAATTTATAAGAGCATTTTTAAAATTGAACGAATATAATCGCACTAATTATTCTTAAATTGTATCTTCATTTTAAAGTTAAAATTTTGACAATTACTTCTTAAAAAATATATACACAAGAACAATGTGAAATTATTTAAAATTACAATATATTTTAAATATTTTAAAACCCAAATATTACAAATTTGTATTTTTTTTTTAATATTTTCAGTAAGATACGAATTTATCGACAGTTCTTCGAATAGCGATTGAATAAACAATGACCACATTATACGTAGGAATATGAACTAAAAAAGTCAAAACGAACTGCAGGCACTGTGATTTAGGACTTGTGTAAATTTTCACTTCATAACCCGATTTTTTATTTATGTCTCATGAATAAATCCGACCTTACGATAATTTATGAAGTTTTAAATTCCCGATTATTTTACAATCATTCTAAAAAAGTTTAAAGTATTAAAGATGCAGAAGATTGACGCGTAATATGAATTTATTATTTCAATTAACAGATAAAAATAATCAACAGCGAAAAAGTACGTAACGAATACCTCCGGAATTAATTTATCCTGATGCTTCGTATCTTCTTCTAAACACAGCGGGATTACACCGTTTACGTATAGCGTAACTATCGACTGTTCCTCCGGGAACTCTTTGATAAGATCCGTGATAACTTTTGCAGCACACTTTCTTATCATTATCGAAAAATCCCGGCACCTTTCTAAAAATTGCTTCATATTTTTAAAAGCAAAAAACAAAAAATACAAAAATATTTAGGCAAAACAAAACATACATGTGCGCATATTACGAATATCTATGTTATTTCGGCACTTGACCAATCTTATTAGAAACAAAACAAAAAAAAAAAGAAAAAAGGAAAAAATTTACACAATTTTACATAAACAAAAAGAACTCGATTAAAACTTAACACAAGCCAAATATAAGCTATCAAAATTAAATCCAAAGAGAATCTGACAAAGAAATCTCTGATGTCTCTTAAGTACTAAGAAAATGATGGAATTCAAAATACACTTTTCTTTTCAGTTAGAAATAATCGTTTCCGCAGAAAAAAAGTTTTAATTTAGGGAAAAATATTATCGCAAGCGCAAACTAAGATTTAAATAAAATATTCGTTGCAATGAATTAACTGTTGTCAGAGAAATAAAAGAAAAGAAATAACTTTAGTCTAGGTTATTTGTAGAAGTTGTTGGTGGCCAAATGGTTTCTCGCCGGGCCAAAAAAAAAAAAGAAAAAAAAAAAGAAAGAAAGAAATAACTTGACTGTTTAGGACAACTATGAATTTCGTCACTCACTTCGGAAATTTCATTGTTGAACAATTTTTGATTGAGCAGTATGATTTTGCCTAAAGTTTGCAGGGCGGATTTCCGAACGTATAGTTTCTTGCCCTTCATAAAATTATACAACATATTCAATACTGCTTTAGCACCCGGCAAAAAGGTTAAATTCTCGATTTCTTCTTCGGTCAGATTTCTACCTCCTTTTGCCAGATACGTCTGCGTGTCGAATATAGGTCGCAAGTAATCAGCGTTGTTTTCGAAGTAAAACTCGTTCACGTACGGATCAACGAATACCCTTCTTATTGTGCCGATGGTGTGTCGGTTTTCAATGAATTTTTCCAAACTAGATATTGCCTTTGTTTTCACGTTCGCCGAAACATCTCGACACAAATAAAATATAATCGCCATTAAAAACTCGCAATTTACCACATTTGACAAGTCACCTTCATCTCCGCCATTATCAGTACCGATGCTGGGCGGGATGCGATTCGAATCGTTCTCTAGAAGAAATTTCGTGATTAGTTCTACGGCGAATAGTCGTATTTTCATATCGTCCATGTGACACATGACGGCGATTTTGTATAACTGACGACGGAATAGGTCATCGGGCGAACGGGCCATAACGTCGCAAACGATCGGGTAAGTCTTTTGTCTGAATTCCGCCTTATCCGGTACCATGTAACATAGGTACTCAATCAGTCGCTCCAACGCTGTGTAACTATCCTCTTTATATAAAAATAATAGCCGCGCAATTAACAAATCTATCGTGTTTTTCTTCACATGAACCGAAATTTCGTAATTCGGTCTGCTCAAGTCGCCGGTTTCCACCACCATCAAAATCGGAAGAATTTTCTTTGCTACGACGCAGATAGCCTGCTCGATTCCCCGTTGCCCGGCCAAATGAGGCGCTATCCGGGACAACACGTCGAAACTTTTAAACGCGAGATACGTCTCCGTTTTCGAGGGAATATGCTCCAGTTTCCTACCGCCTAGATACTGTCTAATTTCTAATCGGCATACTGTCAGCAAAGCACTTACACTCATGTCCGCGCAATCGTCCTCTATTTGCACGTGACCGCAGCAGAAAAACGGCACCAAAACGTCTAGCGTTTTATTCAAACACACAATCAGCACTTCTTCTTCAGCTGGCGAAATAATCGTTACACTGCCGCTACTTTCGTTACTCACCGTATCGTTCTTCGATTTATCCTTTTTCCGTTTATTACTGTTCACCGGAATTATCAATCGATTCATCCGATCTCTGATTAAGCCGCAAGCGGTTCTAACGTGTTCGATCAATTGCGCGTATAATATCGAATTGAACATATTCAATACGGAGCTACCTCGCACGGTGACCATGGACAGGTACGCGATGCCAGCTTGTAAAGAAATAATCAACGGCTCCACTGAAACCGATACGGCTCCGCTATAATTGCAGTCCATCAAAAACGTCGAAAACAAACACATTAACCTTACGTAATCTATGTTGGCTGCCGACAGTTCGTTCCACGTTAAATCATCCAGGTTTCGAATTAGCTGAACGGTGAAATTCTCAATTCTTTGATTTAAATTGCATCTCGCGAGAAAAGACTTGTACTCGGTAGGAAATGGTTGAGCTGTTGTCCATCCACCCGATTCAACAAGCGAAATCCACTCTAACGGTAATTTGTATAATTTTAATCTGCGATACGCTTCGGCTACCTAAATAAAATAATATATAAAATCGTTATTATTAATGATAATGCGCGTATGATAACTGAAAACACTCTCAAACTGTATAGGAATATTTTCTAATAACGAATGAAAGAGGAAAGGGTAAAGACGACGAAGCATGTGTCGACAGATTCCACGTTAAAACCTAAAAACACTAAGGATGTATATACATTAGATCTAACAGCCCGCATTACAAAACGTAATAAAATTTCCGATTGCATCAAATTTTAAACTTGTAACGTTTATTCCAACAAATAAAAATCAAAATAAATTTTGAAAAGTAATAACTCGGAAAATTAGGTTTTAAACATTTTCTTTTTTCGATAAATCACGCTCGATTCGTTTAGGAACCATTGACATTTTAATTCATTTTTCAGTGATTATATTATTGTGAATTCGGTTATTTTCTTTTTACCAATTATTTTCTTTTCTCACCAGTTGAAAAAGATAGATAAAGGATAACACGCGTCATTTCGAAGTAATAAATTTAAAACAACGAATTCGATGATCGCGTAATAATCGTAAAGGAGTGCATTTTGAATAGCTTCCGTTATTTGAAAGTTTTTCAATGTGTGGCAACTTGATTCAAGTAAGTTTTAAAACAAAAAAAAAATAAAACAATAAATACGTACATATTAAACTTTCATTATAAACAATTTATCTTTTGTTAGAGGAGAAACTGTGTACATATAACTAGGGGCGGCAATGCTTGAACAAATAATTTAATAGGTAACTTCTCCTTCGCGTACCGCTAAATATAACCTGAATATCTTCAAAATGATAAGTTTATATAGAATGATATAGAATTGTTTGTCGCAAACGCTATACTAATGAATAAACGATGCTTATTTCCAATGTTCCATTAAAACGTTCGAAAAATTAAAAATTTATTATTTTCAACACTACAAAATATCTTATAAATGAATCAATGCGGTTTTCCGCTATTTCTATACGTTTAAACTTGGAGTAAGTCAGCGAATTGTAAACAGCGATAAATTTACGATGTAAAATGAGGTCCGCGCATTTTCCAGTAAAAAAATAACCGTAAACTCGGTATCTCTCAATGGTTATATCCGTTATTTCGTGCGCGAGTAAAATACATCTTTCAATTTCTAATATAAGCATATAATATACACTGCTGGTTTTCTCAAAAAAATACACGCTACACGCTTAATTTTAAATAAGAAAAATATAAAGTTACGTACTTCCATCGCTAATGGCAATCAAAACAATTACCGTTAATATATGTTATACGGTAGTAATCGAAAAGAATAAAAACCATGACGATTAGCGAACCATACCTATACAATATAACTGTAAAACTAAAACCGAAAAATTTAAAATAAAACAGTTTAATATTAATACGATAAATGCATTGAAGTGTCGGAGCCGGCTAAAATTGAAAAATTCACAACATGCATCAGACTGTTATGAAAGAAAGACAGAAATTGGCGCGCTTATATGAATATAAACAATACTCTGATTATTTCAATATTTAACCATGCGAGAAAATGAAAATTTAATAACTCTGACCACTAATTTCCGAAAAATATGTTAATCAAAGTAATTAAGCGCATATTTTAAGTCACCATTATCCCCTAGATGATAAAACGGCACGAAACAATAAATAAAACATTTACCTCCATTTGGAGGCAAAATTTCAAACAGAGGAAGATAATTTGCGATGATAACGTAAATTGAATAGAATCGACAAGCGGAGGAAAAATCGACCTATGCGTATCATTTTATTAAGTAATTATATTACTAATATATTTGCTGATAAAAAAAAAAAGAAATGTACTTAAAACCTAAAGTTTACAGCCACTTGTATTTCAAATAATGAATTTTAATTAACCGTCTCTTTTTATTTAAAGACTCGACTGAACAGCTGAATATTTTGATTAACTTTTGAGATTTTACTTTTACCTAAAGTTTTTGCTTATATCTGAATTTTAATTGCATCAGAAAAATATTGTCAAACCGTAATCGTAACTATAGTAAAAACAAAATTTATATTTGTATTTGAAGTTCCCAATTTTTTTTTTTTTTTTTTTTTTTTTTTATTTATTAAAAATGAACGTAGCGGCAAATTTGAAACCTAATCTGAAAATTGGCATTGCATGCTAACAAAATTTATTGCGTAAGATGAATAATTGCCTGTCGGTGTTATTTTGTTAAAGTAGTATATATTTAAGCGGTAAGTAAAGTAATTAAGACTTTAAAATGGTATTACAAGTTATGAATCATTCAGTTGTTGAAGAAGATAAAAAGCCGGAAGAAAAAAAATTAAAACCATGTTGCGCCTGTCCGGAAACAAAAAAGCTTAGAGACGAATGGTATAAATAATTTTTTTTTTCATTTTTATTAGCTTTAAAAACCGTGTAAGTTAAATGTCTTTCTTACTTTCAGCGACGTTTTTGTGGAGTACAGAATATTTCGGAGAAGTAATGCATTTTTTTTTTTAGTTGAAAGGACAAAAAAGAATCACGTTACAATGAGCGTGAATTATATTTAATTTTTTATGCCGGAAAACTAAATGTAGAGAAAAAGATGCAATATACAGAGGGCGTAAAGAGTAGTAAGTTTTATTATCTAAATAAAGGATGAAAGAATTTACGGAAAATTTGAAGGGTCAACGAAATTGTCGAAAAAGCTCATTCCAAGTTTTACTTCGTGGACCATCTGTGTAATCAAATCGGTAAACTGTAACTACTGTACTACTTTTTAGTTCATATTCATAAGTGCAATATTGTTACTGTTCAAAATTAAATAAAAACACACATTTGTACTGTTTTTGTATTTTAGAATATTTCAAATGTAATTTAATAACCGAAATAATGTGTAATTTTAAAAAATTTCACACTATTTTCTGATATGAATTATTGAAAAATAAAAAATTTGAAATTCAAAATATAAGTTACAATTTTAGAATAATTTGCGTAGTTACTATCAGTTTTAAAATAGTGCTTATAAAAGTTGTGATTAAATTTGTTTTACATTGAGTGAAAATTTACTATTTTAAAGATATTTACAAAATTCTTTACTAATAAAAAAGTGTTAATTTGAACTTTAATTATGAATTTGAAAACAATAACGTTTAAATCCGGTTTAAAAAATTGTCCTCATGCCTGCAGTAGATAACGTGATCTATTAACGTCTTCATAAAGCAAAAATGAACGAAGTAATATTTCAGTCAAAATTGCATTGGTGTAGGCGATCTAGACATTTACCAGCAAATCAAACTGTAAAAACAATTATAAAGTAAACGTTAGGCTACTTTAGTCACCCGTTCGTATGTGACCAAAATTTATAAGATGATTTAAATACTTAATTAACTTAGTTTCCACCGTTCTTCGGGATTTAATTTTTTAGAACGATGTAATTAAAAAAAAAAAAAAAAAAAGGGGAGATTGGGAATTGATAACTTTTATTATTGTGAGTTCTGCACGGTGTTGTAAAATATAGCATTTTGTATAGTAATGCCTAAATATTTATCAAAAAATGCATCGAGTAAATAGTTTGTTCGCATCGTTGAACAGTTCAATTTAACGTGTCATAGTAATTCAATACCGTAGGACTAGAAAATGTCGGTATTTGTATCGTTGATCCCGTTCGAAATGTGATTCAAATGTATAATTTTTAAGAAATACATGTTAAACTAAAAGTTTCGTCTTATCGCCGGAGTGTCCGGAGGATAAAAATTTGTTATATTCCGTATTAGAACGTGTATTATCTTGACGCATTATTATAGACAAATTATTTTGAGAGTTTAGTGCTCGAAGTATTTCTTCCACATTAACGATGTTGAAATTTCGAACTATAGGAAATAATTAAAACGGTGAAAAATCAACATTTCGATTATACTTGAAGCCTCGTGTAAAGTATGATAGTAAAAGGTATAAAAGTTAAATAGTTGTTTATGTTTAGCCGAGTAGTTTCGCGTTTCGCTGAGTAATATTTTCAAGTAAACTATTTTCGTTATTTTAACGTTATTTAAGTAAAATTTTATATTTTTTTTACCTGTCCTTAAAACGATAGAAATCAAATTATTTTCCCTTTTTCCGGTATATTTTTACATTGATTTAGTTCTTTTTAGTATTTTTCTGGTTCATTTGCGAACGTATGGGTACATTGTAGTTGTACTAGTTGTATTCGATTGTAAATCGAGATTGACTGAAATTATTTAAGTAAATAAAACGTTTGTTAAAACTACAAGGTGCGCGGTATATTTAATTCTGATTTCTTATCTTAAATTTACATAAATCAAGTAAACTTTTAATTAAACATTAACAAGTATAAGTGAACTATGAATTATAGTAGCAATTGAAGAAACTAAAATAACGGGAAATAATCTCCTACTCTCTTTTTACCTTTTATTCGAATTAATTGTAACAGTTTAAACAAACATTCTTCTCGCTATTTCAAACGATTTATTTTTTTGAATTACTCAGTCTTACAAATTTGTTATCCGAAATGCAGAGAATGAAATCTTAGATTCTAGCACCGTTCATTACGATTTGCCGTTAAATTATTTTTACAACACATTTTAATGGGAACTTTGTATTTCTTCCTTTTTTTCTAATTTTATTTTATCAGATGACTGTGAAATTTAAAGATGCGCCATTCTATATTCTATTTAAACGAATATAGTGAGTAAAAGTGGTAGTGGCAACGTTAATTGAATATTATGTTACAGTTTCGTTGTCATTATACGCGTATTTTCGGATTAAATGGTGGTAAACATAAATAATTCCGTTTGTACAGTCTGTGCGCTGTATGTCAAATTTTTAATTCTTCATTTCCCGTAAAAAAATTTTTGTAACTGATTGTCACTTTGTTTAGTACAAACAATTATCAGCAGATTGCACTGTGCTAAAGAACACTAGTTAATTACATAAGGCCGTAAAAAAACTGAAAATTTATTGAGAATAACTGCCGACTAGATTTCGAACAAAAACAATTCGAATTCTATAGTGAAATTGAAAGAATAAAGAGCTAAACAAAATGGGAATAAAAATTAAATTAATATGCTGTGTATACGGTAATAATGACAATTTTATTGTCCGTCAATATTGTATATGAAAAAAATGTTGATTATTCATATAAGATTTAAAAAAAAAAAAAAACACGATTGTACGCCTATTTCATTTATATACTTTATTATTAAATTATTATTATTATTTTTAAATGAATTACAGTATCATAGAAAAAGGTGAAGAAAATTGTAGAAATTTAATCGATGCCCATAAAGAGTGTATGCGCAAGATGGGCTTCAATATTTAATTGTAAGTATTTTGGTTCCTTATTACTTTCGTGTATAGTAAATTTTAAAAATATGTCTAATCGTGCATGAATTATGAATTGTACAAATTGTAACTTTTAAGCCCAGTGCAAACGAACATTTTGTTCTTGTATCGATCCTGTATTGGATAGTAAATCAACCAATACGGTTCATATTAAAGCAAGAAAAAATTGTTGCAATAATTATTTTCTGTTTTAGTTGTTTAATATATACATCGAGAAATTGCAATAACTGTTATAATAATACTTGGTTTGGTAGTTATGGCGTTTTTAATATTAACAGACTCCTGCAGTGCAAAACGATTTTAAACTGTTCACCCAATTTTACACTTAACATTTATCATGTTGTAAACGTGTCGTGTAGCGTGCAGCAGTTTTTAATTAAACGTCTTCCGAGAGTTTTCTCTGTTGTTAATATGTATTTTTATACTTTTTTTTTTTTCTACAGAAGGAATATTCAATCAACAGAGGTTACTTAAAACAATTATTTTCGAAACTTTTTAATTGTTGAAATATATTTTCAGGGTTTCTTACGTTTAAATTACGTTGTACATATTCTTTTAACAGCATATTTATTTCATTTTATTTAATTGTTTTTTAAATTCACTTTAACCAAATTGTAATTTTACAGTTTAGTTCAGTTTACTTTGTTTATATTTGCCTTTGATCATGGAAGCGTAATGCTTCCTGTGTTTACAATAAACCAAAACTTTAGACTGGAACTGAATCGAAAACTGGGAAAAAATATAGGTTCTCTCGAAACGGAAACTGGAATTGTACGGAATTATATTTTTTTGCCGATTTTTATATACTTAAGAAAGAAATAATTGTGCAAATATTTCTTTTTTACTCGTGTGAAATGACGTGCGAAATTTCCGTTGTTTGTTTATTTACCAAAAATTCCATCTGTGCAACATATCAAACTGTTACGTCAATATCAGATCTAGTCAAAAGAGACAAAAAAAGTGGTCACGGATGAATGTGGTAGGTAAATCATTTTATTAATTTGCGAAGTCGGTAAGTCTAGAGTAACTTCAACGTACGACTGTATTTGTAAGTTTTGTCAGCATGCAAAGAAAAAAAATATTTAATTTTTATTAGAATTGAACCAGGTTGAATATTGATATTAAGAACTGAA
This sequence comes from Icerya purchasi, assembly GCA_039619475.1. Taxonomy (NCBI): domain Eukaryota; kingdom Metazoa; phylum Arthropoda; class Insecta; order Hemiptera; family Monophlebidae; genus Icerya; species Icerya purchasi. The sequence goes on from CM077115.1 coordinate 353,043,305, forward strand.
TAAGGACAGGAATAAGAAGAAAAAAAAAAGCACACGAAACGGCACCCTATGGGAGGTGAAATGCTTTCGTTTCATACGGAACCATCAGTTTACTATTTCGAAAACATTTAAAGTAATATTTAGATAATTAGTAAACACATAAAGTTTACTAGTTGTAAAAAAAAAAGTATGAAACTTATGGTGATATGATACATTAAAGTCAGATTATAATCAGGATTTAATTTGTAATCAGAAATAAAAGTCATATACCATACTAAAGTATGAGTCTGCACATTTTTCCAAATACACTCCAGTGATTTAAGAATTAATCATTAAATATGATGTAAACGAATTATATGAAGTTTTCGATTATACAACCAAATTAGCTTACGTAGCCGCAAGTCACAGCTAGTGTATGTACATATAAAATTTTCAAAACAATAAATGTTGATTATTGGAATTGATTGCGAATAGTACATGAATTGTTATATTACTTATTGTAAAAAAAAGGCAAAATTTATAAAATTAACTAAAATATTTTATATCGAAAAGTGTTTAACGAGCAAATAAGAAGAGATTGTTCGATAAGAACATTTCTAGAACAATTTTCTTATTTAAATTAAATTTTTACATCGTATTTGCTGTTTTTTTTTTTTAAATAATTTGCGAATCCCACAAGGCAATTGTCTGTCTGTGGGTTCCCAACATAATTATATCGTTTATTCATCATATACATCTTAAATCTAATACACCATATTCGTCTTATATATATATATATATATATATATATATATTACTTAATTCAACTTAACTTCTATTTGTACTATTCTACGTCTAATTTTAATTCGAAACATTTATACCCATCGCACATCATATCACAATATTTTCACATAAGCCATAAGTAATGCAGCTAGAACATGAGCACCAAACATTAGTTTGTTTGTTTTTTTTCATTACTTCATTTATAATTATTTACTCTTTCAATCAATTATCCGTCGTATCGCTGTTCCTTTCCTATGACTAGCCATTTCTCATTCTTTGCACCACGCAATCAACCGTATTTTTATTTTGTCTTTCCATATATTCAAATTACATTCGTCTCTTAATTCCTTTGGTAAGTTACCTAGTAAATGACTCATAACTTCCTCTTCAACATTATCAATTTTATTATTAATCCCTTTAGGTCTTATAAAACATAAATTGTCATAGTTCCTAGTTCCATGCACCTTTTGCCTTGTCGGTAATCTTATTTTTTCTGTTTTATACCTTAAAAGTTTACTGTAATAAAAAAACATTTTTGGCGACATTTCTTTATTATTGTCCCACCAAGTAGAATTCGTTACAAGATTCGCACTTCTCCAATTCGGTAACAAAATTTTTAAACATCTTTTCTGCAGTCTACTAATTTTCTTTAATTCCGTTTTTTTTTTTGCCTCCCCCCAAATTTCGAGTCCGTATCTAATCCTAGTCATTATTAATGAGTCAAAGTACAGTCTCGTAGTTTTGTAATTCATAACTTGTTTTAATTTGTATAACGCCGGCATTATCTAATTTTCCTAGCAATGTTATCTATGTGAACTCTCCAAGTTAACGCCTTATCGAATGTTATTCCCAGGTATTTGAAATTATCAGCCGTTTCTAACGGCTCACAACGGCATACTTCCGATCCATGAAGGCAATCTACATTGTGCAATACTATTTTAGGCACGAACTTTCTAAATCTACTCGGTGTTCTTTCGTACATCACTTTTGATTTTTTGGCATTTATTAATAATTTTTTATCGTGTACCCATCTGCAAACCATATTCAAGTCCTCCTGAAGCAGCCTTTCTGTTATTTCTACGTCTTGGTGTTCAATTACCAGAACAATGTCATCAGCATATGCGTAAAGTTTGGCTTTCATAATACAAGTGTGAATGGAGTTGATGTAAATTAAAAACAGTAACGGTGCTAATATAGTTCCTTGTCCTACTCCATATTTCGTTTTCCCCATGTCACTATATTCATTACCAATTTTCACTAAACATTCCCTTTCATGTAAATAGCATCTAAACCAATTAAGATATTTCCCTGTTATACCAATTTTGCTTAGGTTTTCTATCAATATTTCTCTATCCATTAAATCAAAGTTCTGAGCAGAGTTACCGTTGATTTTCCCTTTCTAAACCCATATTGGTTATGATAAATTAGGTTGTTCTCTTCTAGGTACAATTTAAGATAGTTACCTACATAGTGCTCAACCACTTTAGCAATAACTGATATTAACGTAATTGGTTTATAGTTTTCACAGAGTTTTTTATCCCCATTTTTATATATTGGTCTTATTATCCCTACTTTTAACTCCCTGGGGAATATACCTTCTTTTACCGACTCATTAATAATTTTTATTAACAGCGGAGCAAGCTTTTTTGCATGTGTAATTACATCTTTCACCCGTATACCATCATGTCCTTGGGCTTTATTCTTATTCATTTTCCTAATTATGTTTTCTATCACTTCACTTGTGGCTTTCGGTATGTAAAATGACGTAACCGTAGTATTCACGTTCTCGGTTCTAATGAGTCTGATATCACAATTATGTTTCAGATTTTCAATAGCCTCTATATAATATTTTTGAAATTCACGCGCCGCATTGCGATACCCATCAAAATTCTTCCCTATTGCCTCATCTATAATTATAGGCCTTTTTTTACACACTACTTGATCTATTATCTTCCAGGTTTTTGTAATGTTATTATTCGCTTTTAGTAATTCCTGTTGGTAATATTTTTCTTTTTCTTGTCTTATTGTTCCGCTGATTTGTATAATTTTTTATGTGGGAAATATAAACAAATACATACGTATGTGATATAGTTTATGTTGCGGAAGGTAGTTTTCATGCCGGATTGCTTAAAGTCAGTGAAAGATAAAATTGTCCGAGAATAACATAAATTAATTCGACATCTTTCTCGATGTTCACCTAAATTAAATTTACTGAACAATATTACCGGCTTTAATTGTCATAGTTTTATTAAATTTACCATGTTATTCGTGATCAGTAGAAAAATAATCAAAAATATATTACATTATACTTTTGTGAATAAAATTTTAATGAATGGTGTTACGTCATTGTTTAGGCAGTGGTGTTTTGTTCGAGTAGAGGACTGTAATTCGAATCTCTCTGCCGCACATTGTAACTTACAAAAATGTCACGTGCGTTGAATTAATGTCTGTAATCAATGAGCCTATTCCCTTCATGAAAAAAAGAAAAAAAAAAAAGAGTGAATGACTTGAAAAGTATACGCGGAAATCACGTTTGTACCTGAATTCGTGTTTGTTTATCCAATGAATCGAAATGTGTACCTTTATATTTGGATTCAGACGCTCGTTACGGTCTTATTACGCGCAATATGCGAGTTAAATTATCAAAAACATATATGTTATCAAAATATCTTCCACGAATTTCATCGATAATTCCGAACAGCGAACGATTTTTCTACACGGCAGGAAGTATTTAAGGGCAAAACTTTCTTTAAAAGTTAGTCTGAAGATATACAATGTTTGAAAAAACTGTCTTACCCAAAGAAATGAAGGTATTGTGAATCGAGGAAAAGAATTTCTGGGCATGGTTGTTTCCCTCTTAAAAATGGAGTCGCCCGAAGCGTATCTGAGAGAATAAATTGCGTTTTGTATGCCATAAAATAAAGTATATATTTTTTACAGTATCAATTGTGTAATATGAAATTAATCGCATTTTTAAATTGAATTTTGCTTTTCCATATTACCTAATATTATATTGACTTATTTACTCCGCCTTTATATGGACAAAAGTAATAAGTGGAAATCCTGCTTTCAATAACGTAATATGACCGATATTACGTAACTTTTAGTTTTTTTTTTTTTTTTTTTTTTTTTTTTTTGTAGAAACGTCGTTTAAAAAGTAATTAGCCGATTGTAAGAAATATTTTTAAACTTTCTTTTTCTACGAAAATTTTTGACCGGAAAAGGAAAGAGGATTTTTAAAACTCGACTACCGAAAACTACTGCGACTGAATGTTGTTAAGATTTTCTTGACTATAAGTAGTGAAATTTTGAAGGTTTTGATACATTAGAAATATAAATGGATTTATTAAAAGTAAAGAACAAAAAAGTTAACGATTCGAAGACGATTTTATCATATTCAGCGTTAAACTGCACAAAAATCGGATTAATGCCTTGAAATATACATTCACAGCGCACACTTAAAACGAACTTTGCCGAATCGCAAGTCGTCGAGCCGCAAATTAACTCGATTGATTAAACGCTGCAAAGAGCATGTAAGTGAATTAAAATCAATCGACGGTTTAAGAAGTCGTTTTATTAAAATAAACGGCGATTTCTTTGACGTAACATCACGAGAGGAAGAAACGGAAAAATTAGGTAATGGGGACGTTTCGATTTTTAGTAAACAGGTTGTTCCTTGGAACGTTTCCATAAAACACCGTACGCTACTACATTGAATATAAAAATCAAGATCAGTATCGCTCCAGCGTCGGTAATGAATCCCTCCGTTTTATAGCCATACATCCTCAGTGCGTCTTTTCCAGTTATGATGCAATTCTTTTTACATTTATTATCGCACGCTGCAAACCAAACCGAATGAAATAAATTAAGTGTTCGAATAATATACGAAATTGTGCAAATAAAAAATTGTTTCGTATTGAATTTTTCTAAATTTGTTTTATTAATATGTGTATCAGTGGCGAACCCGATTTTTTCCGCGCTACTATGACAGAAAAATGTTGAAATAAACTCGACATACAATCGCACGCACTACTATATAAACAAAAGTTAAGACACCATTTTTTTTTTTCTAATTTCAGAAATTGAAAAATTAAATTTACGTAAAAAAATTTAATATTTAAATTTTGATAAAGGAAGTAATTTATGCGTACAACAAAAGGAGCAATGCAAATTCAAAAAATAAATAAATATAGAGACGATTAATTATTAAGTGTCATTAATTTAAGAACGATACCGTGAAATATATACACTGCCTTGGTCCTGTAATAAGAAAAAAACTGAAATACATCATTTAAGGGAAAGTAATCGTTGGTTCACTGCACTACTGCCGCTGGATCGAATTTCGTTTGGCACGGTCAACGGATTTTTGCCAGCGGTATATTTCACCAAGTGTATTTACAAATTAAACGCTTGAATTTTTCTCCAAACTGCTTATCGATTGGCCCCCTCAAAAAAATAAAGTCACTTCGTCGCGATGAAATAACAGTAACATCACAGTTTCGAAAAAATGTGCAGTGTACAACGCGCATTTAGCTCGCTTAAGGTAGCGAAATACCTGGGCCGTTATATGTACCGATCTGTTGCGCCTGTGTTTAAATGAGTGTATTCTTCTCGGTGAGTCTTTAGCGACTCGTTAATATCGGAGAAGTACTCGTAACGCTTTGCCAGAACAAAACACGACAGGCTAAAAGATCATCAAATCGGAATATTACTCGACACGGGCGACTAGCGTCTTAACAACGAGTACCTCTTTAGCCGAATTAATCTCCACTGATAGAGAAGTACCGATGGATGTCTTTTTCAATCTAATATTTCGCCGAATGATTAGAAGTACCACGGAGCATTCGCCACTGATATACACGGGTGTGAATGTTTGTGTTTTGAAATAGTTTCTCAAATGTTCTACGGATATTACTTTGCCCCCAGTACTGTAATGGTACAGAATAATAATCTGTTTTTAATTATTATTATAAGTTAATATATTCGAATATGTGCCGCGGTTTATTATAATGTAAAATATTACAATAATGTCCAACAAGTGGAACTGTTATATGTAATATAATTTTTTCTCCCGGTGATACTGTTGCACAATAACTTTAAAAATGAATACAATAAATTATACATGTTTACCGTAATATGTAAAGCTATTGTAACATTTATTTCTGTGCCATACTTTAATGTTGCTATAAAAAATCGTCGAATATTAGCCATTTAAACGGATAAAAATAATGTACGAACAACAGGCGCGGCAATTTTGTTGTGTAAAATTATTCCTTTCAGTTATCGTTATCTCGTTTATAATTGTAGAGTATACTGAAAGAAGTCATTATTTTTAATCACACGTTGCTGCGCGAAGTGTTTGTAATTCGAATTAACCGGTACTTACGGATATAGTCGACGGAATTCCATTCTAGTATTGCCAGACATTCGATACAGTAATAGGAGATGGAGACGTATTTCGCGTATTGAAATATAAACGGCAGCGTACTAAATTGTAACAAATAAAAATAATAAAATAAAAATATGTTTCTTCATTATTTGTGTTTGTGTTTTTTTTTTACCTTATAGCTGGGCATCGGGAAAGCTATTAACGATACGTGATTGTGTGTCCCGTGTAGTGTTTTAGCGTGTACTTTTCGTTAATAATACTTGGATAATATTTTCTGGGCAATTTTAAAAAATGTATCGAAGATGAATTATTTTTTAGTAATCAGTTTTCAACAGTAATATTTTTTTTTTTATTATTATTTTAAGACATATCCATCATTTTTTCCCGACAAGAGAAAAATCAAATATTCTTTTCTTCAACTAATTTATCTATTTTTCATATTGAGATTTTTCGTTTCCTACAAATGCGTCCGGCGGAATTTAAAATAGACGATTGCAGAAGAAAAATCAAACGGGTACAAGAAACCAACATAACAGAATGAATAAAAATAAGCTTTAAAATATCGTTAAATTAATTTTAAAAAACAATGTCTCATGGAAACTGCGCAGATTTAAAATAATAAATACAGTAGCATAGTTGTTTTTCTGCTGTTACGAAAATCCATTTATTAAAATTAATCTTAATTTAAATTATGCTTTTTAATTCAATTATTTTAATATCATTAAGCGCGACGAGTACTTCTCTTGATACACAAACAACATAGAAAGAAAACGAAATAGAAATTGTTTACCGGGTTTTAGTTGAAATGTTTTTTATGATATATTTATTTTCTTATACGTATAACAAGCGATTAAAGGAAGAAACTGAGCGCAACACTATCATTGAAAGGTATTCTATGAACTGATTTTTCCCGTGCTGTGACTTATTCAGTTTATGCATTTCTTTCTGCACTAAATATACATTTTTATTCTCAAGTATTTGACCGAAACAACGGTACTCTAAAGATAGAACTGTTGTAACCTTACGTGTTTTTGAGACCCGGGTATCATTCCAAAATTTATATCATTTTTTATTAACCATTTTCGCGATAAATAACTCCGTCGCCTATTGTCAGAAAATTGCGGTAAATTATGCAGCTACACTAAAAAGCGTAACGATTTGCGATATAGGCAATATGCCTAGTAAGAATTAAATATACGTAGTGTTGTTGTAATTGGTTTACTCTGTAGACCGTAGAGAAGTGATCGTCTAGCGGAAGGTGTGTACTCTCTTCGATGAAGGCCACAGGTGATATAGTAGTGCGTTCTTCGCGCAAACGTGGAAAAGAAGGAGTTTATGGAAGGATGTATCGAACGGAATTTTTTTCCTTTTTTCAAATTAACTCTGATCGCTGTGCGATATCGGATGCAACGGATACCTTTCCGTATCCTAATTAAAATTTGATCAGCTGCTCTGAAACTTCTTTGAAATTAATAGATTTGTTCGTCTTTTGTTATATTTTTGTTGTTTTTTTTTAATTTTACGCGCTTTATCGCTTTTTAAAAATAACAAATAAAGCGCCATAAAGTACTTAGTTTGAGAATGTAATATAATTTTTATACTTTTTGAAAACATAAAGATTCGTTTAAATTCGCCGGCTTATTCCAGTAATTTTTATTGATAAAACTGAAGTTATTAATATCTTATACGCAGACAGTATAAATGTTGCCGTATATTGCAGAACACTTACTTTATGTTGATAACTACACCGCCGGTTATGTAGGATACCATTTCGTAATTTGTCATCCATGCTGTGAACGTGTCAACTGAATCAAATGCAAATGAAAAACAGGTTCCTAATGAATTAAGGAAATCGCTTCATTTGCATTATGCTACCGATTTATTTTCTTAATTGCAGCTTAATTAAATTTTAATTTGTTTGTAAATATAAAAAAGTTATTCACGATTAAAATCGAAGAAAAAATTGAAATGTTAAGTTTTTCGTTTTTAACTCAATTTTTTTCACTTAACGGAACAAATTGACTTTTATCATCATCATTGATCATTATTCATCAAAAATCTCTCAATATTTATCATTATTCTAACAATATTATTTCAAAAATATCTAAATTTCATAATCAATATAAATTTATTCTTGCTTAATTGATTTTTTTTCAACGAAAACATAGTTTTACTGTCTCAAAGTAATTTTTAAGTAAACGATTATTTAGTTTAATTAAGTTAAAAACGAAAAACTTAAGATTCCAATTTTTTCTTCGATTTTCATCGTGAATAACTTTTGAAGAAGTAAATTTAGGCAAAAATATTAAGAGACCTTTTTTGTAGAACATTAAATTTCCTTCAAGAATATGTTGTGGTGTTTTTTAGATATTCATTGATTCATTTTTTTTTTTTTTTTTATTATTTATTTATTTGGTGAATAATAACATAAATATATAGTAATTGATACATAGCCATGAGTATCTCAGTTGAATGAACACCTCGTGGATTGGAAACAATAAAAAGAAAATGAGAGAGGCAAAAATTAACCAATATAAAAATTAAAATAAAATTATTCATTAAATGAAAAATCTTCAACATCAGAATATTTGGAAGCCATGATAAAATTCGCCGCGTGCAGGAATTTTGATAAATTATCGTTGTTTAATGGAAAACAATTTACGTCTTTAAACAAGAATTTCCATTTGGTGCACTCATTAACGATATGGGTGACAGTTTCAGGAGCACCTCTACAGGAACACAAATCGGTGTCTGCTAGATGGAAACGGTGCAGATAACTTTGGAATCTACCATGTCCAGTAAGAAATTGCGTCACATACGTATTAATATTATTAATTTTGATTGGATTGGTTTTAACCTCGGGGACGAAACTAAATGTTAATTTTCCAGTTGAGCTGTTGTTCCAGCTATTTTGCATTTCAATAAATCTATTGTTTAGATCCAACTCCAAATTGAGATTATTTAACCCTTTGAAATACAAAATTTTATGCTGCAGTACGGAATACAATTGTCCTGCTATTGTTCGCAACGCATCACCGGAAGTAGTTCTATGCGCACGGAGAATAAACAAAAGAAATTTCCTTTGGGATTTAACTAGTACTTCCTGAATGCTTTTACACTTTAAAGCCTCTTCGAACATAAATACGCAGTACGTGAATAATGGCACAACCAGTATATTAACGAATTATTAAACGGTGTTTAGTGTTCATCCCATACGTGCGTCCAGACATGGAGTGCAATTTATTTAGAACCGTTGTAGCTTTACTGGTCAAATTTTTGAAATGTTAATTAAAACTGTAGCGACAGACTAATGTAATACCAAGATATTTCGGTGATTCGACGATATTAATTTTAAAGTTCGGTATAGAGAGATGTAGCGAATTGTAGTAGTCCCTTTTTCGTTTCCTGTGCATGATTAATAAATTAGTCTTGTTTTCGTTCAACTGTAGAGGATGTTTTTCCATATAGGTTAAAATATTGTTGATTGTAATCTTGAAGTATTTACAAATGGAGGGACGATGGTTAGAAGTGACCGCGAATGCTAGATCGTCTGCATAGAAATATCTGGTTACAGCCAAAGGGAACTCCATCAACGATAAGTCCGAAATATACAAATTCCAAAAAAATCGGGCCTAAAATCGATCCTTGCGGGCATCCGCGAGTAACATTTCGGAAATATGTTTGATGTTCGTAAATAAATTTAATAGTTCTGGAATCTAAGTATTGTCTTAAAATTGAGATTATTCTATAATCGAGCCTGAGTGCTCTAATTTTGTGGAATAAGACTGGCCACGAACAGTTATCAAAGGCGCCTTTAATATCCAACGTCAGCAGGCCGATCGCAGTCTTTTTACTTAACGCACGCTCAATCTGCTTAGATAATTCGCCAAAAAGAGTTGCCGTGGAACGACACTTAGTAAATCCAAATTGCCGATCATCGTGAGGTAAAACTGGTAGTATACGATTCAACAAAACATATTCAAACACCATGGCTAAAGCGCTTAACAAGACAATCGGTCTGTACGAAGATGGAAGACTAGGACTACGTCCGGGCTTTAGCACAAAAACTGTCCTTCCTGCTCGCCAGGCTTCCGGGAAGACTCCGAACCTCAACAGATCGATGAATAAGCTCTGAAGTAAATTAGGATAGTGGAAATTCAAGATCTTCAAACATTTATTCGTCAGCTGGTCTAAGCCAGGAGTTTTATTTTTAGTCCGGCGAAGAATATCCTTAATTTCCGCTTTGTAAATTAATAGTTCACTCTTAAAACTAAAGCCGCTGAGGTTAAATCTCTGAAATTCTTGCAACTTGTATGAGAATGTTTGAGTTTACTTGATAAAAATGATCAAGAAGGGCCTCTTTATCTTTGAATCCTTATCGAAAATTTTTTGATTATTCTGGTCTAAAAAATACGGAGGAATCTGTAACTGGCGTTTATTTTTGAAAATAGTCTTGTAAGGAAGGCCCCATAGTTTCGAATCGGAACAAAATTTTTTCCAATTTTTGGTTTCCGCGTTTCGCATTTCTTTATTAAAAATTTTTCGTACCAAATTCATAACCAGGCGCGTATTGTGATCATTAGCTCCCCGCTTGTGTGAGCGTTGTACCCGTTTGCGCAATTTCCTTAGAATTATTCGTAAAATCTCTAAATTAATATTCCACCGCGAATTCCTATTTAATTGAACCGTTTCAGTGCTGCTACTAATAACATCATGAAGTGTGTTATGGACATTTTCTAACATTATTTTCAGTTGGTGGGAATCATTAGCAGTCATAAAATCGTAGTTTAAGTGCGAATGTTCCACAACGATTTTATTAAATTTCTTATAATTTATAATGCGATGCGTTAAGCTATTAATAATATTCATTTTTACTGATAATTTAAACTGAATCGGATTGTGGTCTGAATAAATTGCTTTATTATCTACCTTCCAGTCACTGATTATGTTAGGTCGACCGTGGATCAAAGTTAAGTCAATAACGCTGAAACCATTGGCGTTAGAAAAAGTAATTTCATATCGTACATTAGCGACAAAAAGATTATTACTAAGAATAAATTGTTCAAAAATATTAGATCTCCTCGAGTGAAAAGCCCGACTGTTCCAGATCTTATTTCGGACATTAAAATCACCGCATAAGATAATCGATTTCTTCTGGTGGAAAGTAATAAATTGCGATAACAAATCTAAGAAGTTAGTTAGTTTTTGTGAAGGCGGAAAGTAACAGGAGATAATAAAAATTTCTTCCAATTGAACTGCCACAATATATTCGCAACGTTCGAAGAATTCTACCTCATTAAATGGTAATGCTGAGTTAACTAAAATTGACACGAACTGCTTTGTAGTTTGAGTATAAGCATTGGTAATATCTGGAATTACCTTTTGAATAAGATACGGTTCTGAGATACACACAATATCTTTATTATCCTTCAATAAATCGAAGTGTAGCAAATTATTACCAGCACGTGAATGATGTAGGTTTAATTGCATTACAGAGAGGAAATCGAAATTATTATTCTCCATAACAAGTGTTGTTATCTAAAATTGAATGAATTCTTTTCGCAGTTTCGCATTTGTAAAGCTGGTAATACTTATGGTCCAGACTGAAGTTCGTTTTTCTTTCTACATTTGAAAAGTGACAGTTTGGACAATGTCCACGATCAATGATTTCCTTGATTTTACCTCTTTCTTCATTATTCAGTTTGCAATGCCGAGCTCTATGCCCGAAGCCTCCACATGAATAACATTGGGTAATATCAATATGTTTGTAGACACGACATAAGCGCCATTCTACAGGAACAAATCCATCCTTAATTAGATAATTATATACATCCGGTGATACCTGAACAATCGCTTCCAAGTAAGTATTTTCTTTCCTTTGCTTCTGGATAATTTTGACGTAAGCGTTCCGATCGATTGTTAGGTTTGTATACTGGTGAATCGAAGTAAGAATTTCGTTTTTGACTTGGTCAGAATCATAAGAACGAAAGGAAAAAGGTAACCCTGTTATTTTAATGTAAGGTATTCTTTTTGCCGATTCTGAAAAGCTAAATGTATCTTTATCAGCAAAATTATTCAGGCGGTTTATAATTGTTTCCTTGTCTTCGTTAGTGGTTTTTATTATCAAACTATTCTTCTTACGTGTGAAAATAGGCATGTCTTTAAGATCCTTAGGCTTGACAGCTTGTTTAAATACCTTTTCTACTAGTTCAGAAGAGGTTTTACTACCCGGAGCGATATTATTAAGTTTATCTAATTTCTTAGAATCATCGGAAATGGAGATTTTAATAGTTTTGTCCAATTTAGATTTCTGAATTGAAGTAATATTTTTTTTTTGGTATCGTTTTTAGTTATTTGCGAATAACTCGGTTTATTTTTTGTTTCGAATCTTTTTAAAACGGGATAAATTGTTTCATGAATTACTTTAGTAATTTCATTCATGTTTATGCTCGAACTAACTGGGTTGACGTCTTCAGCTAACGCTGTGTTAATTTCTGACACAAGGTCGGTAATCGTTTTCTTAATTCCATCGTATTTTGTGCCTTTAGCTCCAAGTTTAGGTCCTAAGTCTACCAAAAAAGGTAAAATAGTGGAACCTAATAACCGTCGGATAGCCATTGAAACCCGTATCCTAGCCAGTTACGATAGAAGTTCGATAATTTAACATTTCCCAACTGGTAACACCGTTAAACACAACAACTAAGAATTCGATTCTATTCGGAGGTGATTAGTGTCACGAAAATCGAAGATAAATAAATAAGGCAGACTAACCAGAGACAATTGTAATCGGATTCTTATCAGCGAGCGAGTGATAACGCGTGATGCACAACTAGACACTTTATTCACTTTTCGACAAAATTCCAAAGTAATAAAGTCAAATCGAAAAAACATATCGATTTATTAAGCTTAATTACTCGGAAACGGCTTGTCTGGCGAAAATTTTTAATTAGACCTTTTTTGTAGGGAATTCAATTTTATATGAGAATAAGCTAAAACGAATTTTTTCATTTCAATGTTTTGCCAGTTCTAAAGTAAAACATCAAATCATAAATAAAAATTAAAAATAGCGATGATAGACCTCTTAAAATTGATATTGAAGGCTCAAACTTTCACAAATTTTTTTTTTTTGTCACTCTGAATGATATTCTCGATATATCTTTCGAAAAAAAAAATAGCCAATTTTTTGGCCCTGTCTAATATATATATATATGTACATGTATATAAAATCATAACAAGAAATCGAAAGGAAATCAAAATCTCTAACACAGCGGTTTCGTTGAGCGCATATTTTTGCCACGAAGTATTTTTTGTGACACCTCTTGGAACATTTCAAAAAACCATAAGAAAGTCGTTCCAGAAAGTAGTACATCATTTGTTTCTTTGGAGTAAACAATATTGTCCTTTTGGAATTAATGTAAAACGGTCCGAATGTTAACTGGATGTTTATTTACAAGTTTTTGAAATAAAAAAGATACCAAGTTGCAGAAAAATAGAGAGTCGCAGTCACCACATTGACTTTCCAACGTACAAAGTCATGGATGCGGAATGAATTTTTAACAAAAAACAATGCCCATTTTATTCGTTTGTCTTATTCATGAGACCTTTCTCCTTTTTGCTTTTTTATATTATCCAGAATGAAAATTTTATTAAAAGAAAAATACTTTTGAACGCGAAAGAAATGAAAAAAAGAAACAAATAAACAGAAGACACCGTAAAAGTTGAAAGACGACAATTTTGCGCAAGTCTTAAACCTACTTAGAAAAGTGAAAATCTCGTTTACATTGATGCAATTGACTAGACAAAACTTTACATCGATTTTTATATTCCAAAATTCTGTTTCATTTTAAACCAGCTGATTTATACGTGTATGTATATAATTTAAATACATTAAAATACTGAATATTTAAAAAACTAATCATACCATAAGATATAGCCACAACTGTCGCTAGTGAAAATGTCATCGAATATAAAATGAACGGAATGTTCCTAAATATGTTTGTGAAGAAATACACAAATGATGCGTATATTATTGGTTCTATACAGCCATACGTAACCTGTATATTTTCAATTAAAAATTATTCAAAAAGATGTAAACATAAATTATTACATAATAATTTTATACACGTTATGATGCATAGGATAAGCAAGAATAAATGTAATTTTGTATTTTGAATAAACGTTAATAAGAGTGTCGGGCACTCAATACTTGACCTGTGAGACCCACAACTTATTTTATATAAAAAAAAATGTCTTTAATAAGCTACCGTGTAAATATTTAAGTAAGTTCCTCATCTTCTTCTTATCTTAGTATTCTTCTTCGGTCGCCACCATTACCTATTATAGGTACCTCTCTTCGGATGGTGGCCATAGCAATACTGCGTTAAGATGGTGTGTATCTTTATAGGCCAGAATGAATTCTTGTGCTGCTATTTTTAGCGATTTAAAGTTGTTCTTCTTCTTATCCTTAGTGTATTGTAAGCTTGTCGTCTGCAGCTGCTGTTTGAATGCTGGATAACCAATCACTTTGCTTTTCTGGACGGATACTGTTAGCATTTAAATAATATTTTAAAAATTATGAAACACTAAACACAGAAGTCTATTAAAAATCAAAAGATTCAAAAAATATCTGCGTTTTTAATAAAGATTTTTGTGTTTAGCGTATCCTAATTTTTAAAATATTTAAAGAATTACCAGAAGATGGGTTATTTTATACAAAACGGTCAAAATACAAGTGAGAGTAGAGTTTTCAATAAGTTTCTAGCCTTTTAATAGTAGTAGAAGAAATACGTTCAATATTTTAGGAAAATGTCAGTCGACTGTTAAGGAAAGCTTTAAGATAACAGAAGAAATTAATGTGAGCAAGAGGCGTATTATTTAAGGACAGATGGATCATAAGAATGAGTGTGAAAACAATAGAAGAAGACTTGGAAGGAGTGATAGGAAAGTGAATTAAGGATAGGGAATGATACAGTGCATTGAGTGACAAGTTAAGAGCTTCATTGGCAACTATAATATCGGAGAAAGAAGAAAAAAAGTAGGATGTAATCAGCAAAGAATAACAAAAAAAAAAAGAACGCTAGGAAGAGAAATAACATTAATAGTGTAGACATTGAAAAGAGTATGATGGGGAACGGTGGGGAAGACCGTGAAAAGTCCTTCTTGTAGCACGGAGAAATAAAGAAAAGGTGAATGGAACGATTGAGGGAAAAAACTGACCTAGAATGTTAATTGCAGCTATTACATTTTCTTGAGATTATCAAAATCATCCGAAACATCCGATTGGGGATAGACGGCGGAATATCAAAATACCAACGAAGCGAAGCTATATCAGATTGAACCACTTCGTTACATCCACCAGTATCCTGCCTATCTCTATAAGCTATCCAATCCTCCAAAGCAGAGGCTTGATTCTTATGATGCAAGTTCGAGAAAAGAACGAACGGAAATACAATTTCATTCGAAGCAGTGCATTTGCCCACCACATCAACGTCATCATTTAACCTCATATCCCGCGATGACTGGGAATCCCACAAAAGTTTAAACAGTCATTGTTATTAAGAATTTGAAAGGATTTTATCTCGTAAACAAGCGGGTGACATTTATAATTAAAAGAACTATGGTTTAGTGCAATCAAAGCATCTAGGCTATCGGAGAAAATTTTAAATTTATTATCCGGGTTAAAAATATTCAATATGGAATCAAGAGCCTTGTCGATAGCCATCAGTTCGACGATAAAAACAGACGTCTCAGGAGGACGCTTGAATTTTTGAACTGTAACGTTAGATACAATTATAGGGACCTGTAAGCTAAGCACCATCTAAAAATATTGCGAGGCAATCCGAATACTTGTTATTAATAAAATTATTGAACCACAATGCAGATATCGATAGGTTTGTGTTTGCGAACTAAAGTAGTGTCAATATTTAAATTTATCATATTAATAAAAAACCTATAAAAGAAGTAGAAAGGTGGAACCTAAGTAATAAGAGCGAGGCTATAATTGTGATGGAGATTCTTCTTGCTAATAATGGCAACTTACAAGAAACAAATCATGGGTGCTGATATATTTGAGCTGTTACAGTAGAGAAGGGAATCGCAATATTTAAGCACTTATCGATCAGTAAGAACATTCCTTCTTATAAATAAGGAAGGTGTTTTATTCTCGATCTCGGAGACATGCAATCGAAGAAGACCTTACATTGCCGGTAATGATGCGTAAACAAAGGTTTTGTATAACGTCAGGTTTAAGTAGATCAGATTTGGAGGCCCAGCCGTAAAACGCCGAAAACCATAGTCAACGCGAGAAATAATTAGGGAGTTAAAAATTAAATTAGGAATTGCTGGATCCGCACTCCAGGAGCTGATACAAATGGATTTAAGTAGGTTTGTAATTTTTAAGGTTTATTTATGGAGTAGTAATATATAGCGCGGCCAGGTAAGTTTCATATTCAAATGCATCCTCAAATACTTAACAAGTAGATGCCACTAAGTAATGAGCGGTGCAATCGATGGCTCCTAGGCCAGGTCTAAAACCGTATTTTCAGTCTACCATGTGAGTCTGTTCTTGAACACAATTTCGAAACACTTTCTAAAACAAGAACCCAGTTTGCAATTGGTCTGTAAGATGATGCTTTATTAGAAGGTTTGTCGGCTGTGGGAATAGCAACTAGCAGGAAATTCGATCACTGTTGTGAAAAAAGTATAAAAAGCCATTAAATATGTTCAGCGGGTACTATTTAAAGTTTTCACCTAGGTTATTTGTGACAGAGGATGTTATGTCATCTAAACCCGAGGAAGAATCTTTTTTATTTCTTATAGGTAGGAATAACTCATTATAATTAATAGAGCTAGACAAAAAGTGGGAGTATTTCATTTACAGCGGGAACGTAGGAAAGAGCAACTACATCTGTAAAGTCTTCGAACCAAGAGGTATCTACAGCATCTTTAGAATAGTAGTTATTATTATTAAATCTGCTCTGGGAGTTGTTTGTATTGAACCTCGCACAATAATTTTCCCGGGAGTCCTTCTCAGCCCTCCTTAAAATTCTACGAGTTTCAGCTGAGATCCTTCTATAGTGGAGGTACGCGTCCATCAAGCCATCCATTCGAAATCTACGCAGAGCAGCATTACGCTCATTCATCTTATTTCTACAGTCTTCGTTCGACCAAGGAGAAGGAGATTTCTTTCTCTTATACGGGCGAGCAAGAGGCACAGAATTTTCTAAAGAATGGTTCAGAACTGTACAAAAAATTCTACATTTCTCTGAGGGTGAGTTCGCCGATTCAATACTACCAATATCTCGTTTCATTAGATGACCAAATTTGACCCAGTCTGCGTCCCTAAGCTACTCTAGTATTATATGAATTCGACATAGCTGACGCTCCAGAATAAGTTTAAATCATTATCGGGAAATGGTCGCTTCCCAGTAACAGGGGAGCGACCATCTATGAGCAGTCGAGATAGATGTCTGATGAAACTAGTGTTAAATCTACTGGATTACTGGTATAAACGGAGCTATCTATTCTAATAAAACCACATCATTCATTAAACATAGCTAAGAATTGGTAATAAGTTTTAAAATTTCCCCGCCCTTAGTGTGATTTCGATTACACCTCATAGGGTGTTTAAAGCATTGACATCAGTAGTCAATAAAAGCGGGGACTGGGAGTTCCGCTAATCCGAACCCCAATTCCTGTCCAGGAGGCGAAAATTCACCCCAGACCGGTAATCCGAACACTAAATTCACCCCAATTCATGTCCAGGTGGTTAAAATTCACCCAAGTTTCCCCCGATTCCCCCGAGTTTCCCCCGGACGGTTCCCGTGCGTATCCGCTGATCCGAACGTCCAAACAGTGTCCCGAGGTCAATAAACTATCCAAAGTGTTATTCGGGGGGCGCAAGTAACCCCAATTAGTGTCCAGGCGCTGAAAGGTCCCCCCAGTTCTCCAAATTTCTCCAAAATTCCCCCGTACACGTCCCGCTCGTTTCCGATAAACCGAACCGATTATTAATTAACATAAGTATATTAATTAATGTCCGAAAGTAACCCAAGTCTCCGATCGCCCCGCCCGCCCGCTACGTTATCGTAATTTTTTTTTAAAATTCCGAGGCCTAAGTATGAAAATTCCAAAATTTAACCCCAATATATTATTTAATGCGTAAATCTAACCCAACACCTCCGTTACACCTCTCACACGTATATTTCGTTCTCGCGCACGCTCCGGTTGCCGTCGCGAAAGCGCACGCGCAGATCCCCCCGCATATTCTGATGTCCACACCGATATCCCGCGCACACACGCGCTCCGTTCCCGATACCGCGATTGTTTTAATATATTTCAAAGTCTAAATTTTAATTTTCCCGATTCCCCGATCTTACTGCCATATGCCAAGACGCACGTCACGATCCCGCGCATATATCCAATATAACGTTCTCCGTCGCGAAAGCGCACGCGCCGATCCCCCGCATATTCCGATATCCGCCGCGATATCACACACACACACACGAACGCTCCGTCTCCAAAATTCCCTCGTACGCGTCCTGCTCGTTTCTGATAAACAGAACCGATTATTAATTAACATAAGTATATTAATTAATGTCCGAAAGTAACCCAAGTCCCCGCTCGCCCCGCCCGCCCACTGCTACGTTATCACAATTTTTTCAAAATTCAGGACCTAAGTAAGAAAATTCCAAAATTTAACCCCAATATATTATTTAAAGCGTAAATCTAACCTATAACTCCAGTTCACACCTCTCACATGTATATTTCGATCCCGCACACGCTCCGGTCGCCGTCGCGAAAGCGCACGCGCCGATCCCCCGCATATTCCGATATCCGCCGCGATATCACACACACACACACACGAACGCTCCCTTTCCGATACCGTGATTATTTCTTTAATATTTCAAAGTCTAAGTATACATAATATAAAATTAGTCGAAGTATATTTTTTATTTTCCTGATTCTCCGATCTTACTGCCATATGCTAAAGCGCTCGTCCCGATCCCGCGCATATATCTAACATAACGTTATTCTCCGCGAAAGCGCACACGCAGATCCCCCGCACGTGTTGTCCGTTTATACTATCGCGATTACTTTTTTTTAATTATTATTTTTTCCACATAATAACCCAATCACTGCTCTGTTGTCTAAACCTAACCGGTTATCCAAAACATTTATAAATTAACAAATCAATTATTTCTATAGTCTAAAATATCCTTAGTCTCTTTTACCCCTTCCACCCTCTTTTCCGATCGATTCCGCTGTTTTAATATCGAATATATCGCATTCTATTTACTTTTACTACGACCATTAAACCCCCGATCGACGCTCCCGACGCCTCCGTCATTTCATATTGAGAGGTAATTATTTTTTATGTGACCGCTATGAATGCACACCGTCCATTCCCGTACACCCATCTGATGTCGTTAGTTCCCATACCGTTCATAATAACTTTTATTCAACTCCAAGTATTATGGAATTATTACAATTATATATTTTCTTCACTTCCGATCATTTCTTCTGACCGTTCATAATATTTTTATTTTCCTCCGGTTCTAAAAATAAATCCTACAATGTCTTCAACGCGATGAATGCGCACACATCTTCTGCAGTTAGTTCCCATATCGTTCTTAATAATTTTTCGAGCCTAAATATTATAGAAATAGTCGAAGTATATTTTTTTCGTTTCTGATCATTTCTTCCGACCGTTCATAATATTTTTATTTTCCTCCGGTTCTAAAAATAAATCCTACAATGTCTTTAACACGATGAATGCGCACATATCTGCCATCGTTAGTTCCCATACCGTTCATAATAACTTTTTTCAACTCCAAGTATTATGGAATTATTCTAACTATATTTTTTTTTCCGCTTCTGATCGTTTCTCCCGAACGTTCATAATTTTTTTCAAGACATATGTATTCAAAAATGAAATCGAGTATAATTTTATTTAACACGATTTCATAATTTCCCTCACCATCCCCTATTCATCCTACACAAATTACAATTCTTTCATAATAAATGTTCTAGACCCAGTCAACCAATCAACTCTCGCAGAAGTGTAGACGTTGCCTCCAACACCCATTTTACTATCAATTATTGTATATTATTGTTAGATTATTTTTCCAAAAAGTCTTTTGAAATTTTTGTCCGTTCGTACTTATTTTTTTATTTTATTTGCACGACATCCATTTCCATGCATACACGTTTCCCTAGCAATTATAATATGTTTTATTTATTTTTCAGCTCCTCCCAGACTTACATACACGACATATTGTCACACTCACAGACAGGTTTCTTATTAATCGTGAACATTTTTTTTTTTGTGTATTAGCCACGGAAGCATATCACATCAGACCCACACATATACCACACACAGTCATTATATTTAATTTTTAATTATCGATCTTTAATTATTTTTACTGCTATTATTTTTCCGACACATTCACCCCGTCATACATACTTTACATCTTTTAACATTTTGATAGAGAAAATTTCAGGGCACTAAATAATTTTTATCAACATCGTAACTAAGTTTAATATTATACACATCTCAGTATAATTATTAAACGAAGGAACTATTATTTTCATTGACGATATTGTTGCTACAAACATTAATCGTCCTTTTCCAGGTATAGTCAACCTCTTCATGTATTCGTCTCGTCTTTCTATCAACCTTTGACCGCTCAATACTCCCCCGCTATTTACCGTTATTCGCTAGAAGAATATTTTTTTTAGACTCGTTCAAATACACACACATGCACATAAAAAAATAGACATCAACGTCATCGAACACTGATCTCGACATTTCCAAGAAATTCAATCGCTGCTCCACAGTCTAAGATGTCTTCGCACGCCTCACCAGTCGTTTGTAACATTATTGAAGCGCCTGTCATGTACCGTTATTTACGACCTTTTACAACATACAAATTCACGACATGTATACACCTTTTCTAGAAAGCATGGTGAAAATGGACAATCTCTCCCGATGAAAACCAGCTTGAATGATGTACCGTTATTTCATTCATTTTGCAGAAGGTTAATTTAAGGCGTCCATGCACCTTTTCTACTAATTAATAAGCAAATGTAGTACATACTTTTTATATTTTTTCCACATACTCCTTGATCGTCACAACCACCACAAAAGCGCACCATCCATTCGCACACACTCATCTGCTACCGTTAGATCTCATATCATTCATAATAATTTTTTCGATTCTATTAGTTTAAGAATATTTCATTTTTTTTTTGTTGTTTTTTTTTTCTAACTCTAACATTTTTTTTTTTTCGAAATCTTTCGTATTATATTTTTTCTCCCATATGGCTGTCATGTAGTCGTAGCGAAAAATGCTCCGTTCATAACCTTGCATGCATGTTACCATACCGATGTATTAGATCGTGCGACAATGTTATTAAGTCTGCTGAAACAGGATCTTCCTCTTCATATCTTCTGTAGAAAACGGTTTACATGTACACACCTACACTCAAACACACATATCTTCATCTCCCCTTGACGATGTCTTTCAAACACCTCTATAACCAAAGGAATGTGGTTTTCTGGTACAACCCTCCCTTTTCAAAGGCGAGCATCGAGGTAGATTGTTGAACGGATCTGATCGTGCAGGCAGTATTAGTTTTATGTTAAACGTGTTCATTTTGTAGAATCTGTGTTCTTCACGCGTTATTAAAAATTTACTGTAACGGTAAAAGTAATCATTTTCTATTTTTTAGTAAAAAGTTAAAAATATTAATCAAACATGAATAACAATACCGAATCGATTGATATTAAAGCCGACGAATTTATTCAGAATTCCTTTTCGAGTGATAACGACTCGCATACGTCTTCTTCACCTCCAACACCGCAATATGATGAAGGTTATACATCAGAAGAATCAACACCCCTTGTACGTAAAATCGTTGGTCCTGTATTATTATCAGAACAAGTGGATATAGCGGAATATTTTGTAGATATCAGCGTCCATATAGATTGTGATTATGGGTTTCGAGTAACTGAACTAGCAATGATTGATATGTCTGGAGGGAAGTGTTTGCATACGCTGTATAAGCCAAGCAGAGCATGGCATGCATCAAAAATGCCACATTTACAATGATCTTCAGTGAGTTATTACTTGAAGAACCCTTCATTATTTCCCTGTCGTGAAGAAATATTCATCGCGCGCGATATATTCACGATATTGTCCCAAAAACCGAGGGCTCGTGTATATGTTTTAACAGTATACGCTAAACTTACACTAATCGAACTTAACGAAAAGTCTGAATTGTTGCGTGATTTAGACTACGAAATCGTTAATATGGATCAAGTCTTTCGATTATCTAGTATTGAGAATCTACATGAAGAGTATTTTGGTATAAGCAATTTGATAACTTGTAAACACCATAATGAGAATGATAGTTTTCATTGTGCGGTGAAAAACGTTATGGTGATGAAGGCATGGTACGATCATGTCATCCGTCCGCTGAAGCTTATGAATAATCTCAATATAAATGATTTAAGTCAGTTGTTCATTACAACCACCAAAGAAATGATAATTACGTTATTTCCAAGTTATGTTGGAGACATTTATACATTTTTACCAGGTAGACTAAAACAGGATGATACGATAAAATCACTTCTACCATGTTTTGAACATGAGAATGATGAAGAATATTATTTCGATGACGATATATTTCTGCATAGTACTCGAAATTGTATGAAAGTAAAAGATTGTATCGACTGCCAACGTACAATTCGCGCAGATTAAAAATTCATTAATTCGATCGTTTTTAACAATTTTGTATATTTTTTCTGTATATTTTTGTGTGTATTTGTACATATATATTTTTTTTCAGACCGTTCGTTTTTATGTTTTCTTTAAAAATTTTTAAATATATTTTTATACACATGTAAATACTGTTTTGTATATATTTTGTATATATTTTTTCCCTCAATATCTATTCATTCTCATATTGTATATATTTTTGCTAATTATTTTTAATCTTTTTCCGATCCTTTCCGATTTCCGTTTATTTAATTTATTTAGCGATCTATCCTTCTCTCCCCCTCTTAACTTAAAGTACTGGTAGTGACGAAATTTTCAAAAAACTGAACCAGTCGAGTATAATGTATATATAATTATTTAATTTTCGAATATATTTCCACATAATTTGTTCATATCTGTTTAGATTAAAAAATTAGATTTTTGTCTGTAAAACACCATTTTTTTATTTTTTTTTGTGTGTAATAAGCGAATTTAAATGTTATACTTTTTCACGTACATCACGTATTTCCGCAGCTGTGAGAGTTTTCATCTGTTTGTAAGATACAACCTCTGACTCTAAATGTTCTCTAAATATTTTTTTTTTGAGCCTAAATATTATAGAAATAGCCGAAGTATATTTTTTTCGTTTCTGTCCATTTCTTCCGACCGTTCATAATTTTGTATTTTTTCTACAATATGTATGCTCACTATCGTAGCGTAAATGTGCGTCGCTCATAACCTTACATGCATGTTGCCACACCGTTGTATTAGATCGTGCGACAATGTTATAGAGTCTGCTGAAACAGGTTCTTCCCTTTCATATCTTTTGTAGAAACAGACTCACATATACACACCTACACACACATACACACACATATAACCCAAAGAACACCTGCAAACTTCGTTCAGACACACCTGCATCCAACTTTCACCAAAGGAATGTGGTTTTTTCTGGTGCAACCCTCCCTTTTCAAAGGCATGCTTCGAGCTCGAATGTCGAACGGATCTGATCGTGCAGGTAGTATTAGTGTTATGTTAAACGTGTGGAATTTGTAGAATCTGTGTTCTTCACGCGTTATTAAAATATTCTCAAGAACGATAAAGTCTGTAATTTCCTACGTCTTTTCTCTTTTTCGTTCGCTCTTTATTTTCTGTCTTTTTTCTCTCTTATTACTCGTTATTCTTTTCGCTCTTATTTTCTCTCATTTTTTTAGTATAAATATTACAATAATAATCGAATATGAATAACAATACCGAATCGAATGTCGATAATGTCGCGGATTTCATTCAAAATTTTTTCGTAAATGATAATGATAATGCAATGTTTCCGGACGATTTTCCAAATATACATATGCCGCCACCACCACCACCAGCAGAAGAAACATCATTACAAGGGCCTTCGCTACATTCATTCTCAGATTTCATTCCATTGGCTACATCAACACCTTTAGCATCACCGGTAATGACACAAGATTTGCAAACTCCGTCGTTAGCGCAAGTACCTTTGGTACATGATGAAAAAGAATATAGCACAACAATGTTGGAATTACCCAAAGAAATATTTAACCGAAAAGCAGTCGTCTATGTTAAAGACCCTAACGATCCAGAAAATAAAAATAGTTTCATGTATGCGGTTTTAGCAAAATTTACATCAAAACCGTCATCGATGTGGCAGTACAATATTCTACAGAAAGTATACGATTTCAGCTTTATTCACTTACCGATCCAATCGCTGACTGATATTGAAACGTTTGAAAGAATAAACGCTGTATCAATCAACTTATACAAGCTGATAGAAACCGACTATACAGATCAAAGTACATTCAACTACAAAATAAAAGTCGTGTACGCCTTCCGAAAAAATCACAGTTTGTTAAATCATAAACATCACACAAACATATTATATTGGGGATCTAATGGAAATTATCAATTCGCATGGATTAAAAAATTCAGTCGATTGTTGCGGATCCAGTCGCCGAAAGCGAAATTTGTATGCTGGTCATGTCTCGATCCCATGAATACCGATTACGAACACAATAATACTCACAGATGTGACGCAGTCAGTTGGCGTAATATGCACTATATGTAATTAAATAAAGACGTATTTTTCGTATTCATAGATGTATTTTTATTTTTCAAAAAATCTTTTTACATTGTTTCATACAAATTAATGTAATCTATATAATATAATAAATATTTTCATATGTATACATTTTTGTTTTTATTTTCCATAAACTTAAAATTCCAATTTTACTATTGTTGTTAATATATTCCAAACTCCAGTTTGTATTAAATCCTCTCGTTCCTTATGTTGAACAGACGAATCAATATTATTTAACTGTTCAGTTAAGTATGCAGAGTCTTTTTATCTTGCTTAACTTTAAAGATATATGATAGATTCCTTTTTTCATTTGACAGTGTAAACGTTTTCTTCTTTTACAATTTTCTTATGCTTTATCACTATTACAACATTTTTCATCATTTTCTAACTAATTGTAAACATTTTTCCACTATTTCGTAACATGTTCTTATGTTTTTGGACTTTTTACGCTACTTTTTTCACCAATTTATACTATTTCGAAGCGTTTCATATGACTGAACGCTACTTAAGAAGTTTTTCTATAATTATCGCCATTCCTCACAATATTCATATGTTTTAACGCTTTTTACACTATTTTTCACAAATTTATATTTCGCTTCATTTCTAATGTTTGAACGCCTCATATGTAGTTTTTCGACAATTTTTCACTGTTCATCACTATATTTTTTATGTTGTATCACCTTTTACGAAGTCTTCTTCGAATTTTACCTTCATTCAACAATATTTTCGTTATTGTACCCCTTTGAACTGTTGTTTTACCCTAAAAATGAGTGTATATCTAATTTGTTATAATAAGGAAAGAATGTGATGTATATTACAAATTTCCTTTCCTGGGAGTATGATTGTGTGCATGGAATAATAAACTCTGGTTAAATGGCAGACTGTATCCACCATCCAGCAGGGTGTGTAATGTGTGGTAATTAACTCTGGCATTTCACACATTGCAAGGAAGTTATGATATGTTTGAGCAAAAATTAGTTGTTGTATATCATTCATGTTAGCCATTAAATGTTCACACTGAGAGGTGTAAGGGTGTCGTCATCATATGAACCATTATGATTTTTATAATTATATTATACACTAAGCATGTATGTATTACAACGACCACATCAACTCTGTTAAGGACAGTAATGTTTGGAGGTAGATAGTGAACCGTTACATTAGAAGAGGAACATGGGTACATGCATGGAAACATCATTAGCGATATTACATCACATATATGTGTATGTCACCAAATTTAACTAAAATGTTGCGTCCATAGTAAAAAATGAGAGGATTTTTCCTAAGAGGTTAAATTTTATGTCTAAGGTGACGAATATAATAAAATTGATGCAATTTTAGCTGAAGATGGGGTATTTTACACTAAAATCGTTGTTTTACACCTAAAGTGAGATTATTTGGGGAGTTAAACGGTCTTTTTTTCATATAAAATTTGATGTTTTTTCTAAATGTGGCTATTTTTTGTCCTAAATGGAGTAATTTCTGTGTGAATGGCACTTTTTAGACTGACCTATATACTTCTTGATGTGATATTCCATTCATTGTGAAGTTATGCTTTGAAAGGATTTGTGTCTGGTTGTGGGAAGTTTCCGAACTTTTCTGATGCATCGATTATAGTATAATAGTTGTTGTGTGTTAGTGAGTTGATGGTGTTTGGATGGGAATAATAAATAGGGGTAAGAGGTGAAGTGTACCACATCAAGCAAGGAGAGTACTGTTTGATAATTAACTCTATCATTTAAACACATTGCAAGTCAGTTATAATATGTTAAGTCAAAATTAGTTGTTGTATCTCGTTCAGGATTTTACATTAAACGATCACACTGAGAGACGCGATGGACTCGTCATCATCAAGATCCATGCAATCATTACATTATTTTTCACTAATTTGTAATCACCATTTTTTTTTATGTTTTGAACGACTCTTATAATGTTTTTTGATAATTTTCATGGTACAAGGTTCATAATGTAAAGTAATTTTAATTATTTCAACAGTCTTTACACACAAATAAAGCAATATATCTTAAGCACACTCAACATAATACAAATTTTTACAAACAGAAATAAACAACAGATTTACTTAGAAATTTTAATAAAACTTAAGAATCATAATATATATGAAATTGCTTGTTTTTTCAATCAATGATCCAAACAAGCAGGTTTAGAATTATATCAGACCTCGAGTAAAAGCCCCAAATTATTTAATGTGTACATCTTTGCTACTTTTTACCTTATATGTGTGAATATACATATATATCTACATATATACATATATATCTACATACATATATATATCTACATATATGCATATATATCTACATATATACATATATATCTACATATATACATATATATCTACATATATACATATATATCTACATATATACATATATATCTACATATATACATATATATCTACATATATTCATATATATCTACATATATGCATATATATCTACATATATACATATATATCTACATATATACATATATATCTACATATATACATATATATCTACATATATACATATATATCTACATATATACATATATATCTACATATATACATATATATCTACATATATTCATATATATCTACATATATTCATATATATCTACATATATACATATATCCATAAATATCTACATACATATATATATCTACATATATGCTTATATATCTACATATATACATATATACATATATATCTACATATATACATATATATCTACATATATTCATATATATCTATGTATATTCACACATATAAGGTAAAAAGTAGCAAAGATGTACACATTAAATAATTTGGGGCTTTTACTCGAGGTCTGATATAATTCTAAACCTGGTTGTTTGGATCATTGATTGAAAAAACAAGCAATTTCATATATATTATGATTCTTAAGTTTTATTAAAATTTCTAAGTAAATCTGTTGTTTACTTCTGTTTGTAAAAATTTGTATTATGTTGAGTGTGCTTAAGATATATTGCTTTATTTGTGTGTAAAGACTGTTGAAATAATTAAAATTACTTTACATTATGAACCTTGTACCATGAAAATTATCAAAAAACATTATAAGAGTCGTTCAAAACATAAAAAAAAATGGTGATTACAAATTAGTGAAAAATAATGTAATGATTGCATGGATCTTGATGATGACGAGTCCATCGCGTCTCTCAGTGTGATCGTTTAATGTAAAATCCTGAACGAGATACAACAACTAATTTTGACTTAACATATTATAACTGACTTGCAATGTGTTTAAATGATAGAGTTAATTATCAAACAGTACTCTCCTTGCTTGATGTGGTACACTTCACCTCTTACCCCTATTTATTATTCCCATCCAAACACCATCAACTCACTAACACACAACAACTATTATACTATAATCGATGCATCAGAAAAGTTCGGAAACTTCCCACAACCAGACACAAATCCTTTCAAAGCATAACTTCACAATGAATGGAATATCACATCAAGAAGTATATAGGTCAGTCTAAAAAGTGCCATTCACACAGAAATTACTCCATTTAGGACAAAAAATAGCCACATTTAGAAAAAACATCAAATTTTATATGAAAAAAAGACCGTTTAACTCCCCAAATAATCTCACTTTAGGTGTAAAACAACGATTTTAGTGTAAAATACCCCATCTTCAGCTAAAATTGCATCAATTTTATTATATTCGTCACCTTAGACATAAAATTTAACCTCTTAGGAAAAATCCTCTCATTTTTTACTATGGACGCAACATTTTAGTTAAATTTGGTGACATACACATATATGTGATGTAATATCGCTAATGATGTTTCCATGCATGTACCCATGTTCCTCTTCTAATGTAACGGTTCACTATCTACCTCCAAACATTACTGTCCTTAACAGAGTTGATGTGGTCGTTGTAATACATACATGCTTAGTGTATAATATAATTATAAAAATCATAATGGTTCATATGATGACGACACCCTTACACCTCTCAGTGTGAACATTTAATGGCTAACATGAATGATATACAACAACTAATTTTTGCTCAAACATATCATAACTTCCTTGCAATGTGTGAAATGCCAGAGTTAATTACCACACATTACACACCCTGCTGGATGGTGGATACAGTCTGCCATTTAACCAGAGTTTATTATTCCATGCACACAATCATACTCCCAGGAAAGGAAATTTGTAATATACATCACATTCTTTCCTTATTATAACAAATTAGATATACACTCATTTTTAGGGTAAAACAACAGTTCAAAGGGGTACAATAACGAAAATATTGTTGAATGAAGGTAAAATTCGAAGAAGACTTCGTAAAAGGTGATACAACATAAAAAATATAGTGATGAACAGTGAAAAATTGTCGAAAAACTACATATGAGGCGTTCAAACATTAGAAATGAAGCGAAATATAAATTTGTGAAAAATAGTGTAAAAAGCGTTAAAACATATGAATATTGTGAGGAATGGCGATAATTATCGAAAAACTTCTTAAGTAGCGTTCAGTCATATGAAACGCTTCGAAATAGTATAAATTGGTGAAAAAAGTAGCGTAAAAAGTCCAAAAACATA
This sequence comes from Icerya purchasi, assembly GCA_039619475.1. NCBI lineage: Eukaryota > Metazoa > Arthropoda > Insecta > Hemiptera > Monophlebidae > Icerya > Icerya purchasi. Next base: position 353,072,870 of record CM077115.1, read on the forward strand.
AGAACATGTTACGAAATAGTGGAAAAATGTTTACAATTAGTTAGAAAATGATGAAAAATGTTGTAATAGTGATAAAGCATAAGAAAATTGTAAAAGAAGAAAACGTTTACACTGTCAAATGAAAAAAGAATCTATCATATATCTTTAAAGTTAAGCAAGATAAAAAGACTCTGCATACTTAACTGAACAGTTAAATAATATTGATTCGTCTGTTCAACATAAGGAACGAGAGGATTTAATACAAACTGGAGTTTGGAATATATTAACAACAATAGTAAAATTGGAATTTTAAGTTTATGGAAAATAAAAACAAAAATGTATACATATGAAAATATTTATTATATTATATAGATTACATTAATTTGTATGAAACAATGTAAAAAGATTTTTTGAAAAATAAAAATACATCTATGAATACGAAAAATACGTCTTTATTTAATTACATATAGTGCATATTACGCCAACTGACTGCGTCACATCTGTGAGTATTATTATGTTCGTAATCGGTATTCATGGGATCGAGACATGACCAGCATACAAATTTCGCTTTCGGCGACTGGATCCGCAACAATCGACTGAATTTTTTAATCCATGCGAATTGATAATTTCCATTAGATCCCCAATATAATATGTTTGTGTGATGTTTATGATTTAACAAACTGTGATTTTTTCGGAAGGCGTACACGACTTTTATTTTGTAGTTGAATGTACTTTGATCTGTATAGTCGGTTTCTATCAGCTTGTATAAGTTGATTGATACAGCGTTTATTCTTTCAAACGTTTCAATATCAGTCAGCGATTGGATCGGTAAGTGAATAAAGCTGAAATCGTATACTTTCTGTAGAATATTGTACTGCCACATCGATGACGGTTTTGATGTAAATTTTGCTAAAACCGCATACATGAAACTATTTTTATTTTCTGGATCGTTAGGGTCTTTAACATAGACGACTGCTTTTCGGTTAAATATTTCTTTGGGTAATTCCAACATTGTTGTGCTATATTCTTTTTCATCATGTACCAAAGGTACTTGCGCTAACGACGGAGTTTGCAAATCTTGTGTCATTACCGGTGATGCTAAAGGTGTTGATGTAGTCAATGGAATGAAATCTGAGAATGAATGTAGCGAAGGCCCTTGTAATGATGTTTCTTCTGCTGGTGGTGGTGGTGGCGGCATATGTATATTTGGAAAATCGTCCGGAAACATTGCATTATCATTATCATTTACGAAAAAATTTTGAATGAAATCCGCGACATTATCGACATTCGATTCGGTATTGTTATTCATATTCGATTATTATTGTAATATTTATACTAAAAAAATGAGAGAAAATAAGAGCGAAAAGAATAACGAGTAATAAGAGAGAAAAAAGACAGAAAATAAAGAGCGAACGAAAAAGAGAAAAGACGTAGGAAATTACAGACTTTATCGTTCTTGAGAATATTTTAATAACGCGTGAAGAACACAGATTCTACAAATTCCACACGTTTAACATAACACTAATACTACCTGCACGATCAGATCCGTTCGACATTCGAGCTCGAAGCATGCCTTTGAAAAGGGAGGGTTGCACCAGAAAAAACCACATTCCTTTGGTGAAAGTTGGATGCAGGTGTGTCTGAACGAAGTTTGCAGGTGTTCTTTGGGTTATATGTGTGTGTATGTGTGTGTAGGTGTGTATATGTGAGTCTGTTTCTACAAAAGATATGAAAGGGAAGAACCTGTTTCAGCAGACTCTATAACATTGTCGCACGATCTAATACAACGGTGTGGCAACATGCATGTAAGGTTATGAGCGACGCACATTTACGCTACGATAGTGAGCATACATATTGTAGAAAAAATACAAAATTATGAACGGTCGGAAGAAATGGACAGAAACGAAAAAAATATACTTCGGCTATTTCTATAATATTTAGGCTCAAAAAAAAAATATTTAGAGAACATTTAGAGTCAGAGGTTGTATCTTACAAACAGATGAAAACTCTCACAGCTGCGGAAATACGTGATGTACGTGAAAAAGTATAACATTTAAATTCGCTTATTACACACAAAAAAAAATAAAAAAATGGTGTTTTACAGACAAAAATCTAATTTTTTAATCTAAACAGATATGAACAAATTATGTGGAAATATATTCGAAAATTAAATAATTATATATACATTATACTCGACTGGTTCAGTTTTTTGAAAATTTCGTCACTACCAGTACTTTAAGTTAAGAGGGGGAGAGAAGGATAGATCGCTAAATAAATTAAATAAACGGAAATCGGAAAGGATCGGAAAAAGATTAAAAATAATTAGCAAAAATGTATACAATATGAGAATGAATAGATATTGAGGGAAAAAATATATACAAAATATATACAAAACAGTATTTACATGTGTATAAAAATATATTTAAAAATTTTTAAAGAAAACATAAAAACGAACGGTCTGAAAAAAAATATATATGTACAAATACACACAAAAATATACAGAAAAAATATACAAAATTGTTAAAAACGATCGAATTAATGAATTTTTAATCTGCGCGAATTGTACGTTGGCAGTCGATACAATCTTTTACTTTCATACAATTTCGAGTACTATGCAGAAATATATCGTCATCGAAATAATATTCTTCATCATTCTCATGTTCAAAACATGGTAGAAGTGATTTTATCGTATCATCCTGTTTTAGTCTACCTGGTAAAAATGTATAAATGTCTCCAACATAACTTGGAAATAACGTAATTATCATTTCTTTGGTGGTTGTAATGAACAACTGACTTAAATCATTTATATTGAGATTATTCATAAGCTTCAGCGGACGGATGACATGATCGTACCATGCCTTCATCACCATAACGTTTTTCACCGCACAATGAAAACTATCATTCTCATTATGGTGTTTACAAGTTATCAAATTGCTTATACCAAAATACTCTTCATGTAGATTCTCAATACTAGATAATCGAAAGACTTGATCCATATTAACGATTTCGTAGTCTAAATCACGCAACAATTCAGACTTTTCGTTAAGTTCGATTAGTGTAAGTTTAGCGTATACTGTTAAAACATATACACGAGCCCTCGGTTTTTGGGACAATATCGTGAATATATCGCGCGCGATGAATATTTCTTCACGACAGGGAAATAATGAAGGGTTCTTCAAGTAATAACTCACTGAAGATCATTGTAAATGTGGCATTTTTGATGCATGCCATGCTCTGCTTGGCTTATACAGCGTATGCAAACACTTCCCTCCAGACATATCAATCATTGCTAGTTCAGTTACTCGAAACCCATAATCACAATCTATATGGACGCTGATATCTACAAAATATTCCGCTATATCCACTTGTTCTGATAATAATACAGGACCAACGATTTTACGTACAAGGGGTGTTGATTCTTCTGATGTATAACCTTCATCATATTGCGGTGTTGGAGGTGAAGAAGACGTATGCGAGTCGTTATCACTCGAAAAGGAATTCTGAATAAATTCGTCGGCTTTAATATCAATCGATTCGGTATTGTTATTCATGTTTGATTAATATTTTTAACTTTTTACTAAAAAATAGAAAATGATTACTTTTACCGTTACAGTAAATTTTTAATAACGCGTGAAGAACACAGATTCTACAAAATGAACACGTTTAACATAAAACTAATACTGCCTGCACGATCAGATCCGTTCAACAATCTACCTCGATGCTCGCCTTTGAAAAGGGAGGGTTGTACCAGAAAACCACATTCCTTTGGTTATAGAGGTGTTTGAAAGACATCGTCAAGGGGAGATGAAGATATGTGTGTTTGAGTGTAGGTGTGTACATGTAAACCGTTTTCTACAGAAGATATGAAGAGGAAGATCCTGTTTCAGCAGACTTAATAACATTGTCGCACGATCTAATACATCGGTATGGTAACATGCATGCAAGGTTATGAACGGAGCATTTTTCGCTACGACTACATGACAGCCATATGGGAGAAAAAATATAATACGAAAGATTTCGAAAAAAAAAAAATGTTAGAGTTAGAAAAAAAAAACAACAAAAAAAAAATGAAATATTCTTAAACTAATAGAATCGAAAAAATTATTATGAATGATATGAGATCTAACGGTAGCAGATGAGTGTGTGCGAATGGATGGTGCGCTTTTGTGGTGGTTGTGACGATCAAGGAGTATGTGGAAAAAATATAAAAAGTATGTACTACATTTGCTTATTAATTAGTAGAAAAGGTGCATGGACGCCTTAAATTAACCTTCTGCAAAATGAATGAAATAACGGTACATCATTCAAGCTGGTTTTCATCGGGAGAGATTGTCCATTTTCACCATGCTTTCTAGAAAAGGTGTATACATGTCGTGAATTTGTATGTTGTAAAAGGTCGTAAATAACGGTACATGACAGGCGCTTCAATAATGTTACAAACGACTGGTGAGGCGTGCGAAGACATCTTAGACTGTGGAGCAGCGATTGAATTTCTTGGAAATGTCGAGATCAGTGTTCGATGACGTTGATGTCTATTTTTTTATGTGCATGTGTGTGTATTTGAACGAGTCTAAAAAAAATATTCTTCTAGCGAATAACGGTAAATAGCGGGGGAGTATTGAGCGGTCAAAGGTTGATAGAAAGACGAGACGAATACATGAAGAGGTTGACTATACCTGGAAAAGGACGATTAATGTTTGTAGCAACAATATCGTCAATGAAAATAATAGTTCCTTCGTTTAATAATTATACTGAGATGTGTATAATATTAAACTTAGTTACGATGTTGATAAAAATTATTTAGTGCCCTGAAATTTTCTCTATCAAAATGTTAAAAGATGTAAAGTATGTATGACGGGGTGAATGTGTCGGAAAAATAATAGCAGTAAAAATAATTAAAGATCGATAATTAAAAATTAAATATAATGACTGTGTGTGGTATATGTGTGGGTCTGATGTGATATGCTTCCGTGGCTAATACACAAAAAAAAAAATGTTCACGATTAATAAGGAACCTGTCTGTGAGTGTGACAATATGTCGTGTATGTAAGTCTGGGAGGAGCTGAAAAATAAATAAAACATATTATAATTGCTAGGGAAACGTGTATGCATGGAAATGGATGTCGTGCAAATAAAATAAAAAAATAAGTACGAACGGACAAAAATTTCAAAAGACTTTTTGGAAAAATAATCTAACAATAATATACAATAATTGATAGTAAAATGGGTGTTGGAGGCAACGTCTACACTTCTGCGAGAGTTGATTGGTTGACTGGGTCTAGAACATTTATTATGAAAGAATTGTAATTTGTGTAGGATGAATAGGGGATGGTGAGGGAAATTATGAAATCGTGTTAAATAAAATTATACTCGATTTCATTTTTGAATACATATGTCTTGAAAAAAATTATGAACGTTCGGGAGAAACGATCAGAAGCGGAAAAAAAAATATAGTTAGAATAATTCCATAATACTTGGAGTTGAAAAAAGTTATTATGAACGGTATGGGAACTAACGATGGCAGATATGTGCGCATTCATCGTGTTAAAGACATTGTAGGATTTATTTTTAGAACCGGAGGAAAATAAAAATATTATGAACGGTCGGAAGAAATGATCAGAAACGAAAAAAATATACTTCGACTATTTCTATAATATTTAGGCTCGAAAAATGATTAAGAACGATATGGGAACTAACTGCAGAAGATGTGTGCGCATTCATCGCGTTGAAGACATTGTAGGATTTATTTTTAGAACCGGAGGAAAATAAAAATATTATGAACGGTCAGAAGAAATGATCGGAAGTGAAGAAAATATATAATTGTAATAATTCCATAATACTTGGAGTTGAATAAAAGTTATTATGAACGGTATGGGAACTAACGACATCAGATGGGTGTACGGGAATGGACGGTGTGCATTCATAGCGGTCACATAAAAAATAATTACCTCTCAATATGAAATGACGGAGGCGTCGGGAGCGTCGATCGGGGGTTTAATGGTCGTAGTAAAAGTAAATAGAATGCGATATATTCGATATTAAAACAGCGGAATCGATCGGAAAAGAGGGTGGAAGGGGTAAAAGAGACTAAGGATATTTTAGACTATAGAAATAATTGATTTGTTAATTTATAAATGTTTTGGATAACCGGTTAGGTTTAGACAACAGAGCAGTGATTGGGTTATTATGTGGAAAAAATAATAATTAAAAAAAAGTAATCGCGATAGTATAAACGGACAACACGTGCGGGGGATCTGCGTGTGCGCTTTCGCGGAGAATAACGTTATGTTAGATATATGCGCGGGATCGGGACGAGCGCTTTAGCATATGGCAGTAAGATCGGAGAATCAGGAAAATAAAAAATATACTTCGACTAATTTTATATTATGTATACTTAGACTTTGAAATATTAAAGAAATAATCACGGTATCGGAAAGGGAGCGTTCGTGTGTGTGTGTGTGTGATATCGCGGCGGATATCGGAATATGCGGGGGATCGGCGCGTGCGCTTTCGCGACGGCGACCGGAGCGTGTGCGGGATCGAAATATACATGTGAGAGGTGTGAACTGGAGTTATAGGTTAGATTTACGCTTTAAATAATATATTGGGGTTAAATTTTGGAATTTTCTTACTTAGGTCCTGAATTTTGAAAAAATTGTGATAACGTAGCAGTGGGCGGGCGGGGCGAGCGGGGACTTGGGTTACTTTCGGACATTAATTAATATACTTATGTTAATTAATAATCGGTTCTGTTTATCAGAAACGAGCAGGACGCGTACGAGGGAATTTTGGAGACGGAGCGTTCGTGTGTGTGTGTGTGATATCGCGGCGGATATCGGAATATGCGGGGGATCGGCGCGTGCGCTTTCGCGACGGAGAACGTTATATTGGATATATGCGCGGGATCGTGACGTGCGTCTTGGCATATGGCAGTAAGATCGGGGAATCGGGAAAATTAAAATTTAGACTTTGAAATATATTAAAACAATCGCGGTATCGGGAACGGAGCGCGTGTGTGCGCGGGATATCGGTGTGGACATCAGAATATGCGGGGGGATCTGCGCGTGCGCTTTCGCGACGGCAACCGGAGCGTGCGCGAGAACGAAATATACGTGTGAGAGGTGTAACGGAGGTGTTGGGTTAGATTTACGCATTAAATAATATATTGGGGTTAAATTTTGGAATTTTCATACTTAGGTCTCGGAATTTTAAAAAAAAATTACGATAACGTAGCGGGCGGGCGGGGCGATCGGAGACTTGGGTTACTTTCGGACATTAATTAATATACTTATGTTAATTAATAATCGGTTCGGTTTATCGGAAACGAGCGGGACGTGTACGGGGGAATTTTGGAGAAATTTGGAGAACTGGGGGGACCTTTCAGCGCCTGGACACTAATTGGGGTTACTTGCGCCCCCCGAATAACACTTTGGATAGTTTATTGACTTCGGGACACTGTTTGGACGTTCGGATCAGCGGATACGCACGGGAACCGTCCGGGGGAAACTCGGAGGAATCGGGGGAAACTTGGGTGAATTTTGACCACCTGGACATGAATTGGGGTGAATTTAGTGTTCGGATTACCGGTCTGGGGTGAATTTTCGCCTCCGGGACAGGAATTGGGGTTCGGATTAGCGGAACTCCCAGTCCCCGCTTTTATTGACTACTGACATCACCGGCGAAGATAATGTGTATGTTGCCTATACTGCCTAATTCATTGAGAATAAATGTCGAATCAATATTATGCCCAAGAGGAGAATAGCTTGAGATAAAAATCCCTTTGAACTGTTTATAAATAACGTAAGCACAAATGGCATTTGATCTAGTATTATTATTATTACACTCCGTCAAGTCTATAGAAAATAATTTATGGTTAATACCATTTTTAATTAATAATGCTACCCCGCGTGTATCCATCCACCCTGTCACCCCGATAGCAGTCATAGTTGTTGATGTTAAAAGTTCTCATTGGCGATAGCCAAGTCTCTGCCAAGAACACAATATCTATATCATGTGTTGCCAGAAATATTTCTAAATCACCTTTATTCGAGAGAATACTTCTCGAGTTCCACCGTAGTACTTTTTTCAGCATATTTGGAAGTAGATAAACAGATCATAAAACATAATAAAAACATATACGTAGCAAAAGAAAACGGCATAATTAATCAACATCAGTATATATGCATTCCTTACCTTTAATAAGGTCTGTTATCCTTTAGGATTTTACTTTTAACTTTAGGATCTAGAGCTTTCTTATTTATATTTGATGCGGCAGGTTTATTTAATGTTTGATCAAGTTTAACTGTGATATCACTAATCCAAGCGTTGTTGAAAAAACCAGTTAGATGGTTTTTTACCGCGAGTTTTTTCAAACTAGATTTTCGTCCGGCTTTTGTCTTCATCGGAAGAGAAAAAAGATACAGATCTCTTTAGGTTTGATTCGTTATTAGTGAAGAGTTGACTTTTACCATAAAAGCTTGTCTATTTAGATATTGGACGTGATTTAAAAGCTGAAATGTTCGACGAATCGGTTAGAAAATTATCAGGAAGTACTATAGGAAGATACTTACTATAGTCTGTCAATGGAGTAAATCTGTTATTGAATCTGTTTAAGTACAAATATTTTTGACGGTATGTTCGGGGGATTTCCAAAGATGCCTCCTGGAAGTTTAAACTATGCCAAGCCATTAACTCATCGATGGCAGTCTGTTTTTTCTTTTCTGGGACAGACGTTCCAGTTGACCTGTGCTGTTCTACGTAGAATACGCAAATCTACATTCAGCTACTACAACTTTCATCTGTATGACCACTGGTTCCACATTTAGGACACTTGTGGGTACTTTTGTACTGGCTTACGATATGCACATATCGCAGTAGGCGATAACATTGACGGACTCTTCAGATAAATGATCCGCAAGCAAAACGATGTGTTTTTATGAAACCCGTAAAGGTTCTCTAGCTTTAGTTAAATCGAATGGTTAGAGAAGAAAAAATTAAATCGGGAATACTAAACATAAGTAAACTCTTGAAATAAGTAAAAAAGCGATCATTAAGAATGATCAAATTCTCGAAAATGCTGGTAGTGCCAATAATAGACTCAGCAATCTGCAATGGATAATGAGCATTTCAGTCAGTAGTCATTAAAAGCGGGGACTGGGAGTTCCGCTAATCCGAACCCCAATTCCTGTCCCGGAGGCGAAAATTCACCCCAGACCGGTAATCCGAACTCAAAATTCACCCCAATTCATGTCCAGGTGGTCAAAATTCACCCAAGTTTCCCCCGATTCTTCCGAGTTTCCCCCGGACGGTTCCCGCTCGTTTCCGATAAACCGAACGTCCAAACGGTGTCCCGAGGTCAATAAACTGTCCAAAGTGTTATTCGGGGGCGCAAGTAACCCCATTTAGTGTCCAGGTGCTGAAAGTTCCCCCAAGTTCCCCAAAATTCCCCCGTACGCGTCCCGCTCGTTTCCGATAAACCGAACCGATTATTAATTAACATAAGTATATTAATTAATGTCCGAAAGTAACCCAAGTCTCCGCTGACCCCACCCGCACACTGCTTTACCGCAATTTTTTTTCAAAATTCAGGACCTAAGTATGAAAATTCTAAAATTTAACCCCAATATATTATTTAAAGCGTAAATCTAACCTATAACTCCAGTTCACACCTCTCACATGTATATTTCGTTCTCGCGCACGCTCCGGTCGCCGTCGCGAAAGCGCACGCGCCGATCCCCCGCATATTCCGATGTCCACAGCGATATCCCACGCACACACGCGCTCCGTTCCCGATACCGCGATTGTTTTAATATATTTCAAAGTCTAAATTTTAATTTTCCCGATTCTCCGATCTTACTGCCATATGCCAAGACGCACGTCCCGATCCCGCGCATATATCCAATATAACGTTCTCCGCCGCAAAAGCGCACACGCCGATCCCACGCATATTCCGATGTCCACAGCGATATCCCGCGCACACACGCGCTCCGTTCCCGATACCGCGATTATTTCTTTAATATTTCAAAGCCTAAGTATACATAATATAAAATTAGCCGAAGTATATTTTTTATTTTCCTGATTTCCCGATCTTACTGCCATATGCTAAAGCGCTCGTCCCGATCTCGCGCATATATCTAACGCAGCGTTATTTTCCGCGAAAGCGCACGTACCGATCCCGCGCATATATCTAACATAACGTTCTCCGCCGCGAAAGCGCACACGCCGATCCCCCGCACATCTCGTCCGTTTACGCTGCTCCAATTTTTTTTTTAATTATTATTTTTTTCACATAATAACCCAATCACTGCTCTGTTGTCTAAACCTAACCGGTTATCCAAAACATTTATAAATTAACAAATCAATTATTTCTATAGTCTAAAATATCCTTAGTCTCCTTTACCCCTTCCACCCTCTTTTCCGATCGATTCCGTTATTTTAATATCGAATATATCGCATTCTATTTACTTTTACTACGACCATTAAAACCCCGATCGATGCTCCCGACGCCTCCGTCATTTCATATTGAGAGGTAATTATTTTTTTATGTGACCGCTATGAATGCACACCGTCCATTCCCGTACACCCATCTGATGTCGTTAGTTCCCATACCGTTCATAATAACTTTTATTCAACTCCAAGTATTATGGAATTATTACAATTATATATTTTCTTCACTTCCGATCATTTCTTCTGACCGTTCATAATATTTTTATTTTCCTCCGGTTCTAAAAATAAATCCTACAATGTCTTCAACGCGATGAATGCGCACACATCTTCTGCAGTTAGTTTCCATATCGTTCTTAATAATTTTTCGAGCATAAATATTATAGAAATAGCCGAAGTATATTTTTTTTTCGTTTCTGATCATTTCTTCCGACCGTTCATAATATTTTTATTTTTCTCCGGTTCTAAAAATAAATCCTACAATGTCTTCACCGCTATGAATGCACACCCATCTGCTGTCGTTAGTACCCATACCGTTCATAATAACTTTTTTCAACTCCAAGTATTATGGAATTATTCTAACTATATTTTTTTTTTTCGCTCCCGATCGTTTCTCCCGAACGTTCATAATTTTTTTCCAGACATATGTATTCAAAAATGAAATCGAGTATAATTTTATTTAACACGGTTTCATAATTTCCCTCTCCTTCCCCTATTCATCCTACACAAATTACAATTCTTTCATAATATATGTTCTAGACCCAGTCAAACAATCAACTCTCGCAGAAGTGTAGACGTTGCATGCAACACCCATTTTACTATCAATTATTGTATATTATTGTTAGATTATTTTTCCAAAAAGTCTTTTGAAATTTTTTACCATTCGTACATATTTTTTTTTATTTTATTTGCACGACGTCCATTTTCATGCATACACGTTTCCCTAGCAATTATAATATGTTTTATTTATTTTTCAACTCCTTCCAAACTTACATACACGCCATATTGTCACACTCACAGATAGGTTCCTTATTAATCGTGAACATTTTTTTTTTTTTTTTTGTATTATCCGCGGGAGCATATCACATCAGACCCACACATATACCACACACAGTCATTATATTTAATTTTTAATTATCGATCTTTAATTATTTTTACTGGTATTATTTTTCCAACACATACACCCCGTCATACATACTTTGTAAAATCTTTTAACATTTTGATAGAGAAAATCTCAGGGCACTAAATAATTTTTATCAACATCGTAACTAAGTTTAATATTATACACATCTCAGTATAATTATTAAACGAAGGAACTATTATTTTCATTGACGATATTGTTGCTACAAACATTAATCGTCCTTTTCCAGGTATAGTCAACCTCTTCATGTATTCGTCTCGTCGTTCTATCAACCTTTGACCGCTCAATACTCCCCCGCTATTTACCGTTATTCGCTAGAAGAATATTTTTTTAGACTCGTTCAAATACACACATGCACATAAAAAAATCGACATCAACGTCATCGAACACTGATCTCGACATTTCCAAGAAATTCAATCGCTGCTCTACAGTCTAAAATGTCTCAGTCCGCCTCACCGTTCGTTCGTAACATTATTGAAGCGCCTGTCATGTACCGTTATTTACGACCTTTTACAACATACAAATCCACGACATGTATACACCTTTTCTAGAAAGCATGGTGAAAATGGACAATCTCTCCCGATGAAAACCAGTTTGAATGATGTATCGTTATTTCATTCATTTTGCAGAAGGTTAATTTAAGGCGTCCATGCACCTTTTCTACTAATAAATAAGCAAATGTAACCTTTAAACCTTTCTACCTTTTTGCAATCAATTTACTGATTGTACATACTTTTTATATTTTTTTCCACATACTCCTTGATCGTCACAACAACCACAAAAGCGCACCATCCATTCGCACACACGCATCTACTACCGTTAGATCTCATATCATTCATAATAATTTTTTCGATTCTATTAGTTTAAGAATATTTCATTTTTTTTTTTGTTGTTTTTTCTAACTCTTAACATTTTTTTTTTTTTTCAAAATCTTTCGTATTATATTTTTTCTCCCATATGGCTGTCACGTAGTCGTAGCAAAAAATGCTCCGTTCATAACCTTGCATGCATGTTACCATGCAGATGTATTAGATCGTGCGACAATGTTATTGAGTCTGCTGAAACAGGATCTTCCTCTTCATATCTTTTGTAGAAAACGGTTTACATGTACACACCTACACTCAAACACACATATCTTCATCTCCCCTTGACGATGTCTTTCAAACACCTCTATAACCAAAGGAATGTGGTTTTTTCTGGTGCAACCCTCCCTTTTCAAAGGCATGCATTGAGGTAGATTGTTGAACGGATCTGATCGTGCAGGCAGTATTAGTTTTATGTTAAACGCGTTCATTTTGTAGAATCTGTGTTCTTCACGCGTTATTAAAAATTTACTGTAACGGTAAAAGTAATAATTTTCTATTTTTTAGTAAAAAGTTAAAAAAATAGTAATCAAACATGAATAACAATACCGAATCGATTGATATTAAAGCCGACGAATTTATTCAGAATTCCTTTTCGAGTGATAGCGACTCGCATACATCTTCTTCACCTCCAACACCGCAAAATGATGATGGTTATACATCAGAGGAATCAACATCCCTTGTATGTAAAATCGTTGGTCCTGTATTATTATCAGAACAAGTGGATATAGCGGAATATTTTGTAGATATCAGCGTCCATATAGATTGTGATTATGGGTTTCGAGTAACTGAACTAGCAATGATTGATATGTCTGGAGGGAAGTGTTTGCATACGTTGTATAAGCCAAGCAGAGCATGGCATGCATCAAAAATGTCACATTTACAATGTTCTTCAGTGAGTTATTACTTGAAGAACCCTTCATTATTTCCCTGTCGTGAAGAAATATTCATCGCGCGCGATATATTCACGATATTGTCCCAAAAACCGAGAGCTCGCGTATATGTTTTAACAATATATGCTAAACTTACACTAATGGAACTTAACGAAAAGTCTGAATTGTTGCGTGATTTAGACTACGAAATCGTTAATATGGATCAAGTCTTTCGATTATCTAGTATTGAGAATCTACATGAAGAGTATTTTGGTATAAGCAATTTGATAACTTGTAAACACCATAATGAGAATGATAGTTTTCATTGTGCGGTGAAAAACGTTATGGTGATGAAGACATGGTACGATCATGTCATCCGTCCGCTGAAGCTTATGAATAATCTCAATATAAATGATTTAAGTCAGTTGTTCATTACAGCCACCAAAGAAATGATAATTACGTTATTTCCAAGTTGTGTTGGAGACATTTATACATTTCTACCCGATAGACTAAAACAGGATGATACGATAAAATCACTTCTACCATGTTTTGAACATGAGAATGATGAAGAATATTATTTCGATGACGATATATTTCTGCATAGTACTCGAAATTGTATGAAAGTAAAAGATTGTATCGACTGCCAATGTACAATTCGCGCAGATTAAAAATTCATTAATTCGATCGTTTTTAACAATTTTGTATATTTTTTCTGTATATTTTTGTGTGTATTTGTACATATATATTTTTTTTTCAGACCGTTCGTTTTTATGTTTTCTTTAAAATTTTTTAAATATATTTTTATACACATGTAAATACTGTTTTGTATATATTTTGTATATATTTTTTCCCTCAATATCTATTCATTCTCATATTGTATATATTTTTGCTAATTACTTTTTCATCTTTTTCCGATCCTTTCCGATTTCTGTTTATTTAATTTATTTAGCGATCTATCCTTCTCTCCCCCTCTTAACTTAAAGTACTGGTAATGACGAAATTTTCAAAAATCTGAACCAGTCGAGTATAATAATGTATATATAATTATTTAATTTTCGAATATATTTCCACATAATTTGTTCATATCTGTTTAGATTAAAAAATTAGATTTTTGTCTGTAATACACCATTTTTTTATTTTTTTTGTGTGTAATAAGCGAATTTAACTGTTATACTTTTTCACGTACATTACGTATTTCCGCAGCTGTGAGAGTTTTCATCTGTTTGTAAGATACAACCTCTGACTCTAAATGTTCTCTAAATATTTTTTTTTTGAGCCTAAATATTATAGAAATAGCCGAAGTATATTTTTTTCGTTTCTGACCATTTCTTCCGACCGTTCATAATTTTGTATTTTTTCTACAATATGTATGCTCACTATCGTAGCGTAAATGTGCGTCGCTCATAACCTTACATGCATGTTGCCACACCGTTGTATTAGATCGTGCGACAATGTTATAGAGTCTGCTGAAACAGGTTCTTCCCTTTCATATCTTTTGTAGAAACAGACTCACATGTACACACCTACACACACATACACACACATATAACCAAAGAACACCTGCAAACTTCGTTCAGACACACCTGCATCCAACTTTCACCAAAGGAATGTGGTTTTTTCTGGTGCAACCCTCCCTTTTCAAAGGCATGCTTCGAGCTCGAATGTCGAACGGATCTGATCGTGCAGGCAGTATTAGTGTTATGTTAAACGTGTGGAATTTGTTGAAGCTGTGTTCTTCACGCGTTATTAAAATATTCTCAAGAACGATAAAGTCTGTAATTTCCTACGTCTTTTCTCTTTTTCGTTCGCTCTTTATTTTCTGTCTTTTTTCTCTCTTATTGCACGTTATTCTTTTCGCTCTTATTTTCTCTCATTTTTTTAGTATAAATATTACAATAATAATCGAATATGAATAACAATACCGAATCGAATGTCGATAATGTCGCGGATTTCATTCAAAATTTTTTCGTAAATGATAATGATAATGCAATGTTTCCGGACGATTTTCCAAATATACATATGCCGCCACCACCACCACCAGCAGAAGAAACATCATTACAAGGGCCTTCGCTACATTCATTCTCAGATTTCATTCCATTGGCTACATCAACAACTTTAGCATCACCGGTAATGTCACAAGATTTGCAAACTCCGTCGTTAATGCAAGTACCTTTGGTACATGATGAAAAAGAATATAGCACAACCATGTTGGAATTACCCAAAGAAATATTTAACCGAAAAGCAGTCGTCTATGTTAAAGACCCTAACGATCCAGAAAATAAAAATAGTTTCATGTATGCGGTTTTAGCAAAATTTACATCAAAACCGTCATCGATGTGGCAGTACAATATTCTACAGAAAGTATACGATTTCAGCTTTATTCACTTACCGATCCAATCGCTGGCTGATATTGAAACGTTTGAAAGAATAAACGCTGTATCAATCAACTTATACAAGCTGATAGAAACCGACTATACAGATCAAAGTACATTCAACTACAAAATAAAAGTCGTGTACGCCTTCCGAAAAAATCACAGTTTGTTAAATCATAAACATCACACAAACATATTATATTGGGGATCTAATGGAAATTATCAATTCGCATGGATTAAAAAATTCAGTCGATTGTTGCGGATCCAGTCGCCGAAAGCGAAATTTGTATGCTGGTCATGTCTCGATCCCATGAATACCGATTACGAACATAATAATACTCACAGGTGTGACGCGGTCAGTTGGCGTAATATGCACCATATGTAAATAAATAAAGACGTATTTTTCGTATTCATAGATGTATTTTTATTTTTCAAAAAAAATCTTTTTACTTTGTTTCATGCAAATTAATGTAATCTATATAATATAATAAATATTTTCATATGTATACATTTCGTTTTTTTATTTTCCATAAACCTAAAATTTCAATTTTACAATCGTTGTTAATATATTCACAACTTCAGTTTGTATTAATGTCTCTCGTTCCTTATGTTGAACAGACGAATCAATATTATTTAACTGTTCAGTTAAGTATGCGGAGTCTTTTTATCTTGCTTAACTTTGAAGATATATGATAGATTCTTTTTTCATTTTATAGTGTAAACGTTTTCTTCCTTTACAATCTTCTTGTGCTTTATCACTATTACAACATTTTTCATCATTTTCTAACTAATTGTAACCATTTTTCCACTATTTCGTAACATGTTATTATGTTTTTGGACTTTTTACGCTACTTTTTTCACCAATTTATACTATTTCGAAGCGTTTCATATGACTGAACGCTACTTAAGAAGTTTTTCGATAATTATCGCCATTCCTCACAATATTCATATGTTTTAACGCTTTTTACACTCTTTTTCACAAATTCATGATATTTCGCTTCATTTCTAATGTTTGAACGCCTCATATGTAGTTTTTCGACAATTTTTCACTGTTCATCGCTATATTTTTTATGTTATATCACCTTTTATGAAGTCTTCTTCGAATTTTACCATCATTCAACAATATTTTCGTTATTGTACCCCTTTGAACTGTTGTTTTACCCTAAAAGTGAGTGTATATCTAATTTGTTATAATAAGGGAAGAATGTAATGTATATTACAAATTTCCTTTCCTGGGAGTATGATTGTGTGCGTGGAATAATAAACTCTGGTTAAATGGCAGACTGTATCCACCGTCAAGCAGAGTGTGTAATGCGTGGTAATTAACTCTGGCATTTCACACATTGCAAGGAAGTTATGATATGTTTGAGCAAAAATTAGTTGTTGTATATCATTCATGTTAGCCATTAAATGTTCACACTGAGAGGTGTAAGGGTGTCGTCATCATATGAACCATTACGATTTTTATAATTATATTATACACTAAGCATGTATGTATTACAACGACCACATCAACTCTGTTAAGGACAGTAATGTTTGGAGGTAGATAGTGAACCGTTACATTAGAAGAGGAACATGGGTACATGCATGGAAACATCATTAGCGATATTACATCACATATATGTCACCAAATTTAACTAAAATGTTGCGTCCATAGTAAAAAATGAGAGGATTTTTCCTAAGAGGTTAAATTTTATGTCTAAGGTGACGAATATAATAAAATTGATGCAATTTTAGCTGAAGATGGGGTATTTTACACTAAAATCGTTGTTTTACACCTAAAGTGAGATTATTTGGGGAGTTAAACGGTCTTTTTTCATATAAAATTTGATGTTTTTTCTAAATGTGGCTATTTTTTGTCCTAAATGGAGTAATTTCTGTGTGAATGGCACTTTTTAGACTGACCTATATACTTCTTGATGTGATATTCCATTCATTGTGAAGTTATGCTTTGAAAGGATTTGTGTCTGGTTGTGGGAAGTTTCCGAACTTTTCTGATACATCGATTATAGTATAATAGTTGTTGTGTGTTAGTGAGTTGATGGTGTTTGGATGGGAATAATAAATAGGGGTAAGAGGTGAAGTGTACCACATCAAGCAAGGAGAGTACTGTTTGATAATTAACTCTATCATTTAAACACATTGCAAGTCAGTTATAATATGTTAAGTCAAAATTAGTTGTTGTATCTCGTTCAGGATTTTACATTAAACGATCACACTGAGAGACGCGATGGACTCGTCATCATCAAGATCCATGCAATCATTACATTATTTTTCACTAATTTGTAATCACCATTTTTTTTTTATGTTTTGAACGACTCTTATAATGTTTTTTGATAATTTTCATGGTACAAGGTTCATAATGTAAAGTAATTTTAATTATTTCAACAGTCTTTACACACAAATAAAGCAATATATCTTAAGCACACTCAACATAATACAAATTTTTACAAACAGAAGTAAACAATGGATTTACTTAGAAATTTTAATAAAACTTAAGAATCATATTATATATGAAATTGCTTGTTTTTTCAATCATTGATCCAAACTAGCAGGTTTAGAATTATACCAGACCTCGAGTAAAAACCCCAAATTATTTAATGTGTATATCTTTGCTACTTTTTACCTTATATGTGTGAATGTACATATCTACACATATTCATATATATCCAGATATATACATATATCCATAAATATCAACATACATATATATATATCTACATATATGCATATATATCTACATATACACATATATATCTACATATACACATATATATCTCCATATACACATATATATCTACATATATACATATATATCTACATATATATATATATATATATATATATATATATATATCTACATATATGCATATATATCTACATATATACATATGTATCTACATATATACATATATATCTACATACATATATATATCTACATATATGCATATATATCTACATATATACATATATACATATATATCTACATATATGCATATATATCTACATATATACATATGTATCTACATATATACATATATATCTACATACATATATATATCTACATATATGCATATATATCTACATATATACATATATACATATATATCTACATATATACATATATCCATAAATATCTACATACATATATATATCTACATATATGCTTATATATCTACATATATACATATATATCTACATATATTCATATATATCTACATATATTCATATATATCGATGTATATTCACACATATAAGGTAAAAAGTAGCAAAGATATACACATTAAATAATTTGGGGTTTTTACTCGAGGTCTGGTATAATTCTAAACCTGCTAGTTTGGATCAATGATTGAAAAAACAAGCAATTTCATATATAATATGATTCTTAAGTTTTATTAAAATTTCTAAGTAAATCCATTGCTTACTTCTGTTTGTAAAAATTTGTATTATGTTGAGTGTGCTTAAGATATATTGCTTTATTTGTGTGTAAAGACTGTTGAAATAATTAAAATTACTTTACATTATGAACCTTGTACCATGAAAATTATCAAAAAACATTATAAGAGTCGTTCAAAACATAAAAAAAAAAATGGTGATTACAAATTAGTGAAAAATAATGTAATGATTGCATGGATCTTGATGATGACGAGTCCATCGCGTCTCTCAGTGTGATCGTTTAATGTAAAATCCTGAACGAGATACAACAACTAATTTTGACTTAACATATTATAACTGACTTGCAATGTGTTTAAATGATAGAGTTAATTATCAAACAGTACTCTCCTTGCTTGATGTGGTACACTTCACCTCTTACCCCTATTTATTATTCCCATCCAAACACCATCAACTCACTAACACACAACAACTATTATACTATAATCGATGTATCAGAAAAGTTCGGAAACTTCCCACAACCAGACACAAATCCTTTCAAAGCATAACTTCACAATGAATGGAATATCACATCAAGAAGTATATAGGTCAGTCTAAAAAGTGCCATTCACACAGAAATTACTCCATTTAGGACAAAAAATAGCCACATTTAGAAAAAACATCAAATTTTATATGAAAAAAGACCGTTTAACTCCCCAAATAATCTCACTTTAGGTGTAAAACAACGATTTTAGTGTAAAATACCCCATCTTCAGCTAAAATTGCATCAATTTTATTATATTCGTCACCTTAGACATAAAATTTAACCTCTTAGGAAAAATCCTCTCATTTTTTACTATGGACGCAACATTTTAGTTAAATTTGGTGACATATATGTGATGTAATATCGCTAATGATGTTTCCATGCATGTACCCATGTTCCTCTTCTAATGTAACGGTTCACTATCTACCTCCAAACATTACTGTCCTTAACAGAGTTGATGTGGTCGTTGTAATACATACATGCTTAGTGTATAATATAATTATAAAAATCGTAATGGTTCATATGATGACGACACCCTTACACCTCTCAGTGTGAACATTTAATGGCTAACATGAATGATATACAACAACTAATTTTTGCTCAAACATATCATAACTTCCTTGCAATGTGTGAAATGCCAGAGTTAATTACCACGCATTACACACTCTGCTTGACGGTGGATACAGTCTGCCATTTAACCAGAGTTTATTATTCCACGCACACAATCATACTCCCAGGAAAGGAAATTTGTAATATACATTACATTCTTCCCTTATTATAACAAATTAGATATACACTCACTTTTAGGGTAAAACAACAGTTCAAAGGGGTACAATAACGAAAATATTGTTGAATGATGGTAAAATTCGAAGAAGACTTCATAAAAGGTGATATAACATAAAAAATATAGCGATGAACAGTGAAAAATTGTCGAAAAACTACATATGAGGCGTTCAAACATTAGAAATGAAGCGAAATATCATGAATTTGTGAAAAAGAGTGCAAAAAGCGTTAAAACATATGAATATTGTGAGGAATGGCGATAATTATCGAAAAACTTCTTAAGTAGCGTTCAGTCATATGAAACGCTTCGAAATAGTATAAATTGGTGAAAAAAGTAGCGTAAAAAGTCCAAAAACATAAGAACATGTTACGAAATAGTGGAAAAATGGTTACAATTAGTTAGAAAATGATGAAAAATGTTGTAATAGTGATAAAGCACAAGAAGATTGTAAAGGAAGAAAACGTTTACACTATCAAATGAAAAAAGAATCTATCATATATCTTCAAAGTTAAGCAAGATAAAAAGACTCCGCATACTTAACTGAACAGTTAAATAATATTGATTCGTCTGTTCAACATAAGGAACGAGAGACATTAATACAAACTGAAGTTGTGAATATATTAACAACGATTGTAAAATTGAAATTTTAGGTTTATGGAAAATAAAAAAACGAAATGTATACATATGAAAATATTTATTATATTATATAGATTACATTAATTTGCATGAAACAAAGTAAAAAGATTTTTTTTGAAAAATAAAAATACATCTATGAATACGAAAAATACGTCTTTATTTATTTACATATGGTGCATATTACGCCAACTGACCGCGTCACACCTGTGAGTATTATTATGTTCGTAATCGGTATTCATGGGATCGAGACATGACCAGCATACAAATTTCGCTTTCGGCGACTGGATCCGCAACAATCGACTGAATTTTTTAATCCATGCGAATTGATAATTTCCATTAGATCCCCAATATAATATGTTTGTGTGATGTTTATGATTTAACAAACTGTGATTTTTTCGGAAGGCGTACACGACTTTTATTTTGTAGTTGAATGTACTTTGATCTGTATAGTCGGTTTCTATCAGCTTGTATAAGTTGATTGATACAGCGTTTATTCTTTCAAACGTTTCAATATCAGCCAGCGATTGGATCGGTAAGTGAATAAAGCTGAAATCGTATACTTTCTGTAGAATATTGTACTGCCACATCGATGACGGTTTTGATGTAAATTTTGCTAAAACCGCATACATGAAACTATTTTTATTTTCTGGATCGTTAGGGTCTTTAACATAGACGACTGCTTTTCGGTTAAATATTTCTTTGGGTAATTCCAACATGGTTGTGCTATATTCTTTTTCATCATGTACCAAAGGTACTTGCATTAACGACGGAGTTTGCAAATCTTGTGACATTACCGGTGATGCTAAAGTTGTTGATGTAGCCAATGGAATGAAATCTGAGAATGAATGTAGCGAAGGCCCTTGTAATGATGTTTCTTCTGCTGGTGGTGGTGGTGGCGGCATATGTATATTTGGAAAATCGTCCGGAAACATTGCATTATCATTATCATTTACGAAAAAATTTTGAATGAAATCCGCGACATTATCGACATTCGATTCGGTATTGTTATTCATATTCGATTATTATTGTAATATTTATACTAAAAAAATGAGAGAAAATAAGAGCGAAAAGAATAACGTGCAATAAGAGAGAAAAAAGACAGAAAATAAAGAGCGAACGAAAAAGAGAAAAGACGTAGGAAATTACAGACTTTATCGTTCTTGAGAATATTTTAATAACGCGTGAAGAACACAGCTTCAACAAATTCCACACGTTTAACATAACACTAATACTGCCTGCACGATCAGATCCGTTCGACATTCGAGCTCGAAGCATGCCTTTGAAAAGGGAGGGTTGCACCAGAAAAAACCACATTCCTTTGGTGAAAGTTGGATGCAGGTGTGTCTGAACGAAGTTTGCAGGTGTTCTTTGGTTATATGTGTGTGTATGTGTGTGTAGGTGTGTACATGTGAGTCTGTTTCTACAAAAGATATGAAAGGGAAGAACCTGTTTCAGCAGACTCTATAACATTGTCGCACGATCTAATACAACGGTGTGGCAACATGCATGTAAGGTTATGAGCGACGCACATTTACGCTACGATAGTGAGCATACATATTGTAGAAAAAATACAAAATTATGAACGGTCGGAAGAAATGGTCAGAAACGAAAAAAATATACTTCGGCTATTTCTATAATATTTAGGCTCAAAAAAAAAATATTTAGAGAACATTTAGAGTCAGAGGTTGTATCTTACAAACAGATGAAAACTCTCACAGCTGCGGAAATACATAATGTACGTGAAAAAGTATAACAGTTAAATTCGCTTATTACACACAAAAAAAATAAAAAAATGGTGTATTACAGACAAAAATCTAATTTTTTAATCTAAACAGATATGAACAAATTATGTGGAAATATATTCGAAAATTAAATAATTATATATACATTATTATACTCGACTGGTTCAGATTTTTGAAAATTTCGTCATTACCAGTACTTTAAGTTAAGAGGGGGAGAGAAGGATAGATCGCTAAATAAATTAAATAAACAGAAATCGGAAAGGATCGGAAAAAGATGAAAAAATAATTAGCAAAAATATATACAATATGAGAATGAATAGATATTGAGGGAAAAAATATATACAAAATATATACAAAACAGTATTTACATGTGTATAAAAATGTATTTAAAAAATTTTAAAGAAAACATAAAAACGAACGGTCTGAAAAAAAAATATATATGTACAAATACACACAAAAATATACAGAAAAAATATACAAAATTGTTAAAAACGATCGAATTAATGAATTTTTAATCTGCGCGAATTGTACATTGGCAGTCGATACAATCTTTTACTTTCATACAATTTCGAGTACTATGCAGAAATATATCGTCATCGAAATAATATTCTTCATCATTCTCATGTTCAAAACATGGTAGAAGTGATTTTATCGTATCATCCTGTTTTAGTCTATCGGGTAGAAATGTATAAATGTCTCCAACACAACTTGGAAATAACGTAATTATCATTTCTTTGGTGGCTGTAATGAACAACTGACTTAAATCATTTATATTGAGATTATTCATAAGCTTCAGCGGACGGATGACATGATCGTACCATGTCTTCATCACCATAACGTTTTTCACCGCACAATGAAAACTATCATTCTCATTATGGTGTTTACAAGTTATCAAATTGCTTATACCAAAATACTCTTCATGTAGATTCTCAATACTAGATAATCGAAAGACTTGATCCATATTAACGATTTCGTAGTCTAAATCACGCAACAATTCAGACTTTTCGTTAAGTTCCATTAGTGTAAGTTTAGCATATATTGTTAAAACATATACGCGAGCTCTCGGTTTTTGGGACAATATCGTGAATATATCGCGCGCGATGAATATTTCTTCACGACAGGGAAATAATGAAGGGTTCTTCAAGTAATAACTCACTGAAGAACATTGTAAATGTGACATTTTTGATGCATGCCATGCTCTGCTTGGCTTATACAACGTATGCAAACACTTCCCTCCAGACATATCAATCATTGCTAGTTCAGTTACTCGAAACCCATAATCACAATCTATATGGACGCTGATATCTACAAAATATTCCGCTATATCCACTTGTTCTGATAATAATACAGGACCAACGATTTTACATACAAGGGATGTTGATTCCTCTGATGTATAACCATCATCATTTTGCGGTGTTGGAGGTGAAGAAGATGTATGCGAGTCGCTATCACTCGAAAAGGAATTCTGAATAAATTCGTCGGCTTTAATATCAATCGATTCGGTATTGTTATTCATGTTTGATTACTATTTTTTTAACTTTTTACTAAAAAATAGAAAATTATTACTTTTACCGTTACAGTAAATTTTTAATAACGCGTGAAGAACACAGATTCTACAAAATGAACGCGTTTAACATAAAACTAATACTGCCTGCACGATCAGATCCGTTCAACAATCTACCTCAATGCATGCCTTTGAAAAGGGAGGGTTGCACCAGAAAAAACCACATTCCTTTGGTTATAGAGGTGTTTGAAAGACATCGTCAAGGGGAGATGAAGATATGTGTGTTTGAGTGTAGGTGTGTACATGTAAACCGTTTTCTACAAAAGATATGAAGAGGAAGATCCTGTTTCAGCAGACTCAATAACATTGTCGCACGATCTAATACATCTGCATGGTAACATGCATGCAAGGTTATGAACGGAGCATTTTTTGCTACGACTACGTGACAGCCATATGGGAGAAAAAATATAATACGAAAGATTTTGAAAAAAAAAAAAATGTTAAGAGTTAGAAAAAACAACAAAAAAAAAAATGAAATATTCTTAAACTAATAGAATCGAAAAAATTATTATGAATGATATGAGATCTAACGGTAGTAGATGCGTGTGTGCGAATGGATGGTGCGCTTTTGTGGTTGTTGTGACGATCAAGGAGTATGTGGAAAAAAATATAAAAAGTATGTACAATCAGTAAATTGATTGCAAAAAGGTAGAAAGGTTTAAAGGTTACATTTGCTTATTTATTAGTAGAAAAGGTGCATGGACGCCTTAAATTAACCTTCTGCAAAATGAATGAAATAACGATACATCATTCAAACTGGTTTTCATCGGGAGAGATTGTCCATTTTCACCATGCTTTCTAGAAAAGGTGTATACATGTCGTGGATTTGTATGTTGTAAAAGGTCGTAAATAACGGTACATGACAGGCGCTTCAATAATGTTACGAACGAACGGTGAGGCGGACTGAGACATTTTAGACTGTAGAGCAGCGATTGAATTTCTTGGAAATGTCGAGATCAGTGTTCGATGACGTTGATGTCGATTTTTTTATGTGCATGTGTGTATTTGAACGAGTCTAAAAAAATATTCTTCTAGCGAATAACGGTAAATAGCGGGGGAGTATTGAGCGGTCAAAGGTTGATAGAACGACGAGACGAATACATGAAGAGGTTGACTATACCTGGAAAAGGACGATTAATGTTTGTAGCAACAATATCGTCAATGAAAATAATAGTTCCTTCGTTTAATAATTATACTGAGATGTGTATAATATTAAACTTAGTTACGATGTTGATAAAAATTATTTAGTGCCCTGAGATTTTCTCTATCAAAATGTTAAAAGATTTTACAAAGTATGTATGACGGGGTGTATGTGTTGGAAAAATAATACCAGTAAAAATAATTAAAGATCGATAATTAAAAATTAAATATAATGACTGTGTGTGGTATATGTGTGGGTCTGATGTGATATGCTCCCGCGGATAATACAAAAAAAAAAAAAAAAATGTTCACGATTAATAAGGAACCTATCTGTGAGTGTGACAATATGGCGTGTATGTAAGTTTGGAAGGAGTTGAAAAATAAATAAAACATATTATAATTGCTAGGGAAACGTGTATGCATGAAAATGGACGTCGTGCAAATAAAATAAAAAAAAATATGTACGAATGGTAAAAAATTTCAAAAGACTTTTTGGAAAAATAATCTAACAATAATATACAATAATTGATAGTAAAATGGGTGTTGCATGCAACGTCTACACTTCTGCGAGAGTTGATTGTTTGACTGGGTCTAGAACATATATTATGAAAGAATTGTAATTTGTGTAGGATGAATAGGGGAAGGAGAGGGAAATTATGAAACCGTGTTAAATAAAATTATACTCGATTTCATTTTTGAATACATATGTCTGGAAAAAAATTATGAACGTTCGGGAGAAACGATCGGGAGCGAAAAAAAAAAATATAGTTAGAATAATTCCATAATACTTGGAGTTGAAAAAAGTTATTATGAACGGTATGGGTACTAACGACAGCAGATGGGTGTGCATTCATAGCGGTGAAGACATTGTAGGATTTATTTTTAGAACCGGAGAAAAATAAAAATATTATGAACGGTCGGAAGAAATGATCAGAAACGAAAAAAAAATATACTTCGGCTATTTCTATAATATTTATGCTCGAAAAATTATTAAGAACGATATGGAAACTAACTGCAGAAGATGTGTGCGCATTCATCGCGTTGAAGACATTGTAGGATTTATTTTTAGAACCGGAGGAAAATAAAAATATTATGAACGGTCAGAAGAAATGATCGGAAGTGAAGAAAATATATAATTGTAATAATTCCATAATACTTGGAGTTGAATAAAAGTTATTATGAACGGTATGGGAACTAACGACATCAGATGGGTGTACGGGAATGGACGGTGTGCATTCATAGCGGTCACATAAAAAAATAATTACCTCTCAATATGAAATGACGGAGGCGTCGGGAGCATCGATCGGGGTTTTAATGGTCGTAGTAAAAGTAAATAGAATGCGATATATTCGATATTAAAATAACGGAATCGATCGGAAAAGAGGGTGGAAGGGGTAAAGGAGACTAAGGATATTTTAGACTATAGAAATAATTGATTTGTTAATTTATAAATGTTTTGGATAACCGGTTAGGTTTAGACAACAGAGCAGTGATTGGGTTATTATGTGAAAAAAATAATAATTAAAAAAAAAATTGGAGCAGCGTAAACGGACGAGATGTGCGGGGGATCGGCGTGTGCGCTTTCGCGGCGGAGAACGTTATGTTAGATATATGCGCGGGATCGGTACGTGCGCTTTCGCGGAAAATAACGCTGCGTTAGATATATGCGCGAGATCGGGACGAGCGCTTTAGCATATGGCAGTAAGATCGGGAAATCAGGAAAATAAAAAATATACTTCGGCTAATTTTATATTATGTATACTTAGGCTTTGAAATATTAAAGAAATAATCGCGGTATCGGGAACGGAGCGCGTGTGTGCGCGGGATATCGCTGTGGACATCGGAATATGCGTGGGATCGGCGTGTGCGCTTTTGCGGCGGAGAACGTTATATTGGATATATGCGCGGGATCGGGACGTGCGTCTTGGCATATGGCAGTAAGATCGGAGAATCGGGAAAATTAAAATTTAGACTTTGAAATATATTAAAACAATCGCGGTATCGGGAACGGAGCGCGTGTGTGCGTGGGATATCGCTGTGGACATCGGAATATGCGGGGGATCGGCGCGTGCGCTTTCGCGACGGCGACCGGAGCGTGCGCGAGAACGAAATATACATGTGAGAGGTGTGAACTGGAGTTATAGGTTAGATTTACGCTTTAAATAATATATTGGGGTTAAATTTTAGAATTTTCATACTTAGGTCCTGAATTTTGAAAAAAAATTGCGGTAAAGCAGTGTGCGGGTGGGGTCAGCGGAGACTTGGGTTACTTTCGGACATTAATTAATATACTTATGTTAATTAATAATCGGTTCGGTTTATCGGAAACGAGCGGGACGCGTACGGGGGAATTTTGGGGAACTTGGGGGAACTTTCAGCACCTGGACACTAAATGGGGTTACTTGCGCCCCCGAATAACACTTTGGACAGTTTATTGACCTCGGGACACCGTTTGGACGTTCGGTTTATCGGAAACGAGCGGGAACCGTCCGGGGGAAACTCGGAAGAATCGGGGGAAACTTGGGTGAATTTTGACCACCTGGACATGAATTGGGGTGAATTTTGAGTTCGGATTACCGGTCTGGGGTGAATTTTCGCCTCCGGGACAGGAATTGGGGTTCGGATTAGCGGAACTCCCAGTCCCCGCTTTTAATGACTACTTCAGTCATCACCTATAATGATGAAATTGAAAGCAGAAGAAAGTGACAATGGTCATAGTCATGCAAATCAGGTAAAGAGAACGAGCAAAGTTACAAACAATAGAGGTAGAATGAAGATTAAGTTGATTAGGACATGGAGGAAAATTTAGACAAACATTATGAATGTGCAAGGAAATGGTATTTCTAACGAAGATAGCAGAACCTCCGTGTTCGTTATCACGATTGCAGTGACTAGCCTGAAGCCTCTAATATTGAAGTTCATGGTTTCACCGAAGCTAAGATTCTGCGATTAGAAAAATGAACTCCTCAGCGAATTTTTGTGGTTCTTGAAGCTATGACGAATCCATTACAATATACCGAATGCAACAGACATCTTAAAAAAATCCCTATTTTAGCATTTATTACTCTTCGCCTTAGTCCAATTTGACTTAATGCAATCTCATGTAATAATCTCCCATATATTTCCTTTGATCTCTGCTATCCTGACAAAGTATTTTTTTCTATTTCCGCATTCCAAATCCCTTTTCCTAAGCAGTAGCTAAATAAGAATTCTACAACACCATCGACTCTCAATTTCTCTTGCATGTAACCATTTTCTCTGATAACTCTAAAGATCCCGATGGCGTTGAAATTTCTTTTTCCCTTCCAAATGTTAATTTATCATAATCACTTAGTCTTTTTCCTTTCCGTTCCATTGTTTTCATTTTCTCTAATTGTCCTTTTCCAATTATTTAATTATTTCTGACTCCATGAATTCAAGTCATCTGGTACCCCTTCTTGATCACTCTTGCGATTTTATCATTCTTCGCATACACTATATTTTCCATGTTCTTTCTTCTTCTTACTCCTTCTGTGTTGATTAACTGCGAGTTTCTGGCCACAAGGTCATTGGGGGTTATAAGAGGACGTATATGTTGGTTCGGGTTGCGTTTTATTTTTTAGTTTCTTTTTTAAAAAAGAGCAATCCCCCAATCTCATGTTTCTATAGAAAAAATTCCGCCTTAAATTTTGGTTAGATATTTATTCTACCTTCTTTCTTAACCGTTGTTGTTTTTATCTATCTGTTCACTCTAATTTTCCTGCTGCTTCTTGGTTATTTAAGTTTCCTTCGCTTCACCATTCTGTTATTCGTCTGCGCATTAACCATTTTATTTTTTGTTTTATTCTCAGTTTCGCTTTTCTTGTTTCTTCTCCAAATTTTCGTTTTCACTTGAACGAAGAATGGTTCTTGTAATGCGGATCATATCCTCTTTGAATGTTCATGATCCTTTCTGTCAAGCGTTTTGCTCTGCACTATTATCTGCTAAAACTTTAACTTCTTCCTCATTAAGTATCTTATATTCTGTCTTTCTCCTCTTCATTTATCGTTCTGGCTTTTGATTCCTTTCTGTTGTCAATATCTGACGTAATCAGAGTTCAGTTTGGCGACGTTGTTACTTCTTTTTGTTTGTAGATGCAAGTCTCGGACTGACATGGCGTGTCCAAAAAACAAAAAAAGACAAACCTATGACAAAATATATCTCATCGACCAATTCAAAACAGCTGATATAAGACTAATCCCGTATTTTTCCTTGCCTACAGTTTGTATAGTAGAGATTATTGAGGAGCTTAAGCCCCCTTCGGGACCAAATTTTATACTTGGTAAAATATTATTAGTAAAAGTTTATGAGTAATATAATAATATTTGCAATAAGTTATTTCCATTGATTGAATTGATTATTTATAATTTTACAGATAAATGAGCAAATTTTGTACAATTATTTTACATTATTTTGTAACTTTATCTAAAAAAAAAACCCTTCTTAACGTCTGTCTTTGATGGCACGGCATCAATTTAAAAAGGGTATTTAAATTCGAACAAAATTTTATCGAGGAATACCATAAACATAAGTTTAATGACAACGGACAACACTAAGTTAGAAATTTATCTGGAAAAAAAAAATCAAAACTTTCGTTCGAACAAGCCATTAAGAGATTTTAAATCCTGTTCAAAATTTATAAATCAAGTTATTTTAACTGAAAAATGAGAATACCTTTGTAGTTAGTTGCGATAAGAAGTATGGTCCGATCGAGTACAGTTGATCATTTAATTCTCGGAACAGGATTAATCGTTCATCTTCAAAATTAACTACATAACAGGAGTATTGGAATATTACGTTTGCCATTAATAAAAAAATCAACCCCTGAACATCTTGAATGCCTCGTTGATCTTTTATGCTGTAGTTCCAATATAGTATTGCAAACGTAATACCCATTATCTGAAAATAAACGCGCATTGGAAGTACTTTTATATTGAAAAAAGTTCTGTTATAAGAATTTTTAATTTATTAGTATATAAAATACAAATTAAACCAAAGTTTCTAACCACATAGTATTAAAGTTATTTGATCTGAGTTCTAAAACTTATGTAAATATTATTAAATATCTTACATAACTAACCGGCTAGTTTTATGACATCACAACATCAGCCTTTTCATTTATTCCGTTCGTTGTATCCAATCTTATTAATTTATTTTTGAATTAAAGCTCTTTCAAAATATCCCCCTCCCCACCGGAAGCTAAAAAAAAGAATAGCTTTTATAACATTACCTAAAAAGAAAAAGTAATGTTGTTAGAAATGCTGGTTTGGCGCGGCTTACATTTACTTCTAAAGAAAAATCCAAATGTTTAAGAAAAAGCACCATTGAAGTACAGATTGTCCAACATTTCCTTTCCGTAGAACACGTAATAAATAAATCTTCTGCGTTACAAGTAAATGATTGATTTTGACGTAATAACGACTAAAAAGCTTTCGAAACCCCGGAAGTGCTTGCTGACCCGATACCAACGATGTCCCCATCTCAACCGTTATCTAAACGACCGGCTTGCTACATTAAATAACTCGATTGGGAAGAAGAGTATGCACCAACTGAGTTGCATAACGAACAGCCAACTACAAAGCAAGTTGATGTAACTGAAAGAGCTAAACACCTTTTTGATTCGGAACTGTCGATAATTAAGCTACACTTTATTCTTACTATTTCCATCTCATATCACAATTTTTACGTACAGCTCAAAATCTGCTTCGGTTGTCGGTGCTGCTTTTATTCTTCCTCTCCTCAACTATTCCGAGTGTCCTTTCAACTCTTTTCCTTTTCTTCAGTCTTCTTAACAGAATATCCATGGCTATTTTACGCTCGATCCTTTTTATATCCTTAACACTGCGGTAGTCGCGCGGACTACAATAGTAGTCCAGCACTTTTATTTTGTCAGATATTTTAAAGTTGCGTGGATTTGAATGATGAGGTTTTTGTTACCTTCCAGTTAGAGTGTGACGCATAACATGTTGTTTTTGTTAACAGTTGAAACGGTACTACGCTGTAAAGCGTAGTCTCGCGTCCAGGGATGCCACCACGGATTTAGTCCGCGGAATTATTAATTATTATTTTATTAATTATTATTATGATAGTTATGATTATTATTAATTATTAGATTAGCCAAGAAATGGGTTTCGTTTTAACGGTTTGTATTTTAAAATTTATCTACAACTATTTTACTGGGACGGTATACCGCTAAAAACACACGTTAATTAAACTAGATACGAACATAATATTACGACGATTAATAAATATAAAATAATTCAATACGTATCTTTGTTGTCGGCCGGGTGGTGCAAGATCCTGAATGACGGTGTCCCGTTGGTCCTTTAAATCGGTTGGTATGCAGAGGAAATTCGGTCCACGGTATTTTAAGAACAATTAACGAATGATACTCCGTACACTTTTTTAATTATAACAATCGGAATTACGAGCGTTCGCGTTTTTAGCAGTCGAATTACAGCCAGTGGCCAACTTGAGCGGATTCTTCACTTTTTTACTGGTCCGATGACCAAGACCGAAAACTATAACGTGCTAACTTCGACCGTGACAAAAATTAGAGTGACTTCGACCTTTTTTAGACGGTTCTGCTTGCCCTCGACTCCGGCTCATTCCAGTCGTTATTTCTCGTCGGCATGTTTTTTACAACCTGACCGCCGGACTCGTCGGAATTGCGACAAACGAAGCCAATGGTCGCGGAGATCCTTTGACGCATTCAAAAAGGTCGTGCCTTCCCGGAATCTTTACAACCTGCGATGTTTTCGGGCTTTATTTTTTATGATTCGTAATTCTCATTTTTTTCGAATAGTCCTCCGTGGGTGGCGATGCAAAATTCCTTTCTCCCTTGCCGACAACGGGATTACACATATACGCACACTTACGCTCACACCATTTGCCCGATATTCTATTAAATTAAATTTTTAATATTTTATTTATTTGTTAAGTTATTTTGGTTTTATTTTGTTAATTTTTTCTCGAACCATGTAATGGTCACATTACACAGTTTCTCCATACTTCTTAAATTATTTTACATTTTTTCCCACAGTCTACAATAGTAGTCCGCGCGACCAATAACATGATAGTACAAGTAGTTGACGTGTAATACTAGTATTTTTGTATTATGCGTCGAATGTTACTGTAATTTTTGCTCGAAGCCGTGTGAAGTTATAATTGTGTTTTATCATATGATTTTTCGAGTCGCTTAATAAATCAATTATTTAAATTTTTGAGTTCTTTTTTATTTTTTTCTTGTCATTTTTTGTACTTTGTGTAATGAACAAGTGAATTTTGTTTTTTTAATCGTTGCAAGACACAATGACCCAGGTCGCGGTAATGAGCAGATCTCACCCTGCTTTAATACGCTTTTTTTTGTGTTTTTTCTTATTCTAATACAAATATGAGTTACACACTTGATAAAGTACGCAAGTTTCCTGTGTTCCAAGCAAGAATAAATCAGTTATTCTGATATCATCAATGCATTTTGACAAAAATATCGATCAATCTACAAACGAACAAAAAAAACTAAAATCGTCACAACCTACAATGAAACTAAATACGGTATTGATCTGCTGGATAGAATGTGTAACCAGTATGGTGTATCTAGAAACTCCCGTCGTTGACCACTAACAGTATTTTTCAATCTCGTGAATATTGTTGGAATAGTGCTCTCGATATATACACAGCTAATAATACTAGTAATATTATACACCAAAAAAATTTTTTAAAAACGTTAGCTTTCGAACTAATGAAACCAGCTATTGAAAAACGAATTAACCAGTAGATGATACCCAGGCAAATCAAGGAACGTGGTTAGCAACTGCTGAAGCTTGATAAAAATGAATATACTACTCCTGAGGCAAAGAGAAGAATACCGGGTCGTTGTTATTTATGTAGTCGAGCTAAAAAAAATCAATCAGAAAATAGTGTGTCATAAATGTACAAAATGTGTATGTAATGACCACTGCCAAATAGTGTGTAATACATGTCTTCTCTAAATTAGAAGATAATTTTTCTCACGTTTATTCAATTTTTGTATATTTTCATCATGCCTTAGTGTACTTTATTTTTTGATTTATCTGTTATTCATGTTACAATCTTACTCGTAGTATTTATAAATACGGGTTATATTATTAAAAATTGCTAAAATATGATAAACACAAAAAATTAATAAAAATCACATTAAACTCACTAAAAAAAATGAATAATTGTGGTGAACTATAATAGTAGTCTGCGCGACCACTGTAGTGTTAATATCAAATTTACCGAAAACCCTTTTATGCTCCAACTCGATAAGTGTTTTATTAGCTATCTCGTCACCTTTCCCTGAACTCTCTTCCGATGCTATTGTTCTTTATATCCGTTCCTTAATTTACAATTTATTAGCTTTCCGTTCTATCAAAATTTACCTGCTTTAAATACCAGGCCACTGTGGCATCGTCGTCAACGATCTTTCCGGCTTTTTGGCATGCTAAGCTACAGTAAATGGTCGTTTCACAGGTAGATTTCCCTTCCAAAGTCATTGCTTTCTTTCTTATCGTTCTCACCGTGAATTTTGTGACTTTTGAACTGATCTCTGTCTCTTTTCTCCAACTCTGACTTCTTTTACCTTACCTTACAAACTTTCTCATCCCTTGGTCCGTAGTTGAATAATTTTCCCAACATCAGCCGCTCTGTTATGTCTTCCATAGTTCGTAATCGCTTTAATCATAGCCTGCTTCTGGCTTCTCCCTTTCGTATTGCTCTTGTTTAGTGTCCCTTGTGTCCCTCTCATCGTCCTATATTAAATTTTACCTGTAGCGCAAATCACGTTCTATTCGAATGATCCTTTGTTTCTTCCGAACGCGCGATCTTTTATTCCAATCTGCCTAGTCTTGGACTCCCTACTCCTTACAGTGCACACTACATTCTAGCTCTCTCATCCGCTTCTGTTGTTCCCTTGTTAGCTGCTTTCATTTCTTCCATCTCTAAACGTTTCCTTATATAACCTATCACTCACTTCTCACGTCTTTCCATTCTTTTCATCATTTACGCTGGGTGAATGTCTTGTGCTGACGTGCTCAAATAAAGATAAAAAAAAAAAAAAACTTAATGGAATTTGAGGAATTCAGAAAATTTATCTAGACAGTGACGGCACGCCCAAAGTACATTACGTTTGCAGCTAATTATACAAACAGCTTTAAGAATTATACCCTTACAGCAGTTAAATTATCTCTCACCGGTAAATGTATTAAGAGTCAATGTTCCCGAATCATCAGAACGATTTACCACAACGTGACAAATCTGATGGTATACAGCAAAATAGACTGGAAATGATTTCTCTCGTCTGAGCATGTCACTCTCTTTTCTAGCTTGCTGTCCCTTGGATTTCCTGGTCCTTATTTTGTTTCGTGCATCCTGTCACTTCCCTCACAGTCCACATTATCTCTATACTTGGTTCTTTTATTCTGGCTATTTCGACCAAATCAGTATTTGGTTGATCTCTTTTCCTGTTGCTACTGAGTGAAGGCCCTTTGTTGACTTTCCGATAAGAAAATAAAAAAAAAGATTTATTGGCCGTTGTCGGGCTTTTGGAATAAATAAAAGAAACACTAAATACCTACTTCAAACTTACTGCGTTCCATGAATCACACGGAGTTGCAGCCTGTTTTTTTCTCGATTTTTTGTTCATTTTACTGACAGCTACCATTGATAGAATTTAATGTACTATTTAATACAAGAAAAAAGTATCTTTTTTTTCGAAATGAAACTTTTCATGGGACACTATGAGTTTTGAAATAAAGAGTAAAATTGTCGAGCTAACGAAATCTGTTGTTGTTTGATGGTAGAGTTACGTCAATGGCGGATGCTTTTGCTCAGGTTGCTGCCAGTTCCCGCTTTTACTTTAGTAAAATCCCTAGTACTAATAGTAAGAAATTTTACTTTAAATTTTGGTCTCATATATATATACCCTTCCTCCTTTACCAATGATCGCTCCTTCTACTTCTCAATTCAACCTAACCTTCCTACTAATCCTTGGTTCCCAGAATTTCCTTCTTTTCCACGTTCTGTTATTGCCCCTATTATTCGTCTACGCTTCAATAACACTTTATTGCCCTCTTTCCACTATCACCTTTCTTTCGTTTCCTCTCCGTATTGTCCTCTACATCCTAACGAAGCAATTGTCTGTGATGCTAATCACATTTTCTTTGACTGTTCTGCTCTATCTACGGAACGCTCTTCCCTTTATTTATTCCTGTTAAAATTAAGGCTTCCTGCTCCCTATTGTGCTTCCTATATCCTGTCCTTTCCTTCTTAGTTCCTGCCATTGGTTCCTTTATTTTAGCCATTTCCGATCGAATTAAGTTTTAATTATTTAACTATTCTTCCTATTGTTTCTGGATGAGGTCCCTAGTTGACGACCCCTCCCCACCCAAAAAATATAGATTCTGTTCCATATCATCGGCTAAATAAATATTCTAATGGAGAAAATTTTTACGGCACAAAAAATTTAAAAACCAAAAAGTATCAGTTCTAATTTGACGAAATTATAAAATTAAAATAACAAAAATAGATAACTATTACACTCACCAGACTTCCGGCAAAGTTCATTACGTGTCCTTTTCTATTTCTTAATGATTCCACTATACGCCTGCGTAATAGGAGGCAGAATTGGGTCCACACTGTTGCTTGTTTTCTATAACGGTGAAAATTTATAACAGTTACCAGTGCTGTTATTTATAACTATATTTTTTTAACATCGTAAATTCACGATCTCAAGTCTAGAAATACTTTTTTCCGTAAGTAATAATTTTATTTCGGAACCGATCTAAATTAATATGGAAAGAACAAATAAAAAAAAAACACGTGAACATTAGGAAAGCTCTCTTTCTCGGTTTGCACGGAGAAATCGGAATTGTGCGCTGAGACATTATTATTATTTTTCTGTAACGTCTTGAAACTATTTGATCGAAGAACCGTGTCTCTGTTTAATACTTTCGCATGTGGAACTCCTCTTCCCTGTCATCCGTCAAGAAATATCACCAATTTGGAATAACCAAGGCGTACCAACAGAAAAAACTTACAGCATCTAAAATTTCGATTTCAATGAAAAGTATCTTTATGTTTTTCTTTCTTTTTGTTCACATTTTTATTTTTATTTCAAAATTTTTTACATTGTTTCATATAAATTATAATGTATGTATATGTGTATGGAATTTTAATACGTAATAATATACGTTTTTTACATTTTATTTTATTTTATGGTCATATAATTAATTTAAAATTATTTAGATACACCGCAGACATTGTACAACCGAACACATCATTTAATATCACAGATTCGACAAAATACACATGTTTAACATAAAACTAATACTGGCTGCTTGAATGATTCCGTTCGATGGTCTAATTAACTACCTTTGAATCAGGCGTGGCAGTGGAAATGTTACATCAGAGAAATGTTGTTCCATCGGAGAAAGCTGAATACATATGTATGCGAAGAAAATAGTCAAGGATTGAGCGAAATTTGTGTTTATGTTAGTACATACATGTGCGCATATGAGCGAGTATGAAAAAGTAATCTTGTACCAAATAATTGTAAATAGCGTGCGAGCAGTGACAAGTGGGCTTGAAGGTATGTGACTCGTGCAGATAAAGGCTGTTACAATGACAAGATGTATATTTTCAAAGGTTACCGAGTCTTAGAATCTTAGAAAAGGGGGATCGACGTTTGGAACGACGATGTCTTGAAACGATCGATGATGCGGATGAGTTTATTAAAAGGGGGAAAAAAAAAGAAAAAAAAGAAAGTTTATATTTGTAGCGAAACGATTAATATTAAAAATAATTGCGATGCCGATAAACATTTTTTTATTCACCGGAGATGTTCTTTCTGGGAAGGTTAAAATCATTAAAGATCTGTAATAAAAAATTCAAAATATATACAAGTGCGCGTGATGTGATTCGCGGCTAACGCTGAAAAATGTTCACAATCAATAGGGAAACTTGTTGAAGAAGATATGTGCGTGCGAATGTACGGTGCGCTTTTGTAGCGGGACGGCGAGGTATGTTCGGGAAAAATATTATGAAAGATCAGTAATTTTTGGTTGGAAGTGACGGGGAGATAGAGAGAAGGAATTTATAGGATTGTTAAAAAAAGTGAAAAACATACTCCAATAGGATAACGCATAATGTAGAATCTGCGCGAGAATGGATGGTGCGTTTTAGCCACGTTCTGGATGTTTTGCGGGTTAATTTTTAGAACCGGGAAAAACATACAAAAAACTTACGGACAGAAGAATAATGGTAAGTGAGAAAAAATAATAAACATACTTAGGCTAATTCTATAATGATTAAGCTTAGAAAAATTATTATGAACGATAGGGAAACTATCGAGAGCAGAGTGTGCGCAGGATCGATCGGCACGCTTTCGCGGATGCTAACGCTATGATACATATATGCGTGGATCTGTCCGGGCGCTTTCGTAACGATCGGAGAATACGGAAAAATTTTTGGAACCGTAGAAAATGAAAAATATACTTCGGCTAATTTTGAATACGTACGCTTAGAAAATAAAGAATAAAAAAAAATACATACGAATGTAAAAAGGGGGCGAGCGAGGCCTGGGTTTAGTTATATGCTTTAAATATTATACTTGGTTCAATTTATGAATTTTTATATTTACGCTCAGAATTTTGAAAAATCGCGGTAGCGCGGACAATCGATGCGTGCGCAGGAACGGCGCGTATGCTTTCGCAGCGTTCTTGAACCAAGCGTGCATGGAGTCGATCTGTAGATGTGAGATGTAAACGGGGGTCAGGTTAGTTTGATGCTTTAAATATTATACCTAAATTAATTTTGGAATTTTTATACTTACGTTCGGAATTTCGAAAAATCGCGGTATGCAGTGGGTGGGAGTGGCGAGCGGGACTTGGGTTAGTTGCAGGCTTTGAACATTATACCGAAAATGCTTCGAATAATTGGAAATTAGGGAAACCGCATGGGGGAATTTTGGAGAAAATTTTGGGGAAACTTGGGTGAATTTTCAATGTCGGAACAAAAAATTGGGTTACTTCTTGCCTCTCCGATTAAATAAATAGATTTCTTCCAGCGTGTAGGCGCTGTTTTGTAGTTATTTGACGTCAGACTTCCTAGAACGAAGATTTATTCACTACTGAAAGAGTCATGCATTATCATCGCTCACACAAGTTATATAATTGCTTCGCGATTGAAATGCATTTCTTATACACTTTATCAGTTCTACATCTGTTCGGTTTAACGGAATTTATAATGCTGCGAAATATTATCTTACACTGTGTCAAGGCTGAGCAGGTAGTCATTAGTTCGCATTATGAAAGTACGAACCTCGTGAAAATCCAGCGTGTAATTTTCATTAACGAAACTGACATATTGGAAGATGTGTAGGAATCAACGGTGCAACCATACCGCAGACAGAAAAATACCCCCGAGGCATGCATCGAGACTGGCGTTTGAAAACAAGCAATAAAGAAAAATATATAAACTAACCAGTTTAGCTAGATATATTATTGATAACAAGCTACTAGATACTGAAGTCAGTTTGACGATTGACTATCCAGTACGAGGTTTTGCGGGGGGGAAAAAAGAAAAAAAAAGTGACATTACAACCAAATACAGAATGAAATTCGTCGAATGACTGTGCTCTGTGATATTTTTAACGCCACACGACTATCTCAGGATGAAGTTTGTCAGAGAGTCACGGAGAAATTATTACCATAGATTGCAAAAAACATTACAACGAAATAAGGCTGTCAGGCCACTGAACAACGCGAGCAAAGTTCGACGAGTTTGATGGAGTTAAAACATTGCATTTTAGCGGCGAGAAGCTCCAATATCACACTATTTCTGCTCGTCAGATGTTTTTCAATGCATCACTTAGAGAGGGCGTCAAAAACAGACTTATAAGCCGGATTTATTTTAGTGTTAAAAAAGAAAAAGAAAAAAATAATTTTCATCGCGGATTATTTTTATCTTTTATGAAATTTGTATTTTTACCTTTTCATATCTATTCAATCCTGTTCATTACAAAAAGCTAGATATGATTACAAAGGTAGAGTCTCTAATATCTTTTATAGTTTTCCGAAATAGTCGTACGGTTCACTAGTAATCCACATTTGTCGTCGGGATCGAAATTATCAGATAATAAAAATGACTTCTTGGAGCACAATTTGAATTCATAACTGAAGCTTCAAACCCCGATCCGATCGTAATCATATTTTATATAGAAATATATTTTTATTTTTAAAATTAAAGCTTTTTAGAAATGTAATAATTTTATACTTACATTTTGAAAAATTCAACAAAAATCTCTTTTTCCTGAAACAGAAATTTTATCGGAAACATATATATTTTAATATAATCTCACCGTTTAATGTAAATTACATCTTAATATAATCGTTTTGCGATAGTAATTGTATTAGCGTTCTTGCTAAAAGGTGACGACATAATAATGCCCTATTTTCTAAATACAGATTTTCTAAATACAAATTTTCTATTTCTCCGTTTCAAAAGCTACCAAACGTCATAATTTAATATCTCTTTAAGCAACAATTCTTGTAAATATATTTTGCTCGTCTCGGAAACGGCTCTAACGATTTGGATGAAATTTGCTCACTAGGGGTATTTCGTCGGGCCAATAAATTGATCGGTCAAGGTCTAATCCATGGTAAAATTCGGTTTCACGAGTTTTAAATGGGTTTTTAATGTTTTCAGTAGTAAATCGCAAAAAAAATCGTTTATTGAGATTTGCTGGCTATAGCGATTTCATTTTTAAATTTTAAAAACAATCATTCGTTTTTTATTGTTTTTGTATTAATTTTATATTTAAATAAGAAAAAAACCGGTATTTTAATAGCTACTAAACAAAAAAAAACAAAATAAAATCGGTTAATCAACAAAGAAGAAAAAGGTGCCGAACTGTTTTGTCTTTACCTGCTTATATACAGATATTATATGTTTTGCGTATTTATATATTATTTTAAAATACCCTTATTACATTTTGCAATGATTTAGTCGGAAATGTTTTCCAATTGTTTGGAAAACAGCCGATCACAAGTAAAATTACAAGACGCTTTTTATTTGTTTTTATAAAAGTTGACGACCCTAATAAAATTCGTATAGAAATATATTCATAAAACTCAACGTGTGTGTGCAGTCATTTAAAACATTTTCTAACCATCCCGAAAGCAAATTCGAAGGACCTCTAGATTTTTGTCGCGCTCAGTATTGAAAAGCAAAGTTGTATGGAAAGATGCTTTAAATTCAAAAATTAGTTTCAAAATATTTTATATTTTGCGAATATGTATAAGATTAATAACTTTAAACGAGCAATTCTTGTGTATAAATTTATTTCGAGTATCTCAGAAACGGCTCTAATGATTTGAATGATGATAGATAAACTGTAAAAAAGTACTATAATATAGAAAATTGTTTCTATTAAAATATTAAACTAATTGCACTCGTGATTAATTTAAATAACCAGTTCATATGTAGGTAAGATCAAAAAATATTTATATTTAATCGGAATGTGATTCGTAAAAAAAAAAAAACAGCGAAACTCGGTCGCCCAGGTACTAGTAATAATAATAGTAAGTTTTTATTTATTTTTACTCCACACGCATTCTTTCCTTAATGTATTTTTCTTGCCATGTCGATTTCTATTTACTTTTCTCTCTTCTACCGTTCTGTGCCTCAAATCTCCTTCCCTCGAATAAATCTTACTTTTGTTGTTGGGTAATCGTTCGTTGTTGACAAGTCCAAAAAAGAAAGGAAAAAAAGAGGGCATCTCGTGTAATGGGAAAATGTTAATATAATGTATTTATTTTTCATCTGTTTAACTCCTTTTTTTTTTTTTTTTTTATATCGCTTAGATTTTACGGCGTATTTTACAATTTAATGAGAGAAACTTTTAAAAAGAAGTTCTTCTTCGTTGTTCAATTATAATTCAGACAAAATGTACGTAACATGTTTACGCATATGATGTACTGTACCTTTTTAATGGTCGCCGTACACGTTGACTTAATGCGTTGTTTGATTTTTCTACCGTTTTCTGAATATTCAAACATTCCGCACAGCATTTCAACTCGCCTTGAACCCTCCGGACTATTGGAAGAAACTTTCGATACCAAAAATTCGGCAATGTTGTAATTCTTCGGACACTTCATATTCAGTCTACGAATAAAAAATACAATTCGTGAGATTGAATGCGGTTGCAATCCGAGACTGAAACTCCCATTGCATAGAAGTTGACTAATTTAAATTATTCGAAAATATTTTTGAAATAAATTTACGGAAAATTTAAGAGCAACAAATTTCGTTCGGCATTTTTATGTGACAGTTTCTTTAGTCCTTCATTGCATAACGTGAGTACAACTCTGGAAGTGGATTTAAACATTGAAATCGGTTGCAAAATGTGAAAAAAAATGAAAGCCGGTGTTTTATTACCTTCGCGTTTGAAAGATTCAGAAAAGCATGATTAAGAGAAGGTTAAGAAAAAAAATGTAGTAACCAGTTCGATAGATTTAAATATAAAGCGGCTATAACTTCAAATTATAACCGTCCAGACTGTAGCAGCGATAAATCATCGGACGAATTCCCATTCGAAAATTAAGAGGCGAAGACTATTATTTATGTACTGCTAATGAATAAGATTAATAATTCCGTAACACTTATTAATTTAATACGTAAATATACCGTTTTAATCGTATTTTCAGCAATATAGAACAGATAAAAAGAACAATTGTTAGAAAAAGAGGAAACGTACATATCCGACTAAAACCAAAGATGAAAACTTTTACACAGCGGAAAGAGATTAGAGAATGGAACTTTTCTTTAGAAAAGAAGTAAGAAGAAGCAAAACCCCGAGTAGTGCCAAGCCGCTTCATTACCAAAATCATCCGAATGGCTAGAAACCTACAGCAAATCAATTTTTAATTGAATGGAGGGAAGAAAGAACGCGGATAAGTGAGCGTGTACGGGGGATAATAAAATCACAGGAATGATCTGGTAAGGGCAGATGGCCGGAAGGGTGGTCATGGAATGTGATATAATTAATAATTTAGAAGAAAAATGAAAATAATAAGAAAATCATTAATTTTTTTGTGGATTTGGAATAAAAGAAAGATTCTGAAACGTCAAAATCTGGGAGGATAAAATAGATACCGATACTGTTCGATTTTTCGAACCATCTGTAAACACGGTTACATGAGGTGGAAATTGAGATGGACTCCCTCGATGATAAAATTAATTGAAAAATAAAAAAATAAAGATTTCGGGCGCCAATGACACTTTACTACGGTGTGTCTTTACCGGAAAACTCAGTTTGTAGAGCTTTGCTTTGAAAAATAAAAAAATAAAAAAAAATGTCTCCGTTTAGGAGATGTCACCGGGACCCACCCCGTGTCCAATAAGAAAGATTTCGACTTTAAACCCGTATATATCCGCTGGGATTTCAAAAAAATAATAAAACTGTTAACAGGATGATTTTAACGTTGAGACGAGAAGTATACCTGTAAAAAAAATTAACACATTGAAATTTTATAAGAGTAATGCGTGCGGCAGAGCGCGTACGATTTTTTAGACGACAACGCGACGAGTTGCTAGAGGCAAAGGAGCCTCGACGACGTTCAGCCTATGACTAAAATTGGCGAAGATCCTCGCGGTGTCTTCGCGCCTTTCGCTAAACCACTAGTTTTACCAAAAATATTTATTAAACAAAATACCGCCGAAAAGATCTTTTTAGAAAATTTAATGTTGTTAATTTTATTTAGCGGCCATTACACTGCCGGTATGCCTTTTCGGGTTTTTTGTCAAAAAACTTCTGCCGGCTCAAGATAGCTCGGTACACATTTCAAACACCTATACCGCCAGAAAATGCTCTATTTCCGCTTTTCGGCTACCCGCAGAGAAACCAGGTTCGCTGTCCCGGCGCAGCGATCAGAACGGTGACCGGATAAAAGCGCACAAGACAAAAGCGCACAGGACAAAAGCGCACAGGACAAAAGCGCACAGGACAAAAGCGCACATGATAAAAATGCATCGGACAAAAGCGCACATGATAAAAATGCATCGGACAAAAACGCACATGGACAATAGCGCACACGGATAAAAGCGCACACGGATAAAAGCGCACATGGATAAAAGCGCACACGGATAAAAGCGCACATGGATAAAAGCGCACACGGACAAAAGCGCACACGGATAAAACCGCACAGAGGTAAAAGCGCACACGGACAAAAGCGCACATCGATTTGCAGAACAGGAGCTAAATTATTAATTTTTCCGTTCTC
Source organism: Icerya purchasi (assembly GCA_039619475.1). Lineage (NCBI taxonomy): Eukaryota > Metazoa > Arthropoda > Insecta > Hemiptera > Monophlebidae > Icerya > Icerya purchasi. The sequence continues at coordinate 353,116,640 of CM077115.1, forward strand.
GGCAATTGCATCATTTGTGAAAAGGCAAAACTGGACAGTTGCCCCGCAAAGAATTTAAAATTCAAAAAAATTATTGGTGATCAGCGAAAACAAAGTAAAAATAATACAATTTTTTGTATGATTCACTAGTCATTTTTCTGTTTTTTTTTTGTTCTTATATGTGTATTTGTTTGTTAATAATCATAGTGTCTATTGACTATGACCGCTAGGAAGTTACCGTATATAAAAAATAAAATTTGTATCAATAATGTATTCAGGGGCGTCTCAAGCATGCCAAGTTGTGGGAGTGGTGCATAACCCAAAATACCGATTCATGAATTCATATAATTTAAAAATAATTTTTTTTATACTGTATAGCTTATATAACAAAATGTTACATGGTGTTTTTTAATGATTTTCTTTAAACTTTTACAATATGGGTCTTTTATTTTCTACTTTTGCAGTCAAAACTGATTTAGATCGAACTGTGAGGACTAAAAATATTTTTAAAAAAAAATTTTATTAAAAGAAATCTCACCTTTTAATGCTAAGCCTATAAGACTTTGTAATAATGCTTTACTTTTTCAAACAGTGAGGGTAACTTTTATTTTACACTGTTGTATACTAACCGTTTCTTTATAAATTGTTTCAACTGGTCTGAATTTTCTTAATAATTTTTGCTTTTAAATTAGTATCGAAAAATCCGCAACTCTTTGTTAACTTGGTAAAAGTTTTCATTATATTTGACACTTCTATATCGTCAACCGTTTGTTTACTTATTTCTTCTTCATCATTTTCATCATTGTTGTTTATTTGATTCTTTGATCGCGGTTTCATTGCTGATTAAAACAACTGTTGCAATATTTTTGTCAACGTTTAATTATTCCTTTGATAATAAATTTCCCGATGATCATTCTAATATTATGAAAAACTTGAACTCTGTTTTTATTCCGCAATACTTCAAACTTTTGTATTAAGGGAATTTTACTTACTTTCATTTTAATATGATCAGAATAAAATATATAAATATAATGATTGAATGATTTAAAACTGAACAGAATTCGCTGTTAATTAAGCGGCTTCTATTGTATAATTCTTTAAATTTCTACAAGTCTGTTGTAGTGACCTAAATTGTACGATTCTTGGCTGTTGTTAAGAAGTTCGCAATTCGAGCATAGTTGCAGACAAATACATAAATTAAATATATTTGCACTTCCTTGTTACTAGGTTAATATCTTGATACGGAGGGACCAAAAACGTACACAAAAAAAATCTAAAATTTATTTCAATGTGAAAGAGTTTCATGTAGAGTTGAGAAAAAAGACGTCAAGAACATTATGTTTGATTTACTTGTTACTTAAAATAATCAAATTTCGTACTTTCAGCTAAAATTCATCTGCTTTTAAAATTCATTATTTTTAATTTTGCGTAACAAAGTCCGATTATATTTAATTATTATTTCTATTATTTTCGCCGCAATATTTATATTTTTGTTTTATTTGATAATTGTATGCCAGCGCCTAAATTTAAAAGGTTGCCATATTGTCAGGATAGCGTTGGTATGTATTTTTTTAAGGACAGTATGTCTGTCGCGGTCGGCATCAAGTAGTTTTTAGGTTTAGAGACGCGTATGTAGCGAATTGGTGTGGGTCATTGTGTGTTTTGTTTGCGGGAGAAAACGTGTCTCCTTTAGGTGTTCGAATATATAAAGCGTTGTTATCAATTTATATATGCATATATTTGTTGTTTGTAAAAGTTATGTTCTGTTAATTTGCGTGAAAAATTAATAAAGAGTAGAATTTAGTAGATTTGTTTGTTTTTTTTATTTTCGCCGATCATCTAAAAAAAACACAACAGATGATCGACGAAAATAAAAAAAACAAACAAATCTACTAAATTCTACTCTTTATTAATTTTTCACGCAAATTAACAGAACATAACTTTTACAAACAACAAATATATGCATATATAAATTGATAACAACGCTTTATATATTCGAACACCTAAAGGAGACACGTTTTCTCCCGCAAACAAAACACACAATGACCCACACCAATTCGCTACATACGCGTCTCTAAACCTAAAAACTACTTGATGCCGACCGCGACAGACATACTGTCCTTAAAAAAATACATACCAACGCTATCCTGACAATATGGCAACCTTTTAAATTTAGGCGCTGGCATACAATTATCAAATAAAACAAAAATATAAATATTGCGGCGAAAATAATAGAAATAATAATTAAATATAATCGGACTTTGTTACGCAAAATTAAAAATAATGAATTTTAAAAGCAGATGAATTTTAGCTGAAAGTACGAAATTTGATTATTTTAAGTAACAAGTAAATCAAACATAATGTTCTTGACGTCTTTTTTCTCAACTCTACATGAAACTCTTTCACATTGAAATAAATTTTAGATTTTTTTTGTGTACGTTTTTGGTCCCTCCGTATCAAGATATTAACCTAGTAACAAGGAAGTGCAAATATATTTAATTTATGTATTTGTCTGCAACTATGCTCGAATTGCGAACTTCTTAACAACAGCCAAGAATCGTACAATTTAGGTCACTACAACAGACTTGTAGAAATTTAAAGAATTATACAATAGAAGCCGCTTAATTAACAGCGAATTCTGTTCAGTTTTAAATCATTCAATCATTATATTTATATATTTTATTCTGATCATATTAAAATGAAAGTAAGTAAAATTCCCTTAATACAAAAGTTTGAAGTATTGCGGAATAAAAACAGAGTTCAAGTTTTTCATAATATTAGAATGATCATCGGGAAATTTATTATCAAAGGAATAATTAAACGTTGACAAAAATATTGCAACAGTTGTTTTAATCAGCAATGAAACCGCGATCAAAGAATCAAATAAACAACAATGATGAAAATGATGAAGAAGAAATAAGTAAACAAACGGTTGACGATATAGAAGTGTCAAATATAATGAAAACTTTTACCAAGTTAACAAAGAGTTGCGGATTTTTCGATACTAATTTAAAAGCAAAAATTATTAAGAAAATTCAGACCAGTTGAAACAATTTATAAAGAAACGGTTAGTATACAACAGTGTAAAATAAAAGTTACCCTCACTGTTTGAAAAAGTAAAGCATTATTACAAAGTCTTATAGGCTTAGCATTAAAAGGTGAGATTTCTTTTAATAAAATTTTTTTTTAAAAATATTTTTAGTCCTCACAGTTCGATCTAAATCAGTTTTGACTGCAAAAGTAGAAAATAAAAGACCCATATTGTAAAAGTTTAAAGAAAATCATTAAAAAACACCATGTAACATTTTGTTATATAAGCTATACAGTATAAAAAAAATTATTTTTAAATTATATGAATTCATGAATCGGTATTTTGGGTTATGCACCACTCCCACAACTTGGCATGCTTGAGACGCCCCTGAATACATTATTGATACAAATTTTATTTTTTATATACGGTAACTTCCTAGCGGTCATAGTCAATAGACACTATGATTATTAACAAACAAATACACATATAAGAACAAAAAAAAAACAGAAAAATGACTAGTGAATCATACAAAAAATTGTATTATTTTTACTTTGTTTTCGCTGATCACCAATAATTTTTTTGAATTTTAAATTCTTTGCGGGGCAACTGTCCAGTTTTGCCTTTTCACAAATGATGCAATTGCCGAGAACGGAAAAATTAATAATTTAGCTCCTGTTCTGCAAATCGATGTGCGCTTTTGTCCGTGTGCGCTTTTACCTCTGTGCGGTTTTATCCGTGTGCGCTTTTGTCCGTGTGCGCTTTTATCCATGTGCGCTTTTATCCATGTGCGCTTTTATCCGTGTGCGCTTTTATCCGTGTGCGCTTTTGTCCGTGTGCGCTATTGTCCATGTGCGTTTTTGTCCGTGTGCGCTATTGTCCATGTGCGTTTTTGTCCGTGTGCGCTTTTATCCGTGTGCGCTTTTGTCCTGTGCGCTTTTGTCCGATGCGTTTTTATCATGTGCGCTTTTGTCCTGTGCGCTTTTGTCTTGTGCGCTTTTGTCCGTGAACCGATCAGAACATCTGTGCCGGGATCCTTCGATTTTTTAGCCGAGAAAGCGTCTTTGACAAACCATGCCGCGTTTGCGGGCTGCCGAGACCGCCCCAGAAATTAATGATTGTCGCAGAATTTTATTATTTTCTAGCTCGTACAGCGTTGACAAAGGCCGTAAGAAATGCCGAATCCGTCTCAAACATGAGAATCGATAGTACTGTGAAATTCCTGTGTCTAATTAGGGCCTGCGGAAGAAATTTCGAGAGTGTATATTAGGAGGATGGCAGAGTTCGGCGAAATTAAAGGAGAAATAAGAGAGACTGTCAAAGGAAATTATGTAAGAGCAAAACGAACCAAGTCGAAGAAAGATGAGGGATAAGATAGGAATATTCCCAGGTGTGAAACGGCAATTCCTTAAAATTGAAAAGTAAATTAAACACGAATTATTGAATATATATCTCGCGTAAAAAGGGGGACCTCGGATAGAACATTCCTTTATCTCAGAGAAAGCTTTAATAATCTTAAGAACGCGTTTTGTAAGCGATATTAAACAATCAACGTCTTTTATTTGGGAAAAGAAAGAAGAATACTGTCATCGGAAGGTTTTTTTTTTGGAAATGCTAGACAACTTTTGTCATATAGGTGCCCGCCGGTTTTGTAAATAAGCTCGTGGAATTTCTTTTTTTTTCTATTCCAATAAACTTAAAACATAACTTTATTTGAGAAACTCGTGTTTCTTCATATTCGGCACGTTTTCACTCGGTCGTGACTTTCGGACACAACACCGAAGTGCTTGAACGACGCACAGATTAAAATTAGAACAAGCTCAAGGTGAAAATGCGACAAATAGTTGTAAGGCTTTGTACAACTTTTTACTGACCATTTGTGTTATTAAGGTTTCTTCAGGTATTTCTTATTATAATTAGTAAATATTAAAAATCATTCTAGAACTTTGTATTTTTGCGATGCGTCATTTAATAAAACATAATGTAAAATCTGTTTGCTCTACATATGCTGAGCTTGTTGTAACATAAAATGTGCTACAAAATAGTATTCGGCGTTGATTCTTATTCTTTCGGATGACCATTTCGGGGTAGCATAGTTGACGTAGTAATTAACAAATATGTTTCTGAGGATGGAAAATGAACTTGCTCACTTATATGTTATCTTGATATCTTGAACTTTTTGTACTTTTAGAGTACGTACGCCCGGTCTATTTAGTATCGGATTACGATGACACTACTTCCAAATTTCAAGCGAGTTTCTGTTTTTGCGGTTTTCTATGAGAATATTATCACCTCTAAACGAAAATTTTCTTTCACTAGGAGAAAGCGCTAATCATTTGAAAAAATTGTATCCAGCAGTAATCTTCACTCCTAAAATTCCTTAAAATCCATCGAGATGTTATATTTAAATTCGTATTACACCATTTAAGATATCCACAACTGCTCGGGAATTTGATCATATAGTTCTATTACACATAAAGTAAAAGTGAAGTAAGTCCTATGACAAGACGTCAGAGATTGTGAAGTTAAGGGTCACAGTGTACTAAGCCCATTATTACACACACACACATATATATATATATATATATATATAATAAATGGACCATCAGGAAAAGTGTCTTGTTGCGAAATTTGTTCCAGTCATAATTTTATGTAATGAAAGTTAAAGCGGCGTAGCCAATGAAAAAGTTTACTAAAGAACTAGACCTGGGGGTTAAAGGGGCTTGTCCCCTTCCGAGTACCGAAGGGCCGAAATCGAAATTGATGCTTCTAATAAAAAACTCGGTGTTTAGCGAATGTAAAAGAATTCTGAATATTATTCTGTACAAACTTGGAACTAACCATGCCGTAAAAGTATTCTCAGACACGTTGATTGAGTGAAGACAAATATCGTGTAGAGAATATTTTCAAAACTTCAGAATTTCGACAGATTTTTCTTATCTATCCTTAATCCGTGTGGGAGAAGAAAAACAGCTGAACAAATTTTTTCTGAATGTTACCGGGGTGTGCTGGACAGCTATCAACGAAAGAAGTCAGTCTCGTTCATTATCGATTTTTTGTCTATTTTTGCAACATTTTTCATTGTCTGGTACCGAAGCTCAACACACATAACGTGAAAATTCAGATAAGGATTCTTCTGCGGCGGCTTAGCAGAATAACCGCAGCTGCCCAAACGGATTTTTGATCGTTCAGCGATCGTAATTTTTTAAATTTCTCCCGACTTTTAATGCGCGCATTACGAAATCATTTTCGTAAGAAGAATAAATAAATTGGTTCACGCACTAAGCGAACCGATTTCTAGTTCCATAAGCAAAAAGAATCTAACAGTTAAAACTGCGAATAATTTCGTAACTGCAATTAAGATTCAATCAATCTCAAGTGCCATACGCTAAATAGCGCGTTGGCGCAACCTATTCGTACATTTAGCTGTACCGATATAGGTTGTGTACCAGGCAATTGTAATATGCAACGCAGGTGTACACACGCAAGACTACACATTCGGGACTGATTGAAGCCGCTTGTTATCGCGCTACAAGTGCAGTCCGTCCGGTGTGGGTCTGCTGTGTACTGACCTAGTGCGCATATGATGTTGTACGTGGTGGTTTGCCATTGCCTTCCACGTGACTATTAGCGATTATTTATTTTATTTAATTTTTGTAATATAAGTTTGTCGTCGCTCGGGATCGAACCCGTGACCACCGATATATCGGAAGTCAAGCGCTCTAGCAACTAGGCTATCGCGACGACTCAATTAAGATTAAGAATAAAGAAAAATTTTATGACGGATGATGCTCATGCGATGGAAGATAATAGACGAGCTCGACCAGCAACCACCGAGATCCAATTGAACGATGACCGGTATAAGTTTATGAAAATAATACCATTCAAAATAATAATAATAATAAGAATAATAATAATAATATATACAATAATAATAATAATATAAATAATAGAACGGGACATTAATGTAAACTCAGCTTGCCCTAATATTTTCGAAACGAACGTTGATAAATGGAATTTTATTACTTATTTAATTTGATTACGAATATGTTTAAATTCTATTAGAGATTTAATGTAAGATTTATTTTTCTTTCGATGTATCGCGTTGTTAATTAATAAAAATGATAACGTAAAAAATACACACACAAAAAAAAAACAAAAAAATTAACAAATGTAATAAAAAATAAATAAAAACACTTGAACCAACTAGTATCGGTTGTTTAAACTCTCTGGTCGCGGCGATAGTAATATATAATGTAACACTGCAATGGCTCTGAAATCTACAACAGAATCTAAACACGTAAATCGTCAAATGCAGGCGACGTGCACTGGAACAAAATTAATTTCTATAATTCATTCGCAACCTTCGGGCCTCGTCTCCAAATTAGCAGCTTTTTAAAAGACGCCTAATGTTTTGTGGATGCAGTGTGTCCACATTCATACCGGTCCATAGACATAATACTTCCGTTCAGCGGAGGTATTCGTATCAGGGCCTGAAACGCTATTAGTGTACACGGTACGGCTGTTTTTTTTTTTACCTATTTATACCAATTAATCATTACGCACACTTACGGACTGCTTAGTGGGCAAACTGGAATTTTCCCGGTGCGCCCAAGCATTTAATTTAACTTTTGCACCCTAATTTTCAAAAAATTTTATCACCGCCTCCGCCCGTTTGCTGTAAAGCGCCTTTATACCTCTGAATTGTCCCGGTGCGCCCTAAAATGCCAGTCCGTGAGTGATTACGTATATTCTATAATGAAACTGAAGATTATTTGGAACCTTTTTTTTTTTATCTCAGTTGTAATTTTAACTGATTCGCGATTAGAATAACATCTGAAGTATGTTTCAAAAGTAACAAAAAGAGAACACCTGAAAAGTGTGAGGGAAAATGCGTGTCAGAAAATTTTCTGGAAATTTAACTTGAAAATATAACGTGTTGTAATACCGGCTGAAATAATCCGCTGCGTCCGCCGTCGGTCCTTGATAAGCGGTTCTTCCTTGAGAAACGATAAGTACTTCGTCAAACATTTCGAATATGTGCGAAGCGGGTTGATGAATGGTGCACACTACAATCTGACCACTCCTAGACAATTGCTGAAGCGTTTTCACGACGTTTTGAGCACTGTAACTGTCCAATCCAGTAGTCGGCTCGTCGCAAAACATCAGCACCGGATCTGTCAACATCTAACATATTCAAAAATACATAAACACGTATTCAGTGCGTGACATGTCCGATATCGAATCTCTAAGACAGGTCCAATTATATACCTCTGACGTTTAACGTAACGAAAAATATACCTGAGCAGCCAGTGAAACGCGTTTCTTTTCTCCGCCGGAAAGGTCTTTCAGCAGGTTGGAACTGCGATTGCTTAAATTTAACGAATTCATCAGCGAATAAATTTTTCGAAGTCTGTCTGCTTTTTCTAACCTTTCGTCCATTTTCATTGCAGCCTTGAGCAACAATAAAAATACACTCCTTATTCGTTTGCCAAATTCATTCGTGAAATTACGCTATTTCGTAAATCGCTTCGCTATTAACGCTATACGATCGGAAGTGAACAAACCAGAATTGGCCAACTGGTAACTAAATATCAAAGGTAATTAAGGGAAACACGCCAACTCGTAACTGAAAAATATCAGGTAATTTCTTCCCGACCCTAACGCATAGGTGAACTCATCACCGATGACGACGGCCTGTTCATTTCTTCGGACCAGTGCTTCTCAACAGTTCTTTCATCGTGCTTTAACTGTGAACTATTAAAAACTTGATCATTTTATTCTCCATCAGTAAAAAACTAATAAATCGGTTAGGGACCAGTATTAATTTAAAAAAATCATAATATAATGGAGCATATTCTTTGTACAGCAACATTTTATCGCATAGTAAATTACTTACAATCCCATTAAACTGTTGTAAAAATAAAAATTAATATTAGATAATTTTTACTTTTGAGCGCGTTATGATAGATATTAATGTGGTAAATTAAAATTTAATTTAAAAAGAAACGGAAGATATGAAGGAAGCCCCATCTTCAGGTATTATAGTAAATGATTTTCATATTTGGATTAGAATCCAGTATGATATTTGTTGTTTTCTTTGGAAATTGATTAATGATTTCTTACTTTATTTTTCTTCGTCGAATTCGGCGTTGAAAGTCATTTTGTTTCATAAAAAAATTCCACTGACAAATAATCCACAAGTATTTTTCGTTAACTCTGGTACACAATATCAAGACTATCATACCATTCGGAAATTTTAAATTTTTGCATTATTTTCGATATTCAGCCGAATTTCATTTTATTTGAAAATGGAAAACTCTTTTCAATCGTTCCGAAACATTCGGTTTGCTTCCGTTAAACACCCACTCCTTATTCTAAAAAAGTACGAACGAATAGATCTGCAGACCTTTCTTTACTTTTCTTAGAAAAAAGTGAAAAGGAACAATCGAAGTCATAGTCAATGAGCCTTTAACGTTTCCCATTAAAAAGTATACAGGGACGGTTTGAAAATATACTGTACGAATAAGTTTAATTTCCGTTGGGTGAAATTCAAATGGTTTTTTCCGTTTTTGTTTTCATTCTCAATTATGTAAATAAAATTTTCTTGCGCGAGTGAATAATAATAATTCGTGTCTTTTGATAGAGCTCAATGAAATTCGACATCTATAGTTCGGTACTTATTAAGCGTTTTTACCGGCTCGGGAGAAAATAAACAAGAGTCAACACGTTGCCTGGTCGGTGTCCGGTATTATGTAGGGTAAGGGAAAAAAAGTTGAGAAACCTTGGTTGAAATTATTCGCTTTTAAAAGATTTGTTGTCGGGTATCTTGGCGGTCGGCTATTAATTACGAGTTGGCCAGTGTCGCTTAAATCTCGGTTACGAGTTGGCTAATTAGTCGGAGACACATTTTCGTAGGCACCAACAAATAGCGCCCCAAAACGTATTTTAAAAATGTAAAAAGCTGAACGAGATTTGGAACTGCAAAGTAATTAACCACCGGTGCTATCTCAAGTATTTCTGAATTCAGTTCTTAGATAGAATTTGTAACCGCTTTCACTGAAGGGGGATGAATTTCATTTAAAGTGCCATGTTTTTGGATTTTTTATTTTTACAACTCGGTCGTTTGAATGCAGCGATTTAAAGGAGAGAAAGGAAATGAAAATTCGAACGAGATATGGAAATAATTATAAATATTCATTAGAAAATTAAACGATGAAAGTGGTGGAAAGCAGTGACAGATTTTCAAGCATAGATTGAGCAAAGCTTAAGAGCGATTCGCGAGTCATACGCATTGACTTAATTACAGTGGCAGATGCTTGCAAGTATATGAAAATTTCAGTTTTGCATAACTTTTCCTTTTTTGCTAAATATTTGAAAAATATGAAATTTCTGAACACATCCTGCTTGTTAATAACTGACGAATTAATAAATATTTTTGAAGGAGTAACAAATATCGGTTTCTTTTGGTCAGCGAAAGAGTTCGGCGTTGCGACTAAAAAATAAATGCGATGGATTTTCGTGAAAGATCCGTAATCACTTAAACAATTAACGTATACTCGTTTGTGATGAATTCTGTAAATTAGAAAACTATAGTACATCGAGGAAATTCGCCAAGTCCCTTGTTGTTCCGTATTGCAATCAGTTCACCGAGTAATTTAAATAAGACAAACTATGGTTACAAAATGAGAGTGATGTATTTCCATCGAAAGAAAACACATGTATACTGTTCATTTAAATATGACGAAATGTTCCACTGAAAACATAAGTACGAAATTTGGCCCAGACAAATGTCAAAAAATGCAAATAGGAAAAAAGATACGGCAGAAGGGCATTAATGTGGACGCTACTAACGTATCTCCTTTTTCAGAAATAAGATCTCCTGCCACTAATTCTATAGCAGGTAGCAAACAATACTTTATGAGTAAGCAAGAAAGGAAGTATTTTTCCTGCTTAGCATAAAAAAATTAACATGAAAGACCTAGAAGTTTATTTAATATAATCGACCTAGAATTACAAAATTAGCATGAAATTAAATAGGAAAAGATAGAATTTCCATTCCGGATACCATCATTAAAACTTTTTTCTTTTTTTTTCTTTTTTTTTTTATAACCCCCCTTTGGGCATGTCAACAAAGGATCTTCGCCCAGAAACAAAACGAGGGAGAAGGATCAGTTAAATGTAGAGTCGGTGTCAAATATTGATAAGATAAAAGAACTGAGGATAGGAACAACGGAGATCGACGGAAACGATAGGATATACGAAGCACAATAAGGAGTAGGGAGTTTCAGTGATAGCAGATTGGAGTACAAAGAAGTGCGTTCGTTCACGAATGATGGACATTCAAAGAGGATATGGTCAAGATCAGAAACGGCTTTGTCGTCAGAATGAAGAGGATAATTAGGGGAAAGAGTGCGAGATGAAAACGAAAACGTGAAGAAGAAAGAAGAGTATGATTCAAACGTAAACGGATAATAGGGACAATAACGGAGCGGCGAAGCGAAGGAAAATCGTAAAACCAAGGCCGCGTGTGAAGATTAGGTTGAAGTTCTGAGTGGTAAAGAATATATCGGATGTTTCAAGGTAAAACAGAAAACGTCGGTTTATTAATTTTTAGTGTGATCATTGCAGCATAAGCTTTGAAACACGGGGTATAGTCGTGCCAAAAGGTGCTGACTGGGGACCCAGAGCATTTCAATGCGGATAGCGTGAAGTAAGAAGAGAGTGTGAATGAGAGAGCGAATACGGAGGATGAAAAGGCCAGAGGAGTGAGAGGGGAAATGAAAGGAAATAGCTTTAAGAGCACACATGGACTTGGAGATAATTAAATATTTAGAAAAAGAACGATGTGAGGAAATATGGATTATGGAGCGTAAAATGGTCATTAACTCGGCCGTAAAGATAGTACAAAAAGAAGGGAGACGAAAAGATTCAGAGAAATTAATGCTCGGAATGATGAAAGAAGCTTCAACTCCATTAGGCCCCTTCGAACCATCCGTCAAAATAGCCATATAGGAAGGAAAAATTCGATATAACTATGGAATTCCTGTATAACTGTTGGATAGGAAAGGGATTTGGAGGAAAGAGCTAAATGTAGAATACATTGGGAGGATTGGAGAGATCTGTAAAATTGAACGAAAAAAGTAATGGAGATTGTTATAAGAAATTATGCAGGATAAAAAGGAAATGTGGGCTAAAATAGGAATTTTCTTGGGAGTAAAACGTCAGTATTCATTAAAACTTATGCAGGGGATTTTATTATTATTTTTTTTTGTTAATACGGTTGTAACTGTATTAAGTCCACATTCCACTACATATGTTGAAGGTAATTTTGTTGATAATTTTTATACTTTAGACTGTAATCTAAGGAATTCTGATATTTACTTCTGTGAACTAATCGTTTCGAAATTTCAGGTCCTCATTTGTTGTTAATTCACACACAACAATCTTTCTTGCAGTTTTCGACCTTCTCTAAATATGTGTACCTGCAATTGTAAAAAAATAAAAAAAATAAAATATAAAATCCAATTCCTTTTTGACTTTATAATTCTCCTGATTCGTTCTCTTGTCGTCAGATTGTATAGTGCTCGTTCCATTCAAATCGATTTCTTGTGGTTTCCCAGCCGAGTTAACATTAAGGGTAATGAACTAGCTGACTCATTAGCTCAATGTGCCGTCCAGACTGGCCAATTTCTATCCGAATTTCCTTTTTCTAATCTGCGTATTTTGCAATGAATACATTGAATTTTCTAAACGCAGTTTTCTGTAAGGTTAATCACTACGAAAGTTCAAACGTTTCTTAATGCCAAACTCTTACGGGGAGAATGTTTTTCGGAGCTCGCATCTACAGCGGTCAGCAGGTAAATTTCATTTTTCTACTTAGTTTCCAGGTTCTTTGGTTCTAATTTTGTCACTTTTGTTTCGGGTTATCCGTGGTCTGTGACCGCATTTCCCTCCTTCTAGGGTTCCTGGATTTCTGTTCCCTCCGTCCGCTAGTCTTTGTGGTTTTAGCTTCGCTTTGGATTTCCACTGTTGCGTCGTTCGATTTTGTTTTCATTGTTTCAGGCTGTCCGGTTCCTCCATCCTCCGGCAAATCTTCAGGTGAGATTTCCTGTCAATTCTTTGGGCAGGTTTCCAGTCATCAGGTGAGTTTTCCGGTGTATCTTCAGGTAATTTTTTATGGATTTTTCGGGATTTTTGCTATTATTTTTGTTTTCCCCTTTTAGGAATTTCCTTACCCGCGGTGTTTATTATTTACGGTCTTATTATTTTTCAGTCCGTCAATGTTTCTTTTTTCTTCGTTCTTTTTATTTAAATCATTTGTCCCGATGTTCCTTTGTATTTTTTCTGGTTGATTATCGTTCACGAATTTCGGCAGTTATTTTTTTGATTTTTGTCGTTTTTTGTTGTTTTTTGTCATTTTTTGTTATTTTTTGTTTCCCATAGCGGGGAAATTATCTTTACTCTTATTCTTTGTCTGCTTTTTTTTTTTTTTTTTGTTATATATATTTTTTCCCCCTTATATATTTTTATTCGTTGCTTTTTATTTATTTTTGTCCCCACTCTAATTGTTGTTAATTCATATTTTCCTCTTTAAGGTGCTTCCGGCGGTCTTTTACATGTGTTGGTTTTTGATCTTGTTTTTTTTTTCTGTTTAAGTCGGTTTATCGGCTCGGGTTTTCCGTGATTTTGTTTCCCACTTTTGTCGTTATTGTCGATCGCAATTTTTACTCCGTTACTTCAGTTCGCTTCTGATGATGGCCGTTATAAGCTGGCCGAAACGTTAAGTGCTGTGTATATTTTAATAAATCATTGAATTTTCTAAATGCAGTATTTCCGTAAATTATTTACGTCATAGTTAATCGCTGCGAAAGTTCAAATGTTCCTTAACATAAACATTTCTTAATGTTCTTTTCAGGAATTTTTATCGTAGACAATGGCGCGATATATACTGCTTTTTATTCTCTAATCCTGAATCCTTTTATCTTAATATCCAAACTCATCCTTCTCCTTATGGTGAGAAATAGCACAAACTGGTGAAAAATAGCATAAAAATGATAAAGCGCAATAAAAACTGGCCAGAAATACTGGGAAATTGACTGTAATTAGTGAAAAATTGCCGGCAAACCAACATATATACGGATTCCATCTGTGTGAGGAAAGAGGAGCAATTAGGCTCTAGAGCGGCATTTATAGTTAACACAGAAACGGTAACTAATATCATATCATTAAACAAGACAAAAAGTTGATGTGGGTGCTATAACAGAAATATACAACATCGGGGAAATTATAGGATTCGTTGGCAATTACATTGAGGAGCCACTTTTAAATTATAATACTGGGTGAGAAAGTCGACTTAATGCAAACCTGACAAAGATGGTGAAAAATATAGGAAAATTGCGTGAAAGGTGCTAAACACAGGAAAATGGCGAGAAATAGCAAAAGTTGACGAAAATAGCGTAAAAAGCCTAAAACACGCAAGAACATGAAGAGAAATGGTGGAAAATTGACTATAATTAGTGACAAATGAGGAAAATGGCGTAACAGTGTAAAAACATAAGAATATGGTAAGGGGGGAAAACGTTTACTGCATGTTGGAACAGTGCCGACTGAATTTGAAACGATGGACGACAAAGTTATAATTGGGAAACAGGTGCGCGAGTCGCTCGCTAGCGTCAGCCTAAAAGAATGGCTACAGAGGCGCTTCGGCTGCTATCGAACTAACGACCGTTCTTACGAAACGTCAGCACGACAGCCCCGTTGAAAATATCAAGCGTTACATTCAGCAGTGGACAAAAGAAGACAAAGCCCGGCTCGATACGTCATATTAAGCGCTCAAAGATGTGCGCGATTCGGTCAGTAAACCCGCACAGCCAACTAGGGTCCGCTGTGGAAGCCCAGAACGTTCCACAACCACCGCGATCGCTAAGCTAGAGATAGATTTGGAAGAGGCTGAGGCGGCGCCGTGGAAAGGAAAATAGGGACACAGTTCTCAACTGTACAGCTAATATATAATTCAACAATGGTTGTGTGTGTGTGCGTTGGTGTATGTGATGGCACGCGTAAAGTGTTTGTCGTGCAATTTTTTAGCGTCTGCGACGTGGTCAGACTGGCTGAGGGTTGTGTAAGGCACAGGAAGATGTCTCATAGTTGTACGAGGTGCGGCTAGGGAAGGAGTCGAAGGTCGAGAGGCCCAATTTCTGAATCTTCGAGTTATGGCTCGGTTGGCTGTGGTATGCAGAGGGTATATATGGGTGTCTCAGGGTTCTGGGGAGGGGGTACTCCAATGGCTCGGCAAGGGCCGGAGGGTCACTTCCACTGGGTAACGTGCGTTATTGGTGGTACAAAAGGCAAATTGGTGTGATAATTCCTTATCACTTCCTGTGTTCAACATTATCTTATCACATCTGTTATACTCAGTCTCACTCTCACTTGTGTCCTGACTATCTCTATCTCTCTCACTCCACTTCGGGTGCTTGCCGTTATCAGCTATGCCTCCTCCGACACTGATGTTACCCTGCCTACTGTCCCAGAAACACAATTTTTACCCTACATGGGGGGTAGTGGTGGTGTAATGGGGCAATATGTGTTGCGGTCATTATTTTGGAAGGAGATATATTTTCAAACTTTTAATATTTTTTAAATTAGCCCATGATGATCCTGTTGTGGTGGATGAGTGCTGTTATTGAGGAATGGGTATTTCCAGTGGTGGCGGTGTCGACAGAAAAGGCATGCTGTTGCATTAAGGTGTGCTGGATATTGTGTTATATGGTTTTGGTTTGTAATACTAAAGTGGTATATATGCAGCAAGCAGGATAGCATAGTTAGTGTATAATGTGGCGGCGTGGTTGTGAAATCTCATTGGTGGGACTAACATGAAGAGAGTGCAGTCATTAGATTATGTATTGACTATTGTTAGGTTGAGTAAAAGAGGCATGGTCACGTGGCTAAATGCTCACTCCTGATAAGCTGTTGGAAGTAGTCATGGCCATGTGACTAAATACTCGCGCCTGATTAGCTATTCTCCCAGAACGTGGGTATATAACCCACTCATGTCCCTCCAAACAAGTTTTTTAGTCAATTTTTAGAAAATTTTGAAATACAGATTTAGTTATTGATCAAAGTGTTTTCCAGTTTCAGTTTTTATGACTGTAGGCGAATTTTCAATTTCATTCTAAAGGATTAAAAATATAAAATTTCAGTTACAGTTTTGACTGAAATATAAAATGAATTTAAATACAAACTATGATAGAAGTCGACAAATATAAAAACAAACCAATAATCAGCATTCATAAATTCAAATAAAAAAAGACAAAGTCTCTTATAACGCTGGTGCTAACCAGAAAATTCTTATTGTTTTTGTAAAATTAATGACTGATATCTTCAACAGCTTACAAAAGATGTGTAGGTTATTCAAAATTATATAGAAATTTTAATGTAAACGGGTGATCATTTAAATTTTTGAATTTGATTCCCGGTTTTTAGCGGTAAAGAAACGAATGAAGTCATGCTTATGTAATTACAGAGCTTAATATTATACAAATGTATGTATATATTTTCAGTAATAAATTACAATAATGAAACAGCAATACTTAGTTTAGATTTCGGTTGGGACACGCAGCATTGTCTCACAACAAAGTTTTTGATGGAGCTCCTCCTCCATCTTCCTGTTCCTTCATTTATGGAAATGCCTCCAAATCTCTCCTTTCGGAACTTGACGCAATTTAAAATTCCTGCCTTCGTCTATACATTGCCGCTTTAAAATCTTCCCCTATTCCTGTGATTCTATCTGAATCTTCCACTAAACCTCTATCCATTCGTCGTTCACTCCTCGGTTATCGTTTTTTAATAAAATGCCTCCCCATTTTGTCATCCAATCTTATTCCTTCCTATCTTCATATCAAAAATCACTGGCCCTTGGCGCCTCATAGAATTCCGATTTTATCGCATATAACTGCTCGTATTTCCAATTTTTCTCCCTACGTTTCCTCTTACAACAGTCTTTTTTACTTTTCTTTCGATTTTAGTAGCATACGGCACCCCAACAATTTATCCTCTCTCCCAACCCGAGCTAATTCTTTCTCTCACAATGTAGTCAACTTCGAATTTCTTCAGCTGCTGGACCTTTATTTTCCTTCCCATGTTTTAATCTTCTCGGATGGCTCCAACAGTGATGGGGGCGTGAGTGATGTGTATACGTCTCCTACGTTCCTACACTCTGAATCTTTCAGACTTCCGTCTTTCTGCTCCATTTTCTCGGCCGAATCGGTCTCAATTCTTCACGTCATTCATTTTATATCCTCTACAAGTAAGGTTCACAAATTCCTGATCGTTTCCGATTCCAAAGGCGTTCTTCAAGCCATCTCCTCTCCTCCTTCTCATACTTCTGACGGCATCCTCCTCTCTATTCGATCTCTTGTCTTCTCTCTGTTCTTGTCCCATTTCATTCTCATAGACTTTCTATGGGTTCCTAGTCATTCCAATATTGAGGGCAATGACTCAGCTGACTCTTTAGCTCGCATAGCCGCCCGCAATGGTCCTTTCCTCGACTCTTTCCCTTCTTCAAACATTCTTTCTCTATCACGCTCTAATCATTCCAGATTTTGATTGGACATGTATCCATCTTTATTCTCAAATCGTTTTTCACAGTACCGTCTTATTCAACCGGTTCCTCGTTTCCTACCTTGGTTTCATTCTATTCCTGTCTGTCGTCGTTCCACTGTTGTTTCCTTAATTAGGCTCAGAATCAATCATTCTCTACTCCCGCTTTCGATTCGCTTTGTCCCCTTCTCCTTTCTGCTATCTTCACGCTTCTGAGCCTTCTTGTATTTATGATTCAAATCATATCCTTTTCGAATGTTCTGCATTCTCTAACGAACGCTCCTTTCTTTACGCCCAACTTCTAGGTTTAGGTCTGCCTACTCCCTTTAACGCTACCTATATTCTTTCCTTCCCATTGCCTTCAGTTACTCCATTGCTGCTGTCCTTTGTCTTTTCCATTTCTAACCGCTTGGCTATTTAGTTATAACTCTTAATTTTTCATGTTGTTGGTCAAGGCCGCTGACGCGCCCAGGGTAGGAAAAAAAAAATCTTCCTGCTCTCCGCGTGGGTTAACGGCCTTGCCAACTGTACAGCATCTGCTTAAACGAAACCAGCGTACTCTAAGTGCTTCAAGTCATACCCCCACTATACGGTCTGTTATCAAACCGTTCGCACTGTGTTCGGGCAATTTTGAATTTTGCAGCACCCGGTAGACTGTATATACTCTAACTTCCACTCTAAATTTAAGTGTTGTCATAACTCAGGTAGAGTTACACTTGACATCAGGATTTATACCATAATAAAAAAAAAAAAAAAAAACGAAACAATATATCTATATCTTCTGCTATAATTTGCAAGGGTGAGGAAGTACATTTTATATATATATCGTGTTTATCAATATTGTAGAAAATGAATTTGGCACGTTCAGTTATCGTTAAATTAGCATTCAGGTGCAAAATAGAAAATGCTAATCTCTTTTTTAAAGTTTAATATTACTATTATATTAAGTTCCGCCCGTTGTGCGAAACGCGTCATTGTTTACAGTAGCGCGCAATAAAATTAACGAATTCAGAATTGCGAAATTTTCGCTTTCGATAAAAAAAAGTGTGAAAATCATTACTTACCATAAAGTATAAATGCTCCAATACGGTCAGGTGCTCAAACGTCAAGTCGTGTTGAGGTAAAAATCCTGAAATTTTTTTCATTAGATCTGTCGAAATTAGCTGCCCGTTCAAGCGTATTTCGCCATAAATCATATCTACGAAATAATTATAATTTTTACGTCGCAAAATCGCAAAAAACATTTTTTCAATAGCAACTTGGCTCAAAATAATCGCTCTTAACATTACTGTTGTAGCAAGTAGTCATATAGACTGTTTTACGCTCGAGAGTTTCTTTTGAGAGATTACAATAATATTTCATGTGACCAAAATTTTGACAGCGCATGCACTGGAGTAGTTGCCTAGTTACTCGCGGTGCTTCAATTGTTACGACTGTATAAAGTAAGTAGTTTAACTTAAAAATATATATTTTTTTTATATGTACTTTTTTTCCTCGGCGTGAAATAATCGATACCGAGAATTAAAAAGAAAGTTTTTAAACTTTCACAGGTTTTTTGATTTATCATTTTTTTCTATTGCTGTTACTACTTTATGAACCCACTCCTTAAATAAATTCCCCTTCACTCACAGATATGCATCCGATTGGTTAATTACTGGTGTTTTGTTAAACTGACTAATAACTGTCTTCCAATTTGAATCGATTTTTAAACTGTCATCTCAGTTAAAATTGTCGTGGATTTGGTGAAAGCAATGTAGCAGAGAACCAGTTTTACAATGAAATAAAATATGTTACAAACTCATTCTTCTTTTTCGAATGCGCGTCTATATCTATAGAACGCTTCTACTTCTATCGAAAACTCCTGAAACTCGGTTTGCCTACTCCATAGAATAATTTGTTTATTCTTTCTCTTTCATCCCCGGCAATTATTCCTATTATAGCATCCTTCATTGCTTCCATCTCCAATAATATTCAATTCTAATTCGTTTCTCCCTCTCTCTCACTAACACAACCTAATGTTGGGTAGTGCCCTCAACCGGTGATCCCCCCCGAAAAAAACACATTCTCTGTTAAAACTGCAACAACAACACCATCCGAAGCAGGTGGTAACAATTCAATCATAATTTACATAAAGCGTTAGCCGTGAAAAAAGAAATAACACATGGGAAGAAGAAATGATTTAGTACAGGCGGGTTATAAGAAATGGATATTCCCTTTTAGAAGCGACTAAAATGGCCGAGGAGCGAATAAAATGAAGAAAAATTTACAGGTCGACGTTCGATAATTGTGCGATTAAATAGCCCACGATGTTCGACAACGAACCACCAAAAAAGAAAGATCAGCCGGTCAAATAGTAAGATTTTGAATGATTAATGACGGAAGGGCAAGTTATTAAAGAATTAGTTGAAAATAAGGTGAAGCATACAATAAGTTTTCAGCCACAATAGGAGAAGGGTGCTTAGAAAAAACTCGTACGCACTGTATAATAAAAATAATTAAATTCGGAGAATAATTCAGTTTTGAATACTATTCAAGTATTATTAAAGGTGTGAAAGTATAATGCCCAAAAGACGAAAAAAGTTGCATGACAAACTGAGGGGATTACTTACAAATCATGTTGAATGAACATTCTTTAGAGAGAGAAACAGTTAAATCACATCGAATATACACATAAAGACATTGTGAGCCTGACGATTGGAGTATCAAAGGTTCGATCTAATCTCATTTGGTGCTCAAATCTAAGAAATATTGGGTACAATCATACTCTGCAGCAAAGAATGTGGAACACATTCCCGTAAGCAATATGTGACATTATGAATGATTAATAATGCTCATTAAAATATATTTTTGGATTGTCAATTGAAGAGGTTCGCGAGAACATTAGTTCAGATTACTTATCTACATGTTTAATTACATGTTTAATTACATGGTTAGAAACGCGAATTATAAAAGAGAATAATTGCAATTGAATATTAATACAAAATCAAGACTGCGAATAACAGCTAATTTTAATACAAAAGAAAAGTTTGTTTAGTAGAATAACAAAATTAAATTTGTCAGTTATTAATTGTTTTTCTTTCTTTGTATATAACTTATCGGTACACAATAATTATATTTGTCTGATATTAGAGTACGCATATTTTCTTAAATGATGTCTTTGAGTAATATACCTTATGTTACTACTGTTCGGTGATTTTTATTGAAGACTATAGTATTGTTAATCTTCAAAATTATTTTTTGGATGAGCACACTGTAACAAATTTGAGAGGTTCCTGTTTATTATTATTATTATTATTATTATTATTATTATTATTATTATTATTACTAAATGAATCGACTAATCCTTACTTGTTTATGTGGTTGTAATTAAATAATTGCAACTTGGTTATTTGATGGATGCGATAACCATTTCGTTAGTTGTATGATGTGTAGGGTTCGAATTTTGAATATAATGCATATTTCTTTTGCTTATGACAAACGTTTTGATATTATGTATCTAGACCTTTCAAAGTTTTTAGATTCGAAATAAACTAATTTAATAGTACATATAAATCACATTTTGTTCGCTTTGTGCATATTTTACATATTTTTCATAATTACATATAATATACATAAACGCACCCAAAAACACACAATTATACGTGTATATTCAAAATAATAAAAAGGTCGAAGCAAGTGCATGACATTATTAACTTTACTGAAAAAAAACAAGGTTATTATTGTTCTACTTATTGGCAAGTATATTTTTCGACGATAGCTTTTTGCTGCGCGTTTATGAATCAAAAAAAAAAAAAAAATATTTAAAGAACGTAGCAGGAACTTAGTTACAAGTTACATATTAAAAAAAAAGTACCTCATGTAATCAAAATGGAAATAAATTTATATATATCATATAAAACATAATTATAAAAAAGAAACAAAACAAAACGGAAGTTAATAAAACAATAATTTTTAAAAGCTAAAACTACTTGGAGCCAGTAGATAACAATTTCGCCCTAATATTTTGAAAAACAGTGAAATGTGACAAATGCACATCCAAATAAATCCAAGTAGATCTGGAATTTATAACCACATTAAAAAAAGTAAAAAAAATCAGTACTGCTGTTTTGATAAAAACCGTTGTTAAAATTTTTGGTGATAGTATAAAATTCGAGTTGCCAATCGTTGCGACGCCAGTCATCATCATAGCATATTATGTGCGATCATCATCACTGCGCCGTATGGCATAGAAAACGTAATGTACTCTGCTTATTAAAATATACAGATTTAAATCGATTACATAAGTAACGTCGTTTCCACCTGATAATAACGCGCACATACGCAACGACAGGTTGACCAGTATAGGTAGAAACACATTATACGTTATTCATTACTATTGTAACCAAATTTGTAACTGCAGAAGAACTTCGTTCCCAGCCAATTACAGCAGAATAGTGTTGTTTTATTCATCATCTGATCTACTACTTATGTATTTCTAATGAGCTAGTGACAGAGTAAGCAGTATGAGAAATACATACAAACTGTATGAGTGATACAAGATAAAAGATGTCGTCTGTACATCAATTTCCCCTGATCGCTGTCTGATATTATTGTGTAGTAATCGTTTCTTTCGTTAAATTCGGTTTCAAGACACTAGTTGTACAGTTATAGTCAGTTCTTTTAATTATAAAGGTTATTTCTCATTTCTGGGACATAAAAGTGACAGGGGTAACGAAGAAACGTAAATACATTATCGATTGGAATGGAACAAACTATTTCACAGCTGGAACTAGTTTCTCTGTATAAACAGCAGCTAACGACGTTTGTTAAATAAAAATTCCGGCTGACTGTGTGTTTTTTGATTTTTTATATTGGTACCTATTAGTAGACCAAATTTCAGATTTTCTAAAACAGTCGCGACATACTAGGTTTTTTTTTTCAACGTTATCTTACACATCACCAGTGACTACCAGTGTTGTATTTCTTCACAAACAGGATATCTTTCTGCAAAATGAATTTCCTTTTTTTTTTTTTTTATCTCCATTATAAATGAAATGAATTTGAATAGAGTGTTTACTTTTCGGTCTTTTAGAATTTTTATATTTATACTGCCAATTGCCTGAGCTGAAAAATAATGTCAGCAAACAAAAACAAATACTGTTGACCGACCTTTTTCGCACTAGTCTATGATTGATCGCCAATTACCTGTGTAACATTATCCTTATGATCGGTGACCATCCTTTGAACCAAGTACCAGAATATACCACACATGGATACATATATATATATACATATGTACTTAGCCACATAACTTGTGACACAAATTTGATCCAGATAAGCTCTTTTCAATATGTAGCAGATCATTTGCAGTTTCGATTCAAACTCGTTTAGTTTTCTCAATGTGTTTTACATTTTATATTTTACCTTAAGTTTTTTCTTCTACTGCTCTGCATAAAATAACAAAAGATAAAACAAGATTTGACGGGTTGTTAAGGCGTGGGATTGATGCCGATGCAACACTTTCAACGGACGGTAAAGTGATGCATTGCCAGATTTTGGCCTTTCACCGTAATCCTGAATTGAATTTTCTACAAGTAATAGAGTACTGGATGAAAAGAAAACCTCTTACACTCCATCTGAAGTGGCCTCATTTAAATATTTACTACTTTACGATATGAAGAGGTCGTTTTCTACGCTGAAAGCTACATTGACAGGCACAAGACATAATCTTCGTGTTGAAAATTTAGAAAAAATTCTTATTGTTAAACGCAATAATTTGTAAATTAAAATTTCTAATTTAATGGGTTTTTTTTAATATAAATTAATTTCATGGAAGAAAATGCAGATGTTAATAAAAATTTGAGGCGAACAACAAAAACTTTTATTTTCTTCTTTTAATATACACTATATGTTGTCAAATTTTTAGTGTATACTTCGAGGTTTTTTAATGTATATAAATCCGAACCCTAGCTATGCGTGTATGTCATCATCGGCTATATATATGTTTTTGAATCGGTTCTGTGCCTACGAGGGCATTGTGGTCAATGG
Organism: Icerya purchasi; assembly: GCA_039619475.1. Taxonomy (NCBI): domain Eukaryota; kingdom Metazoa; phylum Arthropoda; class Insecta; order Hemiptera; family Monophlebidae; genus Icerya; species Icerya purchasi. Next base: position 353,140,275 of record CM077115.1, read on the forward strand.
AAAGGTATGCGTAATTACGATAAATGTATGTGTACGTAGGTAGTTCGATATAAAGCTCAATAAACTACCGATTCGGGGTGGATTAGAAAACGTCCTGAAGTAAAATGATCACTATCGATCTTTCAGATAACTCTTCTCAGTGACCATTCTATCGCTAGTCCGTTGTTTATTTATAGAAATTATTTTTTCATTCGCGCTAGTACAACAGGTAGAAAGATTATTAAAACAGGTTAGTTATAGCGTGCCGAACTGCAACTGCGGTCTGGTGTTGTTACTCAGTGAAGGTGCACGTATAAACACATGTCTCCAGAGATAACTGTAAGCAGTTACAAACATGTACTGTTAATCAGTGATGCAAGCGGTTATTGTTACGTAAATAGACACTGTACGCTGAATAATTTCATTATTTTCATTACATTTTTTAAAATTATTTAATAAAAGACACAGAAAAAAAGCTAAAAGCGTTTCAAATGGAGAGGCGGGTGCACAAAATAAAATGGACAGAAAAATTAAATAACATAGAGGTGCTGCCCCGTACCGGATTAACTAAACCGATTTTATTACCTGTTTTCGAGGAAAATAAGGAAACATGTATAAAGCAAAGAATGAAGGCCGATCCGATCTTTCGCTTGGTCGTCAATGGAAGAATATTAGGCAAAACACCACCGGGAACAAAACGGCTAACCGTAGTAAGCGGTTTAAATATACATAAAAGCTGTTACACAGATAACTTAATGCATGCGTGATGCAGCGACCTACAGTTACGAAGAAGCTTACTAAATAATAAATAATAATGTATTTCTACAAAAATGCAATCATAAATGTTGTACGTATTTCTTTTTACAGTAATTTGCAAGTTTAATTTTTCTATTCAGTTCAAAAGTTCCGCAAACAATACACAATCGATGATTTTATTTAATAATTGCTAAATTTAAATGTAAATAAGTCAAAACTACTCCATATTCGTAATGTCTCTAAACATAAGTGTCATCACCCGCGAATCAGCATACATTATTATAATGAATGTTTACATGAACGCTACGGAAATAAAATCACTCACCCATGTTCATGTCCACCTCTAGTGAAAATAACAGATTTTAAATATCTAGGAATATATATCGATAAATCATTGAATTGGAAAAAATCACATACAAAACTTAAATTCGAAAATAAGACAGTCAATTCCAGTGTTATACTGAAGACGGTTCTTTCATATGGGACATTGCGGATATACTTTAATGCATTAATAATGTCTAGAATTTTATATGGGATCCAAATATATTATGTGAGGCTAAAAAAATGGAAATCAATAAAATAGGTAAAATTCCGAAAAGGTGTTTGAAACTGATACTACTCCATTGGAAGCAGAGTGACACTACATCAACCTGGTGGAAGGAAAATAATGAAATGTCTCCCAAGATGCACACTATTATTATTACAGACTACTTGAATTTAAATGCAATAACGTGAAGTTACCTTCCAGACCAAAAACTCGACTAACAAGGAATCAAAATAATACCTATTCATCCTAAAGGGGCCAATATACGAATCGACAATACGGATGATTCGGTTCTAATCAAATTAATGAGTACTATGCCCAGCCGCATAATAAACGAAAAACAAATTGGTGTATGGAAGAGGGAAGTGAGGAAGTGGTTGAAAGAATGGTGCACAGATTAAGGAATTTTGCTGCGTCCCGTTTTGCATTTATTAGGGCTCTTGTAGGCCATTTGTTTCCCTGTTTCCGTCCTTTCTCTTTCCTGCACGTTAATGTATGCGACGTCGAATATATAAGCGGACCTTATGTATGGGTGTATTATTGTGTACTATTTATACATATACTTGCGAGATTGATATATTTTTGGGATTAATATGTTCGTGTTAGGTAGTAAGAATGATTACTTGTAAATTTGATTACCGGAATAAACGATAATAAGAGTGTTGGACACTCACGCAACGGGCATACTTGCCCAGTGGGACCCACAACTTATTTATAATAATAAAAAAAAAAAAAAAATTACATGAACTGTCCATACAAAAAAAAGATAATGTATCTTTTTGTACTTTAATTTTTGGGATCTTTTAAGTAGTTAATACCTAATTTAATCGATATAAAGTGTTTTCGTCTTAAATAAAATTTAAGGAAAAGAGTAAACCTTATTACTTTTTTTACACAGCTATAAATCCATGAATAGAATTTTTGAATTTTAACGTTTTTTTTCTTATCCACTGCAATTTGTTCGGACGACCGATGCTTTTTAAAAAATTACATTTGTTAAACGTTAATAAATTACTCCCCTTTTTTAAATTCATTTTTAAATTAACCTTTAAAAAATATTTCGAAATTTAATTCATTAAATGAAAATTGACAAAATAGGTTATCGAAACGTAATTAACTGGATATTATAAAACATAGGTGACATCCGTTATTTCCTAAATCAGCTGTCGTACTGGTATTATAGTAGAGACTTTGCTTCAAAGCGAAATTATTTGCGATGTGACTAACTGTTTCAAAATAAATTACTTTTTCGAGTGCGCTATAAACATTGATTTGTATAATAACTATCAAAATTTGAATATTGACCAGCCGGTGTGTATTCGTTCCAAACGCATTACACAGTTCTTTGTGTTTCCGCTTTTAAATGTTTTTTAATTTAATATTTTAGAACTTCAATATTTATGAATAATACTAATTCTTTAATTTAAAATATGAATATATATATATATATATAAATAAAGTGAACGGTGATTGATCGAAGCGAAGTCAAAAGAAGAAAGTCTCTCAGCGAGACATAAGCAAAAATATATGGCAAAAAAGTGAAGTTAGTCGATCACTACCATCAATGAAGAAAACAGTCGTTTTTGGCAGACGATCCTCATATAAATGAAGACGCGTCCGAAAAAAAGAATAACCTCTGCAGCGCCGAATAGTCAAATCGCCCGTCAGATCGGTTACCATATTATTAGTTCTTTTCACGAAAGTAAATTGCGCAAAGTTTAACAAATTTTGATTAACATTTATTCCAAAATTTCCTTACCATCACCAAAGAAATCACCACCTGATTATTCATCCGGAATCTTTCTCATCGCCGTGTTAATTTTTGTCACCGCCGACAAACAGTGATACATACAATTACTCGTATTTATTTATATTATTACCATATTTATCTGTTTATAATTATTAATTGTGTTTTTAGCGGTCAACCGTCCAAGAAAGATAGGTATAGGTAAAATATTCATTAATATACGTCGATAAAATTTAAATTAATATCATTTTAATAATAATAATAATAATAAATTAATCAATTTTTTTCTTCGTCCGCGGTAATAAAGAGGCCGCGGTCGCATTCCTGAGGTCTCTTAACGCATACGTTAAACAATATATTATATATATATATACTCGTATATATTTAGTGATTATGTGAGAGTTCACTGTTTATTTGCTTCATGGAGTAACCAGCACGCTGCTTCCTTATTATATCCATTTTCTAACATGGCACTTTTTTATATGAACTACTTTTTGCTCTGACAATAAACGTTGAAAAGTTAACTGCGAATAATTGTGGCGTAGTTCGTATGTCGGACAAACGGTGATTACTTCATTAACTGTTATTTCCGCTTCGTAGATTAGTTTTTGTACAGGTAAATCGTAATCTCGACCACTCATTTCCGGTATAAGGACTTTGTCGTCAGTTACTATTTGAGTCTGTTTTGGACTATTAAGTGTCGCACACTACGTCATTGCTTCGGATACTACTTTCTATTGACGACGGTTTACATTGATTTATTCAAATAAAAATCCGGTCTTGGTTCAGTTCTAATAATTGCTTATTTATAATACTAATCTCGCAAAGCGATCCTAATTAGCGTGAATTAAAAACAATATTTTTGTGTTCGAGAGGAATTGCCGATTCGTTGTAAAGCAGCTTTTCGAACGAATTTTTTTAAAGTCTTTGAATTTTCTAAAATTGCCATCAAATTTCGAGATTACGATTTTAGGGGCAATTTTACGAATGAATTGCTTTTATATTCGGACGAGTCGTGGGGTGGCAAGTTAACGCGGTTTGGATCGATTTTAGGCGTGCACGTTCTTTTTACGTTCGCTATTATGTTAATTATCGTATCCTTCTAGTCGAGTAATTTTTCTTCTTCTTGGTCGTAATTGTTGCCATCCAACTGCTCCAACTGACTTTCCATCGTCGCACAAAAGTGTTATTTTTCACTTCAACCAGTTCGGCCAGGTGAACTTGTAACTTGTTATGAACTTCGTCGTCCACGTTTCCCGAGTATAAATTACGAATCGTTTCGATAAATTAACCGAAATAAATAACTGCAGAGATAAAAGTAAATATATAGGGAAATAAAAAATTAAACTATAATAAATAAACATAATAAACTAAAAGTAATTAAAATAATTTTTAAAATAAGGAATCTTCTTTAAAATAAATGCAAAAATCTGCATTCAACAACAACCATGTACACATTCCGTCTCGTCGTAGGCTAGTTTCGGCGAAAAAAATTCTAAAATATAATGAAAATATTAGAAACGTAAATTTACCTTTTAGCCGGCAAGATATTGTGGCCAGAAGCGTTGTTTTTCCAGCCCCGCTAAAAAAAAAACACAATTTCGGTCAATTACTTTATTGAAATAAACTACTAGTATGTAAACTCTGTAGCTGTGACTATTGCTTATATTTAATCAATGCTCGTTACTTCTTTTTTAAATCTGTCACTTGTGACGTCAAAAACATTAAAAAAATGAATTAAGACAAGCTATTATAAAAAACTCGTGTAGAATCTGAACAAGTGTATATTTAGCAAAGCACAAGATTATATAGTATTTTTTATGCTGCCGATTACACAGCGAGAAATTTATTAGGTATTGTAAAATTCATAATCGGTTTATTAAACTTGAAATAAAAACCTTAGAAATAAACGTTCATTACTAACATAGCACACAGAGCTAAAATGTATGTAATAATATCTGTATCTGTAATAACGTTTTCGAGTCTAAGCGGTCATCAGCTAGGGGGAACATGGAAACTAAATGCAATGAAAACAAAAATGAAAAACGCGATGAAAGTAACGTATTATTCGCGTAAATTTTTTAAAATAAAAATGAAAGATAAAAATAAAAAGAAAAATAGTATAAGAAAAACACTAAACGCGCTGAATAAAACGCATTTGCCAGATTTTAAGAACACACCGAGGAGTTATATTATAGGTTAATTAAATAATAATAAAATAAAAATTAAAACATAAGTGATAGCCTAATAGTTAAAGTGCTTGGCTACCAAACTGGAAGTGTCATAGGTTATCGAGATTTGTTTCGCTCCGAATCCAAGTCGCTCCCAGATAAATACCTAATCTGAAATCGAATACCGGTTACACCAGAGAAATCTGGAAAAGTAAAGGCGAACGAGGGGAAGCAGCTAGCCCCCTACTCTCACTAGGAGTGCCGTTGAACTTTCACTTCACAATCCATGATACCTTATCAAGGATAGATGGGGTTTACTTTACTTTTTTTTTTTTTTATAATAAATAAATAGAAAAAGAAGTAAAATAATATTAAATTGAAAAATGTTACTACAAATAAATGTATTATTAAATAAATTTCAGTACCGTTTGCTGTAATTACATTTGATTTTTAGTGTTTAATTTAAAATTAATTAAATCTTGCACGTTTAAAAATAACTTAACGTAGTTAGTTAGGCTTCGATTTTTTGTTCGAGTAGAATTCACTTCAAATCATACTGTCGCGCATTAGAAATATCAAACCATAGTAGATGAGTCGAAATAAATTTAAAAAAGTAAATAAATGCCATTTAAAAGAAGAAAAATGAGAAATCAATGTATAATTTTACAATGCTAAATTAAAAATTTTTCTCGATAATAATAAAAATGAACTTTTGTTCAATCAAAATAATTCTGTTCCTTCGTTGCTCTTTTCGTGAATATTAGTCGCGGTCCTTCAATAACATTACCGTTCATCATCATAATAGTTCATTCTCCAACCCCGATCAGAGTGACCCTTGAACTAGCCCTTCTGCGTCAGCTATTAATAAGCGCACAGCTGAGACCGTAAATACAATATGGAAGAAAATATTAACCTCGCGATTGGTAATTCCGATATCGCAGGTAAATATGTTTCTAATTATTTCGAATTACTTCAAACGACACGTCAATCAATTAGCCCATCCGCACACAACTTGGGTCCCACCGACGAAAATGCTGATAAAACTAGCTCGAAAAATCCGTCATCATTAGCGAGCGGCTCAGACGGTCTAATCAGACTAATATCAATATAGTTCTTCTTTGTTCTATCCACTCACTGAATCAAAATTACGATATGAAGAACTCTCCAGCATTAATAATAACACTCCGATACAAAAAGTATAAGTCCTAAAACGTCTTTTTCTGATAAATGAAAATTAACAAATAAGTAGCAAACACAATAGACCAGAAAGATTAGTCCTCTGACAAGGTTCGATCACCAGAAGATGAAATTGTTTTGATTTTTACTTACATAGCTACCTGCACAATCGGAAACTATTTCATCGCATTAAGAAGCTAATTATAAGACCCACTAAAAACAGTGACGGATTTTAGAAATTGTAGAATAATGTGATTTTCTTAAAACCTTTAAACAAAACTAACAATTCTTCGCAAACGAAGCTTAACTGACATGAAAAATAGTCTACTGACAGTTCAGTGATTTAAAAATCCAACTAAAAACATTCTCCTTTCTAATGAATCAAACACAATTCTGAATGATGTTACTACCAACTACTTACGCCTACATAAATATTAAAACTGCTAAACCTTGCTGACCCTGAATTTAACCATACGCTGGCGCAAGTAAATACGTATCAATCACATCAACTGCGGCAACACACCTGACTCTTTTTTCTTTCTAATTTTAGTGGTAGAGATCCCACAATCTTATTGCAGATTGAAAACCATTTCTGTCGAGCACCAACCGTAATAATAAGTCCCCCTAAAGAACTAGTCTACGAAATTTGAAGTTTTACAAAATTCAGAAGTAACTCTAGTAAAACGAAAGATTTCTAACACTGACCGAGAATCATAAAAGACCTGATTCAGCTCCGTCCGAGGCCACGCAAGAGAAAACAAAACCCACACGTATCCAAGTACGGTCCACGAAGAGGTTATCATAGCCCAGGTATCTATCTCACATAGTGTATATCCCGCAATAGTATATTCCAGACTGAATTGTTCGGAAGTACCCACAGAAGCAAAATCACCTACAAAACATACTAATGAAAAATTTATCAAATATTAACAAACACCCAGGCAACTAAACAGCTCTGCGAAGCTCGCAGTTCTCTTTTATAATGAACTCTAATGAACTTTAAAACTTCATCATCGCCTGACGATACAAACTCTTCACACTGCCTTTACAAATAAAACTTCATCTCAACGTCCGTAAAAATAAAAACCAGTGTACACAACCAACGACGAAAGCGGCATTAGTGAACCCCATTAACAGTCCCTTAAAATAACAACAAATCCGATATAGCGAAAATATGCTCATCAAGTCATTCTATAGTGGAATTGCAAAAAGTTACTTAATAACATTTCTGAAATAGAATATCTCATCGTAATATAAATCCAAGCAGTTTTAGGCCTGCAAGAGTTGTACTTTAAACCCATCCTATGCCACCAACACACCTAGCTAAAACACTTTTTGCCACGACTATACCCCGCGTTTCAAAGCTTATGGTGGAATGATCACACTAAAAAATTAATAAACCGACGTTTTCTGTTTTATCTTGAAACATCCGGTATATTCTTTTCCACTCAGAACTTAAACTACAGCTTTCGAAACTTGTGTATGATAACGACTGTCTCCTGAAAACCAAACCTAGTCTTTCTGCAATTTATATTCAGTTTCAGATATTACGTAGTCGTTATTGTACGCAAACGCACTAGTTTGCTATACAGCTGGAGACAAGGCTAATATCATCAAGAGCCCAGACCAGCAGCATGCGCGTTTGAAATAGGGAGCGAAATAATCACAGTTCGGCCAAATTATTTCGCGATTGTTTTGAATAAAGAAATCCACTAATAATACTGTTTTATCTGAAGACATGTATAGACAAATATGTGGCTCAATTTTCCTCGAAAGACTTCCAACTCTTTGCGGGAATGAGGAATGCAACGTTGCATTTGATCGTAGTCGTACAACCTTCAGAAGCTTTCATTTAAAGCCTACAACCGAAAACTGAACACCTTTCCAATTTCAACATTTCCGAAGATGGTGTAATATCCTTTATTGATTCTGTTGCTTCACCTTACATTCCTAACGTTTGTGAATTGCATCTAACTTCATTTCTGCAAAATTTCCCTTTACACTTCGTAACTTCTGCTTTCAATAATAATGTATTAAAATCGGTTCTTTCCAAATTTTCTAGCTCCACGCCAGTTCTTGACGGTTTACCTTTTTTCCCGTAGGTTTCTCTTCGACCTTTTTAGTTTTTTTTTTCTATGGAAGCATAACTCTTCCTACATGGAATTCTTTTATCATCATTTCCATTACTTGTTTGATGGCTGCAGCATAATAACGTATTCTTCAGTAATATGTCCGGCTTTTTTTTGAAGGCGTCAATTATGAACATTAACCCGAGCGAAAGTGAAATTTTTGAAAGTTTCAATGTCCCACTGCGAGATTTGAACCCGGTTCTGCCCAAACGAAACATAATTAACTACTTAACTAGACCACGGCAGTTGGGGCTAAATATATACTGAAAGATATAAGAAATTAGTTTAAGACAAAAACATTGAGTAGATAAAACGAAAATCGAAATATTTTTTAATTAAATTAAACAAATAATACGTCAATGAGGACTAAGATTAAATATAATGGAAAATGATGCGTCTAAAGAAGGGCGGGAAAAAAAGTTTATGTATTTTCAAAAAAAAACATAGAAGTTCCATATGCGGAAAATAATCTAACTAATAATCGTCAAAACATACGCGCACATTAATAATTTTACTGGAGGAAATTTCCAAAAAATATAAAAAAGTATACGATATCTCAAGTTGAGAACGCCGGATATATTAAAAAAATTTGAAATATATACTGTACAAAAAAAAAACTAAAATTCACGGTTACATTATCGTGGCTTCTTAAGTGAGCAGTAAGGGGGAATAATCCTCTAAATCCAACAAATAGTCGAATACTTCATGAATAATTGTGGTTGATTTATGTTTCAATTGGAATTTATAAAATGTTGCAAACTTATTAAAAATCAAAACCACTGTCAGAAATCTTCATATTACTCGTTAGCTCTTTAGATGATATTTTAGCCACCATAATTATTTGATGATACCGAATTTGTGTAAACAACGATCTGAACATGGATACTTTCCTAAGTTATTTCGAATTTACTTACAACGAAAAAAAACATCAGATGTTCACCAATTTCAATGAAATGACACGCTTTAAACGTTATTCAAGATGTCATCGGGCGGAGGTTTGTCCATCAACTGCTAACGAGGTTACGCCTAAGGTAGAAGAACTTGCCTCAATAAACGATTTTCTCCCCTAGAACCTAAACCGAAGCAACAGTTACCACATACGCACACAGAATCGTGGCACAACAACGCTAAACTATCATATTCGGATGCCCTCTAGATTGACATAAAGTAAAGTAAGTCTCATACCCTTGATAAAGTTAAGATTTATAATATACTAAGCCTAATGGATCTGATGAGAATACTGGAGCCAGTTCCTTTTTTTCGGCCGCGTTTACTTTCCTAGATTTCTCTGGTATCCAATTATTTCAAGCTGGGTATATCTAGGAGAAATTTGGATTCGGAACGAGGCGAGTCTCGAACCCGTGCCCTCCGATTTAGTAGCCAAACACTTTAAAAACCCAAAAAAATAATAGAGCTATCCGTTTTAAAAATAAGTGGCCAGCAACGCAGATAGAGACGTACGATTAAAACTTATCGGAAAACAAAAGTTTTTCCTCGTTAGTTCTTTGTGGAATATTAAATTTTCGTAAAAAGTGACATTGCACATGGTGAATTCAGTTCCTTTGAGACTATTCAAAATTAGGTAGAATAGTATCTCAACTGACCTTAATTCTTTATAATTTACAGCCTACTTATTCTGGATTCAACGGAGGAGAAAAATTCTCTCGCTTCTTTGCAGTCTCATATAAAACTTATCCACATCTACTTGGCATACTGATCTTCGCTATTTACACGAACTATCGTTCCGATATATAATTATTCCTTTAGGTTACGCTTAACTGAATGGCTTTCATGGCGCAACATATTATGGACAAGAATGAAATGGAAGGCTTGTAAAGGTTGACAATTTCTATATGTAACATTATGAAAATAAGGAAAAATTTACATTACTGTGAGAAGCCCGGAATTTCCCCGGCTATTAATTTCGTTTTTCATTGCCTTTTCTCAGGCTTGTCAACTATGGACACAGCCGAGCGCAAGTGAAATTTTTGTATATTTTCAAAAGTGGGATTCGAACTTGTCCGAACGAAGCACCACTGCCTAACCGATTGCGCTACGGTAGTTGACTTGTGTATTATTTTTTCTTACTCGCTTTTATTAATAACGGAGAGTCATTCGAATGGATAGTATTCAAAACAGCGGGGAAATATAATTTTATAGTTATTCCCTCTTCTCTTCTAAAGAACCTACTCCACTGCAGCCGATCAAAACCACTAGCGAGAAACCTCTAACTACACCACTATATATGTCGTCTGCTCCACAGAGGCGTATCGTGGGTTTGTTTCTATACCGCACACATACCACTGGTGCGCACTAGTGTTAAACGTAGCGATTACATTTTCAGACGATATTTGTATTTTGGCTTCACGTGAAAATCCGTTATATCCGTCTACACTCATTCAAGAACTCCTAGGGAAACTCTATAGCAAAGTTTGACTATGTGAAAAGCTAACAAATTACTTTTGCGCAAAAGCTCCTGCCCACTTGTTAAACTGAATGATTCTATCACAAGTCTGTAATATAAAATACCTAGGTATAATTCGTTGTTTCACGTAGAACCTTGCTTGTGTGGCTGATGTAAGAAATAAAATTTATGCAAGAATATGTTTATTAAAAAACGTTTCGAGATACAGTCCGTCGTTAGATTATCTTGCAAACGTATATTTGATGGCCGTTTCTCCTATTTGAAAGTATGGGTTAACGAGTTCTATGTGGTCAAAGGCAACGTCAACAGAATCTAATAGTTATATTCGAAGATTTTTCATAGAATTCCTCTTTACTTCATTTCCAATAACGGGCTACGCAGTGATATACATATTCCATATGTTCAAGAATACCATGTAATACAACACAAACAGTTCTTGAAAAATTCTTGTAAAAGTTGCAAACCCGTGACGTCTACGGAAAGGATTAAGAAGAATCTAGTGTCGCGATGCGTTATAAGATAGATGACAATAATACTTCGGAGCTACTGTAAACATAAAATCGAGCTCTCGTTATCTGATCCGTGTAACTGACATTACCTCAGCGTAGATTTAAAATAAAACAAAAAATATACCTTCATTCGATTCACTTTGTATCTTAAACAGAAAAAAAAAAAAAAAGAACATTCAAACATAGTACCCAAAACACATTGAGATATTAACATTATTTACGGAAGAAAGAATTATAAACGGATACATCGCTGTTACCGCTTTTATTATAGAGCACATTTTTGGAGGGGAAACAAACGAACGAAATACTAAATAACTTCAAGTAAATTTACGATAAAAATTTAACATTACTAACCTTGGACCCATAATTGCCAACAGAGTTGAACTACTAACCGCTCCACTTGCTGAAAAACGAATAAAGAAATTTTAATTAAAATTCAAACATTACTTTATTTACCATCTGAATTTTTAAGGAAAGCTATTAAAGATTAAAAAGTATTTTAAACCACGCGCACCAAAAAAATATCCTATAATTTGTCCGATAGCTTTCATGGACTAAGGATTTTGCCAGACTGAATTAACAAATTCACGAGATAGTGAATACGTCAGAGTCAAAGCGAACCGCTTCCATAGACTGTCTCTTTTACCATTGTCGGTTATTGCATTTATTCGCTTATTTGCCATGTTAAATAGAAAATTTAATAAATTTCTTCGCAATATTTATATGGCGATTTTGGAATATTACGCAAACTAAAATACACTTTGCAAACTGAAAGACAAGCATAATGCGGCATTGCAACTTCCGTATTAGTGTGTTCATGCAAAACTCATAAATACTTTAATTGATCCGAAATAAATTTCAGCAGAGCTCGATTACTAGGTACTACATATGTGGCTATGTTTATGGCGGGAATGATACGAAAAGTCATGAAACGTTTTTGTATCGATTATACGTAACATTTAAAAATGGCACGGTGAGTTAAAATTGACTCTTCTATAAAAATTGTGAAAGACTATATGATCTACGAGTCCAGGGGGTGTCCTCAAGCTGAGGCTGAAGAATCGAATTTTACATATTCATGTATACGTATATATGCATATGAGTGTGTGTGTGTGTGTGTTGTTTACCGCTTACTAGCAATAGTAATGGTACGTCTTGAAAATAGATGAAGGTAAAGTTTATGGTTCACATCTAATTCAGTCACACCGCGTTAAATATCTTGGTTGTTTTTACTAAACTGCTCGAACGAAGGGAATCATGTTTTTTTTTTGCAATGAGCTGTACGTGAGATTCGGAAGATGCAGATCAAAAAACTATTTGAAATGCAGTGTGGCACTGTATCAAACCATTTTATTTGGGGGGGGGGCAGTCTACGGATTAACAGTAAGCGCTAAAAATTGGTTTCTGATGATGGTAAGTGTAAGCTTTGCGAAATGTTAAGTTTTCAAGGTTAAATTTTAGGTTTTAGGATTCGTTTTTTGAATCTACCATAAATGGTTTTCCTAATTGTATTCACCGTGTGAGTTTTAAACGTTTAATATTTAACTCTTCAACATGCTACCACTTCCGCATTTCATATAGTTAATCTTAGGTTTAAATACTTTTAACTGCTAACCGTCTTTAATTATATCCAATGTTTTATATTTTGTCTTCTTCCAGAAGGGACTATCTTTGACTTTCTGTTTAGCAGAGACGGATAATTTATACCAGGTTAAGGTATATTTTGTTTTCACGTCGATCTGGCTTGAAATGTATCCGTTTATTCGATCGTTTTCTTCCATATTCGCCAAATGATGATTTGTTCTGTAAAGAAAAAAAAAAAAAAATATATAGTTTACAATAAATCAAATGGTGAGAACAGATCAACTTTTTTAAAGTGCAAAACAAAGTAAATCAATATACGATGAAACATGTTCATTCAGTTAGCGGTAAAACGTGTGTTGTCTCTAGGCTAGTTTGTATTTGCAAGAAAAACAAGCTAAAATAAACGAATCGTGAAAAACACATCCAATATTAACAACCGGTTTCCAGTGGCCCATGGACACACAGCGCTGTCGGGATGTAAATATGAATGTATACGCGTGCGATATAGATTACCATAAAACTATCGATTGTGTACAACATGGAAAATTGATGGAAATTTTAGAGCGTATCCCTATAAACAGGGAGGACTTGCGCATAATAAGTCAGCTGTACTGGAAGCAAACTGCTGAGATACGAATGGAAAGCATAACATCGGAGGATATATAAATTAAAAAGGGAGCTGGACAGGAATGTTTTCTGTCTCCTCTGCTTTTCAATTTGTATGCAGAAGCAATATTGAAAGAACCGCTTGATGAGAATGACGAGATGATCAAGGGAAATGGAGTCACAGTTAATAATATACGGTACACGGATGACTGTCTCATTATAGCTGATAGTCAGGAAGAATTTAAAAAAATGATGAGCAAACTGATAGACTAGAGGAGAGCTTATGGGTTCGCTATCATCAACAGCTCTAAAACAAAAGTAATAGTGTTCTCTATGAAGCCTATGCAATGAGTAATAGAAGCGGATGCGACAAAAATAGAACAGGGGGTACTTTTCTCGACGATAGTTGCAGCTGTAAGAAAGAAATGCGATCGCGAATAGAGCAATCGAAAGCAGTGCTCATAAAAATAAAGAACCTGCTCAGCAGAAGGTAATTAAGTCTTGGATTACGTATTAGAATTCTGCAGTGCTACGTTTTCTCGGTCTTACTGTATGGCAACGAGAGTTGGACGTTGGATGCTATCTCAGAAAGAAGTACACAGACCTTTGAATTATATTCGTATAGGCGTATGCTGAATATTCCGTAGATCTTAAAAATTACTAATAAAGAAGTCCTCAAAAGAATCAATAAGCAGCCGGAATTATTAAATTTGATTAAGGAAATTAAACCAATATATCTAGGCCACATCGTGAGAGGCCAAAAATATGAGATTTTACGTCTCATTATGGAAGGAAAGCTTTTGGGCAAAATATTAAAAGGGTGCCAACAAAATTTGTGGACAAAGGATTTTCACCGTTGGTTCCGTTGTTCGCCCATGAAATGTTTAGATAACCCATATCAAGAAACGACATTGCTATGTTGATCGCCAACCTTCGTAACGGAGATGGCGGATGAAGAAGAAAAATCGATTCTGAACTTACGTCTGGTAGTGTTGTGACAAGTTAGACGATGTCGTGCTTCTTCGCGTTTATTCTTGTTCCAATTGGGTAAGAGCGTTCTATATTTTGTAATATTATCTATTCATTTGCGAAAGATAACGCGTTTACTTAATTCTGACATAGTACTTCTGAGAGAGTGCGTGTGTGTAGCGTATGTTATTCTGTTTACGAGTGTGCGAGTGGATTTGTCAGCGGTACCTCGTGTACAGTGCAGCTCGAATACGTGCGGTCGCAATGTACCGTGCGTATCGTGATAACAGTAAAATTGTCTTATCACTAAAATGAGCCAGACGGCGGCTCAACAGAGCCGTTCGAATAAATCTGCTGTCTCTGTCTTAAAACCGCCCGTTATTAAACTTAATACGAATGTCTCGAACAGCAGCTCATCTCTAGCGAGCTCGTCTTCTCACTCCTCAGTCATTACCGCTACTACCACCACAGACTCTACTAGTACTGCTATTGCTAGTATTATTGCTAACCCTGGTACTAATACAGACACTAGTAATATTAATGATAACAATCGGGCTACCGCTGTTAATGTCATTCCTCCAGACCTGCCTGAAGCCTCTGCATATAAAAATGTAGATAACGGTGTTTCGCCGATACACATGTCGCTTAATAAAAACGACCAACGATGGAATATTGTTCCTTCGAAACGCAAGCGGCCACAAAATAAATCGACTAGTTCCTCTGATACGCCGCCGGTTGTCAACACAAAACGGAACATTTTTCAATTTCTCACAGTAGAAGATGATAATGACGAATCCGATAATTGTAGTAATGTTGATAAGAACATGATGCAGCTAGACAATACTAGTTTTAATGATGATTCTGGTACTGTAAATAATAATATGAAACATTTAAATAATGATAAACCGAATAAACCGTTTACGAAACCTCCACCAGTCATGGTCAAAAATATAAATAACTTCAATGCATTTAGGAGGTTTTTATTAGGCGTACCCGACATTGACTTTTCTTTAAAGTCGACTTTAACCGGTGTTACTATTAACCCGGCTAATTCATCTAGCTATCGGAATATTATTAAATCATTAACTAACAATAAATATTTTTTTTACACTTATTCGTTAGCGGAAGATAAACCTTTTAGGGTTGTGCTAAAGAATCTTCACTAGACCACTGACCTTAATGACATAAAAAACGCTATAGAGGAAAAAAGTTTTGATGTTATTAGAATCATTAATATACTTTTTTTTTTTTTTTTTTTTTTGCATACCGACTCATAGGTCATCAACGCAAGTGATCATTAGTTATTTTAAGTGTCCTAGATAACGGCGCATCCCAACAGATGAAGCCGCTAGTCATAGATTAGTTTTCCATTTTTTTTTTTTTTTTTGAGCGTTTTGGTATTATTTTTAATATTAATAATGAGCGGTAAGCGCATCTCTGCATTGTTTTTTCTTTAGTCGTCTGACGGGATTGTCAGGAAGACCGGTAGTTTTCATACGCGATATTAATGGGTTTAAATTATAGCTGAATGCCGCATGCATTTTGGTATATTGCTGTTTGTATATCGCCAACACTGAAGGAACGTTGAGATCATTCTCGATTATAGTATTACGAACATAATAAGGCGCATTGGTTATTATGCTCAGTATCTTCGACTGGAACGACTGTATTTTTTTGAGATGCGTTTTTGCGGCTGATCCATATATTTCTAAACCGTATTTCCAGACAGTATGATGGTGTTATACAATAACATTTTATTGTTCAGACTGAGTTTGGATTTTCTTCCTATTAGTGGATATAATTGTCTCAGTAGCGACTTCAATTTTTTCTTTGTATTAATTACATGCAGATTCCATACTAAGCGTTTGTCAAAGGTTAATCCCAAATATTTAACTGATTGTATCTGCGGTATTTTACAGCTGTTATAAGTAACTGGAGGACATGTTTCTTGGTTATTTGTGAACGTGATATGTGAAGATTTTTGTTCATTAATTTCGATCCTCCAGTTGAGAGCCCAATTTTGTAGTAACGATAAATGATGTTGAATGTACCTTGAAGCTTCATGACGATCTTCGTGCGCAGCTAGTATAGCAATGTCATCCGCAAATGAAGCTTGTAATGTAAACATTGTAGTCGGTAGGTCAGCTGTATAGATGTTATAAAGAAGCGGGCCAAGAACGCTCCCTTGAGGTACCGATGCTAATATCTGACGCTCGCTGGACAAGACGCCATTTATTTTTATTTGAAATGATCTACCGCCTAAATAAGACCTCAGCAGATGATATATTTCAATCGGGAAAATCTTCTGGGCTTTGTATAGCAAACCGTCGTGCCAAACACGATCAAAAGCTTTGGCTACATCAAGGAACACTGCCGAGCAATACATTCCACGCTGTAAGACTGACTCAATTGCATCAACGAGCCTGTGACATTGATGAATAGCTGAATGCTTTGGTCTGAACCCGAACTGATGATTTGGAAGATAGGCATTTGCCATATTAAAAAGAAGTGGTTGAATTAATTTTTCGAACACTTTTCCAAATGTATCCAGTAAACTTATCGGTCTATAGGATGAGACATCTGTAACTGGCTTCAAAGGTTTATGGATAAGTATAGTTACCGATTTTTTCCATCTAGTCGGAAAGTACGATAGCCGGAGCATAGAATTGTATATATATAAAAGTAGTAAAGATCCTCTTTTTGGTAGATGCTTCAAGATATCATTTGTTATTCCATCTTCTCCCGGAGCTTTATTATTTCGCAAACTTTGGATGCACGTACGAAGCTGATTTGGTGTAATATATGTGTAATTTTGACAATACTGCATGACGTTATTGTTACACTGTATAACTTCCTGCGTGTGTTGTGGATTTTCCATAGGAGGAGGTTGAAATATATTTTCGAGATAGTCGGCAAAAGTATTAACCTTTTCGTCATCTGTTCTGGCCCACATTGTATTTGTTTTTTTAATATGATAAGATGGAACACATTTCTTTGTTAGTACTTTCGCTGCTTTCCAGATTGAGCCATCGGCATTAGTTAGGGTGGAAAGGTAATGAGTATAACGCTCATTTTTGTAGTGTGCTATGGTTTTCGTTAGTTGGCTGCAAAATTCCCGGTATGTTTGGTAATTTGATGGGTATCTATTATGTTGCCATTTTTTGCGCGCTTTTCTTCTTTTGGCAATTAGCTCACGTATTTCAGTGGGCAATATACTGCTAGTGTTAGCACTGGACTTTGCAGGTCGTGTTGATTGCCTAGCGCAATCCTGTATTATATCGGTTAGATAATTAACGGCAGTATCAATATCGTGCTGTGATTTTAGTTTTACATTTAAGTTCACTTGGTTATCTATTATATTCTCAAATTTGTTCCAATCAGTAGATTTATTTGTTAATCGACTGTCTAGTTTTGTATGTAGCGGAATTGTGTCTAGGACTTGTAAGACTGGTACGTGATCAGATGACAAGTCTGCGATTGTACAGCAGTTGTTGTGTAGATTATTTAATCCTTTATTGAAATAAAAGTCTAGCACATCTGGCAGTCGGTTGGTATGCTTTGGCCAGTAGGTAGGTGTAAATGGTGAAACAACATCGAGGCGTAGCCCTCTATTCAGCTGGAAGAGTTGCGCTCCACGTTTATTTGGAACTCTTGATCCCCAGTGAGGGTGTTTTGCGTTGTAGTCACCTCCACAAATGAATTTGCTGCCTTGGCGATGAAATAGTTCCGTGAGTTCCTGATTCGGTATGTAATACCTTGGGTGGCAATAAACCGATGTGACAGTTACTGTTTCATTAAAAGTCGTTTTTATTTTAATTGCAACGGCTTGGTAGGCCTCTGTTCGGCGAACGAAGTGTAGATGATGGTCAATGCTCTTTTTGCAACACCTCCCATTGCTGTACCAGAAGGGTGTGTTCCCTGATAGCATCTGTAATTTAGTAACTCAAGGCTCGCTGGATGAACGACATGAGTTTCCGTTAGTAGGGCAATATCGATTCTTTTGGTCTGTAAGAAGTACTGTAGTTCATGTTTCTTCTGTTGAATCCCATTAGCATTCCATAATACTACTGTTAATGAATTTGTACTTATAGGGCTCAAATTCATAATAATTTGTCCATAAGTTTAGTTAACATGGATATTAATGGTGATAGTAAATTTCGAAATTCATTAAGAAAGGAAGTTATGTTGTGGAGCATTGTTATTGTATACTACTGATGATGCAGACGGAGGAAAAGACGAGGTATATTTTTTAGCAGCATTGGAGTACGAAGTTGATGGTAATTGCTTATGGATGGGTGGAAACGTGCTGGTGTCCGCCAAATTAAATGATGAAGCTTCGAGAGTTCTACTTATTGCACTCTGTTTAAATTTTTTACTATATTCTTGTTGGTAATATTCACATCCTTTATAGTTGGCAGGGTGTTCGCCACGACAGAAAAGACATATCGGTTTTTCTTCGGATGTTTTAGGACAGTCAGCGGTTATGTGTTTACCGCTGCATTTCACACATCGAGGTGGAAGATTACAATAAGTTTTCGTGTGTCCAAAATTTTGACAACGCATGCACTGGAGTAATTGCCTAGTTACTCGCGGTTCTTCAATTATTACGACTGTATGTAATAAATGTTTTAATTTAAAAATTTCTGAATTTTTTGAAGATTTGTTGAGATCTACAAAGAACACCGGTAGCGGAGATTTTGTTCTTCTGCTTATTATGTTGGATACAGAACGAACAGAGAAACCTAGATTTTGTAATGCTTGCGTGATTTCTTCGCAACTAGTTGTATGATGAAGATTTTTTAAAATGACACGAAAAGCTCTATCTTCTGATAGTTGAAAAGTATAAAATTTGTATTGATTTTGTTGGAGGGCTTTTGTCAGTGCGCGATAACAAGCTGGCGAGCTTGGTTTTATAGTAATACCGGTGTTTGTTGATTTCAATGTAAATTTGACATTTGTCAAACTTATTAAAGACTTGGTGAATGCTGTATAATTTTTAACGTCTTTTACTAAAATCGGCGGAGGCGTCGTAAATTTGTTAGTCGGTGGCGATGAGTTTCGTTTCTGTTTATCGTTACCATCAGCGTTGTTCGATGTCTGGTTATCGAGTGGCATCGCGTTTGCATCTGCTGTTTCATTATCTCCGTCTGTGTTTTCGTGGTTGTCGTCATCGTTTAAGTACATAAACGGTTGATACCGATTTCTGGTTTTTAGCTTCGGAGCCGTTGAGCGTTTAAATTCACTCGATGTATGCGGCGGCGAGGAAGGAGAAAACTGCCAGTATTGTTGGCCTTGTCTACATTGCGTAGAGTTATAACGTTGTCATTGTTAGTATCATTTTTGTTAAATGACGGAACAAGCATGTTAGTAGTAATAATTGAATCGATCTTACCGGCATTTAGCGATGAGAGTTGGTTACTGGTGTTAGTGGTACTGGTCGAAAGATCTGAGCGTTCGTTATTTATCGCTTGGGCGGGTAAACCCGGACCATTCGAACTTAACATTACCCGGCGAGATCCCGGCGCCGAACGAGAAAACGACGATAAACAATCGGACTAATAATTATTATACGATAGGAATAATAAAAGAACGCAGTGTAACACGTCTAAATCTCTCGGTTATCGAGAAAGGCCCATTAATATACTAAAACATAAAACAAAACAACCTCTCCCAATGTTCTTCGTTGACCTAAAATCTTCACATAAGAATGAAGAAATCTTTAAAATAAACAGACTCTTAAATACTGTGGTTAGCTTTGAAGAACCACGAAAAGACTTTGGTTTAAAGCAGTGTAAGTGCTGTCAATTATTCGGCCATACAGCGAACTATTGTAACTTACCGAATCGATGTGTCAAGTGCGCAGGTAGGCATGAGACAAATAAATGCACTAAAAATTCGGAAGACCCTGCAAAATGTGCTTTGTGTGAAGGCAATCACCCCGCGAGTTATAGGGGATGCCTGATCTATAAAGAACAAATACAATATTACAACAAAACTAGTAAAAAATATCAACCAGAATTAACTGGTTATAATATATCGCCGCAACCTAGAACAGATTTTTCATCGACACGGAATAACACTGAAACTTATGCTAACAAAGTTAAATCTTTTTCGCATAATATAAACAACTCTAATAATAGAAGTACATATGATAAATCGTATAATATCAGTGATAATAATAATAATAATAATAGTAATAATAATAATAATAATAACAATAAAGAATGAATAGATAGTAAGGATAATAATAATATCTCTGAATTATTAACATCATTCTTAACCGAATTTAAATCCCTACTAAATCCGTTAATCTCTTTGTTAACCAAAGTTATAGATCGACTTCTCCCTTAAATGGCAAATAATCCCAGTTTTATAACTCAACGATCATTCGTAATAATGTTGTGGAATGCCAATGGAATTACACAAAGAAAAAACGAACTTGAAATATTTTTGAACCAAAATGTGATCGATGTCGCACTAATATGCGAAACTCATTTAATTCATTCAAGCAGCTTTAAAATGCCGGGATATGTAACATATACAGCAAATCATCCAGATGGAACCGCGCATGGCGGCTCAATGATCTTGGTAAAAAAGTCATATATACAGCATATGCGTCTATCTCATGGTTCATATGCGTATCAGCTAGTTGCGGTTAACATTCGAACTGACAAAGATTTTATAACAATAGCTGCCATTTATCGTCATCCTGGTCTCCATATTCCAGATAGTGAATTTAGTGCTATATTTAGAAATCTTGGAAAAAGTTTTATCTGTGGGGGAGACTATAACGCTAAAAGTCGAACTTGGGGATCAAGGATCACAAATAAAGCAGGGCGGATACTAGATAAAACACTGCGTAATAATTCGCTGTCCGTTCTCTCTCCCACGTCCCCCACTTATTGGCCGGAACATGCAAATCGAACACCTGATATCCTAGATTTCTTTATTATACGAGGCCTACAAAGGTATCATAAAAAATGCGAGACAGTAGTCGATCTCTCTTCTGACCATGTTCCGGTTATTTCAATCCTGGATATTAACCCCATAGTCAAGCCCACGCAGCATAAACTGCATAATTACTCGACGGATTGGGAATATTTTGCAACTGCAATGGAAAATGGCACTGACCTGAAGATCAGTTTAAAAACCAAGGACGACATCGAAGCAGCGGTAGATGATATAACGGACCTAATACAGACAACATGTAGAAGTTCTACCACATTTGAAACAGTACATAGTAACCAAAATAAATATGTTCCAGCGGAAATCAGGAAGTTAATAAAAGCTACTCGGGCAGCAAGGAGAAGATGGCAACAGAACCGCTATCCGGCATTAAAAGCTACATACAACAATCTCCGTTACAAGTTAAGAGAAGAAATTAAGAGATATAAAGAAAAAACATACGGTAGTTACTTGGAAACTCTAGATAAACAGGATGGATCCTTATGGAAGGCAACCAAAAGAATACTGCGGCAATCTTCAGAGACTCACAACATTCGGATGCAAGACGGTAGTTGGGCTAGAACAGATAAACAGAAAGCAGACGCATTCGCTTCGTATTTAGAGGCTACGTTCATGCCTCACGGAAACAATGATTCAGAACATATTAACGTTATACAACGTTATCTAGAGCAACCACTACAGCTTAGCCTTCCCACCAGGCCATTCTCTCCAAATGAGGTATACAAATGTCTCAAAAAAGCTCCTCTAAGGAAATCTCCTGGACTCGATGGAGTAACGGGAGAAATTCTAATTCACCTGCCCAAAAAATCTGCCACTCTTCTCTGTTTTATATTTAACGCCATCCTACGAATAGGTCACTATCCGAAATCATGGAAAAAATCTAAAATAATTATGATACCAAAACCCTTGAAACCGTTGTCTCTCCTATCATCCTATAGACCAATCAGTCTGCTAAATACTCTCTCAAAAGTTTTCGAGAAATTAATCCTACAAAGAATAATTCCAGTAATTGAAAATGAAAAATTGATACCAGTACATCAATTTGGTTTTCGAACACAGCATTCTACCATACAACAGTGCCATAGACTAGTGGATGCCACATCATCAGTGCTTGAAAAGGGAGAGGTATGCTCTGCGGTCTTTCTGGACGTCGCCCAGGCGTTTGACCGGGTTTGGCATACTGGGCTTTTATATAAACTCAAACAAATACTACCACCGGACTTATACTTATTTTTTCAGTCCTATCTATTAAATAGGTCATTTATAGTAAATGTCAATGGTTCAATGTCTACGGAAGGTATGGTATCGGCCTCTGTTCCGCAGGGTAGCCTCCTTGGCCCGATTCTATACTCCATCTATACGGCTGACCTTCCTGTATCAAATCAGACAATTCTGGCCACATTTGCTGATGATATAGCAATACTGTCCTCAGATACTAATTGTACATATGCGAATAATGCAGTTCAGGACCATTTAAACAGGATAATGATCTGGACCAAAAAATGGGGAATTAAATTTAGTGAGGAAAAATGTCAGCACTTAACCTTCACGAACAGATACGTTACATGCCCTAAATTACAAATAAACAATGTAGAGCTCAAACAGGTAGACACAGTCAAGTATCTAGGCATGTAGCTTGACCGTCGCCTTACGTGGCGCTTCCACGTTGCACAAATACGGAGAAAGCTAATCGCACACACTAAAAAACTATCCTCGCTGATAGGCAATAAATCTAAATTAAGTATAAGGTTAAAAAGATCTATCTACTTGATGATTATAGCTCCGGTGTGGAGGTATGGCCTAGAACTATATGGAAATACAAGTAGAAGTAACCTTGCTCGTATTCAGAGTCAGCAGTCCATTATCCTCCGAGGGATTGCAGCAGCACCAAAATATGTTTCAAACCTAACTCTCCATCGAGATCTGCATGTTCCTTTTGTTAAATCAGTTCATACTCAACAGTACAGCAAATTTTTTGAAAATCTAAATCTACATCCCAATCCTAAAGTTAGTAGCATGTTTATAAATACTCTTCCGGGTAATCCGAGAAGAAGGTTAAAGAGAAGGAAGTGGTGTCGTGACGCTCTTCCCATAACTTAAGAGCATTTAGTTTTAAATACGTTAGCATCAGTTGACTCGAAACTTTTATCAAGTATTTACTTCACCGGACTCTGTTGTCCGACCAAACAGCAACGGTTACTATGGGATCCAGGTCATCTGACCCAAATAAACATGACATGTATGGGTCACTCTTAACTTAGTGATTGCCATGGTGTTCGAGTTTTTGTCAGATATCATAAGAAGTAGACTTGCTACGTATGGATAACGTTCCATAAGGCGATTGCTGTGGTGCTCGCACTCTTGCACACTAAATGCGTGCCGAGCTTTTATGAAATACACTAAATAGCACTGTTATCATGCGGATTGTGCTCTAAATATTACATTGTACACGCTGCTGTACTAATCTCATGTTGTTTTCTCTTAAAATCCATCCCATTCGCTTTTTATATCCTAAGGGCCATATGGTCAAAATTGTGCTGTACTGCTTATGTCGCTTTTCGTCCTTCTCTAGACTTTGTACCCCTTTTTATAAGTTGTAGTGAACTATTCTAAGCCAAACCCCTCACTGGAGGGCTTTGGATTGGTCACATTTCTATCATCATAATACATATATTAAAATTAATACTGGCGCTGTTTGTGGTCCCTCGACTGGTACAGTGGGGAAAAAAAAAAAAAAAAAAAACTTTCGTCTAGGACCGGAAAATCTCTTGAAACAGTGCAACTCCCCTACATGTTATGCGTTCCGTAAACATCCGGTACTTCCCACCTGACCGTACTTGTTGCTGAAAGTAATCGTGCTCGAGCCATCGAATGCGTTACATTGTACTCTGATGTTTTAGTTTCAAAAAGAAAGATAAAATCTGATATCGTGTACTGTTAGAAGCGGCCTTTGAAACTTCAAGAATACTTTTATCTTTAATTAGTTTTACACTATTATCATATTCTGGAGCATCTGTATGAAATACCTTTTTTTTTTTTTTTTTTTTTTTTTGTAATATAATTATGACATTTTTTTAAAGCTTCTCTGTGTGTATTTTTCTTTGAATTATTTTTCTATTGTTTACACATCAATTCTCTTTCTCGTATTAGTTTTGAAATATTTTTATCAATTCAGTTTGTATTGCGATTTGTTTTTTTTCTTTTATTTAATTTTTTAACACGCCAACAGTGAAACTTACCTAACGCAGAGAATTGTACATTATTATAAGGAAAAGATTAGAAATTGAGAAGATAATAGAGGCTAACAAAATAATTATATTGAAAGAGGGGATTGTAAGAATGGCGTGGGTACTATAAGGAGTAGGGACGCCAAGGCGCAAAAGACTATAATACAAGGTAGCACGTTCGGAGGAAATAAAGGGGCATTCGAACAAGACGTGATTCACATCGCAGGTATAATTAAGCTCTGGAAGGTCATAGAGACACAAAGGTGATTGAACAAGAGAAAAGCGAAAAAAAGAAGCCGGAAGCAAACTATGATTGAACCGCAGGCGAACTATAGAGGAAATAATTGAACGGTTAAGGTAGAGGAAAAGATTAAGCCAGAGAAGAAAGAAAGGAAATGGATGTATAGAAAGGTAAAACGATGGAGGATTGGTAAAGAATAAAGGATAGAATTCGGTCCAGAAATCGTGATGGGAGCGATAAGAGAAACAGTAGAGAGTTTGAGCAGGAAATCTACTGATGAATAGACCATTGATCACCGCCGAACGTGCCGACGAGTTAACTAACTCGTTGCCAGGAATTCCGCAATGACCAGGAATCTATAGTAGATCAATTACATGCAAATAAATTAGAAATTAAGAAGCGAATTTGAAGAATAATTGGATCAGTGGCATGCGTAGAAAGGGGGAGGAGGTAGCTAATTTTCGATTGCGAGGATTGAAGGAATCTAGACATGTTGTTTGTCGAGGATATATAGGACTACCTACAAGATAGCCATGGATTCGGCACGAAAAATAGAGCAAAAGGAGAACAACTGAAAGTATTCGGAATAGGTAGGCGCGAGGATAATGAACGCAGCCCCAACGCCAGCATTATGCTTTGAACCATCCGTGTAGATAATTGTATGGAAAGCATAATGTGTTCTAGAGCATCTATATAAAATACGCGATGATACCCTTTGTTTTTTGTTTTTTTTTGTAATATAATTTTGACGTTTTTTTTTAAGTTTTTCTGTGTGTATTTTTCTTTGAATTATTTTTCCACTAATTAATTCTCCTTCTCGTATTAGTTTGAAAATATTTTTATTAATCTAGTTTGTTCTGCGGTTTATTATTATTTTATTTATTTTTATATACCTCTCCATCTTGGTTAGACTCCGGGCCATGTCTAATATCTAGACTATTACGGCCCAAGAGTCTCCGGTTACAGGACTGCTCTTAATCCATTGTCCCTGACGAATTGAAAAACTGCCCTCTAGTTCACTTCTGAATTCGAGAGGACATGGCTGTGATTATCAAATCCGTGTCTCATTCTGAAGAATTGGAATATAGGGAAATTTATGAGAATATGATCAACCGCCGGTGGCTCTTGTGCGCGGCACAAGGGACAAGTGGTTGGAGGGCGGTCACCCTCCAACAAATATTCGCTGGATAATCGCCTGACATAAGCGGTTGAGCGCACGATAATATACTCGTAAGGTCCCCTGGGGGACCACCATGGCTCTAAGTCTGGCGGTGGGACGGGGTGGAGATGCGTTCTTGGTTCTACTGCTCCATTATTTGACTTTGTATCGCATCTTATATTTGAGTGGGCCCAAGGAAGTTTTGTGGATTGGGGACTGTAATGATTGAGTGAACTGCTGTGTCCGCCTTTTCATTCCCTCGGATTCCAGCATGACTTGGGACCCAAAACATGATTAAACTATAACCCTTTGACTGAGACTCCGTGATGAGTGTCAGGACTTGGTTTGTTAACCCTTTCCCCGGGGTTCCACCTCACATCATCTTAGCCGCCACCAATGAGACTCTTATCAATAGTATGGCACGGATTGGCTCTGTGGACACCAGGATCATTTCCAGATAAAAGCGTGTTACGCATAATTTGGCATCTAGAATTGAACAGTAATCGCTCGGACAGATGGTTGTCATTGCTCCCTTCACTTCGAAGGTACAAGTGATTGGTGACATCCCTTTGACGGTTGCTACTTTTGCTCCGTCTGTATAACTTTGGATGGCGCTGAAGTTATACTTTTGCAGAACCGATAGGTTAATTGCTACATGCTCGAGTTGCCACAAATGTAACGAACTGGTGACTGCCGCCTGGCATTCTACGGGGTCATTGACATTGGCATTCGGGAGTAGCTTGGTGAGATTCGGTAGCGGGTCGTTTGTGAATTCGAGTAAGGGGGTTTCGGGATGGGTATAAAGCATCTTTAGGAATGGGATATTGCACCGCAGGGTATGCAATGAACGATCGAATTTCAGCGGAGTGCTCGTCAGTGTACAGATACTCCTACACAGTGTTGCATGATGGGCTCCCAAGATGATTTGTAGGATGGCATCCGGTTTTTTCAGGTTACTTAGAGAAGCTGAGGAGTACACCTGGCAGCCATAATTTATTTTACTTCGAAATGAGTAGGACCGGTTGGCGGAAGAAGGGCATAGTCGTTTTTAACGAGAATATCCGTTATGGCCGAGCCATGGTGATTTGTTGAAGCCGATCCTCAAATCGGAGAGTGGGCATTAAAGTCTCCTAAAATTATTGAAGGAGAAGTAAGTTGCTTTGCAGTGGCACATAGCTGTGTATAGCTGTGGCATTTTGCTGCACGGTGGGTAAGTAGAAATTGCATACGGATATCGCACTACTAGAAAATCCCGGTATTAAGGCAGATATCGCTAACGCTTGAAGAGGCGTCGATATTGTTATCATCTGAGCTGGGATAGAGACGTGCACGGGTGTTGCCACGCCCCCACAAGCTCGGTTATTTAAAGTGTATTGCCTCTGAAAGGTGATATAGTTTGCGAAAATAGGATCTAGGGGAGATGAGAGATGAGTTTCTTGCAAACAGATGACCGCAGGGTTATGAGTTGCGATTAGATGTTCTAAACACTAATTTGAAACAATTATTTAATTTATCAAATACTCCGACGCGTTTCGAAGACAAAGCTTCATGATCACTTGAGTTATTATAATATATATAAAAAAAAGAAATTATATATTATAATAACTCCCGTGATCATGAAACTTTGTCTTCGAATCGCGTCGGGGTATTTGATAAATTAAATAATTGTTTCAAATTCGTGTTTAAAATTAATTACTGTACAACATCCTAGAAACAATAAGTAAAATAAATAGATATAGATGTTCTAGTTCCATTTTATTGTTGTAGAGGCCTCTGCAGTTCCACTGCAGTATGGTGTACTTACTTCGCATTCCTGAAGACGTTATTTGAACTCCTATAACTTAGTGAACGTGCTTTTGCATGGGAATGTTGAAACTCCAATTAGTTTGGTCTGGGAACTGAGGTTATCGTCTGTTATGTTCTTCGATTCAGAGGGCGTAGGTTTCACATTCGTTATAATGCGCGAGCATCTGTTTTCGACTCTCCCACTCCCAAGATAGGTGTCTTCACCTGGGATAACATGTGCAATAATCCGTCTGTGTCCTGTGTGAATTTCTGAGCGTACTTAAGTTAGCTGGACGGCGTACTGATACGCTTCATGTACTTTTAGAAGTCGTTGTATTTAAGAATGAAGGGTACCTGGTTTTCTTAGAAAAGGTGCTTTGCTCCTGCTACAATTTCATCAATATCTGCCCTCTTCTTTTGCACCGTGGGTTCTTCAGATGTTCCTATCTGCGCATTAGAGGGTAGATGTTCAATTGGTATTTCTGCGTTAGATATGTATGTAGTTTGTTCTGGGCGCCCCTCTGGGATGTAATTTTGGTTCTCCAGAATGATCCGTTTTGGAACAGAATGTGTAGGAAATGTAGACTCTTGTGCTTCTATTTGACATTCAGGTGTTTTGGGATGTGGCCATTTGAAAACCGGGTTTGTTCTCTCGCTGTCTTCCTGTTGGCAGTTGGTTTGGTTCACTGGAGTAGTCATTTGGTGATCCGGCCGCTGGCCCGGTGTTTGATGAAGACTAGTCACGCTTGTCTGGGTTTGTTGTTTTCGAGCATCTTGATAGAAACTATTTTTAGTCACCTCCGGAAGGGGGCTTTCTGTTTGAACTCCACTAAGGATGTCTGAGGGCGAAAATTCGGTGATCTCTGCTGTTATAGCTTATAAAGAAGGACTCTGGTATGTTCGTACAGCCAGTGTGTTCGATATGAAGTTGACGTCGCCAGCTTAAGACGTGACCATATTCGGCACCATGGGATTTACCTGGAGGATTGGTATCTGCGACAGGTGTTTTATTGCAAGGTTACCGCTAAGGTACTGCAAGAGTTTGTTATTCGGAATAGTGAGGGATACATTTGACAACGCCAACTTATTTAAGTTGGGTTCCGTAATCTGCGCGCAGCAACTGCTTGTCCTCCGAGATAAATCGTTCCCCCTTTGGCAAACAGTGAATTAGTTACTTCGATTGAACTTAAGAACATCATTACTCTGTATCGGCTAATTCTTAATCCGGCTAGAATGTTTGATGCGCTTCCTATCTGCTCTTTCAGCGCTACTAAATACTCTCTTATGGTGTGTGAAGCGATGTATCGAAATATAATTCCCTGCTCGTCTCTTATCAGTTAAACATTCGTTATTGGACTATTCTATTAGTAGCGGGGGAAGGTGCTTTGTTTGTCGATTTTAACTTTTCAGAAAAGGATGATAAGAGTGGCTCTGTTTTTCCAGGCTGAGAAATATCACGCCGAGTAGCGCCGGGTAGCGCCGGGAAGCGCCGGGAAGCGCCGGGAAACGCCGGGAAACGCCAAGAATTGGTTATTAACAATTATCAGCTTTCGGAGACATCGAGAAATCTATTCGTTTTGTTATCAGTAGTAGATGTAGCTTTACCCGAATCAGCGGCTGGCTGCGTGAGTGTGTTAGTGGTGGCAGTCGGTTGTGCGTGTTGATTTGAATTAACAACGTTCGTCTTACCTGCGTTGCTGCTGTTAACGATGTTACGGGAAGTTTTTGTCGCAGCGGTCGTCGGAGCATCGTAGCAGTGGCTATGGTGAGAGTTTAGTTGCGATGAGACTGCGCGCTGGACCGCCCTGTCGCCGAAGTTTTCTGCGTCAATTACGATAATATACACAATATAAACTATTTGAACGCGATAAACGCAGAACTGAACTTGATTTTATATATGACTGGGTTTATGTTTCCTAT
Organism: Icerya purchasi; assembly: GCA_039619475.1. Lineage (NCBI taxonomy): Eukaryota > Metazoa > Arthropoda > Insecta > Hemiptera > Monophlebidae > Icerya > Icerya purchasi. Next base: position 353,170,168 of record CM077115.1, read on the forward strand.
GTTTAGTTTCATTTTCTATTTCTTTGTTGGTAAATTATATTTTATTAAATTCTTGAACTTCAACGTTAACGATATTCAAAATTTATTCCATTTTATATCATTTACCTATTCACGAATATTTTTTTCAGTATACTCTTGTTTAAGCCATTTATCACCCCACATTTCCGTTTCCAAAGTTTAACGTACGGCATCATACCGATATAATGGTCTGACATTTTACAGTCTATTACTCTTGATAAAATTAATGTTTCATTATTTCTTTTATACATATACACATATACCGGTTAATTTATTTTTTCAAATTCTTTACTCGTAAATATCGATATATTTATCGTGTTATAACGAATTGTTTACTTCCATTATCTCTAATAATAGTGTTTGTCAGATCTTACCGCTGGTCTATATAATAACGTTTACGCAGATTATACTATTTTTATTTTTAATTTTGTGCCATTAGAAACACCTCAAAATTTAACAAATAATTTCTTACTGATTTGCTTACTGAGATCTATAAATTACAGAATTGCGTTTTATTTTATTATCTTTCCTGATTAATTCATTATAACGGAATTAGTATCATTTTTGTTCATTAAGAATTCATATTTATTCTCTGCGTATGTAATTATTCTTTTATTTCGATTTTTTTGTTTTTGGAAGCATATCTCATTATAATTTACAATATTGTAAATACTCGCCTCTATTATATCAATACTTTTTTCAGTAAAAGTAATTGTGCTGAACCGAATTTTATTCCTGTAAACTAACGGCTCATTGCGAATACATTTTAATTTGTGCTATTAGTATTTTTCTCATTTATTCCGTATATTCATATCCAGGGCCATTCTTTTTAATGAATCTGAATTCTATTTTATAGTGATTTTTCGAGAACAACTTTGCCAATTCCTTCGGTAAACAAGTCGGCAAATTTTGCATAAGAAACCGTATAACAGAATACCATTTTAATATTGTTCTTATTCGAAAGAGTGATTTTATTTCAATTATAATAATAAAGCAACGATAATAATAATAATAATATACCCGACGCTAAAATCTAACATGAAAACTTGCGAAACAGCTAGTGAATATAGCGCGCGCACCTCTTATCCTATAACTTAGATATGAATAAATTTATTGGATAAGGCTTTGATGGTTAAGCGCCCGATTACAAGGCCTGAGAAGAATAAAGGCAAGAATATACCCGCCGAGAGCGCAGTTCGTACACTGTATAGCTCACGTTCTCAACTTAATCCCAGCGCATTCATGCGAGATAAGGACCATAAACAGTGCAATAAACTTTTTTCGTCAATCTTCCACTTCGAGACTCCCTTTTGAAGAAATTTGCTGATCAGATTAATTCATCCCATTCAAAGCTTATATGTTTTTGTGAGGTGCGATGGACCGAAAAATATGCGCATATAGAATGGTGTTTGCACATATGACTTCCGCGGTACGCGCAACACTTGAAGTACTGCAATAAATTGTTGGTCGGCATGTCGCCACTCAAGCATACCAACTGCAAACCGCCATAGGAAATAGCCAGTTTGTTATATCGCTAGTTATATTAGAAAAAATATCTCATATACAACAAGCCTAATCCAAGCAATGAATATGTTAAAATCGATTTGACGAACACTTACAATTATGCAAAAAAACATGTAAAAAAGACATTGCAAAATATTTGGAATGAAAGTCAATTCTCAGTCTTTTTCGAGCAAGCAAAACAGATGAGTTGTTCAAATGATATAGTTGTTCCAAGAACGAACAGAGGACAAACCCAGCAATGTACCAGGAAAAGATGCCGAAATGTATTTTACCCCCTTACTAACCATTTCATTACAAAACTAAATGTCCGCTTTCAATTGTACGAAGAAACGATCAAACCGATTCGAATACTTCTAGCCGAAAAATAATAACTGTAGCATACAAGAAAAATTGAAAAACACAACACAAACATTTCTCGGTGAAAATGAAGGCACGAATATGAAACATGGCACAATCACTGGAAATCTGCTACGCGAAAACCTGGCATTGCAGTAGAAACTATTGATCATTTGTTTTTCCCTTTGATAAACAAGCTTCTTATGATATTAGCCGCTGCTCCAGTGTCCACTGCGGCCTGAAAAAGATGTTTCCCCACCGCCCGAAAAAGGTTAAAAATCTATATTAGAAATGGAATGAGAAAGCACTAGTATTACTCTTACGAGGGTTCACCGTGACCTGGCGGTCAAACTGGATTCCAAAGAAATTTCAAATAAGTTGGCAATAAGACAATTTAAAATTTTAAATTACACTCTTAATATATCATTATAATAATATTATTGTATAAAAATATAAGCAAAGAATGAAATAAGATTGTATTATTTGATGTAATAAATAATAATATAGATAACATTGACTTATTGTTTTATTTTACTTAAAAAACGGTTAGGAAAATTTCAAATTTGAACCCTCATTATTGAAAAGTTATATACACGTCCGTGATTCAATATATATGAAAGATCAACAAAATACTACAAAAAACAAAATGAAAATGTATAATCGTAATGTTTACATGTTATGATTGTTGTGAATTTATTGGTTAATCAAAAAAAAAAAAAAAAAAAAAAAAAAAAGAAAAAGAAAGAAGATATTTGATACAAAATTACACTTTTGAAACTTCTTCAATTAATAGATTGAAATATTTACCTAGCGAAATATTTTACTAAAATTTTGCTGATTTGTAAGTTTTCATGTTATTTGATAAAATTATGTGGAACTATAGCCCGTGATCTTAAAATCCGTAATAACAATATTCAAATACCAACATCCGAAAGTGTGTAAAATACCTAGGATTTTAACGTTTGACCGAAAACTATCACGGTTTAACCATACAGATGTCTTCGAGATATCATGCTTGAAAAAATTACATCTTCTATACTGCTGACAGATCAACACTCCTTCACATTTCCGTGCACTAATTCGACTAAGGTGGGACTCTATAGAGCAGAAGTTTCACATCTACAAAGGAAAACATTTTATGCAAGTGGCGAGCGGATTATTCATCTCAGATATGAACAACTTTGTATAGGGTGCGGCAGCATAATTTCCTTTTTTAAAATGCGACATTTTTTTTTCTACAAAATTTTTTAAAGAAATAATAACAAAAAATCGAAATAAAACTGCAATTCCCTTGCAGTTTTATTTCGATTTTCTGTTATTATTTCTTTAAAAAATTTTGTAGAAAAAAAATGTCGCATTTTAAAAAAGGAAATAAAACTGCAAGGTACCCTGTATTAACTTACTAATTCATCTTAAATCATCACCGCTGATTGCTCCTCTCAACTGCTCTAACTCATGACCTTTATTATTAAAAGATTTCTATATTATATACTACTGTTGTGATCCCGGATGAATACGGGAACACTGATCGACAGTACTTTTCGGTGAAAAATAACAAAGAACGATCTAATTTGATTTCGCGTTTATTTCACGTAAAAAACGAAAGTGGTGATCAAATTAGGCGGTATTAACGGATATAGATATAATGATTCGTTAGCCTGACGGCGAAAAACTAATCGGACAGACTTGTTCGATTTATCGGTTAATCCGATACCGCGGAGACTTATTCCGGCATAGCTCTAGTACCAGAATCAAACTAAATCTGAAGAAAACATCGAAAAACGGACCTGTATACATATATATCCGACTGGTCGACTGACCACCTGATTAAAATTGCATCATTCGCAACAAAAGCATGAATAAAAAGAGAGAGAAGGCTTAACGAATTTAAAGGCGTCAGCGAATAAAGCTTATTGAATACCGTGTATGCATCGTTAGGCGAAACGTAAACAGCGATGTTAACATTGCGTCATAAACCGGGACTTTTGGTTCGCAACACCGCGATTATGTCAGCGAATAATATCTTAGCGAAGCGCGTGTACAGCCGGCGGTCCGGTTTTGCGAGCCAAAGGAAATTTTTGACAGCCGACAAAACGACCGTTTTGCGAGCCAAGTAAAATGAAATGTTCACATCGGCAACCGGGCAAAATGCGTTTTACGAAATTCCATTTCGGCGGTAATATTTAAAATTTACACAATTCGGTCTCGTCTATAAAGAATATAGGTGCACTTTAGCATTCCGTACACACATATAATGTACGGAATTCTAATAAGGTTCAGAAATGACAAAAATATTTAATTAAAATATGCAATAACTTACGAACGGTTTGATTTATAAACTTCAAATTTGGAACGTAAATTACAATTAAAATTCCCTTTAAAACGATCTGTAATTTCAAAATGACCGATTACACTGGACGGCAAAAAACCCAAAAAACCGTAAAGAATATATAATATGGTATTTAAAACTACCTCAAAAATTACTTAAAAAATCATAACTCATTACTAGATAAACCTTTAAAGGTCATATTCGAAATATAAAATAAAATGCAGGAGTCCTTTCATAAAATCAAAAAAGTACACTATAAAAATTAATTAAACCTCCCCTTTTGGGCCAAAAACAGCAAAAAAAAAAAAAAAAAAGGAAGTTCACGTAAATATTAGCCCGAGTAAAAACGTTGGAGAAACCAAAACGTATTTCAGATATGTATATGCATACAGGACAGCTTCATAGGAAAAATATAGCTAACATTCCAACTTCATATTCAGACCTTTGGGGCGCCGAAAGCTCAAAAAGTTTGAAAGAAATATTTTTTTCCCCGGCATATGATATATTGTTGAAAAGATCGCTATTTGTCGGAAACAAAACCGTATTTCATTTCCTTAATGAAATTTTCGAGATGGCGATAATTTCGAAAAATCGCAAAAAATAGCGTTCCTCTTCCTCTTTGCGGCGGAAAAATCAAATTCCTTCTAATTTAACATTATGTAAACATAAATGTTATAGTTACCTATAAATTAACATACGGAGTAACCCTGCGCGCACGAAACATCATGCTTGACTGAACTTGTTTTATTCATTTATTTACCGTATTTACTCGCGTAATTTACGCACTTTTTTGCCGTTTTTAACCTGCCAAAAAAGGCGGTGCGTAAATTACGCCGGTAATCAGATCAACTAGCATTTTATGGATTATACGTAATAGTAGGTGTGTATTTCAAAGTTACATTTTACCTAAACAAAACACACTGATTAAGTGAAATCAGTTACCTTTATTTCGAACCAAATATATATTTATACAATAATAGGTAACATAAATTCGAGTATCGGTAATTTACTTCTAAGAAATGAGACATTGTCTAGTAATGCTGAACTCCTATTAATATGTATTTTAATAACGCGAAAATATGGTTTATATTATTTCTCCGAAAAAATGTGTGCAAAAATTAGGGCGCGTAAATTATGCGAGTAAATACGGTATTTATTTTGTATATGGTTACGTATAACTATGCAGACTGATTTCAATGATTCTTATGCAGAAGTGTAACACCGGTGGTTTTAAAAAATGATACCGACCTCAAAGTTTGTTGTAAAAGTTAAAAAAGGCAAATGTGCTGAAAGTAAAAAATAATTAGATAAAAGGTAATACATTTCAGGGTGTAATCAATCTTACGGATTATTCTTCAACAATATTAACTTTTCAAAACCGGCAACAAGTCAGAGTGGAGTAAATGTTCATTATTCAGCTTACAGAAAGTGAACAATTATATGTATTATTATTATATGTACTCATTAATTAGTTTTTAATTATTGTTGCAATTTGAATTCGATGATGACTGCAAAAAATTAATGTTAAGTGTGTTTACTTTTTTGTGCATGCTTTTAATGGGTATATTTGTACCACGAGCGGAACAAAGCAATTAATAAAATACAACGAAAAATATTTCAGTAAAGTAACACAAAAGTAGCCCTGAAAAGCGTTGTTTGTAACAAAAAGTTCAGCTGATCGGGAAATCGTGAAGGCGACAAAAAAATTAAAACGAGACTAAATAAAAAAAAAATTATATAATAGAAAAGAAATAATTAAAAAATGTAAGTAAAATTAACAAAAAAGAAATTAATAATGAAACGAGCAAAATTAACGGCACTATGCACCAATATACTACATATCAAGTATTGGAAATAAGATAAAGAAGACGAAATAAATTAAACGAATAACAAAAACAAAAAAATATGTCGGTTGCCTCTCTACGTTTGTTTCCAAACTCGCACCACAATTGCTCGCAGTACATGTTTATTTCTTAACTGTTGCGTTATTTTTGTTATCACGATTTTTTTATTTGTAATTACACTCTATGTAGACTAAATTCATATTCCCCCTACCGCTTAAAATAATATTTAAATTCATTTAACTTATTTAATTAATCTAATATTAACCGGTAACATATTAACAGTGTAAAAAGTACATGGTGAAGTTATCAACGCGTATGTACAACTAAATGTAATAAATAGATCTTTATCTGGATATCGCGAGAGATTTCGCCGTGAATTTAAAAAAAGTATATGCGCATTTACGAAGCGATAGTAATTTTGCTCCAAGTAGTCGGATAAGTGCGAAAGTATTACGTTTATGTGTGATATGCCGTTTGTTCGGGGCGAAACTCGAACTCCTCTCGATTTGCAATATGCTGAATAATCATTTCCTAAAATTGCTCGCTAGTTTCCTATTTCATCTACGATTCCGTATAGCGGTAAGATGCGTTGTTGCCAGAGAAAAATTTACTTCTTGTTCGTAAAATCATTTTCGTCATTTAAAGTCATCAATCATGTGAAAATAAGGAATTTGGCTCGCAAAACCGATGCGCCCGTGTACAGCAATTGCGAAATCGACGGAAGTTGGAGCACAACACTCTCTCTCCCTTATGAAAAAAAAAAGAAAAAAGAAAAAAAAAAGAATGAAAGCGAAAGGAATACGAATATAAATATGCTGACAATAAGGCGATATAAAAAGTAAAATTCCGATGTCAAAATTTCTTTTCGTTCCTTTTTTTTTTGTATTATTATTATCAATTTTTATTTATTGGCAATGATTACGCCGGCGCGCTGTTCCGATGGAGATGTTTGATCGGTGTTAGATGATGGGGCGGACTCCTTGCTGCTTCCTTGGCGGTGTTGCTTGGAAAAGACTCTTCGAGCTACATATAACACGGTGATGAACATGGTAGTGATGATGGCCACGACGGAAACTTGAAAAAGGCTGGAAAGCTGGATCGGGCGTCTTCTGTGGGATTAGTGTTTAAAACGTTGAGGACCGCAGCCTCATCGATGGCGTTGAAATTTTCCAAAGAAGGTTCTCCAAGATGGAGAGCGCTGGGCTTGCGACAAGTTTGGTTTTTCCGACTATATTTGATGTTATCCAGATCGATCGTCGGCACAACGTGATTGAAACGGACGTTCAAGTTTGATTGTCCGTTTAGAGAGATCGATGGCTCGGAAGCGTGGCAATCGTTGTCATGCGATATGATTCCGGAACCATGAAGACGATACTTTTCTGTATCGGATTTCGAATCGCAATAGACAGTTAACACGGTAGTATTAGGTACGACAAATAACCAACGGCTGTCTGTGAGCTTGTGGAACGTGTTTCTTCGGAGTGGAACGGAGGTGATCGTACAATCATCAGGTATGTTTTCTGAGCGGGAAAGGTATAGCGCGACTTCGCGGGAAGCTCCTTTTCGGTGTTCAGGATGCTTTGGCTATGACATAGACGCAATATGTCGCCGTCCCCGAAGGTGATGGTGACACAATCGTGCAGATCCTTGTACATGAGGTACTCCGTTGCAAGCCGATTCATTAATAAGTATTTATACGTAGGTCGGATATAGCGGAACAAGGAGGAATAATTAGTCATAGGAGAGAGATAGGGGATGACGTGGAACAGGGCGTAGTCTACAATGTTTACTAATGGTATCTTAATCTTATAAATGAGCAAATGCTCGTGAATAAGTACATCTATAGAACAAAGTTCGTAATATTTATATATAAATTTATCGCTAAGGGAGACTGGGAATTTCTTATCTTTAGGTAAATTAGCTCGACGTAGTTCGAAGAGTAAATCTTTGGGGCTAATGACTTCCGGGTGAAGAACATTCCCTTTACTAAATAATATGGAATTGATGATTGACTCGCACTCGGCGGTCAACTCATCACTTACCTCTAACATTAAATTTGTACATTCGTTTACAGAATTCGCATACAATGCGCTTTCTGCTTCGTCACTTAAATTATAAACGATTTTGTTGAGGAAGTCCAAATTTGTGGACAATAGCTGTTCTCGAAATTTTAATTTAGAGACGGTTTCGTTAAAGATTTTAATGGTTTTTCGGGTGACTTGCACCTGGTATTTCATTAAGTCATTTACTTTATTTTCATCATTAGTTATTTTATTGATAGAGTTGGCGTAATACTCGCCATCGTCGGAACTAGGTGTTCCAAATAACCATTTGAGAATATGAAACCCTCCGTTAAAGATCCCGCGCTTGTAGATCATGTGACCACACAAATGCTGGATCGTCTCGAACTGATCTCTTAATTTAATTATTTTATTATTAATTAATTTCATTGTCTGTCGACAATTTAATGAATAGACATCTGCCTTAACCTTGCGGCAGAGACCATCGGCCTTAGTAGAGAGACGGTCGAGAGATTTTAATTTTAAATCTACAAAAGTTACATTAGTGGACGCAATGAGAGTCCAGGAAGTGCCGGACACCAGAGCGGAACCAAGATGCTCGAAAAATAGACCAGAGTCACCAGAGAGTTTGGTGACATTATTGGAAGAAGGATGCGGAAGCACTAGGCCGGAACATAATGTAAATTCGGATAATAGGAATAAGAAGAAGGAAAAGGAAGAATTACGTTGTGGCGTGGGCGCCATCACCTGAAAAATAGGCTTTTATTAAATTTGTATTATATTTAACCTGTTTTCGCCCGATTAATAATACAACTACGTTATTATTTAATACTTTAATAATTTTGTAAGGCCCTTTGAAATTAGGGGTTAATTTATTAAATCGCGTACTTTTGTTTACTAACATTACTAATTGTCCTACCTTGAGCTCCTGCGGGTTAATTTTCTTATCATAATATGTCTTAGTTTTATTCTTTGAGACCATTATGTTTTCTCGCGCTATCTTATAAATAGTATTTAATCTAAGCTTAAGGTTACTAAAATAATCATCGTAAGTATAGCGAAATTCGGGTTCAGCTGTAAGTGAGCTGGGGATGAAAAGTTCGTGACTGAAGAGGAGTTGGAAAGGGCAGAAATTAGTGGATTTATGCACATTGGCATTATAAAAGAAAAACACGCATGGGCGACAAAATCGTCCCAATTACTCTGAGTGTCGTTGACGAAGTGTTTCAGATAATCTTTTAGGGTGAGATGGCTCCTTTCCAAACTGGCATTCGTTTGTGGGTGGTAAGGGGTGGAGAAAACATGACGGACCTTAAATAATTTGCAGAGCTGAGAGATGATCTCAGAAGTAAACTCAGTTCCGCGATCTGAGAGTAAGGTTTGCGGAGTGCCGAAATGACTAAAAAACTTAACCAGCTCCTCAGAAATCGTAGTGGCCTCATGATTTGAAAGGGGAACGGCGTAAGAGAATTTTGTCGGGTCATCCTGCATCGTGAGGATGAACCTATTTCCCTTTTCCGTTATGGGGAGAGGACCCACTACGTCTATAGCTAAGCGTTGAAAGGGGAAGAAGCTGGTGGTGGTTATCTCCATCGCATTTTTGACGGGTTTAAAGTATGTTTTATGAATTTGACAGGAGGTCACTCTTCATATTCGCCCAATAGTATTAGCCACGAATCTTAGCATAAGTGCGAAAGAACCCAGAATGACCGCTGGCTGCAGAACTGTGGGCTTCTTCCAAAATTTTGCTTATCTCTTCAGGAGTTTGTGGCTCCGTTTTTTCATTTCTTAGAATGGTAATTTTAACATTTAAGTCCGCAAAAATATAAGAGATAAGAATTTAAAATTTTTCGTGGTCAACGGGTGTGTGCGTGCCAGGAATTTTATTAATAAAAACACGCTTTTCGTTAAATTTTAACAATAGTTCGGATAAAGTTAACATTATATTAAATAACACACCGCAGTCCAAATTATCAAAGGAATTTACGTTATAACAGCACAGATAAATGATTTTGTTAGCTCTTTTAATACGCCTAATATGGCCGACCTCCATATTGTTTACGTTATTGTCGCTAATGGAAGCGTTTACGTTATTGTCGGTTTTACAAACAAAGACAACTGTCGGACTTTTATCGAAGGGTCTACCGTTAATTTCTTCTATAAAAATTTGCCGACGCTAATTTTTAGAGAATTTTAAGAATCCATCATATGTTACTTTCTTTTCATCATTAAATTTATTATTATTATTATTATTATTCATTATTAAAACAGAATTAGTTTGACAGTTAAGGTCGGGAGGGTTCCGCGATAATGCGTCCGCGTTACTATTCTTTCTGCCTGGTTTGTACTTTATTTCATATTCGTATTCTGCTAATTTAAGCCTCCAGCGCAACAGCCTAGAGCCAAGATCTTTGCAGTTAAACAACCATGTTAGGGCCTTATGATCAGTAATGATCGTGAATTTTCGCCCGTAAAGGTAGGGTCGAAAATAATTTATGGCCCATACTATGGCAATTAATTCCTTTCCTGTTGTACTATAATTAATTTCATGTTCATTGAGCGTTCTACTAGCATAAGCAATAGGTCGATCTTGACTGGGAGTACCTTGCGATAGAACAGCATCAATGGCGAGACCACTAGCATCGGTGGTAAGAAGGAATTCTTTTGAAAAATCAGGGTATCGTAAAAGCGAATCACAGGTCAGAATTTTTTTGAAATCGTTGAAAGCGTCTTGTAGAGTAGAACTCCAATTGAAAGGCTGATCCTTCTTTAAAAGAAGAGTTAAAGGTTTGGAAATTTTTGCGAAATTCTTTATGAAACGTCTGTAGTAACCTACCAGGCCTAAGAACGATTTGATTTCTTTAGAAGATTTAGGTCTGGGAAACTCGACAATGGCCCGGATTTTAGAGGGATTTGGGCGAAGACCATATTCAGAAATTACATGGCCTAAATAACCGACCTCTTTTTTCAGGAATTCGCATTTATCGGGCTGTAACCGAAGGTTGTTATTTTTTAATCTGTCAAAAACAGATTCTAAGCGATCGAGATGCTCTCGTAGACTAGTAGAATGCACAATGACATCGTCCATGTACACGAAGCACTGATTCCCTTGCAAACCGGCTAGGACAGAGTTCATCAACCGCTGGAAGGTGGCGGGTGCATTTTTTTAAAGCGAAAGGCATGCGCGTGTATTCGAAATGACCTAGTTCTTTATCTTTTACGTTACGTTCGGGACCTTTTTGATTTTAAATTATTTCCATTCTTTAATACATTTATAGGTTTTAAGTTTACGTTAAGATTTTTGATCACGCGCTCTTTATCGGAGGTATTTAAGATTGTTGTTACCGCCTTTCCATTGTTATTTACGCGAACAATGGATCGAGCAAGAAGCACACCTTCCATTGGGGGTGGTTCGTCGATTATACCTTCTCTTATATTGGTGTTATTAACGATAACTTCTATTATTTTTTCGGAAGGAGGAGCTACGATAATATTACGATTATTTGAATGATTTCCTTTTTGTTTCCGAAATAAATTATAGTTTTTACCATTAAGGGTTGCAGTAGACTCGGAAAATTTTATCTCTGCGTTATGTTTTGTTAAGAAATCGACGCCCAACAATCCATCACAGGGAATGTTGGTGACGTCGTCGACTATGTGAAATTTTACGTTATGGATTTTTGTTGAGAGCTAAATACGTATAGCCGATTGTTTGTATAAACGAATGGGGGTACAGATGCCGTTAAGTTTAATGATTTCGTTATCGTAGTATACAGTACCCATACGTAAACTATTTCTTTTTATAATAGAGACGCTCGCTCCGGTGTCTATAATAAGATAAAATTTTCTTTTTATCGATTGTTCGGAATAAAAATCGATACAGAATGCATTATTGTTTACACAAAACGTGCTACATTCTGCCTTTTTTACGTTAAATTTCGTGACGCCTTTATGGGTTTCTAGATCCTCCTCGGTTCGGCATCGGTAACCGAGTGGGGTTTGTAGTTTAAAGAATTAGTTTTTAAATATCGACAATTCTCTGTTAGGTATCCAGTTTTCCTGCAATGCTTGCAGTAGTAGCGGTTATCAGGAGGCTTCTCAGTGTACTTATTTTTAAAATGAGGCGATTGATTTTCCGTTCTTTGTATTTTTTGGATTTGCTCTTCTCGAAGAGCGATCGAGAGATATTTGTTCAGGGTAGATAATTCTTTCTGTCTTATCATCATCAATATTTCAACGTGACAGTGCAATGTGAATCGACTGACTGCCATATCCTTAATCATCTTTATCTGACCTTGGATAAGCTTGTCATCCGATTCTGATTTTAGCTTACAGAGGATGCGGGCCGTTACACTATCGATCCTAGTTTAATACTGGGTGATGCTCTCGGTCGGGGCCTGCTTAATGGTCACCAACTCCTCGAGGAGCTGGGAATAGAGCTGTTTATCCTCGTATACGGTTTTTAATTTCATCTTTAGTTCTTGCCAAGAATTATATTCGCAATGCGCGAGGTGCGCTTTAACATTCCCGCTAATCTTACTCACTACGAAGTATAAAAGTGGTATTTTTTGGCTCTCATGTGCCAGAGAGAACGCATTATTAACGTTAGAGATAAAATCACTTAGCTGTTCTCGATCTCCCGAGAATTCCCGAGAAATCAGCTTCGTGAGAAATTCTATTGAATATAGCGGTAAGTTTTCGCTTTCGGTCTGACTTCTCGTTGGCGGTGCCATAATAACGATATACGTAAACAAATATATATATATATATATATATATATATATATATATATATATATATATAAAACTAAATTAATACGAAATAAGCCGAAAAACGAGGGCTGAAAGTAAAGGAAGGAAAGAGATTAATTACAAATAGTTACCGTAGGTTCTTCCTGCGTTAAGAGATGGATTCCTTAAAACGTCGCTGATGGATCCTACCGACTGCGCCAATTTTTGTGTTGTGATCCCGGATGAATACGGGAACACTGATCGACAGTACTTTTCGGTGAAAAATAACAAAGAACGATCTAATTTGATTTCGCGTTTATTTCACGTAAAAAACGAAAGTGGTGATCAAATTAGGCGGTATTAACGGATATAGATATAATGATTCGTTAGCCTGACGGCGAAAAACTAATCGGACAGACTTGTTCGATTTATCGGTTAATCCGATACCGCGGAGACTTATTCCGGCATAGCTCTAGTACCAGAATCAAACTAAATCTGAAGAAAACATCGAAAAACGGACCTGTATATATATCCGACTGGTCGACTGACCACCTGATTAAAATTGCATCATTCGCAACAAAAGCATGAATAAAAAGAGAGAGAAGGCTTAACGAATTTAAAGGCGTCAGCGAATAAAGCTTATTGAATACCGTATGCATCGTTAGGCGAAACGTAAACAGCGATGTTAACATTGCGTCATAAACCGGGACTTTTGGTTCGCAACACCGCGATTAGAGCGCGGTGTCAGCGAATAATACCTTAGCGAAGCGCGTGTACAGCAATTGCGAAATTTACGGAAGTTGGAGCGCAACACTACCAAAATTTTAAACTCTATATCTGTCAGCAACTATCCCAAATTGTATAAAAGAACATCTCTAATCCTTCCACTACAGCAGTGGTTCTTAACCGGTGGTCCCTGGGACCACCCGAAATAGTCCGCGAAGCCATGCGATAAAAATTTTAAGCAAGTGACAATGAGTCGACATAACAAAGCGCGGGCGCGAGTTGCGCTACAGGTGACGAACAGTAGCAGAGCTGGCGGACGAAGCTCAGTTTACGCTAAAAGGCTGCCGAGTTACGATATTCATGAAAAAATATCTGTTCCTTTTATGTTTTTATTTATAATAGATTATAATTAGCTTTATTAATTATTCTCATCTTTATCATTTGTAAAGAAACTTTAGTGTAATGTTGCTTCTTATCACCGACACTTCATAAACAAAGGTAATATGTCCGTCGCGTTTTTTAAGGATTCCGTACACATACAATGTATCAATAACTCACGAACCGCTTGACTTATTAATTTCGAAATTTGGAACATAAATTGCAATTAAAATTCTCTTTAAAACGACCTATAACTTCAAAATGACCGATTACCCTGGGTAGCAAAAACCTCAAAAAACCGTTAAGAATATATAATATGGTATTTAAAACGACTTCAAAAATCACCCTTAAAAAATTATAACTCATCACCCGATAAACCTATAAAGGTGAAGTTCAAAATATAAAATAAAATGCACTAGTCCTTTCATAAAATCAAAAAATTACGGTCCAGTTATGTAAAGTTGCCGAAAAGTACAAAAAACGCGAAAAATGACATCCCCCCTAGCGCTACGAGTATTATAGCTAAAAATTTTGAACACGGTTAAAAATATGCACTTCCACGTATATTTCTCCTACTTTGGAATATCCGAGTTTCCAATTTTAAAATTCGACGCTCGGGACGCCCAAAGCTCGAATTTTTTGAAAAAAATATTTCTTATTTACCGGACATATGATATATTGTTGGAAAGATCGCTATTTGACTAGAATGAACCCATAAGTCGTTTTATTAAGGAAACTTTTGAAATTGACGAGAAGTTCAAAAAAGTGCCGAAGATGACATATGTCCCTTTTTGGATGATGCGAGTATCACAATTAAAAATTTTGAACAAGGTTAAAAACATGTACATTCCCACATATTTTTCCAGTTTCCAGCATCTGAGTTTCTATCGCCAAAATTAGAACCCAAGAGGCGCGGAATTCCCAAAATTTTGAAAAAAAAAAATTTTTTACCACTCATGTGATATATCAATTGAGAAATCACTATGTGTCGGCTAAAGGAAACCGTATTTCATTTCCTTAACGAAATTTTCGAGATAGCGATAATTTCAAAAAATCGCAAAAAATTACGTTCTTCTTCCTCTTTGCAGCGGAAAAATCAAATTCCTTCGAATTTAACATTATGTAAACATAAATGTTATAGTTACCTATAAATTAACATACGGAGTAACCCTGCACGCATGAAACATCATGCTTGACTGAACTTGTTTTATTTATTTATTTTGCATTTGGTTACGTATTACAACTATGCAGACTGATTTCAATGATTCTTCGTTCATGCAGAAGTGTACCACCTGTAAAAAAGTAATGCCGACCTCAAAGTTTGTTGTAAAAGTTAAAAAAGGCAAATGCGCTAAAAGTAAAAAATAATTAGATAAAAGATAATACATGTCAGGGTAATAAACTTAACAATCTTATGGATTATTCTTCAACAACATTAACTTTTCAAGACCGGCAACAAATCAAAGTGGAGTAAATGTTCATTACTCAGCTTACAGAAAGTGAATGATTATACTATTATTATATGTACTCACTAATAAGTTTTTAATTATTGTTGCAATTTGAATTCGATGTTGACTGCAAAAAATTAATGTTAAGCGTTTACTTTTTTGTGCACGCTTTTAATGGGTATATTTGTATTACGAGCGGAACAAAGCAATTAATAAATTACAACGAAAAATATTTCAGTAAAGTAACCCAAAAGTAGCCCTGGAAAGAGTTGTTTGTATCAAAAAGTTCAGCTGATCGGGAAATCGTGACGGTGATAAAAAATAAACAGAAGGAATAATTAAAACGAAACTAAACAAATAAAAGTGATATAATAGAAAAGAAATAATTAAAAAATGTAAATTAACAAAAAAAGCAAACTAATAATGAAACGAACAAAATGAACGGTAAAATGCACCAATATACTAAATATCAAAAAACGGGAAATAAAATAAAGAAGATAAAATAAATGAAATGAATAACAAAAACAAAAAAGATATTTTGGTTGCCTCTATATTTGTTTTCAAACTCGTACCACAATTGCTCGCGGCACATGCCTAACACTTAACTGTTACGTTATTTCTGTTATCACGATTCTTTTATTTGTAATTCCTTTGTAATAAATTTATATTCCCTCTACTGCTCAAAATAATATTTAAATCCACTTAACTTACATACTGAATTAATCTAATATAATAGTACCAATTTATCAGCGTAAAAAATGCACGGTGAAGTTATCAACGCATATGTGCAACTAAATGGAATAAATAGATCTTTATCTGGATATCGCGAGAGATTTTTCCGTGAATTTAAAAAAGTATATACGTATTTACGAATCGATAGTAATTTTGCTCCAAGTCGGATAAGTGAATGTCGATGTGCGAAAGTATTATGTTTATATGTGGTATGCCATTTGTTCGGGGTGAAACTCGAACTCCTTTCGATTTGTAATATGCTCAATAATTATTTACTAAAAAATGAAGATCTTTATAGTTATAGTAAATAACTGCTCCAAATTTTAATACGTAAGTAAATTAAACCTTGTTTGTTTTGTTTATGTCACACGTTAATTCTAAGTAGGTACCTACTGTGAAAAGTATTGTTGATGTAGTAACATCGCATTAACTTTATTTACGTCACATTGTCAGATCTGCCAGGTTTCTTTTTAATTGCGATTTACTCTTTAAGCACTTAAGTATGTTTTATCCATATTTTTTCTGTGATCAATTTCAATTATTAATGTTTGTCGGTTACTAAGTGAGTGGGAAAAAAATAATTAATATTTTATTATCGTACGGCCGGTAAAAATTTTCTGCTTCTACAGTTTTATGTCTAATAATTCTATTATTTTAAAAAAAATGCCACCGAAAAGAAAGTATGATGCCGATTATATTAACCTGGGCTTTATTTCAATAAAAGTAAATAGGGAAACTAGACCTCAATGCGTATTGTGCGTAACTATTATTGCCAATGATGCTTTAAAGCCGGCAAAGTTGGAACGTCATCTAAAGACCGTACATCCGAATTATTGTAACTGTCCGCGAGAATTCTTTGAAGGAAAATTAATAAATCTAAGAAAAATGAAACTTGGACCAAGTGGAATAAGTTGTGGAAAAAACATTAACTGCATCGTTTGAAATTTCAAAATTGATCACAAAATCCAAAAAAGCACGCACAATCGGTGAATTTCTAATAAAGCCATGTATGCTTAAAGCTGCAGAAGAGCTTTTAAGGCAGGATGCTCAAAAGAAAATTCGTGAAATACCACTTTCAAACGACACAGTGAAGTCGCGTATTCAAAAAATATCAAATGATATTGAAGAACAAGTTATTGACAAGACAACAAGTAGTCCTTATTTTGCGCTACAATGTAATGAATCTAGCGAAGTTTCACAATGTTGTCAATTACTTGTATTTATTCGATTTTTGAATGACAATAAAATGTTTAAAGAGGAGTTACTATTTTCTCAAGAATTGGAAACGACGTCGCGAGGTGCAGATGTTACGGATATAATAAGTCAATATTTGGAGAAACATGGACTTATGTGGTAAAAGCTTATGGGGCTTTGTACGGACGGTGCTCCTGCTATGCTTGGTTCCCGCTCTGGTCTTGCAGCATTGATAAAAACAAAAAATCCATCTGCAATTACGACGCACTGCGTTATTCATCAAGCATTGGCTGCCAAAACACTCCCGGAATGCTTTGCTATTGCGATGAAAATAGCTATAGAAGTAGTTAACTTCATTAAAAAGAGTGCACTTAACACTCGTCTTTTCAAACCGTTGTGCTCTGATATGAACTCTGAACACGAAACTGCTTTTCGACACGGAAGTGCGTTGGTTTTCTAAATGAAGCATGCTGTCCAGGTTGTACG
Organism: Icerya purchasi; assembly: GCA_039619475.1. Lineage (NCBI taxonomy): Eukaryota > Metazoa > Arthropoda > Insecta > Hemiptera > Monophlebidae > Icerya > Icerya purchasi. The sequence goes on from CM077115.1 coordinate 353,187,934, forward strand.
AACTGAGAGAGGAAGTACAAATATTCTTATCTAACAAGAACTAAGAGTTGCTGGATCAGTTCTGTAAGTCCAAATTTCAGATACGATTTGCTTATTTGGTCGATTTTTTCGCACGGCTGAATAAATTGAACGTTCAACTGCAACGGTCAGGAAATTTGAAGGTGCAAGAGACGAGCAATATATTTGCATATGAAGATAAAATCAGTGCATTTATCGCTAAATTCGAGCTATGGATAGACAAAGTCGAGAAAGAAAACTTTTCTGCGCTTGAGATACACTGAATCAAATTATTGACGGGCAGTGTGGTGAGATTAAAGCAGAAATGCAAAAGAATATTATACTCTATTTGAAAAACTTAAAAAGTGAATTTGAGCGATATTTTCTTGAAAGCGAGGACAAATATATTCGGAAACTGATTATATTATTAATATTTCTGAGGTGCCTCATGAAATTCAAGAAGAAGTGGTAGAAGTGCAACACGACACTAACCGAAAAGATACATTCGAAGCAGGAATTAATCTTGAAGATTTTTGGAGCCAAAAGGCAATTTCCTTTCCAAAGATTCGGGAAATTGCAATACGTTACCTTACTTTGTTTTCATCGACTTATCTATGCGAGCAGGGGTTCTCGGCGCTTCTGATAATTAAAAACAAGTACCGACATCGATTGAATGCCTGTGCCGACATGCGTTTGGCATTAAGTAACACTAAACCAAGGATTCAGAAATTAATAAAGACTATGCAGTCACAAAAATTTCATTTATTATTAATAATATACCTAATTATCTTTGTAATGTAACATTTTCATAAAAAAAAATGAATTTCAACAATTATATTATGCATGTTTTATTTATAGATAGAACAGCCCTTTATTCATTTACAATTACATACATGTACTTTATATTACCTCCAAACAGTCGGTGGTCCATGGCAAGACAGAAATTTTATCAAATGGTCCCTCATTACTGAAAGGTGAAGAACCGCTGCACTACAGTCTATCCACGTTGGTGTATTCGTGTCGTCCTATTTCAGCGCTGCCTTATTTTTACACAGTCCAATTTCTAAACATAAAGGTATAAAAAAAAAATAGACAAAAACTCATATGAAGCGAATAATAGTTTTTATTTTTTTGCTTGCTCTGCATTATAACCCGTCTGAATATGATTTTGTGATTCTGGCGAAGGCATCGTTAAACAATGAATGGTCAACAATTTTCCGTGAATTTTCTACATCAAATAAACCTCTTTCCATTTAACCGAGCACAGAACACATCGCTGCGGACCTACATAACGTGGTACTGTACCGATTGCTCATTGACCATGCTAAAATATCCGACTCCCATATCCCTTAAATAAAACCCTTCGACCTATATGCGATCTATATTCCATTCCAATTTCCGTTTCAACGCATACCAAATGCTCAACGTTTTCCCATACTTATGCTCACTTCCGGCTATACTCTTTCTAATCATCTCCGGAACAACGGACAAACGTTAAGATGTCTATTCCGATTAAAATACAACTGTTAAATTATAAAAAAAAGACACGTAGAATACATAGTCGGATGAAATTTAATGAGTGACCATTTCAGTACTTCATGATTCGCTTGGATTTTGACGTTGACTCAACTTCGACATCGATATGATAAAATAATAACTTTAACATAGCAAAGGTAACAACACACTATCTACATATCGTGGATTATGTGTCTGTACATATCTCTGTATACACATGTCCCTGAGAAATATCTCATAAGTAAGTATTATTATATTTGCGTACATCTATATATATGTGTGCATATGGATGTATGTATTTAGATATTCATATTAGTGGACTCGTGGAAATTTATACGTGTATACGTGTCAGTGTAGCCATATTTAGGGTATGTACATGGTTTTGAATGTATAGTCGGAGTAAGTGTTGTGTGTTAAGGTGCGTGTATGGGTGTACATACATGTCCCTGGACTCCATACGTTTATACAATAATGGTCATGTATATGTGATACGTATATTGGCGTTGGCACGGTTAATATGTTACTCTTAATTCAACGTATATTTATGGCCCAACCAAAATGTTCGGATTTATGAGTACTGTGTATGTTTATGTATGTATAATCTATGTATGAATGTGTACATACATATATATATATCAGCTCATTTTTATTTTTATTTTTTTTTGGGCACGTCAACAGTGGAACTTACCCATCGCAAAGAATTGTACATTATTTATAAGAAAAAGATTAGAAATTGAGAAGATAATAGAGGCTAACAAAAGAATTATATTGAGAGAGGGGATTGTAAGAATGGCGTGGGTACTATAAGGAGTAGGGACGCCAAGGCCCAAAAGACTATAATACAAGGTAGCACGTTCGGAGGAAATAAAGGGGCATTCGAACAAGACGTGATTCACATCGCAGGTATAATTAAGCTCTGGAAGGTCATAGAGACACAAAGGTGATTGAACAAGAGAAAAGCGAAAAAAAGAAGCCGGAAGCAAACTATGATTGAACCGCAGGCGAACTATAGAGGAAATAATTGAACGGTTAAGGTAGAGGAAAAGATTAAGCCAGAGAAGAAAGAAAGGAAATGGATGTATAGAAAGGTAAAACGATGGAGGATTGGTAAAGAATAAAGGATAGAATTCGGTCCAGAAATCGTGATGGGAGCGATAAGAGAAACAGTAGAGAGTTTGAGCAGGAAATCTACTGATGAATAGACCATTGATCACCGCCGAACGTGCCGACGAGTTAACTAACTCGTTGCCAGGAATTCCGCAATGACCAGGAATCTATAGTAGATCAATTACATGCAAATAAATTAGAAATTAAGAAGCGAATTTGGAGAATAATGGGATCAGTGACATGAGTAGGAAAAGGAGAGGAGATAGCCAATAAAACACTTTTCGAGTCCGAGAATAGGAGGAATCTAGAGATATTATTTGTCGAGGATATAAAAAGGACTGCCTACAGGATAGCCATGGATTCGGCAAGAAAAATAGAGGAAAAGGAGGGCAACCGAAAAGATTCGGAATAGGTAAGCGCGGGGATAATGAACGCAGCCCCAACGTTAACATCATACTTCGAACCATCCGTGTAGATAATTGTATGGGAAGGAAAGATAACTCGTGATTGAATTCGTTTTGAACGACAGGATGAGGAAGGAATTTAATGTCCGAGAGGAGAACAAATAACTTCGGAGAATGTTTGAATTCAAAGAAATTAAAAGTGAAGTAAGGTGGTGTGGTGAAAGGGAGAACAAAAGGCAAGTAGAGTTTATTATTACTATTTTCTTTTGTTTATTTATAATTGTGAATCATTAATTTAATATTTTGTCTCTTATTTATTCTTATTTATTTATTTATATTTTTCTCCCATTTTCTTTTTTTTTTCTTCTTTTTAAAATCACAGGTTGCGCTTCATTTTTCCGCTCATTTTGTTAATTTATCTTACTATTTTTCTTTAGTGCGTACCCGTTCATGTTTATCTGCCTTTCAAATTATAGGCTGTGTTTTATTTTCCGCTCACTTATTTTGTTAATTTATCTTACCTTTTTTTCTTTAGTTCATACCTATTCATGTTCATTTATATATTCTTTAATTGTGCTACTTTCCACTGATAATGATAATCATAAACTTAATGAGTGTAAATGTAGGTGAATATATGCCTGTTTCTTATAAACTGTATAATAAAAACCTACTTTAATAACAAACAGATATAAGGGTAAAAATAATTTATAACAATAAATTAACTAAATACCTTATTTACGAACGTTTTCGGGTATAACCCATCATCAGCCAAAACTAAGAGTGTGTTTTGAGTTTTGATTAAGTTAGTTTTAGTTGACGATGGGTTATATCCGAAAACGTTCCTAAATAAGGTGTTTATTTAATTTATTGTTATAAATTATTTTTACCCTTATATTTGTTTGTTATTAAAGTTGTTCTTTTTTTATATTAATAAGTATAATCTTCACAAAAATATCTAACCTCTTGTCCTTTCGCGCTTCTAGCCAATGTAGATGACACGTTAACGGGGACGAAAGTAAAAAAATTAAAGTTAAAACGTTATACCGGCATCTAATGTGTTTTGGGAATTCGTAACAGAACTTTTTTTTGTTTATACATATTTAGAAATAAAAAAAAAAAAACAATTTAATCAATTCAACCAATATTAAACGCGTCTAAACGATAACTTTTATCGGGACAAATCTATAAAAGAAACCCTGTTAATTTACAGTAATTGCTTTTTACTGGCGCACAAAACATTCTTCATTATTTTAAAAGATATTATTCAGAGGTAGAAAAGGAAGTTTCAAATAATTATTATGCAAGCAATGTCGCCAGAATCATTTCATGCCTAATTTAAACGCAGCGAAACTCTTCTTCAAATAATACAATGTTTTCTATATTCAGTTGCTTCATTAAGATGCGTGACAAGATGTACACTCTCATTTTACCGTACAGCTTTTATTAACGTGATTATTTAATTTTATGTATCTGACAAATATATATAATTTTTTTTTTTTTTTTTGTTTGAACATTAGCCCAATTTGCCACTATCTATCCTATGCCTAAACATTTACTTTAAAAATAATAGAGAGCAACAACATTTATGTAAGCCGCTGAACCAAAAACAGAAGCACAGAAGAACCGCTTTGGGAAATCAAAAATAAAGGTGAAAAATTAAATAAATGCTATCATTTACTTCTGAATAATATAGAAAATAATTCTGTGTATTTTTTTAGGGAGAGTGGCCACAGCACAGTAACTAACGTCCTAAGGCGGAAAAATACCTGCAGACATAAATCTATTATGCATTTCCTCTGCGCTTCGTGTTTTCCATAATTAAATAAAAGATAATTAACGTCATCCCGATAATTCACAGAAATGTAGCAATCGCCCGTATATTCTCCTCAAAATTTAGCTTAATTTTTGTACGTCTTACTCGCAATCTGCAGATCGTGGTGACGAACTTCAAGCCTAATTTTTTTTTTACGTAGATACAAAATAATATCATTAATATAATTATTAAAACTTTTACATTGCGTACTTATACTTGTACTATAATCCGTAATTATCGCGATATAAATCAAAAATTCGTTAAATATCTTCGTTTGGTTAAATATTTGTGAAAAAGTAAATTTGTGACTATTTCAGAAGGGTGCAATTTATCGCTAAAATAAAATTTCTCATCCATTAACGATCACCTTCATTGCACATAAGAAGTTTAATTTTGATATCGCTTTATCTAACGAATAAGGAAAAATCAAAACGGTAGACGCGTAACGGGCGAAAGCTTAGCTGAATGAATAATTTTTTACAAAAATAATTGAATATGGAATGCGTAATTAATATTTACCGAGAATTAATAAAAAGTTTTAAAATTTTTATGTAACGAATAAAAAAACTTTCGAAAAATATTATATCTCTTGTCGTAGTTGTCGCGATAGTCAAGTTGCTGGAACGACTGCACCGCTAAATAATCGGGGGGTGTCGTGTTTGAGAATTAACGGTGATGAATTGAAATAAACGGTCGTTAATAATTACATGAAAGACAGTACCAAATACCTATACCCATAGGCGTCGCCAGCGGGGGGCAGGGAGGGGCAGCTGCCCCCTCTGGAGCCTTGAAACTTTTTAATCAACTTGCATTGATGAGTATTCATAGGCGCGTAATCATGAACAATTTGCCAGAAACCCACGAAAATTATGTTTTAATTAAAATTTTATTCTTGTTTAATAAAATATTAAGCCTTTACAACTTATAAATTTTATTTTTCCTATAACCCATATCCTCCTTCTATCATCTTGCCCCCCCCCGCGGCTGGCAACCCATCTTGCCCCTCCCTAGCTCATTGGCTGGCGACGACCTTGCCTATACCATCGTATGATGTGCACGATGATATCGATCCAAAATGATCGATTAAAAATCGCAAGTTTCTATTCAGTTAAAAATCTAAGATAATAAACGTACCTGTTTCTAATGCACAAAAAAAGAGCGTAATGCAGGAAATGCGGGAAATTGCAACATCTAACAATATCCATCGTCTTTATATTCGGTCATTGTGTTATACATTACGTGGTAAAAAAACAATTAATAACGAAGGTCTAACTAAAATTCGCGACTCTTTTCACCAGAATAGCTGTATTTTCGATGTACTTCTCCCTACGTGTCGGGAAAGAATTAAGATATAATCTTTGAACTTAGTTTTCTGTCTAGAGTTGAAGCGGCGCACAATAGGACAGAGAGGAAGTTTTTTCTTTTCAACTTCTCAGTTTTTAAGCAAATTTGACCGAATTATAATTTAATTCTTCATCATCAAATTCTCCATCGATCTACGAAGCTCGATTTTACTATAAGCATCCGGGAAACGATTTCATGAAATGAACGTTCGCGATCAATGTGTGCACAATCTTACCCACAGTTCAAACGGAAATTCTTAGAAATACATTGAACTTTTTTGATAGAAACATACCTAAACAGTTGCTGACCACTCTTCCGTATCGTGTCGGTGTGTGTTTGATAAAGGTATGAACGAGCCAAATCGTTGACTTTAACGATACCAAAGTGATCCGCGCGTATAGGGACTGTGTTTTGTAATAATGAATTTTTTTTCCCCCTTGTTTGGGTTTTTCTCTGGGCTTGCCAATAATAGACGATTACCCATCAACACGTGTAAATAGCAACAATTAGGAGTCACAAGGAATGGAATATGACAAAGAATGCTATACCAAGGATGGAGAAACAATGACAATCAACGTCGATAAATGCCGAAAAGAGAAGGGACGATACTGCAAAAGATAAGAGCAAAAGGAGTTAGCTGTCCCATACCATGGTCACATCTGCAATTACGGAGCCCACAGTACCGACGGACAAAGGAATCAGCCTACAAATAATTAAGGAAGAAGAAACACGGGATGTTTAGAAAGCAATTAGAGCCATCAAGCACCAAAGCTATATAGAACACAGCGCTTAGTGTGCTGTAAAGAGTGATCCGAAAGTTCAACGACTTAGAACATCATTATTGCGGGAACGTCAATTCAACTACAAGCAATGATGAATACGTTGAACACGGAAGGAAAACGTTATGGAATGAAAATAAATGCGGACAAGACCAAAGTTATGCAGATTGGTAGAACGGCGAACAGTAGACCAATATGCATCAAAGTGGATGGCTTACCAATCGAACAGATTACAAAATACAAACATCTTGGCGTAATCATAACCGATGATGGAAAGGAGGATGACGAAGTAAGAACACGACTTGGCACGACTAGAACAGCGTTTAACAACTTAGAAAGAATACTGAGAGACCGCAAAATGAAACTAGAACTCCGCTTAAAAATTCTGAAGTGCTATGTATGGTCCATTGCAAGATATGCAACAGAGACATGGATAATATTAAGAAACGTCGAAAGAAGAATTAATGCGTTCGAAATGTGAACTTACAGAAGACTCAATAGGATTAAATGGACGGAAAAAGTCACGAATGAGAAGGTACTGAAGAGGGTAGGATTGGAAAATACGATTCTGCTGACCGCAATTAAGGATTGTAAGCGGCTATTCATCCAAAATAAAATGGACCTGTTCTCGTTGGTAGCAAACGGAAAGATTCCGGGCAAAAGGTCAAGAGGAAGAAGAAGACTCACAATGCTGGATTGAATCACAGAATAGTACCTACTATGTATTATATTGTATATTACAAATTAAATATGTGGCCTTAGTGGAAATACGATGTATATATTGTCGATTTCATCCTCCCGCAAGGGAGGCACATAAAAAATACAATACAATAAAAAAGAGCAAAAAATTGAATTCTTTTATATTCTTCGCTTTTTAAAATTTCGATTAGCGTATTATTACGATTTAACATTGTTGTAAATGAATAGAAATATTATAAACAGTCATTTAGTTTAAAAACAGGTACTGATTGACATTACATATTTTTTTCCCTATTCCACTTAAGGCAATCATCACTCAAATTTTTATTTCTAGATTGGTAGACAAAAATTATTATAAATATCAGTAATAATAGGAACAGTTTAATTTTCAAATTACAAACAGTAATATATATTTTGTCCTGTTCAAGATACACACAATATCTGAAGGGTCGATAAGTATTAAGAAGACCAAAACGTTAGAAGCCGATTCGGCAACACACATCTGTCAAATTTCTGAAAAATCGGCATGATTTAGATTAGAGATTTCTAAATTGTGTGTGTGTGTTAAGGGACCAATTTCGTCGCGATAGCCTAGTTGCTAGAGCGCTTGACATCCGTTACGGAGGTCACGGGTTCGATCCCGGGCGACGATAGAACTTATTACAAAGAATTAAATTAAATACTCGCTAATAATCACATGGAAGGCAATGGCAAACCACCACGTACAACATCATATGCGCGCTAGGTCAGTACACAGCAGACACACACGGGACTGCACTTGTATATCGATAAATTAAACGATTACTAATCAGTTCCGAATGTAGTCTTGCGTGTGTACACCTGCGTTGCATATAACAACTGCCTAGTACACTACATCTGTACAGCTGAGATATACGAATAGGTAGTCGCCGACGCTCAGAAGCTGAGTATGGCACCATAAAAAAGAAGAAGTTAAGGGTCCAAGAACCTTCGAAAAAATTCACCAGATTTACCATATTTACTACGAGTATATAAAGATGGTACATTTTATGCTCTAACTTCAAAAAAAAATTCCGAATTTAGCCAACTGTAATTTTTAAAATATACACGCGCTCTATTTTATTTATTTATTTATTTGCAACAATGTACAAACAACAGTCTTTCGGCCAATTAGCACTTATAGAGCTAAACAACGGTATATTTAATTTATTAATCTAGCTAAGACAAACCCACTTAAACCCACATACTTACAGATCAAAGCAACACGACCGAACAAACTTTATAATATGCCGACATGTATCCCTCAAAACTTAAAATTAGCATCTACATTCAAACTCAGTCGTACACATCTACTCAAACCCATATACACATACTAGCATTCCAGTTCCGCAAAAACTTCAGCTGGCAAGTAGTAATAAAATTTGAAAAGACCAGAGTATTAAATGTACTCTAAACGTACACAGCTCTTTAAAATAATGGCAAGCCAGGATATCACGCTGCACTTATCTAAAATATCGTTGTAATCACTCGGTAATGCTTTCATTGAGAAACACGAAAAATCCTATGTCTTAGCTTTTCGTATGTGAAACAATACCTTTTTTCCGGCAGTTAAATGATAGAAGTTTAATACCGATTCTTTCCAATAATAAAAGCGGAGAAATTATCTCTTCGCATGAAGTATTTTACACAAGAAGCAGACCTCAGCAACACATCTGCGACTCGCACGAATCTTAAAATTAAATATATCTAATAAATCTGTGTAAACTGCATTATTTAAAAAATACCCGACACGCGTTTAAAAAATAAATACTTTAAAAACTTCATTTGGACTGCTTCTATTTTTTTGATCATTATTTTAGAGCATGGATTCCAAATAAATAATAGCTGCAAACTCTAATATTAAGCAGACTAAACGGTTTTATAATGTGACTAATGTATCTTGAACAAGATAGTTTCTACAATTTCGGAATAAAAAACTCAACATCCTTCTTGCTTTACTAATCGTATGTAATAAATGAGCATTGAAAGTGAGTTTGGAATCAGAAATTACCCCTAAAAATATCGAATTTCATTTTTAGTTTCCAGGTAAACGTTCCCCTTATACTATAGGTTGATGTAATTGCCTTAAATTTCCGCTTAAAAGTAATATGGTAACACTTTAACGTGTATTTATCGGGATTCTATACTCCAAATTTCAACATTGTTGATATATATTTGTAGTAGTGATACATCATTGCTGTTTTTTGTTTCTTTAAATATTTTCGTATCATCTGCGTTCAACAATATATTAGAATGTTGTATTACTCGGGGTAAATCATTGGTGTATGCTAACTTTGACCATGTCTAATAAGTCTTCGGTAAAATGCAAGGAGACTAAAGAAAAAAAAAACCTTCTTCGAAGTCATTCGTGAAAATGAGTACCACCTAATTATTTTTGCAGTCATCGAATACTCGAGTTACGAATTTTTAAAAATAGCGAAATTAGTAAGTGAAAATTATTTTAACGTGAACGTGTTTTTTCTAGCTGCGGGACATAACAAATATTTTCGGACGTAAAGATACCCAGATTTCTTCAAACAAAAAATGTTCAAATATTTCAACATCAAAAAGAGTTACGAATAACGATAAATGAAAAAAATTCGATAAGTATATTTCTCTTGTTATCCCGATACTTTTTATTCAATAAGTTTTTTTTATTAACATTACCTTATTGCGAACTACTTCATAAAACTTTTCTCTTTTCGTTTTTTTTTTTTTTTTTTTTTTTTAATTTTTTTTGGGATCGTTAACCGGGGACTACTTCATAAACTTGTAAATTTCAAAAACTTCCGCCGCAATTGTTTTCACTTACATTAACATCGTATTCGGAATCATTTCGCAAACTTCTGTTTCGAAAATCACCGTCATTTATCACTGCCGAACCTTTTTAAATATTGTGAATAGTACTCTAACGAGAATGTTGAAAGTGTAAACATCTTGAATGCGAATGCAAAGAGATTCAAAGTTTTTCTGATCACCACCCGGACCGTTCTAGAAGTGATTTAAATTTAGGCCCGAGATATTGTGGTTGGAAGTTTATCGAACTTATGTACAAAATGTTTAATTTAGATCTCAGTGTCATATTCCATTTACAATAAAAAACAGCCGTGTATCGGCGCTCAATGTTTGCATATCAAGCTGAACATTTGATAGCACAAAATGCCGTCTACATCAGTTACCACGAACACCCTTGTGAAATAAAATCCACTTTCAGAGAATAATTTTATTTGCGAAATGAAAACTAACCGACTTTGCACTTAAGAGATTTATGTTTTAATTGGAAATCAAAAAATTCTATTCAGTGAACAAAATTGTTGTTCCTTCAATCGTATTCTTGAACAGCTACATCCATTCGCTTAATGAGAAGGTTGAAAGACGAAGCGATGGAAACGTGTTTCTTATAAAAAGAAGAGAACAATTTCTGTTTTTTGTTTTTTTTAATTCGCTTGCTATAAAAAATTATTGTGTCTGGTTTGTGCAATTCGCTGCAGTATTCTAAAACGTTTCTCTACTCCTGTTCCAAACGACAAACTGACCAAACGAGTCTATTATTTCATTAATTTCGTTCACGCATCATTCTTCTACGCGAAAATTACGAAATATTTCTGTTGCAGTTTTTCGCATAGTACTGTTTAATGTCCTTAATAGATCAATATAGAAATATTCTCCGCCCGCAATTATTCCGAGTTACTTTTAAATTGAGATATATTATAAACTTTATTCTGTGCAATTTTTATCTTTTAATCGTCGCCCTACATCATTTTAGCGCTGATCGATTTTCATGCTCGTCTATTCATTTATTTAGTCGTATTTATTTATTTCTCTCTTTTTTTTACATCGAATTTATTCATAAATATTTCTGATTAATTGAAGTAAGAGAAAAAAACCAAAAGAATACAAATTGATAATCCCATTTTTGTCCAATAAAAAACAATTTCGGCTACGACATTGATTATTTAGAACGCAATTTTTGGTAATTATTGCTCCTCATTACTAATTATGGCGACACTCGAATTGAGCACCGTTGTTTACCTGGCCGACGGTTTAAAAAACGGTTTAGTAATCTAAACACTCGAATTGCGCATCGGAAGTTTGCCGGTATGAAAGATAAAAAAACGAACGAAAACGGCACCGGGACCATGATATTTGTTGGACGCCAAAACTGATGGCCGCTTTATAACATTTGAATGTTCAATGGCTTTCAACATTTTTACGCATTGTATACTTAAAAAATAGCCTATTTTTCGCAAAACCGTTAAGGAGGTTTTTTGTAAGCAACCGAAATGTAATAAATATCTTTTAAAACACAGTTGCTTCCGAAAATTATTTATTATGAGTAATCACTGTGGTGAAAGCTTTAAATATTTAACCGAAATGTAGTTCCGTTATTCCAAATAGCAAACGTTCCATCGACAAGATCAGAACTTTTGTAAGACACTGAAATAGCGATTTCTACTCATTTTATTAATTCGTCAATTTTATAAAATCCGGAGTTTTTTTTTTAAAGCGGTGCGCAATTCGAGTTAGACTTGTCACTGCATGAAGTGTTGGTGCGCAATTCCGGTGTCCCCCTAATTATTACTAATTATCGCTAATTATTACTAGTTATTGCTAATTATTACTAATCATTGCTAATTATTGATAATTATTACTAGTTATTGCTAATTATTTACTAATCATTGCTAATTATTGCTAATTATTACTAGTTATTGCTAATTATTACTAGTTATTGCTAATTATTACTAATCATTACTAATTATTGCTAACTATTGTAAATATAATTTTAAACTTTCATGGTTCATTGATACAGCCGTGTTAATATTTTTGGTAAAACCCACGTCAGATGTGTTATGTGTTAACGCTTCGAACAGATAAGCACTACCCATCTTCAGAACAACAATCTGTTTGAAACGTTAACAAATAATTACACGTTTAAATGTTTGGAATCATATCTAGTTGATATTTATGCCCTGTTATTTAGTTCCATGCCGTCCTCATCGTTATAATGCAAATAAGTTGAGTCAAGTATGATGTTTCATGCGCTGAGGGTTCCGTATGTAAGTTAACGATAACTATAATTTACATATTTACATAATACTAAATTTGAAACAAAGGAATTTGATTTACGCGCTGCAAAGACCTAGAGGAATATACTTTTTTGCGAATTTTCGAAATTATCACCATCCCGAAAATTTCGGTAAGAAAATGAAATACGGTTCCGTTCCCGACAAATAGCGATCTCTCAATTGATATATCACATGACCGAAAAAAAAAAATTTATTTTCAAAAATTTCTAGTATTCCGCGCTCTTGGAGTCTAATTATAATGTTGGAAACCCGGATGCTCCAAACTTGAAAAATATACGGGAGTGTACATATTTTTAACATGATTTAACATTTTTGACTATGATACTCGCGCCGTCAAGGTCATCTTTCGCGCTTTTTTGGAACTTCCCGTCAATTTCAAAAGTTTCATTAAGGAAATGAATTACGGGTTCGTTCCCGTCAAATAGCGATCTTTCTAACAATAATATATCACATGCTCGGAAAAAAAAGAAATATTTTTTTCAAAATCTTCGAGCTTTCAGCACCCAAAGCGCCGAATTTCAAAATTGGATGCTCTAAACTAAAAAAGTATACAGGGATGCGTATTATTTTAACCTTATTCAAAATTTTTAGCTGTAATAGTGGGTTCGCGAAGGAGAGGCTGCATAGCAGTTCTCGCACATTTTTAAACTTTTCGTTAACTTTGAAAGTTTCCTTAAAGAAATAAAATACGGTTTTGTTCCCAAGAAATAGCGATCTTTCTATCGATATAATATAACATGACCGAGAAAAAAAATTATTTTTCAAACTTTCTAGTTTTCGGCGCTTGCGGGTTCGATTTTAAAGTTGGAAACTCGGATGTTCTAAAGCAAAGAAATATACAGGGAGGCGAATTTTTTTAACCTTCATCAAAATCTTCAGCTAAAATATTGAAGCCACAAGCGGGGCTACATATCATTTTTCGCGCGATTTTTTGAACTTTTAGTAAACTTCCAATGTTTCGTTAAGAAAATGAAATACGGGTTCATTCCTAACAAATAGGGCTTTTTGCAACAATATATCATACGTTCGAAAAAAGAAAAAAAATTCGAGATTTCGGAGCCCCGAGGGGCTAATTTTATAGTTGCAACGTTAGATGTTCCAAGCCAGAGAAATATAACACGTGGATGCGCATATTTTCTACCTCGTTCAAAATTTTTAGCTATAACACTCACGTCGCAGACCAGTTCTCACGCTTTTTTGAACTTTTCGGCAACTTTGAAAGTTTGGTTAAGAAAATGAAATACGGTTTCGTTTCCGACAAATAGCGATCTTTCCAACTATATATCACATGCCCGGGAAAAAAAATATTTCTTTCCAAAATTTTTGAGTTTTTGGCGCTTCAAGGGTCTGAATATAAAGTTGTAAGATTGATATCCTATGAAGCGGTCCTTTATGCATATGTTTGAGATATGTTTTGGTTTCTCCAACGTTTTTACTCGGACTAATACTTACGTGAACTTCCTTTTTTTTTGCTGATTGTCGGCCTAAGGGGAGGGGAGGTAAATAATTTTTTTACCGCAATTTTTTGATTTTATGAAAGAGCTCCTGTATTTTATTTTATATTTTGAATTTCACCTTTATCGGTTTATCTGGTGATGAATTATGATTTTGTAAGTGATTTTTGAGGTCGTTTTAAATACAATATTATATATTGTTGACAGTTTTTTGGGTTTTTTGCCGTCCAGGGTAATCGGTCATCTTGAAGTTATAGATCGTTTTAAAGAGAATTTTAATTGCAATTTATGTTCCAAATTTCGAAATTAATAAGTCAAACTACCGTTTGTGGGTTATTGAGTTTTATTTGATATTTTTGTAATTTCTGAACCATCCTATGAATATAACAGTTGCTATGAACACTATAGCTATGGCTGTACAGCTGAAACTTACGAATAGGTAGTCGCCGACGCTCAGGAATTAAGTATGGCATTATAATGATGATTTTTTTTTTTTTTTTTTTGTTTTTGGGTTCGTCTACAAGGACATTGGCCCAAGAACAGAGGGAAAAGACACAAGAAACTTAGATCTTTACATGATCAGAGGTAGCCGACAAAAAGAAATCAAGAGCCTGAACAACAGAAGGAGAAGGAAAGGAGAGAATGAACGAATCACTGTATGGAGAGGGAATACCAATTTGTAAAAGGAAGGAGTAGAAAGCAGCTTGATCGGTTACAAGAGATGCACACTCGAACATTACGTGATTGGGATCACACACAAATTGGATATTGGAGGGGTGCAATGGACAAAAAGGAGACGGCACAAGAGAAAAACGGGAAAGCGAGGAAGGAAACAAATTGTGAATTATGGCACTATAATGATGATGAACGTAAAAGTTGAAATCAACGGAAATCTCCGTAATATGAAAAATCGATAAATATGAAAATTCGATTAATCAGAACGGCGCACTTTGCTTTATTCCGATAACACGGAATTGTGCATCTAATACGAAAATTCAAAAAAGGGTTCTAACTTTTTCGTGAAAAATCTGATTAACGAACCGGTGATACTGATAACTAAGAAGCCAATATCCTTCCATTTTTGGAAAATTATGAAATACAGATTTAGTTTTTAACTAGAGTTTCAGATCAAATTTTAGTTATTTTGACTTGCGACGAGATTTCACCTTCGACTTAAACATTCAACAATATAAAATAAAAGAGAATTTGAATAATGCGAGTGTTTTAAATTTACGACAAATTAAAAAGAATAGTCAATATTTGTATTCGGTATTCATATACTTCACACCCTTTCAAACGTAAAACTTCTACCTTCCCATACTACAATCAATAAAAAACAGGTGCTTGAGGTGTGTACGTTATCCACTAGTCCATATACAAAAATATCAGAAACGCCTTATTATATAATGGTACCTCATTCCCGAAAAATTTAGTTTTTAGCGTTACACACAAAAGTTCTGCAAAATCTACAAAGATCACATATGGTAATTAATTGAATAACACGATTAGAAATTATAATTCTAGATAACTAGCGTGCATATTTAGAAATATAACGAAGTATAGACGGTCTGTCCGCTTAAGAATAACACATTACTGTAAAAAAAATATACAGACATCATAGTATGTGCATAACTAGAAATAGGTTGCATGTTTTTAAGGCAGATTTCTGTAGCTTTTTCTTTTCTTAGAAATCGGTGATTATTCAGTATATATACATACAATATATATATACATATATATATATATATATATATATATATATATATATATATATATATACACACACATATATATATATATATGTAAACTCGGCCATTTTGGCTTCCCAAGGGGCTGCGCTCCTTGACCCCTCTTGCTTTCATTTCCGTCTCTTTCTCTTCTATACTTTGTATAAAATTATCAAAATTTACAGCGTATAACAATGAATGCTTACACGAAAGATATGGATTTAACAGTGATTTCTTATGCTCATGTCCTTACCTAGAGAATGTAACAGTGTATAAATATCTAGGAATACTTATTGATAACTCGCTGAAATGGAATAATCACATAAAAAACACGAATTCAAAAATAAGACAATCTATCCCTGCATTATATAAACTGAAGATGGTACTCTCGTATGAAACTTTACGGTTATACTTTAATGCAATAGTAATGTCCAGAGTATTATATGGGATACAAATATGGGGTGAGGCGAAAAAAACGGAAATCATTAAGATAGGTAAAATTCTGAAAAGATGTCTGAAAATAATACGGCCTCATTGGAAGCGAGGTGACGCGACATCGAGCTGGTGGAAGGTTAATAATGAGATGTCTCCTAAGATGCAGTTTTATTATTATAGACTTTTAGAATATAAACTCAATAACGTAGAGTTACCCACCAGACCTAAAAACAGGATAACTAGAAACCCAAATGATGTTTATTATGTTCACCCTAGAGGGGTCAATTTACGAATCGATAATACCGATGAGGCGGTGCTTATCAGGTTGATGTGTAAGATTCCCAAACATATAATTAACGAAACTAAAATTGGTATTTGGAAGAAGGAAGTAGCGAAGTGGTTGATGGAATGGTGCGATACTTGAGAGGTCCCGCTTGTTCCCCTTCTCGGGATAGGCGGGGTCTGTTTAATTATATTATCATCCGATTCTATTCCTTTCTCGCATATTCGCGGATGTACGTGATAATCAGCACAAATGTGGCATTAGGTATGTGTGCAACTTTGTATAAGACGTACTTAGCAAAATAGCTTAGTTTTAAGATGTAGTTAGATGTAAGAATGATAACATGTAAATTTTGTATGTCAAATAAACGATAATAAGAGGTTGGGCACTCACATAACGGGCATACTTGCTCAGTGAGACCCAAAACTTATTTCTATATAAAAAAAAAAAAAAAAAAATTCTTAGTGGCATCAACACACACAAAAAATAACATAAGCACAAAAATCCTATTCTAACATTTAACTTCCGTTATATAAAATTAAGACATTGTTTTGTTACATTTTTCGTTACATATTTTGTTAGATAAAATTGTGACATTTTTTAAGTAACAATAACAAAAATCCTATAAATATAACAAACGTTACATAAAATTGGGAAATTTTTTTGAGACATTTTGCGTTACATAGAATTGGGACATTTTTTCTAATGGGGGGTAGCCTAAGAATTACGTTGTAATTAATACATATATATATATTTATATATATATATATATATATATATATATATATATATATATTTATATATATATATATATAAACACACAAACCGAGAAAGAGGGAGATGGTATTCCAGTGAGGTGAATAGTCGGTTTATAACATATATGTAATTATTAATTACAACTGTAAAATAATTAGTGCGCAAATGTATCCCTTTCTTCTTTTAAAATATATATGGCTTAATGTTTTGATAAAAAATGAGGATATTTTAGTTTTTCAGAAAGATATAAAAACACTGAGCTGTTATTTTCCGCATTGGAAGCAAACATTTATAACAGATTAAGAATTCCTTTCGGTTTTTTGGGTTTTTTTTTTTTTTGTAAACAGCATTAGTTTAAACATTAGCCCAGCACAAGTGAATGTAAGTTTCAACGTGCAACGGCGGGATTCGAACCTGATCCTAGCTTAACAAAACACCACTTGATACGCCAGCTAACGTTTTCCAGTCATACTACACACTACCACCTTGTTTATTTTCGTTACAAAATGGATTATTACAATATTATAACTAATTCGTAATAAAAAGAGGCCGACTGAAATTACAGTTGTACCGAATAATGAAGCGTTCGATTACTAACAGGTTTTTGCTTTTTGTTACAAACAATTTTAGTAGCGGTCGGTGAAGAATCACGTCCTTTTTTTCCTTTTTATGACGATGGAGTTCGTCTTTTTTACCGTTTCAGTGTGTGCCTGTCATATATAGTTAAGCGTGAAAAATTATTTTTTTGACTAAACTTGTACACACTTCGCGGTCAATAACAGTAACTGCACAGAAACGAAAGCGAAGGTCGAAATCGGTTTCAAGTAGTTCCAGTATTTATGGCGAATTTTCAACTTATGGGGAGCGAATTCACTTTAAAAATTGGCCGACATCAAACGCGGATTATTCATTTTCAACTTCAATCGAACGTTTGACACTTATTGGCAAATGAAAAAGACGAACAAATTAAGTTACCTTGGTCACCTGTGAACAATTATCGTCCGGTTGCCGTTCTATTTTCAGTTCTTGTTCAAGACTTTACGTCAAACGGATTGTGATCGATTGAGGCGTTTTCCGTAACGATCGCATGTTCCTTAGTTGATGCTAAATTACCCGATATACGAGCACATACGCACAGTTTTAACCGCAATAGCCGAGAAAAGGTACACACATTAATAGGTCCACAGATACCGCTAGCAGAACGAAACATGTGTACCGGAGAACGCAGACCTATTAAGGATGATTTCATTAAAAAACCGGCTAAGCCCGATCAAGAGACAGTTAGCCCTGTGACGCAACATCTCGATCGAGGAATTGCGCCGAGTTCCGTACAAAAAACTACGTCACCTTGCGACTTTTTTTGTCCCGTTAGAATGACTTAAATTTCGTTTTTGTTTATCTTCACCAATTGACTTAAACCTGAAAACTAAAATCGTTCCGTACCTGTTGTGTGTACATTTCTAACGTTTAAACAGCGCATTTTTCTTTTCCTCCCCATCATTAATAAAATGAAATCGCTTGCAAAGTGAAAACAACTTTAAAGAATACTTCGATGCTAAAAACCATGTTTGATTATCAAAAAGGGGAAGTATTCTCTCCAGAACGCGGATACTATATATATTTCGCGAGTTATTTTAAGTTAGGCCTATTCGGTTATTCGTGCTGCACGTTGAATAATCCTAATAGTAATATAAAATCCGACTTTAGAAAACATTTCTCGATCAATTTAGGCCGTTTAATGTATAATTTATTCTTGTTTAAATTTTCCACTAATAAAATTAAAACAACAGTACTCGCGCCATATTAAAAAAATCAATAATTCTGTTTATAAATAGTTACAAAAACAGCAATGGAAACGTGACAAGTTTCGGAAAGCGAGACAATTCATTTTTAATAAGTCGCGCTGTAAAAATGAAATGTTAATATTTTTTTAAAATTATTTGTTAAAAAAAAAAGCAAAACAACCAATATGTCGCCTTCAGTTTAAAAATTGGAAAATCGAACGTGGCAACAGAAACTTCACGCGTGTTACCTCTTTTGCACATTTCCGAACTGTAGAATAATGGAATAGTTGTAGCGAAAATATATTACTTTTACACCTTTGGGTCTTCAATAAGTTATCCTTTTTTTCCCCGTTATTATTTATAATTCAGATTTTTGTTTAAAATTGCATTACGTCACAGCACTACTCGTACTCATCTTTTTCGCAAA
Source organism: Icerya purchasi (assembly GCA_039619475.1). NCBI lineage: Eukaryota > Metazoa > Arthropoda > Insecta > Hemiptera > Monophlebidae > Icerya > Icerya purchasi. Next base: position 353,207,563 of record CM077115.1, read on the forward strand.
CTTCTAGAAGTTCTAAAACTTGCTTCGACGTCAATCCTCGCGGAAATATTTTCGATCAAATTTTTGACATACTGTCGGCGAAGAACCTGTTGGGAAAGTTAATAATGCCGGAACGTTAATTTCGAGCCGTCGTACATTCGACAAAAAGAAAAAAGAAATAACAGCTGAAATAGGTTAGTGTAAAAACAACTCGGTGGAGTATCGAGTAGATTAGCCAGCTATAATATGAAGTTATAAACATTACATTCTCTTCGATTGTTTATTGTACCCGTTCAGATGCGCTAGAAGAATGAAATTAAAGAAATTAAATAAAACCACGAGGTAATAATTACGTACATATGAAAATATTTCCGCAAAGTGTTTAACCAGCTACCGTGTTTTTACATAAAAACACCGGAGCATCAGCTGGAGGCCGGAAAGAAGTGAGAGAAACTGATGAGCCTGTCGAGAAATATCCGAAATGTGTAGAACGAGGGCAGCAAAGGGGGAATTTTGAGTATAGAAGACGCGTTGTGCGAGGTATGGATTATTGGGTTTCAATAGTCCGGAATGTAGAGATATGAACGCTCCGGTACAAATGGGACGAACATTCAAATACGATATAATCGAGGTCACGTGCTAAATGGCAATTATGTAAGTGTAATGGACAATGAGGAGATATATAGCCGAAAAGAATCTACGGAGAGCAGGGTGTCCAGTGTGTAGACGCAAATAGCGGAAATCGAAAATAGAACTGGAAAATTATAAAACCAAAGGCGATTATATACCTAATAATAATTACTATACCATTTCTAACAAAAATAAAAAAAAAAAAAAAACAACAAAAAACCGAGTAAAATACAATTAAAAAAAAAACAAAAAAAACCCGTAAAGGATATACTTGCATAAACAAGAATAAAAACGCGCAATAAACTGAAAAATTAAGAAACTTTGCAAAAGGGAACAGCCGGCTTAATTATTTATCCTTTTTCATATTTTAAATTACTTATACGACTTTGCCCAAATTTTGACAGGTCCACCGTTAGAAAGACATCAGAAAAACGTATAATTATCAATAAAAATATTAAATACAAGTGTACATTTTACTCTGAATACAAACGAAGTTCTGGGCGATAAACGAAATAAACGGTTTATCGAAGTAAGTTTAAAGTACAAAAAGTGATTAATATTAGATGTTCTCGGCAGAATAAATTTAATAGAAAAATTAATCCGAACAAAAGACGAGAGAGACAAATGCGGCAAAAAGTTAAAAGCCTAATTAATCGAGTTATCTGAATATTAGTATAAAAAATGGCGAAGCACGCGGTCTAGAGGAGGGAGTACTTGATGATTGTCTTACGCTTATTGCGTTGTCCTATTCGCCAATTTTATCGGCGTTTGCTCATCTCATAGTAGTAAAAGAATTTAGTAGCCTAAGAGCGCATTATACTATTGTCAGTTTAATTCAAGTTTATTATGTACGATTTCGCTTTAAGATCTCTGACATCCTCATCACTCATTTTCACTATTTTCCCCAGAACAGAAATGCTGAGAGGAATTCAAAAAAACAATTTTGATCCGCTTTTTCTAAAGATACGCCCTTTCTCAGATTTAGAAGATGGCTAGGTCGTTTACATCCCACCTTCTACACAAACATGAACAGATGACACTGGTTAGGGGAGTATTACATCGGCTTCTTCTTAAGGTGCCGTACACTACATAGCGCGTTGGCGCAACCTATTCGTACATTTTTTTTTTTTAGCTGTACCGATATAGGTTGTGTATCGGGCAATTATTATATGCGACGCAGGTGTACACACGCAAGACTACATTCGGAACTAATTGTAGCCGCTTGTTATCGCGCTACAAGTGCAGTCTGTCCGGTGTGGGTCTGCTGTGTACTGACCTAGCGCGCATATGATGTTGTACGTATTAGCGAATATTTATTTATTTAATTCTTGTAATAATAAGTTCGTCGTCGCTCGGGATCGAACCCGTGACCGCCATATCGGAAGTCAAGCGCTCTAGCAACTAGGCTATTGCGACGACATTCGGCTAGGCAATCATAAATGTAACATCAGTACACATGCAAAAAGCAGCTTAGTACAGGTTAGAAAAAGTATAATTGTCTGGTTAAAGCCGCCTTCTAATATCCATACTGGAGGAGTTATGTTACTATGGGAAATGGGTAGTCATGTACTAGTGGTTTATTTTACTGAGATAGCAGCATGTACTACAGTAATATTGGCACAGTTGCATACGGTTATGCCATAGAAATTTCATTTGTGTACGTGTGGGGAGGGGGAGGGGGTATAACACTAATGTGACACTAGTGCTCCTGCATGTTTAGTACTGTAGAGACTCCATTGCAAGGGTGTAGTTCTGTGTACTTCCTCAACACTAATGTGAAATTAGCGCTCCTGTATGTAGTTCCTTGTACTGCTGCAACACTAATGCGACACTGGCGCTCCTACTTCCCCTGGTGGCGGAAATTGGAACTGTGTCCCAGAACGAAGGTGTTATATCTACTTCGCGGTAATGGGTATTTGTTTGCTCCCACATCTGCTCTCTCATTGTCAGTATCTTATAGAACCTTTATCTTCAAATGTCGGTTTTACTTGTTTAGCCAGTTTGTTATCCCGGTCGGTATGCATACTAGACTAATCTGTGCCATAAAATTAAACCTCCAAAATTAGTAGTACCTCACTGATATTCTGAAAAATTTTTATAATTTACGAGCTACTTTTTTGATGTCTGTGCGTTGATCACTTAATTCTAAGTCGTTTAATTAAGTTGTTCGAAGGATCAGAGTGAAATTCGAGCTCTTGGTTCCAGAATTTATGTTCCAGTAGAAGCGATTAAAAATAAATAGTCGGCAATGGGCAAATCAGTAGCACCGTCCAATTCGAATCGCTACACACCGGGATAAGGTTTGTCAATTTATTCATCGTTGCCTATATGCCAGGTCTGCCAGCAACTTGTTACATCGTTCGTATGTACAACTACACTATTTTAATGTGTGCATCGTGCGTGTGTTCACTTCATTTTTCTCCAGCGAGAACGACTAAAAATGATTATTTTTTGTTAATTTTCCATTTAGGATAATGCTAAACGGTTGTTGCGGCTGTGGAAATCCTCGCAATTTTCTCCGTTTGTAAGTTCAAATAACTAGTTTTATCGCGCTGCGCGTTAACTGATCGCCTTTCGAATTAACGACGAAAAAAAATGTATTTTCGTTCGTTTCGGACCTCCGGGAAACTCTGAACACAATCTTCACATCGATCTTCAACGGGAAAATTCAATCGACCGTCACGGAAAATGCTTTCTCGGTTCGGAATCAGCAACGGTAGGAAATTTCACCGGCAAATAAATTGAGCACTTTTAAAAATGGTCAATACGTCGTACCCTTGAAAAACCACTGCGACTAAGAAAACCGGATAGTTGAAAGAAAATCGGGAGTAGCACACACTCTACTGATGGACGATCGGCCGCTTATTTATGCATTCCAATCGGCCGGTCTTATTTGAGGTGAACAGATAACGATGCAGCGTGCAATTCTCGCTCTTTGCATATTTAATCAGAACAACTCCCAAGTCTCGCACTTAAATGTCATTAAAAACTTTTCTCTTCATTTTTCTCGTTATTTCTTTTTTTTTTCTTTCACTTCGTATTTTCACTATTTATTTAAAGTAGTTCTACGTAGTACTGCCATAATAAAAAAATGCTGAACCAGCATTAGCAGAGTATTGCGCTCTTATTAACCGATCGTACTGATAAAAATCGTAAAATAAAATACTGTGATCATCGTAAAGATTTGAACATTGATAAAAGAAATTAGTTTCAATAAGTGGAGGTACAAAGTGAGGATAGATTGATGACGGGTTTTTTTTTTTAATGATAATAAACATTTTTGGTTGCAGAGGAAAAAAGAAAATTTTTATCGACAACGCGGAACATAAACATCTCGGACATACGTAAGAAAGCCTAAGCGAAAAATGGTGCGTTGGTTTGCGTTTCGGTTTTAAAAGTGGCATGTCATTTTCTGGACAAGGAAAAAATGAAGAAAATCTGACTGAATTCGTTTTTACCAGTGCTGTTTCAAGTTTCAATTCAACTAGAAATCTATTCACAAATTTTATTTTGTTAGACTTTTTCAGTAGCAACGAACACACTCCTTGATTAGGATTAACGTTTGAATTCAGAGTGAATGGAGCGAAAATTTTAAGATTATGTACACTTGAACTTCCTGATCATAGCAGACACCATATATTGCAAAATATTATGTGAATTAGCTTTAGTGATAATAAGAGACTGTTTGTGTTTTATATCATGTTTCAAACGTAAATCTGTGAAGGCAGGACAATGAAACATGAGATGATCAATGTCATCGGCTTCACCTATATTACACAGGGAACACTGTCTCTTTGGAAAGTTGGAACCTAAATAAAAAAGGGGTTCCAAATTTTCCATGGCCAGAGAGCACCTGTGAATTGTAAAAAGTGATATTTAACTTCTTTAATTTAAACCGTTCACTAATTAGTGGAAAGAACAAATACGTTTTCCTATCAGTGTCGAGGTTGTATCCCATCTGGTTTGCCAAGCTGAAAGTAGAGATGAATGTATGAAACTTTTGAAAATTTTTAAGCTTGCATGTAATCCTAGACTGCTGAAATCAACTGATAAGAATGTAATGTTTAATCATTTAGAGACATCTCTTTGGAGTCATCTATATTCACCATGTTATAGAACTGCTAATGATAAAGAGGTCCAATGGTAAGATATTAGAAATTACATTGGCAGCCGAAGTGGGACACGTTCTGTATAAGGAGGTAATATTAAGTATAAATTTACGCTAATCTTCGTTAACATCAGCGATCGATTTCTTATTAACATCAATTCCAGAGCCGTACCTATACAGGGTCTTCAGAAGACTCCTATATAGAATGACTCTCTCCCTATACTTCAGACCATAAATATTCGATTGGAGCCTTTTGAGTTTATAATAAATATCATCATATTTTTTCTGTATGTATTTGGCATGGGGAATAAATATAAGTTTGTCATCAATTAAGATACCTAAGTATTTCAATTATTTTGTATGGGAAATCGATTCATTAGCTATAAGAGCAAGCTTTTTAACCTTATCTACTATTCCATGCTTACCAAACACAATAAAATGACATTTGGGAACAGAAAAGTAGAGACCAAGATCATTAATGACGTTTTCTAGGTAGTTGCAAACAACTTCAATAATTTTCAAATCATAATGCTTATGAACAGGAAATTGAATGCACAAATCGTCGGCATAGCTTCTTTTTATTGCTTCCTCTTACAAATCGATATTTCCGCTCCATACTGTGCTTCACTGATGCTATCCCTTTCTTCTCCTTCAGTTCTTCTAGCTTTTGATTCCTTTCTGTCGGCTATCTCTGACCGTGTAAGGATCTGAGTCTTTCTGTCCCCTCTCTTCCACTGTTCTTGAGCCAATGTCCATGTTGACGAATCCATTAAAAAAAAAAAAAAAAACAGAAAAAAAAACAGATAAGCTCATAGTGAAGTTGAGCTGAACTCGTCCATCGTATGATGTACATGGGAATATAATAAATTCCAGAGTGTGGGTCCAAGAACAGAACCCTGTGGGACACCACACTCCAGTCTCCTGCTGTTAACAGAGTCCTCTATGCACAGGGTAGCATATCTACTTTTGAAGTAACTGATGATAGTATTGATGATGTATGGATTGATTTTGTATTTTTTGTAATGTGCCAATATAAGCAGATCAACTGAGACTATCAAATGCTCCCTTAATATCAAAGGAAATGACAGCTGCAAAATGGCCGCATTGGCGAAATTTCTTAATTTCGGAAATTAACTTAAAGAGGGCACCCTCAGTAGAAAGTCCCCTCTGAAAGCCAAACTGGTTCCGGTGAAAAATACTCCTACCATCAGTTATTATAAATACACAAAAATCTGAAAAAAATCAAAAATTTAAAATAAACTTTGATGATTTTTTAGGGTGTTTTTACCTATCTTTAAAAGAAAAAAGAAAAAGTAAGCTCCATGTTTTTAGGTACTTCATTAATATTTTATGCAAAATTTTTTATTACGAGTATAATTAATAACATATGTAATTTTTATTGAAGTTTTTACGGTAATTCATTTATGTAAATGATTAATATATAAATCAAAATGATGGAAATTATTAATAGTACAAATATTAGTGAAAAACGTATTTTTATTTATAAAATAAATATGTAAACAAAAAATAGCCCCCCCCCCCCGAAATTCTGGGCACGGGCCTGTACCTTCCCTATGGAGTTTAGCAGTGAAATTGGCCGATATCTCGAAAGGGAATTCCGGTATTTACCAGGTTTTGGAAGGAGCTTAACATTAGCAACCTTCCAACACCCTGGGAAAACTCGAAGTGAAAAGCATTTATTAATTATACTGCAAATCATGCCTGGGAAATGTGATTCAAGATATTTAACTACTGCATTACTAATTTTATCATTCGAGGCAGCTTTTTTATTACAAAGATTATTAATAATACTGGAGACATCGCTGTCGGTGACTTTTGGTGAGACTGATCCAAGCATATCACAGGTGGAAGGAAATTCATCATTGATACTAGGGAAAAAATGATTAAGGAAGGCTTTACACTTACCTGTATTACCTACAATGGGGTAATTGTTAAGTATCAATTCAGGAATTTGAGTGGGTTTATTTTTGTTAAATATAAACTTATAAGGGCAATTCTATCAGAGTCGGTTACCCAACCACTGTTTATTCGCCGTTCTCAGTTTGGGTATCGCTTCTTAATTAAACGGCTTCCCATCTCCTCGTCCAAACTTATTTCCTCCTATCTATATATCAAAAATTGCTGGCGTTTTTCTCCTCATAAAATCCCAATCCTGTCGCTCATTGCTACCTGTCTTTCTAATTTTTCTCCTGTTGTCCTTTCCTACAACACTCTCCCGTACTTCTTTCATGACTTCAATAGCCTATGGTAGCCTATCAAATTTTCCTCTCGCCCGCTTCGAGCCAATTCCTCCTCTCACGGTGCAGTATTTCTTCATCTGTTGAATTCCTCTTTTCCTGCTCATGTATTGATCTTTACTGATGGTTCCAAGAGCGAGGACGGCGTCGGTGGTGCGTTTACTGCTCTGTCGCTTCGACATTCTGAGTCCTTCTGGCTTCCTTCCTTCTGTCCTATTTTTTTCTGCCGAGTCGATCGCCATCCTTCAGGCTATCTCTTATATTTCCTTTTTAAGCGAACTTTCCCAATTCCTCATTATTTCGGACTCTAAGAGTGTCTTTCAAGCCCTATCCTCTCCTCCTTCACATTCCTCTGATAGTATTATTCTTTCAATTCGTTCTCTTACCTCCACTCTGCAGTCATCCCGTTCTATTCTTATTAATTTTTCATGGGTTCCCAGTCATTTCGGAATTGATGGCAATGACGCAGCCGATTCTTTGGCTCGTTCTGCTGGTCGCCTTGATTCATTCCTCAATCATTTCCCTTCTTCAGATATCCTTTCCTTATCCACCTCCAATCACGCCAGACTTTGGCGGGATATTTATCCCTCACCATTTTCTAATCGTCATTCGCATTACCGTTTTATTCAGCCGAGTCCTCGTTCCCTGTCTTGGTTCCATTCTATTCCTTTCGGTCGTCGCTCTTCTATTGTCTCCCTAATTCATCTCCGGATCAATCATTCTCTCCTCCCCTCCTCTCGCTTTCCATTTGCTCCATCGCCTTCTCCTGATTGTTCTCTTCAGGATTGTGATCCTCCTCGTACATGTGATGCTAATCACATTTTCTGCGAGTGTCCTGCTCTTCGTAACGAACGCTCCCTTTTATACAGTTAGCTCCTGTCATTAGGTCTCCCTACTCCCTATAACCTTTCCTTTATCCTCTCCTTTCCTTCATCTTCTGAGGTGTCCGCACTGCCGTCCTTTTTTGCGTCCATTTCGGACCACCTAGTTATTTAATTTCTTAGCTTAGTTTTCTTGTTGTTGGGTCAATGCTGGAAAAAAAAAAAAAAAACTTATAAGGGCGTCCCCATGCAGAGCTATTCTGAATTAGTTGACGCCAGTTGTTTAATTTCGATGTTATGATTAGCGAAAGGTTGCTCAAATGTTAGCCAACGTTCGATAACGGACATGGCACCGTGATAATGATGATGATTAATATTTTGAAAAAATAACAAAAAAAAACATGGCGTTTTCAGCTGCTTATCGGGCTATGTGCTAAAATATGTATTTACTATTGTAAATATTTATCTAATTTTTTTATTTATTTTATCGATTATATTTTACCTTTCTATTTTCTATGAGCGCGCAAAGATAGATTTACAGCACATTTTTCGACTTTTATTTATATATATATATATATACATATGATAGAGGGAGGTGTAGGTAGGCAGTTAAATAGCTTAATAGCTTTAGTGTTAATGAAAGAAATTTATAATACCGAGTAATTTAAGTAAAAAAAAGTAATAAATGGTTAAATAATATTTTAAAAATTATAAAATGTTATAAACGTTTTGTAACAACTACTACTAATAAATTATTAATATCTAATATTTTAAAATAATATTAAAATAATCGTGTTTCGATTGCAATTGTAATTATTGTTATTTAATTATTCTCGATTAAATTTTTGGCTCCGTAATTATTGAAATAACTCTTTTTATGGTCTTTGTTTTAATACTTTTATTTTTAGTACTTTCTTATACCTTTTTTTTTCTTTCTACAGAAAAAATTCAACCAACAGGTTACTTAAAACAATTATTTTCAAAACTTTTTAATTGTTAAAATTTTTTTTGATTTTCTTACATTTAAATTACGTTATATATATTCTTTTAACAGCATATTTATTTATTTCATTTTATTTAATTGTTTTTTAAATTAACTTTAACCAAGTTGTAATTTTAAAGTTTAGTTCCGTTTACTTTGTTTATATTTGCCTTTGATCATGGAAGCGTAATGCTTCCTATGTTTACAATAAACCAAAACTTTAAACTGGAACTGAATCGAAAACTGGAAAAAAATATAGGTTCTCTCGAAACGGAAACTGGAATTGTACGGAATTATATTTTTTTGCCGGTTTTTATATACATAAGATAGAAATAATCGTGCAAATATTTCTTTTTTCCTCGTGTGAAGTGACGTGCGACATTTCCGTTGTTTATTTATTTACCAAAAATTCCATCAGTGCGACATATCAATCATTACCGTTACGTCAATATCAGATCTAGTCAAAAGAGACAAAAGAAGTGGGCACCGATGAATGTGGTGGGTAAATCATTTCATTAATTTGCGGAGTCGGTAAGTGTAGAGTATCTTCAACGTACGACTGTATTTGTAAGTTTTGTCAGCATGCAAAGAAAAAAAATATTCAATTTTTATTAGAATTGAATCAGGTTGAATATTGATATTAAGAATTGGATGAGGACAAGACTATAGAAAAAAAGATAGCATACGAAACGGTCACCCTGTGGAAGGTGAAATGCTTTCGTTTCATACGGAATCTTCAGTTTATAAAGTTTACTAGTTATAAAAAAAAGTCTGAAACTTAAAGTGATATGATACATTAAAGCCAGATTATAATCAGGATTTAATTTGTAATTAGAAATAAAGATCGTATAGTATACTAAAATAAGAGTCTGTACATTTTTCCAAATACACTCCAGTAATTTAGGAATTAATCATTAAATATGATGTAAACGAATTATATGAAGTTTTTTAATTATATGTATAACCAAATCAGCTTACGTAGCCGCAGGTACTAGTGTATGTATACATATAAAATCTCAAAACAATAAATGTTGAGTATTGGAATTGATTGTGAATAGTACATGAATTTTTATATTATTTATTGTAAAAAAAAGGCAAAATTTATGTAACTAAAGTATTTTATATTGAAAAGTGTTTGACAAGCAAATAAAAAGAGATTGTTCAATAAGAACATTCTTAGAACAATTTTCTTATTTAAATTAAATTTTTACATCGTATTTGTTGTTCCGCTGATTTGTATAATTGTTTATATGGGAAATATAAACAAATACACGTATGCGGTATAGTATATATGTTGCGGAAGATAGTTCATGCCGGATTGCTTAAAATCAGTGGAAGATTAAATTGTCCGAGAGTAACATAAATTAATTCGACATTTTTTTCGATGTTCACCTAAATTAAATTTACTGAACAATATTACCGGCTTTAATTGTCATAGTTTTATTAAATTTACCATGTTGTTCGTGATCAGTAGAAAAATAATCAAAAAAAATATTACATTATACTTTTGTGAATAAAATTTTAATGAACGGTGTTACGTGATTGGTAAGGCATTGGTGTTTTGTTCGAGTAGGAGGCTGGAGTTCGAAACTCGCTGCGGCACATTGAAACTTACAAAAATGTCACGTGCATTGAATTAATGTCTGTAATCAATGAGCCTATTCCATTCATGAAAAAAAGAAAAGAAAAAAAAGAATGAATGACTTGAAAAGTATACGCGGAAATCACGTTTGTACCTGAATGTCGTGTTTGTTTATCCAATGAATCGAAATGTGTACCTTTATATTTGGATTCAGACGCTCGTTACGGTCTTATTACGCGCAATATGCGAGTTAAATTTTCAAGAACATATATATTTGTTATCAAAATATCTTCCACGAATTTCATCGATAATTCCGAACAGCGAACGATTTTTCTACACGGCAGGAAGTATTTAAGGGCAAAACTTTCTTTAAAAGTTAGTCTGAAGATATGCAATGTTTGAAAGAACTGTCTTATCCAAAGAAATGAAGGTATTGTGAATCGAGGAAAAGAATTTCTGGGCATGGTTGTTTCCCTCTTAAAAATGGAGTCGCCCGAAGCGTATCTGAGAGAATAAATTGCGTTTTGTATGCCATAAAATAAAGTATATATTTTTTACAGTATCAATTGTGTAATATGAAATTAATCGCATTTTTAAATTGAATTTTGCTTTTCCATATTACCTAATATTATATTGACTTCTTTACTCCGCCTTTATATGGACAAAAGTAATAAGTGGTAATCCTGCTTTCAATAACGTAATATGACCATTATTACATAACTTTTACCAGTTTTTTTTTTTTTTTTTTTTTTTTTTTTTCTTTGTAGAAACGTCGTTTAAAAAGTAATTAGCCGATTGTAAGAAATATTTTTTCTTTTTCTACGAAAATTTTTGACCGGAAAAGGAAAGAGGATTTTTAAAACTCGACTACCGAAAACTACTGCGACTGAATGTTGTTAAGATTTTCTTGACTATAAGTAGTGAAATTTTGAAGGTTTTGATACATTAGAAATATAAATGGATTTATTAAAAGTAAAGAACAAAAAAGTTAACGATTCGAAGACGATTTTATCATATTCAGCGTTAAACTGCACAAAAATCGGATTAATGCCTTGAAATATACATTCACAGCGCACACTTAAAACGAACTTTGCCGAATCGCAAGTCGTCGAGCCGCAAATTAACTCGATTGATTAAACGCTGCAAAGAGCATGTAAGTGAATTAAAATCAATCGACGGTTTAAGAAGTCGTTTTATTAAAATAAACGGCGATTTCTTTGACGTAACATCACGAGAGGAAGAAACGGAAAAATTAGGTAATGGGGACGTTTCGATTTTTAGTAAACAGGTTGTTCCTTGGAACGTTTCCATAAAACACCGTACGCTACTACATTGAATATAAAAATCAAGATCAGTATCGCTCCAGCGTCGGTAATGAATCCCTCCGTTTTATAGCCATACATCCTCAGTGCGTCTTTTCCAGTTATGATGCAATTCTTTTTACATTTATTATCGCACGCTGCAAACCAAACCGAATGAAATAAATTAAGTGTTCGAATAATATACGAAATTGTGCAAATAAAAAATTGTTTCGTATTGAATTTTTCTAAATTTGTTTTATTAATATGTGTATCAGTGGCGAACCCGATTTTTTCCGCGCTACTATGACAGAAAAATGTTGAAATAAACTCGACATACAATCGCACGCACTACTATATAAACAAAAGTTAAGACACCATTTTTTTTTTTCTAATTTCAGAAATTGAAAAATTAAATTTACGTAAAAAAATTTAATATTTAAATTTTGATAAAGGAAGTAATTTATGCGTACAACAAAAGGAGCAATGCAAATTCAAAAAATAAATAAATATAGAGACGATTAATTATTAAGTGTCATTAATTTAAGAATGATAGAGTGAAATATATACACTGCCTTGGTCCTGTAATAAGAAAAAAATTGAAATACATTATTTAAGGGAAAGTAATCGTTGGTCCGTTGCACTGCTGCCACTGAACCGATTTTCGTTTGACACGGTCGACGGATATTCGCTAGTGATATATTTCACCAAGTGAATTTACAAATTAAGCGCTTGAACGTCATTTGTGGCCAAACTGCTTATCAGTTGGCCTCAAAACAAAAAAAAAAAAAAAAAAAAAGGTCATTTCGCCGTGATAAAATAACAGTAAAGTCACTGTTTCGAAAAATTTACATTGTACAACGCGCATGGAGCTCGCTTAAGGTGGCGAAGTACCTGGTTCGTTAAATGCGCCGATCTGTTGCGCCTGTGTTTAAATGTGTGTATGCCTCTCTGTGAGTCTTTAGTGACTCGTTAATATCGGAGAAGTACTCGTAACGCTTTGCCAGAACAAAACACGAAAGGCTAAGAGATCATCTAATCGGAATATTACTTGACACGGGCGACTAGCGTCTTAAGCATTTTTGCTGATATCGGAGTTTTCTCAACTGGAAAGCCAACGAGTGCCTCTTTAGCCGAATTAATCTCCGCAGATAGAGAAGTACCGATGGATGTCTTTTTCAATTTAATATTTCGCCGAATGATTAGAAGTACCTCGGAGCATTCGCCACTGATATACACGGGTGTGGATGTTTGTGTTTTAAAATAGTTTCTCAAATGTTCTACGGATATTACTTTGCCCCCAGTACTGTAATGGTACAGAATAATAATCTGTTTTTAATTATTATTATAAGTTAATATATTCAAATATGTGCCGCGGTTTATTGTAATGTAAAATATTATAATAATGTCCAACAAGTGGAATTGTTATATGTAATGTAATTTTTTCTCCCGGCGATACTGTTTGCACAATAACTTTGAAAATGAATATAATAAATTATACATGTTTACCGTAAAATGTAAAGCTATTGTAATATTTATTTCTGTGCCATATTTTAATATTACTATAAAAAATCGTCGAATATTAGCCATTTAAACGGATAAAAATAATGTACGAACAATAGGCGCGGCAATTTGTTGTGTAAAATTATTCCTTTTAGTTATCGTTAACTCATTTACAATTCTAGAGTATACTGAAAGAATTCATTATTTTTAATCCCATGTTGCTGCGCGAAGTATATGTAATACGAATTAGACGGTACTTACGGATATAGTCAACGGAATTCCATTCTAGTATTGACAGACATTCGATACAATAATAGAAGATGGAGACATATTTCGCGTATTGAAATATAAGCGGCAGCGTACTAAATTGTAACAAATAAAAATAATAAAATATGAATATATGTTTCTTCATTATTTGTGTTTATGATTTTTTTTTTTTTTTTTTACCTTACAGCTTGGCATCGGGGAAACTATTAACGTGTGCGTTCCGTGTAGTGTATTAACGTGTGCTTTTCGTTGATAATACTTGGATAATATTTTTTAGTTAATTTTTAAAAATGTATCGAAGATGAATTATTTTTTAGCGATCGGTTTTCAGAAGTAATATTTTTTTTATTTTATTTTAAGACATATCCATAATTTTAATATTCTTCCCTTCAACTGATTTACCTATTTTTCATATTGAGATTTTTCGTTTCCTACAAATGCGTTCGGCGGAATTTAAAATTGACAATTGTAGAGGAAAAATCAAACGGGTACAAGATGCTAACACAACAGAACAAAAATAAGCTTTAAAATATCAGTAGCTAAAAGTACAACTTTGTGACGGCTGGCGAATTGTGTTTTTGTGAAATATACGAGTATATTTCTAAAAGGAAAATAATTACATTTCACGCATTAAAAAATATTTATAAAAAAAATATGGAAATCGCCAAAAAAATTACATTGAAAAATCGTAAGTAAAAATGTGAACCATAATAAACATAATCTATTATCTGCAGCAATTAATTGGGAACTTTTTTTATTATTCAGTTTTAAAAATATTCATGCAAATAATGAAACTATTTTTATTAAGAGCAGATTAATGGTCTCTTAAAATCAGTAACTCGACTATTTAAAATAAAAACGATCACTTCCTTTACTAATATATTTTCCATTGGATCGTTGGAAATAATATTAATTATTTTTCGCTTATTTAATCCACGCTACACTTAGTTCTCATATGCATTTTATTTTTCTGTTTTTGGGAGTTCCAAAAATATTATTATGTTTGACAGTTGATTGGGCTAAAGTAATATTAAATTCATGTATTTTACGCATATCAATAGTATATAACAGCATTAAAATTCCATTGTGGCGGATATGCTCAATTTTAATTAAAACTTAAAAGAACTTAATATGGTATGCAGTAAATAAAAAGTATTTTTACAGATCAAGTAATCTAGATTTCATATTTAAAGAACGACGCCAATATTTTCCTATGTCACTTTTTATAATTTTTAAATATATTTTCAAGAATTCAGGAAATTATTAAAAAATAAATCTCGCACATACTATGCCTGTGCTCTCATCCTGGTTTTAACAAAGTGTGGTTCATCAACATATAGTGTACCATCCGCTCTAGTTTTACTTTGGAACACAGAAATTTTTAATGTATTCTCATGTTTTAACACAAAGCTCAGAAGATTTGATCTGTTGGTAAGATAATGATATCACACTCAGTTTCACACTTATTAGGGATATATTCAATTCATCAAAATATCTACGTAAACTTTGAATATTCAACATAAGAAGATTAATTTTATTTTTGAAGTCCATTTTGGTTCAAAATAACGTTTACACTTTCATACCTCGATTATAAAGTTATGAAGTAAATTAAAGCACATATCATTTAACACTGTGATAATTAAGACTAAAAGTAAGATTTCTTTAAAAAAAAAAAAAACATCTAAAATCAAATCAACTTAATAAAACGGTGTAACAATTATCCAGATATTAATAAGTAACAAACGACATTTCATTACTTGTAATATTAATTAAATTCGGTAAGATGGACATTAAAGGGATAAAATAAATATTTCTGTTATAATTACAAAGAACGACATAAAAATAATCACAAAATTAACGATATCCAAACATGCCAAACGGAAAGATTCCGCTATGTTCACACCACCACAAGAGCCTATTCTTGAAGACAATTCCTAGAGTTTTCTTGATACACGAAACCAAAGAAATAGGTCTAAAGGTCGTTTCCGTTAAGTGGTTCTTCATAGATTTAGAAACAGGAGTAACCAAAAAGGAAATTCAATCCTTAGGTACTGTTTTATGCTGAATAAGTTCATTTATTATTGATACCAAAAATGCTTTGGATTTTCTGCCTAAATTCTTCAAGACCGAGTAAGAAACTGAGTGCAACACTGTCATTGAAAGGTTTTCTCTGAACTGGTTTCTCCCGCGCTGTGACTTATTCAGTTTATACATTTCTTTCTGCACTAAATATACATTTTTATTTTCATGTATTTGACCGAAACAACGGTACTCTAAAGATAGAACTATCGTAACCTTAAATGCAGTTTTTTAAACAATTACACGTGTTTTTGGGGGCCGGGTATCATTCCAAAATTTGTGTCATCATTTTTTGTTATATATTTTCGCAATAAATAACTCCGTCGCCTATTGTCAGAAAATTGCGGCAAATTATGCAGCTACACTAAAAAACGTAACGATTTGCGATATAGGCAATATGCCTAGTAAGAATTAAATATACGTAGCGTTGTTGTAATTGGTTTACTGTGTAGACCGTAGAGAAGTGATCGTCTAGCGGAAGGTGTGTACTCTCTTCGATGAAGGCCGCAGGTGATATAGTAGTGTGTTCTTCGCGCAAACGTGGAGAAGAAGGAGTTTATGGAAGGATGTATCGAGCGGATTTTTTTTTCTTTTCTCAGATTAACTCTGATCGCTGTGCGATATCGGATGCAACGGATACCTTTCCGTATATCCTAATTAAAATTTGATCAGCTGCTCTGAAACTTCTTTGAAATTAATAGATTTGTTCGTCTTTCGTTATATTTTTGTTTTTTTTTAATTTTACGCGTTTTATCGCTTTTTAAAAATAACGAATAAAGCGCCATAAAGTACTTAGTTTGAGAATGTAATATAGTTTTTATACTTTTTGAAAACGTAAAGATTCGTTTAAATTCGCCGGCTTATTCCAGTAATTTTTATTGATAAAACTGAAGTTACTTATATCTTATACGCAGACAGTATAAATGTTGCTATATATTGCAGAACACTTACTTTATGTTGATAATTACGCCGCCGGTTATATAGGATACAGCTTCGTAATTTACCATCCACGATGTGAGCGTCTCAACTGAATCAAATACAAATGAAAAACAGGTTCCTAATGAATTAAGAAAATAGCTTCATTTGCATTATGTTACCGATTTATTTTCTTAATTACGGTTTAATTAAATTTTAATTTGTTTGTAAACATAATCTGATATAATGCGTGTTTCGGGAAACACTAACATTGGTAAAAAAACAAGTGATACCGAGAAAATATTAACCTGGAAGATGTTATTTGAGAAATTTTAATGATAAAACGGGGTACATCAGATTCTGACATATTAACGAAAAAGCTTATAATCGGCAGGCCATTAAACTGACAGAATAAAATTGGAAAGGAAGTAAAAACATATGTGCAGATGGTCAAAATACTAAAGTAACATAGCGTTGTAAGAAAAGTGATGATAACATCTAGGCAGAAATTAGGCAAGGCTGGTAAAAATTGCATGAACCTACAGAATAGTTATACTCGTACTTGCGGTGAAAAATTAAGAAAACACGCCCTAAAGGATATGGCTAGATGTGACACTAGAGTTACTGGTGAAATTTTTCACGTAGCATTCCACTTACCAGTATGCAAAAATAATGAAAAATACTCGCATAAATTCGAAATGGTTGGCGGCTGTCCAATTTCTTTACAATTTCACGTTTTATTGATTTACAGTATATATATCATCTCCGTTTATTTTGATGTACGCTTGTGTAAAAACTCGGAAAATATTGCATCGGGTAGAGAAAAGTGCAAGACACAACGATAGTCAACGCCGAAAGACAACCAATAGTATTTAAAAAATAATATCACATTGCATATATAGCATAAATCATTGATGAGAGCAACATTCGTAATCGGTTGCGAATGGGACTATAAATATATATATATATATATGTACATGTATATAAAATCATAACAAGAAATAGAAAGGAAATCAAAATCTCTAACACAGTGGGTTCGTTGAGTGCATATTTTTGCCACGAAGTATTTTTTGTGACACCTCTTAGAACATTTCAAATAACCATAAGAAAGTTGTTCCAGAAAGTAGTACATCATTTGTTTCTTTGGAGTAAACGATATTGTCCTTTTGGAATTAATGTAAAACGGTCCGAATGTTAACTGGATGTTTATTTACAAGTTTTGAAATAAAAAAGATGCCAAGTTGCAGAAAAATAGAGAGTCGCAATCACCACATTGACTTTCCAACGTACAAAGTCATGGATGCGGAATGAATTTTTAACAAAAAACAATGCCCACTTTATTCGTTTGTCATATTGACCAAACGACATGAGACCTTTCTCCTTTTTACTTTTTTATATTATCCAGAATGAAAATTTTGTTAAAAGAAAAATACTTTTGAACGCGAAAGAAATGAAAAAAAGAGACAAATAAATAGAAGACACCATAAAAGTTGAAAGACGACAATTTTGCGCAAGTCTTAAACCTACTTAGAAAAGTGAAAATCTCGTTTACATTGATGCAATTGACTAGACAAAACTTTACATCGATTTTTATATTCCAAAATTCTGTTTCATTTTAAACCAGCTGCTTTATACGTGTATGTATATAATTTAAATACATTAAAATACTGAATATTTAAAAAACTAATCATACCATAAGATATAGCCATTACTGTCGCTAGTGAAAATGCCATCGAATATAAAATGAACGGAATGTTCTTAAATATATCTGTGAAGAAATACACGAATGATGCGTATATTATTGGTTCTATACAGCCATACGTAACCTGTATATTTTCAATTAAAAATTATTCAACAAGATGTAAATATAAATTATTACATAATAATTGTATACACATGTACATATTAGGAGACTGGGGCTGCATCCTTTGGATTTTTAATTGTTTTAATTCGTGTAAAGTAAAAGGGTTCTGTAATATCCATATAAGACTTTTTTTTTTTTTTTTAAACGCGGTACGAATACATATTTCTTAAAAAAATGAAGTTTGGTTAAAATATATCAAAAAATAAAATTGCTGGCGAGATGTATACGGAAAAAATATGTTAAATTTAATGCTTTTTAAAATCAGATATTAGCCATATTTCAAATTTGTTCCCTTTCTTAGAATAAAGCGAATAATATTTTTTTTCTTACAAATATCGCTACTCACTTCAAGCTAGTAAGTTAGTTGATTGTAAGAAGTATGCTTGTAATTTGCAAACTTATAATTATAACGAAAATTACTACCACACGTGCACTAGTGGCTGCGGGCAAGTTAGAAAAACTGGCTGACACTGTGGACTATACTGATTCTATTGAAACGTTCAAAAACGGACTTCTGAAGACGCTGTACATCATTCTTGTCTTTTCCTCGCTGTTAGTTATTCCTACTATTGCTAAATTTTTATCTTTAATAAGCCACCGTATAAACATTTAAAAGTAAGTTCCTCATCCTCTTCTTATCTTAGTATTCTCTTTCTTTACCGCCTTTGCCTATAGTGGGTACCTCTGTTCGGATGGTGACCATAGTAATACTCGGTTAAGGTGGTGTGTATCTTTGTAGACCAGAACGAATTCTGTGTGCTATTTTTAGCGATTTAGAGTTGCTCTTCTTCTTATCCTTGATGTATTGTAAGCTTGTCGCCTGCAGGTGCCGTTTGAATGTTGGATAACCAATCATTTTGTTTTTCTGGACAGATACCATAAGCATTTAAATAATATTTTAAAAATTACGAAACACTAAACACAGAAGTCTATTAAAAATCAAAAGATTCCAAAAATATCTTCGTTTTTAATAAAGATTCCTGTATTTAGTGTATCCTAATTTTTAAAATATTTAAAGAATTACCAGAAGATGTGTTATTTTATACAAAACGATCAAAATACAAGTGCGGGTAGAGTTTTCAATAAGTTTAGCCTAATACGTTTAATATTCTAAGAAAATGTCAGTCGACTGTTAAGGAAAGCTTTAAGATAACAGAAGAAATTAATGCAAGCAAGAGGCGTATTATTTAAGGATAGATGGATCATAAGAATGAGCGTGAAAACAATAGAAGAAGACTTTGAAGGAGTGATCGAAAAGTGAATTAAGGATAGGGAATGGTCCAGTGCATTAAGTGACAACTTAAGAGCTTCATTGGCAACTATAATATCAGAGAAAGAAGAAAAAAATAGGAGGCTATCATCAAAAAATAAAAAAAAATAAAAAAAAAAAAAAATTATAGGAAGAGAAACAACATTAATAGTGCAGACATTTAGTAGAGTAGGATGGGGAATCGTGGGGAAGACCATGAAAAGTCGTTCTTGTAGTACAGGGAAATAAAGAAAAGATGGATGGAATGATTCATCGTGGAATCAATAATGAGGAACAAAACTGAGCTAGAATGTTAATTGCAGCTATTACTTTTTCTTGAGTCTGGAAATGCACATTATCAAAATCACTGGAAACATCGATAAAAAAAACTAAGGTGAAAAGTTTCTGCCTGAAAGATTTATTATAAGTAATAAAAAACAAATAGAAACCAGAGAGCCTGTACCAAGTTGAACACCAAAATGTGAAATGTATTCCAGACACAAACGAGGCGCTGCTTGTTTATTATACGTTTAAACAGTTTTCTAATGCAGAATGCAAAGAAAATTGGACCTAAGAAAGTTTTTTCTTTTGAGGAATTAGGACGGTGATGAGGGTTCCAGAAGAGCGGAGTTATGTCACTAGAAATGAAAGCATTAAGTAGTTCGAGAATACTAACATACAGTTCAAACAAGTTTTCCAAAGTAACGTGTGCTGTTCGGGCTTAGATAGAGTTCGGAAGATTATTCAAAAGTAGACTTTTAATTTATTCATGTTTAAAACAAAAGTTGGGAAGTAAAGAATATAATTTCGGGTTAAAAAAGAATAGAAAACATTTTATGAAAGCAGGAGGGAATGGAACGCACGTTGGTCATGGGAGAGATTAATGGAAAACGACCACCGGCACGCACACCTAAGAGATGGACAGATGTTGTATTACATACAACAGGATTGTCATTCGCACAATGCGTACGTCAATCAGAGGATCGTGACAAATGACGGAAAATCACAAAAAAACTGGTGGATTAAATGTTAATCACGATACCCCAGGTGAGGTGACGACTGTAGATGAGATGATGAAGAAACGTAAGCAGGAGCAATAAATTCAATAATAATTATAGACTATAAACAGGTATGTTTTTTTTTTTTTTAATGGGTTCCTTAACATGGACATTAGCCCAAGAACAGTGGAACAGAGGGATACGAGAGACTCAGATCCTTACACGATCAGAGATATCCGACAAAAAGGAATCAAAAGCTAGAATAACCGAAGGAGAAGGAAGGGAGAGAATGAATGAAGCGCAGTATGAAGCGGGAATACCGATTTTTAAGAGAAAGAATAAAAATAAGCTTGTTCAGTTGAAAATAACGAACAACTGAACATTATATGATCGGGATCACAAATACATTGATTGCTGGGAGGGTGCAATGGACAATAAGGAGAAGGCACGACAGAATAACGGAACAACGAGGAAAGGAGCAAACTATATTCAAAACGCAGGCGGCCAATCGCAGAGAGGTTGGAACGAAGCATAGAAGGAAAGTTAATAAACCAGGGGAAGCGTGGAAGAGAAGGTTGAATAGACAAGAAAAAAGAGTTCGAGTTGGAGAATGAGGAGACGTAGGAGTTAAACCATAGTCTGGAATGAGCAGCTACAGACAGAAGGGTAATCTTGAAAGCTGAGAAGACAGGAAGAAACCTACCAGAGGAATGTTGAAATTAGTAGGACGTTTAGAGGGTAGAAATTTAAATGCTTCAGCAATTTTCCAGATATGTGATAGAGGGGTAGTTCTGGAGAAGAACACCGGAATTATCCCAAGCAGTTTCTTTGGGGCATTATATATATACTGTGTTCGTGTGTTTTCTCTAGGAAACGAAAAATTTATAAGAAAATGGAACAGAGTCCAATTTATTTTAAACAGATTCCATGGAATAGAATGAAAAGGCCTGAAATAAGTAAGAAAAGAAATATTAAGAGAGACAACATGGTCATTACCGTACGAACCCATAAAGTTTTTTTTCTAATTTTTTTTAATGGCCTGAACTGCCATCTATTAAACCATCTATCGTACTTTAAAAATTAAACCAAAATGTTGTTATTATTCATAAAGCGGATTATTGTAAAAATTACAGTATGACCAGAACGGAGTAAATAATGAACACTATGTGGAGGGAACAATCCGTGTAAAACTAATCCGTCATAAAACCTTTTTCTATTGCATTTGTATTTGTCGCAGCTGAACAGCAAGTGATTAATGCCGTTAATAAAGGTAGACCTAATGTGATTACTGCTGCACCCAGAGGAGTCCGTGAAATTTAATGCCACACGGGAATGTCTCATGTGCAATCTACAAACTAGCGTAACACACCTACCTATATGACTATTGGGAACAGGCGGTGGAATATCAAAATACCAAGGAAGCGAAGGGATATCAGATTGAAACACTTCGTAACATCCACCAGTATCCTACCTATCTCTATAAGCTATCCAATCCTCCAAAGCAAAGGCTTGATTCTTATGATGTAAGTCCGAGAAAAGAACGAACGGAAATACAATTTCATCCGAAGCAGTGCATTTGCCCACCACATCAACGTCATCATTTAACCTCATATCCCGCGATGACTGGGAATCCCACAAAAGTTTAAACAGTCATTGTTATTAAGAATTTGAAAGGATTTTATCTCATAAACAAGCGGGTGACATTTATAATTAAAAGAATTATGGTTTAGTGCAATCAAAGCACCTAGGCTATCGGAGAAAATTTTAAATTTATTATCCGGGTTAAAAATATTCAATCTGGAATCAAGAGCCTTGTCGATAGCCATCAGTTCGACGGTAAAAACAGACGTCTCAGGAGGAAGCTTGAATTTTTAAACTGTGACGTTAGATACAATTACAGGGACCTGTAAGCTTAGCACCATCTAAAAATATTGCGGTGCAATCCGAATACTTGTTATTAATAAAATTATTGAACTACAATACAGATATCGATAGGTTTGTGTCTTTAATTTTGTGAACTAAGGTAGTGTCAATATTTAGATTTATCATATTAATAAAAAACGTCTAAGAGAAGTAGAAAGATGGAACCTCAAGAATAAGAGCGAGGCTATAATTGTGATGGAGATTCTTCTTGCTAATAATGGCAACTTAGAAGAAACAAATCTCCAATGGGTGCTGATATCTTTGAACTGTTGCACTACAGAAGGAAATCGCGGTATTTAAGCACATATCGATCAGTAAGAACATTCCTTCTTATAAATAAGGAAGGTGTTTTATTCTCGATCTGGGAGACACGCAATCGGAGAAGACCTCACATTGCCGGTAATGATGTGTAAACAAAGGTTTTGTATAACGTCTGGTTTAAGCAAATCAGATTTGGAGGCCCAGCGCCGAAAACCATAGTCAACGCGAGAAATAATTAGGGTCTAAAAATTAAATTAGGAATTGCTGGATCCGCGCTTCAGGAGCTGATACAAATGGATTTAAGTAGGTTTGTAATTTTTAAGATTTGTTTATAGAGTGGCGAGGCCAGGTAAATTTTATATTCAAATGCATCCCTAAGTACTTAACGCAGGTAACCATGGGATTAGACCCATTACCAATGTAAATTGCAAGATCGCGAAAGAAGGATAATCTAGCAAAAATGGAAAACGCAGACTTTGCGGATGATACATTTAGCCTAATATCATGAAAGGTTTCATTAAACTGATCTACGCAAATGGTTCCCAGGCCAGGTCTGAAACCAAACAAATCGTGCGGAAAAATATTATTTTCAGTCTACCATGTGAATCTGTTCTTGAATACAATTTTGAAACATTTTCTAAAACAAGAAGCAGCGCAATCGGGCTGTAAGGTGATGCTTTATTAGGTTTATCGGCTGTGGGAATAGCAACCAGCAGGAAATTCGATCACTTTGTTGAAAAAGTGTAAACAGTCATTAAATATGTTCAGTAGGTACCTAGATTATTTGTGACAGAGGATGTTATGCCATCTAAGCCCGGAGAAGAATTTTTTTATTTCTTATAGGCAGGAATAACTCATAATTAATAGAGCTAGACAAAAAGTGGGGGTATTCCATTTACAGCGGGAACGTAGGAAAGAGCAACTATATCTGTAAATCTTCGAACCAAGAGGTATCTACAGCATCTTTAGAATAGTAGTTATTATTATTAAATCTGCTCAGGGAGTTGTTTGTATTGAACCTTGCACAATAATTTTCCCGAGAGTCCTCTTCTCAGCCCTCTTCAAAATTCAACGAGTTTTAGCTGAAATTCTTTCTGGAGATGCGTCCATTAAGCCATCCATTCGAAATCTACGCAGAGCAGCATTACGCTCATTCATCTTATTTCTACAGTCTTCGTTCGACAAAGGAGAAGGAGATTTCTTTCCCTTATATGGACGAACAAGAAGCACAGAATTTTCTAAAGAATGGTTCAGAACTGTATGAAAAATTCTACATTTCTCTAAGGACAAGTTCGCCGATTCAATACAACCAATATCTCGTTTCATTAGATGACTAAATTTGACCCAGTCTGCGTCTCTAAATTTCCACGCCTTTCTGCTGACAGTTACTCTAATATTATATGAATTCGACATACCTGACGCTTCACAATAAATTTAAATCATTATCGGGAAATGATCGCTTCCCAGTGACAGGGGAGTGACCATCCATAAGCAGTCGAGATAGATGTCAGATGAAACTAGTGTTAAATTTACTGGATTACTGGTATAAACGGGATTATCTATTCTAATAGAACCATCATTCATTAAACATAGCTAAGAATTGGTAATAAGTTTTAAAATTTCCCCGCCGTTAGTGCCATTTCGATTGCACCTCATAGGGTGTTTAAAGTATTGACATCACCGGCGAAGATAATGGGTATGTTGCCTATACTGCCTAATTCATTGAGAATAAATGTCGAATCAATATTATGCCCAGGAAGAGAATAGTATGAGATAAAAATCTCTCTGAACTGTTTATAAATAACGTAAACACAAATGGCATTTGATCTAGTATTATTATTATTACACTCCGTCAAGTCTATAGAAAATAATTTATGGTTAATACCATTTTTAATTAATAATGCTACCCCGCGTGTATCCATCCACCCTGTCACCGCGATAGCAGTCATAGTTGTTGATTTTAGAAGTTCTCATTGGCGATAGCCAAGTCTCTGCTAAGAACACAATATCTATATCATGTGTTGCCAGAAATATTTCTAAATCACCTTTATTCGAGAGAATACTTCTCGAGTTCCACCGTAGTACTTTTTTCAGCATATTTGGAAGTAGATAAACAGATCATAAAACATAATAAAAACATATACATATATATACAAAAGAAAACGGCACAATTAAGCAACATCAGTATATGTACATTACTTCTATTATCCTTTAGGACTTTACTTTTAATTTTAGGATTTAGAGCTTTCTTATTTATGTTTAATGCGGTAGGTTTATTTAATGTTTGATCAAGTTTAACTGTGATATCACTAATCGAAGAGTTGTTGGAAAAACCAGTTAGATGGTTTTTTACCGCGAGTTTTTTCAAACTAGATTTTCGGCCGGCTTTTGTCTTCATCGGGAGAGAAAATAAGATACAAATCTCTTTAAGTTTGATTCGTTATTAGTGAAGAGTTGATTTTTACCATAAAGGCTTGTCTTTTGAGATATTGGACGTGATTTAAAAGCTGATATGTTCGACGAATCGGTTAGAAAATTATCAGGAAGTACTATAGGAAGATACTTACTATAGTCTGCCAATGGAGAAAATCTGTTATTGACTCTGTTTAAGTACAAATATTTTTGACGGTATGTTCGGGGGATTTCCAAAGATGCCTCCTGGAAGTTTAAGTTATGCCAAGCCATTAACTCATCGATTGCAGTTTGTCTTTTCTTTTCAGGGCAAGACGGATCGGTTGACCTGTGCTGTTTTACGTAGAATACGCAAATCTACATTCAGCTACTGCAACTTTCATATGTATGACCACTGGTTTCACATTTAATACACTTGTCGGTAGTTTTGTACTGGCTTACGATATGTCCATATCGCAGTCAGCGATAATATTGATGGACTCTTCGGATAAATGGTTCGCTAGCAAAGTGATGTGTTTTTAGGTATTTTTAACGAAGATAACAGAACCTTCGTATTCGTCATCACGATTGCATTGACCTGCCTGAAGCCTCTAATATTGAATTTCATGGCCTCACCGAAGCTAAGATTCTGCGCTTAGAAAAACATTAATATTGTGAAGATATAATAAACTCCTACATGAATTTTTGTTGTTCTTGAAGCTACGACGATTCTATTACAATGTAATGAATTCAGCAAGCATCCTAGGAAAATCTCTATCTTAGCTTTTATTTCTCTTCGCCTTAGTCCATTTTGACTTAATGCAATCTCATGTAATAATCTCCCATATATTTCTTTGATCTCTGCTATCCTGGCGAAGTATTTTTTTCTATTTCCGCATTCCAAATCCCTTTTCCTAAGCAGTAGCTAAATAAGAATTCTACAACACCATCGACTCTCAATTTCTCTTGCATGTAACCATTTTCTCTGATAACTCTAAAGATCCCGATGGCGTTGAAATTTCTTTTTACCTTCCAAATGTTAATTTATCAAAATCGCTTAATCTTTCTTCTTTCCGTTCCATCTTTAGAGTCGAGTTCTTGGTCATCTTCTGTTCCACTGTTTTCATTTTCTCGAATAGTCCATTTACCAATTATTTAATTATTTCTAACTCTATGAATATTCTTCAAGTCATCTGGTCCCCTTTCCTGATCACTCTTGCGATTTTATCATTCTTCACATACACTATATTTTTCATTTTCTTTCTTCTTGCTACTCCAACCATGTTGATTTACTGCGAGTTTCTAGCCACAAGGTCATTGAGGGTTATAAGGGGGCGGATTTTTTGGCTCGGGATGCATTTTCTCTAATTTCTTTTAGATAAAAGAGCAATCCACCAATTTCATGTTCCTACGGAAAAAATTCCACTATAAATTTTGGTTAAATATTTAATCTACTTCCTTTCTTAACCGGTGTTGTTTTTATCTATCTGCTCATCCTAATTTTCCTGCTGCTTCCTGGTAATTTAAATTCCCCTCGCTTCACCATTCTGTTATTTCTATTATTCGTCTGCGCATTAACCATTTTATTTTTTGTTTTACTCTCGGTTGGGCTCTTCCCTTGCTTCCTCTCTAAATTTTAGTCTTCACTTAAACGAAGAATAATACATCCTATTTGAATGTTCATGACCCTCTCTGTCAAGCGTTTTGCTCTACATTATCATCTGCTAAAACTTAAGCTTCTTTCTCATTGCGTACCTTATATTCTGTCTTTTTCCTCTTCCGGCTTTTGGTTCCTTTCTATTGTCAATATCTGACGGTATCGAAGTTCAGTTTGGCGACGTTGGTACTTCTTTTCATTTGTAGATGCAGGTCTCATACTGACGTGACGTGTCAAAAAAAACAAAAAAAAAAGACAAACCTATGACAAAATATATCTTATCGACCAATCAAAACAGCTGGTATAAAACTAATTCCGTATTTCTCCTTGCTCACAGTTTGTATAGCAGAGATGATTGAGAAGCTTAAGCCCTCTTCGGAGCCAAATTTTATGCTTGATAAAATATTATTGCTAAATGTTGATCTGTAATATGTATAATCAATAATAATTGCAATAAGTTATTTCCATTGATAAAATTGATTATTTATAATTTTATAAATAAACAAGCAAATTTTGTACAATTATTTTACATTATTTTGTACATCTAAGTAACTTAGTTAGCATTGTCTAAAAAAAACCTTAACGTCTGTCTTTGGTAGCGCAGAATAAATTTAAAAAGCGTATTTAAATTCGAACAAAATTTTATTGAATTTAATGACAACTGCACGACAGTAGGTTGGGAATTTATCTGAAAAAAAAAAAAATCTCAAAACTGTCGTCAGAACGGAGTCATTAAGGGACTTTAAATCCTGTTAAAAATTTATAAATCAAGTTATTTTAACTAAAAAATGAGAATACCTTTGTAGTTAGTTGCGATAAGAAATATGGTCCGATCGAGTACAGCTGATCGTTTACTTCTCGGAACAGGATTGATCGTTCATCTTCAAAATTAATCACATGATAGGCGTATTGGAATATTACCTCTGCCATTAAAAGAAAAATCAACCCCTGAACATCTTGAATGCCTCGCTGATCTTTTATGCTGTAGTTCCAATATAGTATTGCAAACGTAATACCCATTATCTGAAAATAAACGCGCATTGGAAGTACTTTTATATTGAAAAAAGTTCTGTTATAAGGAGAAAGTTCCTTAAATTTTTAATTTATTAGTATATCAAATGCAAATTAAACCAAAGTTTCTAACCGCATAATATTAAAGTTATATGACTAACTCTTCGGCTTCTCTAAAATTGATTTCCTCGCAGAACAACATGGATATCTTAGCTCTGAAAGTCAATTATTCGTTGAAGCTGCTCCATCAAGCAAGGAATCAGGTTACGCTCTTGTGGGTGCCGAGTCATATTGGAATTCAAAGCAACGAGCGAGTTGACATGGCGTCCAAGTCAGCTCTGCTCGCACCAATGTCGTTTGCCGCGCCACCAATCTACAAAGTGAAGATTTATTTCCATGAACGTATGATGGCTGAGTGGATCAGCCAGTGGCAAAGGGAATGATCCTTTATGAGAAGCATAACATTTACAGCTGACCCATGGTTTCCTCTTCTTTACCTTACGCGTCGAGAAAATACCTTATTAAATCGGTTGCGAGTTAGGCATACGACGGTCTCACACAATTATATACCTGAAGGTACCCTTCTCCCACCCATGTTCCCTTTCAGTTTCGGCTCTTCTTATCCTTCGGTAGAATACTTGCAACAACAATGTACGGCGTTCGCCCGCTCCGCTTTTCTCAGTATTCCTCTGTGAACTATACTATCAAATGACCCAACGCGCATACAAATGCTACTCGGTTTTCTTAGGACCAACAACTTAATAACTAAATTATGAAATAGCCCTTTTACCCTGGCCCATGTGCGGTAATGACCATTGCAGTTAAAAATGGTGCATGGGCGCCACCAGGAAAAAAAAATTTGATCTGAATTTTAAAACTTATGTAAATATTATTAAATATCTTACACAGCTAACCAGCTAGTTTTATTACATCACACCAGTCTTTTCATTTATTCCGTTCGTTATATCCAATTTTATTCATCTATTTTTGAATTAAAGCTCTTTCAAAATATCCCCCGCCCCATCGGAAGCTAAAAAAAAAATAGCTTTTATAACACTACCTAAAAATAAATGGTAATATTGTTATAAATGCTGGTTTAGCGCGGCTTATATTTACTTCTAAAGAAAAATCCAAGTATTTAAGAAAAAGCATCATTTTCGTTGGAGAAGTATAGATTGTCCAACATTTCCTTTCTATAGAACACATAATAAATAAATCTTCTGCGTTACACGTAAATAATTTTTTTAAACGTTATAACGACTAAAAAGCTTTCGAGACCCCGGAACTACTTGCTGACCCGATAGCAACGATGTCCCCATCTCAGCCGTTACCTAAACGACCGTCTTGTTACGTTAAATAACTCGATTAGGAAGAAGAGTATGCACCAACTGAGTTTCATAACGAACAGCCAACTACAAAGCCAGTTGATGTAACTGAAAAAGCTAAATATCTTTTTGATTCGGAACAGTTGATAATTACGCTACACTTTATCCTTACTTTTTCCACTTCATATCACAATTTTTACGGCTTGTCCTCAACTATTTTGAGTGTCCTTTCAACTCTTTTCCTTTTCTTCTGTCTTCTTAAGTGAATATCCATGGCTATTTTACGCTCGATCCGTTTTATATCCTTAATATCCAATTTACCGAACACCTTTTTATGCTCCAACTCGAAAAGTGTTTTATTCGCTATCTCGTCGCCTTTCCCTGAACCCTCTTCCGATGATATTCTTCTTTATATTCGTTCCTTAGTTTACAATTTATTAGCTTTCCGTTCTATTCAAATTTACCTGCTTTAAATCCCTGGTCACTGTGGCATCGTCGGCAACGATCTTTCCGGCTTTTTGGCATGCTAAGCTACAGTAAATGGTCGTTTCACAGGTAGATTTCTCTTCCAAGTCTTTGCTTTCTCTGTTATCGTTTTCACCGTGAATTTTGTGACTTTTGGACTGACCTCTATTTGTCACTTTTCTTCAACTCTGACTTATTTTACCTTGCTTTACACCCTTTCGTATTGCTCTTGTTTAGTCTCCCTTGTGTCCCTCTCATCTTCCTATATTAAATTTTACCTGTAGCGCAAATCACGTTCTATTCGAATGATCCTTTGTTTCCTCCGAACGCATAATCTTTTATTCCAACCTGCCTAGTCCTGGACTCCCTACTCCTTACAGTGCACACTACATTCTAGCTCTCTCATCTGCTTCTGTTGTTCCCTTGTTAGCTGCTTTCATTTCTTCCATCTCTAAACGTTTTCTTATATATCCTATCACTCACTCCTCACGTCTTTCCACTCTTTTCATCCTTTACGCTGGGTGAATGTCTTGTGCTGACGTGCTCAAATAAAGATAAAAAAAAAAAAACTTAATGGAATTTGAGGAATTCAGAAAATTTATTTAGACAATAACGGCACGCCCAAAGTACATTACGTTTGCAGCTAATTATATAAACAGCTATGAAGAATTATACGCTTACAGCAGTTAAACCATCTCTCACCGGTAGAAGTATTAAGAGTCAATGCTCCCGAATGATCAGAAAATTATCAGAACGATTTACCACAACGTAACAAATCTGATGGTATACAGCAAAATAGACTGAAAATGATTTCTCTCGTCTAAGCATGTCACATCTCTTTTCTAGCTCGCTGTCCTTTGGATGTCCTGGTCCTTATTGTGCTTCGTACATCCTGTCACTTCCCTCACAGTCCACATTATCTCTGTGCTTGGTTCTTTTATTCTAGCTATTTCGACGGAATCACTATTTAGTTGATCTCTTTTCCTGTTGCTACTGGGTGAAAGCCCTTTGATGACTTTCCGATAAAAAAAAAAAAAAAAAAAAAAAAAAAGATTCATTTGCCGTTGTTAGACTTTTTGAATAAATAAAAGCCACGAAAATGAAGAAACACTAAATACCTACTTCAAACTTACTGCGTTCCATGAATCACATAGAGTTGCAGCCTGCTTTTTTCTCGATTTTTTGTTCGTTTTACTGACAGCTACCATTGATACAACTTAATGTACTATTTAATACAAGAAAAAAGTATCTATTTTTTGAAGTGAAACTTTTTATGGGACACTGCCAGTTTTGAAATAAAGAGTAGACTTGTCGAGTTAACAAAATCCGTTAAATTATTTGTCCTTTTCTAATGTCCGTTCTCTGGAACGGAGAATGAGAGAGACAGAAAAAAGTATACGGAAAATTAAATCAAATGTTTAAGGGCATAGGTGAAAAAAATATTAGTTTTATAATAGATAATGAAATTTGAATAAAACGTTTACTGTGGTAAATATAAATTCTAGATAAAAACAACACCATATAGAACTCGCATAATAATAATAATAATAACATCATTACCACCCCCACCGCCACCAATAATAATAATAATATTAATATAAGTAATGACAATAATAATAATGATAATGTTAATAGTAATATTAATAATAACAGCGGTAACGATAACGATAACAGTAACACTAATAATAACAGCAATAGTACAAATAATTATAATGATAGTAAAGATACTCTATTATAATAAAATAAACTTTAATAACAAACAATATAGATCAATAAATTAGATAAATACCTATTTAGAAACGTTTTCGGGCATAACCCATCATCAGCTAACACTAACTTAAAGGAAACTTAAAACAAGTTTCCTTTAAGTTAGTGTTAGCTGATGATGGGTTATGCCCGAAAACGTTTCTAAATAGGTATTTATCTAATTTATTGATCTATATTGTTTGTTATTAAAGTTTATTTTATTATACCATTTTAACAAACAGGATGTATTCACCTACATTTAAGATACTCTATTGTTCTCGGCCGATCATCCAGGACCTTTCACCGTTCACGTCGAAAGCTGTTCCTCGGATAAAAATCTAGGCAACCTTCATCCTTTAGCAATTGCCAGGAATCAATTCCTTTTCCTCTTCCCCCACGAGCATTGTCCCTCAAGGTAGGGGTCGTGTCTCGATCAAGTTTCCCTCCGTCTCCTCCGATAATTCCTTTCTGTCTCATCCTAATTTTTTTGCGTCGCATAATATCAAAGCGTACATTCCAAACTCTGTGTTATTCAGAATGGGCATTATTTCCGGTATTCATCTATCCTTTTCTAAAGATGAAATCTTGGAAGGAATCCATTCTACTATTCCTATCGCCTCTATCCGTCGTATACATCGTTTTTCTGAAGGAAAAAAAGTTCCGACTGGTTCTGTTGAAATCAAATTTCATGAAACTTCTCTCCCAGAACACGTTACGATATTTAAAATTCGATTCCTGGTTTCTCCCAGCGTTCGTCTACCTACGCAGTGCTCTAAATGCTTCCTTTTTGGACACATCGCGAAGCACTGCCGTGGTTCCTATACCATCTGCTCCCACTGTTCTTCCAGGCATTCAGTCTCGGAATGCAGCAGTCTACAGCTTCCTCCCACTTGCCGTAATTGCAAAGGCGCCCACAGTGCTAATGATCGTGCTTGTCCCGAGTGGCTCAAACAAAAAGAAATCAAACGAATTATGGCATTTGAAAATATCACATTCCAAGAGGCTTCTCAATTTAAAAAAAACAATTTAGTCTCTCAGGCTTTTTCGTATGCCGACCGTGCCTCATCTTCCACTTCTTTCATTAATACTTCTTCCATTCCTCCGTTGTCTGCTCCCTCTCACTTCCGAACCAAATCTCCTACCTTTCATAAATCAGGTAATTCCAAACCTTTTCATAATTCTTCTCCTCAATTCCCCCCACTCCCATCTAATCGTCTCCCAAACCCCTCTAATGGTTGGGCTCTTAACAAACCTTCCTCTTCAAATACTCACCTTCCCCCAAATCCTGCTATTCCCGTCTCCTTATCTACTCCTAATTCCCCTTCCGCTACCCCTTCGCCTTTAATTAAGGATATTTCGGTAGCCATCATTGAACTACTCTCTTCAAACAATATTGCTCCCTCTACATCCTTTGTTGACTCCCTTTCTTGTTTCCTGTCGAATAATATCCGTTTTAATTAATTCCCTCTTCCTATACTGTACGAAAAAAAATAAATTAAAAAAAAAAAATAAATAAAAAAAAAAAAATGGAAATAAATATCGAGGCTGTATTTGCTTCATTATGTTACTTTCTGTCCCCTGCTTCCTTCCCTTCTTTTACATTTTTTCCCTTTCGTGTAATCTTCTTTACAATATTCAGTGCGAAGCATTTTAACCAGTTGGTTAACGATTTTATCGTAATAATTATCTTCATTTATGCTTGTGTAGAAGTGGTTTCAACCTCTAACAGGCGTTGGTGTATATTCTATACACATTTTTTTCGGGAATGGGCTCATTTTGAGTTGATACACTCAAGCTCTAAACTGAGTTCCATTCCTATCACTCTCCGTACACACCTTTGCTGTTTTAACTGCACTGTGATGAATTTTTCGGAGTTGTATAGCGCTGGTTATGTACCACGCCTATATATAAAGCACAACTTGCATTCCACTGGCTGCTTCGGTTCTGCACGAATATTGCTTACTCTTTTCTCTTTTATCCTAAAATTATTCTATATCCTCTTCCGCACTATGCTCTTTGTTTTTCCTTTCGACTTAACAGCCTCGAATTACTTCCTCCTGTTTTGCAACTGCTGTTCTTTATTTTTCTTTTCTCCATTTCTCACTCATTTTAGTTCCTTCTATACAAATGCATCTCATTGTCTGCTCTTATGATCTTTTCTCCTGCTTCTCCCCACTTCATTTATGCCTTACTCTTTTACTTTTTTATTATGATAGCTGCGCTAAATATTCTACAGTGGAATTGCCGCAGTCTAAGAGCCAATAAAAACTCTTTAGAGGGGTTATTGGATCTACATAATGTCAATGTTGCTCTCCTTTCCGAAACGTGGCTTCGGTCGGACATAAATTTCAATATTAGAGGTTTCAGGGTAGTTAGATGTGATCGCGATGACGGTTATGGTGGTTCTGCAATCCTGATTAGAAATGACATTCCATTCTGCTCTTATGATATCTCTCTTAATCTTCCTTCTTGTCCCAATTTACCTAACATTGTTCACATCTCCATTCAGCCTCCCTCTGTACATCCTATTAGCATTGTTTCTATCTATGTTCCTCCTAGGTTCGATCTTCGCCTTTTCCCCTTCTCATCGTTTTTTAATTCTATCCCGCATCCTTTTATCATCGGTGGTGACTGGAATGCGCATTCTCCTTTATGGGGCTGTGCATCTTACAATCCCAACGGTTCCATCCTTGAGAATGCCATCCTCTCTGATAATCTAGTTCTCCTCAACGATCTCTCCCCCACATACTACAGGAATGCTTCCATTTCTAGTTCCCTCGACCTAACCTTTTCTTCTTCGTCTATTGGTCTTAATTATAATTGGAAGACCCTTATGGGCTCTTTCGGCAGTGACCATGTTCCTATCCTAATAACTCCTGTCAGTTTTCCTCCTCCTTCTGATTCCAATTATACCAATTCTTCAGGATGGAATCTTTCCATAACTAGCTGGCCTCTATTTCGCTCCTTGGTTGACTCGTCTCTCCCTCTTCTTCAACCGGATCACGATCCGGTACCTCTCTATAATTCCTTCTTATATTCCTTAACTTCTGCTCTTTCTTTATCTTCTCCGCCCCGTCATACGTCATCTTCTGTACATCGCAGTAAGGCTTCTTCACTTTGGTGGAACAAGGAATGCGACACTGCTTTTAATATCAGTCGCGAAACCTTTAGAACTTTCCGTTCTAACCCTATGACTGAAAATTTTCTCGCTCACAAACGGGCAAATGCGAGAGCTAGGTTTATATTGAAATCCACGAAGAAGTCCTCTTGGAAAAATTTCTGTGCCAAGTTCTCTAGAACTACTCCTCTTTCGCAGATTTGGAAAATGGCCAGAGCTTTCAAATTCCCATCCTCTTTTCGCCCTTCCACCTTCAGTATCCCCGACGATAGCCTTTTTCCTTTTATTGATTCCGTCGCTCCAGCTTATGTTCCTTCTTTTGATGAATTATACTCTTCTTTTCCGGAAAATTCTCCTCCTCACTTCCTAACTTCGGCTTTCAATTTTAATGAATTAAAGTCTGTTCTCTCCAAATCGTCCAGCCCTACTCCAGGACTTGACGGTATACCCTATCTCGCCCTTAAAAACCTTTCTGAACAATCCCTCAGTTTTCTTCTTAGTCTTTTCAATTCCTTCCTTTCAAAGGGTATAACTCCTTCCTCCTGGAATTCTTTTATCGTCATTCCCATTCCTAGGAAAAATTCTTCCCTACGTCCTATTTCCCTGGCATCCTGTATTAGAAAACTATTTGAGGGTATGCTCAACAAGCGCCTTGTTTGGTGGCTTGAGCATAATAATATATTCCCTATTAATATGTTCGGTTTTCGGCCTGGTATTGGCCCTTCTGATTGTGTTAGTCTTTTCGTTTCTCACATATACAAATCTTTTATCCAAAAACATTTCAACCTAGCTTCCTTTATTGATGTTTCCTCTGCTTTTGATAATGTTCATCTTCCCACTCTAAGAGATAAAATGACGGCAATTAATATCCCAATTAAATTCTCTTCCCTTATTATCAATCTCATGTCAAATCGTTCTATCTACTTCTCCTCTCCATCTCTTAATGCTCCAAGAAAGGTTTTCCGAGGTCTTCCTCAGGGTTCCTCCCTCAGTCCTACTCTTTTTAACATCTATACTATCAGTATAGCTTCTCTTCCTTTAAATTCCTATTCCTTATTCTTTGCGGACGACATTCTCCTGTTTTCCTCGTCTGAGGATGTTTTAGCAGCCTATGAAGCACTCAGTTCGTCGCTCATTGTGCTGGAACATTCTCTCTCCTTAATTAATCTTTCAATTTCTCCCTCTAAGTCTTCTTATACTATTTTTACCCTCCGTCCCTATAACCCTGCTTTGGTCAACCTATCCTTAAACAATGTATCTCTTTCCCGTGTTAATTGCTTTTGTTATCTCGGTGTCTTTCTTGATAGTCGTTTGTCCTTCTCTGAACACATCAAATATCTTTCTGCTTCCACTATTAAAAGGTTAAACTTGCTGAAAGCCCTGTCGCCAACTAAATGGGGTGGCGATCCCTATATTCTTATTTCCCTTTACAAATCTATTATCCGTTCCAAATTTGATTATTGTTCTTTTATTTATGGTAGTGCGTCCAAGACACGTCTTTCCAAACTAGATGTAATTCAGAATTCTTGCCTTCGTCTCTGTCTTGGCGCTCTTAAATCCTCTCCAACCACTGCTATTCTTGCTGAATCCAATTCGTCACCCCTATCCATTCGTAGATCTTATTTAGGCTATCGTTTCCTTGTTAAACGTCTTCCTCTCGCATCCTCTACCCTTATTCAGTCTTATCTTTCGATTTATAATAGCTGGCGCTTCACTCCCAGCAAAACCCCTATTCTGGCTTTTATTTCACATCGTCTCGGTTCATTTTGGCCGTATATTATCTCGTTCAATAATCTCCTTTATTTTTCCTTCGACTTCGTTGACATCTGTCATCCTCCTAAGGTATTTAGCCTCCCCTCATTTGCAAAAAATCTCCCCCAAGCCGTAATTAAACAGGTATTCTACAGCACTATCAATTCCCTATTTCCCTCTCATGTTACCATTTACACGGATGGTTCGAGGGGGCCTGGTGGTGTTGTTGCTTCTTTCATCCTTCCTGATTTTAACCTCTCAGAATCTTTTCGCCTTCCTTATTTCTGTTCCATATTCACAGCCGAGTTGTTGGCTATTCTTCGCTCTATTATTTTCATTTCCTCGAATCAATTTTCCTCTAAATGTTTAATTATCTCTGACTCTTTGAGCGCCCTTCCTGATCATTCGTGTGACTTTGTTATCCTCCGTATACGTTCACTCATTCACAATCTTTCCCATCTCCATTCAGTCAATATTGATCTGCTGTGGGTACCTGGCCACTCGGGCATATTTGGCAATGAAGCAGCTGATTCCTTGGCTCGGGCTGCTGCTGCTTCCTCTCGTCTTTTTTTTTTAAAAATTCCATCCGATAACCTGCTATCAATTTGTAAAAGCTTTCATATCCGATTTTGGTCGGATACCTATGTTTCTTCTTTTTCCAACAGTTGTTCCTTTTACCTGTCAGTCCAGCCTCCTCTTCCTTCATATTCATGGTTTCTTTTGCATCCCTCCCTTCGTCGTTCTGATGTTGTTTCCATTGTTCGCATGCGCTTTGGCCATTCTTTGCTGCCTTCATCCAGATTTCGTTTCTCCTTGATTTCTTCTCCACACTGTCCTCTCCATCCGGATGACGCAATTACTTGCGACGCCGATCATGTGTTCTTCCAGTGTTCATCCCTCTCCGTGGAGCGTTCTGCCTTATATTCTTATTTGCTGAAGCTTGGACTTCCTACCCCTTATTGTGCTTCCTATATCCTGTCCTTTCCTTCCCCACTAATTATTCCTGCTATCTGTTCCTTTTTAGTTAAAATTTCTGATCGGATCAAAATATAACCGACTTCTTTCCTTACCTTTTGTTTCTGGGTAAAAAAAAAAAAAAAAAAAAAAAAAAAACTCGCTTGGATGCTGTTTTTTAGTGCCCTCCCCCCGGTGGCGCCCATGCACCATTTTTAACTGTAATGGTCATTACTGCACATGGGCCAGGGTGAAATGTCACTTCACAATTTACCTGGTAAACTGTTGGCTCTAAGAAAAATGAGTAGCATTTGTATGCGCGTTAGGTCATTTAACAGGATAGTTGAAAGTGGAACACCGGCAAAAGCGGAACGGGCGAACGCTACACATTGTTGTAACAGGTGTTCCATCGAGGGATAAGAAGAGCCGGAACAGAAAGGGCACGTGGGTGGTGGAGGGTACCTTTAAGTATATAATTGTGTGAGACCGCCGTATGCCCAACCCGCAACCTATTTAACACTGCATATTCCGGACGCGTAAGGTTCGATTCGAGATAAAACAGGAGCCGTCTATGAGCCATTTTTTCCGTTACCTTCGACAGAGCACTAATTAGGGAAATCGAACGGAAACTATTAGGAAGAAAGGGATCAGCATTAGTCTTAGTGATCGGAACTACAACTGCGGCTTTCCAAGCTGGGGGCATGTTACCAGTCGACCATATTTGATTGTAGATGTAGAGAAGGAATACTTTAGATGGGTTAGGAAAATGTTTGATCATGAAAGGATGGGTGGTATCGACGCCAGGGTCACTATATTTCGTTTTATAGGTTAATTGATAGTTAAGTTCAGAAAGCAAGAACGGAAGATTAAAATTGTCATCGCTCTCGAAAGAGAAGGATATCGGTGTTTTATCAGCTTCTGCTTTAAAAGATAGGAAGTGAACAGAGTATGAGGAAGAGGAAGATACTTTGGAATAGTGTGCCGCAAAAGCACACACACTGCGGGTCAGAAACCAAACTATTATTTATTAGCAGTGATGGGGAAGAGGATCAACTAGTAATTACATTTAGTGATTTAATTTTCTTTCACGTAGTACTTGTAGGTGTAGATGAAGAGATCAAATTAACAAAGGATTTCTAAGATTCATGTTTACTTATGCGGATCAAGAGCCGAGCCTTTTCCCTGTGCTTTTTGAAGCTGATCAAGTCAGGTAATGCCTTCGAAGATTTGAATTTCCTCAATGCCCTCTTTCTTGGAGAAATTACATCATCTAGCGGGCAAACATGTATAATAGCGATAGGAGTGAATACTTTTAACAGAAGAGAAGAAGCATAATTATATAACACTCCATTAGGTATCGTCCGCTGATACGTTGGAAAAAATTAATTTGTTTGCGTAGTCTTTGGACTTGAACTGTTTGACCATTGAGCGAGATTGTCCCGCCATCGGCGAAAAATGATTTGACAACTTCCTTAAATTTTAAGAAAACTACCACTCGATCGCGACTAATACGAGAGAACCCGCGGTTATGTTTACTGCGCTGCCAGTTTTATTTTTTATTGCTACAAAGTAGTCGCGAATCGAACAGGGAAATATGAATGGGAGCAATATTACATTTTCGTCATTGGCTAGTTAATGGAGAAATTTTAGGTTTTGATGATTTGACAGCATTAGCAAAAGAAATAGTTTTCGAATTATCGGGTCCTCTACCGAGAGACACAATCGTCGTTCAGTCGCGTTCATATTTTTTGTTTTACGCGGGTTTCATTCTAAACATGTGTTAATCGGTCTCACCCTGTTTATACTACTCGTATTTTATTGCTTCGTGAGGCAAAAGGCGATCGCCGAAATCGTCCGCTACATCTCTCTGTTAAATATCACATTTCGACACTTCGCTCGATGGTCAGTTGTTACCACTCTCATTTTCATTTTCTTTTTCAACTAACATCCCCGTCGTCATCGTTATTATTATTATTAAGTTTCGTGTACGTTACGATTCTCGTCCGCGTATGAGACGGCTACGTTCGTTTCTCCGGCAGTCTTGTAAATCATAAAACTATCGTCGATTTAAAATGAACAAAAGAAAACGAACAAAAAAGCCGCATAATGCAGTGAATAATAATTGCATTAAAATTAAACAAACACGTAGAATCATCACCCGACCAAACTGATCAGGATCGTAACCTGCCGGTCGATAAATTATTACTGGAAAATCAAGAATTAAAAAAACACATCAGGAAGTTACAGAAGCAAATAGATAAGCGTCATCATCGCAGTCTGCCAGTGGAAATAGCAAAGTGCAGGTCAAAGAAAATTATACAACGTCGAACAAAAACGACTTTAAGCCAAGCAGATCACCACCTATTTCCGCCAAGAATGGAGTAAGTGACGCAACAGCAAAAGAGTCGTATAGTGATAAAGTTAAAAATAACAAACCAAGAATTCCACCTATATTTGTAAGTAACGTGAAAAGAATATTGTTTCCTTAGCTAATATACTTATTAGTCAGAATGAAAACATTACTTTGCAAACACTTGCAAATGGTGATGTTAAAATAATGTGTCCTGATGAAAACAGCTACAGAAAAATAATAGTAGAACTAGATAACATTCGGACAACTATAAATCACGACTTACATGGGCTAGGATTTCATTCTTACCAGTTAAAAGAGGAAAAACCTTATCAGTTCGTAATACGAGGACTACACCCTACTACACCTGTAGAAGCTATAAAACAGGAAGTGGAAAATTTAGGGCATACAGTTAGAAATGTGGCAAACGTCATCATTAAAAAAACTGATATTATAAATAACTTAGACGGCAGTATTAAAAGTAAACAAACCAATCAAATATCATTGCCCCTCTTCTATGTACAAATAGAACCAAAAGAAAATAATAAAAAAGTGTACGAAATCACGTATATACTATACACTAAAGTCAAAATAGAACCACCACGGAAGAAAAAAGAACTTCCGCAATGCAAAAATTGTCAGCGATTTGGCCACACTCAAACATACTGCGGACGAAATCCTAAATGTGTGAAATGTGGCGCCAATCACGCTACAAAAGACTGTAAGAAAAATAAAAATGAAAAAGCGAAATGTGCAAATTGTAACGGTGCAAATTGGAAAGGTTGTCCTGTTTATAAAGACAAAAGCACTACAGCAACCAAGCCAAAAATGACAGCGACCCAACGAGTGCAACAGAAGTCAATTACAACGGCGCAAGTAACTGCAAGTCAACCTGTTACACCAGCTAAACGAAATGTTCAACAACAACTTGAACCTTTTGAAAAGAAGGAACCAACCCTCGGTGATATTTTTAAATATTTACAGAAGCTGGAGGAACGAATTTCTAGGCTAGAAAATACACCAAACCATCCTCAGAAAACTAAGTCAAAGAACAGTAAAAATGACTGAGTCATCACTTCGTATAATTACTTGGAATGCTGATGGTCTCGCGAGGAGAAAACGCGAGTTCGAACACCTACTAAATTACAAAAACATAGACGTAGCTTTGATTTCGGAAGCACATCTCAAGTTAGGCACCAATCTGAAAATTAACAATTACACAGTATACTACCACACGCCTCCCCCTGATGGCGGAAGATGGCGTGGCACAGCAGTAATTGTTAAAAATGATATTAAACATTTTCAAAACAGAAATACAAAAGAACAATATGCAGATAACCGTCATTACTGTTCAATATAATAACAGCGAAATTAATTTAGCCGCAGCGTACTATCCGCCAAGTAAAAGAGGACTTAAAATAACCAAAGAAGACTGCCTAACGGTGTTTACACAGTTAGGCAACAAATTCATTATAGGTGGCGATTTCAATGCCAAACATGTGGTATCGGGATCCCGCATAAATAATACAAGAGGAAAAACTCTACTTGAAGCATGTAATATCTCAGGTTGCAAATATCTGTCCGCAGGAGAACCAACCTATATTAGCCAACTGATCGCAACAAGACACCAGACTTATTAGATTTCTTTATATTAAAAGGAATCTCATGCAACTATGTGGAAGTAAAGAGCTACAATGATTTGAATTCGGACCATATTCCTATATTTCTTACCCTTAGTAATACTGTTATACGAAAACAAAAATGTCTAAACCTTACAAATAAATATACAGACTGGGACAGATTCAGAGATGAACTTGATCACAGAATCGATTTAAGAATGAAACTAAAAACAACACAAGAGTTGAATCTACAAAGTCAGTACTTCATAGAAACAATTCGAGAAGCTGCAAGGAACGCAGCACCAGTTCCTGTAAACAGCAAAATAACTCGTGAAAACTGTTATCCGTTCGAAGTCAGGCAACTGGTTAAAGAGAGAAGAAAAGCAAGACGTATCTGGCATAATACCCGAAGACCAGAAGACAAAAATACGTTCAATCGAATAAGCAATAAATTGAATAGACTGATCTCTGAAATAAAACAAAAGAGTGTTGCCAACTACTTGGAAGAATTAAGTCCAACCGAGGACAAAAACTACTCCCTATGGAAAGCGACTCGACGCTTCAAACGACCAGTAGTGAGAATACCACCCATAAAAGACGAAACTGGAAATTGGTTACGACGTGATGAGGAAAAAGCTGATTTATTTGCTTAGACATTTGTCACGAATATTCCAGCCACACAACATTCAATCAAAAATTGAGCTAAGTACCATAGAAATAGATAAACAAATAATTAAACCTATTACTCCACTTGAAGTAGCAAAAGAAATAGATAACATTAATCAAAAAAAATCGCCAGGAGTAGATGAAATAGCACCTGGTGTATTAAAAGAATTATCGAAAAAAGGAATAGTACTACTAACGTACATATTTAACGCTTGTTTACGCTTGGAACATGTACCTGAAAGTTTTAAAATTGCTCAGATTGTTATGCTCCAAAAACAAGGAAAACCAGCAGAAGTTATCTCCTCCTACCGGCCGATATCGTTATTACCAGCAATATCTAAACTATTTGAAAAGTTGTTACTTAGGCGACTCAAGACACTAATACGTCTACCAGACTATCAATTTGGTTTTCGCAGTCAACATTCTACTGTTGACCAGATACATCGAGTAACCTCAATAATAGAAAGAGCGTTCGAAGAAAAAAAATTTTGCTCGGCGGTCTTTCTGGATATTGAACAAGCATTTGACCGAGTGTGGCATCAAGGACTTCTACACAAGTTAAGCACCAGACTACCTGTTAATTGGTGTCGTCTACTGAAATCATACTTCTCAGACAGACAATTCCGTGTAGCTTATGGAGATGCGAGATCATCCTTCCATCCAATACAGGCAGGCGTACCACAGGGTAGCGTCCTCGGGCCTATTCTGTATCTTCTGTATACAATAGACATACCAACAACACCAAATACTGCGATTGCAGTGTTCGCTGATGACACAGCAATACTGGCAGTAAGCAGCTCACAAACGGAAGCAACTAAAAACCTTCAGTATGCTTTAGACCGTGTATCAAACTGGACAGAAAATTGGAAAATCAAGCTCAATGAGCAAAAATCTATCCACGCCACTTTCGCCCTTCGTAAACGAGATCCGCGTCATGTAGTGTTCATAAATAGACAACAAGTGCCAAGCTCCGATTCAGCAAAATACTTGGGTGTGCATCTAGATGCGAAACTGACTTGGAAAACTCACGTTTTGTCAAAAGCTCAGCAGATTCGAGAAAAAACACGTGAAATGTATTGGCTTGTCGGACGACATTCCAAAATGAAACTTGAAAACAAACGTCTCATTTATGAAACCCCATCATAAGACCGATTTGGACTTATGGGGTACAGATATGGGGATGTACCAAAACATCAAATAGAAATATTATTCAAGTAGCCCAAAATAAATTCCTCCGTATGATAACCAATGCTCGATGGTTCCAGCGGAACGAATCTCTACATACCGATTTAAGGATCAAATGGGTGGACGAAGTCATTAAAGACTTTGCCCATCGTCACGAAGAAAGACTCCATACCCATCCGAACCCGGAAGCACTGGACCTTTTGCTTACTACAGAAGATGCAAGACGGCTTAAACGATTTAAACCGAACGATCTAGTTGTGTTGTAAATTTTTATCGTTTTATTGTATGTATGTGTATATACATAAATAGCAAAGAATAAATACTGATTTATTCCTTTGCAACATGTTAATTTACTTTTAGAGTTATAAATGTTACTTATTTAGAAATAGTTCTAAGATTGTAATAACCATACAGTTCCCTTAAGGGGCTGTTTAAAAAAAAAAAAAAAAAAAAAAAAATTATCGAGAATCGTTACCGAGGCCAGAAAAGGGAATAATATTCGTAAATGTCGCTTGTTGTGGCAAAGTAGTGGTAACAATGTTGACGGTAAGGTTTGCGTTAGTGTGTGGACCGAGCAACTGTACAAGTGTGAGTCGAGAAGCAACGAGAGTAGTGTGTGTGTGGTGAGATGTATGCGTCTGGGGTATGTTAGTGCGGTAAAATTGCTGTTTAACAGTAGCAGTTGATAATGGAACGGACTCACCGGTACCGGTTTGCTTAGTGCACTTGTTGGTGGAAGCGGCGTACGGAGTTCTGCCAAAGGTAGAAGCTGATACTGCGGCGGGTCGGCAGGGGGACGACTTGGTAGTTGTGTTTGGGGACGGTTTCTGATACCGTTGCATATTGACGCCGCGGAACGACGCAACAATAGATCAAGCTTATCAGTTAATAGAATGAAGCAAACTCGAAACGAACGCAATACGATACGAGTTTATTAAAATAAAATCGACGTCATAATTCTTATTATAGTTATTGTGAGCCGGTTATTTCTATTTTCGAATAAAAGTTACAGTGACGATGAA
Organism: Icerya purchasi; assembly: GCA_039619475.1. Lineage (NCBI taxonomy): Eukaryota > Metazoa > Arthropoda > Insecta > Hemiptera > Monophlebidae > Icerya > Icerya purchasi. Next base: position 353,251,541 of record CM077115.1, read on the forward strand.
GACGATGAAATTTGTCGTATTTATTTGTAATTATTTCCAATGAGGCTACAAAAAAAATATGCGTCAGTCGATAACGTTGTTAGAAGTGAAACTTTTATGGAGCGCAATCAATTTTAAACGAGAAAACAAAAAAATTACATCGAAGCAAAGAAAAACTGACCACTATAACAAAAATGATATTTATTCACTTTTTACAATAATTTTATGGATTTCAAATTTTTGTTAGAATGCAGTTGGTCACAGGAAAGTTAGTACGTTTTAAACTTTTACTAATTTCAGTACTACGAATATACCCATATTTTTATGTACTGTACGTGTACATCCTCTTTGTTAATCAGTTAATGAAAATAATGAAGCATTATAAACATAAAGAACAAAAATTAAATGTCCTATAAAGATTTTTCGAAATACCCCATCTTCAACAAGAAAAAGATGAAGATGCACATAGTACACGATGTGTGAATGTGAAGATGTATATATATTTGTCATACTAAGAGCTAGATCGAATGGCCGCTTCGTAGTTCAACCCTTTGGATTCCTTGAGAGGAATGAAATGAACGAGTTTTCGGCTCGGGTTGCTGCTATTTGTTGTCGCTACTTTCCTTCAGAAGTGAAAATTCTAATGCCATGCTTCTGTATAAAACATTCCTCCCAGATTATGATATTGGCTATATTTATGTTTCGTTTTTTTCGCAACGATCGTTCTTTTTATCTACTTGTTAAACCTAATCTTCCTTTCTAATTTCCCCGGTTTCTTTTGGGTTTCCTTCGCTTTCCCGTTCTTTTATCATTTCTATTATTCGCCTGCACTTCTAACGTTCTATTTTTTTGATTTTTACCTCGGGTTTGCTTTTCCTTGTTTTCTTTCCAAATCGCTCTCTTCAACTGAACGAGGGTAATGCCGGTGACATCCTTGAATGTTCATCCTTTTCCGTCGAGCGTTATTATTATCTGCTAAAACTCAAGCTTCCTATTTCTTATTACGGACCCTGTACTCTGCTATTGTCGATATCTGACGAGATCAAAATTTGACTGGCAGCTTTTGCCCACATTGACTACATCTCAATCACCAATTTGTAACGATTTAAAATGTAGCGCTTTAGAAAGCTGTCTGTTGTTAATCTTTCAAACGTTCATTCTAAAAAGTGTAATCTGAGCTTCATTTATCCGCATTCTGGACCCGGTTCCGAATAAGTGACGCGTGTAAAGCTCTTTCATCACGTTTCTTGCCGTCATTTTTCGACCGGTAACTCATCACAGGGATATGCTAAACGGGGGAAAAAACTCGCTTTTTTTCACTTTTCTACAGCCACATTAATTAAGGAAATCGTACGCTAAAAAAAAGTTGGACATTTTTAAATCAACGTTAGATTAAATAAATATTCTAACGGGAAAATTTTTTACGACACAAAAAATTTAAAAAGCGAAGTATCAGTTTTAATTTGACGAAATTATAAAATTAAAATAACAAAAATAGATAACTATTACACTCACCATACTTCCGGTAAAATTTATTACGTGTCCCTTTCTGTTTCTTAATGATTCCACTACACGTCTATGTAATAGGAGGCAGAATTGGGTCCACACTGTTGCTCGTTTTCTATAATGGTGAAAATTTATAACAGTTACCAGTGCTGTTATTTATAACTGTATTTTTTAACATCATAAATTTACGATCTCAAGTTTAGAAATACTTTTTTTCGCAAGTAATAATTTTATTTCGGAACCGATCTAAATTAATATGGAAAAAACAAATAAAAAAAAGCACGTCAACATTAGGAAAAGTAATCTCTCTCTCTCTCTCTCTCTCTCTGTTGGCACGGAGGAGTCAGAATTGTGCGTTGAGACATCAATATTATTTTTCTTTAACGTCTTTAATGTCTCTGTTTAAAATTGTGATTACAATGAGAAGTATCTTTTCCCGATTTATGTAAGTACCACTATTTTTGTTGTTCATTTTAAAGCTTCGTGATTTACAAATTAAGCCATTATCACTAACAAACATATTGATAACTTCTGTTTATTGTTTCCGAGAAGTAATCGATTATACTTCAATGTAAGTATTGAGCAAGCCGATTATTCGGATTAAACCGGTTTCACGGCTTCTAACTGCAAATCAAGGATAAATGAACACAATTTATTCAGGCTTCTGCTGCTGCTATTGCAGCATTGCTTTGTATTTATCGATATCAGGTGACATCTTATACATTCATGTTAACAATACCACATCTCTGGTAACGCGGAAAATTATGGTCACAGCGGTTTAATTAAAATCTCTGTAATGATAACATTATTATAAGCAGAGAAAGGAAATAACAGCAATGACGGCAGGTACGCAAAAATCAAAAATGACTTATGTCTCTTTGTTGTAACCAATAGGATGACGGAATGTAAACCGCATTATCAAAGTATAGTAGAAAAACCAAAAACCGCGGCTGGCAAGAAGTAAAAAATAAACGAAAAAAATCACGCGAGACGTGTCTTTTCTGATCTTGTAAAATAACAATAATAATAATAATAACAACAAGAATAATAATAATAATATATTTCCGCTCCAATTTACAAAAAGACCCAAAACCTCCTCCTATCGCTATTTATGAACCAAACGATCACGTTAAAATCGGCATTACTTGCGTGAGCATAAAGTTAGCCGTATAAATAATATGTAAAAAAAATGCTAAGTGCCGCTACCAATTTTTTTTGTTGATATGCGCAATCCATATTTAATATGAAGATAAAAATGGCTTGTAAAAAAATTTCGTGGCTCAAAGTTTTAAATGCTAAAAATATACACGAGGGTTTCAGGGAATAAAAATTGATGATGAGATTATGTAAACAAAATAACATAGTCAAATTTAAGTGGATTCCTGCACGGAGAGGAAATGAGGGGAAAAAAATAATAGACAACTTATGTAAAAGGGGGGAATATAAAAACAGAGAGATTAAGGGAAAGAATTCGTTCCTTATATAGAAGAAGATTTAACTAGAAGGTGGAGCGCAGAGTACAAAAACAGGAGTGAAATAAAAGGGAAGATATATAATTCCATTAAGAGCAAAATAGAGAAGGATCCTTGGTTTAAGGGAAAAGGTTTGAAGCGAGATTATATCTCTACAATATGTTGTATAAGACTGGGCCATCACCGGACGTCATTAGATTTGGAAAAATTAGGAATAATAAATAATAATAACTGTAATGAATGCGGATTAGAAGGGTCGATCGAACATATGATGTAGTCCTATTGTGAGAGATATAAAAAGGAAAGAGAAGAATTGCTAAAAGGAATTTTAAATAAATTTTATATATTACCGACATCTGTATCATCATCTACAGTCGTCAGCCCAGGTGGGGTATCGTGATTAACATTTAATCCACCAGTGATTTTGTGATTTTCCGTCATTTGTCACGATCCTTTGATTGACGTACGCATTGTGCGAATGACAATCCTGTTGTATGCAATACAACATCTGTCCATGTATACCAAATTGTAAAGGAGCCAGTTTCTTTAGAATGTAAGGCGTTACATGTTTTTTTAAAAACTGCCAATGATAAAATATAAGAAGGGACAAGCAATTAATTAGATCTAGGTATACGAGGTGTGGCTATTAAATAACCAGACTGCGCGCGCTATGGATGCCCTAGAGGAGTAAAGAGAAAAATAAGTACGGCAGGAGAGACCTTGAAGTATCTACTAACACAGTTCCAAACCACGATTTTTTTGCGCGTCGGATGTAATGAGTGACGAAAAACACGCGAACAGCGTATCAATCTAAAATTTCTCATGAAATGGAAAAAAACTCCAAACGAGTGTAATGCTTTACTGAAAGAAGCTTACGGTGAAAGTTCTCTGTAACGTGCATGTGTTTTGTTTTTTTTGGGTACCGACGATTTTCTGAAGGTCGAGAGAGGGCTGGAAATGACCAACGTCCAGGTCGATTTGTCTCGATTTCAACTCCTGCAACCGTTGCCAAAATCAACGAAATTGTGCGCGCAGATCGTCGCTTGAACATTCAGATGATTTCGGAGATGGTAAACGCCGATAAAGAAAAACCATCAGAAGAATTTTACATGAAGAATTGAACATGTCTAAAGTCTGTGCAAAGCTGGAAAAACTTGAGTGCTGATCAAAAGCTGTGCCGTCAACAGGTTTGTTCTGACGTTCTTGAAAGATTAAACGAATAGCCAGATTTGATGAATAGGATTATTACATGCGACGAAATACGGATTTTTCAGTACGGCGTTGAAACTAAGAAGCAATCGATGCACTATCATTTGACATATTCTACATAACGTCGACTTTTGACATCATCATCATTGTTACAGTCCTAGAACTGGTTTTATTCCATGATAAGTGCTTTCCAACTTGTCCGATCCTGCGCCAATCTTTTTATTTCTGTGTATTTACTTAGTTGTACGTCCTTTACTAACATATCTATAAACGTCCTCCTCGGACATATCCGAGTTAAAAAAATTTAAGAAGATCTATAGCTCCGCTCGTGAAAATACGGGCATGCGCTATTCTAACAAAATACGCGTACGTGTCGATTTCAGCAGCGAAATAAACCTCCGAAATTCAGCAGCGACCGAGGAAGTTTAATATCTTTTATAGTTTTCCGAAATAGTCGTACGGTTCACTAGTAATTCACATTTGTAGTCGGGATCGAAATTATCAGATAATAAAAATGACTTCTTGGAGCACAATTTGAATTCATAACTGAAGCTTCAAACCCCGATCCGATCGTAATCATAGTTTATATAGAAATATATTTTTATTTTTAAAATTAAAGCTTTTTAGAAATGTAATAATTTTATACTTACATTTTGAAAAATTCAACAAAAATCTCTTTTTCCTGAAACAGAAATTTTATCGGAAACATATATATTTTAATATAATCTCACCGTTTAATGTAAATTACATCTTAATATAATCGTTTGCGATAGTAATTGTATTAGCCGTGGTACGCGTTATGTTCTTGCTAAAAGGTGACGACATAATAATGCCCTATTTTCTAAATACAGATTTTATAAATACAAATTTTCTATTTCTCCGTTTCAAAAGCTACCAAACGTCATAATTTAATATCTCTTTAAGCAACAATTCTTGTAAATATATTTCGCTCGTCTCGGAAACCGCTCTAACGATTTGGATGAAATTTGCTCACTAGGGGTATTTCGTCGGGCCAATAAATCGATCGGTCAAGGTCTAATCCATGGTAAAATTCGGTTTCACGAGTTTTAAATGGGTTTTTAATGTTTTCAGTAGTAAATCGCAAAAAAAATCATTTATTGAGATTTGCTGGCTATAGCGATTTCATTTTTAAATTTTAAAAACAATCATTCGTTTTTTATTGTTTTTGTATTAATTTTATATTTAAATAAGAAAAAACCCGGTATTTTAATAGCTACTAAACAAAAAAACAAAAATAAAATCGGTTAATCAACAAAGAAGAAAAAGGTGCCGAACTGTTTTGTCTTTACCTACTTATATACAGATATTATATGTTTTGCGTATTTATATATTATTTTAAAATACCCTTATTACATTTTGCAATGATTTAGTCGGAAATGTTTTCCAATTGTTTGGAAAACAGCCGATCACAAGTAAAATTACAAGACGCTTTTTATTTGTTTTTATAAAAGTTGACGACCCTAATAAAATTCGTATAGAAATATATTCATAAAACTCAACGTGTGTGTGCAGTCATTTAAAACATTTTCTAATCATCCCGAAAGCAAATTCGAAGGACCTCTAGATTTTTGTCGCGCTCAGTATTGAAAAGCAAAGTTGTATGGAAAGATGCTTTAAATTCAAAAATTAGTTTCAAAATATTTTATATTTTGCGAATATGTATAAGATTAATAACTTTAAACGAGCAATTCTTGTGTATAAATTTATTTCGAGTATCTCAGAAACGGCTCTAATGATTTGAATGATGATAGATAAACTGTAAAAAAGTACTATAATATAGAAAATTGTTTCTATTAAAATATTAAACTAATTGCACTCGTGATTAATTTAAATAACCAGTTCATATGTAGGTAAGATCAAAAAATATTTATATTTAATCGGAATGTGATTCGTAAAAAAAAAAAAACAGCGAAACTCGGTCGCCCAGGTACTAGTAATAATAATAGTAAGTTTTTATTTATTTTTACTCCACACGCATTCTTTCCTTAATGTATTTTTCTTGCCATGTCGATTTCTATTTACTTTTCTCTCTTCTACCGTTCTGTGCCTCAAATCTCCTTCCCTCGAATAAATCTTACTTTTGTTGTTGGGTAATCGTTCGTTGTTGACAAGTCCAAAAAAGAAAGGAAAAAAAGAGGGCATCTCGTGTAATGGGAAAATGTCAATATAATGTATTTATTTTTCATCTGTTTAACTCCTTTTTTTTTTTTTTTTTATATCGCTTAGATTTTACGGCGTATTTTACAATTTAATGAGAGAAACTTTTAAAAAGAAGTTCTTCTTCGTTGTTCAATTATAATTCAGACAAAATGTACGTAATATGTTGACGCATATGATGTACTCTGTACCTTTTTAATAGTCGCCGTATACGTTGACTTAATGCGTTGTTCGATTTTTCTACCGTTTTCTGAATATTCAAACATTCCGCACAGCATTTCAACTCGCCTTGAACCTTCCGGACTATTGGAAGAAACTTTCGATACCAAAAATTCGGCAATGTTGTAATTCTTCGGACACTTCATATTCAGTCTACGAATAAAAAATACAATTCGTGAGATTGAATGCGGTTGCAATCCGAGACTGAAACTCCCATTACATAGAAGTTGACTAATTAAAATTATTCAAAAATATTTTTGAAATAAATTTACGGAAAATTTAAAGCGAGCAACAAATTTCGTTCGGCATTTAGTATGAAGTTTTTCGCGACTCTAATTATGTGACAATTTCTTTAGTCCTTCATTATGTTTTATCACCTTGGCGTTCGAATGATTCGGAAAAGCATGATTAAGAGAAGATTAAGAAAAAAAATGTAGTAATCAGTTCAATAGATTTTAAATATAAAACAGCTATAACTTCAAATTATAACCGTCCAGACCGTAGCGGCGCTAAATCATCGGACAAATTCCCATTCAAAAATTAAGAGACGGAAACTATTATTTATGTACTGCTAATGAATAATATAAATAATTCCGTAACACTTACTAATTTAATACGTAAATGTATACCGTTTTAATCGAATTCGCAGCGATATAGAAGAAATAATAATAGAAATAAAATCAAGCAAAGAACACTTTGCAGGCGAAGTTAATTTCGAAATCGCTGTTCTTTTATAGGCCAGATTCACCTGACCAACAGGTTGAATTTTCGTACTCAGCACACACTGCGACAGTAGTGAACATCCTTTTAAAACAATGTTTACTATACTAGGAAATACAGATTATTTGTTGTTTTTTTTGTGAAGCGCATGTGAAGAAAATAATAATATGTTATTATTTGATTTACGAGTAACTTTTTTTTTAGATTACCCATTTTTTTCGCCAAATTTCGCAAATTATTCGAAAAATGGTTTTAATTCATCTGAATTATTCGATGAAAGCGAAACCTATTTTTCAATTAGTATAAAGCTTCGAAACAGCGTACTATTTTTGAAGCTGTACATCGAAGATGTTCGAACTATTACTATTCCGATATACTAATAGCGGATTTTCGTCTGACCTGGTCCACCAACTAGTCAGAGTGACCTTAATTCTACATTTCTTTTCTTCAAATACATTATTCGCGTTTTTAGCAAACAGTTCTACACACATACGCGTATAGAATTAAATTTTTAAGTTCGTTTATTAAATTATAATTTTCCCTCGTGAATCTACGACGGAATTCCGGATTTATAATATGCTAAATTGACTACTGTTAGCACTCTTAAACGGATATTGCGCTTGGAAGATTGTTAGAAAATTTGAATACAGTTTCTACTATATTCAAAATCTATTTGGAAACATTTATCGCTCTTTTACGTTTTTTTCTTTTTTAACTTTAATAAAGGAACAGCAAAAAGTTTCACGCGAAATAAATTCTTATAGATCAGCACCACGGTTGTAGCGTAACTTTTTTTTTCAAAGAGCTCCTATTGCAAGGTGTGCCTTTTTTTTCGTCAGCTAAAACTAAAAATATTATACCACTTTTTACATTTGCGGAAGCAGCTAAGGAGTATAGGGAAGAATTTTGCTCCCCCATGAAAACGAATTTTATTGAAAATAGTTAAACCGCCACAAATTATATTGCTCAATTCGCTCGTAGGTGTAAACATAAATTTAGAATTAACTCAAGTATTTGTTGTGGTCTTTTTTTTTTTTTTTTGCGGCTCACAACCAATGAAATCTTTACCGAGAAACAATTAGAAAAGAAAGTGATACAGTTAAGTATTGTTAGTAGGAAAAAACAAATAATGGAAACGGTATGTGGAGAAGGAAAAGACAAGATATAATAAGAGGCGCAATACGGAGTAGAAAGATTAAGTCAAAGGAAACTAGAATAGAAAGCAGTACGCTCAGCAGAAAAACACATGATCAGCATCGCATACACGCTCTTTGTTTGAGTGGAAAGAATAGTGCGCAGAAACAACCAATGAAAAACGAAAACGGGAGGAAGATAATAGAGTATATAGCTTAAGAATGCAGACGAATAATGAAGACAACAACAGAACGACGAAATGAAGAAAGAAAAGAGAACCATAGGTTAACAGGAAGACTAGGTTGAACAGACAGGTAAACAGAACAATTGTTAGAAAAAGAGGAAACGTACATATCCGATCAAAACCAAAGATGAAAACTTTTACACAGCGGAAGGGGATTAGAGAACGGAATTTTTCTTAAGAAAGGAAGTAAGAAGAAGCAAAACCCCGAGTAGTGCCAAATAATCAGCCGCTTCATTACCAAAATCATCCGAATGGCTAGAAACCTTCAGCAAATCAATTTTTAATTGAATGGAGGGAAAAAAGAACGCGGATAAGTGAGTGTTTACGGGGGATAATAAAATCGTAGGAATGATCAGGTAAGGGCAGATGGCCGGAAGGGTGGTCATGGAATCTGATATAATTAAGAATTTAGAAGAAAGGTGAGTGGAGGAAATGAAAATAATAAGAAAATCATTAATTTTTTTGTGGATACCGGAATAGAAGAAAGATTCTGAAACGTCAAAATCTGAAAGGATAAAAGAGGTACCGACATCGTCCGATTTTTCGAACCATCTGTAAACACGGTTACATGAGATGGAAATTGAGAATCGATAGTACTGCGAAATTCCCGTGTCTAATTAGGGCCTGCGGAAGAAATTTCAAGAGTGTATATTAGGAGGATGGCAGAGTTCGGCGAAATTAAGGGAGAAATAAGGGAGACTGTCAAAGGAAACTATGTAAGAGCAAAACGGACTAAGCCGAAGAGAGATGAGGAATAAGATAGGAATATTCCCAGGTGTGAAATGGCAATTCCTTAAAATGGAAAAGTAAATTAAACACGAATTATTGAATATATATCTCGCGTAAAAAGGGGGACCTCGGATAGAACATTTCTTTATATCACAGAAAGCTTTAATAATCTTAAGAACGCGTAACAAGCAACGTCTTAAAAAATTGGCCAAGTTTTACGGTGATATAAATTTATTTAACTGCCCTTTAATGGTGTGTATTCGTTAAGATTTTATATGGGAAAAGAAAGAAGAATACAGTCATCGAAAGGTTTTTTTCTGTTTTTTTTTTGTTTTTTTTTATATTTTTTTTTTTGGAAATGCTAGACAACTTTTGTCATGTATTTGCGCGTCGGGTTTGTAAATAAACTCGTGTAACTTTCTTTCTTTTATTTCAGTAAACTTAAAACATAACTTTATTTAGAGAAACTCAATTATTTCATATTCGGCAAGTTTTCATTTGGTTAGACTTTTCCGGCACAACACTGAAGTGCTTGAACGACGCACAGATTAAAATTAGAATAAGTGCAAAGTAAAAAAGCGACAAATAGTTGTAAGGTTTTAAACAACTTAAATACTGACCACTTGTGTTTGTTTTTTGTTTTTTTTGTTTAAAAAAAAATAAGTTGCGAGGTTATTAAGATTTTTTTAAGGTACGTCACGTGTAATATTTTTATTATTATAATTAGCAAATATAAAAAAATCATTCTAGCACTTTGTATTCTTGTAATGCGGCATTTAATAAAACATAATGTAAAATCTGTTTGCTCTAAATATGCTGAGCTTGTTGTAACATAAAATGTGCTATAAAATAGTATTCGGCGTTGATTCTTATTCGTTCGGATGACCATTTCGGGGTAGCATAGTTGACGTAGTAATTAACAAATATGTTTCTGAGGATGGAAAATGAACTTGCTCACTTATATGTTATCTTGAACTTTTTGTACTTTTAGAGTACGTACGCCCGGTCTATTTAGTATCGGATTACGATGACACCACTTCCAAATTTTAAGCAAATTTCTGTTTTTCGGTTTTTCTATGAGAATATTTATCGCCTCTAAACGAAAATTTTTTTTCACTATGAGGAAAAATTGTATCCAGCAATAGTAATCTTCATTCCTAAAATTTCTTAAAATCCATCGAGATGTTATATTTAAATTCGTATTACGCCATTTAAAGTATCCATAACTGCTCGGGAATTTGATCGTATAGTTTTATTACACATAAAGTAAAAGAAAAGTAAGTCCCATACCTTTGACAAGGCGTCGGGGATTGTAAAGTTAAGGTTCACAGTGTACTAAGCCCATTATTACACACACACATATATATACACAATATATACGAGGGTGGTTCAAATATAAACCGGAATTTTTAAATAAACGCGCGAAAAATTTATTGTGGAAAAAGTGGTTGCACTGACAGTTAGACCGGTTTGTTATGTAGAGCAATTAGAACCGCGTAAGCTCACTTTTTAGTGTAGTTAGAGCCATGAGTGAAAAAGAAGTACCAATGTCTGTTGCGCAACGCATCATTATTCGTTTTTTAGTCAAAGACGACGTAAAATCCGTGGAAATTTACCGAAAATTACGCGAACAGTTCGGGGATGAGTGTCTCTCCAAAACTCAAGTGTACGAGTGGTGTTCCGCGTTTCGAAAAGGACGTGAAGTGGTGTCAAACATAGCACATGCGCGGCGCCCAAAAACCAGCATTACAGATCGAACACGTCAAAGCCATCGAACAACTCATTTTGGCTGACCGACGCGTCCGTGTACGCGATATGACCGACGAATTGGGCATCAGCATAGGTAGTATTGAGACAATAATTCATGATCGGCTAGGTTATCGCAAAATTGCAGCCAGATGGGTGCCAAGACTTCTGAATTTTGAACAGAAATTCACCGCTCGGCTCACGATGGAGACATTGGCCGAATTGGGCTGGGAAACACTTGAACATCCTCCTTACAGTCCAGATTTGTCGCCTTGTGATTATTATTTGTTTGGCTCGTTGAAAGAAGCACTTGGTGGACAACGTTTCGACAGCAACGATGAGGTGGAATCGTTCGTGCGCAAATGGCTATGTGACAAGCCGCGAGATTTTTACGAAAAAGGAATAAAAAAATTGCCGGAGAGGTGGAAAAAGTGCGTAGCGTGCGAGGCGGGTTATCTCGAAAAATTGTAAAAAATATGAGCACTGTAAGTATAAAATAAAAATTTTTATGACGAAATTCCGGTTTATATTTGAACCACCCTAGTATATATGCAGTAAAGAGCTTTATAAATCGGAATTGATTCTTCTAATAAAAAATTCAGTGTTTAGCGAATATAAAAGAATTCTAAATATTATTCTGTACAAACTTGGAACTAACCATGCCGTAAAAGTATTCTCACGCATGTTAATTGAGCGTAAACAAATATCGTGTCGAGAATATTTTCTAAACTTCAGAATTTCGACAGATTTTTCCGTAATTTCTGTTTTCGCTAATGTTCTGTAATAGTTCTTATCTATTCTTAATCCGTGTGGGAGAAGAAAAACTGCTCAATTAATTTTTTCCGAGTGTAACCGGGGTGTGCTAGACAGCTATCGACGAAAGGAATCAGCCTCGCTCATTGATGATTTTTTGTCTATTTATTTTCAGAAATCTCGCTGGTTATGCAACTTTTTTCAATAGAACATTCCTTGTTGTCTGGTACCGCAGCTCAACATACATAACGTGAGAGCTTAGATAAGGATTCTTCTGTGGCCAGCTTGGCAGAATAGCCGTAGCTACCCAAACGGATTTTTGAATGTTTAGCGATCGAAATTTTTTAAATTTCTCCCGACTTTTAATGAGCGCATTACGAGATCATTTTCGTAAGAAGAATAAATAATTTGGTTCACGCAATAAGCGAACCGATTTCTAGTTTCATAAGCAAATGAATCTAACAGTTAAAACTGCGAATAATTTCATAACTGCAATTAAGATTAAGGATAAAGAAAAATTTTATGACGGATGACGCTCATGCGATGGAAGATAATAGACGAGCTCAACCAGCAACCACCGAGATCCAATTGAACGATGACCGGTATAAGTTTATGAAAATAATACCATTTAAAATAATAATAATAATAATAAGAATAATAAGAATAATATATACAATAATAATAATAATAATAGAAATAATAAAACGGGACATTAATGTAAACTTAGCTTGCCCTAATATTTTCGAAACGAACGTTGATAAATGGAATTTTATTACTTATTTAATTTGATTACGAATATGTTTAAATTCTATTAGAGATTTAATGTAAGATTTATTTTTCTTTCGATGTATCACGTTCTTAATTAATAAAAATAACGTAAAAAATACATACACAAAAAAAAAACCCAAAAAATAAACAAATGTAATAAAAAATAAATAAAAACTCTTGAACCAACTAGTATCGGTTGTTTGAACTCTCTGGTCGCGGCGATAGTAATAAATTCAAATTGTATAAAATTTATTTTTATCGACAATATTTCAGAATGATACACCTTAAGGTGATAATTGCGATATCTGCTAAACAATTTAATGAATATTTAATGCGGTTTTTAATTGTTATTGTATACCGAAACTCTAAGCTATTGATAATATCCCCTTAAGGTACATCTAAAATGTACTATTATTCACGAGATAATTATTTTTTTCTTTTTAGTATATTTATATTCAATTTTCATTATCGAATAACTCGGTTTTTTATTTTAATGCGTTTTTATTACATTTTTATAGAAAATCTTCAAGTCGGTATTTTTTTTCCCGAAGGAAAAACATTTTATTTTAGCACGATAGTTAAACTTTTTATCTCGCCAAAAGCCAACTCTTTTAAAAAAGTGACGAGCTTTTTAATTTGCACTATGGGATTTAAAATTCATTTTCTTTATTCGATTCATAATAATTAACATTAATAATACTTCAATTCTTTCAAATTACCTCGCCTAATATTGATAATATTTAAGTCAATCGCGTCTGCTATGCATTAGTAAAAAAAAATGAACTTGAAGGGACCACATTTTTTAAAATTTCTAATAACTGGGGTGATTACCTGCAATAGTTATCGGTAGTACTACGGCGCTGACTGATGCACTTTCGAATGAAGAAAGATTCATTGAAATCGGCTCGCATGGTTACATACGCGAACAAACATAAAAATAAAAACGCGACAAACCTCCTTCTTTTTTAATGACATGAATTCGCATATGTTGGCAGATGTGTACGGATATAATTTAACACTGCAATGGCTCCGAAATCTACAACAGAACCTAAACACGCAAATCGTCAAATGCAAGCAGCGTGCACTAGAACAAAATTAATTTCTATAATTCATTCGCAACCTTCGGGCCTCGTCTCCAAATTAGCAGCTTTTTAAAAGACGCCTAATGTTTTGTAGATGCAGTGCGTCCACATTCACACCGGCCCATAGACATAGTACTTTCGTTCAGCGGAGGTATTCGTATCAGAGGCAGAAACGCAGTTTGCGTTCACGGCACGGCTGTTTTTTTTACCTATTTATACCGATCGATCGTTACCTATGTTCTATAATGAATGTGAAATACATTTGGAACATTTCTTTTTTATCTCAGTTGTAATTTTGAAAAGTAACAAACTGAGAACACCTGAAACGTGAGAGGGAAAATTCGTGCCAGAAAATTGCCTGGAAATTTAACTTGAAAATGTAACGTGTAATACCGACTGAAATAATCCGCTGCGTCCACCGTCGGTCCTTGATAAGCGGTTCTTCCTTGAGAAACGATAAGTACTTCGTCAAACATTTCGAATATGTGCGAAGCGGGTTGATGAATGGTGCACACTACAATCTGACCACTCCTAGACAATTGCTTAAGCGTTTTCACGACGTTTTGAGCACTGTAACTGTCCAATCCAGTAGTCGGCTCGTCGCAAAACATCAGCACCGGATCTGTCAACATCTAACATATTCAAAAATACATAAACACGTATTCAGTGCGTTACATGTCCGATATCGAATCTCTAAGACAGATCAAATTACATACATCTGACGTTTAACGTAACGAAAAATATACCTGAGCAGCCAGTGAAACGCGTTTCTTTTCTCCGCCGGAAAGGTCTTTCAGCAGGCTGGAACTGCAATTTCTTAAATTTAACGAATTCATCAGCGAATAAATTTTTCGAAGTCTGTCTGCTTTTTCTAACCTTTCGTCCATTTTCATTGCAGCCTTGAGCAACAATAAAAATACACTCCTTATTCGTTTGCCAAATTCATTCGTGAAATTACGCTATTTCGTAAATCGCTTCGCTATTAACGCTATACGATCGGAAGTGAACAAACGAGAATCGGCCAACTGGTAACTAAATATCAAAGGTAATTAAGGGAAACACGCCAACTCGTAACTGAAAAATATCAGGTAATTTCTTCCCGACCCTAACACATAGGTCAACTCATCACCGATGACGACGGCCTATTCATTTCTTCGGACCAGTGCTTCTCAACGGTTCTTTTATCGTGCTTTGACAGTGAACTATTAAAAACTTGATAATTTTATTTTCCATCAGTAAAAAACCAATAAATCATTTACGGACCGGTATTAATTTTAAAAAATAAGAAAACCAACACTACAAAAGTAATTTTATAGTGTAACGGCACTTTAACGTTTTTCGTTAAAAAATATACGGGGACAGTTTGAAAATACTGCATGAATAGGTGTTTAACTTGCGTTGTGTGAAATTCAAATATCCTTTTCTTTTTTGTTTTCATTCTCAATTAGGTAAAATAGCAGGGATTATGTTAATAAATTAATACCTTTACCCAGCGCGAGTGAATAATACTTCGTGTCTTTTGATTGAGCTCAATGAAATTCGACATCTATAGTTCGGTACTTACTAAGAGTTTTCACCGGCTCGGGAGAAAATAAACAAGAGTCAACGCGTTGCCTAGCTGGTGTCCGGTATTATGTAACGTAAAGCATAAAATTTGAGAAACGTACTGGAATTATTCACTTTTATAAGATTTGTTGTTGGGTATCTTGTTGACGGTCGGCTATTAGTTACGAGTTGGCCAGTGTCGCTTGAGTCCCGGTTACGAGTTGGCTAATTACACGGAGACGCATTTTCGTACACACCCTAAAATAGTTACGAGTTGGCGTTCGCTCGAACAAACAGCGCCCAAAAACATATTTTAAAAATGTAAAAATCTGAACGAGATTTGGGACTGCAAAGTAATTAACCAGTATTTCTGAATTTACTAGTTCCTAGCTAGAATTTATAACCGCTTTCACTGAACGGGGATGAATTTAATTTAAAATGTCATGTTTTTGAATTTTTTATTTTTACAAACTCGGTCGTTTGAATGCAGCGATTTAAAGGAGAGAAAGGAAATAAAAATGAAAATTTGAATGAGATATGGAAGTAATTATAAATATTCATTAGAAAATTAAACGATGCAAGTGGTGGAAAGTAGTGACAGATTTTTAAGCATAGACTGAGCAAAGCTTAAGAGCGATTCGCGAGTCATACGCATTGACTTAATTACAGTGGCAGAGCTTGAAAGTACATGAAAATTTCAGTTTTGCATAACTTTTCCTTTTTTGCCAAACTGACATTTGAAAAATATGAAACTTCTGAACATATCTTGCTTGTTAATGACTGACGAATTAATATTTTGTGAGAAAATAAAAACTAACTGATTTAACCATTCTTAAAACGAGACACGCAACTTTAGCATGATAAATCAGTAATTACTGACAAAACTGTAACTCACTACAGGCCAGATATAATTCCATAATTAGGAAAAACCAAAACAGGTCAATAATAATAGACGTAGACTAAATATAATAAATCTAAAAAAGACGGTAGAAAACAGGTAAATACGGTTAACTATAAAATTAAAAAAAGGATACAGAAAACGAAAGAGGTGGAAATAACGCTTTTAATTATTTCACAGGAACCATCATCGTCTTAATAACTGAGCATGCGATTTAGAGGCGCTGATTCCTCCAGAATATATTCTAACACACAAAAATCGGAGGCTTTTAGTGCACGTTATTTGGTCCAGGAAATTTCTTAACAAACATTAATAATCAATTATAATACTAAATCTGTTGACACATGTTATCTTTTATATCTGTATCATGACTCTGGAAAATCTTATCCTAAACCATAATCTTTTTCTCCGCAACGATCGTTCTCCTACTTTCTTCAAACACCTATCTTCTTCTAGTGCAATCGATCTCTCGTTTTCATCTCCGAATCTTGGTCTTTTAAGTTTCTGGAGAACTCTCGACGACACTTTTGGTAGTGATCATGTCCCCATTCTCCTAACTCTCAACAACGTTCTTCCTTCTAAACCTTTCAGGCCCTTGCACGCTCCCACTGGCTTCTTTCCAAAACAGATTGGACTAAATTCCGATCTTTGGTAGATTCCTCACTCCCCCTTATTCTGGATTTTCCCGATCCGTCATCCTAGTACAATTTCCTCATTCAATCTTTATATTCTGCTCTATCCGCTTCCTCCCCTCCCTCTTCCTTTTCGCACGGTCGTTCTTCTTCTTATGCCTCCCCTCTTTGGTGGAATAAGGAGTGTAAAGTTGCCTTCCGAATAAGTACCGCTACCTTTAAAGCCTTTCGCTCTTGTTCCTCAATATCCAACTTTTTAGCTCACAAAGCAGCTAACGCAAAAGCTCGGTACATTTTAAAATTTGCCATGAGGAACTCTTGGAAATCATTTTGTTCCTCTTTCTCTAGAGATACGCCTCCATCTAAGATATGGAAAATGGCCAAGGCGTTCAGATCTCCTCTTTCTGAGCGTTCCGACTTTTCCCATCCTTCTTTGCCTAAACTTCACTATTTCTTTGACTCGATTGCTCCTCCGTATGTCTCCACTTTCGAGGAATCGAACATTCCTTCACTCCCAAATTCTTCAGAACCTCATTTTCTATCGTCTCCTCTCCACTATGAGGAACTTTTGTCCGTCCTTAACAAATCCTCTCCTTCTGATCCTGTCTTGGACGGCCTTTCTTTCCCTATTCTTAAAAAACTCTCTCCTTCCTCGCTGCTCTCCCTTCTGAATATTTTCAACTCTTTCCTACTCTCCGGTTTTACTCCTGAGTCTTGGAACGACTTTATCGTCATTCTAGTTTTCCAAAAAAAAAATCAGTGTTCCTTCCGTCCTATCTCCCTATTCTCATGTCTGCGCAAACTCTTTGAAGGTTTAATAAACAACCGTCTTGTTTGGTGGCTTGAGCATAATAATCTAGTTCCTTCTAATATGTTTGGTTTTCGCTCCGAGCTTGACCCGGTAGATTGCATCAGTTACTTCTTTGCAGATATCTATAAATCATTCCTTTCAAAGAAATTTACTGTCGCTTCTTTTGTCGATATCTGCTCTGCATTCGATAATGTGCATCTTTCTTCTCTGGGCTCCAAACTCCTCTCTCTTAAACGACCACCGGTTTTTATCACGCTTATACTCAACCTCTTTCATATCATAGAACTCTTTATCTTCTTCTCTTTCCACCTTCAGATGCGTCTATCGTGGGCTTCCCCAGGGTTCCTGCCTTAGCCCCACTCTTTTTAATATTTACTCTTTCGATATTGCTTCGCTTCCTATTCCCTCATTCTCTCTCCTTTTTGCTTATAACATTTTAGTTTATTCCACCTCAGATGATCTGTCCTCCGCCATCAACGAGTTAAATCATTCATTGTTCCTTCTTAGCAATGCTCTCTCTACTGTCCACCTCTCTCTTTCCCCTTCCAAGTCTTCCTGTATAATTTTTGCTCTCCGCCCCTTTAACCGTACTTTTATAAACATCAGCGTATCTGGCACACCTATTCCCACTGTTAATTCCATATGTTGCCTAGGTCTTATTTCTTAAATAGTCGCCTTACATTTCATGAACATATTAATTATATATATAATTCCTCGATCAAAAAACTTAATCTCCTCAAATCTTTATCTCCGCTCAGATGGCGATCCGTGCATTCTATTAATTCTATATAAATCAATTATTCGGTCCAAACTCGACTATTACTCCTTCATTTATGGCAATGCCTCCAAATCTCTCCTTTCGAAACTTGACGCAATTCAGAATTTCTGCCTTCACCTATGCATTGACGGTTTAAAATCTTCTCCCATTCCTGCGATTCTATCCGAATCTTCCACTCAAGCCTCATAGAATTCCGATTTTATCGTATATAGCTGCTCATGTTTCCAATTTTTCTCCCCACGTTTCCTCTTATAACAGTCTTCCTTACTTTTCTTTCGATTTTAATAGCATATGGCACCCCATCAATTTCTCCTCCCTTCCAGTCCGAGCTAATTCTTCCTCTCACAATGTAGTCAACTTCGAATTCCTTCAACTGCTGAACTCTTCTTTTCCTTCCCATGCTTTAATCTTCTCGGATGGCTCCAAAAGTGATGGGGGCGTGGGTGGTGCGTATACGTCTCCTACGTTCCTGTACTCTGAGTCTTTCAGACTTCCTTCTTTCTGCTCTATCTTCTCGGCCGAGTCGATCTCAATTCTTCGTGCAATTCATTTCATATCCTCTACAAGTGGGGTTCACAAATTCCTGATCATTTCTGATTCCAAAAGCATTCTTCAAGCCATCCTCTCCTACCTCTCATACTTCTATCGCTTTTCCTAGTACCGTCTTATTCAACCGGTTCCTAGTTTCCTGCCTTGGTTTCAATCAATTTTTCATGTTGTTGGGTCAAGGCCGCTGGCGCGCCCAGGGTAGGAAAAAAAATAATAATATTTTTTCAGCTAAATGTAAACGCTTACAATAGGAATATAATAATAATAATGATAATCAAACCAAATCAAATTTTTATTATTATTATTATTATCGTTATAAAACCTTCAAATGCGCTACGTAGCGCGAATAGTGGAATTGAAAATAAAAAAATTACAATAAATCAAAATATCATGAAAAAACGGAAAAAAAGAACAGAGAAAAGAGAAAAAAAAATAAAAATATAAATAAATATAAATAAATATAAATAAAAATAAATAAAAAATAAATGAAAAGTAAAATGATGTACATATAATAAATTGAATCATAGCAAAATAAAAAGTAGTTCATATGAATATGTGGAAAATGAGATAAAAAAGAAATAAATAAATTAAATAGCATTCGAGGTAAATATATGAATAATATGAATTAAATAAAAATAAAACTATCGTAAAACAAAAATGGAACCGAATCTAGCGGAGCACAAATCTATGGATTAAATTTAAAAGTTATATATGTAAACTTTCACCAACCTAGCCCACACATTCTTACAAAGTTTCAGCTCTAACATATGTAGGTACTACAGTTGTAATAAACAAAATAAAAATAAAATAAAAATAGAAATAAAGTAATAACTCTAATGGATATAAAAATTAGTGCATGCTTAGTAATATTACTTATTACAACTAACATCCAGAGGGAAAAATAAAAAACACTGAAATAGAAATAAAAATAAATAAATAAATCAAAACAAAATAAAATAAAATAAATAAATAAAATTAAATAGCAACCTTAATGTGATCAATAAGTAGTAGCATATATTAAAGTTGGTACCTAAATAATAACGCGGTATATTAAATAATATATTCTTATTTGCAAAAACACCTAACTAAACCTCATCAGAAAAACATATACCAAAATCACCTACATAACCTCCGACATGTTCCAGAAACACAGCCTCACAACTACCAAAACACGCCCGCAACCTCCAACATATATTCCTCTGACAAAGTCCCACTCAACGTTTCTTCAAATTTGAACCGTCAGAAAAGTCGTCGACTATGAAGTTCATATTATTTACATTGGCTTAGAGTAAAATGATGATGCAGAAATATGTTCATAGTGCATTTTTTTCTTTTTTTTATTTTTAAGATGTAGCAGTTTTATAATAGGTATATATTTCCAGCTATTAATTAAACTTTCACTTTTACCCGTGATACATATCTACCGAAGTATATGGTTTTTAGTTAGAATATTCAAAAGTATTTAGTAAAATACGGAAACCAAGAATTTTAAATACAAGAAAGACATAATTCTGTTATTTTGATCCGTTATGCAAAATATAATTGATTGGTATAATAATAATAATAATAATAATAATAATGATAATAATAATCAAATAAAACATTCGTTTATTCATTTCATTAAAAATGTTACAATTCATAGCACAATAATAGAAAATAAATAAATAACTATAATAATACAACCTAAATAAATTAAAAATGATAACTAAAGAAATACATGAATAAATAAAATAAAAAATAAAGTAAATCCTGCTTATATGCAAACTGCACGTGTAGCAAAGTCAAAGTAACGATACAGAGGCCAACACAAACAGAAACCAGCAAAGAAAATTTTGAATTTTACTATAAGCCTTGAAGAAAGAAAAGTCAATTTTTGATCTGCTAAATCAGCCTGTGTTTACAATAAAATTGCAATTTTACAATTATAAAAAAATAAAGAAGAAATCTTATATATTTAAATGATATGCACATAGGCTCGCCAGCATCTCGGAATCAGCAGGAGTATAATTTAGCCAAAAGAATATTGTGATCAACTATATCAAACGTTTTCCGAAGACCGAAATATACGGCAATATGGGATCTCCTGGTTTTTTTCAGTTATGTATGCAATATATTTAAACAAAGCAATATCAGTACCCCTACCTGTTAAAAATCCGTATTGATCGCTACTAAAAAATTTATTTTTGTCTAGAGGAACGATATTATTCTTAACTTAACGCATTTTTCAAATATTTTCGATATAGTTAGTAAAATACATATTGGTCTATAATTTGCCAACTCGCTTTTATCACCCCACTTTTACATATATAGGGGTAATAATTCCTAATTTTAAGGTGTCTGGAAATTTACTGATTCATTAAATAAGTGAGTCAACAGTTTGACAAAAAATTCCCAATTTTCTTTTATCAATGTAAAATTGATAATCCATCAGAACCAAAGAGGACGATTTACTTGGTAATGACATTAGTCCATTTTTAACTTCACTCTCTGTGAAATCTATAAATCCAAACGATCCTGGGGATGAGGCACTAATCGTAAAAGATTTAGCTTCAAAGTTCTCACTTTCAATCAGATTTGTAACCAAATTTAAAAAATACTTATTCATAATGATAATAATAATAACAATAAAAATCATTACATAATCAAAAATTGGTAAAATTTCTGAAGCTGGAAAATAATTTAGCATTTTTTCCTTAGGTTGGATAGATTATTATGAAGTTTTATTTCAAAAACTTTTTATCAAATATCTCATTTTAATTTCATAAAAAATATGATAAAAAATTAATCGAAAAAGTAATTTTCCACATCTTCTTATAACCGCTTAGAATACACTGCTACTGTGGCCAGTAACGCGGTTAAACTAACTTAATCTAATATGGCAAGAGCACTTGAACACGTTAAGTGTAATGTACCATACATTGTTTATGGTAAAACATTTAGGCATACGACGGTTGTGTTAAACTATTACAATAGCGATATAGGTTTTGATTGATTGAGAAAAATTCGAAGATTATTCCGATTAATATTACTAAATAGTTCACTAATTGTGGTTGGCAAGTCAAGAGCACAATGAAATGTAAATGTGTGGAGGACAATAAAATGCGATATGGTAATTTAAAGACTGCAGACAGAGCACATGGGAGGATTTGCTTTATTTATGAAATTTTGCGAAACCAGTTTTTTTTAAAGTTACTATTTAATTACGTAATTGAAATGTAATAAAGTTTATAATTACATTATAAAAAAAAGTATTGAGGACTTTTAGGTCATTTGCTTTTTTTATATGATGCTTACGTCAATGATCGAGCGAGAATCGTGCGTTCTTAAAGTCCTGCTTCAGGCTAATAATACATACGTAGCAGTCAATAATTCTTTGCTCGATTACCGACACTAGACAAACGTCCCCATTTTCGGTATCACCTTACAATAACAATGATATTTAAAGGTTTTTTTTTTTTTTTTAATTTCAATAACGTGTTACACACCGTAGATGAACAAAGTTAGATGTTTTATATAAATTGTATTATATGGAAAAAGATCATACCGAATGTAAATAATAATAAGTTATTACGAATTTAGTTATCACAATATTCGAAAGAAGTAGCGCCAAAACTGTTGCGATACTTTGCTTGTTCGAAATGTTTACTTTTTTCAATAATTGCTCTACAGTTTTTTCTCCGGTTGATATTATTAATGAAAAGCGTAAAATTAGCAAACAATGTGAATTGCGACTCAATTATTATTATTTTTTTTTTTGAATCACCAGTTGAGAACATTACCCAACATTAACGACTTAATTGTAATTATGCGCTTATTTATTTGGCGGGATTTCGGGTCAATATTGGCGTTAAATAAAGGAATTTCCTGAAAGCGAACTAAAAAGGACAAGTAAAAGTTTTTCATGAACATAAAATTGTGGATTACGGTACGCTGAGCTGTTTATATTTTTTCTTTTCAGATTTCAGTCAGCATAAAAGTACGTGAAACAAGCCAAACGTAAATCTGAATTTTCGACGTAAACCTATCTAAATGAAAACCAGTTTACAAGTTCCTTTGCAGAAACAAATGACGTTAATTTCATCATCGGAAAACTTAAGAACGGCTGACTACCAAAAAAAAAAATACGAGCAAAAATAATGCGGATAGAAAGAAAACCGCACTGGTCAGTAAACAGGGAAATCGACAGTAGTTATAAATATCGTGACTGACCAATGATCGCTTCGGTGTAGGCGTCTGCCTAAACGGAAGTAAATGGTAAACGCCGTAGCCTAGTTAGGAGGGTCATTTGTCCTTCGGGTAGAACTTTTATTTCTCTTTTTTTTTTGTTTTTAAACCTATTTATTGTATTACAAACTGGTCATCTAGTCCATTTAGCAATATACTTTACGGAGGGCATGTTGAGCATTACCTACCCGATGTTACTGCATATTGAAAGCTTAAAAATATTCATAGTTGACGAGCAGTTCGAAATAAAAGAAAAACGAGATAAACACGGAGTGCAGACAGCCGTTTTAGCCAGCTATCGTGGTGTAGTTGGTTAGGCAGTAGTGTTTCGTTCCGATACGACCTGAAATTCTGCTGCCGTACATTGAAAATGTACAAAAATTTCATTTGCGCCTCGTTTATGTTCACAATTGTTGCGCCCAAAAAGGGGAAAAAAAACAAAAAAAAAAAACATTACACCCGTGTCATCTAGCGTTTTGGTTAAAACATCCGTTCAAGTGGTCGCAAAGCGAAGGTAACTTCAGATATCTTTCGAATTGAATCAAAATTACTTGTTGCAGAAGTTAAAAATCAAGTGCAAACAAGGGAAAATAAAATAACGGCAAAAAACATTTTTTAAAGACTTTAAAGTTAATATCCGTAAAATACAACTTTAAAAAATCAAAGTTTTAAGATATACACGTACACTTTCACGCTACGGAAGAACCGGAGACAATCGAGTTGAAAATCGAAAAAAAAAGAAAAGGGGGAATTTAAGTAAAATTAATTTGCAAATGTAACTTTAATTTTAAATGATTAGAGCTAGAGGTGAGCTGATAGAAGATATGTCTCTGCGAACGAGTTTTTCAGTAGTCAATTTTTAGAAAATTTTGAAATACAGATTTCGTTTTTCATCAAAGTTTTTTCGAGTTTCAGTTTTTATGACTGTAGGCGAATTTTCGATTTCGTTTAAAAGATTAAAAATACAAAATTTCAGTTAGAGTTTTAACTGAAATATAAAAAAAATTTTAAGACAAACTATGATAACAGAAGTCGGCAAATATAAAAACAATCCAATAATCAGCCTTCGTAAATTCGGAAAAAAAAAAAAACAAAAAAAGTCTCTTATAACGCTGCTCCTAACCGGAACATTCTTAAAATTATACGACTAAATTTAATGACTAATATCTCCAACAGCTTACAAAAGATGTGTAGGTTATTCGAAATTGTATAGAAATTTTAATGTAAACGAGTGATCATTTAAATATCGTTAGTTGAGACGATTTTTGAATTTGATTCCCGGTTTTTAGCGGTAAAAAAACGAGTGAAGTCATATTAAAGGAAGTTTTTACTTCCTCGAAAATATTTATAGTGCTACGTTCACCATAAGTGTACTTACGTAATTACGAGTCTTAATATTATACAAATGTTTTATATATTTTCAGTAATAAATTATAATGAAACAATATTTGGTTCAATAAAATTACAAAAATTAACCCGAGGAAGATTTCGAATTATACGCGAATAAAAAAGTCGCATACGGTGAAACAAAATTTATTTAGAAATCAAACCAACATCAAATCTAGATCTTCATGAAGTCTAGTTTCTAGGTCCTTAAAGTCTAGCACCGATCCGTGGTGATCGCCGCTCCCTATTTTATATATGTAAGAAATAATTCTCAGTTCTATCTGGATTGCGTTTGGGACACGCAGCATTGTCTCACAACAAGGTTTGTGATGAAGCTCCTCCTTCATCTTCCTGCCCTCCGCGTGGGTTCACGGCCGTGCCAACTGTAAAGTATCTGCTTAAACAATGCCAACGTACTCTCAATGCTTCAAGCCATACCCCCACTATACGGTCTGTTATCAAACCGTTCGCACTGTGTTCGGGCGATTTTGAATTTTGCAGCACCCGGTAGACTGTATATACTCTAACTTCCACTCTAAATTTAAGTGTTGTCATAACTCAGGTAGAGTTACACTTGACATCAGAATTTATACCATAATAAAAAAAAAAAAAAACGAAACAAGATATCTATATCTTCTGCTATAATTTGCAAGGGTGTGGAAGTACATTTTATATATATATATATATATATATATATATATATATATATATATCGCGTTTATCAATATTGTAGAAAATGAATTTGGTACGTTCAGCTATCGTTAAATTAGCATTCAGGTGCAAAATAGAAAATGCTAATCTCTTTTTTAAAGTTTAATATTACTATTATATTAAGTTCCGCTCGTTGTGCGAAACGCGTCATTGTTTACAGTAGCGCGCAATAAAATTAACGAATTCAGAATTGCGAAATTTTCGCTTTTGATAAAAAAAGTGTGAAAATCATTACTTACCATAAAGTATAAATGCTCCAATACGGTCAGGTGCTCAAACGTCAAGTCGTGTTGAGGTAAAAATCCTGAAATTTTTTTCATTAGATCTGTCGAAATTAGCTGCCCGTTCAAGCGTATTTCGCCATAAATCATATCTACGAAATAATTATAATTTTTACGTCGCAAAATCGCAAAAAACATTTTTTCAATAGCAACTTGGCTCAAAATAATCGCTCTTAACATTACTGTTGTAGCAAGTAGTCATATAGACTGTTTTACGCTCGAGAGTTTCTTTTGAGAGATTACAATAATATTTCGTGTGACCAAAATTTTGACAGCGCATGCACTGGAAGCAGAGAACTGGTTTCACAATGAAATAAAATATGTTACAAACAAATTCTCTGTTAAAACTGCAACAACAACACGATCCGAAGCAAATGTATCATTCGATCATAATTTACTAGAAATAATATTTACACAAAGCGTTAGCCGTGAAAAAAGAAACAACACATGGGAAGAAAAAATTATTCAATATAGGCAGGTTATAAGAAATGTTCATCAAGATAAGAAATGGATATGCCCGTTATAGAAACGACCAGAATGGCCGAGGAGCGAATAAAATGAAGAAAAATCTGCAGGTTGACGTTCGATAATTGTGCGTTTAAATGGCTCACGATATTCGACAACGAACCGCCAAAAAAGAAAGATCAGCCCCAGTCAAATGAGTAAAATTTTGAATGATTAATGAAGGAAGGGCAAGTTATTAAAAAAGTAGTTGAAAATAAGCCACAAGCATACAGTAAGTTTTCAGTCACAATAAGGGAAGGGTGTTTAGAAAAAACTCATACGATCGGATTTGAAGGAATGACTATTCAGATGAAATGATTAAAGTAAAAAAGAAATAAATACGATAAAAGATTACATACCTTATTAACTATAATTGTACACGTATTACAGAATTTTTTTTTTATTAATATATATAATATAATTAGCCGACATGTTTCGGAGTGTACACACTGCAAAACATGTCGGCTAATTATATTACATGTTAATAAAAAAAGATGTCTGTAATACGTGTATAATTATAGTCAATATAGTGTTAAAAACAGAAAATGGATGATACTCATTATATAACAAATCTAAAAAAGATTACATGTTGAAAAAAGAGTAACTTATGTAATCAAAATGGAAATAAATTTATATATATCATATAAAACATAATTATAAAAAAGAAACAAAACAAAACGGAAGTTAATAAAACAATAATTTTTAAAAGCTAAAACTACTTGGAGCCAGTAGATAACAATTTCGCCCTAATATTTTGAAAAACAGTGAAATGTGACAAATGCACATCCAAATAAATCCAAGTAGATCTGGAATTTATAACCACATTAAAAAAAGTAAAAAAAATCAGTACTGCTGTTTTGATAAAAACCGTTGTTAAAATTTTTGGTGATAGTATAAAATTCGAGTTGCCAATCGTTGCGACGCCAGTCATCATCATAGCATATTATGTGCGATCATCATCACTGCGCCGTATGGCATAGAAAACGTAATGTACTCTGCTTATTAAAATATACAGATTTAAATCGATTACATAAGTAACGTCGTTTCCACCTGATAATAACGCGCACATACGCAACGACAGGTTGACCAGTATAGATAGAAACACATTATACGTTATTCATTACTATTGTAACCAAATTTGTAACTGCAGAAGAACTTCGTTCCCAGCCAATTACAGCAGAATAGTGTTGTTTTATTCATCATCTGATCTACTACTTACGTATTTCTAATGAGCTAGTGACAGAGTAAGCAGTATGAGAAATACATACAAACTGTATGAGTGATACAAGATAAAAGATGTCGTCTGTACATCAATTCCCCCTGATCGCTGTCTGATATTATTGTGTAGTAATCGTTTCTTTCGTTAAATTCGGTTTCAAGACACTAGTTGTACAGTTATAGTCAGTTCTTTTAATTATAAAGGTTATTTCTCATTTCTGGGACATAAAAGTGACAGGGGTAACGAAGAAACGTAAATACATTATCGATTGGAATGGAACAAACTATTTCACAGCTGGAACTAGTTTCTCTGTATAAACAGCAGCTAACGACGTTTGTTAAATAAAAATTCCGGCTGACTGTGTGTTTTTTGATTTTTTATATTGGTTCCTATTAGTAGACCAAATTTCAGATTTTCTAAAACAGTCGCGACATACTAGGTTTTTTTTTTCAACGTTATCTTACACATCACCAGTGACTACCAGTGTTGTATTTCTTCACAAACAGGATATCTTTCTGCAAAATGAATTTCTTTTTTTTTTTTTTTTTTATCTCCATTATAAATGAAATGAATTTGAATAGAGTGTTTACTTTTCGGTCTTTTAGAATTTTTATATTTATACTGCCAATTGCCTGAGCTGAACAATAATGTCAGCAAACAAAAACAAATACTGTTGACCGACCTTTTTCGCACTAGTCTATGATTGATCGCCAATTACCTGTGTAACATTATCCTTATGATCGGTGACCATCCTTTGAACCAAGTACCAGAATATACCACACATGGATACATATATATATATACATATGTACTTAGCCACATAACTTGTGACACAAATTTGATCCAGATAAGCTCTTTTCAATATGTAGCAGATCATTTGCAGTTTCGATTCAAACTCGTTTAGTTTTCTCAATGTGTTTTACATTTTATATTTTACCTTAAGTTTTTTCTTCTACTGCTCTACATAAAATAACAAAAGATAAAACAAGTTTTGGCGGGTTGTTAAGGCGTGGGATTGATGCCGATGCAACACTTTCAACGGACGGTAAAGTGATGCATTTCCAGATTTTGGCCTTTCACCGTAATCCTGAATTGAATTTTCTACAAGTAATAGAGTACTGGATGAAAAGAAAACCTCTTACACTCCATCTGAAGTGGCCTCATTTAAATATTTACTACTTTACGATATGAAGAGGTCGTTTTCTACGCTGAAAGCTACATTGACAGGCACAAGACATAATCTTCGCGTTGAAAATTTAGAAAAAATTCTTATTGTTAAACGCAATAATTTGTAAATTAAAATTTCTAATTTAATGGGTTTTTTTTAATATAAATTAATTTCATGGAAGAAAATGCGGATGTTAATAAAAATTTGAGGCGAACAACAAAAACTTTTATTTTCTTCTTTTAATATACACTATATGTTGTCAAATTTTTAGTGTATACTTCGAGGTTTTTTAATGTATATAAATCCGAACCCTAGCTATGCGTGTATGTCATCATCGGCTATATATATGTTTTTGAATCGGTTCTGTGCCTACGAGGGCATTGTGGTCAATGGAAAGGTATGCGTAATTACGATAAATGTATGTGTACGTAGGTAGTTCGATATAAAGCTCAATAAACTACCGATTCGGGGTGGATTAGAAAACGTCCTGAAGTAAAATGATCACTGTCGATCTTTCAGATAACTCTTCTCAGTGACCATTCTATCGCTAGTCCGTTGTTTATTTATAGAAATTATTTTTTCATTCGCGCTAGAATTACCTTCTCCCGTTTTTAAGTAAACTTTCTATCGGAATTTTCTTGTGAACTTCTTTCCATCTACAGGCGTTTCATAACATCTCGAACGAGATCAACCAGGACTAACAGCAATATCAACAAATACAAATAGATGAATTTGGTAGTTATGATTTTTAATAAGACTGCGTATGCGCAGTTACCAGATTCTCGAATATACCTTTAAAACAAGTAAAGAATTTCGGTTCTAAATAAAAGCTAAATGTTGAAAGATATTATTAAAAGGATCGATTGTACGCATTTACACTTCATTTGCATGAGAAACGGTCAACATTAGTTTTACTTATTTCGACAAATAAGCGCACAAAGGATACTGAAATTATCGGAGTTTCGAGAATTCAGCGTAACACGAAAACAATGTTTAAACAGAACAAAAATGAAACATGCTGATTACATTTGATACATGCAACCGATGGCCAGAAACTCATTTAATAAAAATAATTCGAATCGTGAAAGAAAACGTGTTTTTCTTGGCATAAGGTGAAAATGAATAATAAGAAATGAAATGCTCCGAGGTAAAATTGGAAATTCTAGCAAGTACTTGAATGTCTACAACGGTCTGCACATTTTGCTTATTTCTTCTGTACAAACGGCAATGAGAAACATTGTTAAAACAGATCAATTAAAACAAAACAGCTTAGTACAACAGGTAGAACGATTATTATTAAAACAGGTTAGTTATAGCACGCCGAACTGCAAACTGCGGTCTAGCACTGTTACCCAGTGAAGGTGCTCGTATGAACATATGTCTCCAGAGGAAACCGCAAGCAGTCACTAAAATTTATTGTTAATTATTGATGCAAGCGGTTATTGTTCTTACATTACGTAACTAGATACTGTACGCTGAATAGTTTCATTATTTTCATTTCATTTTTTTAAATTGTTTAATTATTTTTACAGTGATAGTACTTTAAACAGGGATTCAATTGTATTTTTTCGAAAATGCAATCGTAAATGCTGTACGTATTTCGTTTAACAGTAATTTTCAAGTTCCATTTTTTTTTATTCAGTTCAAAATTTCCGCAAACAATGCACAATCGATGATTTTACTTAATGTACATCTACCTTTAGAAACATTTTCATTAAAAGTATTTAAATTATTTCTATGTGCACTGTTCAATTGTTAGTTTAAATTCTATCGCACAGTTGTTGCTAAATTACGTGAACTGTCCATACAAGAAAAAGATAATGTATCTTTTTCTACTTTAATTTTTGGAATCTTTTAAGTAGTTAATACCTAATTTAATCGATATAAAGTGTTTTCGTCTTAAATAGAATTTAAGGAAAAGAGTAGATAACACTTATTACTTTTTTTACACAGCTATAAATCCATGAATAGAATTTTTGAATTTTACGTTTTTTTTCTTATCCACTGCAATTTGTTCGGACGACGGATACTTTTTAAAAAATTACATTTTTTGAACGTTAATAAATTACTCCCTTTTTTAAATCCTAAAATCTTTTGATCAACATTCATTTTTAAATTAACCTTTAAAAAACATTTCGAAATTTTATGTAACGTTTGTTATACTTTATAGGATTTTTATTATTGTTATTTAAAAAATGTTACAAATTTATGTAACGAAATATTTAACGAAAAATGTAACGAAAAATGTAACGAAAAAATGTATTTATATAATGAAAGTTAAATGTTAGGATAGGATTTTTGTGATTATGTTATTTTTTTTCCGTTGATGCCAGTAAGAATTACGTTGTAAATTTTGATCATTTTATACAAAGTATAGAATCGAAAGAGACAGAAATGAAAGCAAGAGGGGTCAAGGGGCACAGCCCCTTGCGAGGCCAAAATGACCGAGTTATATATATATTTAGTGATTATGTGAGAGTGTATTGTCTATTTGCTCCATAGAGCAAACAGCATACTGCTTCTCTATTATATACATTTTCTAACATAGCGTTTTTATGTGAACTAATTTTTACTTTGGCGATGAATGTTGAAAAGTTAGCTACGAATAATTGTGGCGTGGTTCATATGCTTTAAAGAAACAAATGGTGATTACTTCGTTAACTATTATTACCGCCTCGTAGATTAGTTTTTGCACAGGTAAATCGTAATCTAGACCGCCCATTTCCGGTATAAGGCCTTTGTCGTCAACTACTATTTAAGTCTGTTTTGGACTATTGAGTGTGACGCACTACATCGCTGCTTCGACTACTACTTTCTATTGACGACAGTTTGCATTGATATATTGAAATAAAAATCCGATCTTGGTTTAGTTCTAACAATTGCTTATTTATAATACTAATCTCGCAAACGAACCTAATTTGCGTGAATGTAAAAAACTCGCTAAACGAACCTAATTTGCGTGAATGTAAAAAACTCGCAAACGAACCTAATTTGCGTGAATGTAAAAAACTCGCTAAACGAACCTAATTTGCGTGAATGTAAAAAACTCGCAAACGAACCTAATTTGCGTGAATGTAAAAAACTCGCTAAACGAATCGCTGATCACGTTGAAACTTAGATTGCTCCTTCACCGTCTCTAAATCAGTTAATGTACGTGACAATGGAGAGTGCATCCCTAAATAACAACCATGTACACATTTCGTCTCGTCATAGGCTAGTTTACGTGAAATAAATTACAAAATATAATGAAAATATTAATAACGTAAATTTACCTTTTAGTCGGCAAGATATCGTGGCAAGAAGCGTAGTTTTTCCGGCCCCGCTAAAAAAGCAAAGAAAACACAATTTCAGTAAATTGCTTTATTGAAATAAACTACTCGTATGTAAACTCTGTAGCTGTGACTATTGCTTATATTTAATCAATGGTCGTTACTTCTTTTTTAAATCTGTCAGTTGTGACGTGAAAAACATTAAAAAAATGAATTAAGATGAGCTATTATAAAAAACTCGTGTAGAATCTGAACAAGTGTATACTTAGCAAAGCACAAGATTATATAGTATTTCTTATGCAGTCGACTACACGGCGAGAAATTTATTACACACTGTAAAATTCAAAACTTGAAATAAAAACCTTAGAAATAAGTATTCATTAATAACATAGCAAACAGAGCTAAAATGTATATAATAATATCCGTGTCCATAATAACGTTTTTGAGTTTAAGCGGTCATCAGCTAGGACGAACATGAAAACTAAATGGAATGAAAACAGAAAAGAAAAACACGATGAAAGTAACGTAATCGCACAAATTCTAAAAATTAAAATGAAAGATAAAAATAAAAAGAAAAATAGTATAAGAAAAACACTAAACGCGCCGAATAAAACGCATCTCTCAAATTTTAAGAACACACCCAGAGTCATATTATAGGTGAATTAAATAATATCTAAACTATATAAAAGGAAAAATTTTATGAAATATGATATCAATTAAAACTAGAGAGAAACAATAATAATAAAATTAAATTAAAATTAAAACATAAGTGACGCAGTGCGATAGCCTAATAGTTAAGGTGCTTAACTACCAAACTGGAAGTGTCATAGGTTATCGAGACTTGTTTCATTCCGGATCCAAGTCGCTCCCAGATAAATACCTAATCTGAAATCGAATACCGGTTATACCAGAGAAATCTGGAAAAGTGAAGGTGCCCGAGGGAAAGCAACTAGCCCCTACTCTCATTAGTGCCGTTGG
This sequence comes from Icerya purchasi, assembly GCA_039619475.1. Lineage (NCBI taxonomy): Eukaryota > Metazoa > Arthropoda > Insecta > Hemiptera > Monophlebidae > Icerya > Icerya purchasi. The sequence continues at coordinate 353,284,233 of CM077115.1, forward strand.
ACTTTCACTTCACAATCCATAATACCTTATCAAGGATACATGGGATTTACTTTACTTTTTTTTTTATAATAGATGAACTGAATATAATAAATAAAAAGAAAAAAAAATGAAATAAATTAAAAATAATGTAAAGAAATAAACAGAAATGAGGTAAAATTAAATTAAATTGAAAAATGTTACTACAAATAAATATATTATTAAATAAATGGCTCTCAATGGAAGCTGTAGTGAGCGTCACACTCGTGGATATGACAGCACAAGCGCACTCACACACCATTTGCAGCTCCAACTCCTATGTAGCACCTTCTCGTGGTGAGACCTGTTAAACCAAGCAACATAGTTGGGCGATGACAGAGCTAGGGGGAGGCAAGTAGATACCCACCCTACTTGTTACAATAGTCACCAGCAATAATAACAGAAATAGTTAAATTCAAAAATCCACTAACTTCAAAACAATAGCTACCTCAATCATGTCTCTACAACAGATATGATCTATCAAAAAATCCTTCGACAAACTAAGCACCAAGGACAATGGGAAACCATGGTGTTCAATATTTCCCCCAGGACACTCCTTAAAGTGGAAGAAATGGTGTTGGAATTTTAATTGGACCAAGGTTTAAGAATTGCCAGACAAATATTATTGCAATTCCTGATCGTATAATCTTAGCACAGATAATTAGTTTTCAGCGGAACATCAATATCATTCAAATTTATACCCCTACCGCTGGCAAATCAGACCAAGAAATAGGGGACTTCTACGAAGAATTACAGCAAAGCAAGAAGAATCTAAAGAACCATGACCTAAACATCATGGAGATTTCAGTGCAAAAGTTGGGAATATTCAGGTTGATGGATACATGGGAGATTTCAGTGCAAAAGTTTAGAATATTCAGGTTGATGGAGTAACTGGAAAGTTTGGTTCGAGGACCCATACTTGTAGAATTTTGCCAACAAAAAGGCTTCGTGATAAAGAACACATTTTATGACTTACCTCCACGACGACTCTATATCTGAAAGTCATCACAGGACTGTGCAAACAATATTGTTCATTATATTTTGGTCAATAGACGGTTTCAAAACAGCATAATTCAAGTGAAAACTTATCCAGGAGCCGATGTTGGATCCAATAAATCTCAGATTAGACCTGGAGAAGCTTAAGAAGGTAGAAGCACAAAGCTGTATAAAACAATTCCATCGGTCCCTGAAATTGAACAAGAAGATTTGGAAATCATTTGGTCTAAGTTCAAAAACAATAGTATCAAGACAACAGAAGAAAACGTTGGGAAATGCAAATACCAAAAATGCAAGCCATGGATGACTGATGAGATAATGGGGTTGATGGAAAAGCGACGAATAGCAAAGACAAAAATGAATAAAACCCTGTACCAAAGCTATCATAAGGAAATATGGAAAAAAGTTCGCAATGCAAAACTGACCTGGGTGAAAGAGATGCATGACTCTTTTAACTTCCATAAGATAGTCAAAATGATAACTGGAACTACGAGGAAAGCTAAGTCAACAGCCATCAGGAATCAACATAATGAAATTATTACAAACCGAGAAAAACTAGTTGAAACATGGGAAGAATACACAAAGAATCTGTTTTATGACCTTAGATCGACACCTCAAACTAATAGGAACCAAATGGAAGAAGGCCCAGAAATCTTAGATTCAGAAGTAGAACTAGCATTTAAAAGAATGAAAAACAGAAAAGCTACTGGTTGTGATAACCTACCTGGAGAGATTATTAAGTGTATTACAGTTCCAAGATTGACAGCGTTATTTAATAAGATCTATAATAATGGTATGATACCTCAAGAATGGCTCAAATCTACTTTCATCACACTACCAAAGAAATCAAATACCAAAACATGTGCCGACTTTCGCCTAATACCACTCATGAACCACATGCTGAAAATACTCCTCAGAGTATTGCACGAGAGAATTTACAGAAGATGTGAGCAGTATAGTGGTGATACCCAGTTGGATTCGGAAAAGTTTTTGGAACCCGTGGAGCTCTCTTCTGTATGAAAATCCTCCTATAACAGTGTTACGACCACTGCCAAGATGTATACGTATGCTTTATTGATTACGAGAAACCATTTGACACTGTGAAACGTGATCCTCTCATCAATATACTGAAAGAAATTGGACTAAATTGAAAGGGTATAAGAGTAATTATGAACCTCTATTGGCACCAAGAAGCTGAAGTGGCAGTGAATAAAGATGTGAAAACCGAAGCTTTCAAGATCATGAAGGGAATAAAACAGGGCTGCGTACTATCCCCCCTTCCTTTTAACTTATACCTGGATAAGATTTTCCTAGATGCTTTTTGGAATAAGGAATACAAAATTAAGATAAATGGTGAAAGAATAAATTACCTTAGATGTGCAGATGACTCTGCTATTATTGCTGGAAGCCTTCAAGAACTGTAGCAAATGCTCAACCAACTGGATACTGCTGGGCAGAAGTGTGGACTTAGAATTAACGCTAAGAAAACAAAATACATAGTAAAACGAGGAGACCAAAACATCCAAGGAAACCTCATAGCGGCCAATAGTAATATCGAAAGAGTTGAGAATTTCAAATTCCTCGGATTTGTGACAAACCAAAAATTAGACTGCGATGAAGAAATACGAATAAGGTGTGTAATGGCCAAAGAAGCTTTCAAAAGAATGAAAACTCTGATGTTTGCTAATGAACTATAGCTTCAAATAGGACTTAGGGAGATTGATGCTTATATCACCCCTGCACTCCTTTATAGTATTGAAACTTGGACACTTAAAGCCAGTTCTATCAAACGACTAGAGGCTACAAAGATGTGCTTCTTATGAAAATTAATAAAGATTTCCTGGACAGATAAAGTATCAAATGCAGAAATACTAAGAAGAACAATACCTTGCCGTACCTTGAGGGTCCCAAAGTACGAGCTACTTAGACTGATCTTACAGGGAAGAATTGAAGGAAAAAGAGAACCAGGAAGAAGAAAATATCCATGGCTAAGAAATATCAAAGAATGGACCAACATCTGGGATACAGAAAGACTTTTCAAGACAGCAAGGGAAAGAAGACAGGAATAGCCGACGCATTGGCTAGTGTATGGTAACCTAAGAAGAAGAATATTAAATAAATTTCAGTACCATTTGATATATGTAATTACATTTAATTTTTAGTGTTTAATTTTAAATTAATTAAATGTTGAACGTTTAAAAATAAAGCTACCTTAACGTAGTTAGTTAGGCCGCGATTTAGCTCATCCGCACACAATCCCACCGACCGAAATCCTGATAAAACTAGCTCGAAAAATCCGTCATCATTAGCGAGCGACTCAGACAGTCTAATCAGACTAATATCAATATAGTTCTTCTTTATTGTATCCACTCACTGAATCCAAATTACGATATGAAGAACTCTTCAGCATTAATAATAACACTTCCGATACAAAAAGTATAAGTTCTAAAACGTCATTTTCCGATAAATGAAAGTTAACAAACAAGTAGCAAACACAATAGACCAGAAGGATTAGTCCTTTGACAAGGTTCGATCACCAGAAGATGAAATTGTTTTGATTTTTATTTACATAGCTACCTGCACAATCGGAAACTATTTCGTCGCATTAAAAAGCTAATTACAAGACCCACTCAAAATAGTGGCGGATTCTAGAAACGGTAAGATAATGTGATTTTCTTAAAACCTATAAAAAAAACTAACAATTCTTCGCAAACAGAGGCACAACTGACATGAAAAATAGTCTATTGACAGTTCAAAGATTTAAAAAATGAATCAACCACAATTCCGGACGATGTTACTTACAACTTTCTTTTTCTTTTCAGTTGTATCGCTCGATTCCGAGCGTCGTGACTACCTATTTGTACACATTCTAGTTGTACAGAATAGGCAGCGCTCATGGCAATTATTATAGGCAACGCAGGTGTACACACGCAAGAAGACTACAATCGGAACTGACAGTAGCCACTTGTTATCGCGCCACTAGTGCAGTCCCGTATGGATCTGCTGTGTACTGACCTAGCGCGCATATGATGTTGTACGTGGTGGTTTTCCATTGCCTTCCACGTGATTATTAGCGATTATTTATTTTAATTCTTGTAATAAGTTCTGTCGTCGCCCGGGATGGAAACCGTGACCTCCATAACGGAAGTCAAGCGTTCTACCAACTAGGCTATCGCGACGACCTACTTGCAACTACTTACCGCCTATAGCAATATTGAAACTGGTAAACCTTGCTGACCCTGAATTTAACCATACAATAAGCTAGCGTAAGTAAATACTATCGATCACATCAACTGCGGCAACACACCTGACTCTTTATTCTTTCTAATTTTAGTGGTAGAGATCCCACAATCTTATTGCAGATTGAAAAACATTTCTGTCGATCACCAACTGTAATAATAAAGGCCTCCTAAAGAACTAGTCCACGAAATTTTAAGTTTCACAAAATACAAAAGTAACGCTAGTAAAACGAAAGATTTCTAACACAGAACGAAAATCAAAAATAACGTTCTGCATAAAAGACTACATTTAGCTCCGTCCAAGGCCACGCGAGAGAAAACAAAACCCACACGTATCCAAGCACGGTTCACGAAGAGGTTATCATAGGCCAGATATCTATCTCAGATAGTGTATTTCCCGCAATAGTTATTCTAGACTAATCGTTCGGAAGTACCCACAGAAGCAAAATCACCTACAAAACATACTAATGAAAAATTTATCAAATATTAACAAACACCCAGGCAACTAAACAGCTCTGCGAAGCTCGCAGTTCTCTTTTATAATGAACTCTAATGAATTTTAAAACTTCGTCATCGCCTGACGATACATACTCTTCACACTGCCTCTACAAATAAAACTTCATCGCAACGTCCGTAAAAATAAAAACCAATGTACACAACCAACAACAAAAGCGGCATTATTGAACTCCATTAATAGTACCTTAAAAGAACAACAAATCGGGTATGACGAAAATATAGTACCTCATCAAGTCATTCTGTAATGGAATTGCAAAAAGTTACTTAATAACATTTCTGAAATAGAATATCTCATCGTAATATAAAAACCAGCAGTTTTAGGCCTGCAAGAATTGCACTTTAAACCTATTCTATGTCATCAACATACCTAGCTATAACACCTTTTGGCACGACTATACCCCGTGTTTCAAAGTTTATGGTGGAATGATCACACTAAAAAATTAATAAACCGACGTTGAAACATCCGATATATTCTTTTCCACTCATAACTTAAACTAAAGGTTTCGAAACTTATGTACGATAACGACTGTCTCCTGAAAACCAAACCAGGTCATTCCGCAATTTATATTCAGTTTGAGATATTACGTAGTCGTTCGAACTTTAACATCTTATTATACGCAAACGCACTAGTTTGCTATACAGCTGGAGCCAAGGCTAATATCATCAAGAGCCCAGACCAGTAGCATGCGCGTTTGAAATAGGGAGCGAAATAATCACTGTTCGGCCAAATTATTTCGCGATTGTTTTGAATAAAGAAATCCACTAATAATACTGTTTTATCTGAAGACATGTATAGACAAATATGTGGCTCAATTTTCCTCGAAAGACTTCCAACTCTTTGCGGGAATGAGGAATGCAACGTTGCATTTGATCGTAGTCGTACAACCTTCAGAAGCTTTCATTTAAAGCCTACAACCGAAAACTGAACACCTTTCCAATTTCAACATTTTCGAAGATGGTGTAATATCCTTTATTAATTCTGTTGTTTCACCTTACATTCCTAACGTTTGTGAATTGCATCTAACTTCACTTCTGCAAAATTTCCCTTTACACTTCGTAACTTCTGCTTTCAATAATAATGTATTAAAATCGGTTCTTTCCAAATTTTCTAGCTCCACGCCAGTTCTTGACGGTTTACCTTTTTTCCCGTAGGTTTCTCTTCGACCTTTTTAGTTTTTTTTTTCTGCGGAAGTATAACTCTTCCTATATGGAATTCTTTTATCATCATTTCCATTACTTGTTTGATGGCTGCAGCATAATAACGTATTCTTCAGTAATATGTTCGGCTTTTTTTTGAAGTCGTCAACTACGAACATTAACTCGAGCGCAAGTGAAATTTTTGAAAGTTTCAATGTTCAACAGCGAGATTCGAACCCGATTCTGCCCAAACGAAACCTAATTAACTAATCAACTAGGCCACTGTAGTTTGGGCTAAATGTGGAAGTCCTTGGCTAACGTGCCCAAAGGAGGGTAAAAAAAAAAAAAAATATATATATATATATATATATATACTGAAAAATTTTAAAAATTAGTTTAAGACAAATCACTATAAAAACATTGAGTAGATAAAACGAGAATCGAAATATTTTTTAATTGAATTAAGCGAATACTACGCCGATGAGGACTAAGATTAGATATAATGGAGAATTATGCGGCTAAAGAGGTGCGGAAAAGAAGTTCATGTATTTTCAAAAAAAAACGTAGAAATGTATAGTTCCATGAGCGGAACATAATGTAACTAATAGTCATCAAAACATAAGTGCACATTAATAATTTTACTGGAGGAAATTTCCAAAAAATATAAAAAAGCATACGATATTAAAAAAAATTGAAATATATACACTGTACAAAAAAGAACAAATACATTATCGCGGCTTCTAAAGTGAGCAGTAATGGAACAATTATCTTCCTCCAATTCCAACAACTAATCGAACATTTCACGTATAATTGTGGTTGATTTATGTTTCAATTGGAATTTATAAAATGTTGCAAACTTATTGAAAATCAAAACCACTGTCAGAAATCTCCATATTATTCGTTAGCTCTTTAGATGATGTTTTAGTCACCATAATAATTTGATGATACCGAATTTGTGTAAACAACGATCTGAACATCGATACTTTCCCAAGTTATTTTTAATTAGCTTACAACGGAAGAAAACATCAGATGCTCACCAATTTCAATGAAATGATATGCTTTAGATGTTATTCAAGACGTCATCGGGTGGAAGTGTGTCCATCAACTGCTGACGATGTTACGCCTAAGGTAGAATAATTTGCCTCATTAAATAGTTTTCTTCACTAGAACCTAAACCAAAGCAACAGTTACGCACATACGCACACAGAATCGTGGCACAACACTGCGAAACCATCATATTCGGATGCCTCCTAAATTGACATAAAGTAAAGTAAGTGAGTAAAGTAAGTCTCATACCTTTGATAGGGTGTCATGGATTGTGAAGTTAAGATTCATAATGTACTAAGTCTAATGGATCTGATGAGAATATTGGGGCCAGTCCCTTTCCCTCGGCCGCGTTAACTTTCCAAGATTTCTCTGGTATCCAATTATTTCGGGCTGGGTAAACCTGGGAGCAATCTAGATCCAGTGCGAGACAAGTCTCGAACTCGTGCTCTCCCATTTAGTAGCCAAGCACCTTAAAAACCCGAAAAAGGCACTCCGTGAGGTGCTTTGTTGATGAACTCTACTATAACATTTCTAGGTATTTTATAGCTATAATAGAAGTTATACAAATCAACTGGTGGTCCGGTCCAACAAAAATAACTTGAGTTCGTGCTCACTTGAAGTGATAAACGGAACCGCACTTCTTTGACCCGATAATTAGATGTGAAATGTTTAATTCTTTCAGAATTTTCATTTACGACTGGAACTATCAGTTTTCAAAATAAGTGGCCAGCAACGCAGATAGAGACGTACGATTAAAACTTATCGGAAAACAAAAGTTTTTCCTCGTTAGTTCTTTGTGGAATATTAAATTTTCGTAAAAAGTGACATTGCACATGGTGAATTCAGTTCCTTTGAGACTATTCAAAATTAGGTAGAATAGTATCTCAACTGACCTTAATTCTTTATAATTTACAGCCTACTTATTCTGGATTCAACGGAGGAGAAAAATTCTCTCGCTTCTTTGCAGTCTCATATAAAACTTATCCACATCTACTTGGCATACTGATCTTCGCTATTTACACGAACTATCGTTCCGATATATAATTATTCCTTTAGGTTACGCTTAACTGAATGGCTTTCATGGCGCAACATATTATGGACAAGAATGAAATGGAAGGCTTGTAAAGGTTGACAATTTCTATATGTAACATTATGAAAATAAGGAAAAATTTACATTACTGTGAGAAGCCCGGAATTTCCCCGGCTATTAATTTCGTTTTTCATTGCCTTTTCTCAGGCTTGTCAACTATGGACACAGCCGAGCGCAAGTGAAATTTTTGTATATTTTCAAAAGTGGGATTCGAACTTGTCCGAACGAAGCACCACTGCCTAACCGATTGCGCTACGGTAGTTGACTTGTGTATTATTTTTTCTTACTCGCTTTTATTAATAACGGAGAGTCATTCGAATGGATAGTATTCAAAACAGCGGGGAAATATAATTTTATAGTTATTCCCTCTTCTCTTCTAAAGAACCTACTCCACTGCAGCCGATCAAAACCACTAGCGAGAAACCTCTAACTACACCACTATATATGTCGTCTGCTCCACAGAGGCGTATCGTGGGTTTGTTTCTATACCGCACACATACCACTGGTGCGCACTAGTGTTAAACGTAGCGATTACATTTTCAGACGATACTTGTATTTTGGCTTCACGTGAAAATCCGTTATATGCGTTTACACTCATACAGGAACTCTTAGGCAAACTCTATAACAATGTTTGACTGTGTGAAAAGCCAACAAATTACTTTTGCATAAAAGCTCCTGTCCACTTGTTAAACTGAATGATTCTATCTCAAGTCTGTAACCTAAGATACCTAGGATTGACTATAAATCGTCGTCTCACGTAGAACCTGCCTGTGTGGCTGATGTAAGAAATAAAATTTGTGCAAGAATATGTTTATTAAAAAACGTTTCAAGCTACAGTCCGTCGTTAGATTATCTTGCAAACATATATTTCATGGCCGTAGATCCTATTTGGAAGTATGGGTTATCGAGTTCTATGTGGTCAAAGGCAACGTCAACAGAATCTAATAGTTATATTCGAAGATTTTTCATAGAATTCCTCTTTACTTCATTTCCAATAACGGGCTACGCAGTGATATACATATTTCATATGTTCAAGAACACCGTGTAATACAACACAAACAATTCTTGAAAAATTCTTCTATAAGTTGCAAACCTGTGACGTCTCCGGAAAGGATTAAGAAGAATCTAGTGTCGCGATGCGTTATGTGATAGATGACAATAATACTTCAGAGCTACTGTAAACATAAAATCGGGCTCTCGTTATCTGATCCGTGTAACTGACATTACCTCAGCGTAGATTTAAAATAAAACAAAAAAAATACCTTCATTCGATTCACTTTGTATCTTTATTAACGTTGAAGTCATTATAATTAATTTAAATTATTGTTGCACGCCGATGTGGGTGAACAGTTTGGGTTCGATTATTTCTCTGTTTTCCATATATATATATATATATAAACGTTACTAGTGGTTGAGGTTTCCGGTGCGGGGCAAAAATCAAAAATAAAAACGCACCAAAAATGGTGGTATCCATTAGTTTAATTGTGAATACAACTAAGAAGCGATATGAATGCGATTCCCGTTTGTAGTGACGTTAGTTTGCTGATCGTTTTGGTTAGTTTTTATTAATTAGCGGTGTAGTACATATATATATATATATATATATATATATATATATATATAACGGGTTATATTATTATTTTTTCAGTGATCAAGGTACCGCATTTAATTGTAACTTTCGTCTATTAATCTTCTTTAAAATATGATATTTTATTATCCGCTTTTGTATTCCAATCAATGATGAAATACTGTTTTAGCAGATAATTCGTAATTATCATTAAGAAATCTGGTCAGTTTGATGAGATATCGTTTGAGAAAATGATTTGTAAAGTCTGGTTAGCGTTGTTTTGTCACCTAATGGTATATACTGCAGGTAGGTATTTATGTCTTCATTTTAGCATCTTTGGTATTACGAAGTTGTTGATAATATAGTAAGTAAATTTAAACACACCACTATAAACAATTCTTTAATTTTTAAATACCCAACGCGTTTCGAAGACAAATCTTCATGATCATAGGAGTAATTATAATAAATAAATTTAACAAAGACGATGACTGAATAAAAATAACGGATTTAAGTCGATAATAAAAGTCGATTATTGCACAATTAAATAAGGTAAAAATTACGAAAAATGACTATCAAAATTTAAAATTTAAATATTTAAAAAATCAGCACTATATGCAAAAGTTTTTGTTATTATTATATATATATATTTTTTTGGCTATTCGCAGTCAATTTTTCTTTTCTCCTTATATACATTTTTTAGTATTGCTATTTCTGTGTTCGATCAATTTTTCCTTACTAAAAAACAGAAAAAAAAAAAAATGAACATTCAAACATAGTACCCAAAACACATTGAGATATTAACATTATTTACGGAAGAAAGAATTATAAACGGATACATCGCTGTTACCGCTTTTATTATAGAGCACATTTTTGGAAGGGAAACAAACGAACGAAATACTAAATAACTTCAAGTAAATTTACGATAAAAATTTAACATTACTAACCTTGGACCCATAATTGCCAACAGAGTTGAACTACTAACCGCTCCACTTGCTGAAAAACGAATAAAGAAATTTTAATTAAAATTCAAACATTACTTTATTTACCATCTGAATTTTTAAGGAAAGCTATTAAAGATTAAAAAGTATTTTAAACCACGCGCACCAAAAAAATATCCTATAATTTGTCCGATAGCTTTCATGGACTAAGGATTTTGCCAGACTGAATTAACAAATTCACGAGATAGTGAATACGTCAGAGTCAAAGCGAACCGCTTCCATAGACTGTCTCTTTTACCATTGTCGGTTATTGCATTTATTCGCTTATTTGCCATGTTAAATAGAAAATTTAATAAATTTCTTCGCAATATTTATATGGCGATTTTGGAATATTACGCAAACTAAAATACACTTTGCAAACTGAAAGACAAGCATAATGCGGCATTGCAACTTCCGTATTAGTGTGTTCATGCAAAACTCATAAATACTTTAATTGATCCGAAATAAATTTCAGCAGAGCTCGATTACTAGGTACTACATATGTGGCTATGTTTATGGCGGGAATGATACGAAAAGTCATGAAACGTTTTTGTATCGATTATACGTAACATTTAAAAATGGCACGGTGAGTTAAAATTGACTCTTCTATAAAAATTGTGAAAGACTATATGATCTACGAGTCCAGGGGGTGTCCTCAAGCTGAGGCTGAAGAATCGAATTTTACATATTCATGTATACGTATATATGCATATGAGTGTGTGTGTGTGTGTGTTGTTTACCGCTTACTAGCAATAGTAATGGTACGTCTTGAAAATAGATGAAGGTAAAGTTTATGGTTCACATCTAATTCAGTCACACCGCGTTAAATATCTTGGTTGTTTTTACTAAACTGCTCGAACGAAGGGAATCATGTTTTTTTTTTGCAATGAGCTGTACGTGAGATTCGGAAGATGCAGATCAAAAAACTATTTGAAATGCAGTGTGGCACTGTATCAAACCATTTTATTTGGGGGGGGGGCAGTCTACGGATTAACAGTAAGCGCTAAAAATTGGTTTCTGATGATGGTAAGTGTAAGCTTTGCGAAATGTTAAGTTTTCAAGGTTAAATTTTAGGTTTTAGGATTCGTTTTTTGAATCTACCATAAATGGTTTTCCTAATTGTATTCACCGTGTGAGTTTTAAACGTTTAATATTTAACTCTTCAACATGCTACCACTTCCGCATTTCATATAGTTAATCTTAGGTTTAAATACTTTTAACTGCTAACCGTCTTTAATTATATCCAATGTTTTATATTTTGTCTTCTTCCAGAAGGGACTATCTTTGACTTTCTGTTTAGCAAAGACGGATAATTTATACCAGGTTAAGGTATATTTTGTTTTCACGTCGATCTGGCTCGAAATGTATCCGTTTATTCGATCGTTTTCTTCCATATTCGCCAAATGATGATTTGTTCTGTAAAGAAAAAAAAAAAAAAAAATATATAGTTTACAATAAATCAAATGGTGAGAACAGATCAACTTTTTTTAAGTGCAAAACAAAGTAAATCAATATACGATGAAACATGTTCATTCCGTTAGCGATAAAACGCGTGTTGTCTCTAGGCTAGTTTGTATTTGCAAGAAAAACAAGCTAAAATAAACGAATCGTGAAAAACACATCCAATATTAACAACCGGTTTGCGCTAGCCTATGGAAGTCGTAGTAACACATTGCGACCTCTTCGTTTTCAACAGTCTACCGGTTTTGAAGTTACGCCTGCGACCGGAAAAACTTTTGAAACAGTCCAACTCCCTCCACAAGTTATGCGTTCCGTAAACATCCGGTACTTCCCACCTGACCGTACTTGTTGCTGAACGCAGTCGTGCCTAAGTCATCGTACGCGTTACATTGTACTCTGGTGTTTCAGTTTCAAAAGGAAAGATAAACATCTGATTTCGTGTACTGTTAGAAGCGGCCTTTGAAACTTCAAGAAAACTTTTATCTTTAATTAGTTTTACACTATATATTCATATTCCGGAGCATCTATATAAGATATGCGACGATACCTTTTTTTTTTTCTTTTTAATATAATTACAACATTTTTTTTAAGCTTCTCTGTGTGTATTTTTCTTTGAATTGTTTTTCTATTGCTTACACATTAATTCCCTTTCTCGTATTATTTTTAAAATATCTTTATCGATCTAGTTTGTTTTGCGGTTTATGTTTCCTATGTTTAGTTTCATTTTCTATTTTTTTATTGGTAAATTATATTTTATTAAATTCTTGAACTTCAACGTTAACGATATTCAAAATTTATTCCATTTTACCTGTTCACGAATATTTTTTTTAGTATACTCTTGTTTAAGCCATTTATCACCCCACATTTCCGTTTCCAAAGTTTAACGTGCAGCATACCGATATAATGGTCTGACATTTTACAGTCCATTACTCTTAATAAAATTAATGTTTCATTATTTCTTTTATACATATACACATATACCGGTTAATTTATTTTTTCAAATTCTTTACTCGTAAATATCGATATATTTATCGTGTTATAACGAATTGTTTACTTCCATTATCTCTAATAATAATGTTTGTCAGATCTTACCGCTAGTCTATAATAACGTTTACGCAGATTATACTATTTTTATTTTTAATTTTGTACCATTAGGAGCACCTCAAAATTTAACAAATAATTTCTTACTGATTTGCTAACTGAGATCTATAAATTACAGAATTGCGTTTTATTTTATTATCTTTCCTGATTAATTCATTATAACGGAATGAGTATCATTTTTAGTATAAAAAATAAATGCTAAAATAACAAACTAATACGTAAGTAACAAAATTAATATAAGAATATCAAACTTGTTATCTTAGGAACGTTTTCGGGCATAACCCATCTTCAGCTAAAATATAATCGAACTAAATTAAAAACATAGTGTAACAGTGAACACAATTTAAAACTTCACTTTGAAGCTAAAATAAAATAAAATTAAAAATAAATTAAAATGAAAATAACATGAAACATAGCACACATGTATTTTCATTTTAATTTATTTTTAATTTAATTTTATTTTAGCTTCAAAGTGAAGTTTTAAATTGTGTTCACTGTTACACTATGTTTTTAATTTAGTTCGATTATATTTTAGCTGAAGATGGGTTATGCCCGAAAACGTTCCTAAGATAACAAGTTTGATATTCTTATATTAATTTTGTTACTTACGTATTAGTTTGTTATTTTAGCATTTATTTTTTATACTATAGTTACTAACAAACAGGATGATAAAATATTCTTTAATGAGTATCATTTTTGTTCATTAAGAATTCATATTTATTTTCTGCATATGTAATTATTCTTTTATTTTGTTTATTTTGTCTTTGGAAGCATATCTCATTAGTAAATGCTCGCCTCTATTATATCAATATTTTTTTCAGTAAAAGTAATTGTGCTGAACCGAATTTTATTCCTATAAATTAACGGCTCATTGCGAATACTTTTTAATTTGTGCTATTAGTATTTTTCTCATTTATTCCGTATATTCATATCCAGGGCCGGATTATAGCCAAATGCCGCTGTGGGCTCAGTAATTTCTGCCGCCCTTGGAATAATTTATAAATTAAGTAGAAAGGACATAAAAGTTAAAAATTAATTTTCAATTAAAAAATTTCACGCATTTTTAAAACATACCTAAATTTTATTATAATTCTATACATACATTATTCTTTCATGTGTCAATTAAAGTTTACATTTTTTATGACGCAATTTTAAAGATGCAAATTCATTTATTATATCATCGAAGTTTAAATTCTTTACTAACTGCTCTTCAATAAATAAAACAGATAAATCATTTGACTCTTTTGCTGGGACATTATTGATCTGAAAAAATTTTTAATTCTTTTCATTGTAGGAAAGGAGCGTCCTGCTAAGAAAATTTTATTCAGCGCTAATCTTTCTTTGTGTTTTTTTTCCATCATGTTATCGCGTTATTGTAATTGTGTTTTTTGTAGTGTTGTTAGAGTTGGTTTTTCCAGTTACATTGAGTTTTTACTTTTGTTTGTTAAATGATTACAAATTAAATAAAGTGTACATTTATTCTTAATATATTATTTTCGCCGTTAGCGTGTTTATTCATCAGATTCAGTGTTCAGAATAGTTTCAACAGATTGTTATGAGCCCAGCACGCTTCCCGCAGTGCCCCAGTGCCACACTGCTTTTGGTACGGCAAGAAATAATATAAATAATTCTTCGAAAAATTTTCCAACTTTTGTCGTATCAATGAGATACCGCTACTACATTTGTGAATTTTCAGTTTTTCTTCCAGTCTTGTTTGACCTCTTGTCATGCCGACCAGCCATTGTCTCGTACACACTTCGAGAATTTCCTTTAACTGCTAATATAACCATTTTGCCTAATAATAAAGAAACGTTCCGGTTTACACTTCGTTAATTTTAAATTCATTTCTCGATTCCCCTGCTTACATGTCATTTGTCCATAATCATTTGGAAATTTTACCTAAATCAATATATTCCCATTTTTAACTTTTCCGTACATTAATGCAAGTTAAAAAATGATTTTATCACATTCCTCTCCTACCCCGCTGCGTTTAAAACGCCATAATATGTAAAAATATTTTGGAAATTTTAAGTATTTTTCAAAAGAAAAAACTTTTCAATCTCATGCAAATTTGCCGCCTTTCGAATTTTGCCGCTACGGGCTGTGTAGCCCATTTAAGTCCGTGGTGTAAGTCCATGACTGTTCATACCATTCTTAACGTATCTATTCTATTTTCTAGTGATCAATCATTCGTTCGCTCAAATTAAATATTTCGTCTATTCAATCGAACCCCTGCCGGTTTTTGGTTCCTCTTCGAGTTCCCTTCGTTTCATACTTTTATTATCGCCTCCGTTATTATTCAATCACGTTTTAATCACCTTCTACTACCTTTCTTTTGTTTTCTTTTGCTTTACTTTCCGTATTATTCCAATTGAATCGCTAATCATCTGTTCTTTTTCTGTTCCTCTCTTCCCCTCTTTGTTTTTCCACTGTATTCCTGTTTTGTTGAGACGCAGGAACTTCCTACGTACCTTATTACGCTAATTTATAACCTATTCTTCCCTTTTTTGTATATTATTTCTGCTGCTAGTTCTTATTAAAATTTACCGCTTCTTCTAGTTGTTTTTAAGCAGGGTTTCCTGGCCCACCAATGAAGGCGCGAAAAAAAAAATCTTAATTAAGTGTATATGAAGAACGGACAACACGGTTAATTGCAATTTTAATATTTTCCCCAAAATTTCTTCATGTAAAGCATAGTCTTTTTTGAAGCAGTTGTCTTTTTTCATTGACCTAATTCTTCTAACGTTAAATGATTTGAAAACTCATTCAGCTCTTACGGCGAAATTGTTGAAAATTTCCAATTCATGCTGGTAATTTTTATATCGGATTCAGTTAGATTGATATACGAGCCCTGAAATTATTTTCCTTTTAACTGAAACATCCCAAAAAAAAAAAGGAAATTACCCATTTCTCTCCTACTGCATCGTGCGATATAACATTCTTGTGCGATTTACTTGAATTGACTATAAATATCATTTTAATGGAACACTGATAACGGACGGTTTTTAAAATGTCGTTACTCCGTTGAAAATAAATATAGTGGAATGATTCACGCGTTTCCCAGTAGGGTAGTTGATCAAGTTTTGTTTCAGTTATGATAGAGTGGTCGGCTGGACACCGCGCGTTCGCGCTAAAAACGTATTTTAAGAGTAACGAATCGGTTGTAGGGACGTTACGCGCGATTCAAAAACATTTCAATATTCCACCGAGAAAATCACTACCTTCGCGAAATACGATACTCCGGTGGTGGGTGAATAACTTTTGAGAAACCGCGTGGGTATTAAAAACTCCACCTCCCGGTCCTAAAAAGTTCGTTTGTACCAAGGAGACGGTGAAATAAGTGAGAGCGGCGATCATCAAGAGTCTAGGTCGGTCGGCGTGTAAACAGACTCATTCTCTCGATATTTGGGCCTGCAGATTGAGGAGAATTCTTCACCAGGAGTTTAGTTTTCATCCGTATAAAATTTGAATTACCCAGGAGTTGAAAGATACCGATTTTGCTGCTCGAAAATTATTCGCAAACGTGATGCTCAAGAAACTCGACTTTGGTTAGATTCCGCCTGATTGTTTGATGATTTCTGACGAAGCTCATTTTCATCTTTCAGGCGCTGTAAACAAACAAAATTGCCGTTATTGATCAGATACCAACCAACACATTATTCACCAAGAACCGTTACATTTGCCCAAGGACACAGTGTAGGCAGGAGTCTTCAAATTTGGGATAATCGGATCTAATTTTTTTAACGGAACTGTCAACACCCAGCATTATGTTGAAATGATCAAAGGCTTTCTCGTTCCTGAATTAAAAAAGAAGCGTAAATACGGTCGAGTGTGGTTCCCGCAGGATAGCGCCACATGCCATACTTCGAATATCACGTTGGGTGTGGTAAAAAAGCATTTCAAGCATAGAATCGTGCGCGCAGTACTCCAATTCTGTGGCTGCCACGTTCTCTAGACCTCTCCGCCTGCGACTATTTTCTCTGGGGATACTTAAAATCGGTGGTCTACAACGACAAGCCACGTGACCTTGAACATCACTAAGCAAATATATGTCGAAAAATAGCCGCCATACCGCGCAAAATGTTAGACAAAGTATTCGCAAACTTTTCCGCGCTATTAGAACAGTGTCAAAAACTAGAGATGGTCGGCATTTGAGCTCGGTAATTTTTTCCACGTGAATTTTTTTATCGATTGTTGTCTTAAATTTTAATGAAATATAGAATATCCTGACGTATTTAGTTTTGTATTTAATTGATTTTTGTAGCGTACAGCTTTAAAATAAAATCGTCCGTTATATCTGCCCCACCCTGTATTTGACCGAAATTGTCACATTACGATTAAATCGCCAACAGGCAGTTACCAGCGTCGTGGTTTTCGTTTTTCAAGTTAAACAAGTCGGCAAATTTTGTATAAAAAAACCGCCTAACAAAATACCATTTTAATATTGTTTTTGTACGAAAGACTGATTTCCTTCCAATCAAAATAATAAAGCAATAATAATAATAATATACCCGACGCTAGAATTTAACATTAAAACTTGCGAAACAGCTAATTTTGTTTTTTTTTTTTTTCTTTTAGTTTCTCAAACCTTGGTTAGACCCCGGGCCGCGTATAATATCTAGACTATTACGGCCCGAGAGTCTCCGGTTACAGGAGTGCCCCTAATCTACTGTCCCTGACGAACTGGAAGACTGCACTTTGGTTCGCTTCTGAGTTTGAGAGAACATGGCTGAGGTTATCAAATCCGTGTCTCGTTCTGGAGGATTGGAATGTAGGACAATTTATGAGAATGTGCTCAACCGCCGGTGGCTCTTGTGCGCGAAAGAAGGGACACGTGGTTGGAGGATGAGCGCCTTCCAACGGGTAGTCGTGGGATAGTCGCGTGTGGCCCAGGCGTAAACGGTTGAGCGCGCGATAATAAACTCGTAAGGTCCCCTGGGGGGCCACCATGGCTCTACGGATTTCTTTATATTCTGGTGGTGGGACAGGGTGGAGATATGTTCTTATTTCCACTGTTCCATTATTTGTCTTTTAACTGCTTCTGATATTTGAGGGGGCCCAAGTATGCTTTGCGGACTGGGAGCTGTAATGGTTGAGTGAGCTGCTGTATTCACCCTTTTATTTCCTGGGATTCCCGCGTGACTTGGGACCCACAACACTATTAGATTATATCCCTTCGATTGTAGTTCCATGATGAGTGCCAGGACGTGGTTTATTAACGCCCTCCCCGGGACTCCCCCCTAACATCTTAGTCGCCACTAATGAGTCTGTTATCAATAGGATGTCATGGATTGGCTCTGTGGACGCCAGGATCATTTCCAGACATAAGCGTATTGCATATAATTCGGCATCTAGAATTGAGCAGTAATCGTTCAGGCGGATGGTTGTTATTGCTCCCTTCACTTTGAAGGCGCACGCAGTTGGTGACATCCCCTCGACGGGTGCTGCTTTTGCTCCATCTGTATAACTAATGAAAATGATGTTATCCATTTGTATAACTTTTTAAAAATAATTTTGTTTAATTAACCGGGTTATTTTAGTTTTGATTGAGGCGATTGCTTTTGTAAAAACGCGCGACATTCCACTTAAAATTTATATGCAATAAAATAAACTAAATAAAATGAAACAGATGGTGAGTAGACCGCCAAACGGGCAAAGACATTTTTACTCAATGTTCGAAACAAGGAACACAAAATGATCGAAAATAATATTGAGTAAAAGTTGGAGGATAAAAGCTGTTAAGCCTTTGATCGTTAAACCGAACACTGTTTAAAAAAGAGAAGTAAAAAAGTAAACTATGATAGAACTCGACTTCATTTATAATTCTTATTCGAAATTTCTTAATGTCAAATGCTATTTACCCAGGAAATATATATATATATATATTTAAAAAAAAAAAAAAAAAAAAAAATTACAAGAGACATCGATGCCGATATTAGACATTTTACATCAAAGCAATTCACTGATAGGAATTGTATATTCTGGATGGTAGAGCCATCTTTCTAGTATTTCAAATGATCCAGGTATTTATTTTAAGTTTAATATTTCATTGATAATTAGAAATATAGGCATTTAATGCATGTTTTTTAACGGCCGGCCTATCACAGAAAGTTCTAAGATAACAGAAATAAGCAATCTAAAACATTATTAAATTAAAATAAATTATTTTCACGTAGTTATTTCGTGGTAAAATCTCCGAATAAACAAATCAAGCAAATGTCACTGTCTAAACGACCTGCTTCATTATCTAATTAGCAGCATTTGTTGTTACAAATAAAACGCCTAAAATCGGCTGTGTGAAGTTGGCCAACAAATTTTTGATAATTCAAAATCAACATTGCAAAACAGTTAAGAATCATTATGAATCATTTGGTGGTCATTCGTAGTTTATTGCCAAAATTTGTTAGTGAACGTTCAGTTTCTAGAGACCATTAAAAAAAAAAAAAAAAGTGTGAAGTTGGCCGACAAATTTGCGGAAATTGCCAATTTTTGAAAAATTTATTTTAATGGTATAGATTGTTCAGAAATCATTTGGTGCTCATTGGTAGTCTATTCCCGAAATTTGGTTAGTGAACGGTTCAGTTTCTAGAGACCGATAAAAAAAAGTAATGTAAAGCTGATTGGCGAAATTGGTCAAATTGTCTTGATTTACTATTTTGTTTGATGATATCGCTCATTAAATACAATAACGTCATAACTCAAAATACGCTATTTCGCAGAAAACGCAAATTAACATTTACATTTACTATAATTTGAACGGTGTACCCGTTCCGAAAGCAATGCTTATTTTGTCGAGTTTCTTATTTACAAATATAACGTTCTAACCTCTAATTGTACTCATAAAATACATTTCAACTATACACATAACTCAAATTCGCTATGTTTTGAGTTATGACGTTATTGTATTTAATGAGCGATATGAAGTATTTAAATTTATTTTATAATTACAAAGTTGGCATGTAGTGCTGATATTCACTGTATATAGTAATTAAGAATATTGAAAATAAAAAGTTCTGCTAAATAATTCGAGGTAATTTAATTGTTAGCGTTTAAACCACGTCTTTTCATACTGTGGAAATTACCTATAATCCGTTCAACGAAAATGTGCGGATGGAAAAAGTCGATATAGATCGATATTTATTACCTACTAACGGTAGCCCCGTAAGTGGATCATAAAGATCGATTTACATCGACTTTTTCCATCCGCACATTTTCGTTGAACGGACTATAGTTAAAAAAAAGTATTAATTCCGTACAATACTATCAGCTGTATAAAATTATAAATGAATATTATTTAATGTGACGTAAAACATTTACTAATTATAGTTATGCAGAAAATCAGTTCGCTTAATGAGTATAAAATGGTAACTTTTAAATTTAAAAAAAAAATGATGTAGTAACACTATTGTTTGCATGCGACGTAAAGAGAACAGCATGCGGACATGCTATTTGAATGACATTGTTTTGATTTTCGTTCTAAGGTAACGTTCCCAATCGTCATTTTTACGGCTACAATAAGCTATATAAAAGTGTTTAATGTATTCCCGATAACTCCGGTTAATCTAAAAACGAATGAGTAATATAATATTTAATTATGTTAAATTGTGAGCAACTAAAGGCGTACTTCAATAAAAATATTTAATACGCTCCTATTGTAAAAATGATACAGTGAATTTAACCACAAAATTTTATAAATAAAAGATAATAGACATCTTAGTTGAAATATAAAAAACAAATAATATTGTCACTAAATATTAAGGGGACGAATGATTTATTCTGATTTAATTAAAATCGAATACGGCTATACATTAAGGATAAAAAAGAAGCAAGTATTTAAGCGATTAAACTGTGAAGAACCGCAAGAAGAAAGGAAGCACTGCAAAAAAAACGGAATAATAAACCTAAGAAGAATTGAGTTCAAGAGAGATTGTTCATAACATATAGAAGCACACTTAACAAACACATGATCAGCATTGCAAAAAAAGTTGGTATTTGCTGGACGCAGTGGGGAAAAGCGGGACTAGATGAAGGAGAAAAGGTTCTCATATAAATATAGATAAAGTAAAACTAAATTGTTGCTTGAAAAATATATCATTTATCATAATGATAAAATTATGTCATAAATATTATTTCTTAATGTTAACAGTTAAAAAATAAAAAAAAAAAATAAAAAAAACTCATTTACAGCTCAAACTCGAAGAAACAAATATCTTTTTTTGGGGAATAAGTTGTTCATTACGCGGTAACTGCCAACCAACTATGCCACGGTTAAATATGAAAAGCTTTATTTAAAAATGCTATTGAGAAATAAAAACGTTTCCGGTATTTAATGTCCCGTAATCACTGAGTATGCAATGAAATTTAATGAGCATTACGTACTGGAACAAGGCTAGACTCTGTAAATAAATTATGACGCTGTTCTATTGAAATATCAATTCGATGTATTACTGACTTAACTGACTGAATTTAAAACAGTTCGAAACTTTTTTAATGTTTTTATTTTTATGTCCAATTTAAGTACATTGATTGTTTTTCGTCCTTCTTCAAGTTACCAGTCACTGGCAAGAGAAATTTTTATTTTCAACGTTGGTTGAGCTGCGAAGCATTCATGGACTTGTGTATTCAAACGTCATACAGGGAGTACTTTGTAAACTATGTGTTCTACTTTGAAAAGCACAAAGCGAACGTGATGATCAAGATCTTGGAGAACTTGTTAATAAGCCATTTACTAACCGAAAAAACGCTTTAGAGAACTTTGATCATCACGCAAATACAAAATATCACATATTCACTTTAGAACAAGCAACAAATTATGTACAGTTCGCGGAAGGCAAATTTACTGATGTTGAGGAATCCATGAAAATCTGGAAGGCGTAAAATTACTGTGAAGATAACCAAGCTATTGTAGAAATAGTTCTTCTGCGCAGAAGACAGGAAACAGCCTTAAAAGGAAGCCATGATTACAGAGAAATTGGAGTAAACGAACTTGATCACAATGACGGCAATTTTCGAATACTTCTCCGTTTTCGTGCTCAATCTGGTGAAGAAGCATTTACGACTCATTTACTTATACACAGCATACACAACAGAGTCGTGTATAGTTCATCAGGAATTTAAAATGAAGTGAGTGAACTATATGGCAATGCTATTCAAGCGTAAGTACTTAAAATGGTCAAAAAGGCAGATATTTTTACTGTATTGGCAGACGAAACTCAAGACAAATCCAGGCAAGAACAACTAGCGCTATGTTTATGATATGTAGACTGCTCATTTGAAAAATTAGTTATCTCCGGAAGGACTTTCTTGAATTTATCTATGTAGAAGATGTTTCAGCTCAAGCATTAGCAATGACAATTATAATGGATCTATTATCCTATAACTTAGATACAGATAAATTCATTGGATAAGGCGTTAATGGTACTGTAGTGTTGAGCGCCCAATTACAAGACGGGAGAATAATAAACGCAGGAAAATACCGAGAGCGCAGTTCGTGTACTATGTAGAATTCCAGCGCATTCATGCGAAATAGGGACCATAAAGGCTTTTTTTGACAATCTTCCACTTCGAGACTTTCTTTTGAAGACAATTTCTGATCAAGTTAATTCATCTCATTCAACGCTTCTCTCTCTTTGTGAGATGCAATGGACTGAAAAACATGCACCTGTAGAATGGTTTGCACATATCACTTCCATAATACATACAACACTTGAAGCACTGTAATAAGTTGTTGGTCGGTATGTCGCCACTCAAGCATACCAACTGAAAACTGCTATAGAAAGTTACATCGCTAGTTATATTAGAAAAAATTTGTCATATACAACAAGCCTAATCAAAGCAATGAATATGTTAAAATCGATTTGACAAACACTTGCAGTTATGCAAAAAATCTATAAAAACGACATTATCAAATGTTTGGAATGAAAGTCAATTCTTAGTCTTCTTCGAGCAAGCAAAGCAGATAAGTTCAAATGATATAGTTGTTCCTAGAACGAACAGGAAGCAAATCCTGCAATGTACCGGAAGAAACTGCCAAAATGTATTTTACCCCTTTATTAACCATGTCATTACAGAACTCAATGTCCGCTTTCAATTGAGGTTCAAATGTTTCTAGTCGAAAAATAATAACTCTAGCATACAAGAAAAATTTAAAAAGATGATACAAACATTTCTTGGTGAAAATGAAGGCATGAATATGAAACATGGCACAATCACTGGAAATCTGCTATGTAAAAACCTAGCACTACAGTAGAAACTATTGATCATTTGTTTTTCCCTTTGCCAAAAAAAAACTTCTTGTGATATTAGCTCCAGTGTCCACTATGAACTCAGAAAGAATTTTCTCCACCACCCTAAAGAGGTTAAAAACCTATATTGGAAATGGAATGGTCAACCAAAAGCACTGGTCTTACTCTGATCAGAGTTCACTGTGACCTGGCGGTAAAACTGGATTCCAAAGCAATTGTAAATAAACTAGCAGTAAGATGTAAATGACTCAATTTTAAATTACACTCTTAATATATTATTATAATAATATTATTGTATAAAAATATTAGCAAAAGAATGAAATATGATTGTATTATTTAATGTAATAAATAATAATACACAGTGACGGCTCGTTCATGTGTTCAAATTCGCACATGAACACCCTAGATTCAACTTTAAAAAAGTAAAATCCAATGTTTTTTATTTATATTTATTTAAAATTAATGTTAAAAATAAATTAATTTTATATTTTTGAAAAGGTATTAAAACTTGTCCAGAATTCTTTTAGTGTGAACGCTACTTGTAGCACGTGCCTTCGAAAAGCATATATAAGTAAAATGTAGTAGTGTATCAGAAAGATAAAAATGATGTTGTGTTAGTGCATTTATTACATCGGGTTGATGGAGCACACTGGAATTGTGAACGAAATGATAGGCACTGTTCTCGCAAGATTATATTTTGTAGGTGAGTGATACTCTAATGCAGTGAATTTAATTATAAACAGAAAATTACTCGATAAATTTTCATAAAACGATTATATGTTTACATTTTGTTTTGCCGTTTGTAACTGTATTTGAATTTTAAAGGAAATAAAGTTTGCTTAGAGTATATTTATATGTTTCGTCAGTCATTAATAATTTTACTTTTATTTCATAAGAAAAGTGTATTGTACTCCATCTTATATGGGTAATGTTATTGCGCTGCACGCATATACAAGTTAGTACAATATTGTACATTGAAAAACAGTTTTTTTTTTTAAAATATACTGTGATCTTATTTTTCAGCATTATAATTTACAAATATTGAAATAAGGTAAAAATTGGTTATATCGACATACAAATTTTAGCGGTGAATATTGTTGCTACCGGTAAAATTCTAAAAAAAATTATATGTTAAATTTCTACCAGTTAAAATGATAAGTATTATATCGTCGAATCGCTTATCACAACCAAAATTTTTGTACGCAGATTAAGAATTATTCTTTGTAACGACATAATGACGCAACATTAACTTTTGAAAGATTTATGCGGATGAATTTAACAAACAGACATCATCCTCGGTCTTCTTCAATAAAGAAATGAAGTTTATACAAACAGAACAGATATATCATTATTTTTTGTTCTGATTATTTTGTCAGCGTGACATGTAAAATGCTTATTATAAATGTAACATTGATGAAAATCTGTGGTAAGACTATTGCAAAAAATATTTAAAAAAGACTACTATACTTATTTTGTTATAATAAAAAATCGATAAATTACAAATTTCTTCAAAAGTAGGAAAAATTAAACCACTTATATTTTTGCGCAGTTTTTTTTTCTCTTTTAATCTTCTTTTATGCTGATTAAGTTTTTTTTGTTATTATCGTACTTTTATGCATGGGCGTAGCTAGAGGAGGGGGCACAAGTGGGCAGTGCTCAAGCTAAAAAACTCGTTGCCCCCTCAGAAGAATCGTCTAAATGTCACAAAGAAAAAAATTTGAAAAATGCAAAAGTACAATGTACTTCGAAATTGATACTGTGATTATCACAATAATTTCCTATGCGCATGTAGACCATCCGACAACATAATCCAAAATAGATTTTTACATGTGCCTTTCCTGCATATAGAGAATGAAATAATCAAAAACACGATAACTTCTGAGACAGTCTAGAATCGGTTCAGCGAATAACACAGAAAATTGAAACTTGTATAAGAAATTTATAAAACAGTAAAGTATATTATAATAACCTGTATCTTATTTTGAAGTATTTTGATTCTTTGGTACGGATTTGCATAGTATTTGAAAATTAAGTGATCTGTAAATACAGCTCTTTTTTAAAGAAGCTGTTATTTATTTCGGTTATATATTTATTTAAGTTATTAACTTAATATCAACTTTTTAATATAATACGATTGTATGTACACGCACACACACGCATATACATATATTACATATATGTATATATATATATATATACAAGGGCGTCGCCACCGATGGGTCGGGGGGAGCTAAGCTGTCAGCCGCCGGGGGAGGGGCAAGATAATAGAAAAAAAAAATTATAAGTTGTAGAGGCTTAATATTTTATTAAACAGGAATAAAATCTTAATTAAAACATAATTTTTGTGGTTTTCTGGCAAATTATTCATGATTACGCGCCTATGAACACTTATTATGGCCGGTTGATTAAAAAATTTCAGGGCTCCAGGGGGAGCAGCTCCCCCCCCCCCCCCGCTGGCGACGCCCGTATATATATATATATATATATATATTCAGCTGATCAGCTGCTGGCCCCTAGGAAAAATTCCTAGCTACGCCCATGCTTTTATGTAAAAAAAATAAGTACGTTTGTATTTTTGGCTAAAAAATATGTGTAGTCATGATTATAAATAAATGATTATTTATCAGCGCAGTTTATACCATAAAATATTTCATGTCAGTTTTATAGCTGGAATTTATTAGTAGTAAATTTTGGACATTAAAAAATTATAACCTTTATTTGATATAGGATATAACGACCAACCTCTTTGAATGTTTTTATAACCGATTTCCACTGTATCTTATAATTTGTTATTTTATTATACTCTGATGTTAGACATTTTAGTATTAAAATATAATTGTTTTTCTTTTTAAGCAAATTAAAAATAATTGTAATAATTGATAAATTAAAATAATGATAAAATATAAATATTACATAGATTTAAAAAATAATATCAATCAACATTATGCAAAATTTTAACTTTTGTTTGTTTTTTAAAATAGTTAGATAAAAATATGTAACCAGTTTTCGCGGTTTATATTACTAAAATTAAAACTTTTGCTAGAGAAAAACAACACTATTAAAAATACTATTTAACGTTTTGAACGTGTATCCATGGTCCATCATTGGAAACGGAGTTTAGTTTCTAATGATGGACCGCACATATTCGTTTGAATATTTTTAATAGTGACGTAATTCGAGTCTAAAATTTTAATTTTGATTTTAGTAATATGAACCGTGAAAACTCGTATTTTTTTATTCAAGTATTTTAAAAAACAAACAAAAGTTAAAATTTTGCAAAAACGAATTAGAAACATTTTTACATAGCACAATGTGTGAAGACAGGCTAAATGTTTTAGCTATGTTATCAATTGAGAAACAAATGTTTCACAATATTGCTTACTTTCATGAAACTGTTATAGATTTGTTTACTCATAGAAAAGCAGAAGAATGGATTTAGTTTATAAGACTTTTAATTGAAAATTATTAATATACACACACACGCACACGTGAATATATATATAGTTTTTGATAAAATTTTTTCAATAAATATTTGTGTAATATTTAATATATTTAATTGTGAACCTCCACTTCTGTTACTCATGAGCCGCCACTGATAATATAATAACATTGACTTATTGTTTTATTTTTCATAAAAAAAAATTATGAAAATTTCAAATTTGAACCCTTCACATTGAAAAGTTATACATATATACGTCCGTGATTCAATATATATGAAAGATCAACAAAATACTACAAAAAACAAAATGAAAATGTATAATCGTAATTTTTACATGTTATGATTGTTGTGAATTCATTGGTTTATCAAAAAAAAAAAAAAAGAAAGAAGATATTTGATACAAAATTAAACTTCTGATACTTCTTCAAATTGCCTAGGTATTGTTAATAAATTGAAATATTCATTTAGCGAAATATTTTACTGAAATTTTGCTGACTTGTAAGTTTTCATGTTATTTGATTAAATTAAATTTACCGTAGATCCTGGATATTGCAAATAATTTCGAATTTCATGAGCGACTACCTATCTTGGTCCGAAATTCCTGAACCAATCGCTATTTCTACACTCAGGCCAACATTATTCAGATCGTTTCTAACTAAAAAACGAAATTCCTCAAAGTGCGGTGCACAACCAATTTCCCTGAATTTAAAGCTGTAAACGGCATTGCAGATATTGTCTCTCCTCTGGTGAAATATTCACAGTTTGCTGACGATTTTGATGTCATGTACAAATTTTA
The DNA here is from genome assembly GCA_039619475.1 of Icerya purchasi. Taxonomy (NCBI): domain Eukaryota; kingdom Metazoa; phylum Arthropoda; class Insecta; order Hemiptera; family Monophlebidae; genus Icerya; species Icerya purchasi. The sequence continues at coordinate 353,311,858 of CM077115.1, forward strand.
CTCTTAGTCAACCTACAATATAAAGCACAGTGCATCGCCGCATAAATGGGCAAATGAAAATGATGTCAACTTTTCGTATATCACAAAATCGTGGCCTTTCATTTTTTCCGAATGTGGAACTATAGCCCGTGATCTTAAAATCCGCAATAACAGTATTCAAATACCAACATCCGAAAGTGTAAAATACCTAGGATTAACGTTTGACCGAAAACTGTCACGGTTTAACCATACAGATGTCTTCGAGATATTATGCTTGAAAAAATTGCATCCTCTCAAAAAATAATCACTTCTTCTATAGTGCTGACAGATCAACACTCCTTCACATTTACCGTGCGCTAATTCGATTGAGGTGGGACTGTAGAGAAGAAGTTTCACATCTACAAAGAAAAACATTTTATGAGATTGGCGAGTAGCGAGCGGATTGTTCATCTCAGGTATGAACAACTTTGTATTAGCTTACTAACTGATCTTAAATCATCACCGCTGATTGTTCCTCTCAACTCCTCCAACTCATGACCTTTATTGTTAAAAGATTTCCATATTTTATACTACCAAAATTTTAAACTCCATATCTATTATCAGCAACTATCCCAGATTGTATGAAAAAACATCTCTAATCCTTCCACCGCGGTCTAATTATTCAATCCACGTTGATCTATTCGTGTCGTCCTATTTCAGCGCTGCCTTATATTTACACAGTCCAATTTTTAAACATATAGTTATAAGAAAAAAATGACAAAAACTCATATGAAGCGAAAAATCGTTTTTTTTTTTTTTTTGTTTGCTCTGCATTATAACCAGTCTGAATATGATTTTGCGGCACTGGCGAGTAAAGTAAAGTAAGTCCCGTACCCTTCACAGAGCGTTGGGGATTGTGAAGTTAAGGTTCACAATGAACTAAGCCCGACGGCACTAATGAGAATAGGAGGACCACAGTTTCTTTCTACTTGAGATGCGCCTTTACTTTCCCAGATTTCTCTGGTACCCAATTATTTCAGGTTGGGTAAACCTGGGAGCGATTCGGATCTGGAACGAGACAAGTCTCGTGTCCTCTGGTTTAGTAGCCAAGCGCCTTACGAAGGCATCGTTAAAAAATGAATGGTCAACAATTTGTCGTGAATTTTCTACATCAAATAAACCTCTTTCCATTTAACCGAGTACAGAACACATCGCTGCGGACCTACATAACGTGGTACTGTACCGATTGCTCATTGACCATGCTAAAATATTTGACTCCCATATCCCTTAAATAAAACCTTCGACCTATATGCGATCTATATTCCATTCCAATTCCCGTTTCAGCGCATACCAAATGTTCCAAGTTTTCCCATATTTAGGCTCAACTACCTCTCCCCGCAATACTCTTTCCAGTCCTCCCGGAATAACGGGCAAACGTTAAGATGATGTCTATTCTGATTATTTAATGAGTGTAATCTTCGCAAAAATATTTAACCTCCTGTCCTTTTGCGTTAACTGGGACAAAAGAAAAAAAAAATTAAAGTTAAAACGCTATGCCGGCATTTAATGTGTTTTGGGAATTCGTGACAGAAATTTTTTTTGTTTATACATATTTAAAAATATATATTCTATTATGAGTTAGCCTAATTTTTTTTTACGTAGACAGAAAAAAATATCATTAATCTAATTATTAAAACTTTTACATTGCGTAATAATATTTATACCATAATCCGTAATTACCGCGATATAAATTAAAATTCGTTAAATATTTTCGTTTGGCTAAATATTTGTGAAAAAGTAAATTTGTGACTATTTCAGAAGGGTGCAATTTATCGCTAAAATAAAATTTCTCATCCATTAACGGATCACCTTCACTGCACATAACAAGTTTAATTTTGATATCGCTTTATCTAACGAATAAGGAAAAATCAAAACGGTAGACGCGTAACGGGCGAAAGCTTAGCTGAATGAATAATTTTTTACAAAAAGAATTGAATATGGAATGCGTAATTAATATTTACCGAGAATTAATAAAAAGTTTTAAAATTTTTATGTAACGAATAAAAAAACTTTCGAAAAATATAATATCTCTTGTCGTAGTTGTCGCGATAGTCAAGTTGCTGGAACGACTGCACCGCTAAATAATCGGGGGGTGTCGTGTTTGAGAATTAACGGTGATGAATTGAAATAAACGGTCGTTAATAATTACGTGAAAGACAGTACCAAACACCTATACCAGCTTATGATGTGCGCGATGATATCGATTAAAAATCGCAAGATTTTATTTAGTTTAAAATTCAAGATAATAAACGTACGTTATATATATATATATATACAGAGAAAGAAAGAGATGGTATTCCAGTGAGATGAATAATCGGTTCACAATATATGTGTAATTATTAATTACAACTGTAGAATAATTAGTCCGAAAATATATTCCTTTCTTCTTTTAAAGTATATATATATATATATAGCTTAATGTTTTGATAAAAAATATTTTCCGCGTTGGAAGCAAACATGTATAACAGATTAAGGATTCCTTTTGGGTTTTTTTGGTTGTTTTTTTTTTTTTTTAGAGGGGAAGCGCGTTGTTATAAACATTAACCCAGCACAAGTGAATGTAAGTTTCAACGTGCAACGGTGGGATTCGAACCTGATCCTAGCTTAACAAAACACCACTTGATACGCCAACTAACGTTTGCCAGTCATACTAAACATTACCACCTTGTTTATTTTCGTTACAAAATGGATTATTACAATATTATAACTAATTCGTAATAAAAGGAGACCGACTGAAATTCTAACTATACCGAATAATGAAGCGTTCGATTACTAACAGGTTTTTGCTTTTTGTAAAGAACACTTTTAGCAGCGGGCGGTAAAGAATCTCGGAATCTCGCGCTCTTTTTCCTTTTTTTGACGATGGAATTCGTCTTTTTTGACGTTCCAACGTGTGCCTGTCATAGTTAATTTGACTAAACTTTTACGCACTTTGCGGTCAATAACAGTAACTGCACAGAAGCGAAAGCGAGGGTCGAAATCGGTTTCGAGTATTTCTAGTATTTTTGGCGAATTTTCAACTTACGAAGGTCGCGAATTCACTTTAAAAATTGGCCGACATCAGACGCGGATTTTTCATTTCCAACTTTAATCGAACGTTTGACACTTATCGGCAAAGGAAAAAGACGAACAAATTAAGTTACCTTGTTCACCTGTGAACAATCATCGTCCGGTTGCCGTTCTATTTTCAGTTCTTGTTCAAGACTTTATGTCAAATGGATTGTGATCGATTGAGGCGGTTTCCATAACGATCGCATGTTCCTCAGCTGATGCTAAATTACACGATAAACGAGCACATACGCACAGTTTTTACCACAATTGCCGAGGAAAGGTACACACATTAATAGGTCCACAGATACCGCTAGCAGAACGAAACATGTGCACCGAAGAACGCGGACCTATTAAGGATGGTATCATTAAAAAACCGGCTGAGCCCCCGATCAAGAGATGGTTAGCCCGTGTGACGCAACATCTCGATCGAGGAATTGCGCCAAGTTCCGTACAAAAAACTACGTCACCTTGAGATTATTTTTCTTTCCCCGTTAGAATTACTTAAATTTCGCTTTTATCTTCACCGATTGACTTAAACCTGAAAACTAAAATCGTTCCGTACCTGTTGTGTGTACATTTCTAACGTTTAAACAGCGCATTGTTCTTTTCCTCCCCAACATTAATAAAATGAAATCGCTTGCAAAGTGAAAACAACTTTAAAGAATACTTCGATGCTAAAAACCATGTTTGATTATCAAAAAGGGGAAGTATTCTCTCCAGAACGCGGATACTATATATATTTCGCGAGTTATTTTAAGTTAGGCCTATTCGGTTATTCATGTTGCGCGTTGAATAATCCTAATAGTAGTAATATAAAATCCGACTTTAGAAAACATTTCTCGATCAATTTAGGCCGTTTAATGTATAATTTATTCTTGTTTAAATTTTCCACTAGTAAAATTAAAACAACAGTACTCGCGCCATATTAAAAAATTAATAATTCTGTTTATAAATAATTACAAAAACAGCAATGGAAACGTGACAAGTTTCGGAAAGCGAGACAATTCATTTTTAATAAGTCGCGCTGTAAAAATGAAATGTTAATATTTTTTTTAAATTATTTGTTAAAAAAAAAAGTAAAACAACCAATATGTCGTCTTTAGTTTAAAAATTGGAAAATCGAACGTGGCAACAGAAACTTCACGCGTGTTACCTCTTTTACACATTTCCGAACTGTAGAATAATGGAATAGTTGTAGCGAAAATATATTACTTTTACACCTTTGGGTCTTCAATAAGTTATCCTTTTTTTCCCCGTTATTATTTATAATTCAGATTTTTGTTTAAAATTGCATTACGTCACAGCACTACTCGTACTCATCTTTTTCGCAAACTTCTAGAAGTTCTAAAACTTGCTTCGACGTCAATCCTCGCGGAAATATTTTCGATCAAATTTTTGACATACTGTCGGCGAAGAACCTGTTGGGAAAGTTAATAATGCCGGAACGTTAATTTCGAGCCGTCGTACATTCGACAAAAAGGAAAAAGAAACAAAAGCTAAAATAGGTTAGTGTAAAAACAACTCGGAGGTGTATCGAGTAGGTTAGCCAGCTAAGTTATAAACATTACACTCGCTTCGATTGTTTATTGTACCTGTTAAGATGCGCTAGAAAAATTAAATTAAAAAAATTAAATAAAACCACGAGACAATAATTACGTAAATCTGCAAATACTTTCGCAAAGTGTTTGACCAGGTGCCATGTTTTTACGTAAAAACCCCGGAGCATCAGCTAGAGTCCGGAAGGGGGGGGGGGACTGATGAGCCTACCGAGAAATACCCGAAATGTGACGACAATAACGTGGGTGGTCGGAGAAATTGACCAAGGTTTTAATTTTTAGCCGTTTTCAAATCCCGCTCTGTCGATTTATTTTTTTGTTGCCGTGTTTTTGATGATAATATAGTACTCTTAACTTATGTCGTAGAAAAGGGAAAATGATTTGTTTTTTTAGTATCAGACCAGCAGAGTTAGAAGATTATGAAAGTTAAATATTAGAACCTCTTTCGGTTGCATACTAGGGAAATAAAGATAGCAAGAACAAGGGCAGGAAAGGAGGAATTTTGAGTATAGACGAAGCGTTGTACGAGATGTGCGGATTATTGAGTTTCAATAGTCCAGAGTGTAAAGATATAAACGCTCAGGGACAAATGGGACGAACATTCAAATATGATATAATCGAGGTTACGTGCTAAATGACAATTATGGAGAATGTAATGAACAATGAGGAGAGATATAGCGGCAGAGAATCTACGAAGAGCAGAAGTCAATATAGAGAGAGTGTCCAGTGCGTAGACGGCAAATAGCGGAAATCGAAAATAGAACTGAAAAATTGTAAATACCTAATAATAATTACTATACCATTTCTAACAAAAATAAATAAAAAAAAAAAAACAAAAAAAAAAACGAGTAAAAATACAATTAAAAAAAAAAACAAAAAAAAATCGTAAAGGATATACTTGCATAAGCAAGAATAAAAACGAGCAATAAATTGAAAAATTAAGAAACATTGCGAAAGGGAACAGCCGACTTAATTTTTACGACCCCTCCCCCCCCCCCGAGATGAATGAATAACCCCGTGCTGTATCTCCCCTTTCGGTCAACATACCAGGAGACTGCTTCTATATCTGTTCGATCGAATGCTCGGAACATGCTCGGTTCCCATCGAATTTCATTAAATTTTATTTCATTGTAACGCTTTAATTAGCACCTATTTAATTATCTATCCTACCGACAACACTGAATGTAACTCTTATGATCTCTATCGTTGCGAAATAACTGCGTGAAAATTATTTATCCTTTTTCATATTTTTTAAATTACTTATACGACTTTGCCCAAATTTTGACAGTCAGAAAAACGTATAATTATCAATAAAAATATTAAATACAAGTGTACATTTTACTCTGAATACAAACGAAGTTCTGGGCGATAAACGAAATAGACGGTTTATCGAAGTAAGTTTAAAGTACAAAAAGTGATTAATATTAGATGCTCTCGGCAGAATAAATTTAATAGAAAAATTAATCCGAACAAAAGACGAGAGAGACAAATGCGGCAAAAAGTTAAAAGCCTAATTAATCGAGTTATCTGAATATTAGTATGAAAAATGGCGAAGCACGCGGTCTCGAGGAGGGAGTACTTGATGATTGTCTTACGCGCTTATTGCGTTGTCCTATTCGCCAATGTTGTCGGCATTTGCTCATTTCACAGAAGTGAAAGAATTTAGTAGCCTAAGAGTGTATCCGTACTATTTTCAGTTTAATTCGAGTTATTACGCGTAGAACTCTCCTCTAAACGTTGTTATGTACGATTTCGCTTTAAGATCTCTGACATCCTCATCACCGATTTTCACCATTTTCACTAGTTTCCCCGGAACAGAAATAGTTCTAAACGTTAGGATATTTTTAACCGGTTAATATTTTAAATGCCGACTATTATTTTTTGATATTTCTTTGAAGTTTTTCTTTTTACGATCGATCGCTTTTTATTCTCTCTTCACCGCAATAATGGGTTTTCGTTCACTCTCACATCTGCTCTCTCATTGTCGGTATCTTATCGACGCTTTATCTTCAAATATCGGCTTGACTTGTTTGGCCAGTTTGTCGTCCCGATCAGTATGCGTACCAGACAAACCTGTAGCATAAAATTAAACCTCCAAAATTAGTAGTACCTCACTGATGTTTCGAAAATTTTTTATTATTTACGAGCTACTTTTTTGATGTCTGTGCGTTGATCACTTAATTCTAAGTCGTTTAATCAAGTTGTTCGAAGGATCAGAGTGAAATTCGAGCTCTTGGTTCCGGAATTTATGTTCCAGTAGAAGCGATTAAAAATAAATAGTCGGCAATGGGCAAATCAGTAGCACCGTCCAATTCGAATCGCTACACATCGGGATAAGGTTTGTCAATTTATTCATCGTTGCCTATATGCCAGGTCTGCCAGCAACTTGTTACGTCGTTCGTATGTACAACTACACTATTTTAATGTGTGCATCGTGCGTGTGTTCACTTCATTTTTCTCCAGCGAGAACGACTAAAAATGATTACTTTTTGTTAATTTTCCATTTAGGATAATGCTAAACGGTTGTTGCGGCTGTGGAAATCCTCGCAATTTTCTCCGTTTGTAAGTTCAAATAACTAGTTTTATCGCGCTGCGCGTTAACTGATCGCCTTTCGAATTAACGACGAAAAAAAATGTATTTTCGTTCGTTTCGGACCTCCGGGAAACTCTGAACACAATCTTCACATCGATCTTCAACGGGAAAATTCAATCGACCGTCACGGAAAATGTTTTCTCGGTTCGGAATCAGCAACGGTAGGAAATTTCACCGGCGAATAAATTGAGCACTTTTAAAAATGGTCAATACGTCGTACCCTTGGAAAACCACTGCGACTAGGAAAACCGGATAGTTGAAAGAAGATCGGGTGTCGCACACACTCTACTGATGGACGATCGGCCGCTTATTTATGCATTCCAATCGGCCGGTCGTATGTGAGATGAGCAGATAACGAACCAGCGCGCACGAAATACCAAGTAAGTAAGAAAACCATTCCGTTTCTCGCTCTAACACGCTTTAGACGCGGCATTACGAAACAATTCTACGCATATTTAATTGAAACAACTCCTAAGTCTCGCATTTAAATATCATTTGAAACTTTTCTATCTGCATTTTTCTCGTTATTTCGTTGCTTTTTTTTCTTTTTCACTTCGTATTATCACTATTTATTTAAAGTAGTTCTACGTAGAGCCGTAAAAGTAAGTATACTGCCGTAATAAAAAAATTAATAAAAAAACGCTGAACCAGCATTAACTTCTTTTACAGCACTCTTATTAACCAGTCGTACTGATCATCGTAAAGGTCTGAACATCGATAAAACAAATTAGTTTCCATAAGTGGAAGTACAAAGTGTGGATAGATTGATGACGGTTTTTTGTTTTTTTTTAAAATTATAATAAACATTTTTGGTTGCAGAGGAAAAAAGAAAATTTTTATCGACAACACGAAACATAAACATCTCGAGGATACGTAAGGAAGCCTAAGCGAAAAATGGTACGTTGGTTCGCGTTTCGGTTTTAAAAGTGGCCTGTAATTTCCTGGACAAGGAAAAAATGCTTTTAAAAAAAATTCAAAGTTGAATTAGTTTTTACCAGTGCCGTTTCAACTTTCAATTCAACTAGAAATCTATTCAAAAATTTTATTTTGTTAGACTTTTGCAGTATGGCTGTGACTTTGACGAAATTCCCGTTAGTTCCCTGGATTAGTAGCCGTCCGCCATGATAAAAAAATTGTTAATTTTTCAACATTTTTCGCGAATTTTTCTTTCCAACTGCTGATTATTTTCATCTGTAATCGGTTAACAACTTCTCACACCAACGACGCTTTCTGCTCTCTGTATAATGAATACACAAGCGCGCACACACACACATATATTAACGAAAAGTTATTTTTTTCCATTCTGACGCTCGAAGTAACGAGAAAAATCACTTCTGGAATTACATAACGTATTCCTGTTCCGTTTTAAAATAAATGTAAAATAAGAATCGGAATTTAAACTGAAAATTGTCCTCATTTTTTGTTTTTTGTTTTTTGACAAACGCGAAATAAGAGAGATAAAAATGACTCGGCAATTGAAAATATAATCTTCCGCAAGCACTGCCGAGGAATTAGTAGAGCTTATTAGCGAGGTGTACGACAAATAGAATTTTACATGTGTCTTCGAAATGCTAAATTACACTTATGCTCTCATTCACTACTTGTTGGCGGATTGAAATTCGCATAATGTCCAACGTTTATTTACGATAATGTAACAATTGTAATATTCAAAGAGACGGAACATAAAATAATATGCGTTTCTTTTCTGCCAGTTTACGGTCTAGTTTAATTAGGGGGGAACTCGTATATTAATTGTGTCGCACAATGGACTATTTACTTACAACGTTGTTGAAACGCCGAAGATCTTATCTGGAGTTAAGAACACTTCTATCGGTTTATTAACTGCGTTTCCGCAACAAACTATGTAATAAAGGTTAAATAATAATGAAACGCTGTTTTATTCGAAATATACTTAAGATTTATTTACAAAACTGTCGCCTGCATTAATTCGTTTTTCCCTTTTTTTCTTCTAATTTATCAGTTTTCTTTATGCTTCGCCTGTTTTTCCCTCTTGGTCCTTTAATCCCGTTTGGCCTTTGACTTTCCGCTTTCGCTGTTTATGAATTATTTCCCCCACGCGTACTACATTCATCCTTGTCTACGTGTATTTCAGTTTACCAAATCTCATTTTATTCCTTTTGTCTGGAGATTGCTTATTTTTCACTTACATATAGAGTTATTCTATTGTTTTTTTGTTTTTTTTTTTAGTACACGTCGAATATTATTATTAAATATAATTAGCTGGCGCACTGGCGCCAATAGAAACGATGATCTTCGGAGAATATGAGAGTTGTGGGATTTTTCTTCGGTTACGTGCGCGATTAAAACGATATTAATGCTTTTCATTTTGTAAATTCTCGCCGATCCTCAGTCCGCCGAGGATCCGGAATTAATCTCGCCGTTCGATCGAAGTTGGAAAAAGTAATTTCGTATGTAAATTATTTGCGTGGGCAGTGCAGGTGTTCGCGTTTTGTCAGTTTAATTAATTAACTTTGTACTTATATTGTGTGTCTAATATAATTTCGGCACAATCTGCTTAAACTATTCTGTCGACGACAGCAATAATTCAACATGTTTCAGTGTCACGGACTGATATTCATATATTATTCACGATTACAATAAAAAAATATTCATTCGAATCACGAGTCATCTATGATACTGTGCGTTTATAAGTAAATATGAAGTATACTTTATAAAGTCAGTGTTTTATTAAATAACCTTTATTACATATTTATTATGTAGCGGATAAAGTGCATGGCTGTGATGATAACATGGATGACGTCGTGTATAAACTCGATCTGTAAATCGCTATCGAGTTTCTGAATTCTGTTCGTTCTGCCGAACCCACGCTGTTCCGTCTAATTGAGCCCGGAATGACCACGAATCGCCGATAAGTACCATGCTACAAAATAGCGTATCATTTGCCGGAGATTAAGTTCGTCATCGATGTAATCGGTTTTTCGATAGAACACGACGAATTACGAGAGAACGTACGTAATTAAGGAGCAGAGTCAATTTTGTGCGTTTAACCACTGCAGCAGCCTTAAAAAATGCGTTTTTTGAGCTCTTTTTTCTTTTTTCTTTTTTTTTTTTTTTGATGGAACAAAAAAGAAATAGAAAATTAATATTCACAGTAGTGATTCAGCATACATTTAAGTATTTAGCAAAAAAGGGTATTACAAAATAGCTACATTTCCAAGCCATTCTTGTAAGGCACGTTGATTTTATCGCGCCCTGCGACACGCACTGTAGTAAGCGCAAATTTTAATCTGGGAAAAATAAAAAAATCCTACTAAATCTACATGCTAATAGCTAGAGAAATACGTAGGGATTTGAAAAATATTGATTTTTGTATGATTGAAAAGTATTTGTTTAAAAAGTTCAATTTCCGGCCAAAAAAGGGGGAATTTATTTGTTAATCTAATGTTTAAATTAACTTTTCAAAAAACTTGTATGTATTTTTCTTCGAAATGTTATTTTAAAGGTATAGTTAAAATTTCAAAGGAAAAGTAATTACTCGAGAGTAGTTATGCTGCTTGTACCGTTTTGAAAAATTCAGTTTTGAAAAAAACGCGTTTAATGTTTTAAAATGTGTTATAGACTCGTAAAAATGAAAAATCCGATTGTTTAAACATTTTTACGAACATTAACCTGCTATCCTCCCGGCCATAAAGCTGTCCTTCTAGATCTAAATATTTTTCCTCATTCTATCTCCTCGAAGATATTTTGGTAAAGCATGCCTCTTTTGCCGCATCTGTCATAGACACAATTCGGCGTGCCTGATCCGCTTACTTCAAGGCAAAAATTTTAATACTGCATGATTCGTAGAATATTCATCAGACCTTCATTAAAATTGCACACAGCACAATATCAGCCGCTTTATATTCAAGACTTTTTTGCCGATTGAATAAGATTTCGGAGCTAAATTCCAAATTGTAGCGTTAAAATTTTCATTACTATTTTGTGTGTAACCAAACAACGGGTTAGCAAATCATCTCGGCTCAGGTCCTCATAAATCGGTTTGATCGCTTCAAAAATTTCCTGAAGAGGCGGCTCCGAAAGGTATCCAACGAACCCGCTGCTTGCACCTTCTTCCAGTCACATCAAGATCTGAGCACTTCTCATGTTGCAGATTTTCGTCGGTTGATATTTTATGAAATAAGGTCGTCCAAATTTTGTTCTTCACATTTTCCGAGGAATTCGAATTTCGACGTATCATCGAGCCATAATAAATTGCTAAGTGATCAATTAATTTGCCAAGTAATCTACCTTTTCCTCCGAGACCTTTCATTGTTTTTTTTTTCAGTTTTCTCAATCGAGTACGCATTCTCTTTTGCACATGATCAATACACACTCATATTTGTTTATTTTAAAATTTTTATAAGGCCTTTTATCCATTATGCCTTTAAAAGTTTTGCTGTCACCGGCATCGATGTACTTTGCGTATTTGAGGCTGTGAAAATTTTCGGAACGTTCAAACGTCTCGACAACAGCATCTACCTCCATCTTACCGGATGAGCCTTCGTGGTTCGCTAGACACTCATCGACGCGTGCTTCAAGCCAGGATTCATACTGCGATATTTCTAATTTATTTTTCCACTGCTCGCAAACTTTATAGTACTTTGATTTTACTTCAACATCAACGATTTTACCGGTAAACCATCCAATCAGTGACGCGATTCCGAAAAGCGATTGACGCGTCCAAAAATAATCGCGACAGATCTTAACAGATAATTCAAATTGATTTGTTTTCGTCTCTACATTGTTTTCGTTCCGTTCTATTTTTTCTTCACATACCACGCCTAGATTTTAATAGTCCTAACATACCGCGATACTTCGACGCGTTTACCAAATGAAAAAAATTCCCTAAAATCCGATAAATAATCGCGCATATTCTTGCAAGAAAGAGCATGTTTATCTAATCATTTTTATTACATCTTTAATTTACATATATCTATCGACCGAGAATACCACTGCGCTCTCTGAAACACTTTACCGTGTTCCAGACTTCACTGTGTGTCAACATTCTCTAATACTCGTTTTGGTTTTGTTCGTTGACTTATACCGCAGCTTCCCTCGTGGCTTCTTTTGAACTGCTTGTAACTGAACATAAATACCTTCTATCAACATCTGTTGATGCATCAGAGAAGTTATAAATCAGAAAGCAAGACTTTAGGGGCTACCTTTTGAACAAATATATTTACATAAGGTGATAGTCGCAGCGGGTAGGCATTTTGGAGCAGCCTGCCGCGTTCGAGAAAGAGCGCGAAATTTTAAGGAAATTTTTTTTCCACCTAAAAGATATATTGTCTCGTATTCGGGAAGGTTCAAAGTATATTTTAAGCCGATAAGGGGGAAAAAATTGATTTTTCAAATAATTTTCAGTGATGTTACTCCTTAAAGTCTGTTTATTTCTTTTGCCTCTTACCCGGCTCTTTGAACGTACTTATTATCAATTTATGAGAACCACTTTTTTCTATAGATTACGTTTGTTTACAGTAATTCTGTTACAAATATGTCGTGTTTCGATCGTGTCAGCGTTTTTCGGTAAATACTGTTTGCACGGTGAATCTTGTGGTCCCGTAGCCCAACAATTGGAAGAAAGAAAACCAAAATAGTTCAAATCGTAAATTCCTCCTCCGAGGTCTTCAATCGAGTGTTTTATTTATTTTTTTCTATTACTTTCGGTACCGACTTGCCATTGGTTAGTCGATGGTGGCGCTGAATCTAAATTAACAGCGAAAGAAAACAAAATCCTATATTCAGGAATCACTCAAGGGATCAGAAGAAATTTCGTATCATCAAAAAAAAGTGGTTGCAGATTTACTGACTCCCAGGGGGAAGAAAGGTAGCAATAAACACATACATTTAATATCTGTTAAACAGTAATTTCCTTGCCTAAATAGTCCGTGAACTTTTTTTTTTCAATTTTTTTTTTTTACTTTTTGTAAATAATTTAACCGTTTTAAAATTGTCGCACATTTCTATAATTCTGTAATTAAGGTGTGTAATTGGTGTAACGAATCAATTAAAAATTTTCGCGCATATCCTTAACTCTATAATTAAGATGTGATTGGTTGTAATGAATTAAAATAGCATAAAAAACATGCTTGGACTGAATCGGTATTAAACAGTATAGAATCAGAATTGACCTATGAAAAGTTTAAATTATTTCATCGCATTGGTCCGTCAATTTAAATCAGTATCTGCTCTCTCTCTCTCTCTCTCTCTCTCTCTATATATATATATATATATATATATATATATGTATATGTATATGTATATGTATATGTATATATGTTATATTTATATTGTTCAGCGGATTCAATGAATTATGTCCGTGTGTCGGCAGTCTTTGAAACACATTTTATTCTAAACTAATATTGTGCGGGATAGTGGTTTTGCTAGATCTAATCCACCGAAGTTCAGATTTAGCCGGATCTAACATGTTATTATGTGTTCCTAACCAAAGTTTACGTGTAGCATCCCGAACGCATTGAACAATAAAACGCCCTTGAACATGGCGCTTATTTTCTTTTACGAAACTGCTAATTAACTCGGCAACGGCTAGAAAACGTTCCGCGTATTTGGGCTGTTTTTAGGCATTCTATTATGCACGTTCCATTTATTTTAGCATGACGGGAAATATTGCGTGTAAACGCTGTCTCATAATAATTTCGTCTAGGATTTTCCGTAGAAGGTGCTCCGCTTAAATTTCTTTATGTAAAATAATTTTTGGAATAAGCGAGCATATAATTTCTCTATAAGTAAGTGTAAATTCGAAAATAAAAAAAACAACGAAACACGATGAAATAAATATTGTATCTTTGAGAAACATCGAATATTACGTTTGTTGACTTTTGCACTTTTGTTATGCCCTATGTATTAGCAGTCAAGCCCATAGTCGGAGAGGGAGATATGGGTGTTCAAACAGCAAACTTTGCCAAAATATTTAACAGAATAAACAAAAAAAAGAAGAAAAAAAGATTTATATTGTATAGAATTAATAACAAAATATTACAATAAATTTGTTGGTCTACTTTCGTATGTTCTTTTTATTTTTTTTTCAACCTAACGTAAAATGGCTACTTGCAAATTATTATAAATGGACTAGGCAAATAGGATAATATATAAGAAAAAAAAACTCATGTTGATCCGTGAGGCATGCTTGCAAGTTTACGTTCGTTTACAATATATATATTGTAATGTGTCCATTACATTAGTCATATATATTTGTATAAAAATAATAATAAACAAAAAATAAATAAAAATAAAAATAATTTGGAATGTGTGGTGCGGGTGCGAGTGTGCGCGTGCATGGAACCGTTGTCGATGGGACCAGCCAATCAGCATCCTGCTGGAAACAAAAAGGATCTACCTGATTCGGCAAAATCCAGCGGTCACGGTCGAGTAGGCGTTCGATAATTTAAAAAAAAAAGGCGAGATGAAGATTTTAGCGAAAAAGGCAGTGGCAGCCTTATAGAGTCAGTCTCAGTTTTTACCTTCGAGCAAGCGGTCTCAGTTTTACCTTCGAGGTCAGCCTCAGTTTGATCGTCGGCCAAGTCAGTGAGTCAAGTCCCGTTTTACCGGTAAAGGAGGCTCCGGTTTTTAATTTTGTAGAAATACTTCCGTTTTGATTTCTCGTGGAAAAGTCGCCGTCTTGTTACTACGTTCGACATTCGTTAAATTTATTGTAAATATCGAAGTGACGCGAGTAGTGATTCTTGCTGTTCGGCAAAGTTTGGATTCGGATATGCAACTGGCCCTCAACGAAAGTGTTCGATAAATCTTCCTCGACCGATTCCGATTTCTGCAACGCAACCGACCGCCGAATCGCCATCAATAGATCCAGGATCACCGACAACAGTGATACGTATCATTCATATTCACTTTACATATATATTGTTGTGTATTTATAATTGCGCTATTTTCGGACTAAATATTGTTTTTTCAGCGGTCGACCGGTCCCGAAAGATAGGTGTGAGTTTTGCTTAATATATTTTTCAGTAATTTCAATTAAATAGTTTTCCGTTCGTAATCATATAAAGAAAAAGTAAAACATTCTCTGATAAGCTTAAATAAAATCTAAACAAATCAAATCCACGAGCGTAAAACCTCGTGGTTGACATCCCTGACTACCAAGTTAACGTCTAGAACCGTTACAATATATATATATATATATATATATTAAACAAACATGACTACAGTGATATTAACCCAAATAATAAGCAAGAAATCAAAATTGACTTTGTCGCAATATGCAATAGAGATAGCTTGACTGGACAGCAAAAATTAAGAACATGAGTTTAAGACTGGATGAACATTAATGTAACGTACATCGTCACTGATGCACGATAAAATCGATTACTCTAGCAATAGTATGTAGATAAAATAACTTCTAAAAAAACACCAACAGAACTTAAATAGAAAAAATGCTGCTTGTAATAAATCAGGAAAATTATTATGAATCCTTTGTATAAAAACAAACTTTTTACTTCACAGAAAGAAATAAATAAAGAACGAAAAGGGAGAGAGAGCAGTACCGTTGTTAGTGATAAATTCGAATAAGACTGTAATATTAGCATCCTTTATAACTACGCGAGGAAATTAATCAGCGTGGTAGCCTAGTAGTTAGAGTGCTTGGCTACCAAATCAGAGGTCACGGATTCTAGACTTATCTCGTCCCGGATCCAAGTCGCTCCCAAGTTTACCCAGCCTAAAATAATTAGGTACCAGAGAAATCTGGGAAAGTATAGGCGGATCCCAAGTAGAAAGGAACTGACCTCATTATTCTCATCAGATCCATTAGGCTTAGTACAATGTGAACCTTAACTTTACAATCCTGACGCCCTGTCAAGGGTATGGGACTCGTATTTGGTGCAATTAACCGATGAATGGTCAACAGCTTCGACAAAATTAAAAAACTGACGAGTATCACAATACAAAATACCATGGCCAGTAAAATTTAAACCTACCAAGGCATGCCCCATAGGTAAAAGACAAATGATAGTTATGTACAAGTCCCATAATAAAATACCCATAGAAGTTACCACGTAACAAATCTAAACTTAGACGGTAAAATAATAACGTTTGTACAAATGACACGGTCGTTTTAATAGCTGACCCATATAAAGTTATTATCTTTTTTAATCCTATGCTGTAAGTTCGAAAATGGAATAAAAGAAAATAGTAAACCGTACAGGGCGGGCTACTTTGCTAAACAGGATTCACTCTTTCAGTCGAGTTGATGCCACGGGGGCTACTCGCTAAGCAATCAAATAATCGCGTTAGCATTTTGACAACAAGAACAATAAAAAACAGCGAATGAAATCATAGCAAACGTGAAAAATGATAAGACGGTTCCTTTTCGTATCATTAACAGCGACGGTAGTATTACATTCTCATTTACAAACGCGGTAATTTTTATATGTAAACGCACTCAAAAATTATGATGGCAATTAAATTACAAGTAATAATCAATCTACAGATATAGAAGTGAAAGATGATAGCATAAACCAATCACGTAAACTAGTTCCTTTAATTAGACTCGCTCAGTCAAATAATACATGGCGAATTATTCCAATACGAAAAAGACGATCTATTCAAACTCCTGATAATGAAAAAAAGAATACAAGACCTAGGCCTGTAATAAATCATTCGGATACAGACCCCAACCAAGCAACTATTGTACATAATAATCGTTCAACTTTTAAAAACAAACTTCACGAGCGAAACAAAAAACCCTTTAAAACCACCTTACAAAGAAACGGAAGTATTTAAATACTCTGTTCTAACAAAAGTCGAATTCATAGCCAGACTTTAAATGATAAGAAACATTAAAATGAAAGATAATTAAGCATTTAACAGGAAAATAGACCACTTATCATATACATATATATATATATATATATATATATATATATATATATTAAAGGGAAGAAGATCCAGCTTATGTGGTAATGATTGAAAATATTCATTATACACAATGCCCATTGAAGAAATCAAAGAGGTTTTTTAAGTAGTTGAATGTCTCTATAAAAGAATAAAAGAATAGTGGAATAATACAATGTCAAAAATGTCAATTTTCATTTGCTTGTGTTAAATGTGGAGAAAAGCTGTAAAAAACTAACTGGGTGAAGTGTATATAGTACGAGGCTAATCATCCGGTAAATTACCAAAAGAATACACAACCCATACGTAAAGATTTTCTAAGAATAAGAAATTCGACAATAATTCATATTTAAAAATAAAAATGTCCAAAATTTTAACTCAACCTAGGACTCTCTACTACTTATTAATCAACCGAAACTAACGCAGTCTGATAACGTAAATAAATTTAACTACGCTACTGTAACGCAAAACCGATCATAAACAGAAAGCATATCCGAGATATTACATTATGTCCGTAGATATACCTAATAATAATAATAATAATAATAATAATAATAATAATAATAATTTCGATTCAATTCAATTTATTTAACTCAAGAGTTAATTAAAGTTTTTATAAAATATAAATTTACACCACCGATGGGCATAATTGCGCGAGTTGTGGGGATTACTATTATATCTTAAAATTTACAATCTAAGGGGCATATCGCTAGTGTAAAACTTTCAAAAAATCGATTTCTTGTTTCTTGTATTTTTCGATAGCTTATAATTTTAAAAATAACTTACTAAAATTTTAAGTATATATCTCAGATAGTTTTTTTGCGTTACGACCTTTTAAAGAGTAACTTAGATACCCAGGTATATGTATACGAGAGCCGCTCGAAAAGTAAGGTTTCCTATTTTTTATTTTTGAAACTAATAAAGCTAGGAAAAAACGAACACCGGCATTGAATTCGGCATACTTTTATTTATTTTTTCACATATTCATCGTTTAAGTTTAGACATTTATCGAATCGAGAAATTAACTTCGTAGAAACTTGCCGCCAAATTTTGTAACCAGGTAAGAACGAAATTTTTCAACTCCTCGTTGGTCTCGAAATTTTTTGCATGGTACCTCCTCGTGACACACTCAGAAACTGGTCAAGGAGATCGAAAATGCTTTGGTGGTGATCGGATCGCAGAGTTTCTTCGATTCTGGGATTACGGACGGTCTGCTGCTCGTCCTTTCTACCTCCGCGGAATTCACGGCACCATTTACGAACATGTTGAACACTCATCACAGGGGACCATAAACGTCCACTATTTATTGATCATTGAATTTCACAATTGGTGCAATTTTTTTTTGTGGTCTAAAACTCGAAAATAATTGAACGCACCTCCTAGTCGTAGTCGGCGGAAACTTTCAGAATTTCACTCATGATTAATTCACGTAACTCAAAAACGAAAAAACATACTGTATTGCGATTTAGACTGGTTTAAACTTGAATGTTGTAGCTACAAAATGAGATTATGCCTACTACTCCCGAACCGGTTTTACAGAGGTGAGAAGATTACTTTTTGAACATCCCTCGTATAAATAAGTTTGTTAACGTAATAAGACGTAACATATTATGTTAGCGGTAGCGCATTTGTTATTCGTGCTTCTGATGTTTATGATTATCATGTTTTAATCGTTGTTGAATCATAGATTACTGACGATCGGTTTTTATCGTTTTTCGTTGACTGATCGTTCGATTTATGTAGATGTATTTGTTGCTGCGCTGGTTGTTATTTTAAATATCCTATGTCGTTTCGTATTCGTATAGAGCTGTTTTCGTCTTACACACATCGTAATCAACAATTTCTGCAAATAACTTGGGTTTTTTTTTTTTTTTATTGTTTTCCTTTTTTAGCTGCAAATTCGCGCTATTTATTTAGCTTAGACGTTGCATTTACATAGTACTCTTATAACTGTTCGAAAGAGCACATCGTTGATAATTTTGTTTAAAATGAGTGGAAAGAATCGGTATTCTAAACAAAAAGGTTCACGCGAGAATCCCACACACTACTGAAATTAACCGAGAATTTAATTAATAAACTTCAAAAATATTACGGCCTAGCGATCATAGGACATCAAGATAACGCGGCTGAAATGTATAAAGCAATCTGGGCTACATTTTATCATTTGAGTTCGACTGATAATAGTCCAAACCATGTGTACTCTGTCCAAAGGCCGCTGAGAGCTGGTGCGCTTATTGCCGGGCAAAGGCTGAAGGTTGTTCAAGCACGATTATCAACCATTTGATTTAAAAGTTCAAGAAACTCTGAAACCAATATACGAGGACTTGACCAGACGTGAGTTGTTCGAAAGATGTAAGGGAAACAATAGGCAAAATAATAACAAAAGTTATAATGATTTGCTGTTTTGCTCCAAAACATCTCTATAATGGCCTTAAAGCCATCGAATTGTCTAACTACCTTGCTGTTGCCATTTTTAATGATGGTTTTTCATCAGTTTGGAAAATATTAAGTGTAATAGGAGCAATAATTGGCCCTGCTGCACGAGACTATGTCGCTGAAAGAGACCAAACGAGGCTACGAATAGATCTAATCATCATCACTTGGCTGCCCCGAAAGACGGTCGTTCAGCTCGCAAGAGAGCTTCAACAGCTCAGCAGGCACAGCTCGAAGAAGAGGAAGGTGCATTATTATATGACCCTAAAATAGCAGATTAGCTCTAGGTATATTTGTAACAATGAAGTTACTACTTCTATCTTTAAATACTTTCTTCTCAAAACTACATTTTACAAATTTGTTGCTGCAGTTTTAACTCGATAAGAAATCATCCGATCCACGTGATTCTTATTTTATCTTATTTAGTACTTGTTTCTCTATACAATGAACCTCGAGTTTTTTTGGTTGCATAAAAATTGTAATTTTGGCATGCCAAAAATCATCAAATTTTTGAGCAAAATTTAGAACTTTTTTTCAAAACTCCGTCATTTTTTTAAATTAATTTTTTTTTTCTACCTTGGGTCATTGTATAGGTAAGATCTTTAAGTTTAATGTGTTTTTTTTTTCTTTTTTCGATTTCAGGCACTGCGAACGGCGCAATCACTGCAGCAGGGGAGCAACTTTTTTTTTTTTTTTCGAAGCTGAGGGAATAACCACTAACTACCGAAAAATTGAAGATTTTTATTCTAAAAGAATTGTGTAATGTTAACTTTAAATATGTATAAATATAGCCTGAAGAAACAATCGATGCAGTAGTTTTCTTTAGAAGAATGCCCGAAAATTACCTTTTTTTTTAGCCGGTCACACTAGTGGTGCCCCTTAAAATTTATATGCAGTGGCCACTATATAGTCGCATAAATTTACTTAACATAACTGAAATTTAGAATAAAATACAACTTAATACATGACCACTGCTTACAGAGCGGCTATGTAGTTTCATCTTTACAAATAACACAAATCAATAAAAGGAAAGGAATGAAAAAATAAATAAATAGATAAATAAAAGAAACGAAAAATATCTTCTTGGTCACTCTGTACCAGTAGACTTACATAAAGAAACATTTGCAAGTGATATATAAATTAATATTGGGTGTCAAATCCGCTGGCGCGCCCAGAGTAGGGTTAAAAAATAAATAAATTACCGTAATGTTTACAACTCTATGTAATAATATAAAATCTTAAAATCTTAAAATTTATCACACAAACGTAATTAATCACAAATTTACTTACAGATGCACTTATAACCAAACACACAACCATTCATTCACAGACTTCTACCCACTTTAAATAAATGTAACAACATCTTAAGTAATAATCAATTTGTTAAATCAACTTAATGTATTACGGCTAACCGCGTTGTTATATTCGGCCCAACTGAATCTCAAATATAAATAAACTAAAAATACGATAAATAATTATAACCGCACCTAATGATACTAATAATGATATGGATATTTTAATATTTTACAACAGACCTGTTTTAATTAACATACGCACGTGAAACAAGCGAACTTACAGATATATACATAAATCAATTTACTATCAACCGGATTGTAGCTGTGGAAATGAAAACATAATTTAGGTGACAACATTGGCTTATGTTTACAGTGAAACTTATATCATATACACAATACTAATCACACATTCACCCGTGAACCTCAATAGTCTAGTGAGTACTTCAACAACAACTGAAGAGAAATAATCGTAATACTTGAAGAAAAGGACAAGTATAATAAATAAAAAGATAAATGATGCTATTAGTGATTATAGTAATTAATACTGATGATACAGTAAACGCTAACAAGTTAATAATAAAGTTACAGTAAATACACCATAATCTATTTTAATCTAGATTAATCAGAGCCCAGAACCTAGTCGGAAGCCAAAATTAATATGCTTAGTAATAAAAGAAAGAAAAGCAAAACTATTAATTACAATAGCTGAGGCAATCAGAATAATTGACATGCCAACAAAGTAAATAAATTAATTATAAATTTATAATAACCGCAATATAACCTATTTTAGTCAGTGCCCGAAAATAATGCAAAAGCCAAAGCTAAAAATCAAAAGTCAGTTCTCTCTCCCTCTTTCGCTTTCTTCAGTCGTATTGTCCGTTTTGCGGACGTCATGACCAACCATCATAGACCAGTGGATCGGATCGAACGACCACCTGTCGCCATTTTTCTCCGTTGTTGCTAGTTTTTATTAGTTCTGACAGAGGCAAATTTTGTGACGGCTTTAACATGACATCTATGGGCCTCATCAGTGGCCGTCCTTGGCTCCTTTTTCCACTGATTTTTCCTCGTATGATAGTTCGATCTAAACCGTTCCGTCTCATGACATGTCCAAAGAACTTTAAACTCTGCCATATTCTCGTGGGCAATAATCGTTGCATCGGTTCTATACGCAGTTGTTTTAAAATTGATAGATTGATCTTCTGTCCAGGATATTCTTAGCATGTCCATATAGCAGGTTATCTCAAAGGCTTCGATTTCCCGGCGTGATGCTGCCGTTATTCTTCAAGATTCTGAACCGTACCGCAGCATTTGCATCACAACCTTTTTTTCACTTGGCATGTTATTTGATGGTCTTTCCATATTTTCGTAAGTTTGCCTAAAGCATTTTTTGCCACGCCTATTCTTCGTTTTATTTCTGCCTTACAGTTTCCATCATTGGTTATATAAACGCCAAGATGTATAGCTCCAGATTTCGTGTCAATGTCGGCTAATGAGATAAACTTTCCTAGTAATCTGTGCGCTTTATCAACCACCATTATTGTACATTTTGATCGGTTTAGTGTAAGATTAGCTTTCCGGCTAAAATATTCAATCCGACCCAATACATTTGCCAGTTCTTTTCATTTGCAGCTATTATAACTGTATCATGGCCGTAGCGTAAGTTATTATGTCATTTACATACTAATAACTTTCAATATCCTCTAAATAAGGTAAAGTTTTAATGACGATTATTGTTTTAACTAATTGTTATAGATAAGCTTTATTACAATTAAAATCTGAGAATCGCTAAAGCTGAAGATATTATTATTTTGATTCAGTTACCGTAGCTAATTTACAGACAGAAGTATTGACCGTATTTAAAAAGAAGTCTAACAAATAAATATTTAGCCTATGACTAAAGGAAAGATGGAATACAGGATATGTAATGTTTCGTAACGTTGGTGTGCCATCGGAAGTTATAATTTGCTTAAATTATTGTTTACTGAAATTCCGCTAATAATATACCGGAAATAAGTACATTTAAATTCGGTTTTGATGATTTAAATAACCATGTACACAAATTACGAAATTATTAAATTTATATTCTATAATTAATTATTAATACGATAATAACAATAATATTAACAGTTAATTAACTAAATTTTTATACAAATTTTAAAACATGTTTAATCAATTAATACAGCAAAACAGCATGATAATTAAAATGTTCCGTAAAGTAAATAATTTAATTTCTAAATTACCCATTTCTAAGAACAGTTACTTGGAATATTAATGGACTGGCATAGAAAGTAATTTATTCCTTACAAAAACAAAACTGACATATTATTATTATTATTATTACTACTATTGCCAGAAACTCGTTTTACAACAAAAAATGGTACTAAAATACCAACTGCATTCTTTATAGCATTCCAAACCCAAATAAATGAAGGAGCGTGATTAAAGCAACAATGAAACATTACAAAATGTGCAAGACTCAAGGAAATTTACAGCTAGTACATATAATGATAGAAACTTCAGTTGGTACTACCTTCGTACTGGTCAACAGATAAATAGAAACGCCTGCATTTACTTGATTTTTTTATCAGTAATGGAGTTAACATTAACCACAGCTCAGTTGAGCATCATGGATAGTACCTTAGGTTATCCACCAAAAATATTGAGTATCAGTGCTGCTGTAAAACTGAGTTCTACAAGACTTCCACCGACTGACCAGAATGCACTTCTTTTTTCTTTTTTTTTCTTGGGGAGGGGGGCTCACCAGATAACCTCTGAAAGGATAAATTTATTTATTTTACAATTGTGTATAAAGAATTAGGGAATAAGTAGTGTGTAAGAACAAATTTAACCAGTAGCGTGAAATAAAAAAAAATAAAAAGTGTAATAAATAGCTTAAAATAAATAATGTGTGTGAAAACTCCCTGCAAAGTGTACTAAAAGTATAAACAATAACAGGGTTGAAAAACATAGTCCCTAATACTGTAAGTAGGTAAGGTTGTATACGTATAATAAGTTGAAATAATAGGGTTATAGTTGGGGGGGTGGGGGAGAAAATTATTACTTCATAAAAAGAGGGAAAACTAAAAAAAAATGAATAAATAAAAATAGAAATGTGTTAATGAAACGTACAGATACGCATGTATAGCTAAGTATTTTAATAAATACGACAAATGTTAATAATAACAATACAAAATAAATTGTGAGTGTACAGTGTTAGTCAATGATATGTGGGTCCTTATAGTTAATGATATCAAGTTGTGGGCGAAGCCCTCCGGCAGCACAGAATTAATTAAGTTTTCCATAATTAATTTGGATTCACGGTTGACTTCAATAATATGCCAAATAAATAATTAATTATTAGCTAATTGAAAATTTCAACTTCATTGCCTGCTTCAGAAAATAAAAGAAAGCTCTCAATATCGTCATCAGGTATTAGTGTAAGCTCGGAAGAAGAGGAAATGCGATACAAGCTACGTAAAGTACTGAAAGCCGGATAGTCGTATACATAAGGTGTGCTTAATATTATCGGCAGTAGTATTACAAAGCGTACACTCTGGACCACTAGTAAAATGAAATCTATACAGATATTCACCAAACTTTATCCAGAGAGCACCTGCGCACTATAAAAATTAATATTGGCATCTTTGAATTTAGCTCTAATTGTTAAACTAGGAAAAAATTGATAAGTTTTACGACCAGCCGTGTCACAACTGTCCCATCTAGATTGCCATTTAGAGATTATGGCATCCCCTTAATAATAGATTTGAAGTTTCTTATCGGTAGGACATCCCCAAATTTATTACACAGATCAGGACTTAAATATACTGCATTCGTGAGAAGTCTGGTAGTCTTAGTAATTCTAGAAATGATGCTAGATTTAGTTATAAATAAATCGAGGGGGGGAATATTACAAATAACATTTGCGGCTGATGTTGGAGTTGTTCTATATAGAGAGTCAATATTTAGGAGAAATTTTCGTTGAAATTTATTGACTGATTTCAAAATAGATGGAGAGACGTAGACACGCGAGCAATACGCGTAAAGGGATTGAATAAGTCCTTTATATATTATGATTCTTTCTCTACATCTCAGGCCATTAACTTTTGGCTGAAGCCGTTTAAATTTAGCATAGAGTGAATCACATCTCCTATGCAAATAAAGTATATGAGGGGAAAAGGTTAGCCTATCATCTATAAGTACACCAAGATATTTCGGAACACGTGTGTGTGCAACAGGTTGATTAGACACAAGTTTAAGATTTTTTATAATATTAACAATTTTCCGATCTCCAAACATAATATATTGGGAACCGAAAATGCAAGGCCTAAAGAAGTTATGGTATTTTCTAGTTGTTTGCGAATTAATTCGATTTCCGAGAAATCAGTATACTTCTGGACGCTGAACTGAATACATAGGTTATCAGCATAGGAAATTATGTTGCATGAATTATTAAATAGCGCACAGAATTTCTCCATATCGTGGTGTACCTTGGAATATAAAATGTTCCAAAGAGTAGGTCTCAAGACAGAACCTTGGAGAACGCCACATCTAGGTTGTATATGGTCGGTTACATCATTAATTGATAAGGTGGCCTGCCTATCATTAAAGTAATCAATGATTATAATGCACTTTAGAAAGCAACCAAAAATGGCGCCACTTTTTAAATCCCGCTGAAAACAAGAAAATATCGAAGATGCTGTTGAACATTTTACAAAATGTACACTGGAATCAACATATTCAGCAACTCGAAAAAAAGTTCAGATAAATAAATACATCCGATTTCAAATAAATGGCTGTTTACTGACAAATATATATATATATATATATATACCATCACCATCATCATTATCTATCTCCTTCGTATCCGAGTATAAATATCACTCTATCTTGAAATAGGTGATAAAGTTACACTGCGAGCAGTATATTAGTGCTCTGTCGCTGTGTTCTGTATTTCTCCTCTTCTGTTGTGATATTTTTATATATATGTATATATCAATGGCGTAGCGTGAATTTCGGAACTAAGGATATTTTTTTTACATAAAAATAAACATGTGTAAAATTCGATTAAGTACAGAACAGAAATAAAAAATTAACAACGAACGCACGACAATAATTCAATCTTCACCTGTGAGGCTAAGGCGATTCTCCATACTCTAGAACTAATCCTACTGCGCCAAGACGCAACAAACTGTACCATATTTACTGACTCGTTGTCCTGCTTAAGAGCCATCCAAAATCAGTTTACCGAAAACCCTATCATATAACGCATCCACCTAAAATTGGACCAGCTCCAATCACAGCATATACAGGTCAGCCTTGTGTGGACACCGGCGTATACAGGAATCCAAGGAAATGAATTGGCGGACCAAACTGCAAGAACCGCGACGACACAAGATTGCCCGCCTGAAGTACTTATGACACCTCATGAAGCTAAAATGGTGATACGCAACACAGTCAAAAACTACTGGAACACCCTTTGGCTCCAAACGCCGAGCAAACTCCACGAGTTTAGAAAAGATACCTACGAAAACATGCCAACTCTCAGTAGACACGAGCAGTGTGTCCTAACTCGTATCCGCATTGGACACACAAACTTGACTCATTCGTTCCTCATATCTAAAAAACCGCCCAACCTGTGTCAACGCTGCAACATGCCTATATCGGTGAGGCATCTTTTGATCGAGTGTAATCACTACCAGCAGGCCAGACAACAAGCGGGTATTACCAACGGCCTTCCAGAGATGTTTTCGGACGCCGAGAAGTGTAAAAAAATCGTAGCCTTCTTCAAAGACATCTCAGTATTCCAACTGATCTATCTTCCTCAGCCTTCAGCTAATTTTTTGATTATTTTTTGTTTCGCGCATTTTCAAATATTCAATATAAAATTTTATAATTATCTGTAAAACCGTAGTCGCTAATGACCTTGTAGTCCAAAAGCGACTTGTAAATACAATAAATAAATAAATTAATAAATAGAAACATTTAATTTTTTTAAGATTAATTCCATTTTCCAGTTCTTGTTTACGAAAGTGTCTATTAAATTATCATGAAAAGATGGTAATTTCCTAATGTTTAATAATAATTCTTTTTCAATCCGAAAAAAAAAGCTAATAATCACTCCCGCCGACCTTGTGTATTTCTTAAATACGTTTTTATTCGTTTCACTGCTGAGAACGATCTTTCTACAAACGAAGTGGTTGCTGGGTTATTCAATGAGAAAGCTTGTACACGTCTGAAAAAACATCTGTTAGATCTGAGCAGTGTGTCGTTATGTATGTTAGAATCTTGAAAGTACACTTTTCAAACTTTCCAAATCGAAAATATTTCCATAATTCTGTTTTAAATTTAAAAAGTCTTCTTCCAGAAAATTTTATTGAAAATTTAAAAAACTGTTTGCATTTAAGAAATTTAAAAATTTTAATTTTATTACGTCATTAAACCTATGTATTATGAACCATATTTGTTTGCGTAACATCGATAATTTTTAAAAATATCCGTTTTCATGATAGCTTTCTGTCTTCCCGAACAATTGAATCAAGTCAAAGCAATTTGCATTCCATACATTTTTTTTCTTACTTAAATAAAGGGCAAGCCCAACAGAACAATTTTGTATCTTCTCGCAATAACCATGGCACTGTTGCACTTTCTTTCAGCGATACGCAACAACTCGTTCAGAGACAACTCTAGGCAGTAGTAACGTGAAATAGTAAGCGTGTAGCTATTTCTGTCACTCGCTCTTGCCGATGTTCATTTTAATCTAGCGCTCCTTTTTTTCTGGTAATTTTTAATTTTGGCACTTAAATTCA
This sequence comes from Icerya purchasi, assembly GCA_039619475.1. Taxonomy (NCBI): domain Eukaryota; kingdom Metazoa; phylum Arthropoda; class Insecta; order Hemiptera; family Monophlebidae; genus Icerya; species Icerya purchasi. The sequence goes on from CM077115.1 coordinate 353,339,504, forward strand.
GCAAGAGACTATCATTCTTTCTGAAAATATTAAAAAACAGTTTTATACTAATGTGTTAGAGGAAGCGGCGCTTCCATCGCTTCCATTGCCGCTCCGCCTCTGATATGTATATATATATATATATATATATATATATATATCAGTGATGGGCATAATCGACTAATTTGTATAATCGACTAATTAGCATTAGCAGTTTTTAATAAATCTGCTAATTAGCAGGTTTTCGAATGATTAGCAGGTTTTCGAATGATCAGTAGATTTTCAAATAATAAAGAAGTAGCATGTTTTTCTAGTGTTGCCAATTTAAATATTACTTTTCCAAATTTACTGGAAAATTATTAAGAAAAGATCTATTTAATGAACAGTTTAATTAATTTATATTTTGATATATAATGAAATGTTATCCAAAAATATTTTCCAGTGAAAATCTTTAATAACTGAACTTTATCAGAAATTACATTTATTTCTGATAAAGTTCAGTTATTAAAAGTTCGTTCAAATCGAAACACCAGAAATAGAAATAATTATGAATTTCCATTAAGTTTGGTGTTAGTAATAAAATGTATAGTATGTTGAAAACATTCGATTCTTGTTATAGTTATTAAATTAAAATAACTAATTAAATGCTTAACGCTACTTTTAAATAATGATCATTTGAAATATTGCTATTTTTGTTATATTTTTCACAAGTTTGAACCATGAAAATGGATTATTTTATGAACTTCTAAGGTAACTTGGGATTGATCATATTTAACTAATTTATAAGGAAAGAATTATGTCTCCGCACTAAATTTCTACACATCTTTTTTCACACATTTACATGAAAGTTCTGTTGGATATCGTTAAATTAACCTTGTTGCGGAAGCATAGAACAAATTAGTCTATTTATTCAGCGAATTAGAAGCACATAGACAAGTTTACTAATTCTCTTAATTGAAAAATAATTATAAATTAAAAACTTGTAAATAGCTAGAACTATTAAACATTACACATCATAAAATATATAATTTTAAATGAATCAATAATAATCAAATTAATCAAGAACTAGTTTCCTTCCGATATTGTCAATTATTTTTATTCTTGACTTATTACGTAGGTATTTAAAATGAAATTTTGGTATCTACTTTACTTGATTATGCAAAATTTTTTAAAATATAATATAAGAACAAATAAACTATGAGAACCTTAATTAAAACTAACGGTACTTTGTTTTACAATAAGATATAAAAAGTATAATAATGAAATTTTGTATTGAAATATCACTATTGTGAATCTTTCAAATTATGAAACAATAAATTTATAAATGTATAATATGTATTTTAGATTGTTAATTAATCTATAATCTTATAAAAAAATAAAGTATTTAAAAATAATGTAACCATTCTTACTATATCATCAATGATAATTTATAATTATAGTTCATAAGTAATATAAGCGTAGATAACATAAAATAAGAAGAATACCCCTTTTTCTAAACTAAATCGTCTCCATACTCAAACGGAAAGATATGAGTATAAAATGTGAAATATGAAGTGTAAATATAAAATACAGAGTTCATACTATAACATTTACAATAAATTATCAACAGTTATTTCTAACAGCTTAAATTGTATTAAAAAATATTTAATAAATACTATAAATTACTATTTAAAAATAAAATTAAGTCTAACTAAATATAAATTCCCAAACCGATTACTCTTATATGAAAAACTTATTTAATTGCCTTTAAATTGTAATATAAATCGTGAGTATAATAACAGCATAAACAATACAGGAGGATAAAACATTATTTTTATGTTGAAATGTATATCAAAACTTTACACAAAACATTTAAATTTAAATAAACTTTAAAGTATTCAGTAATTAAAGTTTATAAAAAAAATAAAAATCTACAATAGTAAACAAAAACAAACTTTGATTGTAATAAAATCGGAAACATTAATTATGGAAAAACGACTTACAAAAAGCAGCTAATAAATAGTTATCAGTCAGTTTTAGAATCGACTAATGTTAGTCGTTTTTAAAAGCAGCTTCTAAAAGCGACTACTGAAATTAGCAGTATCTAAAAGCGACTATCGAAATTAGCAGTTTCTAAAAGCGACTATTAAAATTAGCAGTTTCTAAGAGCGACTTGTGAAATTAGCAGTTTTTCGATTATTCAAATAATCGAATTATTCGTTTTGGAAAAAAAATCGAATTAGCAGTTAGTCGTTAGTCGATTATGCCCATCATTAATATATATATATAAACTCGGCCACATTTGCCTCGAAAGGGGCTCTGCCTCTTGACCCTTCTAGCTTACATTTCTGTCTCTTTCTCTTCTATACTTTGTATAAAATGATCCGCAAAACTTGAAGTAGAAAATTTGATGTTAACGGATCTAAAAACAACGTTATCACATATTCCCTTTAAATTAAATATATAAAATTGGATTTTTTTTCTAATAGGAGCTGGCCTAAGAATTATATTGCAATTAATATACGCGGGCGTTAAGGGAATGCAGTCGGTTTGCTCTTAAATCAAATCTATATTTCTGATTCCTCGGTACCACCAATGCAACGGATGATACACTTTTGTACCTCCTCCTCATCCTGACTACTATATGTGGTAGAAATTTTATAGCTACGCGCTATAAGCAAATAGTGAGCTATGTTGACTCCGGCGGTAATTAAAAAGTTCTTATCTGTCAGCTGCGAAAATTTTTATCATATTTTAAACGACGGCAGTGATAATATTTCGGCTTATTTACGCGCTTATTAAAAACAGCGTATTTTGCAATAATCCAAAAATGTTAAAAATTCCATTGGGAATTCTTTAATGTCAGAATTCTGTTCTAGTTTTCTTTTTTTCTTTTTTTTTTTTTTTTTTTTTTGTGAAAGCAACATCCTGTACCGTGTTTAACTGCTGTGGCTATTACAGTACGAAGATGCGCAGTTTGTTTTTATAGATATCTGCTTATTCCGCTAGATCTGATAAACTGTGTTACAGATAAAATTGCATCGGGGGAATTCTCAAGAATGTTGGTGACTGTTTTGTTATTAATTGAAGGGTGCCGGTGAGGTGATAATGCTGGACAGTCGCACAGTATATGAGGAGTTGAGGGAGCAACATCTTGGCCATAGAAAGGACAATTCATAGGAGAGGGCGTTCTTTGCAAAATAAAATTATGCGACATGGCCGTATGGCCTGTGCGCAAGCGGCTAAGTGCACAGAAATCTCTGCGGGAAATGCTTTGATTTCAGTCAATACACAAAAAAGTAACATCGTCATATAACTACAAGCATCTTCAACGAAACGAATACTAAATATTTTGGATTTTTATTGAACAACGCCGCAGACTGTTAATAAGATTCGATAAATTTCGTCAATGAAGAGTTATCTGCGATGAAACAAACGGTAATACATTAAACTGAATACACAAATTAATAGAGCTACCCCAGTTTCTGCGGCCACAGGCAACAAAAAAAAAGGATCGTTGAGAATTGACTGCTTTTAGATCTATTCACTGACATTTTGATAATGAGACGGTAATTCGTCGAAACTAGTCGATATTTTTTAATATGTTTAGTATTCTTCGTGTTTTTTATATAATTTTATAATACATTTTATTATTAGTGTTCGGTATATTATTGTGAATTAATAACTTTACGAAATATATATAAATATATATATTTCATAAAACTGCAAGAAAAAAAATCTTACAGGCCGTTCTATAGTAGCTACAGTTTTTTTTTTCAAGGGAGGGAGGGGGTATTTTTTCTGTGAGATCATAAAAAAAATTATAAAACTCAAAATTTAAAAATTAAAGAATCCAAATTTTAAAAAATATATGAAGATCAAGTTTTAAGAAAAGAATTTTTAAAAAATTCCACAGTCGGTTGTATTACTCTTCTTTTTAACTTGCACATTAAGGTCCGGAGAATGCAGGGAAAATTTAAAATTCGAAATATTTTGATATTTAAAGACCAACATTTGGGAAAATACACGTTTAAAGCGGTAAGACTGGAAATTAAAAAAAAAAGTCCACAGCTCTTTCCATAGTAGCCAGAAGGTTACTCTTTTTTTTAAATGATGTATCCCAATCGCTAGAATATAGGAAAAATACGAGACCGCCAAAATTTTAAAATTAAAGGGCCCAAATTTTGAAAAATAATGTAAGTGTACAAATTCTAGAATGATTGAAGTAATGGTCAACAGTGACTTAATATATTATTGTTTAGGTAATAATCAAAAAAAATAAATTTTATCATCGCGTTTAAAAAAAATAAATATTGTTAATGCCATATTTTAAAAAGAATTAAATTTAACATATTCCTCTCACATGTATTATCCTGCTTGAGGCTTCAATTTTTCAGATGTTTTAATCTAAATTTTCATTTTTTTAATTGACCTATTACTGTACTTTTTTTTTTTTTTAAAAAAATAATAATTATTATATGTCAAGGCTGCAGTTTTTATGGAAATTTACAAAGTTAAATAAAAGTCCGAAGGAACGGGACGCGAAGCGGCTAGCGAGACCAGTCCCCTAGAATATATATATATATATATATGGTGATAACGATATTACATCTAACATTATAATATTGATTCCATTTAGTAATAAAATCTGTGCAACGCTGAAATTTTAAGAAAACCTACTTTTTTTGTATTTTATAAAATAAAAAAACGTAAATTTTTGTTGAAATCAAATAGTTCAATTTAATTATTCCCCTAAATTAAAACATTATTAATGTAATTTTTATTATTTTTTAACATAAATTTTATATTAAAAATGCTTTAAAAATTAATTTCATACTAATCTCATACTAATTAAAAAAGCTAATTTCCTAGTTTTAATATAGCAGTAAAATGTTTTCCGTAACCAGATGTTGGCTGTACGTAGACTACATTAATAATAATTTTTTAAAATTACGTCCGAACGGTGTAAAATTTAAATTCGCGCGTCATGCTACACGTGGCGGCGGCATTCTTTCGAAACAAAATGAGGCGTTTCCGCATTACGGTAGTGTGATCAGTTGGCGAATAGAGCGATCAAGTGAACACAAGCAGCCAGCGCTCTGGGAAATAGTGAGAAAGCGGAAATGATGGACTTTGTGGAGCAACGGTGCAGCATTAAATTTTGCTTTAACATCGGCAAATCTTTTCCCGAAACATCATGGACATTGCTTCGGCAAGCCCATAAGGAGGACCGTATGAGCCGTACACAGTGTTACGAGTGGTTTACGCGTTTCAAATCGGGCAGATCATCGACCGACAAAAATGCAAGATCAGGACGACCCACGACATCAACAAATGATGAAAACACTGATGCCGTTCGATCTGTGATTCGTGAGGTTGCAGAAGAAGTCGTGATCAGCATTGGGTCGTGTCACGAAATTTTGATAGAAAAACTTGGCATGAATCGCGTCTCAGCAAAAATCATGCAACGCGCCAATTGTCTCTGTTTGTTGGCCAATTTTTAGCCAATAATAGAACTGCCGCACTTCCCCATCCTCCCTACTCACCAGACATGGCTCCAGCAGACTTTTTCCTATTTCCAAAACAAAAATCCACCTCGAAAGGAAGTCGTTTTCGAAGTATAGAAGAAATTCAAGAGAAATCGCAGGCATAGCTACGAGACATCACACCAAATGAGTTCCAAAGTGTCTTCGGATCGGTGCATAGTAAGCAAAAAATTGTAAGTATTACAAAAACAATTTTATAATGCGACTGCGCGACAAAAAAACAAAAAAAAATCTTTATTTCGTGTCACATTTGGGACAAATTTTTGTGACAGAAAAAGTAGCGTTGGTCGGGCTAAGAAAGGCGTTGTTGTTAATAGTCGATTTCAATTAACCCCGTGATATTGTTCGCAAAATAAGTTTTTTTTTTCATTGTAATCAAGAAAAAATTCAAAACCAATCAATTAATTTACGGTTCGCATAGAAATGTCTGTCATTACTTCCATAACGCAAACAACATATATAACGTTTTAGGACAAAAAAAGTGTAATGGGGGTCGAGCTACGAATAACGTTGCCATTAATATATACATATCGCTCATTAAATACAATAAAGTCGTAACTCAAAAATTTACAGAAACGGCAAATTAACATTTACTATAATTTGAACGGTGTATCCTTTCCGAAAGCAATGCTTGTCGAATTTCTTGCTTACGAATGTGCCGTTCTAACCTCTAATTGTACTCATAAAATGCATTCCAACTATACGTGTAACTCAAATTCGCTATTTTTGAGTGATGACGTCATTGTATTTAATGAGCGATACGTTGTCGTCAATTTTTTTTTTCTTTCTTATTTCCGACTTCGCTATCTCTTTCCGCTTCCCTGTGTCTGTTCATTTATTATTTTTTTCAATACCTTTTCTTATTTTCCTCCGTATTTTATTTTTAATTTTGCATAACGAAATCCGTTTAAGTTTAATAATTATTTCTATCTTTTGCCGGTAATATTTATATATTTATTTTATTTGATAATTGTATGCTAGCGCCTATAGTTAAAAGGTCGCCATATTGTAAGGATAGCATCGGTATTATTGAAGGACAGCATGGCTGTTGCGGTCTGCATCAGTTAGTTTTAGAAACGTGTGTACGTATCGGATTGGCGTGGGCCATTGTGTGTTTTGTTTGCCGAAGAAACGTGTCTCTTTTAAAAGTGTACGAAAATATAAAGTGCTTTTATCGTTTTATATATATTTTGTTGTTCATAAAGGTCGCATTCCGTTAATTCGTGTGTAAAATTAATAAAGAGAATTCGGTAGATTTGTTTTTTTTTCTTCGATCATCTGTTGTTTTTTTTTTGTGTGTGTGTGTGTAAACTATAAATACGTTAGCTTAAAATTTTGGCCGACAACAACATCAGGGCCGTGCCCAAAATGGGGCGGGGGAGATTTTCTTCACATATTTATTTTATAAATAACAATACATTTTTCACTAATATTCATACTATTAATAATTTCAATAATTTTGTAATAAAAATTTTTGCATAAAATATTAATAAAGTACCTACAAATATGGAGCATATTTTTTCTTTTTTCTTTTAAAGGTAAAAACACTCTAAAAAATCTACAATATTTATTTTAAATTTTTGATTTTTTTCAGATTTTTGTGTATTCATAATAATTATTTCAGTTCTCAATGGGGGGGGGGGGTAACCCCCCTCCGTAGACACGGCTTTGAACAACATATATATATTTCAATGTTAATAATTCACAATAATATGCCGAACACAAATAATAAAATGTACTATTAAAATTATATAAAAATACAAAACATATTGAAAACATTAAAAAACATCGATTGAATTTGACGAATTAGCATTATCAAGATGTTAGTGAATTATTTATTATTGTTCAGCAATTTTCCGTTTTGATAGCGTCCATGCATCTCGTACAAAAAGAAAAAACGAATGCACACATTAGTCTTGTATAACAGGAGTGATGTACTTCCTCGAACTAGACTAAACATGTTAACCCAACTTTATTCTAGGTTTTATAATTTTGGTATTGTTAATGGAACGGAATGTTTATAGCATTATTACTAAAAACTGAACGTCCGCTGAAGAAACAAAAAAAAAAAAAAAAAAAAAAAAGAACGAAAGGAATAAAATAAATGTCGAAGAAGAAAAAAAGAAAAATACATAATGAAAAGTTTTCAATCTGCTTCTATACAAGGGCGTCGCCAGCCGATGAGCCAGGGAGGGGGCAATATGATAGAAAGCGGATATGAGTTATAGGAAAAATTAAATTTAGAAGTTGTAAAGGCTTAATATTTTATTAAACAAGAATAAAATCTTAATTAAAACACAAGTTTTCCAAATTTTCCATGATTACTCATCAATGCCAATTGATTAAAAAGTTTCAAGGCTCCAGGGGGGGCAGCTGCCCCTCCCTGCCCCCGCTGGCGACGCCCATGCTTCTATAATAGAAATATATTAAACAAATAAAGTGAAAAACTGTATCTTCGGTACTTGAACTTTTTACATTCATAATTTACAATAACATTTCAACATACACACTTGAAAACAACTTGACTACATTAAAAACTCGTTCATTGTGCGCAAGATATAAAATCGTTTTAATATTCGATTCTGCACGTACATTGAAAAATGTTGCGCCTCCAAATTTCATTACTTGCTCTAGAATATATCACGGATTCGGAGTTTTTTGTACACTTTTAACGATTAAATATGAAAAAGGGAATGACTCATCTTTTAATATCCGTTGGACCGTAATTTCCGTGAATGTTAAAAACAAGTAAATTGAATAACGGAACAAAAAATATGTTGCTAGATGTTATATTGTTTGAACTCTTGGTTTCAAAAAAAATTCACTGTTCTTTTTCTTTTTTTTTCATTAATTTGAAAATACTTAAACCGCCCGTATAAAAAAGATTATCATTTCAAAAATATAAGCGCATATTCTGTAAAGCTGATTTTTATGTAAATTTTAACTATCGAGAAAGGAAACATATATGTATATTTATACGTAATAGGAAAATATGCGTGAATTACATACCTGGATGGAGGTCGTCGGTAGTTGAATTAAATTTGTCACTTTAGTGTTTTCGATAGCGATTCACAGGAGGTGTACCGGCATTAAATAAAAAATTAAATAAAAGTTGCTCGAACAACGCTCACACGGTTAGGGTTAAATTATTATGAAATTAAACAAAGCTTATCGCTCGTCGTAAATAATTAAACACACTCTGATACAACGCTCGCTCTACTTGATATACAACGCCATCTTCTAATAAAGCACGCTAGTGTATTTATCAGTTTAACACTCTTCTCTATTTTTTTTTTCCTCGTTTTCCGTAAAAACACAACCGCTTCGTGTTACTTTCAGCTTTTCAGCTCTTACCGATAAATATTTACTTAAATAAGAATTTACTTCGTCGTTGTTTGCTGAAAAGAGATGAGAACGATTTCATTTCCGTATTCAGTCACCCAGCAACGACAAGTGTAAAAAGCCGTATGAATAATTATATCATGATTGATGGTGTAAGTAAAAAAAATGTATGCATAGTTTCGAGGTCTAGCATATTTCACTGAGCACGTTTGAAAATGACTCGTTATCGCTGAACTCTATCAAACAACTGATTTTTCACCATTTGTGATGGGATGCGACCGTTCCAATTTTGTTTTTTTTTGGTTTTTATTTTTATTTTTTTTTCTGTTTTTGGTTTTCTTCTTCCCCGTTATCGTCTGATGTCCATGAATAGTTTGACTGTCGCTTATTTAGGTTGATATTTGGTTCACGGATTCCTGAAATTTAAAAGTCGATTTAATATCATCATTCTAGGTGAAATTAAATTTAAAAAATATCATAAAGATCGGCAAAAGAGAAAAATTCTACTTACATCGTATGTAAAATGGTTATTGTAACAACATCATTTAGCATACAATGCGATTTGTACCACGTGAAATTAAAAATGATTCCCTCATAGAAAGTCAATACACATATATGCCAGGTAGTAGTAACAAAGTATACTAATTATAGCGACTGTTTTTTTACTAGAACATCTATTTAATCCATATTCGTGGGTATAATATTTCAAAAACAAAAAAAGAATAAAACTTTTATCCCATTGCCAATGGTACAAAATTGCTGGTTACCCGATAAAGTCTACCCTAAGTCGTGTGGCTCGATGCCGAACGTCCTGACTACCTATCTGTACCTTTTTTTAAGTTACCTAGTATTCATGGCAATTGTCATATGCAAAGAAGGTGGTACACACAAGACTTTGAACTGATTGTAAATGTTTGATTTATTCAACTGTCTGCAGCTGCTCATTCCAATCTATGGTTTGACTTTTATGTCTCTCCTCTTTCTCCAACCCGGATTCCTTTTTCTTGTCTATTCAGCCTTCCCTTCCTCGTTTCCTCTAGTTTCTTGACTTTCCTTCCCCATGCGTCGCTCCAACATCTCTGCGATTTGCCGCCTGCACTTTGGACACAGTCTTCCTCGCTTTTCCGTTACTCTCTTATGTTGTCTTCTTTTTGTCCATTGCACCCCTCCAATATTCAATTTGTGTGTGATCCCGATCACATAATGTTCGGCTGTTCGTCCTCTTGTAACCGATCAAGCTGCTTTCTATTCCTTCCTTTTACAAATTGCTATTCCCACTCCATACAGTGCTTCGTTCATTCTCTCCCTTCCTTCTCCTTCCGTTGTCCAGGCTCTTGATTCCTTTTTGTCGTCTATCTCTAATCGTGTAAAGATCTGAGTCTCTTGCGTCCTTTTTCCTTTATTATTGGGTCAATTTCGTTGTAGACGAATCCAAAAAAAAAAAAAGAAGTCTGCGGACAACAGTGTGTCTGTACGTATACCAACTAGCGTGCATAGGTATGTATGTTTTCGGCATTGCCTTTCGCATGACTTTATTAGCAATTATTTCATGTAATATTTGTAATGAAATTTCAGCCATCGCCCAGGTTCTGAAGTCATGACTTCCTCCGTAGCGGAATTCTAACAATTACGCTATCGCAGTTATTTTCTTTCGTCAAAAGACACATTTCGATATGCTGGTGTCGTAGTTAGAAGACTAATGTAACCACTTTTTCTTTGATCTATTTTTTCATGAAATAAAGTTTTCCCCGGAGCGGACACAGTTTGAACGTTTTGTTATTAGCAATTTATATTGCTCGTTTTTCGCATTGATTTCGTAATATACTTTTTATAAAAATCTGGTTAATTTTTCGACGCTGTGAAATTCTACACAATTCTGATGAATTTCAGTGTATATTAGTTACTAGTAAATACGAATAATCTGAACTAAAATTTTAGAGAAACGGATACAATCGGGTCGCATGCCTGAAAAGACGACCTTTTTTGTAAAAATCGAATCTAGAAAGGCAGCTTAAAATTCGGTCTTATGACATCATTAATTCAAGATTAAAATAATAGATGAATGGAAAAAAATGATTCATGACAGCCGGCGATTGATCGTTTTTAACAGGTTATTCGTGTGCTTTTTTTTTGTTTAGGGAACGTCAAACAAGAGCATTGGCTCATCATCCAAGAATTAGGAAGAAACAAAAGGATTAAACTCTTTAATAAATATGGAAGTGGAGGAAATGAACTCTGCTAAAGCTGGAACAACATCTGGTGAAGGAAAGGAAAATATGCAGGAAATAGGTAGCTTAAGATGCGAGAACTTAGTATAGAGAAGAGAGCGCTTCTGCACAAGAAGAGACCGTTCAAAGAGAATACGATCCGCATCACAAAAGCAGTCATGATTCGAGAGGTAAATAATGCAATGTTGAGAATAAACAATAGAAAAACGAAAAAAAAAAAAACGAAGAAAAACAACTATGGTTGAAACGAAGACGTGTGTTATGGAGGAAATTATGGAGCGATTGAGACCAGGACAGTTAGCAAACCAAGACCGTGATAGGAGAAGAGGTTGTATTAGTTTGTATGAAGGAACGAGGATTAGAAAAGGAAGGTAGTGTAGGTATCCGACTATGATTTGAAATGTGCTTGCTTAGATAGAAAACGGATATTGTTAGTAGGGAATTTATTGATAAATTTGCCGTTAGAGGAAGCAGAGCGAGCAAACGAGTAAACCCTAGCTTGTTGCCAGCGATGCCTCTATGACTAGGAATCCAGAGAAGACCGATTTGAATGGAACGAACTAGGAAAATATTGGAAATTAAGGAACGAATATAAAGAGGATAATGTAATTGTATAAAATGGAAAAGGTAAGGATATGGCTTGCAAGAGTAGAGTCGGAGCAGATAAGATGCTTGGAGAAAAGTGCAATGGGAAGAATAGCACGGAGTACTGCATACGATTCTACAATAAAAACGGAATAGAAGGAGGTTCGTGAAGATCATAATATAGAAGGGAAGATAGAAAAAAATAGACCGCGGCGGCCCTAAAATCATCCGTAAAAACCAATGGAAGAAGAAGGAAATAAGGAACTCAAAGCCTCGCTGAATTCACTTAAGGCGATTAGAGGTGAGAATTTAGCGTGAAATCCGAATATCATTATCATCGACGATTTTTTTGTGGAAAAATTTTTCAATATTTTTAGCGTTAAAGATTTTCTTCGCTTTTTATACAGAGTTTTGGTAAATACGATTTTAAAACTCGACGTATCTTTTTAGAAGATGACGACACTTTCATCCGCTATGAAAAACAAAATATAGAAGAAAACAGCAAAAATGTCTATAAAAACGTTTTCTTTCACATTTTACTCAGGCATACCACCCCACCGGTACTAAATTAGATACTAATTGCCGTGTTGAAGAACGCAAAAAAGTTTTTTTTTTTTTTTTTTTTTTTTTTTTTTTTTTTGTATTATTGGGCTCGTCAACACCTTTACCTAGGAACAATTAGAAAGGGAAATAAATCAGCCATATTTTAATGCGGTCAGATACTGCTAGTAGGAAGGAACAAACAATGGGAACGATATGTGCAGAAGGAAAAGACAGGATATAGGAGGCACAATACGGAGTAGGAATACTAATTCACAGCAAATTTGAATGGAAAGCAGAACGTTCGATAGGAAGAGATCGACACTTTTTTTTTTCTTGTTTTGATTTTTCCTTGGGCTTTTCCGAACTATGGTTTGACTCTTACGTCTCCTTATTCTCCAACCCGCATTTCTTTTTCTTGTCTATTCAGCCTTCCCTTTCTCGCTTCCCCTGGTTTCTTGACTTTTCTACCATGCGTCGCTCCAACATCTCTGCGATCCGAGTCGAATATTGGTTAACATACCAAAGGAAATTAGAAACGAATGCAATTTGAACATATGGAAAGACAAAATAAAAATTTGGTTGATAGCTTGGTGCAAAGAATGAGAGCAGACGAAGGAAAGGAACAGTGATAAGGCGGGGAACGGATGGGGAAAGTGAATAATTATAAATGATGTAAAAAAAAGGGGGGGGCGGGGGCTTCTTGGTTATTAGGTACTAATGTATGGTGGCTCCTTCTTTTAGACGCACTCCTTTTGGTTTACGTATAAATTGTAATGTGACCATTACATGATTCGACAAAAAATTAACAAAATAAAACCAAAATCACTAAACAAATAAATGAAATATTAAAAATTTAATTTAATAGACTATCGGGCAAATGGTGTGAGCGTAAGTGTGAGTATATGTGTAATCCCGTTGTCGGCTAGGGAGAAAGGAATTCTGCATGGCCACCCACGGAGGACTATTAGGAAAAAATGAATAGTACGAATCATAAAAAATAAGGCCCGAAAACATCGCAGGTTCTAAAGATTGCGGGAAGGCACGACCGTTTTGAATACGTCAAAGGATCTCCGCGACCATTGGCTTTCGTTTGTCGCGATTCCGACGAGTGCGGCGATCAGGTTGTAAAAAACATGCCGACGAAAAATAACGGCTGGAATGAGCCAGAGTCGAGGGCGAGAAAAACCAGCTAAAGTAACAGTTCGTGAGAGTCTAATTTTTTTGTCACGGTCGAAGTCGGTAGGATATAGTTTTCGGTCTTGGTCATCGGACCAGTAAAAAAGTGAAAAATTCGCTCAAGTTAGCCACTGGCTGTAATTCGACTGTTAAAAGCGCGAAAGATCGTAATTCCGATTGTTATAATTAAAAAAGGTGTACGGAGTATAATTCGTTAATTGTTTTTAAAATACCGCGGACCGAATTTCCCTCTGCAGACCAACCGATTTAAGGGACCAACGAGACACCGCCATTCAGGATCTTGCACCACCCGGCCGACAACAGAGATACGTATTGAATTATTTTATATTTATTAATCGTCGCCATATTATGTTCGTACCTTGTTTAATTAACGTGTGTTTTTAGCGGTCGACCGTCCCAGTAAAATCATTGTCAGTAAATTTAAAATATAAATCTTAATTCGCGACCCATTTCTCGGCTAATCTAATAATTAATAATAATAATAACTATAATAATAATTAATAATTCCGCGGACTAAATCCGTGGTGGCATCCCTGGACGCGAGTCAGACGCTTTGCAGCGTAGTACCGTTTCAAAATGTTGTTTTAGAATGTGTGATGGGTATAAAAATGTATTTGTTTAAAATTTAGACGTAGTTTAGTGAAAATATAAGTTAAGTGTAATTAGGTAATATATATATATATATATGTATATAAGATGAATATGATGTATTAGTTTTAAGATGTTTATCTATGATTAAACGATATAATTATGTTGGGAACCCTCAGACGGGCAATTGCCTTGTGAGATCCGCAAATTATTTTAAAAAAACAAAGAAGAAAAAGTTACATTCGATAACAAGTTATTTTTTTGGACTCCGATAACATGTTTGCTTCCAGGATAAAACTATATAATAATTTATGTATCACCGTTAAATTTTGAGGGGCAAGGAGAGCCATTATCTGCATCAGCAATCTTATCCATATCAGAAACATGTTGACCAAAGGCAGATGACGCCAGCTTTCGTCGGTACAGTGAAACGGAATTTTATTGGATCCAAATATTACAGCCTCCAAAAAGGATGATAAAGCTACAAGGTATAGTATCGCTGTGATTTAAAAGTGTATACGTTTGGAATACTAGGCTGTATAGATTTATAGTGAGATGCCGAGACCGGGTTAGTCAGGTATATTTATTTCTTGTGAGCATACTTAATAAAGTTTAATTACATTAAAACATAAGTAAATTCATAATAATATTTATAAGTTGTATAATAACCAAAACTGTAAAAATTATAAAAAAGGAGTTGCGTTGTATAAAAGTATTATTTTACCTAACATACTTTATAATAGTATATCATCATATATGTAGAAATGTTAAAAACTAAAAAATTTCAAAATATGTTAAAAAGCTTTCAAAGGCTTAGGAGATATAAAAATGATTAAATCATATGCTTGGTCGCAATTAAAAATAATATTAATATAGAGCATCCGTTCAATAACGTAATATATAAGACACCATTTTTTAAATATGAGAATAGACTAATTAAATTTAAATAAATGAATAAATTTATGGATAAATTTTATATAAATAAATTTCAAGAAATATGGAATAATTATAATGGAATAACGTATCAATTTTTCCCAAGTATAATGGATAGATTTAAAAATAATCAGTATGCGCCAAATTTGTTTAATGTTCAATTTATAACAGGGCACGGTCTATTTAAGGTATATTTATATAAATTTAAGATATCTGATTCTGACAACTGTGTAATATGTAATTTTAGAGATGATGTTTTTCAAATCCTACAAGGATGCAATTATAATAATAATAACGGACTTTGTAATTATGATAATGAATTTAATAAATTTACAATAGAAAAAATAAAATTCCGGAAAAATAATGTACATTTATATTAAGTAAATAGTAAAAATATATGTAGATGTTGTAAAAAAAAAAAAAACGGCTGTAAAATGGTAACTAATATAATACCAAATACTTAATTGGATGGGTTATATTAATTCCGTTATTATAATGAATCAATATTTTTATTAAATAAATGTACCCTACCCGAAGTTTCGGGGAATAGGGAAAAAATAAAAAATAAAATAAAAAAAATAAAGTATAAAAGATCATATAGAATCCTCTGACATACTGTTAGTTAAAATATAAAAATACATTATTTATGCATTAACCTGATTATACTTAATAAATCCTCGGATGGGATATGCCGTAGAATCCTACAATTACCAGTCGCGTTTCTAGCCCAATTGTCGGCTACCTCATTCCCATATATACCCACATGAGCCGGAATCCACGCAAATTGCATTGATGGGCCAGAAGCTTTCAAAGAAAAGACAGGTGATTCAATCTAAGCGAATATATAATTTGTAATTTATGATTGAATGACATTTTTGATAGAGACATCAAACAGCTTTTCGAGTCCGACAAAGTCGAGATATTTTTTGAAAGCTTTGAATTTGAGAGATTTTCTAAAAAAGGTTGTGTCTAACAGGAATTCGTTGGCGGCGGAGATATCGGTAAAAAGTGACCGAAGCCTACTCCTGCCGGCTCGCACAATTTCACTGACTGCAGTGGTCCTGAGGAATAAAAATTTAACAGCTGCAAAGGGATGCAGACTACCGATGTTATTCTCGGAGAGAGCTTCTAGCATAACTTGAATAGAACCCATGAAGCTGCTAGGGAAAAAATCGACATTACGCGAAATTAGTATGTTATTGTTAGCAAAGTTACTCTCATTGTTGCTGTTACTACTATTGTTGTTTATATTATTAATGTTATTATTTTCAACTTTCACGTCGTTAAAATTATTCTTTATCGTCATATTTTATTTTAAACTTTTCAATGGCGTTGCTTACAGCGACGGAGTTCGTCGAACTAACCAAGTCAGTTTGCGTGAGATGAAACTTTTTAACGAGCAGATCTGATTTTGTAGAAACTGAGCTGTAGGACTTTCGTTTATTGGAAGTATCAACCTCCATCACATTGAGGGAAAATGCCGGCTTGGAGGCTTCAGGTTAACTCACACACACTCGTGACGTAACAGTAACGTACACGGGACATGACCGAGACGTACGTCGGCCAACGTGAACCATAAGTGATTTGAATTCACACCGGAACGTGTTCTACTCGTGCAGTGATCGTGTTACATAGAATGGCAAATTTTTCAGATGACGAACTTATTACGATTGCTTTAATTTTGGATGAAGAAGAAGAAGAGCAAGTTAAACGTAAAAGAAGAAAATGGGTTCATGAAGTATGGAAAAAGAGGGGGGTTGAAGGGGAATTCGTAACTCCGTATAAAGAGTTGGCAGAAGATGGATCAAAATTTCACGAATATTTTCGAATGACGTAAAATTCATTCAATTTATTGTTGAGTAAATTAGCAAGATTACTTTAAAAAAGAAGATACACACTGGAGAAGAGCCATCTCTCCTAGAGAAAGACTTCTTGCGGTAAGAGTTCTCAATAATTATGATGTAGATACTCAACATAAGTTAATTTAGATCCCCTCAATGTTTGAACCTATTTTTACTAGATTTTATAATTCTATATTTTTTTTAAAAATCTGCTGATAATGTAAGAGACACAATTATTCCGCTGCTTTTCCGTTGAATATTGTATTTACCGAAAATTTTTATTTAATATAACGGGCGCCAATGGGGCACATCACGGCCTACCACGACCGGAATAACTCTACCGTGCAGAGCAATTAGGCTTTTTAGAATTACAAAAAAAAATATATAAGAAAATTCGCGCCAGGAGTTTTTAAACCAAAAAAAAAGAAAAAATATGAAAATTAATTTCATATCATTTGAACAATCTTCTCATACATTCTCACATTTATACGACCGAATTTTTTAGAACATTCTAAACTATTTAGGGCGGTGTTTGTCCTGCCTATCCGTTATGCCAGCCACGATAGGGTCGACGAGAAAATAAAATTTATTGTAAATAATAAATGATGAAATAGTTTAAAATACAGGCGAGAGAATTATGTTGAAAATATATATAAATTTATATTTGTTCTTTTGTAATAATTTGTGAGTATGGTAGTGTAAAGGAGTAAAAAAAAACGAATTTAGATCTGTATAGTATATGCATAATCATGTTTTGTTAATCAGTGTACGTTTTTTTATGCAGCTGCTTCATTTTAAATCGTTGTCGTGTATAATTCAGAGATATAGATATATAAGAAAGTTTTGTTCAATAGATATTTTTTTGTGAGTGAATAAAAATAATTTCCGGAAGACCGAGGGATTCTCGACAAGAATAGAAATAAAAAAAAAAAGTAAATTATTTTCTAACACAAGCGGCTCTCTCTCTCTGCGAGCTGATAACATTATACCGTTTTTCCGTTTTTTTTACAATTTCTCACGCCTCGATATAGCTTGCCCTGCGCC
The DNA here is from genome assembly GCA_039619475.1 of Icerya purchasi. Lineage (NCBI taxonomy): Eukaryota > Metazoa > Arthropoda > Insecta > Hemiptera > Monophlebidae > Icerya > Icerya purchasi. The sequence goes on from CM077115.1 coordinate 353,357,309, forward strand.
ACCCGCGCACACAACACCAAATCGGCATATTTTCACACATCATTCAACACACTACGAACCCGATCGCCACCTTGACGCCGAACAAATTTTTATACTCTGTGTCCATATACCGTGCATCAAATTGATCATAAAGCACAGTATAATTACGCACAAACTCGATCAATTTATTAAGAACCAACTGGTTCCGCAACAGAAAACACAAGAAATGTCGTCGTCGTCACGTCGTGAAAACGTAAAAATATCGCCGCGAATCACTGTGACATCACGTCACGTTTCACGACAAGAGTACTTGTCGGAGCCGTCCCTGTCTAGCACCGAACGTGTGTGAATAGCGCTATTTAACTTTGCAACGAGAAATGTAGTTTTCCGCCGGCGAGAATCTCGTTACGGACACGTTACTGTCACGTCACGAATGTATGTGAATCAATCTTTAGACGAACTCATCGGCTAATGTTACGATAGACTGTAAATAGGCCCACAAAAAATTATGAAACAGAAAAAGAAACAAAAACCAAACCAAAAGAAAAAAAAAAATGATACTGAAAACAAAATTACGAAATGATCCGCTACTAATATTTAATTTAAGCAAATAAAGGGAACGATCTTACCGACATCAGATCCTTATCAGTGCGTTGGAAACGGAAACAATTAGCCGCACAGAGAATTGTGATATATACGAATAGAATTATCTAAAAACTGTTATAGGACGAAACAAGGAACGCGTATGGGAAAGTGTTTATTCAACTGATAACACATGCAATTCAGCAAAAAATTACTGGAGATAAAAAAATAATGACCAGGCCAGGTTTAAAAAAAAAAAAAAGGTTTGGAAAGCAAGGAAAGGAAATTTCGTCCTACAATATGGCCGCAACCACAGAGCAGTGCCCACAGTGCCTGATGAAATTAACCATAAAAAAAAAAAAATAAATAAATAAATAAAAAAATTAAAATAAGTTAATATTTTGCAATGTAGCCGCAACTTCAGAGCAGTGCCCACAATGCCTGATGAAACTCAACAAACAAAAATAAAAATTTTCCAAAAAAAGTCACATCTCACAATATGATCACAATTGCATGCAATGCTCACAATGCCCGATGGGAAAAAGGAAGTAGCCACACTGAACAAAGACTATAAGGTAAGAAAAAATGAGATTGTAATAAATATATGAATAAAGAATAAAATCAAATAAAACTAACCACCTTCATTAACAAAATATTAAACTGCAATGAAAGAAGGAAAAAGAAAAAAAAAAGGGGGGGGGGAATTAAATAAGACATAAAATAATAATCTTGTTTCCTTCAATAAGCTTTATTTTTTTTAAATTTTAATTGGGTAGACCTAATGTGATTACTGTTGCACCCAAAGATGCAATGGCGTGACATACTTAAGAATAAGACGACTGCGAATAGACAGTGGAATATCAAAACAGCGAGGAAGCGAAGGGATATCAGATTGAACTATATCGTAATACAGGGTATTTCAGAATGTTTTGACGATTTCAAAATTGAATACTCTATTAGTAGTCCAATTTATTAATTTTCACCCAATGTAACTCAGTAGTATCACGGCGTACTGGTTGGTGCAACATCGTGCGTTTGCTGTCGAGTGATATTTTCACGTGTTGTGCGTGTGCAACGTGAATCTGTAAACATTTTAACGTACAGCCGCGATATCCAATTCTTGCACAGGGAATTGAATTGGGTAAAAAACATCCGTGAAACTGCTATTGCATCAAATCGAAGGTTAACCGGCGCCCCAATGACCGAGCGAACATCGAACGTGTGTATTACAGTTTGTAGATAAGCCCTCGTCGTTTGTTAAAAAAATGTGCCCAAGCGCTGAAAATTTCACTCGCTTCTAGTCGTCACATATTACGGTATGATTTGAATTATCATCCTTACGAATTATCTGTGACACAAAAGTTAGACCCTGAAGATTATTCCAAAAGAAGAAGATTCACCAAAGAGGAGGAGATGCTCGATAAAATCTGCTAATAATGGCAACTTAGAAGAAACAAAACTGCAGTGGGTGCTAATAACTTTGAGCTGATGCACTAGAGAGGGGGAATCGGCAATTACAATACTTCAGCACATATCGATCACTAAGAACATTCCTTCTTATAAATAAGGGAGGTGTTTTATTCTCGATCTGGGGACACACAATCGAAGAAGACCTCACAATGCCGGTAATGATGTGTAGGCAAAGGTTTTGTATAACGTCAAGTTTAGACAAATTAGATCTGGAGGCCTAACCGTAGAACATAGAATCATAACCGAAGCGAGAAATAATTAGGGATCTAAAAATTAAATGTAAGAATTGCTGGATCCGCGCCTTAAGAACTATTACTAATGACTTTAAACAGGTTAGTAATTTTTAAGGTTTGTTTATTATTTTACTTTTACGTCGACGTGCGTAAACGTTTTTTTCGTTTAATATGATTCTGGTAAATACGTTTTAGTGGTCCGTCGTCATTATAGTTAATCGGGGAGGATTCGCTTAAATTAGTTGCATCGTGTGGTATTAGTTGAACAGGGCATTGTAATTTTTTTCCCCCTTTTTAGGATTCCGCAATAATAACTTACGGAATCCTAATAAGATGGTACACAAATGACAAAAATAACAAATAAAAATCGATAACTCACGAACATCTTGACTTATAAACTTCAAATTTGGAACATAAATCCCAATTAAAATTCTCTTTAAAACGAGCTATAACTTAAAAATTACCGATTACCCTGGACGGCAAAAAACCCAAAAAACCGTCAAGAATATATAATATGGTACGTAAAACGACCTCAAAAATCACTTAAAAAATCATAACTCATCACCCGATAAACCTATAAAGCTGAAATTCAAAATATAAACTAAAATGCCGGAGTCCTTTCATAAAATCAAAAAATTATGCTACAAAAGTTATGTAAAGTTGCCAAAAAGTTCAAAAAAGTGCAAAAAATGACGTGCTCTCCCTAGCGCCGCGAGTATTGTAGTTAAAAATTTTAAACGCGGTTTAAAATACGCGCATCCCCGTATATTTCTCTGGTTTGAAACATCCGGCTCTCCAGCTTTAGAATGAGATCCTCGAGGCGCCAAAAGCTCGAAATTTTGGAAAAAAATATTTTTTTTCCCGAGCATGTGACATATTGTTGGAAAGACCGCTGTTTGTCCGGAGCGAAACAGTATTTCATTTCTTTAACGAAACCTTCAAAGTTGCCGTAAAGTTCAAAAAAGCGCGAAAAATAACATGTCCCCTCGCTTAGCGATGCGAATATTAAAGCTGAAAATTTTAAACGCGGTTAAAAAAACGCGCATCCCCGTATACTTCTCTAGTTTGGATCATCCGGATTTTCAACTTTAAAACTGGACCTTCGGGGCACCGAAAGCTCGAAATTTTGGAAAAAATATTTTTTTTCCCGGGCATGTGAGATACATCGTTGGAAAGATCGCTATTTGTCGTTAACGAAACCGTATTTTATTTCCCTAACGATGCTTTCAAAGTTGCCGTAAAGTTCAAAAAAGCGCGAGAACCAATATGTAGCCCTCTGTTTGCATCGCGAATATTATAGCTATAAATTTCGAATGGGGTTGAAAATATGCTCATTCTGGCATGTTAGCTGTAGTTTATTTAAAATTTTGTGTATATATCTAAATAAACTTTATTTAAAAATCGTAACTGAAGTGAAATTACGTCAAGAAAATTATTGATTTTATTTGATGAACAGTTGAGAAATTAACTTCTCAATATAGTAATCTAATAGATAGTGACAAACGAGGAAGGTGGTTTAAGTAATAGTATTCAAATATAACTATATAGAAGTTCGGAAAACAAACAAGTACAATTACAAATTTGTAAATATTTATTGATAATTAATCCTTCCAAAAATCTAGGACTGAATAGCGTTTATTTATTAGAATTTATTTTTTTTTCGCAGTACAATATGATGACACTGCGTGATGTGTGAAAAAGAACTGGACTAAAAATATCTGTTTTGGAATTATTGTTGTTTTGAATTTAGTATTGTGTAAATGAAAATTATGGTTATCTTTAACTTAACATACGGAATCCTCAGTGCATGAAACCTCATGCTTGACTGAACTTGTTTTCCCTTATATTCATAGACTCGTTTTATTATTTTCTTTTATTCGGCATTCGTTATATTTTTAGTGACCCGACGCGCATCGTGGGTCTATACAAGCTTATTATATTCGGGCTTAAGTATTTTCTAATACACCGCATGATAACTACTCGAGCGTAATTATTTCGGTTCTCTAACTCGACTTCATGTCTAAATATATTTTTTTACTTGCAACAAATATTGAAGATTTTACGGTTTGCAAGAAGTTAAGGGTCGAATATTGTTTGATTTCAGCTGTGGCGGAAATTATGGAAGAAAAAAAAAACAAAATCGTTTCGGACAAAGTGAGATCCGGCACATTCTTACGTTAATAACTAATTAATGAAATGAACACCATTCGGGCAATATCCTTCTCGTTGGGTTTAATTTTTGCTTTTTTTCAATACAGGTTTGGTTTCTCATTAAATATTATAAGAAGACAAGAAAGGCATGTTGCGTTGCAGTAAAATAAACAGCGATTGATCGAAAAATGTGTAATTTAGCATTCATCCAAGGTAATTAGAGATTGGCACGTAGATTGTGTACGATGATGCATCAATAATACCTTCAAACAGAAAACAATAGTAAATGAAGTGTGAAATTTAATTACTAGTATATATGTAAATTATATGCATTATCAGTGCACGTACGTTATCAATATACGTTTCATTTTGTTATCGCTGAAATCACTCAATCGTTGTTAAAATATTATAGTAAAGAGCGGAAGTTTCGTTTATGACCCCTCTGTGAATTTATGCCTTTTTCGGCAATTAAAATTTAGCGATAGATATCGAATTGTATCGATGACGAACAGCAACTTCGAAGGCGGCTGATTTTGCACTGTAAGTCATCAGATTCGCTTTCCCATCTGGGACAACTCGATAATTTTTTTTCAGATTCCTCTCTTCCAAGTAATGTTAACTCTTTCTTGGCCACCGGTAGTTTTGTAATACAAATTTCTATATAAATTATTATTTAATTGTATAATTTTACATGTAACCGTTACTTACGCCTATGTTTTTAATGTTTATAATGCATTGAAAAAAATGGGTAGATTTTTTTTCGAAAAAGCAAGAACGGTACGGGGTAAGTTGCGATCGTTGTTAATTGTTGGGAGTAATACTACGTGTTCTCTACAGTTTTTTTCCTCTGTGTGCCGGATTGTACCTTTTGCTTTTCATTATTAACGATAGCTAATTTTTAGTAATTGTACCGACTTCGCCATTATTAATTCTAGCTGCTTCATCTTGGATAAGTAAAGCAGCTTAGGTGTTCAACGGAATATCGAAATTTTTGAACAAAATAACGTAAAAATGCCGCTCTCAGTATAGAACATTTTTAGAGAAATGCACATAGAGCCAGTAAAGTAGCAGTTTGATATTAGTAAATTAAATAACGGTGTTCTTTTAATCCCCACCCCGAATTTAATTCAACGTTTATTTGTTACTAAAAAGAATAAAAAAATACCTAACATTATAATAATTCATACTACCCCGACGGTTGTTGTAATAAACACTAATCAGGGGAAACTTTAATAAATTTTCAAAACACCGAGACCGATTTCGGATTAAACAATTCGACGCTACATCAGAAGTGTAGATTGCTCGATCCGAAACTAGTTTGTATTCGTTTTGGAAATGTTCGGAATTTATTAAAGTTTAAAATGAACGGATAAAATCGATAAATATGCCGTAACTAAAAAATGTTTCTTATTATCGCCCGTCGCTTTTTAAGAGTTTAAATATTGAATTCGATATACGCTTGAAAGGACATAATTTGCAATTTATTGTTCAAACCTTTTTGCCTGTTATTATTAGTGGGGAAAAAATTTTGTAACCATTTCCTCTTTTGTACGTCATTGCCGAAGAGTTGTTGTTTTATTAATTGGTGGACTAATGGACTAACGACGTTATTGTTGGTATATAAACGAAAATTGCAATGCTATAGACTGATGAATTTTAACATAAAACATCGGCCAAGTTTTTCTTCTTTACTGAATTAAAAATTAATGAACGGTTACGGAATTGATATTGCGTTTATAGGAAATCGAGCTAATTTGATGCCGGATGCAATTATTATGCGCTGGTGACTAGTCGAATCATGTATGAAATGATACATTCTTCTTTCGGTTTTTCATCTTTTCCATTGAACGTATTCGGCCATTTTTTCGCTATAGCACTCAACTTTTTTTTTCTCCTTTTTCTCATGAAAAAAGAAATAGGCTGTTTTTTGGCGAACCATTTCAATCACCGCCCAAGTTGACGATTGGCCATCTACTAAAAGTTGGCTGAACTTACCCAGCAACAGAAATTTCCAAACATACATATACTCTCTCACTTCTTATTCCTCATCGATTAATTATTTTGTTTCTGTTTTATTCGACGTTTTTAAGTAATTAGCCATGTAATATGCGTTTTGCATACTATACTTGTTAATTTTGAGTTGAAAATTAAGATACTTCAAAAATGATAAAAAATTATAGTACTGTATCGCGCGAGTATCCTATAGCAAATGCATAGCTTGATTTTCATGGGAGGAGGGGATATATATATATATATATATATATATATATATATATATATATATATGTATTTATATACGTATAAAAATTAAATAAAATAATTGCTGATCGCTAATATTCACGTGACAGGCGATGGCAAACCACCACGTATGCATATGCGCGCTTGTTAGTATACAGCAGACACATACGGTATCGATGAATCAGACGATTCCTAATCAATTTCGAAGTGTAGTCTTGCATATACGCTCGCGTTTTGAATGTAAAACTATATATATCTATGTGTGTACAGCTAGAATGTACAATTAGAAATAGTCACGACGCTCGGAATCAAATAGTACGACTTACGAGAGAGATACATACATATATGTGTAAGTAAAAGCCTGCAGTCAGCATCATCATTCAGGATGAGGGGCCAGTACGTTTTAATTCTATAGCATTATGACCCTTCGAATGATCTTCTGCGATAAGAAAAGTTTAATAAAATGATAACGCTTCGTAAGCGCTATTTGTTTTATTTTTAGTGTTTAAATGGATGATTTTAAGATTTTTTATTACGCATCTAAAAATGAAAAATTACATATTCACATTTCCGGAAAGTAAAAATGAATCTTGAAGTTTTTTGTCGCATCCTGTGTTATTAGTTGTGTACAGTGCAGACGTATTTGAGTATTTAAAAAAAAATTCGATGGTGCTGGACATCTCTATCATCTCTTCCGGGGCTTACCGCTGAAGTTTAACACAGAAATAGTTAACACAATAGTAGAAATTTTTAGTTTTAAGTTCAAACGCGAATAAGACCTATTCGTAATTAAGCTGTTACAGAAGAAGCTGGTACGGTGTAATACAGACAGTGGGATACTGAAATATTTCATTACGAATATAATTTATAAGTGAAACAAATTATACCGATTACACTTCTAGCCGGGGGGGGGGAACTTTTATCGCCAGAATGAATTTTGAGCCAAATCAAAGAAACCTCTTACGGAACTTACACGGATGTTAAAGTAAGTCCCATATATCGTTGATAAGGTATCATGGATTGTGAAGTTAAGCTTTCCATAATGGTATTAAGCCCAACGGCGCTAGTGATAGTAAAATTTAGAATAGAATTAATTAAGCTGCTAGAGCTCTCTTTCTCTCGTCTGGCGACCATAGTGGCTCATTCTCATTCTACTAGTACGTTATTTAGCAGCGTAAGAAGCAGTACACTAGACTGACGAAGATCTAGAATAGCAGAACAATTTTGCGCAAATGAAGATTTTTTTTTTTTCTCTTCAAAGGAAACTTGAAACTTTACTGCTCAAAGAATCTTTCTTCCAATTTAACATAAGCTCTAGTCATTCGTAAGTCTTTAGAGAGTGCATTATTAAACCTTTCAATGTTAAACAATCGGCAATTTTAATATTCGAAATGTGAAAGAACTTCTATTTCTATCATTTCGTAAACGTAATGCAAAAAATAAAAAATCTCAAATCGTTAAATATTAACGAAAGAGCTATCGAAACACAGATTGCCACAGACGAATATCTTCGGTGAATGCATATAAGTGCTAAAGTAATAAAAGTAAAAATTTCCGAAGGAAAATAATAGGCAGCAATAAGCAGGTGTGGGATATAGGGGGTTGTTATCTGACCCACCAGTGAATTTTTCAACAGATATTTTTAGAAAATTTTGGAATGCAGACTTATTATTCTAATGAGAAAATTTTGGATTTCTTTTGATTTGCGATAAAATTTTGTGTTTCGATCAAAAGATATTATAATCATCTCTGATAACTTTTAGATAATTCTAATTTATCCCTGTTGATAAATTACGATGTAATTTTTTTTTGTTTTTCTATTATTTTTGGAATGAATAGACCATACACATAACGGAGTTTTTCAAATATACTTTTTTTTTTTGCGCTGTTACCATTTCATTTGCATAAAACGTTCCTAGACCCATAGAAATTCAACATCTCTTCAGTACTCCTGAGGAGATATACTGCCTTCCCTCTCATTTTGGAAATCTGTAATCTATATGAAGCATACTTTTTAAATGCTACACAGAAACATGAACTATGAATAGAGAAAAGGTATAAAAAAGAAAAATTGAAACGCGAAAGGTAATTTAAAATATAAATGTGGCAAACAGGTTTTCAGTAGCATAAACAAAGATAGAAATTTACGAAAGATACCAAAAAAAAAAAAAAATAGAAAAACATAAATCGGCTTCCTATACGGAAATAAAGGCAACCAAGCACCCTGACCACGATAAAACTGAACAATAGCGACTGGACGGACAAAATATTCAAGGCAACAAAAAAGAATAAATCGCTTACATCAGCTATTATTAGGCTATACCTGGGTCATACACAGCTGACGCATAAGTTTATTCTCGAGAGGAAAGAGCCACCGATTTGTGAAACATGCCCTGGTGAAAGAATTACCATACAACATCTGGTACTATGCTGCTCCAAGTTCACCGCCAACCAACCAACTGCCACGGACCTCGACGCTTTTTTGGACATCAAGAACCTCGACAACATTATCAAATTTGTTAAACGTACAATGCTACACTTAATTTTATAAAACTACGTACCGTACTACAAACTAGACTAAGTAGATTATAGCCTATGTAGGCAGTAAAAATCTAAATAAAAAAATCTAAAAATCTAAAGGCAACTTTACGAAAACTAGGAAATCGAACAAAAATAAACGATGTTAGCGCCGGCAGCTATAAAAAACAACGAAGGAACTGGTTAAGCAGAAGAAATTCCGAATGCAGTTTTTGGTTACATCAGAAGAAGAACCTGCAAACGAACTCAGTTGTTACATAAAATGAATTAAAAAAATGTTCTATATGTATAAAGTAAATGCATATATGCTTATGCTTATGCTTATATATATTTATATATAATTGTTCGAATTTTTAATAGCGTTAATTTTGTAATTTTGTTTATTATGTTAAGTGCGTTGCATTTATAAGCTAGTCTGCGAAATTATTATTAATGCTGCATATCTTATACTCGTATTTAAGAAAATATAAAATTTCCAACACTATCCCTGCTACTTTTATTAGGAGAACTGCGACTTCTTGAAATATTTCAATATCAATAAGTTAATTTAAATTCTGTTTTTTTTTTGTTTTTCCATTTATATTTTTAATCCCGACATTTTTTTTTTAAAAATTATTTTTATAAATGCTTTCATATTTAACAATTAGGGGCAATTCCCGAAAGTTTTTTTTTTTTTTTTATTCGACTATTTTCAACATAAATGAAACCTTGTTTTCATTTTAACCACGACAAGTTGTGTTTTCGATTTTGTAAGCAAAAAAATTATAGCAGTAATATATCTATTATTTTTACTTCTTTTTTTTTCTTGGGCTCGTCAACCAAGGACCTTTACCCGGAAACAAATAGTAAGAAACGAAGTCGGTTATATTTTAATCCAATCAGAAATCTTTGCTAAAAAGGAACAAATAGCAGGAATAACTAGTAGGGAAGGAAAGGACAGCATATAGGAAGCACAATAAGGATCAGAAGAAAGCCCAGACTTCAACAAATAAAAATACAAAATGTTCCACAGAAAGAGATGAACACTGGAAAAACACATGATCGGCATCGCAAATAACTGCATCATCAGGATGGAGGGGACATTGTGGGGAGGAAATCAGGCAAAATTTGGAGGAAGGCAGCAGAGAATGGCCAAAACGCATACAAACAACGGAAACAACATTAGAACGTCGAAGAGAGGAATGCAAAAGAAACCACGAAAATAGGGAGGTAGAGTAGGCTGAACAGGCAAATGAAATGAATAATTATTAGAAAAGGAGGAAGCGTAAATAGCCGATGCCATGATCTGATATGGAAACTTTTATATATCGATAAAAAGTTTAGCGGATGGAACTTTTTTAAAAAAAAGGCGAGAAGAAGAGCCAAGCAATTAGCCGCTTCATTACCAAATATGCCCGAGTGGCTAAGTACCCACAGCAAATCAACATTGATTGATTGGAGAGAGGAATGATTACGAATGAATGAACGTGTACGGAGGATAACAAAGTGCCATACGAATGATCAGGAAGAAGAGAGAATATGGCCCGAAGGGCGCTCAAGGAGTCAGAGATAATTAAAAAATTGGAGGAAAGGTGATTCGAGAAAATGAAAATAATAGAACGTAGGATAGTCAATAATAATTCGTTTATGAATATGGAACAGAAATAAGGAAGACGAATAGATTCTGATAGGTTAAAATTAGAAAGTATGAAGGAAGCACCAACACCACCACCAGGCCCCCTCGAACCATCCGTGTAAATGGTAACATGAGAGGGAAATAGTGAACTGATAGTGCTGTAGAATACCTGTTTAATTCCGGCTTGGGGGTGATTTTTAAAAAATGAGGGAAGAATAAATACTTTAGGAGGATTTTCACTTTCAGTTTTATCTTCTACAAATCACAATTAATTTCTGCATTATGTGTCAACGTGTTGAAAAATTCTTTTTGAGCACTATTTTTTGATTTTGATAAAATCAGCTCCTCGTATAAACATCAGTTTGTTGATTTTTTGCCTGAAGTATAATTTTCTTACGAGGTTTTCTAAAGCAACTTACCGATTTTTCAAATAATTAAGCCCTTCATTTCGTGAGAGCCGGATGAAGTAATCATGTAAAATGAGACAAAAGCATTTATTTCAGTAATAATACGTCTTACGCTATCTATCGGACAATCACATTAACGGAATTATGTGATTAATGTATGCTACGGCGAGGTGTTGTTACATCATGTTTTGTAATGTATTTATTTTTTTATTTGTCTATGATTTTTCAGATGATATTTCGAAGAAAAAAAAAAAAACAAAAAAAAGCAGCAAACTACATGCAATAATTATTTTAAACAAAGTTACACGTTTTATATATTTATGCAATAAATTCCCTGAGCGCGGTATATTATAATGAACTTACTTTTTTAACTGTTTTCTTGAAGTATACATTTATAGTAAAATTCGGATCTGAGACAAGATCACCGTGTATCTTATTTAAACCAAATTTTACGCATACTATTTAGTTTATATTTTCAATTTTTAATGTGAAAACGTTAGTCGAGCGACAGAGGAAATTTTAGGTGCGAGAGAATAAAAAAAAAAAAAAACAAAAAAAAAACGTTTTTTAATAAACGTAAAAATGCTTAAGAACATTCAATGTTTCAGAAAGCCAAAGAAAATTATGTTACTAAAATACAGTCGTTATGTTTAAAACGAACTCTGTTTAGCACAGATGAGCAAAAAATGTTCTAGCACTGTGTTTACAACTATCGGTTCGCTAGTCGTTTCGGCTAAAAGAGGTTAATTACTCTTTTAATGAAGGAACTCGGCTTACTGGATTCAATTTTTATGACGTCGCTGAGATATTTTTTTAAAAAAACAAAAGCCCGGTTGTTTTTTTTTTTTGCAGACAACGAGGTTTTTAAAAATACATTTTGAATTATCCGAAAAATTAATAGATCAAGTATTCGTTCGCTGTAGATAAGGTTTTTGCTCCGGTTTATCCCGCGAGCGTGAGTTACTTTATTATCATCTTTTAAAGCTTGGTCTTCCTGCGCTCCTTTCAACGCCTCTTATGTTCTTTCTCTACCTATTCTCTCTGTTGTTCCTGTCCTAGGGGTGTTCCTTGATTCCATTGTCGACAGAATAAAAATATAATTTCTATTCTATTCCATGTATCTATTTCTTTTTGCTGGGCTAATGCTCTTTGATAGCAAACCCAAGGGGGGTTTTAAAAAAAAAAAAAGGTTTTATGTTTCAGCTGCGGCGAGAATTAATTATGATGGTCCCATTATATTGACAACAGAGAAACAAGATAAAAGTAATCATTTGGATGAAGTAACATGTCCTTTCTTTCTTTGCCTAATACATATAGTGCGGATAGAATATCTGTTGTTTTATTAAGAGAAAATTTACTATTTTTCCTGACATGTTTAATTTATTCAACGAGTCCATTAAATTTGGTAAATTTCCAGATGTTTTGAAATTGTGGATAAAATTACTGCTGTTTATAAGAATGGGAGTCGCGTGGATATGTTCAATTCCAATTTGCATTCTTTCTGTTTTCTCCAAGGTATTTGAGAAGTGTGTCTTGAAATAAGAATGTTAAATTTCCTCTTACATAACAACTTTTTTAGTCCTAATCAATAGGAGTTTATAGAAGGTAAAAGTACGGATGATGCCTTATTTCGCCGCATTTCCTATATCGCTGGAAACTTAGAAGTGGGTCGTTCATCAGTCGCTTTGTATCTGGATTTCAGGAGGACGTTTGATGTGGTTGATCATGATATTCTCCTTCGTAAACTATACTCATGTGGCTTTCGTGGAAAAATTTTAGAGTAGTTTGAAACATACTTATCGAATAGAAAATATGCTATCAAAATCAATGGTATTCTTAGTAGCTTTGTTATTCAGCAGAATGGTGTACCTCAGAGGAGCGTATTTTTTTTTTTTTTATTTTGGGCTCGTCAACCGGGGACCTTTACCCAGAAGCAATTAGCAAAAGGAAGGAATCAATTACATCTTCATCCGATATCAAATGTTGTTAGGAGGAAGCAACAAATAATAGGAACAATCTGTGGAGAGGGAAAAGATAGGACATAAAAGACGTAATATGGAGTAGGAAGACCGAGTATCAATAGAATGGAATAGAAAGCAGAGCATTCAGCAGAAAGAGATGAACACTTAATAAACACATGGTCTGGATCACAAACACGCTCTTCGTTTGTGTGGAGAGAAAAATATGGAGAGGCAACCAACGAAAATGAAAACGGGAGTAAGATAATAAAGTATGGCTTAAGAGCGCAGACGAATAACGGAGACAACAACAGAACGATGAAGTAAAGAAAACAAAGAGAACCATAGCTTAACAGGAAGACTAGGTTGAACAGACAGATAAAGAGAACAATTGTTAGAGAAAGAGGAAACGTATACATCGGATACCAAAGTCTGAGATGAAAACCTTTGCGCAGCGGAAGGAGATTGGACGATGAGACCTTTCTTAAAGAAGAAGTGAGAAGAGGCAGCAATTCGAGTCAAGGAGTCCGTCGCTTCATTACCGAAGATGCCCGAATGACTAGGAACCCGTAGCAAATCAGTTTGAGCGGAATGACGGGAAGAAAGAACGTGGATAAGTGAGCGTATGCGGAGTATGATAAATTCACAGGAATGATCAGGTAGGGGAGAATAAATTGAAGAGTGGCCATGGAGTCAGACATAATCAAGAATTTAGAGGAAAGGTGATTAGAGAAAATGAAAATAATGGAATGAAGGATAGTCATTAATACGTTTATGAATATAGAACAGAAAGGAGGCAGGCGAAAAGATTCTGAAAAGCCAAAATCTGGGAGGATAAAAGAAGCACCGAAACTGCCTTTTCGAACCATCTGTAAACACGGTTGCATTCGAAGGAAATTGAAAATTGATAAAACTGTGGAATTCCTGTCTGATTAGGGCCTACGGAAGAAACTTAGAGAGCGTAAGTACAGTGAACGTATTTGGAGGATGGCAGAGATCGGCGAAATTAAAAGCGAAATGAGGGAGATTAACAAAGGGCATTATGTTAGCATAAAACGAACTGAGACAGACTAAGAGAGTTGAGAGGTAAAATAGGGGTTTTCTTAGGTACGAAACGCCAGTTCCTAGAAATGGAAAGATAGGAATGGATAAGAGTAGAGGACATGAGTGGGAGACGCGTTTAGTAAGAAAACAATAGACCAAATAAGATCTGTGAATAGAAAGGAGTGGTATATTAGATTCAGCAAGGACTGCTGGAACTGGGGAGGATTTAACTAAGGCATAGACGAAGGCAAGAGTTTTGGATTACATCCAATTTAGAGAGTCGGGTCTTAAGGCGCAACCATAGAGAAATGAACAGTAATCATACTTTGAGTAGACGATAGATTTATATGGAGAAATAAATTTTAAATAAATATTGATGATTTTTTAGGGTGTTCTTACCTACTTTTAAAAGAAAAAAGAATAAATATGTTCCATATTTTTAGGTACTTCATTAATATTTTATGTAAAAAATTTTTATTACGAGTATAATTAATAACATATGTAATTTTTATTAATGTTCATATACGGGGTAATTCATTTATGTAAATCATTAATAGATAAATCAAAATGATGGAAATTATTAATAGTACGAATATTAGTGAAAAATGTATTATAAAATAAATATGCAAAGAAAATTCCCCCCCCCCCCTCCCTCCAAAATTCTGGGCACGGGCCTGTACCGACTGTCAAGCAAGATACTAAGATAATCAAAACAATTAACACGAGAAAGGAGTGTATTTGCTAGGGATAGACAGACAGAAGCAGGATTATAAGGTGACAGAGTAAATACGGCATAACAAGATTTAGTAGGAGAAATAGAAAGGTTAATTGAGGAAAGGGAATGATCCAACACAGAAAGAGACGAATTAAGTGTCTCGGTGGCTGATATAATATCACGAGATGAAGCATAAAGTAATATGTCATCAGTAAAGAATAAAGACGAAGAATTCAGAGAAAGAGATGCCACACTGATAGTGTATATGTTGAAAAGAGTGGGTCCCATTCTGTTTTTAATAGACAATACATCAACAATTTGTGTAATCTAAGTATAGACGGGAAAATATATTGTTATGCTGATAATGTAGTTTTGGTTGTAAGTTCTGGAAATGTATCGTTATTAAAGCAATGATGCAAAATAATGTATCGAAGGTTTCCGGTTGGGTTGAGACAAATAAATTAATCCTAAATTTAGAGAAATCGAAATATATAATGTGGAAAAATGTTTGTTACACGCGATTAATATCCAATACAAGATTTAAAAGGTACGTAATATTTATAAATTAAATTAGGCATTTCTACCACTTAAACCGCATTTTTACTTTCTTTTAAATAAAATCAAAAATTAAAAATGCAAAAACGTAGATGTACAATATAAATTTTGGAATAGTTGGTCTATAGCAATTGAGAGAAATAAGGCAACATTTGATTTGTACCTTAGTATGGAAATTGCTTATTTTAACAGAGATTATTTACATATCGGAACTGGTATTTTAATGTATTAGAATTAACTGTATCATTTAAGAATCTTTGCTACTATTGTTATTTCTGCAGTATTTAGAGATGTCAATAAAACATTAATAATTATAAGTAGAGCCGTATCTAGACCAAAATTGTGGGAGGGGGTGAAAATATTTTTCTAAATATATATATATATATATATATACATATGTGTGTGTGTGTATGTTATCATGAAATATATTTATTTATAAATGATACACTAAAGCCTTGTAGTCAATTATTGTACTGTTTATAAGCACGGTTTCGTAATACATGTAAATAATACAGAATTTTCATGAAATGGAAATTTGATTATACATTGTTTCTCTGTACTGTGTAGTGAATTTAAATATGGAATATTCAGTATGGTGCATTACTACGAATGAATACTGAACTATATCATAAATAATTGAATAATTAAAGTTGAATGGTATTTCCTAAAACATAGTCCGATAAAATTTTACGTTTGTGTTTGTAGATCCCGAGATTTATTATCATTTCTGATAGTGAATTGTATAGAATGAAACCCATATATCTCGCCTGCGATCTGACATGATACTTATTGAAACATGATAAGTTAGCTTTTTCTTGTATTGATGTTCTAGTAATTCGAGCACGAATTTTTATACTAAACTTATCCTTATTTTTCTGTCTGTATGACGGAAGTTGTAAGCAGTATACATTTTTAACGGTTAAAAGATTTTTAGATGCAGGGCTTTGCTGTACTGAACTTATTTTTTTACATATCGACTTTTGTAAAAACTTTATCGGTGAATAGTTGCTGAAAAATTTCTTCAAAATTTTCCTTTTTGACAGCGTGTCTTGGTGGACAGTAAGCTGCACAGATATTGAGTTCAGTATTGTTATAACTTACAGTTATTACAATACCTTGAAAGTAATCCTTTTCAACACCTTGATTTAGGTAATGTTTAATACTATCCTTAACTAGTATAGCAGAGCCAGCGTGGGCTTTGCCACTCGAATGATTCGCCTTATATATTGAATAACCATTAATCCTGAAATAGCTGTAGTTTGTAAAGTGAGTTTCTCATATTTGTACAATATCAACATGTTCCTAATAAAGGTTTCTAATTCATCTCGTCGAGAAGCTAAGCCATTGTGGCATTCCAAGTAGTAATAATTAAAACTGGGTCAGTCATTTCTTGTTCCTGGACTTAGTAATCATCGATTGTTGATTGTTTTCCAATCGACCAATTCTTTCATTCATTGTTTTTAGGAGGCCAGTTACATCAGCAATTGTAGCTTCCTTGTGCTTTGTGGCTTGTTCGACAGCTGACTTTCCTTAGGCATTTGTTTAGTACCTATATCGTAGCGACTGTAAAAATATTTTGTTAGCAGTGATTGGTTTGGCGGCTTTAAAAGTTTTTTGCTGAACACGTTCTACTGCTGTCATTTTAGGTTTCTGTGCAGCAGCTGCTTTGGCTTTATAGATTGCACATCCTTTCTAGTCGGAAGTATGTTTTCCCCCACAGTTTGCACATTTACATGGTTCCGAATTGGGGTTTTTTTCTACTCCTTGGCATCAAACAGCCCCCTAGCCCTCCCCCTAAATCTAGGCCTGCTTTGGGTACTAAGTCTGCAAAGAACAGTGGCAGTGGAACTTTAATTAGCGCTTTGTTCTTATTTTCATTTTTCTTTTTTATTTTAACGTTAGTAACATTAATCGCTTCATGACCCTGTCAATTCTTTCTTAATGTCATCAACATTGGTTGAGGGATGTAGGCCTCTGATGGCTATTCTATAGATAGGTTTTAATCCATTTACATTGAAATGTATGGTAACCTATTTCTTGTGAAGCGGGAGAGGGGTTGTTTAACTATAATTTGCAATACATGTATTACTCTGTATGATAGATCATTTCATCTTGTGTGTTTATTTTAACTTCACCGTTAAACAATGTCCGGTATAGAGGTTTTTCTTTTTGCATTTCACCATTTATAATATTAATAAAAGCATCAATATTTTTAATCTCACTTGCGAATATTGGTCTGGGTCGGAGTTACACTGTGTATTGTAGCAGCGCGTGTTCCTTCCTGTAACGGTTTTTGTACAGAGGTTACTTCTTCATTAATTGCAACTATGGGTTATATTGTGAGAAGTCATTTATGTATACGAATTGACACCTGATTTACAATTGCAACGTATTCCTTCAAACTGTTAAGAATATTACGTAGCTCACCTTTATATGCTGCATTTTTGGGAATAACAGCGAATATATCATCAACAAAGTGATCAAATGATTTTCCACGTTCATCAATAGGTACAACGTTATCGAATTTCATATTGTACTATTATTTTAGTTACAATAAATGGCTACACTGATTAACATACATCGAAGCGAGCTCCGCTAGTTTTATGTGTGTTGTAACCGTTCTTATCCTAAAAGAAATTGCGAGAAATAACGACGCAGATAATATTGGGATAATCTCACTTCTGCCGTCTCCTATTATACAGTTGAAATATTTGAAAATTTTTCGACCGGGTAGAATTTCGTGTGCGAGACGATAGCAAGAAACCGTTGACACGGTATTTTTACTAAATACAATTATTATTATTAAGATTATTTTATTCAGGTAGGCGTTAATATTTTTAAAAATTGCGAAAGGTCCCCCTATGTCGTTATATCGATTTTTCTAGGTCGACCAGCCGCTGAAAACACAATAATGATATAGAACGGTATGAATTACGCAATACAAATAAAATCAAATTCTATGTGCCACAATTGTCGGTAATGATCCGCTGTTTGCTTAATTCTGCTAGCTCGTTGGTTACTAAGATTTTATTCGAAGAGAGATGGTATTAAAAAAAACCGGTAATTTAAAATTAATTTCCGATAATGTTAATATCGCGGTAATAAGCTAAACAATTAACTAATTAGCCGGACTGGATTAATCGAAGCGATCGGTTTCTTTTTCAACGAGGCGACCTTTTTCGAAAGGAGCAAAACTAATTCTTAGTGAGGAAAAAGGTAAAGAGCGCTTCACTATACGACAAAACCTCGATTGGATTTTTCTTTATTCCAACTTCTACCTATCGAAATCAACCGCTGAAGATGCGCACTTTGCTTTGCGATAGTCCTTGTTAGGCTACTCATCTCTGACCGACAACCGGATTTCTCAGACACTCTTACATTTTCTCTCAGACCGTTTAACGTTATATTCTCCTTTTATTCTATGTATTTCATTTGTACCAAGTAATAGATACATGACATATCCCAACGTTCGTGAAAAATAAAAAATTAAAAAAATATTTTATTCAATTTATTTAATTTAGTGTATTCAGACCTATTATTAACTCACCAACCGATTGATGCATTGTGACGTTCCTTTGTTTGTTGCACCATTTCAGCTATCTTCGCAACCTTTCGATCTTCGTAATATGCTTTTATTGCATCGTTTTCTTCCTAGATGGTAACGATCTTTTTCTTTACTCTGAGCTACTACTTATTATATTTGAACCTTGACAGAAGGCCGTTTTGGTCTTTTACCTTTACGGTTCGAATAACTTTTGCTAGGAAATCTCGGAAACGACCAATTCGGTTTTAGGTTCGGAATTGGGACAAGAGAAGCAATACTTGCTTTAAGGATACTGACGGAAAGGAAACTAAACATGAATAGGGACACTTATATAGCTTTCATGGACCTAGAAAAAGCTTTCGATAAAGTAGATTGGTCTATTTTAATGGCGGTAATGGAAAAAGTCAATTTAGACTGAAGAGACAGACAAATTATAGCACGACTATACAGAGAAGCAATAATCAGAATCGGGGAACACAGGTGCATCGCTGAAATCCGTAAAGAAGTGAGGCAGGGTTGCGCACTGTCACCATTTTTGTTTAACTTGTTCATAGAAAAAGCGATTAAGAACTTGAAGACAAAAACTAAAGGAGTAAAAACGAATGACCAAGTAATCCACTTCATTAGATTTGCGGACGGCATCGCCCTCATAGCTGGGTCAGAAAAAGAAATGCAAACATCCTTATCGAAATTTAATCAAATTCTTAAACAACAGCGTATGAATATAAACATTAAAAAAACAAGAATTATGGTAGTAACCAAAAAGGAAACAGTGCCATCTGTAAATATTAAAATAGACAATCAAGTAATTGAGCAAGTACAACAGTACAAATATCCCGGGAGCATACTAACCAGTGATAGCAGGTGTTCGACAGAAATCAGACACAGAATAAATATGACGAAGGTAGCATTTTCCCAGAAAAGGAATCTGCTGACAAATGAGAACCTCAAATTGAATATAAGAGTAAAATTTGCCTGCACTTATGTGTGGAGTGTATTATTATATGGCTGCGAAACATGGGTTATGACCAAACAAGATAAAAGGAAACTGGAAGCAATGGAAATGTGGATCTGGAGAAGAATATTGTGCATTAGCTGGACGGAAAAAAAGAGAAACTCGGAGGTGCTCGAAAAAATAGGAATGAAGAAAACAATTTTAAAATCAATTAAAATAATAAGTGGAAAATGTTTGGTCATCTAATAAGAAATAATTCATTCATAACAAACATAATCGAAGGAAAAATTAATGGCAAAAAAAGAAAAGATCGACCAAGGAAGACGATTATTGGACAAATGATAGAAATGAATGGTTGCAGCAAGTACTCAGAAATGAAGAAGATAGCAATGGAAAGAGAAGAATGGAAGTTGAAATTCGCACCGACAAGGCTAAGTCTTTAGAACAAAGAAGAAGATCTCTTCACGCATCTCAAACCGTTTTTTGGTGTTGTGAGCGCGATTAACTTTACATACTCGCCCGTTGTTATAAAAAGTAACTTGGTTGTGACTTTTTCTTTCGTATTCAGATTCGTTTTTTTTTTTTTCGCGTTCGAAGTACACAAAATGTTTCTCTATTTATTGAACCAGCTATGCCCATTTCTTCAAAGTGATCTTTTACCAATGTCACTATTTCTTTGTGTTCCATATAACCGTTAATTATGGGAATAGGATTTCCATGTTTACATTATTCCGCAAAAGTTATAAGCGAAGTTCCGTTGCCTTGTCAAATAGACAGTAGTACCTGTACTGTTGTTCTCGCCATCTTCTTGTTCTTTTTTACTAAGATATTTGTTTAAAATAATCGTTGTATGTTGTGGAAAACATCCTCAAGACTCAACCTGCTAGGTATCGCGTAGTTATTTACCTGGCCCTTTCCTTTCGTCACATCCTGCGATTCCTCTCATTATTGGTAAAACATTAGAACTGCTTTTTGTGAAAATAATATCGTTTCAAA
This sequence comes from Icerya purchasi, assembly GCA_039619475.1. Lineage (NCBI taxonomy): Eukaryota > Metazoa > Arthropoda > Insecta > Hemiptera > Monophlebidae > Icerya > Icerya purchasi. Next base: position 353,378,289 of record CM077115.1, read on the forward strand.
ATACTAGCACCAAACAGATGTTTTTCACTCGAAAGAAATTTTGTAAAACGTTTATTCACACAAATTGTGAAATTTCGTCGAGAGCTTTACAAGTCACATTTGTATTAGCGATCATTTACGGAAGTATGCAGTTATTTGTTACATTAAAGTGCCGTATTAAAAACTTTTTAATAATTAAAAAAACAACAAACAATATAATATAAAAATAAGTATACATAAGTAATTGCAATCTTAAACTATTTTATGTTTAAACAAAGTAATGACTGTTTTTAAATTTGAGGGAAAATAATACTCGTAATTAATGAAATTAATGAAAAATGTATAATTGAAAAAAAGGTTAAAATGAAGAAATTGCTTTCATTAATATCGTAAAATCGGTCCCAACGTAAATGATAAATATTTTTTTTTAGAATGTTCAAAACTGTAAACTTGCACAGAGAAGTCCTTTGAGTTTATCAGTTATTAAATTGCATTTTAAAACTAAGTGTTTTCCTAAATGCGTTTAAAAAAAAAAAAAATAAAAAGAAGATTTTATCGACATTTAATGATTAATTTTTAAATTATGTCAGTCATAAAAATATAATACTTCGAATGAAGAACGCACAAAGTTTATATTACATCAAAACCGAAAGTAATATGAGTAATAAACTGTGCAGCAAGGAATACAATTAACATAATAACTGAAGTAGAGCTAAATATAAAAAATGACACCGCTCCTTTGTATTTTTCAAATACAAGTCCGCCGAGCAGAGAGCCTATTGAAGTACCTGAAAAAAATAAACCATTACACTTTAATAACTTTCAAATACAATTAAAGTGCATAGATGTCGGGTCATTTTTATTAAATGCATTGGAAATTTAAATAATTCCTCTAAATTATCGAAGGAAATTATTTTTAACGATTATGAGTAAAAGGTATAACAGAGCATAAAGACAAAATTGTTCATTTATGAAATGTGAAATATATGTTTTTTTTTTTTAAAAATTGATTACTGCACATTTAAATATAAAGCAGCTAAAATAGTTGAAAGAGGCGAATGAAAAAAAAAAAAAAAATTACGAGCGTCCAGGATCACTTTCCACGAACGGCCGAGATCAACGTTGCCTTTATTTTTTTTTTTTAGCTTTAATTAGAGCTGAAGCGTTCTATGTATAATTTTGTACAATTAGTTAAGAATTAACTATTAAAAAATTATATTCGACATTTTTGTCTAACAAGTTACTTCACGATCACAATGACAGATTTGTAAAAAAGCATTTCAATGTGCCACTAAAACAACGGTTATTTTTGCGAAAAGTTCATAAACAGCATCATATTTATAGCAAAGTAACAAATACGCTCAATTATTCATTAATAGCTCCGCTTTAAAACATTTTGGTATTGTTAAGAAAAATTTTTTAAAATGTACAATTCTCTACACTTCGACTCGAATACTCTAACAATTTATAAATTCAATCATTTATAACTGTTAAATAACATTTTCATAATATTTGTTATTCACACCTACATCTGTTACTGATAAGAAACAAGCAACTTCGATACCGTTTAGTTTGTATTTCAGACACAGGTTTTCTTTTTTTTTTCCATTTTGCCTTTATATCAGTATGTTTAGGAGGAAATCACTAAATATTAGGTTACTAATATTCTTTTTGTGATTGCAGTCAATAGTTTTATTTCAGTATTTCATGATACATTCGCCCTACCGTTTAATTAGATGAGTATTCTATGTTGCTGATGCGTAAAATGTTTCACTATAAAGAAATTCCTGTGAAGACTAATATGTTTAATCAGTAACATCAACGGGGAGAAAGTTTTCTTAATCTTCGTTAACAAACGACTTGTAACTGCATGTTTTATTATATCCGTATTGGTATTGTTTCATTATTCACCGTTGATTTATCTTCCTTATCAGGCCCGTGTCCAAAATTTTGGAGGGGGGGGGGTGAAATTTTTTTTTGCATATTTATTTTATAAATAACAATACATTTTTCACTAATATTTGTACTATTAATAATTTCCATCATTTTGATTTATACATATATTAATAATTCACATAAATGAATTACCCCATATATGAACATTAATAAAAATTACATATGTACGTTATTAATTATACTCGTAATAAAAAATTTTGCATAACATATATTTTTTCTTTTAAAAGTAGGTAAGAACATCCTAAAAAATCATCAATATTTATTTTAAATTTGTGAGTTTTTTCAGATTTTTGTATACTTATAATAACTATTTCAGTTCTCATGAGGGGTTAATCCCCCCCCCCCCCGTGGACACGGCCTTGTTCTTTATTATATTTGCAAAATAATTATTTTTACCTTTTTTTGTTTGTGGTGACTTCGCAATTTTTTTTGACTAATAATACTGTATTGTTTTAACGAAGGAAAAAAGAGTTTACTTAAGAATTAGAAAAATTAAGTTTTAGAAATGCACAAAAAAAAAGAAGAAAGAAAACATATTAAAATACGAATTACCAAAAAAAAAAATAAAGTCCTGAAAAGTGATTCCGAGGACACTCGTCAAAGCATTCCCCGTTAAAATCGCTGACTGAACGAATTTTTTAAAGAAAACATTTCAGACATTACAGTGTTTTTTATCGGAGAAATTTTTAAAGTTTAAGTATCTACAGCTATATGTTTTATGTTACTCAAATTACTTCACTCTAATTTTGGCTATTATTTATTTTTTACTCGCTTTAATTTATATTATTAATAGTTATTTGTTTAACTTAACTCAGGGAGAAATTAAGTGAAGCTGTTGGAAATTATGAATTATTGACAAAAAAAAAAAGAAAAAGAACGTTACTTTTGATATTTTATAACAATATTATAGTTTATAATAAATAAATAAAATTCAAATATACACAAAAATTTAAACATCAAACAAAGGCAAGCTGCATTATTACACTTACACATATTTAAAAATAAATTAAAACATTAAACAATGATTATAAAAAATAATTCTATAACTTAACTTCAAACTACTTTTTTTTTTTCTTTTTTGGGCTTGTCAGCAATGGACGATTACCCAATAAGAAAAATGAGGTTTATCCAAAAAATTGAGACACAGAAGTGCAAAGGAGAAGAGTACGTACAAACCAATAGAAATATGACAAGGAAAAATGCATTGAAGAAAGACTGCGGCAGGAGTAAAAAAAGATGTATTATTATTATTATTATTATTATTATTATTATTATTATTATTATTATTATTATTATTATTATATTACTGCATACATTATTAATATTGAAGTATATATGCATGTGATATATTTTGTATAGAAAAATATACTAAGTTTTTGACATACAAAAGGTGTATGAAGAGAAGAGTGTGTGTTTATATTTTTATTTTGAACGTTATACATATTCTTCCACGTCATCCAACATCGCGGCCAAAGGCTGACCGGAAAGAAAATGACTAGCATCATAGCCACAACTGCGATAGCAGAGCCCACAATTCCGGCGGGAAAAGAAGGACTTTTATCTAACGTCATGATTACGCAGAGTTCAAAATGTTGCCAGGAGAAAAAAACGGAAATAGGTTGTGCAGCTTTGTATCTGCAACATCACAAAATGGTACTTGAAGTGTGAGAAGGACTGTGAACAGGAATAACTAGGAGTAAAAGATTAGAAGTATTACAAGAAAGGAAACTAAAGAACTAGACTAAATCTTAATGTGGCGGAGTAAATTAATTTAGAGCTAGAATTAGAATCAGTACCAGAAGGTGTAGAGAAAGAATAGAGGATGCGTAATATGGTTTAGGAGAATAGTAGCGAACAGCAACTCTAAGTGGGATGCTGTCCTCTCGGATGACAGGAAGGAATATTCCAAGAAAACATGATCAGCATCGCACAAGACAGTGTTATTGTGCCAGAGGGGAGCAAAGAGGAGAAGACACAAATTTACTCTCGCAGCGAAATTGCTGCAACGGAGATAGTCGAGCGAAACAAATTTCACGTTCTTCGTTGCAACTGGTACCGACCTAAAAACCATCTACCACTAATATATTGTTACTATCGGAAGAGGAAATTATTTTTCGTTTCTATGATTTAACCTTCTACCATCAGGTGATAACAAAGCTGAATTAAGTCCTGTTCCGTACGTTTTTTGTTTTTTTAAATTTCTATCATGATTTTAAAAGCTATCTATTTATAACTAGCTTCAAAAAATATGGCTTAATTTATCCGAATCCCGCCAAAATTTGATCTATCCTCAAACTTATTCTAATTACTACGTAATAATAGTCCATATATAAACGATCTCTTCCTATTGCTCAAAAACCATGATTTATACTACACTCTGTAATTAATAACATAGACGTTGATAACCTCGTAGTTGCGTTAAAGTCGTATATAAATTAAATAAAAAAAAATAAATATGTCTCGAGTTATTATTTAACTTGCCAAACAAAATAGATATTAAACTTGGTTTTTTTCCTTATATTTAATTAAGTTGTTCATTTTTTTGCTCGGAATTTTCTATTAAAAAGAAAATAATAAATAAAAAAAAAAAAATCGTGGAATTTTTTAAATTTTTATTTTTTGAACACGCTGCTGCTGTTGCGCAGTTCCAAATATTACAGATTCGTGGCACTCTTATTTTTCCAATTAAAGTTCACTTTCTTAAATTTTTCTTGGACTCAATTATTTCAAGCTGAGTAATAAACCTAGTAGCAGTACCTTAGGTGTAGGGGGGGCGCATGTTGAGCCCGTTCCATTTTCGATTCAGTAGCCGAACACCCTTACTACCAGACTGTCGCGCTTCTAATACAAATGCACGGAAATTAAGTCATAATATTTTTATCGATAAATAGAAGATGTTTCAAACGGCAACAAACATAAATCGTTTATTACGGGAGCAATATATACATGTATGGTTCTCCCTCAGTAAGAGCTGTAGCAGAACATCTTGTCAGGGACACAACGAAAAATGAACTCGAAAGACTACCAGATTATTTTTAAGAAAACTAAGAAAATGGTATTAAAAAGGCAAATATTTACTTTTTCATATGAAATGTAAAAATTTCAACAATTATTTTTTTTCTTTTACAAACAGAGCACACTTGGCGCTAAAATAAAATTCTTTATAAGAAGACCACGGTCGTTTATTTAAAAAGTTTTACGAAGAAAATAAAACAGCTTTCACTCATCCTTACGTGTGGAAATGAGAAAAAAGGTCGTAGACTATAAATGTGCCTCGAAAAGTTATTGAGAAGACAATTCTCATTAGAAGTAGGCTTGTATATATTTTGGCGACCCGAAGGTACCGGTAAACTTTAATTTTTTTTTTTTAGCCTGGAGAGAGATTAGACCAGCTCATCAAAGTTTAGTTTATTGTACTACACTTGTTTGTTTATGCTAATTCGATTTTTTAAGAGATTTACCGGCGAATAAAAATTGGCTTAATGCGATAAATTGAACAAAACCTTAGAATGTGTAAATATTTTATTAATTTTTCTTTTTATTTTATTTTATGGGGCACGATTTTATTAAATCATCTTTAAATTACAACCGAGAATAACCGTACAAGGCGCATTAATTAAATTTCTTATCGCAACGGAGTAATTTTTACGTTATCTTTACCGGATATAAATAACTTTTAGAATTTCCGGTTAGAATAATTAATATTACGATATAATTCTTATGTATATATTTACCGACTCCGTCGCAGCAAACAGCGAAAAGGCTTTGCGTAGTCGCTTCTAATCCAGGCGGTGAAACTTTACTTGCGTACGTTGTAATTATCACGTAAAAGAATCCATAAGTAAATCCGCCCATAAGTTCGACAGCTAGCACCCATACAGGTCTGATCAATAATCCGTAAAGACAAAGTTTAATCGAGAATGCAATAAATACTATCGATGTCGCCTTTATGAAACCCAGCTTACGCAACATGTATCCTGATAATTTAAAATTCAAGTTACGGATAATTTTTAAATAAATTATTAAAAATAAATAAAAATAATGCGATTTATATTACGTTTTACATTTTCTGACCTTCCGTATGCAGGTAAGGTTTTTATGAGAAATATTACCACCGCAGTTAAATCGAACAAATTTCCCTCGGGTGTTGCTAATTTATTTATCCGTGAAAGAGATATAGTGATATTGTTTTCATTTCGTTATCAAATCATTTTGGAATCGCGAAGTTTTTAATTACGCGAAATGGTTTTAAATAAATTAGCTTCTGTTCTGCAAATCGATGTGCGCTTTTGTCCATATGCGTTTTTGTCCGTGTGCATTTTTATCCGTGTGCGCTTTTGTCCGGTCACCAGTTGGACCACCTACCTGAAGCAGTTTTATAAACCTTTAGTAGGAATCACAAGTTTCCACCAGTTCAAAATTTCCTCAGATTGCGTAGCAGCAAAAATGTATGCGAACAGTGATGATATAAACAAATTTCAATTACTGCTACAACCTATTGATGATAAGATACCTGAGAAAATCACTCCAAAAGGTTTAGATTTAGAACGCCAATGGTACCTTTACAATAACATAAGAAGTTTAGTTTCTGATATCTCTAAAGCTGATATTATAGTGTCATTACCTGAAAAACCCTTAATTAAAGAACCGAAACGGAAAGTAGATGAAAATTTCCGAAATTAGAATCGAAGATGAAGAAATAAAACCAAAACAACTGAAACAAAAAATTTTTTCAAAATCAAAAAAAATATAAGACTGAAGTGGCCGTGGCAAAGAAAAGGAAGAAAACCGATGAAAAATACAATAAACCCTATCCAGAAACCTCAACACCGAAGAAAAGAACTTGCAAGAAGTAGTTTGTACTAATTTTTTTTTCTATTGTAGTTTTTCACTTCTTGTTTTCTTTTAAAACTTGATTTGTGAAGAATGTAATACAGATAGAAATCTGGGGGTTGTTTCATTGAAAAGAGCGTGCTTTTTTCTATGAGAGTAGCTAAAAAAGTGAAAATTAATTTTTTGACACATTAGCCGGGATTTCATAGACCAGGTGGTCACATATACATTATGTATTATTTATAATTTTTTTTTTATTACTTTTAACTATGGAAACACACTTTTCTCTCGTTACTTTGCAAGTAATATTGCACATCCATGTTTTGCAAACTGTCTTCAATTTGTGTATTATTGTTATCTGTTTTTAAAAAATCTGAACTGTAAATGGAAAATAAATAATTGTAAATTACATTTAGCACTTTTATAAACTTTACCAATGAATGAATGTTCACACAGCTCAACTGCTGTGTACTTATTCACGATTTATATTGCATGTAAAAAAAATATCAAATGCAATCAGGGGTAAATTAAACTTAACGTCATTTCTTATGCGAAATTCGCTGCTACTATCAAAAATATATTTCTTTTTGGTCGAATATCACATTTTAATAAAGTACTTAAACCCACAGATTCAATGAGAACCAATTCGACCTTTTTAAATTGAAGACTGATTTAACCCGGGAACCAATTCGACCAGCTAATATAGTAATTCTAGTTTATTACTAGAACCAATTCGACCACATCTGTAAAATTTAGGAAAAACCACAAACATCAGTAACGACTTTGGACGGAAAGTCAGAGAAGTCAGATTTTCTCTAAACTCTTTTCAAACTTTTCACTTGTTTAAGATCGCAGTTTTTTCTCAAAATCAACTTAAACGGGCAAAGTTGTATCGAATTCCGCTTGCGGGATTTTGTGTTAAAAAAAAAAAAACACAATTTTGTCGCAAAGTTTTAAAATACATTTCAGTCGTCGTTTAAATTTTTATCTCTCTCGAAATACCGCCCCCCTCATGTTTTACACATTAGTTTTCTACCTATTTCACCTTTAAAGTTTTCTCAAACTCAACCTAAGGAATGCGTTTAAGAAATTCCTCACAAGCGTGGGCTGCTTAGCCGCGCGACATTTGGATATTGGAAGGAACCAAAAATCGCAGGATACGACGTCAAATCTGTGTGGAGGGTGTGTCAACATCTCAGCATTATGTTTTCGTAATAATTCAGTCGTAAGTTTCCACGTATGCGGCTTGGCACTGTCGGGGTGCCCATCCTCGCGAAAGCACACCGGCATCAAAAATCTCACGTGAAAGCCTAATAGAAGTAAATTAATTTCAATTTAATTGATCGTTTCAAGGATCGAGAGATAGCGCGTCAGTCACCTATTTTTAGATGATGCGGTAGTTGTGCGTCGATCTAGAGGTAATTACGCGGTTATCTACTGACTCCGAAGGGCGCGGCGGTGTGCGGTACGCTCGTTGTCCGTTCTTTGATAAAATGACAGCGGAGGTATAGACAGCGAGCTACCTGGTTTTTAATCCGATAATGTCTCACGGTCGTAGGTAAATTGTTTAGCGACCGCACGAGCCGCACCGTAAAAATACCATTAGTGGAATAACATTTGAAATTTCTTTTGTAAATTTGTCGAATAAATGTTGATTGCTCGTTATCATCCATTAAAAAACGCACATTACTAAAAACAAAAAACGAAACGGTAAGGATAACCGTTTTTTTCGATTATTACGTGAAGCGTTTCTCTACTGGCGCCCGGGCAATCGCATTAGTACGATTGCCAAATTCGATACAATACAATACGTGTATACAAGCGCGTCGCTAACTGACGAGCCGGAGGAAGGGGGGAGATGATAAAAAGAGGATTTGAGTTGTAGGAAAAATAAAATTTATAATTTGTAAAGCCTTAATATTTTACTACACAAGAATAAAATCTTAATTAAAATATAATTTTTGTGGGTTTCTGGCAAATTTTTTTTATAATAAAATGATAAAAGTCTTCCAAATTGTCCATAATTACGTGCCTATAAATACTCATCATGGCCGGTTGATTAAAAAGTTTCAAGGCTCCGGGGGGGGGGGCAGCTTCCCCCCTGCCCCTTGGCGACGCCCATGCGTGACACACGCAGAAAACGTTTAAACGATACTAGTTTTTCTTTCTATCCTTCAGCTTAGAGTATCTCTATTGTTTAAACACGTTCTTTTTTTATCCACATCAGTGTTATTATGCGAGCCACCGCGAATACTTTGAATTCCTGTAGGCGGATTTCGATGTGACTTTGTGCGGATGCCCCATATACGACTGTGTCCATTTGAAGCTATCGGACTGAAACTTTCAGAATTAATGTAAAACATTCCACGCTACAGTCGTATGTAATTTAATTTTCGCTGACTTATATTCCCACGCGATGCGAGGGATGTGGCGAAAAGTTTTGAACCAACCTGAAGATACATGCAGTTCAAGGTTTTGAAACTGACTGTTGACTATGTTAACACCGGGCAATACGGCAAAATGAAAGGAACATCTCCTTACCGTACTTTATGTTCTGATGAAACAAATTTACAATTTCACATTCGTAATTTGTTATTCGGTTAATCGTTTATACGTTTTAGTTTTGAATTTAAAATGTATTCCGCGCATGACCTTATTTGCGCCTTTTGTTGGAAATCCGATTTTCTGAGACCAGAAACACTATCAGATAAAGTCGATTAAGCAGTATATGTCCATACATCACTATTAGATAAATTTTAAAAAATGTTCTCGTGAATATTGTTTTAGCACTTTATTCTGATGTTTTTAATTTAGGGTTTCCAGAAAAGTTTGTCTGCATTTTAATCAAAAATTTTTAATAAAAATTTTGAAAATTCCCTAGATTTCTTTGAAATTGCTGACTTCCCAACATTTTTAACGAACATGCTACCTAAGAAACAATTAAGAGGATGTCTTGGCTCAAATTTGTAAAATCCATCAACATCGACACATCACCTAGCATAGTATAGGAAAAAATCCGAGCTATAAACAGAAGATCGTCCTCATCAATATCTACGAGCATCGCTATGAACGATTCTATTACAACAGATAGAAGTCTGATTGCTTCTTTTCTGATTTCTTAGTATCACAGTCCAGCGATGATCACCTTAAACCCTCACAAATATATATATATATATATATATATATATATATGAAGATTGCTAAGAGTGGGGATCTTACTTGAACTTTACTTCACTAAATGAAGAACCATATAACGTTCCTATTACTATGAATAAACTCATAAGCGCAATACGTAACACTAAACTTACATATCCCGATACTGATAAACTGCACGCACTTATGCTCCAAAAAAAAAAAAACACCAGATTTTGCAGTCACTTATCTGTTATCCTTTTCAACCAGTTTTGGACCTCTGACACTTTTCCTGCAAAATGAAAAATTGCCTCGAAGTCATTCCCATATCCAAACCAAACGTAAATCCCTTGTACGTGACCGACTACGGCCCAGCTCCTTATCCTCAGTTATCTGCAAGATCCTAGAAAGAATGATAAATAACCGTTTACTATAGATACCAGAATCCAATCAACTCTTATAAAATACTCAATGCGGTTATCGGAAGATTTACCACTGATCACTTAACATTTTTAAGAAATAGCATACAAGAGGCGTTTTCAAAAAAACACCATCTGCTGTCCGTCTTTTTCGATTTTTTAAAAGCGTTTGACTGACAAATGATCTCTCCCTCCAGCTGTAATTAAACAGGAATTCCACAGTATTGTCAATTCTCTCTTCCCTTCTCATGTTACCATTTTCACTGATGGTTCTAAGGGGCCTGATGGGGTTGGTGCTTCTTTTATTCTTCCAGACTATAACTTCTCTGAATCCTTCTGTCTTCCTTCTTTCTGTTCCATATTTACAGCCGAGCTAATGGCTATTTTACGTTCCATTATTTTTATCTCCTCCAATCGTCTTTCTTCCCAGTTTCTGATCAAATCCGACTCCATGAGTGCTCTTCAAGCCATCTCTTCTCCTCTTCCTAATCATTCCTGTGATTTTTCTATTCTCCGCATACGTTCTCTCATTTGGACTCTCTCTTCTCTCCATGGAATCCATGTTGACTTGCTGTGGGTTCCTGGTCATTCTGGCATCTCAGGTAATGAGAAGGCTGATTCTTTGGCTCGGGTTGCTGCTTCTTCTTCTACATTCTTCTTCAAAAAAATCCCATCCTCTAATCTCTTGCCTTTGTGTAAACATTTCCATCTCAGATTTTGGTCGAATATGTACCCTTCCTCCTTTTCTAATTGTCGCTCCTTTTATCTGTCAGTTCAGCCTAATCTTCCTTCAAATCCTTGGTTCCTTCTGTTTCCTTCACTTCCTCGCTCTGTTGTTGTCTCCATTGTGCGTTTGCGCTTAAACCATTCCTTGCTACCTTCCTCACGCTTTCGCCTCTCGTTGACCTCTTCCCCATGTTGTCCTCTCCATTCAAACGATGCGGTTGTTTGTGACACCGATCACGTGTTCTTCGAGTGCTCTGCTCTTTCGGTGGAGCGCTCGGCTCTATATTCCCACTTGCTTGGGCTAGGGCTTCCTGCTCCTTTTTGTGCTCGTTATATCCTGTCTTTTCCTTCTACACTTATTATCCCCTCCATTGTTTCCTTCTTATTAGCGATAGCTGATCGCCTCACTGTATAACTTTCGTTTTCCCTTAATTGTTTCTGGGTGAAGGTCCTCGGTTGACGAGCCCAATTAAAAAAAAAAAAAAAAAAAAAAAAAAAAATGCAAAATATAATCTACAATTTACAGTTGGGGTCTTCGAAGACATCTACCGCATTTCATCCGAAAAACTTCAAGGAAATTCTACGTTCAAAAATCGGTAATACTTCTTCCTCATTAAGGAATTTTATAAATGGAGTACCGCAGGACTCAGTCCTTAGCCCCGCATTATTTAATATTACCATTAATGTGAATTGTGAACCAAATATGAGCTCCAGTAAAAAGTACATTATTTTCTGATGACTACAATATTCATCTCTTGTCCACAAATATCCATAGGAGAAGAGATTCTACGAAACACTAACAACAAACTTTGCGACTGGTCTACTAAAAACGGTTTTCAAGCTTTCAGCTAATCAACCGCGATTCACTTTCGCCATATCCGAGGAGATAAGCATAACATAAAACTTTCAATGAACAACTCGCCTATTCAGTCGTCAAACACAGTGAAATATCTAAGCTTAGTTTTCAATGAAAACCCATATCATGGAAACAACACATCAACCAGATAAAATTAAACTGCACAAGAAGATTAAATATTATCAAAAAGCTGCGACACATTACTTATGGCTTCGATCGGTCATCTTTATTCAAATAGATTACGGCATCGCGCCTGCAGTTCCGCTAATCCCACACCGCTGCGACTGTTAAACTCCATCCAACATGCACCTGTCGGACTTATAATAGGAACTTTTCCAACTTCTCCAATTTGCAGCATTCTCTGTGAGACTAACGAGTTACCGTTAGAACTATCATCGCTCCTTACTTACTCCCCTCCTCCGTATAACCAGAAAATCCTCATTTACCTTCCTACGCTATAACAAGCACTTTTATATCTTCTCCTTCAAATTCATCTTTTCATCATCAATGCCCTTTCTTTCATGCAAATAAAATTAACCTCCGTCTTGTCTATTCTCTCGAGCAGTTGTCTTTCCTTGGGCTAAATACTTCCATAGATTTCCACCTTTTCAATATACCCCAAAAAAATAATTCACGTCAACTACTTCATGAATATTCGGAAATACTATCTCGGTACTCCTCACATACAAAAATATTTTTGCAGACGGATCAAAGAAAAGTATTGGAACGGGATATGTGGTGCTTCTTCCTCCCAATCGATCATTCTCCGTTTCTCTTTTCCACTCCATTTTCAGTCCTCTCAGCAGGGTGTTACGCTATTAAATTGTTCATTTCGCGTATATCATATAATGACATGTTTTCTCCTTACTTCCTTTGCACTGATTCCATAAACGCTCTTCACTGTATAAACCAGACCCACAGCTACCGTCATCATCCTATTGTTAAAGAAATAGTGCGCGTTCTATCTTCAAACAACGCTCAAATCGGGGTTCACGTGGGTGCTGGCCCATATCGGTATTAATGCAAATTCTTTTGCTGACAATGCAGCTAAGGAAGGTGCTCGTATTCAGCCCGGACCTTGCAACGCCGATAGACAATTTGAAGAAATTCATAAAATTATCGATGATCAAAGCATGGGACAGGCAATGGTCGACATTGCCAGATCCAACAAAATTACGATTAATGTGCAGTTTAACACATACCTGGAGAACCTCTACGTCTGAATGCCGCTCAGAGGAGGTCGTAGTTGCCCGTTTGCGCCTAGGTCTCACTAAAATTACTCCCAGTCATCTTCTCAATCGCCATTCCATCCTAATATGTTCGACTTACAACGTACTCATCTCTATCCAACATATTCCCACAACCTGCGTATGTTTCGAGTCCCACAGAAATATCTTCGGTCTTCCTCTCTCTCATCATAATATTCTCTCTGACTACCAAAGTAATGTCCAAAACCTTCTAACATTCCTTAAAACAACTAACTTGTTTTCACAAATCTAAACTCTTTCCCAAACACGCGCGCCTCTGGCCTAGCATTAAATGGCACGTACAGGTCAGAAGCAATTTGAAAAAACCCAGAAACAATGACAGAAAACAGATATTAAAAGATAAATTTATAAAAAACTGGATTTAAGGATATCAAGAAAATATTTTACAAACATGTTCTTTAAGGAACAATTTGTAAAAAATCAGAAACAAGATAAGAAAAAAGATATTAAAAAGATGAATTTTTAAAAAACTGGATTTGAGGATATCAGGAAAACATGTCAAAATATAAATTAAATAAAAAACAAGAAAAAATCTTTGGGCGACCATAGAAAAATATGTTCGTAAAAATAAAGAAGTAACCGCCGAAGAATTTGGAAAAGAATTAGATTAACAAAAGATCGCTAAGACGAACTCGGCGCAAATTCTCCTATTTATTAAAATTATTATTAATTAAAAATAGACAAGATTAAAATTGTATTTGTTGTTTACACACATTGTTAACATTATAATTATGATAAAAATAAATTTCAATACTTTTTTAACAATTATATATATAATTTTTAAATCCCCATATTTTGGTATCACTTTACGAATCAGGCATTGTTTATTAAAGTATATATATATTAGCGATAGTCTTCATTAATTTTAATTTAATATTGTAATAACTGTAGATTTGTTTCATCAGATTGATGTTATTATCACTGTATTTGTTGTTTACACACATCGTTAGATTTAAAAATTATATATATAATTGTTAAAAAAGTGTTGAAATTTATTTTTATCATAAGATTAAAATTAAAATTAATAATAATTTTAATGAAGAAGAGTATATTTGCAGCTAAGTTGTAATCTTGGGAACCTAATGCTAGTCTATCAAAAAGAAACATAATAGATAATAAAGACAAAGAGCTGTACACAAAATACGGAGCTGTCGGAAATTCCACGAGAATTTATCGGTTTAACGAATATTAATGGCCCACTTGCTACGAAAATTGCACAAGTCGTCGACGTGTTGCAACATATGATCCCTTTACTAAGGGAGGAAAAATACCATTATAATTTACAAAGTCGACTGAAGCAACCGAGTTGGTTTTAGTTAAATTTTTAATGAGAGACCGTGCAGGCGCGTTTTTTACTAAAAATTTTAATTTTAATTTCAGTAATATTTTTTTTTTTTGGGGGGGGGGGTTGTCTATAAGGACATTAACCTAAGAACAAAGGAAACAGGACGCAAAAGATTCAGATCTTTATACGATCAGAACTGGCCGACAAAAAAGAATTAAGAGCTTGGAAAACAGAAGGAGAAGGAAGGGAGAGAATGAACAAAGCACTGTATGGAGTGGGAATAGCAATTTGTAAAAGGGAGGAATAGAAAGCAGCTTGATCGGTTACAAGAGGACGAACACCCGAACATTATGTGATCGGGATCACACATAAATTTGATATTGGAGGGGTGCAATGGACAAAAAGGAGACGGCACAAGAGAGTAACGGAAAAACGAAGAAGGAAGCAAATTGTGCCCAAAGCGCAGACGGAAGATTGCAGAGATGTTGGAGCGACGCATGGGGAAGGAAAGTCAAAAAACCAGTGGAAGCGAGGAAGGGAAGGCTAAATAGACAAGAAAAAGGAATCCGGGTTGGAGAATGAGGAAACGTGTATTAGTAATTTTTTTTTTTTTTTTTTTTTTTTTTTTTTTATGGCTCGGCTTTAGTTAACTATCAAGCCATTTAGCCACCAATCATTTAATATAAGAATACTGCCAACTAATGAAAGATACATAATATTTAATTAGGAAAAAGGTTATAAACAGACAACCATGGCCGTAAATGTTCAACATCACCCACGGAGCCTGAATAAAATCTTTAGGAAGGAGAAATTGGCCAGGCTGAGTCCAAGGTACATTACCTGAACTTGCCTAACCAGAAAATTAATAAAATAGGAATTATAATCATCATACACAATAATTGTAACAAACAATCATGGCCACAAATGCTTCAGCATAGTCCACGACGTCTGCACAAAATCATAACAAAGGAAAAACTGCCCAAGTCGAGTTCAAGTAATTTTAAGCAGAAAAACTCTTCACGTAACGGTAATGAGTTCCAAACAAACTTCAGTATAAGAACGAACCGAAAATAATAATGAACACAAATGAGTGTTTTCGTACAAAAAAGATGACAGATGTTTAAACATTTAAATTGTTAGAAAAGTCATTTAATATCATAAATAATGGAGCATAATAGGAAACCGGCATTTACGATCCAACGATCAGAATCTGATGCGGCATACAAACATGGAGATTGGAAACCAAAAACATAAAAAGATTCACCGTCTACAATTTAAATGATTAAAATTAATAACAAAGAACGTCACAAATAGCGAGTTTGAGAAAGTAAAAGAATGTATTACATAGAAGGGGTGTAATGTATATTTTAAAAACACGCAACAGGGAAAAAATGACAAAGTTGAAAGTAAAAAGTGAAACGGCAAAGTATTCCATTCGCCAAAATTTGAAATATATCAAAACCGGAAAACAAAATTGGAATAACAAATTAATATTTTTCGAACGTACCTAACACGATCCTAGATGAAATGCTAGAAGAAAAAACAATAGGCCAATTAAAACAAAGGTTAAAAAATTGACTGCGGCAAACAACGAAGAAAAATGATATAACCAAGGTAAAAGAAAAAAGGGAGGTAGCAGTTTTTTATGGATTCTAATTTTATCGCGAAAAATAAAAATATTATTGTTTGAAATGTTTTTGTTGAAACCTTTGTTTTCGACCTCAAAATGTCCTCCAAAGTCAAACTAGATTAAAAAAATCGGATTTATATTGAAGAATATTTGAAATTTATTACCAGTTTTACAATTTTTAAACGAATTTAATGTAAAATGTCTTCTAAAACCTTTCCCCCTATTTTCTATAATTCTTAATTTTACTACTACCATTATTATCACTCTATCTACCTTCATGTAACGTTGACCATAAAACTTCCTATTATCTCATTTCGTTTGAATGAAGGTGTTGTGAAATTTAACGCGTATCGTGTATTTCGGTATTTTTTTACTATCGGAATAGTGACTACGAAAAAGGAAAAACAATAAGTTTTAATATTACTATAGTCCGTTCAACAAAAATGTTCCGACGGAAAAAGTCGATATAAATCGATATTTATTATGCACTTACAGAGCCTCCACAAGTGGATAATAAATATCGATTTATATCGACTTTTTCCATCGGAACATTTTCGTTGAACGGACTATAGTACTATTAATAAGTGTACTCTATGATGTGAACTGATAAAACTTCATATTTCACTTTAACAGCTTATAATCACGGTTAATTCAAATCTAGAAGTCGTCAAAACGCTGCAAATATTGGGAGAGGGTGGAAATGATTATTCGGCAGCCGATCGATTATGGCGATAGCGTTTTTCATACAAGTTGACCCATTTGTGAAAAGTTGTCTTGAGGTTAATGGTACGCGTTAAGAATAAAGGTATATTGTGTAGCCGCGTCATAACAAAGCCAGAAACATTCGCTGGTAAGTTCGAGATATGAGATGCGCCGATGTGGTCGCCTCTGCTTATATTTTCCTCGCAAAAGCAATTTGAGACGCTAAGAAAAGGGAACTCGGCTATATCGAGAAGTTCAATGCAACGACTTAATTACAACCATAAGTTTTATCCATTCCGAGTGCAGTTTCAGCAAGCATTAAGCCACGACGGTCATAGACAAGGAAAACAGTTTGCAATTGGGCTTGAGAGCAACCTTGTTATTTATATCGACTAATTCGGTTTTAGGACGAATGCACTTTTAAAACTAACTATGAGGTACGAATAGGAACTTTCGTTATTGGTCTAAAACAAATTTGAACTGGTTGGAAGATGTGCAAAATAAATTGTATCTGGAAAATCAATGCTTGATGTAAAATTATTAAGAATGAGGGATCTCTGTATTTTTTTTTTTTTTTTTTTTTTGATGGGAATATAAATCATCATAACTATTTAGAACTGCTGCAAACAGACCTTTCACCTTTGTTGGAAAAATATTACCCTCCGATGTACGTCAATGGTTTTGGTTTCAACTAGGCGGTTGTGTAATACATCAAGACTGGTCTGAACCCAACTAAGTGAAATATTTCTTAAGAGGTAGATAAGCAGGTATTATCATATCGAACTCTACGTATTTACTATAATTCAATAATAATGTCTAGAATATTATATGGAATTCAAATATATTATGTGAGGCTAAGAAAACGGAAATAAATAAAATAAGTAAAATACAGAGAAGATGTGTTTGAAACTTATACTTCCCGTATTAGAAATAAATTGACTTTAGATCAATTATGTATGGAAGGAAAACAATGAAATGTCCCCCAAGATGTACTATTTTTATTATATATTATTAGAATTTAATGTCAATAATATAAAATTACCATCCAGGGAAAATATTCGATTAACAAGAAACCAAAGTAATACACATATTACATCTATCCCCGCAGTATAAAATTTACGAATTGACAACACTGATGACTCAGTTTTAATTAATTTAAATAAGTACAATTCCTAATCATATACTAGAGGGAAAAAAAATTGGTGAGTGGTAAAAGGAGGTGCAAAACTGGTTGAAGAAATGGTGCAAAGACTGAAGCTATATCTCGCTCTTTTTTGTTGGTTTTTGACTTTGTCGTGTCCTTTCTGGATTTTAAGGACCGGATTTTATCCTTCATTCTTTACCAATCCTCGATCTTTGTACCTTTCTGTTCAGCCTTTTCCTTCCTCTCTTCCTTGGTTTAATCTTTTCCCCTACCTTAGCCGTTCGATTATTTCCTCTATAGTTCGCCTGCGGTTCGATTATAGTTTGCTTCCGGCTTCTCTTTTCCGTTTTTGCTATTGTTCAATCTCCTTTGTGTCCTTATGACCCTTCGGAGCTCAATTATACCTGTGATGCGAATCACGTCTTGTTCGAATGCCCCTTTATTTCCTCCAAACGTGCTACTCTGTATTCTAATCTTCTGCGCCTTGGCCTTTCTACTCCTTATAATGTCCACTCCATTCCCTCTCTCAATATAGTTCCTTTGTTGGCCTTGTTTATCTCCTCAATTTCTAATCTTTTCCTTATATAATGTACAATTCTTTGCGTTTGGTAACCACTGTTGACGTGCCCAAGAAAAAAACAAAAAAAAAAAAACATAGACCATATTTTTGTCGACTTTAAATATTAAGCTGTCCGCATTTATTGGTGTACAGATGCATATTACGCGGCATGTTATTTATTGGCTTACGTATATATACTCTTACTTTAATATAATGGTAGTTTTATTATAATTGTTATTTACGGAATAAGTTAAGATAGTTATAATTTTTGTACTTTGTGTCTTTTTTAATAAACGTTGATAAGAATGTTGGGCACTCACACAATGGGCATATTTGCCCTTGAGACCCACAACTTATTTTTAAAATAAAAAAAAAAAAAAAAAAGACGGGTCTAGTAAAGTATGAATGTAAAAATTTTGTCCAGACAAAATGTTTGAATAATATAATCGGAAGAAGTGTTTACTCTGAAAAAAGTGACGTACCGGAGAAGAACATAACAGGTACTTCGCTCATCGTATTAACTAAATCGTCTAATCCTTGTAAAGTTTTTGACCATTTTAATTCCTCTTTTGTAGATATATCTTCCAAATGCCTGCGAATTAACGAAACGGTCTAATAATAAATACGGTTTGACTAAACCTAAAAAGTAGCCGAATAATAACATTATCGCTTTGCATACTAATATGAAATAATAAAAAAAAAAACAGAAATAATATATGCAAAAATAAAACTGTAATTAATGAATTCAAATAAAAATAGAAAGTAAAGGAACAAAGGGAGAGAGAGAAAAAAATACTCGCTTTAAAATTTTTTCTTCAATTGGATATCAGTTTTTTTGATCCGTGAAGCAAAATGCGAGACATCGATTAAAATAGGAAACATTCCGCGATATCAGCTTTTTCTATTTAATATTTAAACTGTATACAGAACATTTATTTATTCGAAAAAATAACAGAATTTTGCATTTATCAGTCATACAAAATAACGCCGAAAGCAGAGGAATATATTATTAACTCGCTGTAAACAGCTTTATCTAGGCCTCTCGTAAAGTTCACAAGAGACGTGTAAAGTATTTTCTTTACTTTCTAACTAAATTTAAAAAGAAGTTTTCTTTGAAAATAGAGCAGTCTGTACATAAATAATTATTATTTACTATCTCTGTAGCCGTAGCTATTTTAAAATTTGTGCATTTTTCCCGCTTGAACTTTTGACCAGTTCGACGTGCCCAGAATAAAAGTACATAAAAGCGAAACCATTACATCAAGTATTCAGAAAATTTGTACGATCAAAAACTAGCTTACTTGTAAGATTAAAACTACTCAGATAATCGATACGAATTAACTGCTAGCATATGATGAGAGTGATTATTTACCAATATAAAAAGACGAAGTTCACTGCATACACTAGTCCGATGTAAATACAACATAGGGTGAAAACGATTACGCGGAAATTTGAGCAGAGTTTACCAATGCCCCTGAATACAGGTCCAGAAGCAGCATCCTGTTTAACCTAAAAAAGAACAGATTCATAAAAAAATAGTACGACCATTAAAACTGGAAGCAACGGGTCTAATACATATATTGCGCTTCGCGATCATTAGAACCCTCTAAATTCCTTTCGGCAAACATAAATATCGCGAATAAACGAAAAGAAGCGACATTTTACCGATCAATTAGTTCATAAACTGACACGTCTGTTGTGAAGTTTAAGGTCGTAATTTACACTAAGTTTCATCCATCGGAGACTTGATACGACCGATTATTAAAAATAATAATTTGAGCACTATGCGTTATAGAAAAAATTCCGAAAAATTATAATCTGTAAATAAGTTTTCGAAAATATTTTTAAAATTTTTCCTCTCGAGTGATTCGCTCATTAATGCCGTTGCGGATCAGTCGTTTGCCTTTATATTTTTTTCTACTTTTTTTTTCTTTTCTCTACAAATTGATGTATATTCTCCGCCTCTATAAATCACGGGAATTTAAAATTCCATCGTACTGAATGTTTCTCTTAAATTCAAAACTATTCTAAACTGATGGCATAATTCAAATTCGTTACATCTGCGAAACAAATTCAAAAAGGGAAAATGAAAATAAAAAAAAACAATAATTTCTTACGGATTTCTGAATCGTTTTTGATGTTGTTACGTCCGAAAATTAAGAAATAACAAATACGACCGATACCAGATGTAAACGACAGAGTTCAATGAATTTTTAATTTCTGAAATTTCAGTTGGAGAATAAATTTCAAAATTGTTGCACACAAAACAGGCAATTATCGGTCAAACTATAAATGCTTCGTAAATACAAACGAACCAGTTATTGACCAAATACATGCCGATTTTTTTTTAACGTTTTCGCGGATTGATTGAGTTCAACGAATTACTGACTTAAGAAACAATTTGTTCACCTACATTAAAGCCGCCTCCAAGGATGACCAAAATTATAAACCGGCTTGGCAATCAACTCGGAAGGTTGCGAATAAAATATCGGGCAATGAGCAATTTGGAGCGTCCTTCAAAGAGACATATACTGAAAATGTAATGATGTGTTAAAAGAGCCATCATCATTTCTCCTCAATCGTAGGGCTATTGGGTAGCACGGCATGTAATCAACGGATTTCTGGCTAGATCGGCATTGTTACATACGTTTACTCTTTTATTATCAGGTCTATAAATTGGATTCTTAGTCTTTCCCGTCGTGTATTGCCATCTACTTTTCCTTCTTTCAAGTTTTTCAAACATTTGAAATGCCTGATATGATGGCTCATCGTATTACTCCTTCCTTCAACTGTACGCAATATTTGTGCCTACTCTTCTATTCTTTCACATACTTCTCTTTCTGTCACCTCATCGATCCGTACTATTTTCACAGCTTTTTACGGAAGCACCACACTTTAATACCATTAGTTTAGAGTAACATCCCCAAATGTCGTTATAAAAATATTTTTAACAAATTAGACATTGTCACTGGCAGCTTGCGAATTATATATATACATATATACATATATATAAAATTCATAAAGATTATTTGAGGAATTGCGTCGATCGATAGCATGATGTTCGGTGGTTTATGGACGAGTGACTAAAACAAGGAATAGTCATGACTTTACAAGAGACAGATTTTCATTACACCACTAAAAGCATATATTTTGAAAATAATGTTTGTTTTATTTTAATAGGTAGCAGCGCGGTAGCTTAGTAGTTACGGTGCTGGGCTACTAAATCGAAGGTCCCAAAGTCAAGACTTGTCTCGTTCCGGATCCGAATCGCTCCCAGGTTTACCCAGCCTGAAATAATTAGGCACCTGAGAAATCCGGGAAAGTAAAGGTGTCCGAGAGAAAGGAATTCTCATGAGATCCATTAGACTCAGTGCACTGTGAACCTTAACTTCACAATCCCTGACGCCTTGTCGATGGTATGGGACTTACTTTACTTTACTTTACTTTACTTATTACCTGATCAAACTAAAAGTTTTTAACTCAGAGTCATTCGGGTACATGTTAATGTAAAATACTATTTTATAGATTTTTCTTTTTCTTTCTTTTTTTCCCCGATATTATATCAAATTATTTGGAAATAGAAATTTATTTTTTTTTTTAAATAGTATTTAACATTTTTACTATGTAAAACGACTGTACCTGTAATTTCGTTAGATATACTGCCTTTATCGTATGCCATTTGGTTTACATTTTTAATGTAAAACACTGTTTAAAAAAGTTAATTTCTACTACTTTTTTTTTTTTTTTTTTGTTTATAAGTTATTCGTTTATCTTTAATTTTTAATGGTAAAATTTTCATTTCAAATTACATTGATCCTTGAATATTTTTTGATTTTTACAACGTCATTTTTAACATTATCCATTTTGTACGATTATTGGTTGCTTGACGTCATTGTTGTTTTTCGTTTTAATCATTTATCCTTCCCGTTATAAATAAAACCACTAGTTGTTCTACGTCACTACTGACGCTATTATTATTATTACAAAATAACATTAATTAGTGTTCTAAGTAAAGCTTTAAGTTTAATTTTTAATTATTAAAATTTAATTAATACAGCATATCCTTAGTACTGTAGCAAGTAATTTTTGCGATAATTTAATTTTTATATGAACATTGTTGAGTCAAATACTTTTCGAAATGCCTTTTTAAGTGAAAAATTGAGAATACCCGTTGCTCCCAATAAGAGCAAGAAGAAAAAAAAGAAAGAAAAACGAAAATCGAGTGGACGCCTACGATACGTATCCGTGAGCGTAGAACGACCGGACAGATTTGGAAAACTAACATATAACGGCCATGTAACAATTAAGGTACCTGATGCGGGTCAGACGATCGGGGCGACCCGAGCGGGTAAACCCCGAAAGAAGGGCCGGTAACTCTGGTCGGCGTAGTTAAAGTGTCGAATGGCGCGGTGGAAGAAACGACCGGACGAGTCAAAAGTTGGACCGGAACCTGTTCAGCCGGTCTCGGCGGACGTAGTCGGTTCGACGTCGCAAATCCAACGGGAAATTGTGATCGCGGCGGCCCAGCGCTCGAAACGGTCCGTCGTAAACAGAAGCAAACGGCCGGCGAATATGATCTGCCAAGACGCAAACGGAGGAACAGCGTTCTAAGTCTGGCGACTGACTATTAGCGCGGTAGGTTTTGTCGTGACTCTTGGTTTAGGAGTTAAACTAGGTTGAGTGGCTAAAGTTATCAAGGATTTAGTAGTCTGGTAGGAGTAGTCGGTGATAATGTTGCACTGTTTTGTTGCGCTCGTGGTTTCCTTCACTACTGGAGATGACTTTTTTATAGCACTTGTCGAATTTCCCCCCGATGTCACCGCTGGAAGCTGCGGTAGTTGGCAATTTGGCGGATTCCACAAAAAAGCCGTAACCGGTTAAGCGACCGTGTTTTAACAGTGGAAGAGAAAACCGTCAAGAATCTTAACGGTTTATCAACGGAAGAAGATTCCGGATTCGTCTAAAGCGGTAGAACGGGCGATCCAGCGGTGACGGTGTTCCGTCGACGAAATCTGCACCCGGTGTGATAATTATCGTAATTTTCGAAACCGGTCGAAAACAGATAGTGCGGTCGCTGACTCTATGGTGATATTCGCAACTTCAACGGGGTGACGGCGATCTGCAGAGCGGACAGGCGGTGTAGTCGATCGGCAGGAATCGTTAACGTACTAAACCCGGTGCGAGGCTTGTAAGAAATCAGCGCCCAACAGCAGTCGGTTGAATATTGGCGATGAAGAAGGTCTAGGTGTATTTACGGTGTTGATCAAAAAATCGAGCGACAGGCAAACGGTCGTCATCCCCGAACGGTCTTGCAGCTGTTCGATATATTCGGCCGGTATGAGTAAGCATCGGTATCTGCGATAAAACTCCAACTGTTTTTTTTTTTCCGGCCTGGACCACTATCCGATCGTGCTCAATCGCAGCGCTATTAACTTCACAACGTGATTTCGGAGTGGATGGTTGAGGATGTCGGGTGTTGCCATGTGCACGGTCGGCGACAGAATTCGGTGTTGACGTCGGTCTCGGTAACGTCGGCTCCGACATGGTACGGATGCGAATCGATTTATTAAATGAGGTCTGGCTGGGAAACGGTCCCGCGTGATTAGCGGTTATTAGGGGCGCACGAAGGTTCACACACAGCGATCTGCGAGAATTTCGAATATGGCGGTGTTGCGGTGCCATCACGTGCGCCTTTAAATTACGTTTTTTTTTTTTAACACGAAAGTAATTGCGAGTAAAAAACATCAATTAATGATATACCGTAATCAAATGGCAAAAGGTTACCCCGAGCAGTACTGGTCGCGAATTCGATTGCGAATTTCGTGTCAAAATCACGTTGGGGTCTAGCAGCTTGTAAAAAATAAAAAAAGAAAAAGCACTTTTACACGTTATTTATTAAAAAAAACAACGAGCACAAGGACGCTGCAAATTGTGAAAGCATACACGTGCGAAACAGTCGGTCGTCTCGGAACGTCGTAATATCGGAGACTCACTCCGCCGGTAAAGAAACACTACGGCAGCCAGCCACGGCTGCCCACATGATAAAATCTTAAGCGGTAAACGATAACGGATGAAATAAAAATACGGATAGCGCAGAGACAGATCTGATATATGTTATGATGCAAATAAAAAGTACATTTATATCATCCGAAATCGACATTTTTTCATTTTTTTTGAAAGTTTTAAATGCGTTGAAAGCGGTGCTTGAAATAAATTTAATCGATTATAACAGTTTTGCCTGGCACACCAGTTAGTGTTTTGATATTTTCTGATGCAATAATGATAACAAAATTACAAAACAAAATACGAGAAATATTTTTATTCGGTAAGGAATTAATACGATACACTAAGAAAAGTTATTAATGAGTAACACCGTGTGATCACACTTGTGTTTGTAAGAGCCTAGCCTCAACTAATCAAACAGTAACTCGAACTAACGATATTATACTTTCTCAGGTCCGAGATTTTTGAGTAAAAATGTGTTTGCTTATCGTTGTAAGAGGACTATTAAATGAGGATAATTTGTAGGTAACATTTACACTTCTTACAATTTAACATGAAAGCTGTTACACGCATCTTGCAGGTACTTATAGGATAATCAGAAAAAACTGTCTAGTGTTGCTAGACATTTTTAATGACAAAAATTTCATTTATTTTTTATTGATTAAACGTTTTATTACCTAAATACCGTAATGTTGATATTTTTTGCTGAACAGAAATATTTTGTTTGTTTTTTTTTTGTTTTTTTTTTTTATTTTTAAATCAAAACAAATCCAGTCAATTATTTGTTTAAAAAACAACAACATAACGGCTGCATTGTTTATACATGAATAACACCAAAAAAAAATTGAATTTACATCCAAATTTTTTTTATTTTTTGATCAAGCGTATGTGTATTTACTTTTAATTACATTGATCTTTTTTTCATCGAGCTAAACGCTTGTCAACGAATTATTTCATATTTATACGTTCTAAACATCTTAACCTAACTTAACCTAAATTACACATATCTACGTACATATTCGTCTAATATCTATTACATCTTAATCTATGTTTGTACTTATCCTTAACTATAATCTATTTTCTTCTATTTTGTAATCTATATATTTCTTTACTTTATTGTTCCGCTTTTTCTTATTTTATGTTTATTCCTAATTGTTACCTTTTTCTTTTCTCTATTTTTTCCTTCTCTACTATTTCCGTAAATGATTTTATTTATCGTCTGAACTATAACATATATATATTAGTCAGTTTTCTCCTCCATCTTTATTCTTACTGACGGCAGTTGGTTACGTACATTTTTTCTTCAGCTCGTAAATTTTTTCCTCCGATTCAGTTCTTCCCCCTGTTGTTACATATTCCTATATCTTCAATAATAAGTACATTCCTCTTACGCTCAGTACATCTTCTTTTTTAATTACTTCAATTTCAGTTTCTCTCTTAAGGATTTGTTATTAATTTCAAGCGTTTTATTTGCAGTTTATTTATTTTCTCTAAGTATGCATTCCCCATCATTATGTCTGAATTCTACATTTAATATCTTTATGTGATTTAACTATTGCTAAATCATCCGCAATTAATTCCCTATATATGTAGATTATTTGTATATGTAATAAACATTATTGGCACATTAGCATCAAGTTGTTACCCTACGACCTAAATTTATTTCCTCCTTTACATTTTGTACGTTTAATAGATTTGACGCTTTTTCCCCTTGATTTAAGTAATTTTGAAACCAATTTTTTTTTTTTTGCTTTTGAATTATTATTCCTGTTTCCTCTAATGTGTTTATGAATCTTTAGTAAGGAATATCGTTCCTAATAAGGAGTTCCACCGTAACCATCATCGTGATTGCACCTTGACAGATTGAAACCTTTAAATTTGAAATTCGTTCCTGCCTGGAGTCGAGTTCCAGATATGAGAGCGGCACTAATTTCATGAAGATCCCCAATTGAGCTCCTAAAGAATTTTTATTGGCTCCGAGTCTACGACAGTTCCATTGCAATATTTTAAAGGCGGCCAGCACGGTTAGACATAAAAAGAGCTGAAAGAAAGAAGAGTAAGCGTGTGGGAAAAAATTAAAAGAAAAAGGGTGAGGAAAAGTTAAACGTGTGCAATAAATCAGTATAGCATGCGAAGGAAATTGCATAAAGTAAAATTAGTAAATGCGGGAAAGAGGAGAGAAAGAGGACGAAAGAATTAGAAGTGGAAAGGGAATAAATCGGGGCCAGCAAGTTGAAACAGAAGATAGGAACAACAAAAAATAATATTTAATGTTAGGAAAATGACGCACAAAGCTAAAAAGTAAAAACTGTTCACTTACACCACTTAGTTATAAGGAATATACGGTTAATTTCACGTATTTCTTTTTACAACTCAAAAGAGTAGATAAAAAGTATATATGTATTAATTTTGAATATAAACTTTTCAAGAGGTATTATGATACTAGTTTAATTTTGATGATAATTCATTCGTATTTAATAATGTCTTTAGTGGATCAAAACTAACAATTTCTTTACAATTTAATTTTTACAGAGTTTTGAATTCAATACATAATTGCAACAAATTTATATGGAGCGTTTTAACATAAATGTTTCACTTATGAAAAATTTGCTACTAAATAAATACCCTAAAATGTACGCATATTAAATAACAAAAGTTAAATCAAAATAAAAAACAATAAATCATGAAGTACGTTAATTTTTTAAAAATTCAAATGTCTTTATTTAATTCCATAGCACTATATGATCGGCAATATGAATTTAATTAATAGTTTTAAATTGATTAAACCCGTATATTTAACTTTATTACAATTCCAAATCATAATTTCATACTAGATTTGTAATTTTATTTAAAATTTCTGCTTATATAAACAAGCAGTGAAAAAAGTTACCAAAAGGAAAAAATTAACTTATTTTTTAATACTTCAGCTAGTATACGAAACCTCAGTTTTTTTTACATTTTATAAAATAAGTTTCAATTGTGCGAGCACAATACTGCATTTAAAGATTAGAAATTCAAAGATTATATTTCTAAAGTATTAAAATAGTTTTTAAAATAATCATTTTTATAATCTTTTCTATTCTCAAATTTAAAACTTCCATATTTAAGAACTCGAGTGAATGCTATTAACTTACAGTTTAGTTATACTTCAGATCCAAAGTTTATTGTATAGAAATTACTTTTTTTTTTCCTTTTTATTTAGGATTGCCTAATCATCGATGAAGAAAGATTCTAGATTTGAATACGATTATAAATTTGAGGGAAGGACGGAAACAATTATGGGGACCATAGGAGACTGCCTAGGCAGCAAGGAATGAAGGATACGTTATTGGGGGGGGGAGAGCTTAAGAACCGATCGGCGGAAAAAAAACGAAACATTCGGGGAAAAAAATGATCGTCGTCGAAGATCAAACTGTAATTATCCGAGTGGAAAGGACGAAATGAAGAGGGAACCAAAGAATAACGAAAAAGAGAGAAGTAAGTTATGATTAAAGCGAAAATGACAGACGACAAGAATGGAAGAAAACGAAGGTGTGGAAAGTCGTCGAAGACAGCGGACATAAATCGACAGATAAAAAGACTGAGGATTTGAAAACAAAAATAAGAATGGATAGATCGCCATAGTTTAGAGTGACAATTTTTGAGAGAAAATTTATGTTAGTAGCTGGGAATTTCGTAAAGAATCGACCGTTACGTACAGCAAATCGGGCAAGCGCCTCAGTCTGCTCATTGCCCTTAATCCCCGCATGACAGGAAGACAATTGGGAGATTAATGTTCGAATAAAGAGAATAATGGGATTTACCAACGGTGGAGAGAGAGGAAAAGTAACGGCTAGAAAAACACTTAATGTCTTAATCGCAATTTATATTACGACATATTTCCACTTCGACAGTTGATATGATACATATGCTGGAACATTTATTCCGTAAGCACCATAAAAGGACTAGAAGCTGAATAAAAACTGTTTTTCTTTGTACAAGATTTTAGTTTCTATAGGCGACCATATGAATTTCGCGAATTTAGTCAAATATTTTTCCACGCTGACTTACAACAGCACCGAACTATTTATATTCCGCTTGTTATCAAGGCTAGCTACAGTTATACGTATCAGGCGTTAGAGCAGAAGACACATCGTTAGCTACGTTGTATGCTACGGACGCGCGGCAAATTTATTCTTTTACATATGTTTTAAATAGCCGTGATGCATTTAGCAAAAATTACATCTTATTGTTTATAATTAAACAATTGTTCACGTTTACGAAACATGTCGCTATTGTTTAATTTTTATAAATATTAAAACGTAATTTTCATTATGTGCATTATGGTTATTTTAAAATATAGATATATATATATATATATATATACATATATGGAATACAAGAATGGATAATTTGATTAATTTGTTCATTTACATCGATAGAATTAAGCAAACGTGTAAAAACTTACGGTAATACAAGAGGCGATTAAAATATCCAGCGAAAACAAAACGCACCCGAAAATATATAGCGGGAGATAGTTCTTAAGTTTCTCGTCAAAACTGAATACATCGACCAACCAGCCGCACACTGCACCGCCAGCGCCAAACCCAATCGCGCCAAACAATCGAATCGTGCCATACTTGTGTTTATCTTCACCTACGATTTTTATTATCCTTATTAATCAATAGTAATAGTACTGTCCGTAGATAATTATTGTTCGCAGTTGTTTATATTTTATTTTATTATCAAAGCTTGAATTGCTAATTTATAACTAGTCAAATGGTGAGGCTATCTAATAAGTGTTCTCAATGAATCAGGTGCATCCATTAATTCAAAGAAGACTATGAGATTAAGTCTCTTATTTTAGTTTGTTTAAGTCGTGATTTAGATGACGCATTCGTGTGTAAAAGCGCGACTGTCAGCTGATTTGGGTGGTTTCGTAACCATGTCAAATGTTTTTGTGCGAGCCTCCGGATTATATAATAAAGATTATATCTACGTCAAATACGTTTGAATTCAGAAATCTATTTCAGTGGTACCAAGCTAAGTTATAATAATTTATGAATCCCACTACCATCCTTTCCAAACGATCCCCTCCCCGGTGTACTATCTCTCTTTAAGGAAAAGCGAATTAACTGGAACTCTGACCTTACACATCACCATGTTGAACTCCCCTGGGATAAACTTACACAGCCATTTTTATCCTAAAACTTCTACCGAATTCCTAATTTTCATTGAAAGGAGGTTTTCCGATGACTTTAAAGATAAAAATGCTACTTACCCAATAAACTGAAACAAGCCGCATCGGTCAGACTCATATTGATAGAAATGCAAGTCCAAGAAAGTGTTAAAATAAACACCAGTAGCCAAAATTCGTAATACTGAACTGGCGAATTGGCGGTCGGATTAAATGCTTCTGTCAAAAGGCTATCCTCGCACTGCATTTTACAAGCAACGTCGACCAAGTTACTAGACGAACAGTTCTCGAACATAACGATACTGCTAGCATTTTTAACGGCAGTTGAATGTACCACGCTGTATAAATGATTGTTTTCCTAAAATTAATAGCATATCGGATGTAATTTATAAACACAAACTTAAAGGTAAAAACACATGCATCTTAAGTGTAAATGTAATAAAGTGCATCCTAGATTGTGTAAGTTTTTCATAATGTACTAAAATGGATCTGAATAAAAAATATTGAGAACCAGTTCCTTTCTCCTTGGAATTGGCCTTTAGTTTCACCCGGGTTTCTCTGATATAACTGGAATTCTATTTCAGAGTAGGTATATGCGATTTGAATCCGGAGAATGATTAATACGGGCGTAAATATTAAGAAATCAAATGACCCAGAGATATTCCAGAAAAATGCCGGTGCAATGTTACTACCGATGAAATACTTAAAAAATATTTCAAGGATAGTCGAGCGTTTTAACAATGTACGTCGACATTACCGACAAATTCCCGTGATAAACTACGGAAAAATTAGTAAAGAACTTTATTCTAATAGAGAAAATTTTATCGGCTGAAAAAAAAACCAAACAAAAATGTACTATAAATAAGTGTCAAACGGTTAAGCAACTGCAAACCGTCCACCATTGCATTTCATATATAATTTAAACCAGATGTAAAAGTTTAAAAAATGCAAAAGAAAGTGTACACTGCGAAAGCGGTTTCGTCGATGAATTGAAGAGTTACTGAAAACTGTCAGCTAAACTTTCGGGTAAAATTTTGCAAATTATTATTTATTCATCATAAGACACGCACATTGAATGTAGCTGGTACGACTATCTGGAAACACCTCTGTCGTAATAAGACTTGAAGGGGTCAGTTAATTAAAAAGATACAGCCTTACAATGAATATCAAAAGATACGTAACACGTTTCGCTACAGCGGGTAATTTGTGTACCGCATTGAATTTTTATGGGAACCTGTGAAAGGAAAGTTAAATAATGCATTAATTTGGAATTTCTAGTTCAATTAGGACAAACCGGAACAGTAAAACCCGGAATGTTAAACGCGATTTACAAGAGAGGAAAATATGTCACGTGTTGTATTTTTGATAACGGTTCATGAAAGGCTGCAAGAATATAGCCGTCGAAGACATCGCCAGATTAAATTAAATCATTTGACGTGTCTGACCGAACTCTCGAACAATTCCAAATTTTATTAAACAAGCATCTGTGCGATAAATCTTGTTGGAAAGAAAACAGCGAAATGTCCCACCCTGATATGTACTATTTCTACTATAGATTACTAGAATTTAATGTCAATAATATAAAATTACCATCTAGACGGAAATTAACCAGAAATCAAAATAATATATATTACATTTATCTCCGGAGAGTAAATATACGAATTGATAATACTGATGATTCAGTTCTAATTTTATTTATTTTTTTTTATTATTATTTGGGCTCGCTGACAAAGAGCATTGACCCATGTTCGACAAGAAAGGAAAGTATTGCTGAATTAATTATTTAGAATCGTATGTGGTCAGATATCGCATCAATGAAGGATACAAGGGGAGCGATAAACAAAGGAAAGGAGAAAACAGATGCAGCACTATGGGGAGCAGGAATATTTAAGTCTCAGAAGTTGACAGTAAAGAAGTAAACGTTCAGACGACAGTGTAGAACATTCGAAAAAAATGTGGTTAGAATTACATTCGTGGATGTTACTTGAAGGATGTAGCGGACAGTAAGGAGAGTCTGAAAATCGATAACGAGATGAAGGAAGCAAACTATGATCGAAGAGCGCAACCAACATAAAGAGGAAATAAAATAGCGCTGCAAAGACGGAAATTCACGAAACCAAGGATTAACTGGAAGATACGGCTGAATAGAAAAATTTAAGAGGAAAATTGGTTAGAAAAGGAAGAAAGGTATGAGAGTCTGACCAAAACCTATAATGGAATTTTTTAGATAATGCACAAGTAAATTATTAGCAGTGAACTTATTAATGAGGAGTCCATTAACACAGCTGCACCACGAGACAACTGATCAACTCTTTCATTTCCTTCTATGCCAACATGGCCTGAAATCCGAAGGAACTCAATCTGAATGTGGTAAGTTTGGAAAAGGTTATGGATAATCGAGCGAAACGAAGAGTGATAGGATCACAAGAAGGATGAGGAAAAACAGATGATATAGTTTGTAAAACACTTTTAGCATCAGAGACAATTAGGAATTTATTATTGTCTCGTACTAAAGATATGTAACGAATGGCTCTTAAAATCGCAATAGACTCTGCAAAGAAAATAGAGCAAGTTGGAGGAAGTCTATAACCTTCAAAGTAGTTTTGAACAGAATATAGGAAAGATGCTCCAACGCCGTGAGGACAAGAAAAAAAAAAACGCCGTGAAGACCCTTCGATCCGTCAGTATAAAGAAGAGAATGAAAAGGAAATAGTGAGTTAATAGTGTTAAGGAAATCTTGATTAGGTTTAAAATAATAAGTAAAATACCCCGTCACAAGCTAAACAAAAAAAAACTTGGTGTGTGGAAAAAGTAAGTAGAGAAATGGCTGAAAGATTGGTGTAAAAAGTAAAAGCCATTCTATTTTATAATTTTTTTTTTATTGTTCTCTTTTTATTTATTTGTTTTCATTTTTTTCCCTCTGTCATTTCTCTTTAAAATAAGATCAGGTTTTTTTTTCTCTTTTTTTCTTTGTATTTGAAGATATTTAGCTGCCCTCATATTTACGATGTTTTTATATTATGTTATAATTTATATCATCTTAAGTTGACTAATATTAAGATATATAGGATAAGCAAGAATAGTTGTAATTTTGTATTTTGAATAAACATTAATAAGAGTGTCGGGCACTCACATAACCGGCATACTTGCCCTAGGAGACTCACAACTTATTTTATATATAAAAGGGGGGGAAAAAAGCCTGAGTAAAAATATTTTTAAACTAAATATTTAAGAAAACTGTAATACCCGTAAAAAACACATCTTAATAAATAACAAACCATTAGAACAAATTAGGGTAGATTCTTCGTACAAAACGGCGTCGGCACTTTTGACATTACAACAGAATAGTGACTTTTTGTAAAAACTAACATACCTCTGACGACTGATTTGATTAAAATTGCAGGGTAAGTGAAAGCGGTAGGCTACCAGTATTTTTAAATGTAACTATGGGAATACGGGAAATATTTTTAATAAATTTAATCGCGGATGAATTTGGTAAGCGGAAAAGATTAATTTTTCGATATTAAAGATGCATAATAGCATTAATTTTTCCGCCGAGACGCTAGTAAAGACTCCGACCAAATCTAAATGTTATAAGTTTTGTAAAGTAACCGGTACAAAATGAATAAATCTCTTCAGCCTCTGAATGCACTTTACAAAATTTTGGGGCACAAAATGTCAGATTACGTTTTAGCAGGTGACTTTAAACATTACAATAGCCGATCGTCACGTGCCTGCTAGTTTAATAGCCGATCGAACGAATCACTATCGTGAATTATAAGGGTTCTTCGTCTAATAGCAGATAAATGTGCGAAGAATATAAATCAAATTCAGCCAAGCATGATATTTCATGCGCTGAGGATTCCGTATGTAATGCTGTAATTTACATATAATACTAAATTCAAAACAAAGAAATCTGTGTTTTTTTGCGTCGAGAAGCCATACGTCATTTTCCGCGCTATTTTGAACTATTCGCCAACATCGAACGTCTTGCTAAAGAAATGAAATACGGTTTTGTTCCCGACAAACAGCTATCTTTCCAACGATATATCATCACATGCCCGGGGGGGGCGATTTTTTTTTTAACAATTTCGAGCTCTCGGCGCCACGGGGGTTTAATTTTTGGCAAGCCGGATGTTCCAAATTAGAAAAATATACACAGGGATACGCATATTTTTAACCTTGTTCAAAATTTATAGCTATACTACTCGCCGCGTTGGGAGCACGTCATTTTTCGAGCTTTTTTGAACTTTTCGACAACTCTGAAAGTGTGATAAATTTACAAGAGTTGGTGGGAAAATAAAATTCATTACGCCTCTAAACGATAAGCTCAAGAATTTCATTTCAAAGCGCGATAGATTTTTCCGTTTTGTAATCTCATATTTGTGTATTAACTGTACACAACGTGAAAGAACGCGGATATTTAAGAAATTAATTTACCGACGATTAAAAAACTATACACTTTATAAATAATCTTTTTTAAGTCAGTGCATTCTCGCGCAAACGATAAGCAATACTATTCGTAATATTTTGAAAAATACCATTAAAATTTCGTGCTGAATGTTTAGTTGTGATTTTTTTTATATTTTAATATCGGATAGGAAAGCGCTCGAATTTTGAAATATCCTTAAAGCGGCCGAAAAATCTGAAAAGAGAAATGGCTGTGAAATATCATCAAAATAAGAAGACTTGAAAACAGATGAAGTGGAATAAACGAAAAACTCTGACCGGCAATTTTGTTTGTTACGCCGTTTTTTTTAGAGCCCCAGTTGTTGACGGTTTTCGATTTCTTAAAATTGAATTTTTAGTAAATTCTTCAACATTTTACAGTCGCGGCCACCAAGGTTTTTAGGAAATTTATTTGCATAAATAAAGAAATTACGCTCTATATTGTGTAACTTTTAACGAATAAACCGGTTTTTAACGAGTTATCTCGACAAGGAATGCTTTTATGTATCTACGTCTCTACTGGTTACGGATAGTTTCAATGGTTACAATCGTACCACTTAATTTAAAAAAAAAAAAAAAAAAATCCATAAAAATCTGTATATTCTTGTTAAGACCGCTCTATTTTTACGCGGTAGCTATACATCGTAATAATGTAACATACAAAAGACAGCTCTATTAAATAAGAAAACTCAAGTGATTTCCGGCAGTTTGCAAAAAGTTAGAAAGAAAGAAGAAAAAAAGAGAAGTGGTGTCTACAGGGGGACACCCGGTAGGAACGAAGTTCCTTTCATTTTTTGGTAAATATACAAGTATAAAGTCATTTATAAAGTATACGATAAAAAATGACACACAATATATGTAAATCCCGTATGAATTAAAACAAAAACAACAAAATAAATCATCAGACTTGTTGAAGTGTGCTAACGTCGCACAAAAAAAAAGGCGCCAATTTTCAAGTTCAATGTTTAGAATTGGGCGTATACAGCTGACGGCGTACGATGCTTGCTGCTCGAATATGCTCGCTCGCACACGCACACACCCGTGTATAACAGAAAGGGACAGAGTGAAGGCCGCCTGCCGGATGACGTATTAGCGTGATTTTCGTTATCTCGCCTTTTCTGCCAGGTTACTCCTACCGACAAGCCGCGTATAAGAATTTCGTCCCAAAGTACATTCACTATCCGTTGATCGAAACAAATATTGAAGTGTAACACGAATTTTTTAACTTCACAAAAGTACCATTCTACGTCAAATTCATATAACGTAAACTGCAGCTCAATCGTGTTATTGCGCGTATCGATCGACGAGTACTTTCAAATAGAAGAAAAAGTAAAAATCGGAAGGCGCAAAATCTGGTGACGGATCCCATTCAATAATAAGTTTTGGGTTATAATGGCGGCATGAGTACTCTCGTGAACCAATCTGATTTCCTTTTTTCGTTTGTTCTGAAAGTAATCTCTACGTTTACCACTAAGCAAAGAATATTCGTACATAAAAGGACTGGACTAGAGAAACCGTTAGTAGAATCTTTTCAGAATACTTTTTTCGCTTAAATGTTTTCGAGTTCCTTCACTTGTCCTCTTCGAAAGCTGAGATTATTATTTTCTTTTCGAAATATAGCCGGGGGTATATAGAAATACATGGAGCGCACGAGATACGAAAGAACGGAATCTTCGTGTTGGTAGCGCAGGGGAAAATACAAGGGAACCCTTATAAATAGAGAAGAAGATTGGAAATGATAACATCGAATCTGATCAACAAAACATTTCAGCAAACAGTGACCAATTCCAGAAATCGGATCAGATGAGTTGCACGCTATCTCCTGTTCCAAGAGCTGTGACGACGACAAAAAAAAAAAAAAAAATCAAATGTAGAAATCGTCTTCAGTTTGATTTATATGTTTTTCGCTTAGTTTTTCCGGTACTCAAGTACATACTCTGCCATGCGAAATTTCAATGAATACGTTTTCTCTCTCCGATTTTTTTAACGAATAACACATAAATGTTGTTTACATTAATGTGGTTAAGATCCGGTAGCGCGTCATAAAGCATACAGTTCCTTTCCGACGTCGTCTGTATTTTGTATATTGCATGAGACTAAGATCCACTAAAACCGTACAATTGCTCCAGGGTGGAATGATGGAGGGTTGAATACGAGAGGCGTCGGAAGGCATAAGTCTAGTGAGAAGAGAGGATCTTGAATCTATTGGTGGAAGAAGAAGGAGGAAGAAGGAATAGTTGCAGAGTAGGAAGGGGGATTTAGATTTGACGAAAAGCAGAGGCACGAAAAGAGGAGGGAGCGTTGCCTACATAAATTGAGGAAGTCCGTCAGCTCCAACTAGAAGACTGTTTATCAGTATGCAAGTCTGATTGCTGATTAATGAGATTTAGCATAGATAGAAGACTTTCACTGGCCAGGACTGAAAACTACTATTTCATAGTCTACTTTTTTTTATTTGATGATGGAATGATATATTTTTAGTAACGACGTTCGATTGAAGCCATGGATGGTATGAGTAAGGTTTTTAATTAGATTAAGTTTGATAGCATATTTAGCTTTAAGGTTATTAATGTAAGGTCTTCACGGTAATCTGTTGTCGAAGATTAGTTCGAAGTATTTTGCAATGTTTGCTGTTTTGATGTGTGAGTCATTCAGTAGAAAGTTTAGGTTTTGTTCGCACTTCTTAACGCGACAGAAATGGACTGCTGTTATTTTAGAAGAGGACTTTTCAAAACCGAATTTGCTTGACCAATCGACTAGTTTGTTGATGGTCTCTTGCAAAATATTTCCTCGCCGAGAGGGACGCATGAGGCCGAAATTAATGAAATGATCGGCGTATGGTGCACAGTTAACTGGGAGAAATCTGCTTTACAATGTTATTGATTGTGATATTGAATAGACTTAAAACAGATCGTTGAGAGGTTAATTGAAGAAAAGTATTGACTAAATTTTATTAAAAGCAGAAAGAAGAAAATTTATTGCTGAACCCGAGGAGTCAAGAAGCATGGGTACGTAAACTCCATCTGGGCCAGGAAATGAAATTTTTGTGCCTTTAATGGCGCGTTTGAGCTCGTTAATTGTGATGGGAGAGTTGTATGGCTTGTCATTTAGTAAAGAAAACTGATACGGGCAGTGGTTGTTCTTTGTATTCACGGTATTAGCAGGGGAATTATGTGCTAGTATATCTGAAAATGATGTAGCGATTAAATTGGCGTCAGTAATTTCTCAGGCAGTCCACAAAGATGTAAACATGTAGTAGCGATCTTAATAAAAGAAGAATTAGAACAATACGTGAGTGATTTCATACCATTAAATGAAAATATGATATTACTAAAACTAAAGGGAAATCCAGTAGATGTTAATATAATACAAATACACGCGCCAACTCTAGATAAAGATGAAAAGGAAATAGGAACCTTTTACCAAAATCTACATGATCTAGTGGCACTCACAAAAAATCATGAAATTAACATTGTCCTAGGAGATTTCAACGCTAAAGTTGGCAAAGGAAGGATAGACGATATAATAGATGAATATGGTTTGGGTAAAAGAAATAAACGTGGTGACAAATTAGTGGAGTTCTGCCAAGAGAAAAATCTAATGGTAGTTAATGCATGGTTTAAGCTAGCTCCCCGTAGAATATACACCTGGAAGGCGCCTGGAGATAAACCCGATCGGATAATACGAAATCAAATTGACTATATATTAGTTAACAAAAGATACAGAAACGGAATCAAAAGCGCAAAGACATATCCGGGCGCTGATGTCGCATCACAATCCAGTTGTAATGAAAATAGAGGTAAAATTTAAAAGATTTAAGCAGAAAACGCATAACAATCGAATTAATACAGAAATGTTACAAGACAAAAATACAAGACTGCAAGTAGCTGAATCTTTGAATAAAAATATACGTAAAGTACAAGGTAACATGCCATAAAACATAGAGCAACAATGGCAAATAATATCACAAACGGTCAATACAACTACAGCAGATACTTTGCGAACGATGAAGATCACTAAGAAAGATCATCAATGGATGACAGACGAGATTTTGAATTTAATGGAAACAAGGCGAAAAAACAAGAATAATCCAAATGTCTATAAAGAAATACAACAAGAAATAAAACGGAAAATAAGAGAAGCAAAAAAACAATGGATGAACGATAAATGTAAGAGATTGCAACAGTTGCAAGAGACACATGACGAATTCAATTTGCATAAAGAAATTAGAAACATTACTGGAATATTCAAACATAGAACGGCGAACATTATAACTGACACAAATAACAAAATTTTAGTAGATAAAATGAAGCAAACAGATACCTGGAGAAGATACATTGAGGAAATGTTTAAAGATGACAGGAGGGAAGTACGAAAGAATAAAAATCTTGTAGGCTACCATATAATGAAATGTGAAATAATGGATGCAGTAAATAAAACAAAAAACAGAAAAGCTCCTGCGCCAGACAATATTCAAGCAGAAGTAATAAAATTACTTGACGAAGAAAACATCCAAGTATTACTTAATATTTTTAACAAAATATACGACTCTGGCGAGATAATCAAAGAGTGGCTGAAACCAGTATTTGTTAGAATCCCAAAGAAAAATAATCCGAGAAAATGTGAAGATTACAGACTTATTAGTCTAATGAGTCATACGCTAAAAATTTTATTGAGAATAATACACAAACGGATATTTAACAAGTGTGAAGCACACATAAGCAGGGAACAGTTTGGTGTCCGCAATGGACTAGGCGCACGAGAAGCGTTGACATGCATTCAAATTCTGGTACAAAGGTGTCTGGAACAACAAAAGGATGTATACGTATGTTTTGTTAATTTCGAACGTGCCTTCGATAATGTCAACCACAACAAACTAGTACAATGTTTAGAAGAAGCAGGAATAAATGAAAAAGATAGACAGATAATTGAAAATCTATATTGGAATCAAGTGGCATATGTAAAACTGGAGAATGAAAATTCAAATGAAATACGGATTGAAAAAGGAGTCCGACAGGGTTGCATACTTTCACCCACACTCTTTAATCTCTATTCAGAAGTGGCGTTTAAAAATGCTTTAATAGTTCCGAAGGAATAAAGATTAACGGCCAGATTATCAACAACATACGGTATGCGGATGATACAGTATTGATAGAGGACAGCGAATATGACCTACAAAATTTATTTAACAGAGTAAAGGACGAATGTTCCGGAATAGGAATAAAAATAAATAAAAAGAAAACAAAAATTATGGTAGTCAGTAAAAATAGCTTAGAAATAACAGCTAACATTAGAATTAACAATCATGCAATAGAACAAGTACAAAGATTCAAATATTTCGGTTGTAACGGAATTCGGAATACGAAATTGAAATAAGAATTGAACAGGCTCGAACTATTTTTATGAAAACGAAAAATTTATTTATAAACAAAGCACTGAACTTGGAGAATGGTAAAATGCTATATCTGGTCAATATTACTATACGGAATGGAAGCGTGGACCATAAATAAATCCATAGAGAAAAAACTAGCAGCGTTTGAAATGTGGTTGTATCAGAGCATGTTGAAAATATCATGGATAGATAAAATCAGAAATCAGGAAATACTAAACAGATTGAATAAAGAGATGGAATTAGTTAAGACAGTAAAAAGAAGAAAGATTGCATATCTAGGACACACTGCGAGAAACAAAAAATATGAAATTTTAAAATTGGCCATTGAAGGGAAAATAGAAGGAAAAAAAGCTCGAGGAAGAAGAAGAAGAACCTGGATGGAGGATGCGAGAGAATGGACGGAAATTCGGATGCCGGAACTCCTACACAACATGGCCGACAGAGAAATCGCCAGAAGAATAGTCGCTAACATCTAATGTAGATACAGTACCAACAAGAAGAATAATGTGATTATTGATGATAATACAGGAAGGTGAGGGCAAGAATGATCTCCCATGTATACTATGAATTTTCTTCCAGATTTCTGCCGAAGTTGTTTTAAGATCGATTGAGCTCACATATTTTTGCCAGGACTTACGTTTTGCTCGTTCTAAAATGTATTGCGCTTTTGCGCGGAGTTTCTGGAAAGTTATGTGATTTTCTACAGGAGGTTGAGATTTCAATTTCTTTAAGGCTTTGCGGCGGTTTTTTATAGCGGTTGAGCATTCTGTAGACCACCGTACAGCGTTGAGCGGATTTCTATATAGAGCGATTTCTTTGAACAAATTGTGATGGTTGGGCGATGATTGTTGCCATTTAGGTTGCAATGACCAAAGACTTAAAATTTCGCAGGAACATCTGAAGATGAAACTATAAGGTCCCGTTTAGATCAAATTTTGAAAGAGAAATCTTAATGGTTTGGTTCAGAAAAGCGCATTATACGGAGATTGCAATTACGGGTTAGGTTTGACCCCATAATGGAGAGTGAGCGTTAAAATCTCCGCATAGTAAAAACGGGCGCGGTATAGTAGCAATAATACTTTTCAAGATCTTTCCTGGAGGTATTATTATAGTGGGAGGGGGATATTGATCCAATAGTGAGTGGCATAGAGAGGTATAATTTTGCTGCAACAATTTCGATGGTAGTTTTTTTTCCTTGTTTTGGTTTTCCCCTGGGCTTGTCATAAACGGTACCCATCAACACGTTTAAATAGTAGCAATTAGGAGTCACAAGGAATGGAGTCTGACTAAGAACCCTATACCAAGGATGGAGAAACGATGACAATCAACGTCGATAAATGCAAAACATATGCATCTTAAAAAGAGAAGGAATGACATTGTTGAAAGTAAGAGCAAACGGAGTTAGCTGTCCCATACCATGGCCACATCCGCAATTACAGAGTCCAAAGGAATCAGTCTACAAATAATCAAGGAAGAAGAAACACGGAATGTCTGAGAAGCAGTTAGAGCCATCAAGCACCAAAGCTATATAGAACACATAGCGTGCCGAAAAGAGTTATCCGAAAGTTCATTGACTTTCTCCACCACTATAAGGAAAACGTTTATAACTATTAATTATGAAAAATAATTATGATGACGTCTGCCGAAACAGCGCCCACTATCTTGTCGAAAAGAAACGAATAGAATTTCCACCCAAAACTATGGCCACACTGCAACAGCGACGTTCACCGTGTCGACTAACAAAAGTTCACTCATAACGGCCACAGACGCGTCAGCGGGCCCGCAATATTAACTGCGAGCTGTGCATGTTTATAATTGTAACTGCAACACTAGTGCGTGCTCTTTGTTTAGAGGTGAGTTCATTGTAACTGAACACGATAAGATAGGAATGCCAAAGTAAAAGAAAACTACCGAAGGGATTAGATCTTAATATGATGAAGTATAGAAGATAGGAATTTTGCTGCAATTGGAATTATCAACGTTGATTGTAGAGAGAGAATAAAGGAGTTGGAACATCATGTGAGAGCAGCTATCGAGCTGCCCTTTCAGGTGATAAAGAAGAGCAATCAAAGAAGACATGATCAGGGTCACATACGACACTGTGTTATAGATACACAACGAACAAATAGGAAAGGACACTATGGTTGATAGTTTGTATGTGTATTTGTTCAAACTGTATTGGAACCTTTTCTTCTTCTTTCGGTGCCATGACCGTTCTCGATCTTAGGCTCATCTGATGGCAAGCTTGATTAATTCTTTGTAGGCACCCCTATCTTTTGCTGTGTGGAACAGTTCTTCAACACTGCAAACCTGTCCAGGTCTGTAGGATTGGAGACTTTACGGCTAATAAAACACCACCGGACGTGAAAAGAGCGGGTGACAGATCTAACGAAAATGTGTTGATGGATGGAATGTTAATAGAGAAATTTTGTTTTGTGTGTGTCTCTCGCAAACAAATAATACGAGTAGACGGTTCGCATCGATGAACGAGACCTCTTAATTCTTCTAAATGATTGAAAAAACCGTTGCAGTTCCAGTTCATGAGTCTTTATTATTTTTATGCATTGAACAATATTATTAATACTGTCTGAGTAGAGGCAGATTGGTTCCGAAGATTAGGCTTAGTGGTTATTTGATTTTATGATCGAGGGGAAGAAAAGAGTTGACGTCATTTAGTTTTCGTTTTAGTTTGGTGAATCTAGTTTTTATCAACTTGTTATTTAAGGAATCGTAAGTTTCTTCGAACATTTTTATTACATTTAGCGGAGAGACATTAAACTCGGAGAAAGTTCGATTTATGTCTGTAATCAATTTGCTTTCATTATTATCCATTAATAAAAAGAAATTAGTAGCTGAAAGTGAACATTCTTTAGTGTTAAATTTTTTCGTTAATAATGTCTTCAATTGGTTTTAAAAGTTCTCTTATAGCAGGCTGTTCTATATTTTGTTCTGATTCATCTTCGGATGGATTGGTGCTCGATTTGTCAGGAAAATGAGACTGGGTATTGTTAAATTTACTTTTAATACATTTTTTTTTTTTTTTTTACGTTTCATTAATTGTGGGGTTTTGGCCGGGACTGCAGTTGATTAAGTTTGGTCGTTTTCTGTTGAGGATAGCGTTGAAGTAGTTGACGGCGCTGGACGTTTAATAGCATTAGAGGAAGAGGCATTTATAACTTGATGAAGAGGTCGTGACTGTTGGATGGGTAAAGAGGGATCGATTTTCATTACTATTTCTGTGTTTTCTACTGAGTCCTCTACTTCTTTGTGGATAAAGGGCTTTTGTACCACATGTAAAACAAAAGAGATCGGCCGAAGAGAAGAAAACACGATATGGGTGATCGCAGTATGTTAGATTTAAACAGGAAAGATCATTTTCAAAATGAATATATATTTGGCGGCGCACACTTATGACATGAGAAAACCAGAGCGGTTAACGCATAACACTGCTACTGGAAATGAACATTTTGGTTTAAAAGTGTCAACAAGTACTTTTTCGATTTCAGTTTTTTGAAGGCGTTTTGAGTTTCCTCGTTTTAATGAAACTATTTTGGCGGTTAAAGCCTCCATGTTCTGCTTGGAGTTTTTCCACGAGATCTTTATTAGAGAGAAAAATGATGACCCGATTACCGCCAACTCAGGAGGCAGCTATAATATTTATAACGCCCCCGACAAGGTAATGGATAGAGAGAAGATAATCGCGAATTTTAACTGCTTCAGTATAATTAAAAATAATTGCTTGGTCTTCTTTGGGATAGGTCATTGTTGTAATCGGAATGTTGTTTAATTTTACTTGCGTGGGTCGGACCCACTTGGACGGTGGGGTTCATAGTAAATAAGATAGGAAGAAGATGTAATCGATAATGTCTTTATCAGCATAAGCAACGGCTCGCTGATTAACGGAAACGAACCGATAATTAGATAATTAACGTACCGCGCGCGTAGGTAAAGGATGAGGATTAAGATAAGAGGGCGTACGCGATACGAACTAAGAAACTCGAAAGAACGGATTACTTTACTAGAACGCGAACAACATGTGACGAACGAGTACTTATTAATACGAGAATTACTTTATGAATTAATGTGACCGACTTGACTGAAAATCATACAAGAAAAAAATGCGTCAATTCTTTCTGCGCAAACTCTGTATTTATTTTCTTTTTTAAATATTTGACGTATTCAACGCAATAACGAAATTTAAAAAAAATAAAAAACATTTTTCATCTGCCATTTACTAACGAATCAACCACTCCAGATTTCAAGCTGTAAGATATTACTTCATTTATACTCATTACCATGTCGGTATATTTTATGAATAAATCTTAATCTGCCTCGTTGACAATTTCCGAATTGGGCAAATATATAATAAAAATAATTTTTATAAACACACTTCTTCAAATGAAGTAGCAGTGATTTTAGAATTTATTTTTAATCGTTATGGAATATCGAAT
This sequence comes from Icerya purchasi, assembly GCA_039619475.1. NCBI lineage: Eukaryota > Metazoa > Arthropoda > Insecta > Hemiptera > Monophlebidae > Icerya > Icerya purchasi. The sequence goes on from CM077115.1 coordinate 353,422,249, forward strand.
ATAACACGCAACATCCGATGAAACGAATAAAATTTAATCGGAAATGCTTTTAAAATAGATTATCATTTTAACCCACTTGTAATTTCCCAACTGTTTACATTACTTGCCTCGTCAGCCGACCAGCAACTGTTTTTTCCCAAGTCATTCCTTGCAATTGAAAAAAGTATTTCAAATTTCAAAATATAACAAAATCACTGAATTTAATGAAAAGTAAAACACTTTTTTCGAAGATAACTCTATTGCGATAATTATTTCTGGAAAAATTGTAGACGTTAAATCATTTAGTAATAATTATTCAAACTTTTATCCGTGAACTATACAATAGTGAGGCTAACATTTAAAACAAAAAATAATAAAGTAAATTATCTTGTTTATAAATTTTTCATGACGTTGTACATTACAGTATTGCATCGCATTATATAGCAAACTCAACGGAGGGTTTCCCTATGACCAATTAAATTTACATTAAAACTTCCTTCATTATTTATAGATAATTGTGGTCAGCTAGGAAACATCATCTTAGTTAAAACAAAACTTCACATATTGCCTTCAATAATCCGTACAGTTTTAATCTGATTTCAATTTTAAAACGCTGTATAAAAAATTTTTTGTGGAAAAATGATTAAAATCTCATTATATCAAACAAACGAACAACTTAAGTGCTACCCTCACTAAGCGATATATAAGTAAAACTGAACGCGATTTTACAATATCATGCAATATACATGTTAAAAAATGTTTAGACAATAATTACGTCGGAAATTAATCAGTTACTTTGTATATTTTAGAAGACACAGCACAACTAAAATCGATGAATTCATGGTTCTTCTTCGTACAATATTCGTCTAATAGTAAAGACTGGCATAATTTCCTTTTCAGCGAATCGGTACTCCGACAGTGCAACTGTAAAATATATTCAAAAGTAAAAATTTGAAGTGTCACATATTTATATTTAAGCGTCACATGAAATGGCTTTTAAAACTTATAACGACATAACCAATGAATAAATAAAATATATCACAGTGTAAAAAATAATTGCTTTTTTTAACTTTTTCGGAAAAAAATAAAACTACACTACTACTACCGATTTTTTTTTTTTTAACAGTTTTAATTACAAAAAATAATAAAAATGCTATAACTAATATTTGATTTATATCGAAGGAATAAGCATATCAATACAGTTCAATGAATAAAATGTTTTCCGACATTCTAACATTTATTTTTTGTTAATTTAATAAATTCTTTAAAAAATATATATATATATTCATATTTTATTAATATACAATATATTTAGTAGAATTAAAATTTGAAGTAACTAAAATAGCAAATATTAATATTTATTATCTAGATGGAATAAATTGGTCGTCATCCCGCAAAAAAGTTAGATATATGTATATGTGTATGTGTATGTGAGTATATGTATATATATATATATATATATATATATATATATATACACATAATTCGATGCTTCGAACCTCGTCATGAGAATAAGCCCTGAGCCTCCAAATGCTAATTCGTCCATAATATTTATAGAGAAGTAAATATCAATCGACTATATCATTCCTATAGGATAGAAAAAAATATTTTACTATTTTACAATGGTATAAAAATATTTTCAGAACTGATAAATTAATTCACAGTTTGCACAGCAATTCCTACTTCAACTTCAGCAACGCAAGAACGTTACATAATTTTAAAAAACGCAAAAAAGCGTTGCAAATTTTTTTATTACAACCAGAATATAATATATATAAACTCAGCTCTTTGTGCCCCGCCAGCGGCTCCGCCTCTTGACCCTGCCCGGGGACGGGACACCCAGCTCCATCACTTCTATATTTCGCATAGAATGAGGAAAATTGACAACGCCATTCTTTCGGCCAGGGCAGCAATCCATTTTGTCGGTACTTATTCTTCTTATATATACAGTATGTCACATTTTGGAACAAATTTTTGTGACAGAAAAAGTATATATATATATATATATATATATATGATAACGACAACGCACCGTTTTTATATACCTGAAGTATTATAAAATATGTAACGTTCTTATAATTGTACAATGAAAAGAAAAGAAAATTGAAAACGAAAATTGTGTTTATTTTTTGTAATAAACCTAAAATAAAAATGGTAATCGCAGTCAATTGAGACATTATAGAACTAGTATCGTAGGGATCAGGGAGGTTGCTCCTAGCAAATCCGAATGACAAAGTTATACATATATATATATATATATATATATATATATATATATATATATATATATATATATATATATATATATATATATATATATATATATGAATATATACACACACAGGCGCGCACTATCTGTTCCCCACGACTTTGCTCGTACATTACGACGCACAGAAGAAGCATGAAGAAGACAATGTTAATATACTGGCATACAGGCCTAAACACATAACTAGAAAGACAAGTCTCTACGACCCAAATTAGTTCTTGCCGCGCGCATTAAAAAGAACGGTGTCTTTTATGTTCTCTGACGAGGAAAAAAAGTTTATTAAGGATAGAAAATTCATTCTGAAAAACAGGGTTTCAATGAACAGAAAATGGAATAACTCCGAATGTTCTGTAGCAATTGGTTCAGATGAGACTAAACCGATGGCTTCTACTACAAAAAGAAGGATACTAACGGTAATAAATCTAAAAATAATAATCATAATAGTAATGAAAGCATCGGTAACAGTAGTAATAACAATAATACAATTAGCAATAAAAGCACAGATGTAAAAGGCAATAAAGATACTACCGTTAAAGAACACGAAATCAATCAAATTAATAGAAAATAATTTAGTTAATAACACAAATAAAGGAGAATATTTTTTGTTTTTTTTTAAATTTTTTATTTTGCGGGAATTAGCATATTTTTACGTTTAATTTACTCCAGCTATTTTTAGTTAGTTATTTCTTTGCTCTTTTAGCCACCTAGTTCTTCCCTTCAAAAGACTTCGAGAATTTCAGTGGAATGCCCGTAGTATTCTCGCTAATAAACGTGGCTTGGAGTTATTTCTGTTTAATCACGATGTGGATATTAATTTAATATCAGAAACGTGGCCTGCTACCGACAAATACTTTCATATTAATAATTACAGTTGCTACAGGGATGATAGAGAGGACGGGTACGGTTTGGTAGCTGTTCTCGTCGAGAGAACGTTTATTCACCGCCCAATGAAGGCGATTAGCAATATTTCCTGGCGAGGCGACCCAGCTTAGGTCTTCTTTATAAAGCTATTGTTAGGTCTATACTGGCAGGAATGGAAAAAGGTGTCTCAGGAGGTGGTAGAAAATAAACACCACAAGAAAAAGAATAAGGAGAGAGATATATATGAGTCCGGATCAGCTATTCGAATGTCACCACTGTGGAAAAACGTGTACTGCTAAAATTGGACTAATCAGCCATCTACGAACACATCGCTGAACAAATATATATATGTGCATCTGGGCTACTCGGATACGAGTTCCAGCTATGATGACTCGATTACGGTGCGATTTTTTATCTATCGACTTCAAAATCGCTTCTGGGTGGGTTAGACGTTCTGCAGAATCTGGGATTGAGGCTTATAACAGACAATGTTAGGTCGGCCCCTGCTATAAGTCTTCAGATGGAATCTAAAATTCCTCCGCTGCAGATAAGAACATCTCTACCGGTAGATCGATTTTTAACTAAATATTGCAGCTTCTACCAACCATTAATATTAAAAAACTTCATTAAAATTTCAAACGAATGAAGGTTGTACAGCGTAAAAAACCGCTTTTTAATTAAAAATGTCAATAGGTACAGCTCATATTGCCCAGCCCTTGTGCTGCCATCTAGGTATTTTATTTTCCCGTATATTATCAATTCAGTTAAAATTTGGACCTCTTAAACAACTTAAAGAAAGAATTCCTTCCCCGCCGTCTGTGTTTCATTCTTGCTTTATGCAATTAATGGAATCCGAATAACCTTCTTGAGAATATTTACGGATGGCGTCAAGTTCTCAAAGTCTAGGAAGACGACAAATACGGCTTTCATAACGGGAGAGAACTTTATATTTAAGTTTAAGCTTCCGCCTGGAGGCTTCTGTGTTTACTGCTGACTTGCTCGCCATTGACAAGGTCTGTGATTTTATTCTAAATGCTGCACACGGTAGAGGAAAATCGGTAATACGCTCAGACAGTCTAAGCAGCATTTTGCTTCTTAGGAACAGTCACTTTAAGCATCAGAATCACCCACTGATATTCGAAATCAAATTAAAACAATGGGGGTACAGTAAAGTTTTGTCAGATCCCTAGCCACTGTGGGATCATTTTGAACTAGGTGGTGGATCAGGCAGCTAAAGACGCTGCCTGGGACGGGATAATGTATTCCTACATGCCAACAACGGATCTTTTAGAGAAGGTTAAAAGAGATAACTTAACCGAATGGGAAAATATTACTAAGAGTGCACCTAGTGTAAGCAGGTCTTACGAATTTGTCCAATGGACTCTTCCAGTTAGACCCTGGTATTACGATATTTCTAATATTCCGGATAGTTCGACGCGAAGGTTTGTAACTACTATCTGTAGACTTCGTACATGTCATAAAAGGGTGTGACTAAATTTTGGGGTTAAAATCCCTCTACATTCCAACTGTAATGAACATTTTAGCACAGTTTATCGTGAAGAAATTAATCACATGTTGTTTAATTGTGAGGTGCTAGCCGGAGAAAGAGTCTTCCTTTTGGAGGATTTAAAGGCCTGCGGTTTGTTTCCGCCTTACTGTCTTTTTCCCTTACTCGCTTCAGGTAATCGTGCGTTGATAATGATATTTACGTTTATTAGAAAGAATGAGATCATTATTTAAAGTTCATGGATAGTACCGGTGTAGTCAGATGTAATAGCGCAAAGAAATTTCAAATTATGAAATAAATATAATTTTTAGTAGTGATAATGATAATATACATTTAAAGAAGGGGGGTTGTGGAGAGAGAGAAGAAAAGGAAACAAACAAATAAGGTAAATAAAATAAAGTATTATTAAATCCCAGTTACAAAATAACACTGTGCTTTGCTTATTTCTTAATTTTTTGTTGTTCTGTCGTGGTCAAGTGCTCGTCGCACTTTAGTTACGATATGGTCTGTTAATAGTTCCATATATCTTATTTCGGCATCCATGGGTCATGTGATCCACGATAGCCATAGTTGTTGCAAAGGTCTGTTATAAAAAACAAATTCCGCAATTTCTTCTTGTATTTTCATAAAGCAGCATAATGATAATAATTAATAATGGTATTAGTGGCGATAATAATAATAATAATAATAATAATAATAATAATAATAATAATAATAATAATAATAATAATAATAATAATGATAATCATAATAATAATAATAATAATAATAATAATAATAATAATCAAATCAAATCAAATCAAATATTTTATTATTATTATCATCATTACAGATTTCCATCTATGCGCGTGAAGCGCGAGCGATGGATTATTAAAGTACAAAATAAAAGATAACAAATGAACAAAAAAGAGTAACAGAGAAAAAAAAGAAAACAAGTATATAACAACAAAACAAAAAAGAAAATATGTATATATGTATATATATCACAAAAAATAGCAAAAAAAAAACAACAATAAAAAAAGTGGATAGGCTAAAAAAAAATAAAATAGTGAAGAGAGTAATAATTTACATATATACATCATAAACATGAATAAACATTACATTTTCCATTCAAATATATAAACATATTTGCACTCTAAAGTATAAGCATTTTACATTCAGATATATACATATTCAATTGGTTTACATACATATGAGCTGACCCGTGTTTACAAACTGCTTTAAGCATAATTACCACTAGAGCACACTTATACACCAATCCTTAGTACAAGTAAAAATAATAATTATATTATAATTATAATAACAGAAATAACAAGTGCAGGTAATAGGAACAGGGAGTATAACAATACCACTAGTAGTACTTATAATCAAATCAAATCAATTTATTATTATTATCATTACAACATAATCCATCTATGCGCATATTTGCGCGAGCGATGGGTATTAAAGAAATAAAAATCTTTTTTGAAAAAATACTGAAATCCTTAAAATTACAATCGAAGTAGAAATATACCGTACAGAACTTATATAAAATAATATAACTTACATTGAATCTATAATCTTAATTTATTTAATTCATTAACATTTACAATTAAAATAAAAGAAAATTTCTACATTTCCATGCAACCAACATACTGTATATGAATATATATTACATCCCCATCCACAATCCTTTATCGATTATTTATAAGATTCCTCAGAAAGACTATTGGAGTGGAAAAATTTCAGTAAACATTTACGTCTTTTTTTAAAGTTTTTTAAATCGTCTTTTAAAGTTAGTGGTAAATGAGAGGCGCCATATAGAGGGCTTGGATTCTTGAATGGAATTTCATAAATTTAGGTAGCGCAGCTATTTCATTTCCACAACTTCTAGTGATACCCTCCTTAATGTGAAAATTAAATTCTTTTTTTCTATTTAGCATAAACAACAGCAATTCAGTTTTATATAATGTACTAACATTAAATAAATTATAATCAAATGTAGTTTTCTTGTTTTTAGTGATTAACTTGATTACTCTTTTATTTAAAAACTCAATCTGTGAAAAGTGGCATTTAGCAGTATTACCTCAATGCATCAAACCATACGTCAAGACAGGTTTGTATAGTGATTGGTATAACATATACAGATGATATTCATTAAAAAATTCATTCATGTAGTAAAATATATAATTTAACTTCCTGAGTTTAGCAGCTAAATAATCAGTATGCTTATTCCACTGTAATCTACAATCTAAATTTAAACCCAGATATTTGATTTCAAATACTCTTTCTATTTCAGAATTTTCATTTAAACAAATTTTTTCGCAGTCCCACGTGTATTGAGGTTTATGACTATATAATATGAATTTAGTTTTCTTTAAATTTACTATAAGCCTATTTGCCTTAAACCAATTTACTAAGGTATCAACATTCCTATTTGCTAGTTGCATTAGGATATGGCTGTAACGAGAACTCATGACAATAGCAGTATCATCTGCGTATGTGAACAGTTTTCCCGATATTCTTAAGTTGCACAATTCATTTATGTAAATAAGAAACAGAACGGGACCTAAAATACTACCCTGAGGCACCCCATAAATTTGCGTTATACTTTCGCTATGTAATTTATTAATTTTCGTAACATATTTTCTATTATTTAAATACGATTTCAACCAGTTGTAAATACTACCCCGGAAACCACACGAATATAGCTTGGCTAACAAAATTTTATGGTCTACTACGTCAAAAGCTTTTCTCAAGTCAAAATAGACAGCTAAGCATGATTTTCCCTTTTCTAGATTTTCCGTAATGTAGGATACGTGCTTAAATAGCGCAATATCAGTTCCTTTTCCCTCTAAAAATCCGTATTGGTTTGTACTAAAAAAATTTTTGTTATGTAGGAAACCCATTATTCTCATCTTTATACATTTCTCAAAAATTTTTGAAATAGTAGGTAGTATACATATTGGTCTGTAATTTGCCATATCACATTTGTCACCTCCCTTATATACTGGAGTAATGATACCTAATTTTAAAATGTTGGGGAATATTCCAACCTTTACAGATTCGTTAAACAAAAGAGTTAAAGGTCTGACAAAAAATTCTACATTTTCTTTTATTAATAAAATAGATAGCCCATCTGACCCAAACGACGATTTATTTGGAAAAGACATAATTACATTTTTTATTTCTTCATTCAAGAAATCAATGAATCCGAAAGTTTCCAGGACGTGGGGGCTGTTTGAATGATATGCTGCAAACCTTTCGTTTTGCAATAGGTCGGTAAGAGAGCTTAAAAAATAATTATTAAAATGACAGGCAACATCATATTCATTCTCGTCTGCATCTAATTTGTTATTATTAACAATTACCTCACGTATTCGATGATTTTTACCTCCTAATACTTTTTTCACCACCGTCCAGTATTTCTTCTGGTTCTGTTCGCAACCGTTTAATAATGCGCTGTAATACTCATTTTTTGCTGTTCTGGATAACTTTTGTATTAGCTTTGATATTTCTTTATACTCAGAAATCATAGTTTCATTTCCCTTGAAAGTTTTCATTTTCTTATAAATATTATTTTTCGTATTGGATAAACGTACTATTTCCTGAGTTACCCACGGTGTTCTCTGGGCGTGTATTTATTTTTATTTTTCTAATTTGCTTACACTCGTCCACAATTTTGGTAATATTTCGTATAAAATTTTCAAATTTAGCGTCAATATCATATTGGGTGTCATAAACAAAATCAATATTAGTACATAATAGTTTGATGTGAAATAGGTTTTTATCAAAGGAAACATCAAACGTAGGTGGTTTCACTGAAACATAGTCTTCTATAATTAAAGGTATACTTATCGCAACATGATCAGAAAAATTAACATCTAGTACTTTGAATGATATATCGGAGTTTAGTTTATTGCAATCTAAGCCCCGGACGAAAACATGATCTAAACAGGAACTGTAATTTCTATTTTGTCGAAAGAAAGTAGGTTCATTAATGATACTTCTGAAACCATTTGTATTTAATAAATTTAAGTAGTCTGTACACTTTGTATCATCTAACAAATTTATATTGAAATCCCCAGAAATTATAGATCCTTTTCCGGAAACCTTAATAATCTCTAATAAATCAATCAAAAATTCGGAATGAGCTAATTCGCAAAATCTATAGATTCCAAAGAATGATATGGATTTACCATTCTGTAATTTTAATTTAACGCCTATAACATTACCAGTTTTAACGCTTATTTTTATTTGTTCTGTCTTAAAAGAATTTTTAATGTAAACAGTCACCCCGCCAGACCGATTGTTTTCCCTGCACTGCGCGAATAACTCATACCCGGGAATGTTGTACTTATACAATTCATCCTCATAAATCCAAGTTTCAGTCAGTAATACAATATCATAATTTGTGTCCAAGTCATTCAAAAAAAGTAAAAATTCATCAAAATGGGCTCGTAAACTCTTGATATTTAAATTTAAAAGGTTAATTTTGCTCAAATCCATTTGATAAAGGTATAGATAAACATGCAATATATATACAAACAGGTAAGAATTGAGGTATCAATAGTTTACAAGTTAACTTAAATGTAACGTAAAAGTGAAGCAATTTTTTACGAAAAGAGAATTCCACTATACATCCGATTTGAAGCTTGATGACAGTGTTATCTACAGTGCCTAAGCTAAATAGTTTACCGACTATGAATAAAACAAGAAAAAACATATTTAAACAACACCGCTGGTTAGCTTTTAGCGAAGTAGTGTAACATTTAAAATTACCCAATCTACACCCGACTGAGGAGGTCATTATTAAAGTAGTATTCTAATATTAGAAGTAAAAACGAAAAAACGGATCCACCTAGTGTCAGTAGTAAAAGAAAATTTAGGCGATAAATAACTGTACGTAAAACAAAAAAAAACGGACCCACGTAGTATTAGTAGTAAAAGAAAAATTAAGTGATAAATAATATGACAACTATGACAAATAAGTGAAATAATAATGATGTAGATAAACAGAAGGTATACATCGTTAATATGTAAATATAACCGTGTAAAATAAAAGGTAAGATTAGTTCCGAAACCATTAATTTTTAGATATTCGGAAGGTACAAAAGAAAAAAGACCAACAAACTTCCATCCGGTAGGTATTCCAAGAGATGAACCTACTCCAGTACTCCACCACAATAAGAGCAAAACCACACCAATAGGAAAGATGTAGAAGAGTAAGCAAATATAAAATAGATATACATGCAAAGAAACATAAATCCGTAAAAGCTGAGGCATGCAGTATTGCGACCAGTGTAGGCCGAACTGATTATAAAAATAATAATAAGAGAGTAACGTAATATTAAATTCGGAAACTATATACAAACGAAGGAAATACAAAATGAAACGAAAGTTAATATTAACGCGAGAAATGAGTCATGTACCGCTTAAAAGACTGGAAACTTGCTCGCTGCTCGCGATACGGATAATCGGCGCAGATTCACTTTTACGAGCAAACACTTTCCCGTCCCCTGACCATACGAATTTCCAGTCGATGGAGCGTAATCTTCTCGCGGACTGGAATAGTAGTGAGTTGTTAGGAGACAGGTGCTCATTTATATAAATTTTCGTCTCGCCCGCTATACCGATGTCGCTTACTTTAAGACGCTTAACACGACTATTTTTCATCAATATTTCTTTTAGCATCCTGCGACAGAACTTTATTACGATGCTCGGGTGGGTCTGTCTGGGTGACTTTGGCAGGCGGTGACAAGCATCGATATCCTCTATATTTATTTTCGCATTTACGGCTTCGCCAAGCTTCACAACCAAATCGGTCAAATTCTCTCCTGCTACTTGTGGGATATTCGAGACGATAACGTTGTTTTTACGCGTGTACTGCTCCAACTTGTTCACGCGTAATGTCAACTCGGCATTCTGTTTTTGTAGCGCATCGTTGTGCTCTCTGGTTGCGGTTAAGGCACTGAGCATCTCGCTCATACGAGCATCAAAGGATGCCTGCATGTTTACCAGTCGCTCGTTCAGTGCACGTAGCTCGCTCACCACCGGATTCAGCGCGGCCTGAATCGCATTACTTTCGTTACCCGCGTTGCTGTCTTCAGCACGACACGCCGGACACCGCCACGCACCCTTATTCCTTTTAGACATGTTCCCCCACGTCGTCGCTTGCACTCCTGCGCATTCAAAATGCAGGACTCGCAAGCAACGCTGACATGTGACGTATTCCTCATCATCTGGTAGATCACCAGAGCATTTAGCGCACACTACCGACATGTTAACAAATAAAAGTCAAATAATTACGCGTATCTTATTTGTAATCAAAATCGACCTGTTTGAAATGAAATTTACCAGCTCCACTAGCCAACGAATCTGAACGCAGTAGTTATATTCAAAATATACAATAATAAAAATGATTGTATCTTCAGAACCGCTTGGTATTTTGCGACACTAAAAAAAGCACTGTAAAGATCGCGTCGAAAACTATTTTGTTAACGTAAATTTAAACAAAGTTATTTCAATCGTAACACAATAAATGAACACGAATCAAGACAAAAGTGAGACACGTCCGCACAGTTTGATAATAATAGTAATAATAATAATAATAATAATAATAATAATAATAATAATAATAATAACAATAATAACAATAATAACAATAATAACAATAATAACAATAATAATAATAATGGAAAAGTAAATGGTAGAATGGAAAAGTTGAAATTTAATAAAAGAGTAGTTTAAAGGTTTAGTTGATGGCCAAATGGTTTTGCGCCGGGCCAGAAAAAAAAAATTATACGTTTTTATTTAATAATTTTTAGCAAACAGGTATGAACTTCATTATTTATTTAAATTCGAGTCACTTCCTTAAAACTAATAAGTAAATAATTACATTATTATAAAACCGTACCTTATAATAGTTGTATTAAAATTTTTACAATTACCTTTAAATACCTTTGAAAAATATATATCGCAGAATAGTGTGAAATGTTTTAAAATTACACATTATTTTACTCACTAAATTATCGAAAAGTATAAATTTATATTTTTATTTAATTTCCAGTAAGGTATAAAATAAATTTATCGATAGTTATTCGTACAGCGATTAAATTAGAAGTGGACTCTAAACGGAGACATCGTACTCACTAATATCGATTGACGAAGCTAACTGAAAGCAGTAATTTGCACTATTACCGTACTCTTTTTAAATAAAAAGTTTTTTTTTTTTTTTTTGGCAGAAACTTTTGAAGTTTGGATGTTTATTCTGTTTTATTTTGTAAAAATTAACAGTCGATAATATTCCGCTATTATTTAAATAATAAAAAAACAATAAACAACTGTTTAAACCAATAACAAAAAAAAAATCGTATTGCTTACTCGCATATACAACTTAAATGCCTCAAAAAAATAAAACGTAAATAAGTGTACTAGGTTAGAATATCACACTATATAATCAAAAATTACAAAAAAAAAAAACAAAAAAACTACAACCTTTTAGTAGTACTTGTAATTAACGTCAAAAATTTCGTTTTACAAATTTAATAAAATTTAATTTTAACTACCTACCTGACAATTCACTTTATCTTCCAAACTACCTAAATCGATTATTTCTCCCTTTTCACTGAATATGCTGCTACCATTTTCCGCGCAAAGGAATTCGACATCTGATTTGATTGTACGGCCAGGTAAAACAATCATACATACATTCGATAATAACGCACCCATCAACGACAATAAAAATATTATCTTACGCATTTTAAATCTGTCCGCTAAAGAACAAATGGACGGTTTTACAACAGCCGTTATCAACGGCAGAGCGGTAAACGCACTGCCCATCGTAACTGCCGAGTATCCCAACTGCCTGGCTATTACTCCACCGAATAACGAAATAGGTATGGCCCCTAGAAAAGGTAAAACAATTACCGTAATTTAATAGAAAAACATTAATTAACAACTTAAAAAACACGCGTACTAGTTAAAGCTATTCATTCATTTTTAATTCGGAACACGTTCTATTAAAACCAAGTTCAGTCAAGCATGATGTTTCATGCGTTGAGGATTCCGTATGCGACGTTTACATAACGATAAATTCGAAACAAAGAAATCTGATTTTTTGCGCCATAAAGTAGAAGAGACATGTCATTATTCGCGCTTTTTATAACTATTCGACAACATCGAACCTTTTTTTTAAAGGAATGAAATATGGTTTTATTCCCGACAAACAGCTTTCTTTCCGGTGATAAATATTTTTTTTTTAAATTTCGAACTTTCGCGCCTCGGGGGTCTAATTTTAAAGTTGGAAACCCGGATGTTCCAAACTAGAGAAATATACGCAGGGATGCGCATATTTTTAATCTTGTTCAAAGTTTTTAGCTATAATAATACCGACGATGCAAAGGGACGGAAACGTCATTTTGCCCGCTTTTTTGAACTTTTCGTAAACTTCAAAAATTTCCTTAAGAAAATGCGGTTTCATTTTCGGCAAATAGCGCTATTTCCAACAATACATCACACATCCGGAAAAAAAAATGTTTTTTTCAAAAATTTTGAGTGTCAGCGCCCCGAGGATGATCCAATATTAAAATTGGAAACCCGGATGTTCCGAACTAGAGAAATATATGTGGATGCGCATTTTTTTAACCTTGTTCAAAATTTTTACCTTATAATAATACTCGCGCCACAAGGGGAGCTACACGTAATTTTTCGCGCTTTTTTGAACTTTTCGCCAACTCTGAAAGTTTCGTTAAGGAAATTAAATACGGTTTTGTTCTCGACAAATATCGATCTTTCCATCGATATATATACTTATCATATGATCGGAAAAAAAAATGTTTTTTTGCAACTTTCGAGGTTTCGGCGCACCGAGGGTTTAATTTTAAAGTTGTAAGCTCGGCTATAGTTTTCCTATAAAGCGGTCCTTTATGCATATATTTGTGATGCGTTTTGGTTTTCCCGAATTTTTTTACTAGGGTTATTGCTTTTTTTTTTCTTTTTTGGGCATGTCGGCTAAGGACGTTTACCGAATCCAAAAGTATGACATCATTAATGATTATATAGGAAAAATATTAGAAATGGAGCATATGAATGAAGCTAACAGAGGAATAACCAAGGGAGAAGAAAAAGAAAGGATGATGTGAGAAGGTATAGGGAGGCCAAGACGCGAAATATAGTATCGCACGTTCTGAAGAAATAAAAAGACATATTGCTTACGTGAACATCCTATTTTTTTTTTTTTTACCGTTTTTGGTCTCGAGTCTGTATAGTTTTTTAATTTTGATTTTTTTGCTTTAATGAAAGAGCTTCTACGATTCAATATTTTGAATTTCACTTTTAAAGGGTTATCTGATGATGAGTTATGAATTGTTAAGTGATTTCTGGGATTGTTTTAAATTCCATATAATATATGTTCTTGACGGTTTTTTGCCGCCCAGGATAATCGGCCATCTTGAAGTTATAAATCGTTTTAAAGGGAATTTCAATTGTAATTTATGTTCCAGATTTCGAAATTAATGAGTTAAGCCGTTCGTGAGTTATTGCTGTTTATTCGATATTTTTGCCGTTTCTGAACTTGAATTATTGTACGGACTCCTAAAAAGAAAATGAAATAGTATGAAAAGATTTAAAGAAAAGCTTTTATTTATTAATATAATCAAAATAAGAAAATAAATGTTTACGGATCCATCTAAAAGATTTTTTATATTATTTTATTTCACCATTTTTAATTATATGTTACGAGAATGTAAAAGAGAAACGAAAAAAAATTATCTGTACGAATGTTATACGAATAATAAAGTAAAGAAGAATGAAATTTTTCGTATAACGATTTTAAAGAACGTGATTTGCTTAATAGCTAGAAATGATAATTATTTTTATTTTTATTTGCGCTCTTTTATCGGTCTTTTTCAGTCAAAAATCTTACATATCCGCAATATAAGCGACGCCTCACTGATTTTTTTTTTTCAAACACGTCCAAGTCTACCTGGCTACCAATATTTATTAAAATTGGTCTTGCCATTTTCGAGATATTAGCATCAGCGTTTCTAACCCGTTCATTGACGCAGAAAAAAAACATTTTTTTTTAAAATATAAACCTTCTACGGATTCACATTCTAACTAGGTGCTAATTTTCATAAAAATTGACCTTGTCATTTTCAAGATCCTAGCGTTCGAAAATTTGCAAGAATACGATAATAAAAGAATGCAAACGAGAATTCCAAGTTAAATAAAAGTCTTTAAAAAGATTAAAAAACAGTGTCACATTTAATGTTAATAATGATTTTGTCAATGCCGTTACGTGAGCAGCAAATAGCGTCAACAACTTCAAAAGTACAAACTGAATTTGAAAATACAAACGTATTCCCGCATTGATAATAATTTTGTAATTACTTAAAAAGCAAAATTTTCACACTCAACATTGCAAACGTACCGACTAAAAATTAGTAATTGTATTACAAAAAATTCGTTCAGAAATGTTCGAAATTAGCGATGCCTGGAAGATCTGCAAACTGTTTTTTTTTTTAATGAAAAATAAATGTATCCGTGTAGAAATACGATCATACCAAGTAAGGAAAGACATCAAAATTGAACAGAATACTCCGTTTTTTTTAAAAAATATTATCGAAATTATTTAATTTTTATCATGATTTTTACAGTTACAAATGAACTAGTAAACTTAACGGTCAATTTATTGTTTTTGACAAAATTTCGTTCTGAATTTTATTCCATTCGATACATCTTGTGCTAAATGAAACTTTTTTTCGACATTTCTTAAGAAAGTAAAGTTTTATTCTTATTTTATTTTATTTTTTTTTTTTGAAATTTTACTTCAAAATCTTTTTTCTTTTATTAGGAAATTAAAGTGTAAAGAGTTTCCATAAAAGTAGCCTATTATAAAATATGAACAGCGGACTCCACAAAATGTAAAATAAAAAAAAAAAGTAAAGATCAAATAGAATGTTTAGCAGTTTTTTTTTATAAAAAATTTCAGCGTCCAGACACAAACTACTTGACGGCAATACCTCTTTATTTTCATTTAAATTTTCAAAAATAATCAATGGTGCCAGAATGGGGTATCACCAGGAACAGGAAATATCATCACAAGTTGTTGCGAATTCATTGTTCGTTGTAAGTGAAAAAATATGTTTGTAGAAAAATTACAAAAATATGTTGATCAGATACTCAATCCCTCTCTGCCACATTTAAAATCGTTTTTTTCTACGTCAATTTAATAGATGAAAAATCAGATGAACCATGTTATTAGTTATGCCAGTACTAACACTCACGACTCAACTACTAAGCGATGCGTCCTCGTTCATACACTCCTGATCCATTGTTTTAGTAAAGTTAACTATTAGAACAACAGAATGTCCTTGATCACGGCTTGCATTTCCTTTCGCTTTCGGCACGTTCATGCGGTTTTTAAGTATTTTTATTTTGGTCGATTTGGAGCATTCTTGTGTAAGTGAACCCGAAAACTGTATATGAACAGCTTTGTTGTCATCAATTTTTAGATCGTGAATATACGTTTTTTTTTTTTTTTTTGATACTGAACGTTTACGTCGCACATTCGCTTGTTGGCTTTGCGTTTCAAATTGTTATCCGCCTGCCGTCTGTACGATTCACGTTTGCACTCAATTGTACTTTTCCGTGGCAACGGTGGAACCGGATTAATCGTAAATTCAACTTCGGACTATTTCTTTGATTCACGATGTTTCTTTGCACATACTGCTTCGCTCATGAAAGCACGAAGATTGTAATTTCTTTTAGAATGAAGAATTAGTGAAGAGGAGGCGTCCAAAGCAGAAGAAACGGAATCATCAGAGAAAACTTTATATTCTTGAATGAGATCAGCGTGGGAGTGTATGTAAGGAAGATATAAGTCAAAGTTTGAACGGAATTTATCCCGATCAATTTTATTTAGCAGTCATTTAGGAACGTGAAAGGGTCCAAAATAATTAAGAGAGAGAGAAAAGGAAGAAGATGGTGAAAGGAGAGAGCAATGGGAACATGATCACTGCCGAAGGTATTGTGTCCAGAGTTCTTTAATGACAGCTAAGACCAAAGTGGGAAGAGGTAGAAAACAAATCAACAGATATTCTCGATGAGTAAGCGCTTTTATAAAGAGTAGGTAAGTTACCATTAGGAAGGACAAAGTTGTTACTGAGAACAAAGTTTTCAAGAACACGATCATTCCTGTTGTGGCGGGAGGATTTCGCAGACTAGAACATTCAAAGAAGGGGAATGCTTTGAAGAACAGCAGGAGAACAAATGGCACCGGAGCTATGGCAGTTTCTAGCAGTGTAACCAAAAAGGAAACATTTAGAGCACTGTGTAGAAGGTTTGGTGCTGCGAGACACAGACAAACGGAGTTTGTAAATTGACACAACGTCAGAAAGGATAGTGTATTAGAGAACTTGAGTTCAGCGGATGTTGACTTTTTTTTTATCCCCCCTCCCTCCTTTGGGTTTGCTAGCAAAGAGCATTAGCCCAGCAAAAAGGAATAGATACATGGAATAGAATAGAAATTATATTTTTATTCTGTCGACAATGGAATCAAGGAAAACCCCTAGGACAGGAACAACAGAGATAGTAGGTAGAGAAAGAACATAAGAGGCGTTGAAAGGAGCAGGAAGACCAAGCTTTAAAAGATGATAATAAAGTAACTCACACTCGCGGTATAAACCGGAGCACTCGAAGAGCACGTAATTCGCATCACAAACATACTGGGAACCTTCAGGATCCAATGGATAATTATGAGATACAGCCAAGGAAAAGCGATTTAGTGAAGAAAGAAGGAGACTATGCGAGAAACGGAGGCGAGATAATTTAGTAATTATGGACCGACGCAAACTGGGAAACTCATAGAACCAAGGACGAGGAGGAGGAACAGGATTAATCAAGAGATAAAAGGAATTCGGATTAGTGAAAAGAGATACATAAACAGAATGCCAAAGTCTAAGATGGCAGGATTTAGTTGGAAGAAGAATGTTGTGTGCTGGAACCCTCCTAATAAAATTCCCATTGGAAACAGCAGCTTTAGCAAGGAGGTCAACGGCTACATTTCCATCAATGCCTGCATGTCCCGGAATCCAAAGAAAGTCAATCTGGGTAGACGTCGATGAGGATAGATCATGAAGAAGAGAACGAATAGAAAGGATAATAGCATCAGTGGAAGGAGAAAGGGAAGGTGGAGACAGCGCTAGAAGAACACTTAAAGAATCAGAAACAATAAGGAATTTGGAAGAACTTGCAGAAGAGGAAATATAAATAATGGCTTGTAGAATGGCAACAGATTCTGCAGTAAAGACAGAACAAAAGGACGGAAGTCTAAAAGACCGAGAATGAAGGAACTGAGGGCACAAGAATGCCGCCCCAACTCCGATCGGGCTCTTCGATCCGTCAGTAAAAATTAAAGAGTAATCGCCAAATAGAGAATTTATTATATTATTAAATTCCACACTGACGATATGGGAGGGGGGCTATTTAAGGAAGCATGGCATGAAGATGATATTTGGTGGCTTTAACAATTTGGAATAGACGTAAGAAAAAAATGGAAGCTTGTGATGAGAAATGACAAAAGGGGAAAATTTAGAAAGGCGAAACGATATATGAGATATGTAGTATAGGAATTTTATTGGAGGAAAAACGTCAGTGACGAAGGATAAAAGAATAAGAGGTACTGATATTTGACGAGGAAGTGGAAAACCGTTTAATGAGAAAGCGATAACCCAAATAAGATCTTCAGATGAACAGAGGACAGATATTGGATTCAAATAGAATGGCTGGGATAGGAGATGACCTCAGAGCTCCGAGACAAAGCCGAAGGCAACTGTTTTGAAGACGATCTAATTTGTAGAGAACGGATTTGGAAGCGTTGCCATATAAGAAGCTGTAATAATCCAATCTAGAGCGTATGAGAGATTTATACAACATTATTAACACATGTAATGTGTCCATTACATGGGACAAAGAAAACTAAACATAAAAATATAAAAAAAAAAAAATAATAATAATAATAATAAAAATAATTCGGAATAATTGGTGCGGGTGCGAATGCGCGCGTGCCTGAAACTATTGTCGGTGACGCGGCCAATCATCGAGGACCCAGGACAAAAGGATCGAGCTGATTCGGCCGCCTCCAGCGGTCACCGGCGGAAAGGCGGGAGAAATGTAGGATGTACGGAAGAAGATTTTTTTTACCAAGTTAGTGGTTGCTTTTCACCGGTGAGAGTAGTTTCTTTTTCACAAGTTATTAAGTCGCTTATTACCTTGATTAAGAAAGTGACACGGTGAGGTCAGATCCGAAGAAACAATTGTGATTTGTCTAACGTATTAAAAAAAAGGTAACAATTTGATTTCGCGGTCGATCGTCGTCACAAGTATTAGACTTTCGAAGAGTTAAAAACGCCAATTGATAAGTCAACATTCGTACAGCGGTATCCCATCAAATCCGATTTCTCCGTTCCAACCGACCGCCGAACCGTCAACCTACGGATTCCGGATCACTGCCGACAATAGTGTTACGTAGCGTTTTAGTTTATTTTATCGAATTTATTCCATTATTTGTATAAATAATTATTGTTTTTTCAGCGGTCGACCGGTCCCGAAAGAGAAGTGTAAGTCCGATTTTTTTTAATAAACATATTTTTTCCTTCCTCATTCGAATTCCTACTAAATAATTTCCCGATAATAAATTGTTAATAATAATAAAATAAATAAATACATAAAATCCACGAGGATAAAACCCCGTGGTTGGCATCCCTGTGAACTTAGTCTGAGTGAACGGCTAAAACCGAATAGTACCGTTTCACACAGAAGGATCGCCTCCCCATCTCGTAGGTAAGAGAGCTTTAAGAAGGTTTAAGACTTTAAGCGAGGAAGCATATAAATGACTGATATGTTCATGGAAAGACAGACGAGGGGATAAAGTGATACCCAGATAACGAAAAGAACTGACTATTGGAATGGAATGATTTTTAAGATTTATTTCAAATGAGCCCGGGTTGTAAGGTCGAAGGGTGAAGACTACAGCTGCTGATTTTGGAGCGGAAATGAAGAGATGAATGTTAGAAAGGGCCTCTTCTAGAGTACTTAAGGAGCTGTTTAGTTCCTCATTGGCAACTAGAAGATTACGGGAAGAGGAGTAAACAAGGATATCATCTGTAAAAAATAAAGTTTTGGATTTTAAGGAGAGAAAACCAATTTTGGAAACATATAAATTAAATAAAGTAGGGCTAAGGCAAGAACCTTGCGGAAGGCCCTGGAAGACCTTCCTTGAGGCGAAAAAGGAAGGAGCAGAAAGAAGGAGAGTTCTACTTTGAAAAAGATTGATAATTAGGAAGGATATGGATGCAGGGATATTTAAAGAAATCATAACGTTTTTGAGCGTGGGAAGATGGACGCTTTCGTATGCACTGGCTACATCAATAAAAGCTGCAATTGTGAATTCTTTGGAAATAAATGATTTGTAAATGTCAGCAAGGAAAAGACTGATACAATCTGGAGGGCCTAAGTCAGGACGAAAACCAAACTGGTTGTCTGGAAGCAAGTTATTGTGTTCCAGCCACCAGACCAGCCGTTTGTTAAGCATGCTCTCAAAGAGTTTTCTTAGGCAAGAAGCTAAAGAAATGGGCCGAAAGGCAGAGGAATTATTCTTGGGAATTGGGATAACAACGAAGGTGTTCCATGAATCAGGAATAGAACCAGATTGCAGAAAGGAATTAAAAATGATTAAAAGAATTTGGAGAGACTTTACAGATAGGTTTTTGAGGATGGAGTAAGAAATTTTATCATGGCCCGGACAGGAGTTGGAGGAGTTTTTCAGGGAAGAAAGAAGTTCAGAGAAGGAAAAGTTAGAGGAAAGGAAATGAGGCGATGATTGGTAAGGAGGAATTAAAGAATCCACTTCATCATAGTTAGAGACATAATCAGGAGCTATGGAGTCAAAGAAAGAAGAAAGAGTATCCTTAGGAAGACTGGAGCTAGACGGGCGTTCGGAAATAGAATTCCTAAAAGCTTTAGCCAACTTCCACACTTTGGAAATAGGAGTCAATCGAGAAAAGGAAGAGCAAAAGGATTTCCAAGCATTTTTCTTGGCGTTTTTGAGAATATATCTGGTTCTAGCGTTCGAACTCTTGTAAGTCAAGAAATTATTAAAAGTAGGTTGAGAGCGGAATGATTTAAAGTTAGACAGACTTTGATTGACAGCAGCTGTGCAGTCCAGACCTCAATCCAATTGAACATGTGTGCGACATGCTTGGAAGACGGGTTTGAGATCAGAGATCATCACCTGCATCATTATCAGAACTCCGGAGTGCTCTTAGTGAAGAATGGGAAAGAATCTCACAGGCAGATATCCAAACCCCTATAGAGAGTATGCCCAGACGCTACAATGCAATTATAAAAGCTCGTGGTGGTAACACTAAGTACCAATATAAGTTTATTTTAAATTTTTAAACTTATTTTTCTTTATTTTAATTTCATTTGTATCCTTAAAAAATAGTAACCAAATTTGAATTGTTTTTCCCTTTTTCCCCTTTCTTCCTTTTTTTCTTTGGATTATCAAAAACAAATATCTAAATATTCAAAATCGATTTTTTTATGTTATACTATATAAAAGAATGATGAAATAACGACTAGTTAAAATTTGAGAACAATTTAACCTATTGTTCAGTAGTTACAACAAAGGAAGGTATGAAATGGAAGGTGGACAAAGACTTTTGTCCAGCAGTTTATTAACGTGATAGTGTGCAGCCCCCCCCCCTCGAAAATTATACCATAAGTCAATATTGGCTAATAAAGCGCTAAATAAATTGAAGCCACTTTTAAAAGTTAGAAATAATAATAATACGGAAGTCTCTAATAAATTCAATTTATCTTTATGAGGGCCGTATCTAGAGCAAAATTACGGATTACGATTGCTCATAAATATTGTAGCATTATCCCTAGTATATTTTTCAATTTTCGAAATTAACTCTCCTCTTGCCGTTCATTTATCCTTTTTACCGTTAGTACGTGATATTTTTTTTCAATTTATTTATTTATTTTCATTTTGTTCTGTACGAATTCCTGATATAATCCGGATTCATTCTTGACCTCCTACACCGTGTCTCTGTGGTCACTGTCTAGAGTAAGTATTAAAAATGAATTCAAGTATATTATCCCAATCCGATAACTAATCCCGTGCCTCGCATCCCCCGTTGTAATTAGTATTCCCATAGGTCCTACAAGGAGCAAGGGGTCGCGTTGCTGTACTTATGTAGCCTACTGAATCACTAGCGCATTTTTTCCATTCAAACCCGGATTGCTAGACTGACTGTGCAGTTCAGAATACTTAAAAAAATAAAAATAAATTACAAACATAAAATGTAAATACTTTATTTTAATAAACCAATAATTGCGAAATTGAAACATATTGTCAGTGTGAATAAAATTCCTTAATATTTTATATAATGTTTTTGAGCAATATATTAATGTTTAATTAATAAAGTTATAATTAAAGGAGTTTTTATTACATTAAAAAATACAATAATTTACAATTTTCTTCTGCATTTTTTTTTAGTGTAAATTCAGAGATGGTAATGTTTTCAAAATTTATTTTTTTCAAAATATCTGATCCAATAAACGTTATTGCTAAACTATTCAGTTCTTTATCAGGCATTGTGCTTCTATGCTGATTTTTTTAGAAACTTGAGTGCCGAAAAACTTCTTTCCCAAGTGCAATTTGTGACCATCATACTTTTTTTTTTTAACGAGTATTTAATGCCTTGTGGCTATTACTCGATGCCTAATTAAACATTAATTACTAAATATTATTAATGATCTTAAATTTAACAAGAAGAGATTGAATACTTATTACTAAATACTATTAATAATCTTGATTTTAATAAGAAAGTCTGTAGGGCCCTTCAGGTTGTAAACATCTGGGATAGCCGCATTTGTCTACTAAGAACGATATTGGACATACTTTTGACAAACTGTGACAATGTGGTGGACAGCTAGTGGAGCTTGACAAACGTCGCATCCTGGTGGTAACTGATTGCTGAGAAAGTACGAGTGCATGGTAAGAGTATGCCCAAGATATACTCGATTTACAGCTGTTTAGGCTTTGCCAATAAGTTTGGGCCACGCTGAGTGGTTTTTTTTTGTAATTCCCAGAATACTTGCTAGCGCATGAAATGATCGACTCCACGAACTTAAAATGTTCCGGATAGGGTACTGTACGTAATCCATTCCTATAGTTGTTGGCAAGCAAGTCTGCGATAGCCATCGAGCCGCACGGTTAACAGCGTCATGGGAAGAAATACTTCGATGTCTTGGAATAAAAACAAAGGTAAAATTTTCATATTAAGATTATTTAACTGCAGTATGGAAAACAAGATACGGTCAACAACTGCTACTTTAGAGTTTAAAGCCAACGATGAATCTGAGCAAATTACATAGTGGTTAGACGGAAGATCAGCGATCTGGAGTAGATACTGAAGCAAAGCCACTAGCTCAGCCGAAAGGACTGACAACATGGACGGAAGGTTGAAGGACTGGGTTTTGTTTTGAATGGAATAAGCTCCACGCTGTTTTGGATTCATCTGTGTAACATATAATCGATTCTGGAAGTCGGTGTAATATCTATCGTAAGATTTCTTGTATCTCGTGGTTTGGTTTACTTTCGATTTCTGCTGAAGAAAGGTCCTAACAAATATCAGGTCTGAACTGGCTCCGTGGCGGGAGGACTATTGGTATTTTTTTTATAATGTCGCGTTGAATTTTTAATGGAAACTGGAGTCCGAACGATTTTACGTGTTCATTGATATGGGCTTGATTTGGATAGAGTTGGTAGCTAGCAATAGTTACTACATACTTAGTGACAAGTAATTTCCGCCTGTAGCAAAGCGATGGAGTGCCATTGAAGTAATGGAGTCTAGCCGTCGGCGTTGTCTGAAAGGCTTTCAGTGCTATCCGAAATCCGGTATTTTGAATTTGGTCCAAATTTGTTGAGTAAACATTGACTAGCGGATGCGTATATGATAGAGCCGTAGTCCAGTCTGGAGCGGATAAGAGCGTAATAGATGTGGAGTAATGTAGAATTTCTTGGTCCGAAGGACTTATTGCTCATCATCTTGAGGATATTAAGTAGCAGTAGACAGGAGTACTTAATTGCGAGAATGTGGTTTTTCCAGGTTAGTCTCAATCAAAATGTATACTTAAAAATATTCGAAAGCATAGTTCTATATTATTAGAAAAGGTAGAAATTATAAATTCTTTTTTTATTCGGGTGTACAAGTCGATTATAGATAAATTGCTTTTCTTTTCTGATAATAATTCTAAATAAAATTTAAAGTGAATACATCGAGATGTTAAAGATTCCGCATCTATATCAATATCATATTTTTAAGAAAGATTCATACAATTTTTCTTTATTGTTTCATCTACCATATCTTATTAATGCAAAAAAAAAAAAACTAAAATTGTCATGTAATCATATGCTAACTTTCGTTTTTTAATATTAACGCAAAGAGAATCAACAACGGGATAAAAAATTTCGATTTTAAGTTTATCTATTTCGTTAAAAACGGTATCACCGTTTTTTCCCTCGAATCTCGTTAATCTAACACTTCGTGCTTTTACTCTATCGTTTTTTTCAGTAATTGTTATTTCACTTTTTTCAATAAATGTTTTTGTTTCGCTCATATAATCATTGAACTTGTTTCTTAAATTATGAAGATATTTTTCTACAGAATCAAACAAGTTCACAATTACAGCTAAGTCTATATTTTCTTTTTGTAAAGGTTTGCTAGTTGAATTTATTTTTAATAATATGTTATCCCAAGCAATAATTTAAAAAAGTATTATCAAATTGAGTTAGTTTATTAAATAAACTCGAAGACTGGAGTTTAGTTTTACTTGATTGCGATGATCACTCAAAAGTTGCGAAAGAACTTTTAAAATACTGCAATAACTTCCACGAATGAATAGCTCTAAGAGCGTTACTTAGGACTGACCATCGGGTATCAGATAATGGTTTTATCGGTTTCTCTTTACTATTTAAGATGGATATTAATTTTTGCCACCTGTTCGTCGACGCCGAAAAAAAAGTATATAATTTTTGCACTAAATAAAAAAATTTTACGACTAGATTATTACAGTTTACGCTTTAAACGCCGATTAAATTTAAAGAATGTCGAGCGCAAGGTACATATTCAGCTTATTTATTGACTTCTTTCAATCGAGTTTGCAGACCTGAATATTGCCCTGACATATTCGCTGCATTATCATATGATTGGCCGCGACAATTACTGATAGGAATATCATTATTTTTTAAAAATGTCATTTGCGACATTGGACAAATACTCACCTCCATGACCTTCAGTGAGAGTAAATGCTAAAAATGTTTCGGTTGGATCATCGGCGAAAAAGTTAACTGATCCTGATGTGAAATGTCTGAAGTCGAGTCTACGCAAATAGAGTAATATTTTGCTGCCTTTATTTCGTTAACTACAAAATTAAAAACTTCTTTTGCCATTAATTTTAAAAGTTCTTCTCAAATTTTGAACTGATAAGTATGAAGTATGACCGTGCCCTTTATTTTCATGATTTTCAATGTGGGTTTTTAAAAAAGGGTCGTATTCGCTTATAACAGTTCAAGTAACCCTAAATAATTACATTTTTCTTAGATCTCGATACCTAAATTTTAAACTTTGATGAAAATTTTCTTAACATGTTTGATTTCTCCATATTATTTTAAAAAATATTTTTCATTATTAATTATGTCGCTATGTGCTTATTAATATAATATGATAAATGGCGAAATTTTGAAAGTCTTTTTAAAGAAGTAAAGAAAAGTATACTTTTGAAAGCAAGAAGTTAAAAGACTAGAAAATATATATCGCCCCAATTTTCGAAAGAACTATACCTGAATCGGAAGCAGGTTTCCGCAACAACCGAAGCTGCATCGATATGATTTTTACAGCAAGACAATTAGAGGAAAAGGCTTTTGAAAACCAGACTCATCACGTCCTCGTAGAAAGCCCATTGGACCTTATGTCAGACTTTCTTAAGGCTAATCAAACTCTCAATCGAAGCACAATGGCCAGAAAAAAGCATTTCCCGTAAAAATTTCTGTGCCCTTAGTCGCTTACGCGCAGGCCACACAGCCTTGTCGCATAATTTTATTTTGCAAAGAATCCCATCTTCTATGAATTGTCCTTTCTGTTGCCAATGTGTTGCTCCTTTAACTCCCCACATACTGTGCGACTGTCTAGTACTGTCACCCTAGCGGTCCCTTTTTATAAATAACAAAACAGTCACTAACATACTTGAGAATTTCCCCAATGCAATTTCAATTATGACAGTTTATCAGAATTCGTAGAATAAGCAGTTATCTATAAGAACAAACCGCGCATCCTCGTACTGCACAGCAATTAAACACGGTACAAGGTGTTGCGTCTACAAAAAAAAAAAAAAATTATAAACATTTAAAATCCAAAATAGAAATTGACATATTAAACAAATTTAAGATAAATTTTAACTAATTCAAAATATATAAAAGTGAAATAATTATGTTGTTGAATTTTATGACTATTTAAGATGTTTAATTGATCAGTGTGAAAATAAAGAGATTTCTATTTTTACTGATTGGTAGACACGCAGCCTTGATAAGATAAAAAAAAACAATTCGGTAAGGAAAAAACTTAAATATCAGTAAGAACTAGTCACTCGACTAGTTCCACAACATGTTATAAGTTAAAATAATTAATAACAATGGCTAGCGTGAATTTCGGAACTGAGGAAGCGCCACAATCAAATATTTCTTTTACATATAAAAATAAACACGCGTGAAATTCGGTTAAATACAGAACAGAAATAAAAATGAATTAAGAGAAACGAAATATGTCATTTTTTTATAAATTAATTCAATTTTTCGGTTCTTGTTTGCGAAAATATCTATTACATCATCACGAAAAGATGCTTGTTTCCTAATGTTTGATAATTATTTTTCAATACTAAAAAAAAGCTAATGAAGATACTTCTGACCTTGTGTATTTCTTAAGTACGTTTTTATTCGTTTCACTACTGAAAACGATTTTTCTGCAGATGAACTGGTTGCCAGAATTGTGGTTATTAAATGAGAAAGCTTGTACACACTTCTGGAAAAACATCTCTGCTAGATCTAAAGCGGTCAAGTATAAGACGCACCGCAGTACCTTTATGTATGTTAGAATCTTGAAAGTACACTTTTCAAACTTGCAAGATTGAAAAAATTTCCGTAATGCTGTTTTAAATTTAAAAAGTCTTCTTCCAGAAAATTTCATTGAAAATTTTAAAAATTGTTTGCATTTAGAAGATTTAAAAATTTTAATTTTGTTACATCATTAAATCCCTATTATGAGACATATTTGTTTGCGTACCGTCGATAATTTTTAAAAATATCCTTTTTCATGATAGCTTTCTGTCTTCTCCAACAATTGAATCAAGTTAAAGCCATTTGCATTCCAAACATTTTTTTTCTCGCTTAAATAAAAGGCAAGCCCAACAGAACAATTTTGTAGCTTCCCACAACTGTATAACTGTGGGGCACTGTTGCGCATAAATTTGTTTGAAAATGGCGGTTAAATACTTTACATACATAGAGAAGTTTGATAAATTATGAAAGAGAATATTTTACATGCCGTTTGATTTTGTATTCGAATTTTCTAAACTAGGTGTTGGTTCATCATTTTGAATAATATTAATTTTTTCTTGAAAACTTAATGAACTAAAATTAATCAGTGAAAGTTTTTCAATAACACAATTTTGCATATAGCCTCAATTTCGAAAGTGTTTGAATTTTAACAGACTGAAACATTAGTATTTGCGGCGGGAATAAGAAAAACAAACCAGCTTCTACTGCAGACTGAAAAGCGCGACCGATGATCGCCTCCAATTCCGCTGTTAGTAAACGACAGCATGTAAAAATCGATCCAAAAAAATTGTACCGCACTAGCCTATGCTCGTACTGACACACACTGACATGCACAAAAATCGCGCTGTTGATCGGCGTACGTAACCGTGAAGCAATTTGACTCAGCGCTTCCAGACTGAACTTTCACTCCCGGTACACATTACTCTGGAATCGCACAGATCAAAATTCGCCCAAATTATGTGATCTTGAAGCGACACAGTCTGGCGCTTCCAAGTTGAATATGCATGCCCAACCTTTTTCTATCATGGGTACGCAGCAGATCGTCGTTCAGAGATAATTCTAGTCAGTATCAACGTCAAATACTCGTAGTAAGCGTGTGGTTATTTATGTCACTCGCTCCTCCAGGTGCTCTTTCATTTAGCGCTTCTTTGTTTCTGGTAATTTTAAATTTTGACACTTAAATTCAACAAGTTACTTCATTATCTTTTTGAGGCTCATATTCTTTTCGCAAATACCAAAAAACAATTTTGTACTAATTTGTTAGGGGAAGCGGCACTTCCATCGCTTCCATTGACGCTACACTACTGGTTAATAAGTGTATTGATTATTTAAGTAGAAACTTAAGATTTCAACAGCTTAAATTACTCCCTTAATGAGTGGTTTATTACAAAAAAAAAAAAAAAAAAAAGTAAGGAAAAAATGTAACAGATTAATTTAATTTAGTAAAAAGTTAATGTATTAATTTTTGTCGAGTAAAAATTAAAAATGGAAATTATAAAATTGTAATCGAGAAAACTAAATTACGAAATTGAAAAAACTTCATCAATAACTCAAAATGTTGGGGAAAGCTGTATAAACTTGTAATCGAAAAATTAAATCGAATTTCCAGTTATTGAAGTAAGTACCGACATAATATTTACTAAACAAGAAGAGAAATGTGCAACGCCCCCGTTGATTAAGTGCGCACCTGTATCGCTTCCGAACGTTCTTCCTTTTACTCTTCTCTTCTGTCAGTTGGTCTTCCAGTGCATCTTTTGTTCTCTCCTTACCATCATTTTCGGTCATTCCAGCACTTCAGTCTTTTCTATCCTCCATATCTAATCGCATAAATATCTGATTCCGCTTCTCATAATTTCCCCTCTTCTTGGACCAATGTCTTTTTTGACAAATCTAACTTATAAAAAAAAAAAAAATAAGAAAAAAAATTACTGTTTCCCGGCGAAAAGGATAAATTAGACTATACGATAATATACGCTCGAAATAAATAGGTAACGACTGTAATGCAGAAATGTATTTAATTATTATATCCCTCAGTACTCAAAAGGTATCCCCGCATTAGATAAAATTTCTAACGTAGCAAGATAAAATGATATATGTAAACGATTCAACATTTTTTCGATCAAATTTTGAAAAGTATCCACCCTGTTTCAAATGTTTCCTGATGTCTGAAAATTTGGCGAAAATAAATGAATAAATAAATCTAAAAAAAATATCACATTATACTACAGTTGCCGACCTTTAAACTGTATTTGAAAATTTTTTGAGAAAATAATTAACGCAAAATTACTTTACACTAGTAATAAAACAAATATAATTAGTTTGACTTAAAACCTTTCGATCAGAAATAGCTATTAAAAAACTGTTATAATCACTTTTGACGTAAAACCCGTTTTCGATAATTGCAAATATTCTGAGATAATCGAAATATTAAAAACATACGAAGAAGTCAATGCAGAATTAATTAAAGTAATTTACGATTATCTAACTCGAACAAAATTGCAGCGATTAAATCCGAAAATTTTACTATTGAGCGCAGTATAGTCATACACAATTACGATGCAGAATTTGTCAGCTTTGCCGATGTTCTTCTGTCATTAACTTAAGAATAACGCTACAGACACTGATAACGTTGTTAAAGTTATCTGCAAAACATAAAAAAAAATTATTTCAGCAAGGTGACCTTCAATTTTCTATTTAAAAAAAGACCGAAATGATGATGTTTAGTAAGAAATAACTAAAGTAATTAAAAAACTTAGTACATTTAAACTCTGACATGTAATAAAACTATTTCTGTTGCTAAGAATTTTAAATACCTCGGGAGCAATAAAAGATCGTAAATTTAAATTTAATAGACAAGTTATGTAACCAATGAAGCAAATAAAATCTTTTGTAGGTTATTAAAAATTCAACAATTAACATGGCAGAATGATAATATATAACCGTGTTATTTGAGCGATTTTCAATTACTATTCCAGCACACATATATTATTACAAATATTAATGATTCTGTAATGAATAAAATTTTAAAAACTCAGAAGAGTTGCTGCTGAGTATTAGCTCTATATATAGAACTGTGTCGTCGACGAATTCCACTTCTCACCGAAATTTCACTGGCTGATCTAAGTAATTAAGCTACTTTATTAGCAGAATATAAAATGTTCCGACTATCATTTACCACTCATTATAGATTGCTAAAACAATTTAAGAAGACATTTAACATAAACTTACAATATGAAAATTTTAACGATATTAATTTTTTTTTGGGGGGGGCTCGTCATACAGAGACTCTATTACCCAGAAAGAGTTAGAAAAAGAAGGAATCAATTATATCTTGATACCGTCAGATATTGTTAGGAAGAAGAAACAAATAGTATGAACGATGTGTAGAGAAGGAAAATACAGGATATAAGAGGCGTAATATGAAGTAGGAAAACCAAGTTGCAGCAAAATGGAATAGATGTTAATAAATAAGTTAATGTTTATTAATTTTCATATTTTTTACATAATTTCATTGCTTTATTTTAATTTAGTTTATTCAGTTAGATTTGATGTTTTAAAGTTATGAAATTTTAAGAAACGCCGGAAATTGACTGGTTTCGCTGCGTTAGAAGAATTACTCGCTCGCTGATCTCTTAACCGTCAAAATGTTGTTCATCTTCGTCAGTCGCCATTCGATCGTTTCGCATATCTCTTCGAAAAACATTGTTTTGCGTCTCGTCTTTTCGTATCTTCGTCAATCTTCTTTCACAGTTTATTTTATACTTACACCTTTTAATCGTTTCGGAAACAGTCTTTTTTAAGACTTTTAATCAACACCGAGTATTTCATCGTATTTCGCTAATAAACAATTTATTAATTGACCGGTACATTGTGTTAAAAATCGTTCGCGAAACATTTTGGTCCTCCGGAACTTTAATCGAATTGATATCGTAACAGGAATTTTAAAAAATACATTAGAGTAATTATTTCACATATCTGACAAGAAAGATGGAACAACCAGACTAACAGTAGATATTAACGTACAATTATATATGATCTAAATGTATGACTTAGGTTAAAGAAACTATTAAATATAAATTTTTATCAAAAGGCAAGCGCATTAACCGATCGTGTCAGTTTTGGTAAGTATTTGGAACCTTTTTTTAAAAATTATTTCATCGAACATTTGTGAATTTTGTGAACTCAGTGCTTCCGATGCAATTTGTCATTTTTTTTATTTGAATACCTTTATACTAGGGAGGAACGTTCTAAACAAAATTTAGATGGTTATAATATTGATAACGAAATTGTTATTAATGATGTAAACAGTTTAAACATATCGAACACTTCGTTAACCATGTTAATCACTCCATGAGGAAGTGCATTTCGAAAACATCAAGCATATTGTACATAACGAATTTCGCAATTATGCCAATTGGAAAAGCGGCCGTATATTTAAATTAAAAAAAAAAAAAAAAAAAAAAATTCTATTATGTATTATAAAAATATGAATTTAAAAGTTTTAAATGGGACTACAGAATAACAGTATCGTAATTTTAATAACAGCATGGGCGTCGCCAGCGGGGGCAATAGGGAGCAGCTGCCCCCCTGGAGCCTTGAAACTTTTTAATCAACTGGCCATGATAATTATTCATAGGCGCCTAATCATGGACAATTTGGAAGACTTTTATAATAAAGTAGTAGAGCAATTTGCCAGAAACTCGCGAAAATTATGTTTTAATTAATATTTTATTTTTGTTTAATAAAATATTAAGCCTTTACAACTTATAAATTTTATTTTTTCTATAACTCGTATCCTCTTTTTATCCCCCCCCCAACTGGCTTATAGCTGGCCACGCCCTTGAATAACAGTACGTGTTTCATTTTTTTCCATAGGCCCCTTATATTGTTCCTTTATTCGTTTTGTTCTTCCATATCACTTCTTTTCTTTCCAAATGTAGCCGGTTGACGTCATCGATTTTTCTTATCGTTTAAATTTTTTATATTGCTGCCTTTATGCGTTTGCTTCTTTTTCCATCGAGCATATTTTTTTCTAATACAATGTAATAAAATAATTACATTTGGAGGTTTCGATTAACAAGGTTTTCTAGGTTTTTAAAAATTTCGAAAAAGAACAATTTTTTTTTTTTTTTTTTTTTTGAGCATGTCGGCTAAGATGGTACCCAATAGAACAAAAAGCCACAAAAAATTTTAAACATATAAAATACATATTTACAGGAATACTAGGTGAAAAATATATACAATCTTAACTGTAAATAGCATATGTTTTGAATTTAGTATGTTATAATTGTCTTAATATACAAAATCCTTGGTGCATGAAACATCATGCTTAACTTTTTTTATTATTAGCCAATATACTGCAATCGAAGGGAGGATTGAATTTTACCATCTGGAGATAATATCCCGAGTTCCCTGCGTTATCATTATTTTTAAAACATTCACTTATCAGATGTCGCACATGCTGCTCATTGTCATAGAAACTGGAAAAAAAAACTTGAAAGAAATAATAAATTTATTAATTAAATTTAAATGCAAGCGTGAAAAATAAAATTTAACGTAAACTGTATAGATCATTACTGCAGCACGTTAAATATAATACCCAATGTGAATATTATATACACCTTCTTTTATACTATTTCCCATGTTACAAACCCAAAGCGTCTCATAGCCAGTTGATTTATCATGTATTAAAAGAATATAAACTACTGTATTTGAAAGGATATTTTGACTTGTCTTAAAGTTCACTCAAATCTGCAGCGGACTACCATCACTTAAGAGATCTTTTTGAAAATTACACAGTATAATAAAGGGCGGATATTTGTTAAACAAAAACTTTTACATTCACTGCTGGATATGGTGAATTTTTTCCATAATACATTGTTTGAAAATTATGGTAAGTTAGGTATAGATTAGTGAATCTTTTTCTGACAAAGTTGTAATTCATTGTTCGGTATGAATATCTTGCAGATTTTCTGTACATTAACATGATCAAATGTGGAAACATTGTTGGTCAGAGCATTCTGTTTATCTACCTGAAAGCCAATAACTATGAAACGAAGAAGCTCTACAGTTGAAGTTGATTTAATTACCTAACTATGACTGACAACATTTGAAAGTGATGGTAGAACGGAAAAAGATCAATCTCTGCATTGAACAGATGTGTGCTTTATCCTTTTTATTCTGTTAAGCAGTGTGATATCATTCAATTTGACAAATAGAGTTTTCATGCGATTGATTGTATTGCTACACCGATAGTCTCATCAGTGCTAGATGAAAATACATTTTTATCATTATTAACTTTGATCAGGAGAAATTCTTGAATTACACGAATAATCTTTATTGAACTTCTACTGCTGTGAGACTACATTGATGAAGAAGTTACTGCCTCAACAATATTTCTTGACTCTTGTTTAAAAATTTGTAGTTCTGCTATATTTTAAAGCAAACAGGTAATGTAAGACTAATTTGATATTTTTCAATCATAACAATCGCCTAATGGGAGATGTAATCTTTGGATGATACTTAATACCATAGTCCCAAGAACAGAAATAGTGGTTCATTTATTGAACATTCTACTAATTGGGTGATGGTGCTTTGCAGTACTAGATAACTTTCTGACTATAGAATAATATCATCTTTTTCTGTAGTCTTAAATATATCATTGATCTCGGATTTTCAGTATGCTGTATTTAAAGGTAACTGTAAATGAGATATTGAATTATTTATACATCCGCCTGTTGCTAAATTGCATTACACATTTAAAATATTAATTGGAGTTATTTATATAGTATTTGGACTTGTATGATGCTTTTGCAGTTCTAATACTTATGACATGCCACCAAAACCTAATAGCGCGGTAGTTTAACGCTATTTGGATTTTTCTCTGAAGTACACACTTCAATTTTATCGGCTTCTAATGTAATTCTGTCATTAAAATTAGCTCGTAAATTTTCTTTGATATCTTCAATTTCATAACACCCACTCGGTAGTGTAATATACTTTACTGGTTCTGTTTTATTCTGCACTGAGTTATTTTCATTATAACTATACAGAATGATAGGTTGATAACAATACTAACCCAATACTCCACTGATGGTTATTTGGTAACAATAACGGTGGAAACACATTATTTAAATTCCCTGATTTACCAATTAGTCGAAATAATTACGACTTTATTTATAAGCAAGTAGAAATATTTATTACTCAATGGAAAAAAACAAACAAACAGTAAAATTACAACTGACAAATGATGATTGACTATTTGTACTTGTATACTGAATAATAAAAATAGAAAAAAGTGAAAAATAGTGGCAGGATTATTTATTTGGCTAGGATAATGTACTTTTAGGAAAATCCACCGCAGTTTACCATTGAATGCTTTTGATATACTCGTCTGTTGCAATACATATCAGGTATTAGGGCTGAATTTGTTGAAATAGTTTATCAATTCTCTTGGGGGTGATAAGTTACCAAAACTATCAAAATATTCAATTCGTTTTCTACATTTTCTGCAATCAGTCCAATGAGTTCCCAGAATTTTTTTCAAATCCAAATTAGTAATCATATTTTCATTCTTCTTTATTTTTATCGGCAACCCATCTTAGTTGAAAATTCTTCTAAAATTTAGCACTCGTAATTTTTTCCCATACAATACAATATGAGAATTGGTTAGAGCTCCGTGTTAGCCGGTATAGAATTAACAATGAAAAAACTATTTACACCTCATTCCACCTGTATTAAATATAATTCTCTTCGATATGTGCATAAATAAAAATCTATCAAGTTTTTAATCAATGGATATTCTGCTACCTGATCTATAAACTTCTTTTGAGCCTTGCTGATATTCTTCACCGCTTTTGCTATAGATGAAACAGAAATACCAATTCCTACAAGCATAGTTAGTCCTGCTAATAATGGTATAAGAGAAAGTGAAGTTTTTAATTCGAATAATTATTATTATTATCAATTACTGTTGTCTTTAATTTTTTAATCACGTTGATTGCCTTTTTCATTCACCCTCTGAGTGTTTTTCCTTACAGTTTTCCGTGCAACATTTAACAAATTTTTGAAATATAGTTTCTTTCCGGTTGAAATTTCTGATTTCGTTTTCACTTCCCGGTTCGCTTTTTACATCCGCATGCACTACCCAATTTTCGTTCTATCTTCATTAAGCAGTTGAGACTACTATTCAACGCCTTAACACCACCCTAGGCTTTATTTTCTAACATTCTACAGCTATTATGCGATTTGCAGTATCTTTATTCATTTAATAGGCTAAATCATATTCTTTAGTAGCCTCATCCAAAGGATTTATCCGAGGTACACTGCTTTTCTAACTTTTTCTAGGTCCTAAATACTTCTATCCCAGGAATTTGTCTATAACTCTATTTAAAACAGCACTGAGACTACGCCCCGATTTCGATTTTTGTTAGCACTGAATTTTTATATATATATATATATGTATGTATGCATATATACTTTTAAGAACTAGCTTTAGCAACTGAATATTTGTAGATTTATGGAATTTGTATTTTTTTCCTTGACAGTCTATAAACAGTATATAACATAAAACTGGTACGACGGAACACTCAATTACGTACAAGTAATGCGTTATGATTCTTCTTCTTCTTCTGAGTGCTGTACGTGATTTTCGCACATAACGATCAAATGCCCAAAATTCAAATGTCAGATTTTTAGCAGCACGAATTGGTATACCGATAAAAGTTATTCCAGTCTATTCCTGGATGCTCTGCACCCGTGAGAATCTTTTACGATCAACCCTTCTTCTTCCTTTAATTTTCCCTTGAAGAGGAAGCCGTATCATCTTGTACCTTTTTTCTCTGATAACGTGTCCGAAGTATGTAATTTTTTTGTCCTCAATTGTTCGGCGGATCGTTCTTTTTTCTTTAGTAATTTTCAGCACGATCTCTTTACACGTTATCCGAGAAATCTTGAACATATAGCGATAAAACCATACTTCACATGACTAAAGATAATTGAGTGCTTCGGCAGAATATGTTGTAGCTTCAACACATAGCAGGTTAAATACAACATTTCAGCAGTCTTTTTCGAATCTCTAGATTTAATAATAGATATATCTATTAGAAGCTTTTTCATTTTCCTGAAAGCGGTATATTGTAACGGTTCTCGCCGTTTGCTAGATTATCCCCACCAGGGATGCCAAATGTAACGGTACTAGTCGTTCACTTAGGTCCACAGGGATGCCAACCACGAGGTTTTAAGCTTGTGCGTTTGATTTATTTAGATTTTATTTAAATCTATCGGAGAATGTTTCTTACTATTATTATGAAAGGAAAACTATTTAACTGAAATTAACGAGAAAAAAAAATGATATATTAAGAAAAACTCACACCTATCTTTCTGGACCGGTCGATCGCTGAAAAAACACAATAATTATATCGAATATAACGATTATACAGGTAGGCACGGTAATAAGAAAATGCACGGAGAAATCGGACTCAACGTCGTTTTATTTTTCTGGACTTTTGATTGTTTTTGATTTTTCTTTTTACGGTCGCGAATCTCGAATTATATTTACTGAATGAAAATCACAACTGGTTTATTACGTTGATAGAAACGTGAAAAAACTTTCGTTAAACGTACAACTTCTTAGCGGAGGTAGACAAACGAATCCTTTTCTAAGCGCAGGTAAAAACCAAAACTCTTCACGAAAAAAAAAAAAACGGAACTCATTTTTTCAAAAGTAGAAACGGAACTGATCTCTTTCTAAAAAATCGTTTTTTGACCACTCTACATTTCTCCCGCCTTTCCGCTTACCGCCCCGGCAGGCGACCGAATCAGATCGATCCTTTCTTCCTTGGTCCCTGGTGATTGGCCACCTAACCGACAATAGTTCCAGGCACGCACGCATTCTCACACTCGCACTCATTATTCTACATTATTATTATGTTTTATTTTTCAGAAATATATACAACCCCCGTGTAATGGACACATTACAATATGCATATTCGCATCTCTACTTCAGAATTTAAATTTTCTGTAATGTAGCAGCCGAGATATTTGAATTTTGTGACTTACTCTAGTTTTCAGTTTTTCTTATTTAGACACGCAATTTTATATTGATTTTTGCTTACTAGCATACATTTTTTTTTAGAGATATTTAGTTTAAGACCATATTTTTAACTGCTGTTAATTACTCGATCGAGAATATTTTGCATGCCATTAGTTAATAGTGGATGTTGTTGATGTACTAGCCGTTAATTTTTACACTAAGCAATGTATTACTTAACGCTTCATTAAATATTCTATCAGAATAAATGTTTAAAAAACCCTGTCAGACTCCTCTTTTAATTTATATATCTTCAGATAATTGATCTTCTGCAGAGTGACCTTTTTGTTTGTTGACAATATACATTCTTTATTATTTTGAGATCGTAAATATTGACTTGTGCGTTTTCAAGTATTTGTATCAGTTCATTATGATGAACCTT
The DNA here is from genome assembly GCA_039619475.1 of Icerya purchasi. NCBI lineage: Eukaryota > Metazoa > Arthropoda > Insecta > Hemiptera > Monophlebidae > Icerya > Icerya purchasi. The sequence goes on from CM077115.1 coordinate 353,459,496, forward strand.
ATCAAACACTTCCTGATGGTCAAGAAAACATACGTAAATATCTTTCTGTTGATCTAAGCTTTTTTGCATCAATAAATTTACCGCCAGAAGTGCTTCTCTACTACTAAGACCGGGTTTACAAATGGCATTAGCCTTAGTTTCTTTCAATCTTACTTCGTATTCGTCTATAGATAAATCTTAGGAAAGCTTTTAGAAGATGGCTCATGAGGCTAATCAGTCCGTAATTGTTAAAATTAATCGAGGAATGATGATTTTTTCAGTAGTATTGCAAAGGTCGATATAAGCCGCGTGCAGGAAAGGATATCGGAGCAATATATTTTATTGAAAAGTTCATTTATTCTGTCTATGTTTTCTTCATCGATTAGTCTCGATAAAATTCCGTTAGGACCAGTTATTTTTCTCGACTTTCCAACTTGAATCACTTGTTCCAACCCACTTCTAAGTATAGCAAAGTAGTTTTCCTGTGCGAGCTTATCTCGGATATTATCCATCCTAATATTATTATTAAACACATCTCGAATAATTCATTAGCAGCCGATTTTATCGATAATAGCGGGCACTTCAGGCGACCTTTTTAGTAATCCAATTGAATTGAAAAATCGACCTTAAATTATAATTTTGGGCTATTTCATACATTACTAAAAAAGAGAACAGCTATCACTATTTTTATTTATTTATTTCTCTTATTTGGGTTTTTCCCTGGGCTTGCCAGCAGCGGTACCCATCAACACGTGTAAATAGCAGCAAATAGGAGTCACAAGGAATGAAATCTGGCAAAGAACGCTATACCAAGAATGGAGAAACAATAACAATCAACGTCGAAAAATGCCAAACGTATGCATCCTGAAAAGAAAAGGAATGACATTGCCGAAGGTTAAAAGGAGTTAGCTGTCCCATACCATGGCCACATCTGCAATTACAGAGCCCACAGTACAAACGGACAAAGGAATCTGGCTATAAATAATTAAGGAAGAAGAAACACGGGATGTTTAAAAAGCAGTTAGAGCCATCAAGCACCAAAGCTATATACATAGAACACAGCGCTTAGCCATCACTAGGTAGCATTCTATAAATAGAGTAAAACGAAAATAATATATCAGTGTTGCTTATTGTCTATTTAAAACAGATTACACGGAAAAAAAAAAAAAAAAACTTACGGAAAACATGAATATCAGTTTTGCGTAAAATAGCGAGAATAGGGGAAAATTTCCAAGTGAAAAGGCAGCAGCGGAGACAACGGCTTTGATTTTTATTGAGTTTGAAAAGAAACGACTTGGTAGAATTACGATGAGTGAAAAAACTTTAACTGGATTTAGATTAGATAATAGGCATACGAGAATTAAAAGATTCTCAAAAAGAGAAACATGTCCGAGCATTCTACGTTCCGCATATCAATGCATGATCAGCAAATATGACAGTTGCAAAATAGTTTTTACTGACGGCTCCAAAACACCTCGAGGCACAGGTTGTGGAATAGCATCCGATAAAAAAATTATTCTTCGTTACTCTCTTCCGGCACTATTCAGTATTCTTTCGGCGGAACTATTTGCTATAAAGCTTGCAATAGAAAATGTAATAAATTCCGATACTCATTCCCCACACCTCATATGTACAGACTCATTTAACGCGATCACATCAGTTCAAAAATACAACTCTCCTCACCAACACCCAATAGCCAAGGAAATTATTCGCATTCTTTGTAGTACAAGTACCCGTATATCGTTCGCATGGATCCCATCACACGTTGGGATCCAGGGGAATTCATTCGCGGATACGGCAGCAAAAGAAGGCTCATTGTTCTTTCCGGTACCGAACATTGAAATTCCGCCAATGGATCTAAAAGCCCATATACTGCAAAAATCACTTCAAACATGGCAAAAACAGTGGACCAACATCCCAAACACGAACAAGCTGCGCTCAATTCGAGATACTATTCGACCATGGAAAACTTCATTATTCACCAATCAAAGAAATGAAATCGTTGTCACAAGACTCCGCCTAGGTCATTCCAAAATTACTCATAGTCACCTCTTGTCCAGACAACCTATTCCACTGTGTTCCAATTGCAATTCTCCTGTCACAATCCAACATTTACTCGTCAGCTGTCCAACCTATAATTCATACAGAGTACAAATTCTCCAGTCGTCCAACCTTTCCGAAATCCTATCTGACTGCCACGACAAAATTGAACGCCTCCTACGTTTTCTCAAGACCACTAATCTATTCCACTCCATCTAACTCTTATCTTATCCGTGCCTCTGGCCTAGGTGGCAGTACACGGCACGTTAATCACAGAAGACGAAGAAGAAGAAGAATTAAAAGAATAATTATGCAACAGCTCCATTTAAGTCTGTAAAAAAAATTTAAGTCTGACTTGCAGAACATAACTTTCAACAAATCGCACATTAATTATTCCTACTAATGCTCAATAGACTAGATTTATATGAATTTAAACAGATGTCGGACCAGGTGTTTCTTTTTTCTTTTTTTTTATCAAAATAAAGAAATACTACGTAACGAGTTTTCGCGGTTCACATTAAAATTAAAATTTTCGGTAAGAACCAGGTCGATATTAAAAATATTATTTAACATTTCGAAATTTTTTCCCTGCCGCTTCAACTTCAGCGTCAATTACTCGTCGCTTTTCCATATTAAGCGGCTTATAAATAACAAAATTTTTATATGTGACCCGAGGCTATTTCGTGTTCCGCTAACACCGACTTTTCGGCATGTTTACGTGCGCAATCTGCTTTATGTCCTTTGATACGTATACTAATTGTTCCCATTTAGCCAATATAACAGTTGCCACATGCATAAGAAATCTTATAAACATCAGCCATGTGTGAGCATAAGCCATCTCTCTAACACCTTTAAACAAATTTTCAATATTTACATACGCGTTGAATACCAATCTTACGTATTAAAATTTGACAAAACGGCAATTTTAGCTAAAATCGTAAAATGTTATAATGGTGCCCATTTAACATGGCTCAGGGTAAAATTTAAAAAAAAATACACAAATGCAGCGTGATATACATATGTGTTTTACGCCCTCGGGGATGCCAAACACGAGATTTTAGTATTTTTATTAGACACTTTACTTCTTTTTTATTTTTGTTACTAATCTAATCCAAATTCTTTGTTCATGAGCAAGTTTAAATATCATTGAACTCTATTTTCATTTACATTAGAAAATAAAAATTAAAAATAAATAAGAAAGGCAAAACATCGATGATAATTACATTTAAAATATAAAATAAAAACGTAACATTAATAGTTTTACTAGAAAACAATATTAAATATTGGTTATAATTAAATGCATATGTTGTAATATTTATACAAATCTTTTATACTATAAATTAAGCTTCTCCGTTACAACGAATTTTTTCATAGGGGGCTTTGGTTCTTTAGGGGGGTGCTCCCTCCAAGTGAATCCGCTACTGCCAGTAAAGAATAAAAAAAACCTTAGTTTTGTTTACGAAAAAAAGTAAAATGATCGCAAAAAAGTTTAATATAAACCAATGAAATAAAAAGCAAAAAAAAAAAAACCTCCATAAATCTCCGAAGGATTAATATTAAATAATTTTATCTTGTACAACAAGAACAGAATGTTTTCGGCATCATTACCGAACAGATCGTATCTTATAATAGAGACCCTTTTTTTTCTTTTTTTCTTTTTTTTTTATGGACACGTCAGCGAGGTCCTTTCCCGCTCGTACTGTTGCTTTGTATAACAATTTTTTTTTTTTTTGTTTCGGGCAGAACAATATAGTTCTTTTGGACAACATTCTCCCTCTGTCAAACAAGGAAAAAACAGGCTTGTAGAGTACACAATTATATTTAATCGAAGTGAAAAAAATATATGTATATCCTTTATGCGTCCTTTTGCATCAACTTTTTTTTTATGCCTGGTTCTAAAAAAGAAAAAAAAAAAAAGAAAAGAAAAAATGAATTGTTAAATCCAGTGACGCTAAAACTATTTTTTTTCTTTTCTTTAATTATAATATTTTGGCGAACATCGATGAAAATTGAAATACGATTAACGTACCCCTTAAATAAATCATCTAATTCAGTTAAAAATCCGATTAATTACAGAAATTCTTTTCAAATTGACGCTTCCGTATCAGTTTTAATATAACAAAATTCCCTACTACAGTGTGTAGTTAAAACGTTCAATCATTGCTGATATTCTAATGATGTGACGATGTTCAAAGGACGACCAGTGTACCTAAAACCAGTTTTTCTATTGCGAACTGTAGTTAGAGGTTGAACATCTTGACCTGTTGACTTAAATTACGTAATAATATTCACATGATTTGTACGAATGTGTAAGTTTATGAATTCATTGAAATGAAGTAACGAGCCTGATCTCTTTCAAAACAACAGATAGAAACAAATAATTTTACATTTTTATAATGAATTATATAAAATTGCGATTTACCTGCCATTAATAGGAAGCTGTGTATCCGTAATTTCAGAATATCCACATTAATGTTTTTTATAAATTGCAGCGGCGGATCTAAAAAAAGGTATAAAAATAATTATCAGTTATTTAATATATGCATATACTACCGGACGCGGTCTAAGAGTTTTACGTTTGAGGACTGTAAAATTTACTGATTTTTTTTTTATTATTTTATTTCTTAAATTCTTTACTAACACACAAAACTCAAAAAGGGAAATATTTATTGTATAATTTACTAAAACGACAAAATTAAAAATCAAATGAAACTATCCGAGAACTCTCCGTGTGATCGTCAGATATTATATTTAGTAAATCTTTCGCCTGAAGTCGAAATTTTGTCAAAGTAACCGAAAGCTGAAATTATACAAAAACTTTGATTAAAAACTAAATTTGTATTTCAAAATTTTCGAAAAATGTCGGTTTTTTCCATTCAAATTCATGAACAGTGTATATTTTATAATAGTGAATTATTTTTGGTTTTCTAAAATTTCCCTTCTTAAATAAATTACGCGAGGACTTATTGAGAGCCGGATGATCTTTCCTCCCAGCTACTTATTATTAGAAAAAGAAAGAAAATCGAATAACAAATATTTTTGAAAATAAAAAAAAAACAACAATTTTTATTTATTTTTATAGAAAATACCGATTTAATGTTGCGCCGTTTTTTTCTTCTTTTTTCTTCGGGCCTGTCTTTGATATAATAATTTATAATGAATCGCCGAAACATTAAAGAGAAAAAATATTTATCGCGACAATTGAAAGTAATTTCCAGCGTCTCTTTTATTGGTAAATTCTCAATTTTATTTCAAAATTTTTTTGCAAATTCTGAATTAAAATGTTTTTGAAAAATTTATCATTTGTTACGGAATTTCTTTCAAAAAATATTATCGCGACTTTAATGTATAAACGAAAAATTGATTTACGTACCCGAAAATAAAACCATTTTCTTTTTGACAACGAATTTTCGAATAACTAAAGCAGTCAGAAGCCAACTATAAACTGTCAGTCAGTTAACAGTATTATGCCTGTAAATGTTTAAACCTTCTGTGTCACTTGTCGAGTAGTGATAACAAAGTACGAGTATGAAGTTAATATAGAAGAAAGAGAACCGTCAGTAGAAACCGGTTTTTTTTTTATACTTGCCTTCTTTATTCTTTCGTTTTATTGCAGTTATTAAATGTATCTGATAAAAGTTTGCACGATGATGGAGGTGAGCTCTTCAAAAGTAATTTTTATTGTAACTTAAACATACAAAAATTTTGATCATTTTCCGCGGTGCACTTCATGTATACACCGCTTAAAACATTATCTCTGTTTCGCGACATCGTAGTCTTCACAGAATAAATCCTTACGATTGTTTTACTGTTTACTTATACTTAGTAATAAATATGTAGAAGACAAAAAAAAAAAAAAAAAAAAAGTAATTCTCGGATATTTTAATAAATTTAACATTATTAACAGCGCAAACTGCGTACGCAATTTACGAATATGTTAAAGAAGACAGCTTAAATATTGCAAAATTAAACTTCGCCACAGAGGCAGGTGAGTATTTATAAATTACCTAGGAGACTTTTAGAGAAGTCCACAGCACCACAGACCGATCAATTTTTGAGAATAATTGTTTTTTCTATCAAAATACCCTTTTCAGTTTCTAAAACGACAGGGTAGAGGAGTAAAATTATAAATACTTTTTAAGATTTCCCTATTCCAGAACATTTGAAATGATGAATATTAAAAAAAAATAATGTAATAATAAAGACGCAGTGGAGTGCCAACGTTTCACAACCAACGGGGAAGGGTGGGGTTGGCAAAAACATAAATCACTCCTATACATATAGAAAGGCCTATATAGATTAATTAAAAAATAATTTTTTTTTTTTTTGTCGCTACCGATAATATTTTATATAAATACATATCAAAAGAAGCCTTAATTATGAAGTGAAATATGTGCTATAAACGATTTCCTTTTTTACTTTAAATGATTTTCTCTTATCAAATTTTTATTCTTTCCAACTATGCGAAATTTCTGGGTTTTTTTCTCGGTTTGGTGGCTCCTTTGTTTTATTTTTGTGACAACGATATAACATTTAATACGGATAAAAAATTGAATTTTATTAATTCAAACGATCTCTCGTCGTATTTATTTATCTTTTCGTTTTATATTTTTCTGACGGAGCGTCGTCCCCCAGTTTTTTTTCTGGGGGGGGGGTGCTCCTGTTGCTCCCTCCCCGCTTGCCGCGCCACTGCCAAGATATGTTATAATTAATAGAAGTGTACAAAAACAATTTGCAAAACTAAATTAATTATAAACTAATCGGCAAGAGTTTATTTACAATTAATTGTTTTGTAAATTTTTTTGTACATTTTATTAATCATAACATTCACCAGTACACAACCGTGTCACAATGCTCGTTACGTCATTCACACCATATTGTAGATATCCATTTTGAACGTCTCATATTCATTATTCGATACCAAAATATATTTCATCATTATTCTTTCGTATGGTTCCGTACAAATATAATGTACGGTATTATACTAATAAGATAGTTCAGAAGCGACAAAAATATCAAATTGAAATGTGCAATAGCTTACGAATAGTTCGACTAGTAAACTTCAAAATTAGATCATAAATTACAATTAAAGTTCTATCTATGACAATTAATAACTTCAAGTTGGCCGATGAGCCTGGGCGACAAAATACCCAAATAAACATTAAGAGTATGTAATATTTAATTTAAAACGACCTCGAAAATCACCCTTAAAAAAAATTCATAACTCATCATTAGATAAACCTTTAAAAGTGAAATTCAAAATATAAAACAAAACGCACAAGCCCTTCCATAAAATGAAAAAATTACGGTTAAAAATTATTTGCCCCCCCGACCAAAAAAACAAAAAAAAAGAGTGTGTTAATTGCCCAACTAAAAAAGTTGAGGAAATCAAAACGTATCTTAAACATGTTCATAAAGAACCTCTCTTTATACGAAAACTATAGCCGAGGTATAACTTTATATTTAGAAGGCGCCGAATTGATGGAAAGATTGCTATTTATCGGGAACAAAACCTTATTTCATTTCTTTAACAAAACTAACAAAGTTGGCGAAAAATTTACAAAAGCGCGGAAAATGACATGTAGCCCCCTTTCGGCGCGGAAAATGACATACAGCCTCCTTTTGGCGCGGAAAATCAGATTTCTTTGTTTTGAATTTAGTATTATTAAAATGTAAATTACAGTCGTCCTTAAAGTAACGTACGGAATCCTCAGAGCATGAAATATCTATTTTAACAATTTTTTGTGTAGTAATTGAACTGTGTAAAAACGGTATTTTCGAAGCTTTTAAAAGTTAATTTTACTGAACTGACTTTATACTCTTATTATAATAGGGTTTGTAAAAAAATAAAAATTTTGCAGATTTTTACGTCGGGAATAATTTGAAATAATACAAACAGTGGGAAAAAAATACATATATATATATATATATATTTACAAGAAATCTCGTTTATCTAAACAATTTAATTAACTGCGCCAACCAAAAAATAAAATATTTTCCTTTTTTTTAGCGTCATAGATATGTATTTTATAGCAGGCGATTGCCACTTCAAAAGCCACTCACGCAAATATTTATTATTACAAAACAAAAAAAAAAAAAAAAAAAAATGTTTTTCTTCAAATTATACATATACTGTGCATAAGGTCATTTAAAAAATGTAAAAGAGGTATCGTTTATTTATTTCGTTAAACATTAGCTATAGTACACTACGAACTAAAAGAGTTCCTGACGAAACCATTCTCATACTAAACGATCGACGAAGAGAAAATTTGCGCATTTAAGAAAATCTGAACAAAAGAAGACTACGTACCAAACAACTGTATAGGGGACAAAACAGTACATATTAAGGACATAGGCGTCAGTGGTGAGGTCATTCGTTCTTCTACCGGGAAGAAATTTGTTACGTGAATAATCGTTAAATTACAAACGTAAAAACTGTAATACATAAAAAGTACGATGTTTATCGCTAAATTGTAAATGAAACGGATATCGTTCGAGCTTGATTCACTACACATATTTAACAGTCAATGCTTGAAAGCGCATTCTGAAAATATGACTATAAATTTCATACTAACTTAAGAGATGGATATTTTGTTTTTCTTTTCTTGGGCACATCTACAGCGGATTCTAGAAACAATATGAGGAAGAAATCAATTAAACAAGACTTAGTCAGATATGGATAAAATAAAAGAACTAAGGATCGGAACAATGGAAACCGACGAGGTTGATAAGATATAAAAGCTGCAATAAGAATTGGAAAACTTAAGTGACAACAGATGGGAATACAAAGCGGCACGTTCATTCAAGAGGATGAACATTTAAACAGATATAATCCGGATTACAGACGGCTTTGTCATTAGGATGAAGAGGACAATTAAGGGGAAAATGCGAAAAGAAAATGAAAACGTGAGCAAGGAAGGACAGTATAATTAAGACGCCAGCAAACAATAGAGACGACAGCGGAACGGTGCAAAGGAGAGTCGTAAAACCGAGGCCGGGTAGGAAGATTAGGTTAGATGGATAGGTAGAAGGAAAGTTGGTAGAAAAAGAAGGAGGCGGAAATATCGGACAAGAATCTAGTATGAAACTTTTTACGTAGTGGGGAAACAAATTAGAAACAGCAATTTTGGTGAAATAAAAGCGGGAAGATGCAACAATCTGAGCCAAGGTATCTGCCAAACTGAACATAACTGTCAGTATTACAACAACAATGATCGATAACAAACAGTCACTGTGCAAGTGCCCACTAATAATAGAAACGAACGTGGTCGTGAAAAACAAAATATAAAAAAGCAGATAGGCCGTTATAGATTTCGCGTTAAATTGGATTAAAAAGTAGAAATCATATGGAACGAAATCTGTTAAAGTGAATCAGGCGTATCACCGACCAGTTTTAGAGCCGTGCCCAGAATTGGGAGCGGGAGTGAAATTTTTTTCGCATATTTATTTTATAAATAACAATACATTTTTCACTAATATCCCCATACTATTAATAATTTCCGTCATTTTAATTTATATATTAATAATTCACATAAATGAATTACCCCGTGTATGAACATTAATAAAAACTACATATGTATGTTATTGATTATACTTGTAATAAAAAATTTTGCATAAAATATTAATGAAGTACCTAAAAATATGGAGCATATTCTTTCTTTTCTCTTTTTAAGGTAAGAACACTCTAAAAAATCATCAATATTTATTTTAAATTTTTGATTTTTTTCAGATTTCTGTGTATTTATATCTATTTCACTTCTCATAGCGGGTTTAAACCCCCCCTGCCCATGGACACGGCCTCGATACATGGCAATTTTCATAATACATAAATTAGAAAGTTTACAAGACACATATTACTATAACCACCAAATCATATTAACTAAATCTACTACTTATTTCTAGAAAAACCGAAATATTTGGAGAGATTTGCTTCTATTATGAAAAAAAAAATGTATGTACTCGTACTACATTAGTATGCTTAAAATACTACCCCATCTACCAACTTCACTATAATATACTGTCATCGGAATCAACTGAATCATGCTCTATTCAATTACAGTCCGTTCAACGAAAATGTGCCGATGGAAAAAAGTCGATATAAATCGATATTTATTATCTACTTACCCCTCCCGCATAAAAAGAATGCTGAAGTGTTGCCAATAATAATTATGGTCTTAAGTCAAAATTAGATGTTCATTTAAATCGTAGGAAGTTCTTTTTTGTGGTTTTAGTTATTATTGTTAATAATAGAATTAATTAAAATTAAATTGGAACTTATTAGATTAGTTTTTGCTTAAAATTGTTATAAATAATAATAACAGAATTCAGATTAATTGTAAGTGTTTGAAATAATGAAATAAATTAAAACATGAAAAAAAAAAATACCATCACAACATTTATAAATTTTCATAGAATTTATATAGGTGAAATGGGAAAGAGCCCGGGCCAATATTTTGTTCTTGATATTATGACTATATTAATTATTAAGAGAAATACAAAGAAAAATACAAAAAAATAATCAACATTATATTCATTTACAATAAAAACATTGAAAACTTGAATAAAAATATTATCAAATTTTAATTAAAGCCACTTGAAATACCAATTAAATTTTGGTATCTTTTAAGATTGTGGATAATCCCGGCCACCTATGTATTTAGCGATCAAATCGTTTTTCGGCGACATATACATCACAGTTGTAGTAGTACAAATCGGATGGATTTAAATCTATGCAGGCTTCGTGAGCCCAGTCTTGATATTTTTGCATTGGATCCAATCCTCATCGAATGTTTTACCACAAATGATGCATTCCATCTCCTGATGTTGCAAATATGGCTCACATGGTACAACGTTCTTCGCTTTCAGCTGCATTTTCATGTTTCTCTTGACCTTTACCACAGCTTTAAGGTCTTTGGCCTTCTCCATCAATTCCTTTTTATAGAGCAAAATGTCAAAATCCCGCTTTTTTGTGTTCTTCCTTTCCTAGCAGTAAGTCGTTTCTTTGAGGCATCTGAAAGAGGTGATAAAACCGTAAGCACATAATTAATATTCCCAACATCAACATTTGCACTTGGCACTGTCTCTTGTAAGATTGCTAATGACACAGCTGGAATGCTAGCTGTTGGTTCAACGTTCGTGGTTGGTATTGCTTCGTGAAGTCGGAAAGCAGCTGACGACACAGATAGATAGCTTTGACAGTTCTAGTTTATTTTTAGGAGCTGCAGAACTAGGTGCCTGGATTATTGACTGACACAATCGTCTAAAATGTACTACTCGGTGGGGTAAATACTAATCCAGATTCATGGGTTCTGTGGATTGTCAATTTAGCCAGTATCAAGTTTAGGTTGAAATTTTTAATAAAATTATAAAATACTGCTAAAATTAAAAAAAAATAATATTTACATTTATAATACAAGAAGCAATAGAATTTAATTATTATTATTAATTTTATTTTTAATCTCTGTAATAATTTTTAAAAGTTATTAGAAGTATACGAAGTATTATAAATACATGCAGAATTATTTTAAAATTAAAAACATAAGTTAATTGATTGTTTTCCATTTAAAAAAAACAACAAATTGTAACAATTTAATAATTTAAAATGAATTTGTGTTCTTTAATTTCATAAAGATAATTGTTTGATAATCATTTCTGTTCTTCTTTTGAATCATTTTCCATCTTTCATTGTTTGATTGTTTATTTTATGAAAAAATTTTAATTATAAATAAATATGAATTAATAACAGATAAATAATTGAAAACTTTGAGTTCTAAATGCTTTTATCTATGAATATATAAGTTCTAATTTTTAATAATTATTAATTTCTGATAATGAATGTTTATTCATTATTTATGTTAAATATAATTATATATCTAAGTTAATAAATAGTAATAGTCTCTAATTAACTCCAGGAGTTTTAGCTTTAATTATTTATAAAAACAAAATATATACTATATAATTTTTTCTAGATTTTTGTGTATAACATAATTCATTATGTTTTATAATACTTTTGTAAAAGTATATATTAAAAAAATGTTTTACAGAAAATTTATCATATAGTTCTTTGAATATTACAGTATATTCTGCTTCATGAAAATTTTATTTATTCGTAATATTCTGCCCTTTTCATAACTATTTATATCGTTTGTCAGTAATGGAAGTATTTATTAACTTTTCCTTGTGGAATTTGCTCATTAAGAAATGTTAAAAATATTCTATGTAGAAAATCCTAAGTCACTTGGAAGAGCTACTTTAAAAATATCAGTTAAAATAAAAAATGGTATTTAGGACATTCGTTGTGGTTGATCAAACATTACTGGCTCTAACAAAAAATCCAACGGATCAACAAAAGATGGCTAGAAAATGAAAGTATGAATTAATAACGTTAAAAGTTAAAATAAAAGGGAATGTAAAGATTTGATAGAAAGAACACATATTTCTACCAATAAACAAAGAAAAGGAAAAAAATATAAATGGGTTCTTTTAGTGCTCATATTGAAATAGTTTTTGTTACTGTTAAAATAATAATCTTTTTGAATTTAAATAGTGCACCGAGCGAACGAATGAATATAACCGAGGAGAAGAACACAAAAATTTATGTGGAAAATAGAAATAAAAAGTTGGGCAAAAAATGGCTTCTTGCAGAAATACACATTATTTATTAGAAAGTGCGTAGATAACATCTGAGGAAAAAATGAATAAAATCTATATACAAATGAAATGGAAAGAAAAAATCTGGAGGCTACAGAATTGTGATAAAATGAATAGAAAAGCTAAAAAATGAAGTCATTAATAGAGTAAGAAAACTCATAGCTAATTGAATGCTGTTAAGAAATGGAGATCAGAGATGATCGAATATATATTGTGAGATGATGAACTGCTAACCAAAATTATAGAAGGCAAATAGACAAGAAAAGAATAGAGGAAGACAAAGAAACAGCTTCATTTTGGAACCATTTAAAGATTTGAAATATGTGACATAGTTAGAGCATTGAAAAGCACGGAATAAAAAAAAGCGAACCATAAGGTTTAATGAATGATGATCATGACGATGACCAAAATTAATATACAATTTTGCTTTCTTAAGTAAAATTCTATTTCAAGTTACAGTTATGTGATTTTAATTTTAGGGTCTAATTCATCTCATAAATTTTCAATAGGATTCAAACTATGTAACTAACTCATGTATTCAATATTTTTGGGTAATTATTTAACAGCAATATAAGATTATTGCCGAAGGTAATTTAAATTCCTAAAATATCAACTTTTTCCAAGGTGGTAAATAGATTTTGAAATCTTTAAATGTAAATGTATCTTAACATTAAAATTTCATCAATATATGCGAATTTCCCAAAAAATGGACAATATGCAACTTCATTTTATGAGATTACACTTATTGTAATTTGCAACTGATTTCAAATTATATACAGTTACATAGATTATTTATATCATGAAAATTTTAGTCGATTTCAATGTTTCTGAAACTGTAAGTGATGACTTTAAAGGGTCACAAAAGGAAAGAATTTTTTTCATTATCATTAATCAAGCAACTAAAACTTCGATCTTAAATTTTCAAAAAATTTTTTACCGAATTTGGTACGAAATAGCATTAAATGTACTTCTATTCAACATTACATACTTACGGGGAAATAATTATTTTAGTTTTAACACTTATTAAATGTAAATATTGTTCAAAACTGAAAAACACCGAAGGTGCTTTACTCCTTTAATTACCATGGTTTAACTTTTTATGCAGTAAAAAACAGGTTCTCATTCAAAAGTACGATTTTTTGTTCACTATAATCTCTCTATACTTGAAATTAATTATAATTTTTGGTAAGCAAATAAATAATTTGACTAAAGATATTTATTTTTATATTTTATTCTATATTTAATACTCTCGGAAGTCATGAAAAAAGTTCAAAAAGTGCAGGTCTATTAAAATGAGAAACGTATTATGTTCGCCATCATCGATGAAAATTACCTCTCTAAAAATAATTTTTTCCTTCACCGAATTCCATCCAACAAAGTATAAATATCTACAAATGACATTATTTATTTTTTTATTTTATTTGTTCACTTATTCAAACATTGATTCTTTTGTAAGACTTTAGATTTTACGTAATGTTACAATGGTAAATTTTCATACAGTTTCTCTAGTGATGTGAGCAGGATTGACTTGGTTTACTGAAATTTTAAATTATCTTGTTTTATGAGAAATTGTGTATTTAGCTCTATTTTTAGTTTAATAAAAGAGAATTAAACGTACACGTACTAAATATGAGCAGATTTTATGTATAGTTAAATTCAATACGTAAAAAGTCATAAATTATTTTAAAACAATTCTACTATTTTTTTAATATCATCTCCACAAATGTCATAAACCGAGGTTCTTTTCATATCTTCTTTAATAGCCGATTATTTTGTTTACGATTTTAAATAACAAGTTAAAACTTCTCGTGTGAATAATTTCACCATTTCAGACTAAACGGGATTAGTATTTTTTAAAAGATATTTTCCCGAAAAAAATTCGGATAACATGGTTTTTTAGCTTTTAAATTTAAAAAAAGGAATTCTAATCGCCTTTCACATAACTTGTCACTATTTCATGTATGTTGCATAAGTATATTTTCCCGCTACAATTAATTTATGCAGATCTGTTTTAGAGACTTTCCGTGAAATTTTTTTTATACTTTCCTTTTTGATTATAATTATTCGTTTTTTTCAAAAACTGCATATTCCTGTATACTTAGTATAGTACCATTGGGAAGCAAACTGAGAAAGGAAAATTTTTTACCTGGTAGGAAATTTTGATAAGCTAATATAAATAATTTTTTGTTACTGAAATAATTTTAAAAAAGAAGGAAGTATTATTAAATTGTGTGTATTGCTAAGTTGTATTCAAATTCTAAAAAATCACAGAATATCGCATTAACGGCAACCAAATTTTCCTTCAGGAGAGCAAAAGATGCAGATATTTTCTGAATTCGTTTATTTTGATTATCGTAGGACGTTGTTCGTAAAAAGATACTGTTAACTTTGTTCTCTCATTTGGGTTTCTTTCCGTAATTTTCAGATATATCTATTTTTTTATAAACTATTAACTTCTTCTTTTTTCTTAGAAAATGTTGTAATTTTAGACTTATTTGCGAAACTAAAGGTAAAATAAAATTTTAATAAATTCATTGAGTGAGAACTCGTAGGGACTTTGACTTGTTTTTAATTTTAAACGAAACATAAAAATTTCAAAGAATAAAGTTTTTGCTCAAACATGATGTGATTAGCCGAGCATGATAATTATAAAGTAAATACATTGAAAATCGGTTATAACAATAACGGAGGAGGTGGATAATTTGGTCGTTATTATTGATTCGTCTTTACTTCCAGCAATTTTTGGATATGCAAGATTAACTGTAATGGAACAGTTACTTCGTTATGATATTTTATGGAATAACTTTTCAGGAATTAAACAAATAATCATTTATTTTCAATCATGTTTTTAATGCATTCAAAAGCTCAAACACTTAATTTTTTCTTTATACATGAAAATAGAATCTAATATAAAATAAAAACTAAAAAAGATAAAGAAATTTCTATGTAAAAGCGACGGTAATTGGTTTTTCGTATTTCTGAAGAAATTTGTATTTATGTTTATGACGAGATGAGTAGCAGTCTTTTATTAATATTTCTTATAATACGCTGTACATTTTCAGCAATTCCATTAAATTTATAGCATGCATTTAACATGTAACGTTATCAGTATAATCTGAACAAAGAAGTTGTTCATTCGCTTTTACAAATATAACTTTTATAAAAAACAATCCATTTTTTTTAATGTAAAACTTTTCAAAGATGAATTTTGTACCCTCACGTTGTTGTGGGCGGTAATTTATAATCTGTAGACAAATTGGTCATAATACATTTGTTCCTTTTAACCGATGTTGTTATAACAAACAAAAATTAACATATAATTTTATGTAATTCTGCCATTTCCAGCAAATTTTCGTCCTTATAAGGAATTTCACTGGATTTTTAAATAGAGAAAAAAGTTCTATTGCCATGTTTTGTCTGCTGATGTTTCATTAAATTCGATTTATTGGAAAACTACGTAGTAAATAGCGAGCAACAAAAGGCTTCCATTACAATAAAGATTACTAACAATAAGAATTAAAACAAACTAAGAATAAAATAAGTAAAAAAAAACAACAGAAACAACGAAGAAAAAAAATAACAATTTCAGAAAAGAATAGCAATTATACGCAAAAATCCCGGCAATGTCGAAGATTCAATATGGTGCGGAAGACATCTTGCAATTTTCAAGAATAATTTGCATTAATATAAAATCGATTGTTGATTTCATATAATTCGGTTCTTAATCAAACTAATTCGTTCAATTAAAAGTTGATGGTGGACAATTTACTTCTGACGTATCGAACTCTATATAAAACCTAAAACAAACAATTGTTTCCGATTGTAATGCTGCTCTGATCGTCATTCTTCAGATCCCAAAAATCCGGATTAGTATTTACCCCACCGATTGGTATATTTTAGTTGCTTCTATGACTGACTAGATCTATCTTCAATCGGTATATCAGTTAACGCAGAACCTAAAAAGTTCTTTTCCAACCATTTGCTTGTTTATATTAAACCTGTGAGGAATTTTAATTTTTTCTGTCAAATTAAAGGCAAGGCGCAAAAATTCACTTCTTGTTAAAGACATGAGACGGTTATCTAGATTTATAACATGCTCACAAAGTTATCTTTCAAACTCAGGTTTAAATGTCTTCTGTGAAAACGTCCTAATTTTGGTTTAAGAATAATCTGATGACCTTGTTTTCATACCTTATATACGATCCTGCGGAGAAGTATGTGGAACTTCGTATTGGTCTACGGCAGCTCTCTCAGAACATTTTTTGTCAACGATAGTTTGAATTGCTTTTTTCATATTTTTTCACTCCAGTCTCCGCGATTTGTACTTCTATTTTTAAATTTAGACATTGTAGCATTACAACAAATGATTTTTGACTGTGACGTTAAACACACAAAGAATAATAAACATAAGCACATGTAGTCGGGGGTACCCGACTTGACTTTCGTCACAAAAAATTATTCTGTTTAAAAAGCAGATTATTACACATTCATGTAAACTGAAATATACAAAATAGAATAGTATTGCAATATGTAAACAACATGAAATAAATAATTACACACATTTATCCAATAAATATGATTTCCAAAATAATTCATGTCATGTGGTCCTAGTTCACCAAAAATGAAATGCACTCAATCACGTCCAAACGCAACGGTCAATTGACTTCAACTGTCGACATTCATAGAATGACTTGTAAATGCACACAGAGATCACACAATGTAATTTTCTAATAATAATTCGCATTTTTTTTGTTCTCAGTATCAAGGCCCTGTCCATGAGGGCATTTTGCAAGTTAAACCCCCCATTAGAACTAAAACAGTTATTATAAATACACAAAAATCTGAAAAAATCAAAAATTTCAAATAAATGATTTTTTAGGATGCTCTTACATTGCAAAAAAAAAAGAAAAATATGTTCCATATTTTTAGGGACTTCATGATTATTTTATGCAAAATTTTTTATTATGAATATAATCAATGACATATGTAATTTTTATTAATGTTTATATTCATTTATGTAAATTATAAATATAGAAATCAAAATTATGGAAATTATTAATAGTATGAATTTTAGTGAAAAATGCATTATTATTTATAAAATAAATATGCCAAGATAATCCCCCTCCCCCCTCTCCATACTATCTCTTCAAAATTCTGGGCACGGCTCTGCTCAGTATATATGTAATATTGTGTTTATTTTTGTAGTTCCATTTCTTTATTCATTAATCTGATTTTTTTTCAAAATATTTTCACTAGTTCTGATTTCCTTATTTTTGTATTTTTTCGGTTTTATCTTAATTTACTTTATTCTTTTTTTCTTTTACTAGACATTTTTGTTTTATTCTTCTAGAAATAGTCCTTCTCAAGACTTCTGTTTGTACCTGTAATAGATTGCACTTTGTTCTACTTTTTTAACATTTAAACCAAAAAAAAAAAAAATGACCAGCAGTAGTGACAAAGAATTGGTCGTTCTATCAAATTTGTTATCAAGAAAAGGTGTAAAAGATTTCAATAAACAAAGTAAAATGATAATTGCAAATGTTTATAAGTTTTTTTAAATATTAGTTGATAACACAAATATTGTTAAAAATTTTAACTTTAAATAAGTATAAAAGAACGCTGCTGCCGCATATGGAATAGCAGTGAAAAGGATTAATAATGTTAAAAAAGATATCGATAAATTGGAAAATAAACTAATTTGTAGAACGCTGCAAGAAACATATGAACTAGAAAAACGAATTACTAGGCTAGACAATTTCAATGAAAACCACGTTCTATTCGAATGTTTCTTTATTTCCTCAGAACACGCGATCTTTTATTCCAATTTGCTCAGCCTTGGTCTCCCTACTCCTTACAGTACCCTCTACATTCTCGCTTTTCCATCTCCTTCTGTTATTCCTTTGTTAGTCGCTTTCATTTCTTCTGTCTCTAATCGTTTTTTGACAAAACCTGTCCCTCCATATGTCTTTCTATTCTTCTAGTCTTTTGTGTTGGGTGAATGTCCTGTGCTTGATGTGCCAATAAAATTTAAAAAAATAAAAAAATGAAAATATAGAACGTCAAAGTGTATTCAGTGTTTATGTTCATGTAGTTAATTTTTAAATAATAAGAGAATCAGATATTCTAGTACCCAATAATCATTCATTGCTTCTGCTTTCTTTTAAATTTCCAGATCATTCGGAGTATAAATAAATTTCTTAAACATTTAAGAATATAGAAATATATTTATAAATACATATGTAATATGAAAGTTACATTTGCAAACATTACACTATTTTCCTATATTGAAGTATTTTCATAATACATAAAATAAAACTAAATTCAAAATTCATTAAGTATCATTTGATCAAATTTTATAATAACCAGTGTACTTTAATTAGTGTAATGTTTAAAATCGTTATGTAAATTGTAAATTTATTTTATCATTACTTGTTTTCAATTTGTTATTTATCATAGTAAATAGATTTAATCTATTTACTTCTTAATAAACAAATACAAGTATAATCACTAAAACGAATCCTGCTGCCTCTATTTATCATCAAATTAACGAACAAAAATACTGAAGAATGATAAAAATAATGTTGACACTACACAATCAATACTAAAATAATTTTATTACCATGTTTAATTTAATTGAATGTGTAAGTTAAATAATAAAAACAATAACAACTGTTTGGTATTTTCATTATTTAAAATCTTCAATTTTGTATTTATGATTAAAGTAAAAGTAATGCAGTTTTATTAATGATTATAAAATGAATCTGAATATGTGAACTTGGGAAAATGAACGAACAAAATAACATTAAAATGAACTAATTAATTTCATTAATAAATGCGTATTAGAGTTGTTTTTTGTTTTTTATTAGAATAATGATTGTAAAATATATTTAAAAAATATGACATTTGAATAAAGAAATAGAAATTTCAGCTTGAATTTAAATAGCATTATACATTTGGCAACAATGCTGAAAAATCGACTTTTATCGAAATTTTTCCATCGGCTTAACAGAATGTAACCCGATTTTAAATATAAGTTTGCAGCGTTGGTGATCGAATGGAAATTTTTTTACTAAGCGATTATAGCGCCATCAGTCGGCAATTAATGATTTCTTTATTATGAAGATAAAAAATTATATTATGAAAAGAAATGTTGTGAAAATATTATACATGAATCCTATATTTGTAATGTAGTACGATTTAAAATAAAAATGCCTACACATTGAAATACAAAGTAATTTCCAACGGAAAATTTGTTGTTAAAACCATTGTTTGGCGGAGTATAATCTTTGATTTTTTTAGTTGTTCATTATATTCAAAAATAATTTATTTTTCGGTTTAATTGCTCGAAGTATATTAAACTCAGAAATACAGTTCCTCACACATGAAAGTAGTAAAAAAATTGAGTCAAATTTGATATACTAACAGTAGTTATAATTTGAAATATGTTTTGTTTTAGAAAAAGCGATAATTAGTTATATTATCATTACTAATTTCTACTTACTTAAAATCCTGTTAGATTCGGTTGAGCGTAATGTAAACATAAATAATTTTCATCACGACCGACTGATTGCGCTCTAATCGCTCTGTAAAATTTTTCCGTTCGATTACCAATGCTGCAAACTTGTACTCAAAATCGGGTTACATTCTGTTAAGCGAAAATGTGCCGATGGAAAAAAGTCGATATAATTCGATACTTATTATCCACTTACCCCCCACCTCTTAAAAATGCTACGATGTTGCCAATGGTAATTATGGTTTTAAGTCAAAATTAAATGTTCATTTGAATCGTAGGAAGTTCATTTTTTGTTGTTTTAGTTCATTTAATTAATATCATTTTTAATAATAGAAATTATTAAAATTAAATTGTGAAAAGAAATAAAAATTCCAATTTGAATTTGAATAATATTAAACATCTGGCAACAACGATGAAATATCGAATTATATCGACTTTTTTCTATCGGCACATTTTCGTTCTAGTTATTGCTGTACATGTGCGCAGATAGTAGATAATCTAGTTGTTTGAGATGTTGGAATTGATTTTTGCGGAGATTTGTTAGCTGCAATAGATATTCATTCATTGGCGTAGTTTTTACATTTAAAAATAAAGGTATGAAATAATCTACTAGTCTTAAACTTAATTTTTAAGTAATCCACTTATTAACCACATCGGGAATTACGATTCCAGGCAACTTCAATTTATGTATTCAAAATAGAAGAACAGGCGTCTAAAGCATAATCTTCTATAATCTTTTACCAGTATATATTATATCATTTCTTTATTTTTTCACCCACAGTCCTGTTCCTCACTTGTTGTATCTGAATCCTTATTCCTTAAGCAGACTTTATTCCCAACTACTCATATCTGCGCGTAGGTTTTTTTTTAATTTTTTTGCTACAATGACACTATTGCTAAATTTTTAATTGTAATAACCTATAATCGTTTTTTATATGTTGCATCGTGCGGTAAGACAATTCATCGATACGCTAGTTCAACTTGCACTGCTAACGTTATGTTGTATCGTAATTTGCATAAATATATTCTTTCTTTCTTTCTTTATGCATTGAAATATTTCAAAGATACACTTAAATTTTTATCAACACATCAATTTCCTTCCGCTTTTAATTAAATACATGCAAAAGGGTAAAAAAGTATTCGAATTTTAAATTCATTAAATTTTTATTTCGAATTAATTTAATGCCGTCAGTTACGTAATACTCGTTTTAAATATCGGTACGCAATCTAACAAATTCATTGGATGATTGATTCAGTACCAGTTGATTGTATTGTAGTAGTATATTTTGAATTTAATGTTATTTTTTAAAAATAAAAATAGTTTTAATATACATATATTAGCAAATGCAATGAAGTTAAATGGATCTACGAAGAAAGACTTAGACAGTAGCGAAAATGCTGGTTATTTAAATTCAAATTGAAACGGGTATATTAAAGTATGTAATGACCAGTTTTTTGATTAAAGTAGAAGTACTGTGCCATTGAGAACGTTATTACATAATCGTACAGTGTATATAACGTAATTGGAAATAGGTTAAAAATGTATCTGCATAAATTGATATAAAAATTTTAAATTTTATTGCAGCAGTTAGAAAAAATTATAAGTAATCAGCTGTTTTATAAATTAGTTTTAAGTCAAATTACGTTATTTAATTTTTAATTTTAGAATGTTTAAACTTTTAGAACAGTGTTCTATAAGATTTTTAATTAATGTGGCGACAAAATGTAAAAATTTTCCATAATGCGCGAATTACTTAAGAAAATTATAAACGTACTTTACTGTATATAAAACACCTTATGAATTTGTTTTAAAGTTATTGAAGAATTTTTTCGAGTTACTTCCAAGCTATCTTGTAAAGATATTTCGATATAGCTTTTCTAGTTTTTTTTTTTTTTTTTGCGTAATCATCTGTTCGTTAAGACATACTGATTTCTGTTCAGAAATAAACATAAAAAATTCTAAATAATTAATATAAAAGATCATCAATAGAAATTCTCATTTTTTCATTTTTATTTTATTTAAAATCGATAAATTAAAATTTCCGATGTTCAGCTAAAGGAAATTTGTATATAGCTAATCACTTTCATAAACTTGGTTTGTAATATGCTTAAATATGTTCGAGGAATCAAATAGTACGGTATTAAACTGCAACAATTTGAGAACAATTTGCTAAACTACGAATGAAACTATTATTTGCTATTTCTTGAAATTATCGAATTAGAAGTTGAATTGTTTCTGACGATATTTCATTGTAATGTTCTCGTTTTCAATCGCTTATTGCTAATGTGGATTTTATAAAATATTAGTTTTTTATTAGACTTATCAAACGGTAAAAAAGAAACATAATTGTCTAGTCCAAAGATACAAATGTCTGTGTGATAGGAACATAACCGGTAATCAGAATAATGTTTAAAATGAATATGAAAACACGTAATTATATCATTTATAATCGAACAGAATATTAATAATTTTTGAAATTTATTATAAATTTGAACGTTGCTTATTGAAATAATTTAAAAATGTATTTAAATGTTTGTTAGAAATACTTGGGCTTTTTTTTTTTTTTTTTAAAGAAACATGGCAAAAAGTATTAGAAGCAAACGAATGCGCAAATTGCGTGCATTTAAACGAATTCGGTATGGAGAAAAAGAGATGGAAAGATTGAAAAAAATGTTATCTAACGCGGCTGCTGAGGAACAAACACAGAAAGAAGAAGCAGAAGGTATTTTCATGTTATATATCGGTTTATAACGGAAGCAATTCTGTTTTTCTATCGTTTTTCATATGTGAGTCTGTGTTTTACTATATTTATGGGGCCACTTATTGTTATACAGAAGACAGATGGCTTGCCGCGATTACTTAAGTTCTTTTGTCGAATGACGGTAAGTCATCAGGAATATGACATGCAATCATAGTACCAATTTCTAAGTAACGAATAAGCTAGATTCATTTATTGTTTCAAAACACTGTTGCTGTTCTTTTTTACAGACTTTCCAGTTTTTTTATTTTGGTGGATGGTTTCCTTTATTCGTCCATTGTTACATTTTCTCTTTCATTGACGAAGTATAGCAACTGATCCAGGTTTTATTGCTGATCTTTATGATGTCTAAAAATTCCAGTCCGAGTTCATGATAGCGCGTCAAAAACGAAAGAGAGTGGCGTCTAACGAACTTCTTTGTAATCTAGCGTTAAAAGACACAGTACTCGCGAATACAACTTATTATACCATAAGATATCGTAAATACTTGTGTGTGAATGGTTTTTCGGTCGATCTTCAAGCAGAGTACGTAAAATTAGATTATCAGTTGCGTACCGTGGAAGATCACGTACTCGGTAACGTTTTCTAATATTAAACTATCTCATGGACGACTGATTCGTGCCTTATTTAGTACTAAACAATGCTGACCTTTTCTGAAGTACTTCACATATCCATACATCCTTGTCGTATATCCCCACTAACTCACAATGCATTGAAATTGCCCTTCCCGTTTGCTGTAAAGAAACGGGTAATTTGAGGTTAATATGTTCGCTCACGGGTAGTTTCATCTTCACAACTGTCTTACGAAGTAGTTGAGCTACATTTTTGTCTTTGCTTCGTGTAAGTGAGCTCCTAAATTCAAATACATTTCATCTTTCAGTATTTGCGCGTGTATGTATTACAATGTCGCCACATATAATGTGAATGGGATTTACCTTTTAATCGTTCTGTACAATTTATCCTTCCCGTTTTTATATTTAAGTGTTAAGTAAAATCTTAATTTTATTTACATTTGAGTGTTAAATGAAATCTTAATTTTATAACAAAAAGAAAAGGGAAAATCAATGTTAATCCATTTTGAATACAAATCGTAAAAGCTTTAGTAAAAATTGAATATATAATTTAATTAGAAATTAATCTGTTCTTTTTATTTTAATCGTAATAAATGAAATCCTACAGTAAATTATTTATTTTTTAATGTAGGGTATAGATTTTCATTTATTAAATTAAGGAATAAACTGTAAGTTGATAAATAAATAAACAATAACAAATTGTATACTTAATAATTAATTACTTTTGTATAGAAAGACAAAAAGAACGATATATTAGCGTTATAAAAAAGTATAACGATGTATAAATATTACATGTGACGTTCGCCGAGAAAAGGGACCTGTGGTGCCACAATATGAGTTTTTAGTTAAACACGGATTCTGATACTTGAAAGTGTGTAGAATAAGATGTAATATGTAGTTTTTTTTCGCAAACGTTTATTCAATGTCTTAAGACGTACAAAACTGACTAAAGAAAATTGAAAAACATCAAAAATAAAAATAAAATATTGAAACCATTTCTTTTTCTATTTTTTGGAGGGGGGGGCATTTTTTAGTTTGTTGGTGGTATGTTTCGCTGTACATGTACGTGTAATTTTTCCTCTTTTGAGTCGACAAATTTTTTGCAGGTGATTTCCTTTTTTTTTGAAAACTGAAAATGGTGTGATACTTTGTAATACTTATTATGAAACAATACCAAATTAATAATGCGATAAAATTAAAATTTGAGAAATGAAAACATGGAATGTACCTGGTAATTGTTGATAAAAATCTTGATTTTGTTTGCATTCACAGCAAAATTGAATTTTTATGGCTGGATCGATTAATAACTTTTTCAAAATCTTTGTAGCTATCAACGTTTGAGCGACCAAATTCTAATTTAATTAGGCTAAAATTTAGTAACGATGCTCTGTTGAATTGGCAGCACGTTACATACAGGCATCGACGGTTATTCTGTACAAAGTAATAAATAGTAAAATCTGATAATCTAAAACGTATGTACGTGTGTGTATATGCGCAGTGATTTGTATATATATTGATGACCCACCAGGAGTAATGTAAAAAAAAACAGTTGCGAAATCACCGTTGTTCTCTTGTAACAGTTTCATCTGACATATTGTCATCATGATGTATTTGCAAAATGCACGAAAAAAATGAATAACAATTAATATGGTTACTGAAATTACAATTACGGCTACTAAAAGAACATTCATTTTAGCGATTCAGATGCTGCAAAAAATCAATTACTAACTATTATTGGTTTAAGAAAAGTTAGGAATGACGCAGTCAGTGGAAACTACTGACCTATGAGCATTATAGATTATAGACGAACTAAATATGTGAAGTTCAGAGGACTTTTCCCTTGTTAAGGTCCAGTACTGTAACGTTTGTTAGTTACACACTTAAAAATGCTACTACAGTCTCTTATACATTTAGCGTTGGACGTATAGTCTATTTTATTTCAATAATTGTTATTTGAATTATTCCTATTACTTTTATTATCAATTCTTTAATTTAATAAATGAGTTAGTTTTTAGATTTTTATATTCGGAAAAAAATAGTCTACAAATTCGGTTTTTTAAATTTGCGAATTTATAATTATTTCTTTCCTACTTTAACAGCACATTAGTGACGTCAAGGGTAATGCGTAATATTGGTGCGGCTGGTTGGATTGGAACTACTCGTAGGTAGGCAGGTACACACGTTAATATTCTGGTCCTTTTTGAATGCTGATGAAGGCGGAAAGTGTAATAACTGGATTTGTTTACTTTAATTTAAACAAGGCTATAAAAAAACAAATTCGACTTTTACCGACACAATCTAATCATTTCGACCTTACTAGACCGTAACGATAATTTCGAACACCCTGACAGCAAATATGTACTGTTGAAGAAATTTCTAAGAGTATTCTTCTTCGGTGGCTTTACGATAATTCTCTAAATACTCTCGGTGATCTTTGATCTTTTTTAGTTTGTTTTCTCGGTCTTTCTTTCACCTGTACTGCCTATATGAATTTTCAATCATCCGCTGAGTGATAGCCGCGACCATCTTTTAAAAGTTAGCACCACTTTAGGATTTTGAAAAACTCGAATTTTTTTGGTGCTTCATAAAAATAATATACAATTGGTCCTATAGTGGAAAAAAAAATTTAAGCCGTTTAATTCTCAATTTTTCAGCAGTACCTCGGAGCGCACTTCAGCGCGATGTACGCGCTCGAATTTATTGCTTTTATACTGCTTTTCCTTATCGAAATAATAAGTGGATCTATTACTTACAGAGCAAGCGATCTTTCGGGTTCGTTAGGAGTCCACCAGAGTGCGCTAATATTGTAATACACGTGTATATGTGGGTCGATACGGTTGGAAAGCCATTCCCTGTACACGTTTCGTTTTGATTTTTCCGTTGATTTGTGTTGTACTCTATGACTCCAAAATCTATCTCTAATGGCAAACACGTACTTGACACGGCAGTGTGTATAGCTGTAGGCATCTGTTACGATAGTCTATCAAGTGTCATGAGGTTCATGCAGAATTTGGACATGAAAATTGGACCGAATTGCTGTAATTTCTATATAGAAGCTAACGCGCGCCGTATCAATTTTTCTGAGCTAAAAAAGACCAGATTGTCCTTAAAATCGTCCAGGAAGGAAAAATAGGACAGCAATGCGGATATGGTCAAATGTATAGTGCAGGCAACGTAAATTAAAGGTAAAATACAATTTCAAAGATATAAGTACTAGTAAAACTTTGAACACGATTATCTCGGAACTGTTTTTCGAATTGGATAGATTACTCGAACACCGTTGCATGGATCGATTTGAAATTTTGACGGTAGCTCCATAATTACAGTCGACTCGCGATTATCCGGATTAATTGGGCGGTGTCAGCCAATCCGGATAACAAAAAATCCGGACACGCCGGAGTTCAGAGTTAAATACTGCAAATTAAATGAAAAAATGAAAATTAACTTATCCTATGAAAAAGTAAACATGAAAATTAACTTACGGTGTACATTAACTAGTTTTTAAAGAAGTCTATGTCTCTCGCTGCATTCTTTTTCTTGCCCCGATATATCTCGCCACTTGCGTAAACAAATAATATCAGCCGGTGATGCTTCTTTCAGTTGAGTAGTACTCTAGCGCTACTCTTCAGTTCTTCATCGTGTAGTATAACACTTTGAAGGGGCTTGTTGTCCACATTTTCTTCAACTGGATCTTCGTTGAGTACCATGGCCACAATACCCTCATCTACCGTTTCACGTTCCGGAATATTTGTTATTAGAGAAACAAGCTTCTCGTTATTTTTTGAACTGTCCAAATTACATTTTTTGTCAATTTCATTTCATTTGTCACTAACTTTATGATCTAATAATATTTTCCACGACCGCACTAATGCTATAGAACTAATCTCTTCCCATCCCTCAGATAACCCCAAGTGATAACATCAATCATATCAACTGATTTTAAAGCATCCTGACAGTCCCCATAATTTTGAACGCTTAATATTAGTCTGGTGGGAAGGGGAGTCGATATTTTTTTTTTAAAGGCCTTTAGGATTCCTTGATCCATAGGTTGACAAATCGATGTAACGTTTACGCTGGTAGAAACATTGCCTTTATATCACCATCTTGTAACTCCGCAGTTGCCGGATTGGAGGATTGTCGAGAATAAGGATTGCTTTTCTCGATAACTCTTTGTCGGACAAGTGTTTCGCAACTGCGGGCATAAAAACTCTTTGTAAAACCAAGTTTTAAAAATTTCACAGCATCTTCATTTACAGCGAATGTAAACAAACATTCAGATACGTATTGCATATAGCTGTGAATTTTATAAAAACGCTTTGGCTTATTTTTTTTTGAAAAATCGATTCGAATAATACAGAGTCCGGATAAACGCGAGTTGACTGTACACTCTCTATCAAAGTACTTGGCTGTTTTTTAATTCGATGTATTTTTTTTTTTTGTGTGTAAACAATTTCCTGCTGATTTTTTGGCCAAAAATCGATTTTCCCCCCCATAAGTGCACCTATTTCTACAGAAATCGAGTAAAAAAAACTCTACGTAATTCTATAACCAATAGTATGTAGATTAAGGTTTATTTTAGTTTTTTGTTCTAGGTCTTGAACTTTGAGATAAATCTGACCTCCCGTGAAGGAGTTTAAAAAAAGGCGATTTCAGTAATTGGCCGTGTCGCCACCATTTTGTATCAAAAGTAATAAAATTTTAGCATGGAACATGCTTTAGCCGTGACCTAACCGCCGGAAAGACGAAATTTATATATATATATATATATATGTATATATATTACAACGTAATTCTTAAAAATTTCCCAATTTTATGTAACGTTTGTTATATTTTATAGGATTTTTGTGATTTTTGTTTAAAAAATGTAACAATTTTATGTAACGAAAAATGTAATGAAACAATATCTTAATTTTATATAATGAAAGTTAAATGTTAGGATAGGATTTTTGTGATTATGTTTTGTTTTTCTTTTTGTATTGATGCCAGTAAGAATTGCGTTGTAAATTTTGATCATTTTATACAAAGTATAGAAGAGAAAGAGACATAAATGAAAGCAAGAGGGGTCAAGGGGCACGGCCCCTTGCGAGGCCAAAATGGCTGAGTTTTATATATATATTATACACGAGCAGAAAAATG
The DNA here is from genome assembly GCA_039619475.1 of Icerya purchasi. Taxonomy (NCBI): domain Eukaryota; kingdom Metazoa; phylum Arthropoda; class Insecta; order Hemiptera; family Monophlebidae; genus Icerya; species Icerya purchasi. Next base: position 353,488,145 of record CM077115.1, read on the forward strand.
TGACGAGTTCAGTTTTTGGTATCTGGGTAGATCGTTAAGTTTTTAATGATTGTACAAATAGGATAAATGAAAGAAAAGAAAAGAGCGCAACCTGATTTAAGTATTGTTCAACTATTTGCAAAGACTAATAATTATCAGAAAATTCATGATATTTAAGAAAAAAATTATTTAAATTTAAATAAACGGTTACATTATATTGTTTTGGCTTCATCCGTATAACACACTAAACGGAATGAAATAATAAATGATGTGATCGATACTATAATGATGGTGATGTTCGGATTGCAGCTCAAAACAGATCTCGCTCTATCGACTACTCGTTGTGGATCGTGCATTGATACAGTCTTCACTGGTCACATTGAAAGGATCGATTTGAAAAATTATATCCGTTATTTTCGTTATCACAAGCCGGTGACAGTACCAGTAATTCTACAGAAAAATAAAACGATTAACCGTACTTTTTGTATTTCTTCATTCATAATTTCTCAACAGAACAACAACAGATACAAAGTCGGCATTTAGCAAATCAAGCTAAAGCATGTTCCATGTTTCATAATTTTAGCCGTAGGCTCTAAGTAAAGGCGCGAAGCGACGAGTTTTTTCTTTTTTCATATTTCAATACATGTTTAAAAAACCTTCTAAAAAGAAAATCTAATCTTTTTTCCATACCCCAAAATAAGTTGTCAAAGTTAAGAGTTTTTCAGGCCGCTAAAGTGGTGTTACTCCTTAAGACTAGTAGTTTGTAATGCGTCAATTCTGATTACCATGTACACACGCATTCATACTCTTACCATACTCTAATTTTATTTAATCTTTGATATATATATATATATATATATATATATATATATATATATATATATATATATATAAACCCATTGGGATCCCCGATAATAAGTTGTATAATTCTTATAGAAAATTAAGTTTCAATTGAGTATGTCATTCATAAAAAATTAATTATTTACTGTTGTTTATGCGGCAATTTATTCCAAAACGAAACAGAAAAAAATGTTCATAACGATTTTTTATATTACTATTGGCGCAAGAATGACGTTATCATTAATAATGTGTTGTTATAAGGTAGAGGGAAAATTAATAAAAATGCACTAATTTAAAAAAACAAATTTTAAACAAAACTAAATTTATAATCTTTCATATGATTTTATTTGTAAACAGTAAAACTTAATGGAAAAAATAATTTAGCGTACTATAGTCCGTTCAACGAGAATGTGCCGATGGAAAAAGTCGATATAAATCGATATTTATTATCCACTTACAGAGACTCCGTAAGTGGATAATAAATACCGATTTATATCGACTTTTTCTATCGGCACATTTTCGTTGAACGGACTATAGTCTTAAACGATGATTGCTGTACACCTCGCATATTTAGTGGATGGTAGTCGCTGATAATTCCTAACACTTAACGGGTGTTTGAAATCATTGATCATGGGAATTAAATTCGTGGGCACTAGATAAGATAATAATAATTTATTAGGACGTTAAAAACGACAAAATAGATTTGAATAAAAGCGAATAATCTCTATTGAAAATCATATGAATATTGAGGAATTGCATTTACAGTCGTTAATTAAAAAGCATAAATGAAAGAGGAAATCAAAATTGATGAAGGATCGACACGCGGCCTTACCTGAGTGTGTATACCGATAAGTAAGACTCATCTAAAGTAACATATATGTAGTGGAAAAGCATATAGCCGATTATGTGACGACTTAGAAAGTAAACGGAAATTTCGGCCTATTATTTGATTAATGTGAAAAGAGGCGGTCGATGGATTTACTGAATCGGTCTGAGCTTGGTGGTAGTGAAGAATTCTACTCTTCTGCAGTTTTGAAAATCGGTAACCATGCATGCTAAACACGCCGTATTAATCGTTATTATTTTTGATCCGCGGTTTAATTATTTTATATAATTTTACAACCGTTTAATTTAATATAGCTGTAGTCAATCTAGTCCGCCACGGTGTAACGCGTCGGTACAATTAATAGTAGATAAATTGAATTTTGCAGAAGTCGTAAAAGTAAAAATACAGTAACACCTCTAATGCTAGAGTTGGCTAGGAACTTTCGAAAGAAATGACCGGAATCTGCAAACAGAGGAGCGTACTTTCTTCGTCTAGGGGGGAAAACAAACAGGCCAGATATTATATTTCACTTTCACCCTTATAATTTTCGTATAGTTGGGTATATGAACAGTTGATTGTGAAGTGTGTGTTGTATGCCGTGTATTATGTGATTGTTATCGTAACCCGATTTTTGTTCTGGTGTAAAGCAAGTACTAAATTACTGAAATATAATAAAACCTGTTTACGAAATTTTGTTGCGTGACGAGTAAGTTTGAGTGTTCATCTAAGGAAGAAGTGTATGTATACAAAAAAAAAGGGTCTTAATACTTAAATAAGAATCTCGTTTAAAAAAATAAGCAGATATTGCTCAGCTCGTTTTGGTGCATAAGTAATGGTAAACAAAAAGCGCTCAAAAATATTGTTTTGAGACCCCCCCACGTTTTGCCTTATTTCTAAAAATCCTTATTTTTACGGTAATGAGCAGTAAGTTGAACAGTAATGAAGAGAATTTGTAAGTAATTTATACATTAATCTGTCTCTCGCTAATTGAAATTAAATTTCTTAGAAAGTTCAAAATCTTTTCGTACTAAGTTTATCCGTGTGCTGTGCATTCAGCAGTACGAGGAGCCTAATAAATTAGAAAAAAATCAGGTCGGAGTTGAAATCACTTGCGAAGAATTAATTGTTTCATCTTACGAATCATAGTATAGTTCTAACATCACTTTCTCTGCAGAATTTGACCGATATATCAAATAGATGATTAGTCAAATATTATTGGAGTGCTAATTACCTATTTTTCAAGCTTGCAAAAAATTACTAAAAACTCGGTTGGCTGAACATTTGATACGTTATTAAATTCGACAATATATTAATTTGATCGGAGATAGTTTATATGTTTAACAACATCACTAGCTAATAACATTTTTAAAATTTTTACGCGGTTAATGTGCGATGAAATTTGCTTTGGAGTATAAAGTACAAAATTGTTGTTAACGTAAGTATTATTAATAACGAATGCGTTAACCATTCTTTTAATTTAGTTGGTTAGCGAAATTTCTTAATTATACCGAATGATAAAAAGTGAGTAATTTTGCTTTTTTAGAGTATTTATGTATCTAGACAGCTAATTGTAGGAATCGCTGTTTACGATTTGTTATGCTATAAATACACTTTTTACAGGCTTTTTTGTACTTAACACTAACTTAGAAAAGAAATTATTAACATTTTTACCATTCTTACTTTTATTTAGTATAAAAAAAAACTTATATCTTTCAAATGCTGATTATTATTAAAAACTGTTTTTTTTTTTTTTTTTTTAAGATACACTAGTCGTATGATGTGACTTTTCGAGTTCGGTAAAATTTGAGGTCGCAATGTGAGAAAATGAACGACTTGAACGAACGCACTTCTTTGTATTCCAATCTGCTGTCACTCAAACTCCCTACTCCTTATTGTGCCTCGTATAACTTATCTCTGTCGATCTCAGTTGTTCCTATCCTCAGTTCCTTTATCTTATCAATAGCTGACCGAATCTACATTTAACTGATCCTTCTCCTTCGTTTCGTTTCTGGGCGAAGATCCTTTGTTGACATGCCCAAAGGGGGGTTAGGGAAAAAACAAAAAAAAACGACTTTCATGAGAGAATATATGAACTTAGTAGACATTTCAGTTAGTATTGAAAAAATGATTTTTGATTCTTTTTTAATGTCAAATTCTTCATTATTACGTCCTTATAATTTTTGTACTAACAATTATTCTTCAGATATGAAAAACATAATATTTATACATATCAAAACTGCCTTTTAGAAAATAAAATACTTCCATACTCTGATATTTTCTTTGTGGTGTTCGTTATGTTTTGTTTTTTTTTGTTTTTTGCTGAATACCCAATAGACGGCACATTACTCCAATGGTTGTATATTTGTAGAAAGTAAAACTTTAGAAAGTTTATACTATTACAAATAGAATTACAGAAAAGTTTAGAAACATTCATATTAAGCAAGAATAATTATGTAGTTTAATTATTACGTTTACCTTGTAACCTCTAAAAGTACGATCACTACGACGATGTGTGTTCTATTGGTTTCTAAAAATTACGTTTATTTCGGATCATTTTTTATAGAAACAAAACAAGCTATTGAAGCCTCACAAATGGAAATTGATACGGTAACAACAAGTGAAGAAAAGTCAAAAACCACCAATCCTAAATATCCCTGTTGGATGTCGCATTTTAAAATCAGAAGACTCGCCAAACAAGAAAGACGAAGAAAACGAAAAGAAGAGAAACGGCTAAAAAAACAGAAAAAATCACTGACGAAAAATCACCGAAAATCTAACAAACGATTTTTACTAACGAATTAGCTGTACTTTTAAAATAAACGTATTTAACAATAACGTTTTTTAGATATTTTATTCGTTGTATTTAAAATTACCTTTCTTTAACTATTAACGGTATTTTACATTATTAAATTCATCGCGTAATTTTTATATGTTTTTCATCGTCATCGTAATCTTGGCTTATTGTTTCTTTGATTTTATACGAGTATACGTGAACTGCGCATTGATCAGCTCGGTATTTAAAAATTTATCCATATTTTACTTGGTTTTGTTTTGCACATTATATCTGGCGGTCGTTTAATTTCCGCCAGCATTAAATTATCCATTTACCAACGATGTATTTCGCGTGTTTGTTGATCGTAACGTTGGTTATAACTTTCATTGGGTATTTATTTTTTGTTATAGCTGTACATAACAGCCTTTTGATAAATTATATGTGCGTTACATCAGGGCTTATTCAACGTGTAGCTGTTTAAGCTATATTTATATCAAGCCTTCTGGACAATCCTCCGTATAAATTATGTCACTTCATAAGCCTCGCTGTTTTATTCCCCCGCGTAACTTAATTTAATTCAGGAAACAATTGATCCAGTTCAAAAAAATAATTAAAAACGTGAGTACTGTATATCTAAAGTTTAGAATGTCCGGCCATTTCAGATCAACAATAATAATTTGAAACACGGTTGTAAATGATAAATCATTTTAAACACATATCTAAAAAATTTATAATTATAGATCACCACACAAAATCATACTTTTGAAAAGATATTTAACCGCCGGCGTTTTGATTAATTTTAAAAAACCAAAATTTTTTCCGGTAACGGTAAAAAAGCCTTTAATTAATTATGCGGTTTATATTTTTGTTTTTTTTTTTTTTCTTTTTTACTGATGAAAAGATGTAAATAATCTGTTAAAGTAAGAGCGAATTTTAAGAGTACAGTTATGAGTGAAAATAATTTCAACATATAATTTTATCGTATTTTAAAAACTGCGACGGTTTTGCCATCTTTATGCCAACCACACCGTACTGATTTTTTTCTGAAATTTCATTCATTTTAATCAAAAATTTGAATTTCAAATAACCCCATTAAAGTGTAATATTCATATTTTACTGATAAACCTGTTTAATAAAAGTTATAATGAAAATAGAAGTCTGACCCCCCTCACCATTAAAAATTATTATTGACATATCATTTTTGTTTTTGTTAACTTTTTTAAATTTGCAACAATTCTCTTTACCGAGTTTCTGCCGATGTAACTTTTTAGTGGATGCGTTACTGTGTAGGTAAATAATTTTGTTTAATTTCACTGCTCATCTATATAAATACGTGTTTATTAACAGTTATGAACTAAGCCGTTTCACCAGCACGATTTTGTATAATCAATTTTCACTCTAAATCTATATCATCAAATTGTAACAAAAGAAATAGGATGAGACGACTAAAAAAAAAAAAAGGTACTAAAATTTTTAACTCGTTCCGTTGATAAATAAGGGGCCTTATTCGTTTCATTATTTGTCAAAAAAAAAGTGGAAATGTGTTTATAAAAGTACTTAGTTTTATAGTTTTTACTTTACTATTGTGAATTAAATTTCCAACCGGTAGCGGGGAATTTTTTACTGTAAAAAAAAAGTAAATAGCCAAACGATAGTTTTGGTTAAAAAAAAGTTATTTATAGATGAATGCCTTTTTTTAGTATACTTTACTCAATATTAAATTACAAAGTTAATTTTTAATGCTGCAGCGATCAAACATTATCGATAGTAACAAAAAAAATTGCCTCGATTTTTTTTTTTATTAAAAGACTTTTTCTATAACGGCAGTTTTTTTGTTGTTTTTTTTTTTTAAATTTACAAACTTAAATCTAGGCCCGTGTGTAACGGGGCTATTACTGCGCCTAGACTGAATAGAAGTTACAGAAGGCCTATTGAATGCTGCAAAATTGGACACTGCCCGAACATAGTCCGGATAGTTTGACAGCAGACGGTGGGGTGAGATATAGCTAAAAGTACGCGAAGTATGCCGGCATTATTTCAGCCGAGGCTCTACGGTTAGCAAAGCCATGAACCGATAAAACAGAAAGACGGAGAGGGAACTCCTTCAAAGACGTAGTTGTGTGACAGCGTAGTGTGTCCCAGATGCAGTCTCGACAGAATCCGGAAATCTCTACGTGTGATGGGGAATAGCGACCACCATGGGTCGGTGTTCGACTTTATGGACCTAAGCCAGATCGTTTGTTCTACTCCAAGACTGCTGGTCCCAATTGAGGCAGTATAGCATTGAACGGCTCGGGCTACATAGAGTTGCCTTAGCGGCCTTTCGATCCGCTTGTTGCCAGGAACCCCAAAATGGCCGGGGACCCATAAGAATGTGACACATACATCAGATCATAAAAGTTCGAATAGCAGTTTTTTATTTTAGTTACCAGAGAGTTACAAATTTGTGTAGGTTCTAGTTTGATAGATTAAAACGAGTCTGAAATAAGAAGGGCATTTTTTTAAGACGTTGGGTTGGAAGAGTATGTCTGAAAACAAAGAAGGATCCCAAAAATTGCTGCTTCTAAACCAGAACAGTAATCGTTTAAACGCTCGGTGTACATTACGCCTCCAATTTCATAAACGCATGCAGTTGATGAAGGAGAGTTAGTGGGACTCGCTTTAACTGCGTCCGTATACATGTGTATGTGATTGGGAAAGGAGCAGAGTTTATTTAATACTATTTGAGACGCGAATATGGAAAGGTTAGGTGTTCTTAAGGAATATACTAAGGTTAAGTTTATAGACGTCGGGATATGTGATACCAGGGCGCGTAGTGGTCGGATTAACATGATGATGGCCACTCCAATTTATGCCTACTTTAGAAAGAAAAGTTAAAGCCTTGACCAAAGGATGGCAATCTGATTTGGGAATTACTGGTGGAAAATTGGTATGGTAAAAACAACGAAAGAAATCACGAAAGGTAAGATAATCGCGAATAATAGATAAAGGAGGAAGGTCTGCCAAAGCGTAAACGCCTAACGAAGGAGTAACGGCAGGTTTATTTTCACGATGAGTAATATTTATGTTTCTGGCCAGTACGTTTTAATTAAAATTTTGCGAAACGCATAAACATGTTTTCTGTTATGCATTTAAGTTTATTGGAAGGATTGTTGAACCCTCTCAGTAAAACTTTTGGAGGGGCTTGAGTTCCGTCACGTATGATTACAAATATAAATATTAGACGTCAAATAAATTCTTAAGTCGGAATTATTAGATAAGGGATATACTGCAATCAGTCTGTTGTAAACTTCATTACTAACTTTTGTAATAATAATGAAGTAAGCGTATATTGCTTAAGTTAGTGATCATTATAACGGTAAAATATTTAAAATGCGAATAAAGCAACCTCAAAAAATTAAAAAATTGAATTTGCAATTTTGTTTCTGTCGCTATTTTATTTGCCTTCGCTTAAACTTGTTGGGTTTGCTATTATACAAGTGGAAAGACGTTCGTGTAAACTCTTGTACAATTCCAGTAACCGGGAAATCGCGAGAACATGAATGAACCGGGAATACCCGGTAATTCGAAAATTATATTTGATTGGCCACCATGTGTTTAGTTTATGAATCATCATCGCGTTCTGTTAAAAGGAAGACGAGAAGTAGTCGATGATAAGAGTTATAAAAGTTTGATTAAGAAATCACCGGCTTTAAAAAAATTCTTTAACGACCAAATTATTTAAATAACTATAAATTGTGAAATTTGACTATGAAGAGTGCACGGAAACGTACATTTTTATTTCAGTGATAAAGACGAGCTCTTGATAAGCTGCTACATCAAACGGTGATACTTTAACGTACAGAGAAACAGACAATATAGCGCTAGTTAATGTGAATCGCACTTTATTTGCCTGCTGCAGCTGGATGCTAATAAACGCCATCTCCCCGCTGTCAATTTTGGTACATGCTTTATTATATACAAAGATAAGACAGCTGGAACTCAAATCTAAAATTAACTTGCAGCATTTTAGAAATATTAAGCCTGCGCAAAATAATTTGGTCAGAACAGAAACCTAAATTATTTGACTACTTTGAAGAAAATGTACCTGGACGCGAAAGTCGGTGAATATAGAAGGTAACGGAGAAAAAACAAAAACGATAAGACTGAAAAAACCTTAATATATGATTAAATTTCTTTTTTTTTTTTTTTGGGCTCATCAACCAGGGACCTCACTCAGAAACAGTAGGAAGAAGATTTAACTAATTAAAACTTGATTCGATCGAAAATGGCAGAAATAAAGGAACCAATGGTAGGAACAACAGACTGGGACGGAATGGACATGATATAGGAAGCACAGTAGAGAGAAGGAAGCGTTGACTTCAAAATGAGTAAATAAAGGGAAAAACGTTCCGCAAAAGGAGCAGAACACTCAAAGAAAATGTGATTAGCATCACAAACAACTGCTTCATTAGGATGCAGGGTACAATAAGAAGAAGAAACCAAAGAGAGAATGGTTGAATTTCAAATAACATACGAACATTATAATAAATATGAGCAAAACTGGGTAAACCAAAAGCTGAATGGAAGCCATCCCGTCCTACGTAATCTGAGAACCACCGGTTGCACGCATTTTTTTATAATTTCTAGACACTTTTTCCTCCGGCGGTTTGTATAGGCATGAGTAACTCGGTAACTGCGATATACTCGGAATAGATGTACGCTGGAACACAGTCGCATATATTCAACGATGTGATTTAACATCAACTCCGAAAGACGTCACACATCTAACAAATGCTGATATTTCGAATACAGTCGGATTTGTCTCTGATAGGGATTTTTAAGTTCGAAAGACAAACACACGCAACCATCAAAATTGCCCCGGTTGTTCTGTTGCTCTGTGAGTTTGGAGTAAGGCGTGGATCTGAAGTTCAATAAACGGCCTAAGAATACGATTATATATACCAGGTATGAATTACATAACTCCGTCGGAGTTGCAATTAATAAGCATGTATTTATATATATATATATATACACGAGGGACGATTAATAAGTAAGTTACACTCGTGCATTATTTCTACCTAAATTAACGTGCAACCCCCCACCCCGGCTTAAGCGAACCAGGTTTTCATTCTCTATCCCCTTGTGAAAGAATGAAACCGGTATCTCGTACAATGCCTGTTTGAAATGGAGCGTCTCGTGTTAATAAGTCATCCAAAACATTAAAAAGTGAAGTGTGGTGCGGTTTCTGTGTGAAAAAAATCATAATCCCATTGAAATTCACCGACAAATATGTTTAGTGTACGATGATAAAGCAATGTCGTGAGACCCATGGCGTCCGTATGTTCGAGGAAGGACAAAATTATGCGGAGGATGAAGCGCGCAGCGGTTGAACGACAATTTCGCACACAGCTGCAAATGTTAAGCGCGTCGAAACTCATTTTTTCTGATCGCCGGGTTAAAATTCGAGACATTGCAGCAGAAGTGGACATTTCTTACGGTACAGTGAGTACAATTATTCATGAAGAATTAATTTTTCGCAAGGTGTGCTCACGTTGGGTCCCTCATTTATTGTCTGATGAATCCCAAAACTTAATGTATCCAAACCGCCTTGGTGTTTCTTGAGCGATATGCACGAGAAGGTTCGCAATTTTTGGACCAAATAATCACGGAGGATGAAACATGGGTTCATCATTATACCCTGGAAACGAAGAGAAGTTCGAATGAATGGAAACATAAGGGATCTCCACGCATGAAAAAAGGAAGAAATGCAATCAGCGCGCGTAAAGTCATGTTGACGGTTTTTTTCGATTCTTAAGGCATCGTTTACACAAAATTTGCACCGAAAGGAACCACAATCAATGCCGAGGCACATTGTACGAACCTTCGAAAGGCGATAAAAATAACGCCACACCGCACACTACCCGGATAACACAGGAGCTGATAAAAACATTTAAATGGGAATTACAGCCACATCTAATTTACAGCCCTGATTTATCACCTTATGACTTTCATGTATTTTGATCATTTAAAAACAGGCCTGGAAGGAGAGCGTTTCGCGAACGATGAAGAAGTGAAGAATTTCGTCATGTATTGGTTAGCCGAAGTTGGACGGACGTTTTTTAAAGAAAGCATCGAAGAATTAATACCACATTATGACAAGTGCTTGAATGTGTTTTAGGTGAATACGTGTCGTCGTAAAATAGAGAAAGGACTTTGTAGATTTCAAAAATGTATTTACATACTTTTTACGATTTTTCGTTCTTTTTGTTTTATTGCGAAGTGTAACTTATTGATCTTCCCTCGTATATCCATAGTCGAAAGGATTCACGTATATATTCAATTCTCTTGGTGGAGTTAATTTGCGCATCTCTAGTTTGTATATAGCGAAACTTAACAATAAAAAGTACTGCTTAAAAAAAAAAAAGAAAAAGGAATGTGCCTCACAGGGCAAAAGTGAATTTTCAAAGGCGTTTTCCCTAACTTCTATTTAAAGTTATAGTATTAGTATCGAATTTACCAAAAGTAAGAACCAAATGGGGAGTTTGTCGTTAATTCATTTGAATTATTATTAATATTTTAATTGAAGTTGAAGAAATTCTATTAAAAAATTGACGTTGAAGTCTCCGGCTAATATACCGTTGGAAATGTATGTAAATTTTCTTTTAATAGCCTTGAACCATCAGGAGTGAAACGGAGTAATCTATGTATATATTTAATTATATCATGCACCCTTTGATTTGGAGAAATGTAATAATTATTTCTTTTCCATCTACATTGAACGGTACATATATCCTCCAACTGTCATAAAAACTAGCCGTTGATTGGGTCCTTTTTAAAATAATTTTTGAATTAATTTTTGTTTTCCGTGGAGACTCATCATGCATTTTTCCGATGACATTTTTAAAATTGAATAAAAAAGACACTGCATAAACGTGGACACACGATTTCGTACAACTATTACGTAGAAAAGGAGTGGACTGTCCGCTATCTTTCCTAATTTGATCTACCGCTTGTAACAAGTAAGAAAGAAAGCACCTACTCTTATGTGTGCAACGGAGGGAGCCGAACGTGTAAATTTTAATTCGATATATGTATTACCGAAGATAGTGGTAGCGAACATGTTAAAATATGTTTTCGTAACTATTTTTTGAGAATCGTTCGCAAATTGTGAATGAAAATTATTTCGTTATACATAAGATAAAAGCACTATATCTTAAACGACTTAAAGATCTCTCATTTTAGTTAACGATTAAAAAAATAGATACGAAAACATATTTTAACATGTTCGCTACTACTGTCTTATATAGCGGTAGTAGACTGTTCAGACGTACTATGCCCCGCTGTCGTCATACAATGACTCGATAACCACATTGCTTATCAGATTGTAAAAACAAAAAACGTAAATATGGGATCAAGACTATTAAATTTTATCAGCTGTGTCATAGTCACCATTAATCTTCTTCTTCTTCTTCTTCTTACGCCGTCTCCGAACGAAGATTGACAATCCACATGGTGTAAGATTTAAACGCCGCTGCTCTGAAAATCTCGGAGGGACGTTGCACAGTCAACGATGCAAACCTCCCATCCATGACTTCCGTCTACTACCTGGAGTCCGCTTTCCACAATTTTTTTCCTTTAAGGACTAATTTCAGTAACCTGTACCTCCCATCTCTCATGACATGTCCCAGGTCAGCATATCTTATGTTGTTGATGATACGACTGTCGATGGCTATTCCCCCTTTTGCAGTTTTCAATCCCTTTGAGAATAAAAAAAGGGGGAAAACACGCAGCCCTGTCTTACGCCTTTCATAATCTGGAAGGTGCCCTGTTGTCATGGAAGAGAGTATCCACATAAGTTTTCCAGTATTTTAACTTATTCAAAACATCGACGATAATGTTATTTTCAACGGGCGAATGGGCATTCCAGTTACCCCCGATAATAAATGGTTGCGGGATATAAAAAAGCGGAAAGAGGGAACTGACGAAGATCATAATTAGGGGGAACGTAGATGGTGACAATGTTAATAGGATACAGAAGGGTGGTACGGATAGAGATATGGACTATGTTATTAGATTGGTTAGGAATAAGAGGGAGGTTTAGAGAAACATCGTAAGAGCGTAAAGATAATTACGGATCCACCATACCCGTCATTTCGATTACATTTAATTATTTTATAACCTCCAATATTAAAGTTCGTTCCCGACCGAAGCCACGTTTATGAGATGAGAGCAACACTAACTTTACGAATATCCAATAGACCCTCTAATGAATTTTTATCGGCTCTGAGGCTACGACAATTCCACTGAAGTATATATTGAACGCAACCATCATAGTGAAACAGGGAACGTATTAGAAGTATAGGGATTGAGAAAAGGAAAGACAAAAACAGTAAGAAAGCACAATAGTTGGTGTAAGGTAAAAAGGAAAGCAAAGACATTCGTATTAATGGAATTGCAATAGACTGGAAGAGAAATGGAGGAAAGTAAATTGTAACGATTAGAAATCCGGACGAAGTAAGTCGGGGCTAACGAATTCTAAGCGTAATGAAAAGGAGGATGAACGAGGGCACTTGCGTAAGAAATCGTATGAGGCAAACAAAAACTTTCTGTTAAGAACAAACAGGTTTTGAAACCTTTGCATAAATAAAATGGTGCCCGTTAAGGATAAATTATGCTATGCAAAGCTTCTTGCGACATAGCTCTTGTGCTATATGCGCTAGTTAATCTCACCACTGAACCAGTGCAGCAGCAAATGTGTGAGAAAACAGAAATAATTCAAATGCCACCGAGTTCAAGCACTGAGCGAGTTATCTTGACGTCAGTGCATGCGAAAGAGAAAAAGACGTAATAAATGTACTAAAGCCCGACAGTGTTTTCGAACACTTCATGGCGACTGTACGATTTACAAATAAGGGAGAAGTAAAAGAGGGGACATTGAATACTAAAATTAAACAGTTATACAACTGATTTAATTAACATCTTATTTTGTATGTTAGCAGAAAGGAGAAATTAGGGTATAAGGAGAGAGACAGAAGAGAACAGAAAGAAGAAAATTCACCTCCGAATCTTCTTACTTTCCTTCTTATTTTCTTAATCTCAGAAAGAGGAATTCATTTTCTGTACGTTACTGGAAAGAAAACGAGATAAAGAATCAACAAAGGAAGAAGAAGAAGCAATGTTATTAGAAGAGAGTATTCCACGATGGCTGAAGAAATATTTTCAATTAAAGGAGAAGAGGAGTTAGGAGTGACCAAAGAGGCAGGATTGTGATTAGCAAAATTTGGGAGAATACTATTAATTGAAGTAGAGTTAGACAGAAGAGGAGAAAGATTTGTTGAAAGCCCATCCATTAGAGGGAGATGGGATACGATTAGATGGAAGAGGAGGAAACTGCAAAGAGAGTTTATAAGGCGCTTTGGAGTTACGGATTTTATGGAAGGTAGGAGATTTAGGACGCGAGAAAGAATTAAAGAGAAGAGACGGCGGTGATGAAGGAGACTTTGAAGAATTACTAGGAGAAGAGCTAGACATTGAGGCTCGGTCGGCATGTGTAAAAGCAAGAGGTGCTAAATTGTTTCTTTTAAAGTGGGGAACTCCTGGATGAAATACTCTCAAATGCCATAATACGTTTTATATCATTCTGCCTGATCCATTCAGGGCAAGATCGGTCAAAGGCAAAGTGGGTGCCCTTGCAATTATGACAGATGGGCGGTTCCTGCATTTTAAGACTGGGTACTTAGAAGCACAGCGCGAACAGATGCTAGAAGAAGTACGTTAGTACTTTGCGATATGTTCAAAAAGAAAAAAAATATTTGGAACACTGCGTAGGCGATCGGACACTAAAGGAAGCAGAAAATCGAAATGAATTCCGGGAGAGTGGTACTATGAAATCTGAGTTCGACTGAACGAATAGGGATTTTAACGCCATCCGAAGAATAGTATATACGGTGGATAGAAGCAACGGGGATTAGCGATTTAATTCCTTCCAAGATTTCATTGGATGCATGCCGGAGATGACGTCCATTCTGAATAAAACTCTGTTGGGTATATACGCTCTGATGTTATGTTGCACGAAAAAATTAATATAGGCAAGAAAGGTGTTAGCGGAGTCAACAGATGAAAATTTGATTGCGACACGACCCCTGCCTTGAGGGACAATGCATGAATGTGACGAGGAAACGGAACTGATTACTTTGGCAAGGGCCAAGGGATGTAGATGACCTAGGTTTCTTTCCATACGGTGAAAGGCCCCGGATGATCAGGAGAAAACAAATTCTCTCTCTTAGCAAACCTATATTTGCTAGTGTTATTGTTATTATTATTATTATTACAATTATTATTATTGATGTTGTTGTTAGTGGCGGTGGTGGCAGTAATGTAATACTGTTGTTTTTATTATTATTATTAATTAATGGTATTTTAAGTGACACAATCATACAATCTTATGGAGTACCTCAAGGCAGTATATTGGGCCCCATATTGTTTTTAATATATGTAAACGACTTGTGCGACTTAAAGGTAACAGGAAATTTTTTTTCATATGCTGAAGATACAGTATTAGTGATGAATTCAAGAGATCCGAATATTCTATAAAAAGTTTTGCAAAATGACATACAGAAAATGTATTACTGGATGAAACAAAACTGCTTAGTAGGAAATCTAAAAAAGGCAAAATATCTGGTATACAGTTTGCTCCTCAGTATTACTGGAATAATTTCAAACTTATTTGGCATGAAAACATTTTAATAGAAATAGCTTTTGAAATTAAATATCTCGGGCCAGTGTTGAACTGTAAATTAACTCTGAGTAAACATCCAACAGACCTCTAGCGTTTAAGCTGAGAAAACTAAACTTTATCTTTTGTTATCTAAAAGATTACTTTAATCCCATGCAATTGTATCATCTACATATATGTCATTGTATAAACCAGTTCTAACCTATGGTGTAATACACTAGGGTAAGGCAGCACAATATTAACTTAAACAACTAAACCAATTACAAAAATCGGTTTTTAAGGGTATTGTTAATTCCCAAATTCGAACCCAGCAGGTATTATACGAACTCATTAAGAGAAAGTGCTCCATATCCTTTCTGTGCGTGCCCAGCCATGCTGGGATCCCGGGAAATGAACGCGTCGATACATCCCCCCGAGCAGCAATATATTGCCCCTTGACAAATAATAGCCCTCCCCCATTTTATCTATTGAACATAATCTTCAATAATCTCACGTCCTCATGGAAAGCCCATTGGTCCTCGTGTCAGACTTTCTCAAGGTTAATTAAACCCTCAACCGAACCATGGTGACCAGAAAAAAGCATTTCCCGTAGAGATTTCTGTGCACTGAGCCGCTTGCGCACAGACCACACAGCCATGTCGCATAATTTTATTTTACAAAGAACCCCACCTCCTATGAATTGCCCTTTCTGTGGCCAAGGTGTTGCTCCCTCAACTCCCCACACATATTGTGCGACTGTCCAGCACTCTCACCCTACCAGCCCCCTTCTATTAATAACAAAACAGTCATCAACATTCTTGAGAATTCCCCCAGTGCAATCTTATCTGTAACACAGTTTATCAGAACTAGCGCAATAAGCAGATATCTATAAAAAAAAACTGCGGATCTTCATACTGTAATAGCCACAGCAGTTAAACACGGTACAGGATGTTGCTTTCACAAAAAAAAAATAAATAAAAAATTCCCAAATAAATCTATAGAACATAATAGCTTTTAGTTCAACAAAACTTTACCAGACACAAATTATTTTGTATGCATTAAAAAATAAACCCAAATTTAATATCTTTATTAAACAAGGAATAACTAGAAGCTGCAACGTACAAACAGCAGAAACACCACACTTTAACTAGTACCATGTTAGAAGTCAAGCAGTTCATATGGGACCTACTCGTTGTTACCTGAAGCGATAAAGGTACTGTTATTAAATTATAAATAACGTCGAAGATATCTCCAGGAATTTCTCACTAATAACGATTTATTAACATAAAAAACAAAAAAAAGAAAATATCAAAAGTATCTTTTTGTGACTTGAGCAAGGTAATAATATAGTAGTACTTGAGTGCCTGAGTGTTTTATATTATAAGGTTTATATATATAGCAATAGAGGCGTGTATATGTATGTATTACCTTTAATTAAAAGTATATACGGAAGCATTAAAAAAGTTGTATAATAATGTCAAGAAATAACACAGCTGCTATTTACTACTTATCCGAGGTTCTAAATCGCTTCATTGATTCCTAATTATAAATAAATTTAACATTTACGTTATTGTAATTTATTGCTTGGTTATCTACGTGCATACATGTGGGTGAATGTATGGGCATGTGTATAAGCATATGTATGAGTGCGCACATGTATTAGTGCGGATATGCATTTACTTATATATTTATAATCAACATTTAAACTATGCATTGATCATCATTTTAATAACTTGCACTTAAGTTATTGGACGTGTATATATAATATTTTACTCTAACTTACCTTATAGGTATCTACAAAATTATAATAATAACCTTATTATTATTAATACTCTTATTATAAATTACAAATAAGATATGAACCGTTTCTATTTATTTTCCTTTAACTCTATATATCAATGTAATAAGCTTTATTTTTGAGTAAATAATAATAATTTATTTTCTCTTTCGGTATCTAAACATTTTTTGAATATATCCTGAAATTTTTATTGTTTTTTTTAAATCGATGGAATTTTATATTTTTTATTTTCTTTATTTTAATATTTGTATCCCTCATTTATTTATCATGTTTTGCAAATAAGATCTTTTATTGTTTTTCAATTTTATAAATTTATTTTCAGTTGATTCCATTATTCTTAAATAATCCATTGCTCGCGCTTTATGCGCATAAATGGAGTTTTCGTGTAATGATAATAATAACAAAGATTTATTTGATTTGATTATTACTTTTATCGATATTGAAATTTTCAATAGCTTTAATGGCATTGTTGCTAATATTATTTGAATTAACGAGATTAGGCAAATCGGATTGTGAGAGCCGCAGATGATCCTTGTTTGGCAAAATCGTGATCGGCGAGAGAGAGCTGGAAGGTTTGCGCTTTCCGACAGCGTCGATCTCCATCAGGTTCAGCGACACATTAGATTTAGTGGCTTTTGAATCTTAGGAGGAGGCGGTCGGGCGGCCCCCACTAGACGAGCTCATCGGCCAACTAACATAAAATAGAAAAAAAAAAGGGAGAAAAACAGCGAAATGAATTACAATTAGTACTTAGTAATAGAATTATGATTGTTTAAAGTAGCGAAAGACAAACTAAAAATGTTAAAATGAGAAAGCGAAAAATGAACGCAGTATAATTAAATCGGAACAATTTCACCGGTTTTATCAGCTACGACTATATCGAACAACGTCGAAGAATTCGAAGACGACGTTATCGGCGTACAATTGTTACCTGATAAACAACGCGAACGAACAACAGCTTATCACATGAAAAATGTAAAGTCCGCTTTTTTATTCACCGAGTGTACCTTTGAAAATTCGACCAAAAGTTGATTCATCAGAAATCGAAACGGCTGAGCTACAGGTTGCGTTTTATTCATCAAAAGCAGGTAATGACGTTAGTTAATGTATTTTTAGTAAAATAATTTAAAGTCAGCAATTTCGTAAAATAATCGTTAAAAGTGATACGTATTGATAATACATTCAAAAATATTTACCAAACAAGATTTCGCTTTTCACATATTCACGAGAGGCCTATGGCTCTTGACCATGTCCAGGGAGGGCTACCCCCCCCATGAGAACTGAAATAGTTATTATAAATACACAAAAATCTGAAAAAAATCGAAAATTTAAATTAAATATTGATGATTTTTTAGGGTGTTCTTACCTACCTTTAAAAGAAAAAAGAAAAAATATGCTCGATATTTTTAGGTACTTCATTAATATCTTAAGGAAAACCTTTTTATTACGAATATAATCAGTAACACATATAATTTTTATTTTAATGTGTTTATACGGGGTAATTCATTTATGTAAATTATTAATATATAAATCAAAATGATGGAAATTATTAATAGTATGAATATTAGTGAATAATGTATTGTTATTTATAAAATAAATATGTAAAGAAAAATTTCAACCCCCCTCCCCCACCCCTAATATTCTGGGCACGGGCCTGCTCTTGACCACTTCGCTCGTTAATTTTACTCAACATTCGTCCATCGACTGGCGCCGTAACAATGGTAGATAAGACTTTTTTTTGTCTAAGCGAGTTGTAAAAAATGAAATAAAAATGTTTAATCTGGCCGTTTCGATTCATATTTTGCAATAATTTTCAAATTTTTATAATGACTGCGGAAACTTCTTATTATATATACTATTGACTCCGTTTTAGCCCGGTGTGCAGCACTACAATTTTGTCCCATAATTATGTCCCATTAGCTTTTGTTTTATGATTATGTCTCGTTACTTCATATAAGATAAGATAACAAAGGTTGAATGCTATATTATACAGTTGCTAAAATGTTTTGAAGTGAAACTTCTTTAGGCGCGTCTTATATACGAATAAAAATAGATGGAGAGTTAACACAAACGACAAGGAGCGAACGAGCGTGCGTTATAAATAATTTAAATATGAATATATCTAAAAATTCGTAACGGACACGTAGCCAGTAATATTATTGAATTCAAATTTATGTTGCGTGTTTTTTTTTCCATCACAACTGACCAGTTTTAGTGGTCATTTAGCGATTAATTTATTGCGATAAAGAATGTTTTGTGGAGGGGTAGTACTCAGCAGTACTCCCTCTGAACTTTATAATGGTTGGACAAGGTATGTTGCATGTGCTGCATTTTATATCAATTTGAGATATATATATGAAAAAGAAAAAAGAAAATAAATCTATTAAAACTTAAATAGAATTGGAAAAAGAAAGACATCGAGCATACAGAGAGGGAGAAAAAAAAATGAAAATCGAAATGAAGATTCTCAAAGCGGATATATAGAATTGGAAAAAGAAAGGCATCGAGCATATATAGAAAGAATGTTAATGATCTCAAAGGAAAACTGAAGCGAGCCGCATTTTAATCCTAACAGAAACGTGGGTTCGAGCAGGAGGGGTTGCAGTTTATCGCAATAGAAACGATATGTCAACTATTGTTACTTCTAATACTGATATGTCAATACACAATGTTGCGCAATTAGATTTTGGTCAAACAGATGTTCGGGATCATGTATGTACTGCTTAATATAAGACGGAAGATGGAAAAGAAATCAATTAATCGCCAGTTATATTTCTCCGAATCAAAGGGTCGTCCATGATATAATTAAATTTATACGTAAAAGATTACTCCCTTTCACTTCCGATGGTTCAAGGTTATTAAAAGAAAATTTACATACACTTCCGATGATATTAGCTGGAGACTTCAACGTTTGTATCAGACGATTCTTTGCCTGTTATTGGATTTTCTCCAAACCGAACTTCAATTAAATATTAATAATAACCCAAATAAATTAACGACGAACTCCCCATTTGTTTCTTACTTTTGGTAACCGTTGTTGCAGTACTTTCTAGATATATTGATTAAAACTACATCAAAAATTTATATTTTATATTTTAGTTACCATAAGCCTATTGTATCGTTTTTATAGAATCCAACACTCAACGAAAAACATTAATAATACAAATGCATTAATTTTTTATTTGTTTTTGTTTTTCTTTAAGTGAAATTTTAATAGATGTATATTTATGAGAACCACGGATCCCTTCATTTGGTTCTTACTCTTAGTAAATTTGTTACTTATAATTTTAAATCGAAGTTGTGGAAAATGCCTTTGAAGTTCCACTTCTGCCCTGTGCCCCGAGGCACATTCATTTTTTTTTTTTTTTTTTTTTTTTTAATAAACGACTAGTAAGAATGACGTAGTTAATTCAAAACTATTTTTCTAGAAGAATTTTAGAATAAAAAAGATTGGTGATCAAGCAAGGGGGTTTGCTCCATTGCAAGGTCTGAAGGGCAGGGTTTTTATATACATATTAGTACCAGCGGCTCCGCCTCGTATTAATACCTGCTTAAATATTTAATTTTCTTTCGGTTTTTATGTAGCAAAGTATATATTTTCACTAAAAGTATATTTTTTTTTTCCGGTTTTTGTTTATTTTGAACATCTCAGAAATATAATAATTATTAAATTCTAAGTAGATCCTGTGACAGAAAAATATTTATAGCAGAAAGTTAAGATTTGAGTTTAAATACTTAATCATTTTCCTATAATTTAAACTTCTAAAATATTTTAATAAAATCAATTTTTTATTAAACATTAGTAATACAAAACGTAGTTACTGAATTGCATAAAGAAATCTACAATATTAAATAATTTTTTAAAATAAATTGTACCATACAGTAATTCAATCTTATGTCTATGTTATAGAATTATTTCCCGCGTTTTCGTTTTTTTTTTTCTGAAATACTTATTAGAATAAGTTTACAGGTGAAGTATCAATACTTCATTACATTCAATTATCAGTTTCATTTTTTTTTTTTTATAGTCATCGCATTCTTTTTGACTGACCTTTTCGTTTTATATCTGAACAAGTATGAACAGATGATTGAATGCCTATGGAGGAATTTTATAATTCATGGCAGAATATTTTTTATTTTTCCATAAATTAAGATTATCAGACCTCTAGTCCGAATTAATCATGTGTTGTTCCTTATTGTGTCTTAAACTGAAATTAAACGAATGTCACGTTCAATCATTGATTTTTGCTCTCTCTCTGTATATCATGTGTACTTTTTTTTTTTTGTTTTTTTGTTTTTTACCTGGGTTCATCAGCATGGACATTGGCCTAAGAACAGAGAAAAAGAGGCGAAAGAGGCTCACATCTTTACATGATCAGAGATAGCCAACAAAAAAGAATCAAGCGCTTGGATAACACAAGAAGAAGGAAAAGAACGAATGAACGAAACACTGTGTGGAGTGGTACCATCTGATAAAAACAAGAAGTAAAAAGAAGTTTGTTCAGCTAGAAATCAATGAAACATTATGCGATCGGGGTCAAAAATAAAGTAGTTGTTTGCTTATCCATCGTGCAGTAAACGTGTATACTCATTATTTTCATTGATATCTGCTAAACATTTTCGTTTAGCATCTTTTCAATTCCTATCCCAAACCGTCCATCAGTTAAGTTTCTAGGCTTAATATTTGATAAAAAACTCTCCTGGCGCGATCACATACGTGAGCTCAAAGCTAAATGTCTAAAATCCTTGTCCGTCCTAAAATATCCGTCGAATTACAAATACAACATAAATCCAAAACTACTCCTTACAATATATAGATCAATCATCCTTTCGCGAATCAATTACGGGTGCCAGGTGTACTCCTCAGCTGCCAATAGTGTGCTAAGATCCTTAGATCCTGTACATTTTGCGGCCCTCCGGTTTATTCTTTCCACTCATCCCTCTACTCCTGTTGTAAGTTTATGTGCACTGGCAGGTTGTCCTCCACTATCCTATTATAGGAAATATTACAACTTTAAAGAACTGAGCTCCATCCTTAGTAATACTAAGACCCCGTCACTCGAGCCGGCCACCATATCCCCTAATAGGAGTTTTGGGAACGATCCAGTGCCTGAACTTTTTTCAGTTATGGGTCATTTCCAAATCCCCTCAATCCCAAGAGCTTTACCAGATTTCGCAATAACTGTACCTCCCTGGAGTCAGCCGATCACAAATATAAACATATCTCTCACAAAATTCAATAAAGCACAATATCCCCCAAACATAGTACAAATAGTAAAAAACACCATAGCGAGCTACACCGATCATGTATGCCTCTACACAGATGGAGCGAAGGCAAAAGGTTATCAGTCACCGGCGGCATGCTCCTTCGAAGTATCAAAAACAGCAGAGTCAGTCAGACTGCATGATTGCTGCACAGCACTGGACGCTGAAATATATGCGATTGTTTTCTGCATTCAACACTATACTGATACTAACCCCCAGTCCCAAAAGGCCCTACTTATAACTGACTCCTTAAATTCCCTTCAGCTTATTTCAGAAATAAAACCCAAAAACCCCCTGATAAGAAAAGTCCACTACCTACTATACAGACTATCCCACCTAAACTTTGAAATATCCTTCCTATGGGTGCCGGCCCATGTAGGAGTCCCAGGTAATGAGCGCGTCAATCGAGCAGCTCAGGCGACACTATTCTCTCCAATGTCATGTAATCCCCCTCTTCCCCCCACAATGGCCCATTTATTTATGCACCAA
Source organism: Icerya purchasi (assembly GCA_039619475.1). NCBI lineage: Eukaryota > Metazoa > Arthropoda > Insecta > Hemiptera > Monophlebidae > Icerya > Icerya purchasi. Next base: position 353,510,811 of record CM077115.1, read on the forward strand.
ACTGGAGAAGAATGGCAGCAGGAATGGAAATCCGCAAGTACATTCCTCCGAAGCATAAAATCAACCACAGAACCCTGGTGGCCCATACACGAAATTTCTCGCAGAGATTTTTCTGTCTTGAATCGCCTCCGAACAGGTCACACAACCCTTTCGCACGGGTATATCTTCACGGGACAAGCACCCCCAAATGTCTGCTTCTTCTGTGGTCAACCAAGCGCCCCGTCTACATCTCACCTTCTTCTCGAATGTTTCTCTTTTGCGGCACCAAGATCCACCTATTTCACTACCACCTCTATCTCTAAGATCTTATCGAACGTTCCGTCTGCGGTCGCAGCTATGTTGGCTTTCGTGCGTAGCAGTGGCCTATACCATAGAGTTTAACCTTCCTAAGTAGGCTCCATGTGCTGTAATAGCCTCAGTAGTTAAACACAGCGCATGGAAATCCTCACTATTATTTTTATTTAAAAAAAAAAAAAAAATAAAAAAAATATGGTCTATGCATGGGCACCGGGAGGGGGTGCAAGGGGGTGCACTTGCACCCCCCCGTTGGAAAGGAAAATGTAGAGAAAAAGATTAAGAATTCTTTTTTATGAAGTCACCGTTTGAATAAAAACTTAAGGCGTCTGGATTGCTGTCCAAATTTGCTTATCACCTTGTCCATAAATTCAGTGTTTTTCCTGTGAACGCTGAACATACACAGGCCGCTTAGCCTTGCGCCTCCCATCATTGACCGATTCCAAGTCTTAACATGTTGTAACGTGCTAAATGTATGTTCAATGCTACATGTTGTTACTGGAATAGTTAAACCAATTTTGATTGCCTCACATAACGCTGGGTAAAACGGGGTGGCTCGAGTAATCAAATCTGCATATTAAACAATGGATTCATTTAAAGCCGCATCACTTACTTCATTTGTCTTCAATATCTCGTACCACGTGGTAGCTTCGACAATAAAATTATGTAGAAAACCTCCATAAAGGTTCTGTATATTTTCTGCTACATCTAAAAATGAAGATTTATCTAATTTTCTGATATTTTCTGGGTGAAGCTGCATAAGTGAAAATGCGTTTTTGTGTGTTGAAGAAAATTGATTTCAAAGAGATGAAATGATAGAATCTAAATATGGGATGGATATTCTGAAAAATTCGTTTACATTTTCAGATGATTGATTTGATCTCTGAACCTGCCTTGCCACTATTCGAGGACGCTTAAATTCAACATTCAATTCTTCGCAAATTTTTTGAGCTTTCTCGAAAATGACCGAAAACTGCACGGAAACATTATCGCGGTGAGATCCGTTAGTTTATTTACGTGATCGTGTATCGGCTTTATATTCATATTTACTTCTTGTAATTGGTTGCAGCAGACGGGTTCAAGTTTGCCAGAATAAGAAGCAATTACTACCAGTGTCACAATGTATGTTGCAGTTATTTTGCAGTCATGTATAGCTGATATGCTTTGGTTTTCCCTTTTTTTTAAGAGCTCAGTGCGTCGTGCGGAAGTTCTGCTAAAACTCGTACAAAAGTTGGAAAGTTTTCAGAAAATTTTCTGATACTTTTGTACTTTGCTATCCAACGTGTTTCACAAAAGATAGGTGCTATATTTGGGATTTTATTTCGCCGCAATGTACTCTCTCTAAGAAAATTTATGATGTCCTTTGTAGTTGCAGCAGAATTTCTTACTTCATTGACATCGTTCAGATCATTGATGACTAAATTAAATGTATGCAAGCACGGATTAAGTGTATGATAGGCCCGGGGCAACGGAAATATTAGGGGCCCCTTTCGGAAGTGAAAAAATTATCAGTTTTATAGAATAACTAAATTTTCTTTAATTTAATTTAATTATATTATTTTGAATTCACGAATTAGCATATAATTATTAATGTAAACAAAACTAAATATCATACAGACAATGAGTTGAATTTTCGATGCCAAAATATATATATGTATATATATAATTTTAAACAATGAAATTTTTTCTTGTTTTTTTTTCTGGAAATTCTTGTATAATATCATTAAAATCTACTGAATGGAGAAAATCTGTTTCGATCGTTAATCTTGATAATGCGGATAATCTATCATCTAGCATGGTTGATCTGTACATATTTTTTATTCTTTTTAATATCGAAAAAGATCTTTCCGTCTCACAATTTGTAATCGGTATATTCTATATGCAATATAAACGTTTGGGAAAACATCTATTATTGCACGTTTAACCATCCATGTTGGAGGTGAGAGCTTCTTGGGGGCCCCTTAATAAGTGAGGCCCGGGGCTGCAGCCCCCTCTAGACCCAGGCCTGAATGTATGGCTTGTACAGTGGAAAAATAAAGCTGAAGGATATTTGTCATTAATAATTATTGATACAATAGATCGAAGTTTTATACGATTTTCTTTAACTTCTTTGTGATAGTTTCAAAAACACTTAGTCCCCTTCTATCCATGATCTTTTCAAATGTTTTTGAAGAAGCGAGTGCGTCACAATGCTACTTATTGGGATTTCCCGAGCAATAATGCGATCCATCGACCACAAAGATATGTCATCGATGTGCGAAACATATTCAAATAATCGCGTCATTTGAATTTGACATTAACTTAACTGATGTACCTAACATAAATGTGTAATTACGTATAAATTATATTTTAATAGTTATTAGTATAGGTGTGTAGATTAGGGTGGGTTAAATCAATCGACTATCGTTTTTTTACTTCCAATACTGAAAAATTGGTTGCTAAGCACCTCTAGAAAATTCTCTCCAAATATAAGCTCTTAATATTAATAGGAAGGTCCTCCTCGTCAAAGTTTTTCATTTTTACCTCAGTCCCATACGAAAAAATTCATATCTTACCATTAATTAAACGTACAGTAAATCTCAACACACATTTTTGTAGGAAATTGACCGTTCTACAAAAGAGTTACACTTTTTCCACTAATTTAACCATTTAAAAGATATTAAAGGTCAAAATTTGAAGAACTGAGGAAATTTTTTTTGTTCTTCTTAGTTTTATAACTCGTTAATTAGTGAAACTCATGAAATGAGCACTACATATTTTTTTAGGAAATTAACTGATCTACAAAAATGGTCTCTCCAAAAATATGTATTGCTCATTTTATGAGTTTCACTAATTAGCGAGTTATAAAATTAAGAAGAAAAAAAAAATTTCCTCAATTTTTCAAACTTTGACCTTCAATATCTTTTAAATGGTTAGATTAGTGGAAAAAGTGTAAGAAATCTCTTTCGTAGAGTGTTCAATTTTCTACAAAAATATGCATTGAGATTTGTTGTACGTTCAATTAATGGAAAGATATGAATTTTTTCATATGGGATTAAGGTAAAAGTGGAAAACTCTGATGAGGAGGACTTTCCTATTAATATTAAGAGCTCATATTTCGAGATAATTTTCTAGAGGTGCGTAGCAATAAATTTTTCGGTATCGGAAGTAAAAAAAAAAAAAATAGTCGATTGTTCTGACCCCCTCCCCTCCCCTAGGTGTAAATGCAGATGTACTTCCCTGAATGTAATCCTGGCGGCGCCTATGGGTCTATGTTTGATTTACATCGAGGAATAATAAAAAAACAGATAATTGAGATGATAAATAATCGTAATAGAAACTCGAAATGTAAAAATTATAAAAATAATCGAAAATGAAATAAATATTTTTAATAGGATAAAAAATAATAAAAATGATCGAAAATAAAAAAATAGTTACTGAGATGTCTTGAATATTATAAATGAAAAAATTAGTTAACTATTTGTCTTTACTTTTCTCACTTGGCAATTTAATTAATCAAAACGTATATAAAAAAGTAGATTTACTCGTAAATACTTTTATTTGCAACACTATGATCAATTAAACCGACAGGTTTGCCCGTATTTATCATAACGCGATAAATCACACACTGAAACCTGTACTGGAAGTAGCCCTAATTAACTGCGATAACCGCATTAAAATTCATCCAGTAGTTTTGAGATTAACGCAGGAACACGGACACAGAGACAAGCGGATATGTTTTTTAACTTTTAATTATAACGTAATTCTTAGGCTACCTCCCATTGGATGAAATGTCCCAATTTTATGTGACACAAAATGTCCCAATTTTATGTGACACAAAATGTCCCAATTTTATGTGACACAAAATGTCCCAATTTTATGTGACACAAAATGTCCCAATTTTATGTGACACAAAATGTCCCAATTTTATGTAACGCAAAATGTCCCAATTTTATGTAACGCAAAATGTCCCAATTTTATGTAACGTTTGTTATATTTTATAGGATTTTTGTTATTGTTATTTAAAAAATGTCACAATTTTATGTAATGAAATATGTAACGAAAAATGTAACGAAACAATGTCTTAATTTTATATAATGAAAGTTAAATGTTAGGATAGGATTTTTGTGATTATGTTATTTTTTTGTGTTGATGCCAGTAAGAATTACGTTGTAAATTTTGATCATTTCATACAAAGTATAGAAGAGAAAGAGACAGAAATGAAAGCAAGAGGGGTCAAGGCGCACAACCCCTTGCGAGGCCAAAATGGCCGAGTTTCATTATATATATATTGTAACGGTACTTACCGTCGCTAAGCTAATAATTTTGTTGCATACAGGGATGCCAACCACGAGTTCCTAACGAGCTCGTGGATTTAAATTTGAAATACATTAAATTTTATTATTATGATTATGATCGTGATTAGTGATGGGCGATTATGAATGATTTTGATAATCGAGTGATGTAATAATCGGTGAATTAATAATCGATTATAAAATTAGTAGTTGAATGATATTAATAATCGAATGATGACTACTAATCATTCGATTTGGTTTTATTAGTAATAGATTAGTAGTCGATTATTAGTAGTACAGCATTCACGATAGGCATTAGTAACAACGAACAAGAAAGTAAATTATTAGTAACTCATCATTCATGATAGGCATTAGTAGCAAGAAAGTAGATTATTAGTATTACACATCTTTTGGAGTAATTATTAGTAGCGGCTATTTTAAGTTTGTTAAAAATTGAAGTGTAAAGTATAAAATATACTATTTTTTATTTATCTTTTGTGGTTATTGTAATTGCATATATTCTGTAAGTAGACTTATTTCCTTGCTTAATTAAAAAACTTAAGGCTATATTACATGAGGTAAACATGGCTAATCATATTTTTTTGAAGATTACAGTAATTATGATGAAATAAATGTTAAGTAACTCGCTTTTACTTTGTACATCTATGAAAAAATTGTTAAAAAAATAGTGTGTGCCATTTTTATTTCAGATCATTTAAAAAATGCTGCTTTTTATACATTACGCATGAAATTGCCTTTTAAATTTTTAAATTATGTACAGTATTGTTATGATCGTTTATTTTATTTGTAAAAAAAAAAATAACAATTTTGTACAATCTATAATTGTAAGTCGTTCGTTCGTTCGTATGAAGCTAGAAAGTAAACCTAAATATCTATCGAGAGTCCAGATATCCACTGGAGCGCGCTATTCGTGATGTTATACACATCATGTCTATTAATTATATTATTATTTGAAGAAAAGATCTTACAATTATATATATGATCTAAAGTTTGAAGCTCTCCACATTCACACATAGGGCTTGCAACCATTTTCCATTTATTCAGTGTGTAGGCGCATCTATCTTGTCCCGTACGAAATCTATTTATTCTACACCATTCCCGTCGTGATAGGTCCATTCCCGGAGGTTCTATGCAAGGATCTTGAACTAAATCTGCGTTAGTGGCTTTACTAGTTGCCCATTCATTTTTCTATCTTTCCTTCCAGCTTCTTGATGTCTTCTCCATATGTACTGCCGTTCTCCAGGGAGGCCGTCTAGACTTCAATTCTCTTATCGGTTTGTAATCTTTATCTGCAAGCATTAAGCAGTTCTCTGTATGTGTAAAATTTTCCCAAAGTTTTCGTAAAGCCTTTTCTCGTCTTATGTGTGGAGGGGCAATGTGAGCGAGAACAGGGAGCCAGTCTTTATTCGTTGACCTTAATGTCCCACTAATTACTCGCATTGCGGCTCTCAACTGGACATCTATTTTCTCAGTGTGTGCGCTATTCAGCCAAACAGGTGCGCAATATTCCGCTGCTGAGTAGGCAAGCGCTAGAGTTGTTGTTCTCAGCACCTTTGCAGCTGCTCCCCATCCCGTGCCGGCAAGTTTCCTTACCAAGTTCACTCTTGTCTTTACTTTCTGTGCCAGCTTCTGAATATGCGACCTGTATGTTAACGTTTCTGACTTTGCCATCTGCGTCGTAAGGTGAAATAACGATGTCTCTGTTTTGTGCAGGTTTAAAAATAGTTTCCACGATTGAAAGTATCTGTTCAGAGTTTCTAAGTCTTTCGTTAATACTTCATTACATTTATTCACGGATTCGCTTTGATATGCGAGCGCAATATCATCCGCATATTGGAACTTTCTGGATTCAGTTGTAGGCATATCACTGATGTATAAGTTGAACAATAGAGGAGCTAAGATGGATCCCTGCGGGAGGCCATTATTGGTTCTTCTAGGTCGACTGCTTTTATCACCTATAATTACTTTAAAGACACGATTTGTTATCATTTCGTTCAACAGACGCATGAGCTTGTTACATGGAATCACTTTCGCTGCTTTTAAGAGTAATCCTTCTCTCTATACAGTATCATAAGCGGATGTCAGATCGATAAAAAGGGCACCTGTCTTCAGTTTTTTGTCATATCCGGTTTCAATGTAATTGGTTAGCGCCATGACTTGATGCGCACAGCTCTGATTCTTTCTAAACCCAGCCTGTTCCATAGGCATGGCGTTTTCAACGACCATGACTATTCTATTGTATATTATACGTTCCAGCAATTTATATGGCACACATACATAATAGCGAGATTGGCCTATAGTGCGATACATCATTTCCATCTTTTCCCGGTTTAATTACTGCCACAACTTTTGCTTCTTTAAATTGCTTTGGCAGCTTCCCAGTGTTTCGAATATTATTGAAAAACTCTGTTACAAATTTAATTGCTTTTGAACCCATATGCTTAATAAATTCGGGATAAATTCCATCCATACCAGCCGCTTTCCTACTTTTAACGGACTTAATTGCGGTTTTCACTTCCTCAGTGGTAAAAGGAGAGCTTAGTATACCATCCTGTAACTTGGCTAGCACCATCCTCAGTTCCGTTTTTATTGTACGTGCCCTAGTCTTCTCCACTGGTACTTTTGTTGCTTTCAGTAATCTTTCCGCAATCTTATTTGGAGAAATCTTTGGCGGTTTGATGCTCCGTTCCGCCCCATCACTGAGGTTTCTCAGAAGCGCCCACGCTTTTCGCGATGAGTGCGTGAAATCTAAAGACTCCACTGTCGATCGCCATCTTTCCCGTCTTTCTTGGTCTAATGCGTCAAACAGTTCATTTAAAACCGCTTCATCGTGGGTATTTTCATATTTTATCCAAAGCTCTTCATGCTCCTTTGTCCAGCACGGGATATACTGTTTTCGAAAACCTCTTGGTACTGAGCTCTTTGCAGCACTGATTACAAGATTGACAAACTTATTATAGCAATTGGTCGTCGCGGAAATATTTGAAACATTTTCTTCAATATATTCTGTGAACCTGGACCAGTTTGCCTTACGGAAGTTCCACCTTGGTTTCGGGGATGAGTAACAAACTGCAGCTTCTTTACATATCTCAATTAACACTGGTCTATGCTGGCTTCTGGGAAAATCTGGGAGCACTGATCGACCAACATGATTTGGGCTACTTGTAAGTAGACTGGAGACAATGCATAGGTCCGGAGTGAAGTCCCTGTCCCATCTTGCTGAATGAAAGGTTCCCTTGTCTTTCGCGTCAAATATAAAATTCATATTATTAACATCCATCCAATCCAACAGGAATTCACCATTTCCGTCTGTTGTATTATACCCCCATGCGTAGCTGTGGCTATTAAAGTCACCTATGTAAACAGCCGGATGAGGAAAAACTCTAAAGTTTGACGGCCATTTAACTGATGGTGATTTATACACGTTTATTATATGAATATTGTCAATTATTATGACTGCCGTAAAGACACTGTTTTGGCTATACTATGAAACTACTTGGAAATTTTGTATGTTGTTTTTAATATATGTTGCTATCCCATATTGTGCGTGGTGAACAGCCGCTACGATCTTAAAACCCTTGATTTCTCCTCTTTTCTTAAGATCTTCATCATTTTCTGTATGTGTCTCCTGTATGACAATCACTTCCGGATTGGTTGATTCTGTGATCCTGCCAATACACTCCGATTTATTACGGGAGATTCCTTCTATGTTTATTTGCAAGATTTTAAGACCTCCGAACTTCCTGTTCGTCGTCTTGTAGCCCTGAGAAGGGCTTTTTCGGGGCTGTGATATTCTAGCTCCTTTTGACAGTATTCGTTACAGTCACTTTTCCACAAAAATGCGTTTTATTAGTACGACTGCATCCAGGGGCACCACGTGAAGGTTGCTGTCTTGCCCCCTAATAATTGTAAGTGGTGACATATTAGGTTTAAATTTAAATGTGATACGTTTTTACAGAGTACATAGTAAAATTCCTTGATTACTGCTTGTAATAAGCTTAAAGACAAATTAATATTATAAATAAAACAATTTTGTTTTTTTAAAAAAAATTCTATAGTAAATCCTTTTGTATTTAAAATATATCAAAATAGAGATTGCTATATATCAATGTTTTTGCCAAATAAACTATTATAAAGAACTAATTCAATATTGGTGTAAATTCAGAATATATACTATTTTTTTATTTTTATATATATTTTATACTTTGATTGAAATGGCAAAAAGTATTCTACAGAATGCCTGAAATTTATACATTGCTAGTAACACCCCCTCCCCCCACCCACCACACACATATGTATATATATATATATATATATATATGTGTGTGTGTATATATCTGTATTTTCGATTTAGATATGTATATAATGCCAAGGCCATCATTTAAAAAATCTATAGTATGGGATTATTTTACTGCTGATGCGGATAAAAAAAATGTGATGTGTAGCATATGTAAAAAAAAGTTAAGTTTTGCGGCAATACTACAAACTTAAAAGAATACATCCTCTTCTTATTCAAGAACAAACGGGAAACCCAGATGATCCTAAAGAAGAAACGCCTAATAAAAGCAGTATTCAAGATACAAATGTGGAATTTGCTTTACCTTCCCCTCCAAAAAGGAAAAAACAGCTTCGATTAAGTGGAAGTTTTGAAAATAATCAACTGACAGGAAACAAAATCAAAGAAATAGATAGATCACTAATTAAAATGATTGTTCATGATTACCAACCACTTTCAATAGTTGATGATCAAGGCTTCAAAAACTATTCAAAAAAGTTAAATCCCCAGTACACTCTACCATCTAGAAAAACTGTAACGTATAAATTAATTATTGAAATATACAATGAAATCCATGAAAATCTTATAAAACAGTTTGAACTAATTGAGTACACATCAATAACTACTGATTACTGGTCCAATGATCAAAAATCATACATTAGTGTAACTGCACATTACATTTTTGATAATCAACTTAAATCCACAGTATTAACAACTAAAGAAATAACAGATTCACACACAAGTGAAAATACAGGAATAATATTAAAACAAATTTTAAATGAATATAACCTGCTTCATAAGGTTGTTACAATAGTTATAGACAATGCACAAAATATAAAAAAAGCAGTTACACATGAATTGAATATTCACCATCATCCATGTGTAGCTCATACACTTTATCTATAAATGAAGCAATAGATAAGTGCACAGAACTCTGTACTGTGCTATTTAAGTGTCGTAGTATTGTTTCTTATTTTAAACACAGTGTTTTAGCTGCTAATAAACTACGTGAAAAACAGACTGAAATGAATGTTCCTGTATTAAAATTGAAACTAGATGTTAAAACTGGATGGAATTCAACATATATCATGTTGGAACAGTTATATTAGCTGTAAAACAATCCTTATCAGTGGCATTAACCGAATTAACATCTAATATACCTGAAAACTTGAATGGGTCTGAATGGGCAGTTATTGCCGATTCTGTGTCAATTTTGAAACCAATTATTAGAATTACTGAGGAACCGTCTGCAGAAAAACATGTAACAATGTCTAAAATTGTTCCTTTAATAAGGGGGGTGCAACATAGATTAGTATCAATTCAAGCAAACACATCCATAGGAGCCATGCTTAGAGTAAAATTAATTGATTCATTTTCAAGAAGATTAGGGTCTTTGGAATCTACAAAATTTGTAGCAAAAGCTACATTTTTAGATCCAAGATTTAAGAAGTCTGGATTTGGGGTAGAAGAAAATGCACAAAATGCTGAGCATTGGATAACAGAGGAACTTACTGCTCTTATAAATAAAAATAAAGAAATTAGTAGTTTACAATCAAATAATAGCAGTAATCAAAGAAATATATCACGAAATATTGATGAAGATGATCCTTGGTCTCTTTTTGATAATAAAATATCACAAGAAACTTCAATTTCAGATTCATCTACTTCATCTGCCTTGCTAATGGAAAAACAATACACTGAAACAAAGTTATTACCAAGACAAGAAGACCCACTGAAATACTGGCAAGATCATATGAAAATATTTCCTGAACTTTTTACTCTTTCAAAAAAATACTTAATGATTCCAGCAACATCCGTGCCATCTGAAAGGTTATTTTCTAAGGCTGGTTATATTTTAAATGATTGACGAAATAGACTAAATGCAAATAAACTCAATGAAATCATATTTTTAAATTCCAATGTGCCAGCATAATAGTGACAAGTGATATTTGTTTTTTTTTTAAATTGTGCTTTTTAACATTAATTTTTGTGAAATTAATAAAAGTGAAGTGTTGAAGTGTTATATTGTAAGCTGTAAAATTAAAACTATAATGTAAAAATTATTTTTGAAATTAACTTTTAACTTGTGTTCCCGTTTTTTCATAAAAAGTGGTTGATTTACATTTTTATATTTTAATTATATTTAAGTCAGTGTATTTTTATTAAAATAAATTTGCGTGATGTTCTGATAAATCGGATTCCATTGATAGTACAGAAAATCTATGTTAGCAACATTATTGATTAGTAGTATTAATTAGGATTCCGTATACATACAATGTACGGAATCCTAATAAGATGGTACACAAATGACAAAAATATCAAATAAAAATCAATAATTCACGAACGGCTTGACTTATAAACTTCAAATTTGGAGCATAAATTGCAATTAAAATTACCTTTAAAACAATCTATAACTTAAATATTACCGATTACCCTGGGCGGCAAAAAAACCCAAAAACCGTCAAGAATATATAATATCCTCAAAAATCACTTAAAAAATCATAACTCGTCAAATGATAAACCTATAACGCTAAAATTAAAAATCTAAACTAAAATGCAGGAGTGCTTTCATAAAATCAAAAAATTACGGTGCAAAGGTTATGTAAAGTTGCCCAAAAGTTCAAAAAACCGCAAAAAATGACGTGCTCCCCCTAGCGCCGCGAGTATTGTAGTTAAAAATTTTGATCGCGGTTAAAAATACGCGCATCCCCGTATATTTCTCTAGTTTGAAGCATCCGGATTTCCAACTTTAAAACTGGACCCTCAGGGCGACGAAAGCTCGAAATTTTGTAAAAAAATATTTTTTTTTACAGGCATGCGATATGTCGTTTGAAAGATCGCAATTTATCAGGAACAAAACCTTATATCATTTTCCTTACCAAAAAAAAATTCAAAGTTTCCGTAAAGTTCCCCTCCCCCCAAGCGCAGCGAATATTACCGATAAAAATTTCAAACGCGGTTAAAAATATACGTTTCCACGTATATTTCTCTAGTTCGGAACATTCGATTTTCCAGCTTTAAAATCGGACCCACGGGGCGCCGAAAGCTCGAGACTTTGGAAAAAAATATTTTTTTTCTTAGCCTTGTGATATATCAATAGAAAGATCTCTATTTGTCGGGAACGAAACCGTATTTTATTTCCTTAACAAAACTTTCAAAGTTGCTGTAAAGCTCAAAAAGGCGAAAAAAGTTGCGTGTCCACTAGCGCTGCGAGTATAAAAGTAAAAAATGTTAAACATGGTTAAAAGTATGTGCTTCCATGTATATTTCTGTAATTTGGAATGTCCAGGTCTCCAGCTTTAAAAATAAAACTCCTGGGCTTCGAAAGCTCAAAATTTTGTAAAAAAATATTTTTTTTTCCGGACATGTAATACATATGTATATCGTTTGAAAGATCGCTATTTGTCGGGAACGGAACCGTATTTCATCTTCTTAACGAAACTTTGAATGTTGCCGAAAAGTTCAAAAAAAAAAAAAAAATTACGTGTCTCCTCCCTGGCTCCATAAAAATTCTGAACGCGGCTAAAAACGTGCGCATCCCCTTATATTTCTCTATTTTGGAATATCTGGATTTCCATTTTTAAAATTAGATCCTTTGGGCACCGAAAGTTCGAAATTTCGAAGAAAAATTTGTTTTCTTCTAAGGCATGTTATATGCCGTTGGAAGGATCGCTATCTGTCGGGAAGGAAACCGTATTTCATTTTCTTAACAGAACTTTCAAAGTTTGCCGGTAAGTTCGAAAAAGCGCAAGAATTGCTTTGTGACGCGAGTATTATAGCTAAAAATTTTGAGGAAGGTAGAATATATGGGCATCCATGTATATTTCTCTGGTTTGGAACATTTAAGTTTCCAACTTTAAAATTAGTGTCTTGGGGCTCTGAAAGCTCGAAATTTTGTAAATAAAATTTTTTTTTCAAGTGTATCATTATTGTAAAGAGCGCTATTTTTCGGGAATGGACCCGTATTTCATTTTCTTAACGAAACTGTTTGAAATTTACTAAAAATTCATAAAATTGTGAAAAATAACGTGTAGTCCCGCTCGTAATTTATGTATTGTAGTTCAAGATCTTGAACAAGGTTAAACAAATTTGCGTCCCTGTTTATTTACTTTGGAACATCTGGGTTTCCATCTTAAAATTCGGACCCGTAAGCGCCGAAAGTTCGAAAGTTTCAAAAATATTTTTTTCCCGGTCACGATCGATGGAAAGATCGTTATTTGTCGAGAACGAATCCATAAGTTATTTCCTTAACGAAAATTTCAAACCTTGATGTTCCAAACTTGAGAAATATATGTCGAAGCGCATATGTTTAACCGTGTTCAAAATTTTTAGCTGTAATACTCGCGGCGCTAGAGGGGAGGGACTGTTTGAATTTTTTGGCAACTTTAAAAGTTTCCAAATACGGTTCGGAATTATATTTAGACACTCCCGTTGAGCTGGCGTACGAATTTCGACTGTTACTGGTTGAATATCGGATGGTAACATTATCTGTTGAAAGTTAATATCCGCACGAACGACTAATTGGTCTAACGTATTGAGAGAGTCGAAAGAAAAAACCGAATTGTTAAAAAATCATCTCAGTAGAACGACAGTCTCTGTCACATCGCGGAACTATATCGACCTTTTTTAGTAAAGTAACCAGTTCGTCTTGCAACCGAAAGAAGTTTGATAACAAAGTAACCAGATCGCCTCGAAATTCGGTTTTCAAATAAGTGACATTTACAAAATTCGTAAACTATAATTTCGATTACCGTGTCTCTCCCTCCCATTCACCGAGAATCCAGGACGCAATTACCAACGTACACCAACCTGCCAGCTTGGAGTACCAGCATTCTAGCAGCCGCAGCAAAGTGATACGTAGCGTTAATATTTTTTCTAATTAATATTTTTTGTGTGTTTTCGTTTATACATTTATTAAATGTCTTTAACGGTCGGCTATTCAAGAAAGATAGCTGTAGGGATTAACAAAATTATACATTTTAAAAAATCATAAAACCTTAATATTAGTATTATTAAATTTAAACCAATAAGTTAAAAAAATAAATAAAAATTAAATAAATAAAAAAAAGCATTTAATTAATTTTTCTTCATAACCATTACATTGCACTTCAAATTAGTCTAAGCCTTCGATTCAAATTAGTAATTTGCTTTACTGTTTTAAATCATTATTAGAAAAGATCTCTGAAATTTATTAACATATTAAATTAAAATAATAAAATAAAAATGGAAGTTTATTCAAACAAATTTTCTTACATACTAAATAATTATAGTTGTTGTTAACTTTCATACGGAATCCTCAGCGCATGAAACCTCATGCTTGACTGAACTTGTTTTATCAACAAATGATTAGTAATACCCAGTGGCGTAGCGTGAATTTCAGAACTGGGGAAGCGCCACGATCAAATATTTTTTTTTACATAAAAATAAGCACGCGTAAAATTCGATTAAATACAGAGCAGAATTAAAAATGAATTAAGAGGATCGAAATGTCTCATTTTTTTGTAAATTAATTCAATTTTTCGGTTCTTGTTTGCGAAAGTGTCAATTACATCATCACGGAAAGATGGCAATTTTCTAATGTTTAATAATAATTCTGTTTCAATACTAAAAAAGGCTAATGAAGATTTTGATTTTGTAATCGAATTTCCTACCATCTATTAGGTATGTATTTTATTTTTCTTTTTCTTTTTTACATACTTTTTGATTTTGTAATCGAATTTTCTAAACTAGGCGTTGGTTTATCATTTGGAATACTATTCATCTTTTTCTTGAAAATTTAATGAACTAAAACTAATCATTGGAAGTTTTTCAATAATACATATACAATTGCATGTAGTCTCAATTTCAAAAGTGTTTGCATTTTAACAGACTGTGGTACATTTGCAGTTGCGTAAATAAGATAAACAAGCCGGTATAGATTCTTCTGTCGTACATCAAAACAGACTGAAAAGCGCGACCGATGACTATCGCTTCCAGTTCCGCTGTTAGTAAATGACAGCGTATCTAAAACGATCCAAAGAAAATGTACTGCAAATACCGCACTACCCTATGCTCGTACATACACTTCACAAAAATCGTGCTTTATGATCGGTTTACGTAACCGTGAAGCAATTTGACTCAGCGCTTCCGGACTGAAGATGCGTGCGCATTTTTTCTTCGCTCTCGATACACATTACTTAGGAATCGTACGGATCAAAATTCACGCAAATGATGTGATCTTGAAGCGAAACAACCTGGCGCTTCGGAATTGAATATGCGTGCGCAACCTCTTTCTACCATCGGTACGCAGCAGATCGTCGTTCAGAGACAACTCTAGGCAGTAGTAACGTGAAATATAGTAAGCATGTAGGCTTATTTCTGTCGCTCGCTCTTGCAGATGCTTTTTCATTTAGTGCTGCTCTTTTTCTAATAATTTTTAATTCTGGCACTTAAATTCAACTAGTTACTTCATCTTTTTTTTGAGGTTCGCATTCTTTTCGCAAATAGTCAAAAACAATTTCGTACTAATTTGTTAGGGGAAGCGGCGCTTCCATCGCTTCCGTTGACGCTACGCCCCTGGTAATACCGTAGTATAAATAATCGACAATCTCAGTCAACTTACTTCATTGTGGCACAGTACCGGTAAGTTTTTGATTTTTTATATAACCGTATTTTTCATCTACTTATATTTTAAATTTATTTAAATTCGATATATATTCTATTGTAATAAATTCATCGTGGGTTATTCTTTAATAAATGAAATTCCATTAGTAGTATAGAGAATTCCTATATTAGTAGCACTGCCGATTAGTACTACTAATTTCATCATCGAATGATTAGTACTACTAATTTCATCATCGAATGATTAGTAATACTAATATTGTAGTATAGACTACAGATAATCGTCGTTGTTAACCGACTTAATTTATTACTGCACAATGGTGGGCAGCTTTGATTACTTAGATAAATGCACTTTTTTTTTATTAGGCATAATTTAAATTACTTTTAAGAGATTTTTTCTTTTATAATTTATAGTGTAAATCTAAGCGGCGTTTCAAGAATTTTCATTACTAATTAATGCAAATAATCGAATATATCGAGATATGTTTATAATCGAATGATTTCATTAGTATCATTCATAATCGCTCATCACTAATCGTGATTATTATTATTATTATTATTATTGATTATTATTATTGCGTTGAACAGTCGTGTTTGCTTTGCTCTCGAAAAACGTTTCCGAATTGGCTGGTGTTTTGTTCATTAGTTTTTTAAATTAGTATATTATAATAGTATTTCTTGTGCTGATCATAACGCTGTTTTCAGAATTTATTTCCGTCGAGCAGTTCGTAAGTTATATAAATTTCAAATTCTGCATGTTTTGCGCGTTCGTTTTGTGGTTTTACCGGTTAAAGTTGTTTACTCGGCCTTCTTGCATAAAGTGTACTATAATGCATTGCCAGCATCGGGCGAGAACGCGGCACGTAGTGTCTGTTTGGGCCAACTACACTTCCACTGCAGCGTCGCGGCGGCGGGAATGTGGCGGTAAATGGGAAATAATAAGAGGGGTATATGGAAGTGTTCAGACTGTCGTGGTGAAACGGACAAAAATGAATCGAGCACTAGCATGCAAAGTACGGAACAGCTGTTGATGATGATTCGGAGCGAGATTCCTGCGTTCACGGTAGGATCGAGGACATGCATGCATCGGTTGACCAGTTACGTAGTATGGCATTATAGCCATAACTGGGTCTGAGAGAAATTCAATAATAAATTATTTCGTAAAGCCGTAAATTATAGCGTAATTCGATGGGAATATTTAGAAAGTTAAAAACGTAAAACGTAGTATGTATATTCAGTAAATAAAATTCCAAATACGAGTTGACAGATAATGCATAAGCCGGGGAATTGCGAGATAAATTAAAATTAACAAAGAGAACAGAAATGTTTATTATTAATAGTTTTATATAGTGCAAAGTCGGAATTAGCGGTAAAAGGGAATTTTCAAAGTGTCGCGGACAATGGCTTGTCGGAATGATAAGAGATCGAGAGAAGCCTGTGCTTCGGCCGAGAGCAGTATCGAAACAGATAACGTTTACGCTGGTCCGAAAACGCGTCATCTCGCGAGAGGCGTTAAAATATCGTTAATTTATTTACGTATGTGCCACGGTTCGTGTTCAAGTTAATCTAATTAATTAAGAAATAAATAAATTAAGAAATAAATAAAAAATTTAATTATACCGCGAATAGTCTAGTCAAGTCAAAAACCCTAGTCTTCACGCGACCTACCGTTAAATTTTAAAAAACGGCTTAAAAGCTGCCGGAGTTAAGAACGTCGATGATAAAGATCCATCGGAGGCGAATCATCCAAGCAGTACGAGTAGGGGAAACGATTTGAGAACAGCATCGTCCGGACCGGTGAAGATCCTGGAGGCGACGAATTAAACAGGCCAGATTTTTGTATTTTATTTAATGTTGTGAATATTTTGGTGTAGATGTGTATACGTATGTTTTGATTTATATGCGAATATTAATTCTTGTTATATAATAGTTCGTGAGTTCGTATTATCTGTTTATTTGTCTTTTGGTGTAGCTGCATTTCCTTTCCGATATTGTGCGGCGATTTTATAATAATAAAAGAAATAATAAAAAAAAATAATAATAATCACGAAATAATTTTATTGTATGAGCGTGGGTGTGAGAGATGTTCTCGGCCGACTAGGCAATCCCATTAAATTTACGTTAAAAAAAAATAAATAAATAAAATAAAATAAATAACAAAAAGAAACGAGATTAACTGGTGAAAAAAAATTTATCGTAGTTTTATTGGGACACTTCCGACGGAGCTGCGATAGTAGTGTGAACGGGCAGCTTCGTCAGTTAGTGGAAATGCTACGAAATGAAAACGGCCAGCTTAAAGAGTCTGACGGTGCACTGCGCGCGCGAGTTTCAAATTTAGAGCAGTACACGCGCAAAGACGATCTCGTAATAAGCAATGTGCCTCAATCAGCCAACGAAAATGTTTACGATATAGTAGAGAAGATTGCTGCGGCAACCGGTGCAGGGATGAACCTGAACGATATCAGTACAATCGGAACAATCGACAATCGTCAAAAAAAACAGTCGAATGATTTTTGTGAATACGAATGAATTATTCGAATAAAAACCGGAACCATCCGAACATAAACGAATGAAGTATTCGTTAAACATCGCCTAGATTCTTTCGAGATCTGATTGCGGTAATTGAAGTGACGAAGACATATGCGAGTCGCTCTCACTTGCAAATAAATTCTGAATAAATTCGGAGTCCTTAATTGATTTTGAGTTGCTGCTTACGTTAACTATATCAGCATTCATGATTGAATAATATGTATTTCAAACTTTTCACTAAAAAAAAGACAGAGAAAAAGGAAAGATGGCAGTCAGAAAAAAATGATAGAGAAAAAAAGAGAAAAAACGTAGGAAATTATTTTCTTTAACGTTGACGTAAATTTTTTAATAATGCGTGCACACAGATTCGACAAAATACACATGTTTAACATAAAACTAATACTGACTGCTTGAATGATTCCGTTCGATAGTCTACCTCATTAGCTACCTTTGAATCATGTGTGGCAGTGGAAATGTTACATCAGAAAATGTTGTATATTTATATACGAACAAAGTAATCGAGGACTTTGAGTATATGCGCATATGTGAGAGAATGTGAAAAATATTCTGGTACCGAATAATGGTAAATAACGTACGGGCAATGTACAAGTGGTCTTGAAGGTGTGCGAGTCATGCAGGTAAAGGCTGTTGCGACGACGAGATATATACCTGCAGAGGTTATCGATTCTTGGATAAGAGGGATTGACGTTTGAAACAACCAAAATGTCTTGAAACGATCGATTTTATTAAATAAAAAAATATATTTGTAGCAAAACGATTAATATTAAAAATAATTGTGATGTTGATAAACATTTTTTATTGATCGGAGATTTTTCTTTCTCGAAAGGTTAAAATTATTTTGACAATGTTAAGGGTATATGATGACATGACTGTGTAGGAAAAAGTAATACCGGTACGAAAAAAAATAAAGATCGTTAATAAAAATTAGACATATAGAACTGCATGTGGTGTGTATGCGAGACCAATGTGATATGCTATTGTGGCTAACGCTGAAAAAAGTTCATGATCAATAGGGAAATTCGTGATAGAAGATATATGTGTTGGGGGTACATACATGTGCTTTCGAAACGGAATATTTAAATGGTAGATTCATTTTTTGAATCGGTAAAATAATTAAAGATTACGAAAGATCGGTAAATTTGGCTGGGAGGGGCGGAGGGTAGAAAGAATGAATTTTTAGGATTGAAAAAACAAAAACAAAAATGAGAAACATACTCGAATCAATTTTTGAAGAACTCGTAATAGAGCAAGGTATAATATAGAATCTGCGTAGGAAAGTGTGCTTTCACAACAGTCTGGATGTTTTTATGGATTAATTTTTAAAACCTCGGAAAACATACAGAAATACTTACGTACTGATAAGTAATTGTAATAAGAAAAATAATAAAATATACTTGGACTAATTTTGAAAAAAAAAAAAAGTGGTAACGCGAACGAATGACACATGCACGAGAATGATGTGTGTGCTTTCGTTGAGGGGCGAGACATCGAAGGATTTATTTTTAGAACTGGGAAAAACATACATAAATACTTAAAGACGGAAAAATAATCGTAAGTGAGAAAAAATAATAAATATACTTAGACTAATTCTATAATACATAGGCTTAGAAAAATTATTATGAACGATAGGGAAACACTATCGAGAGCAGAGTGTGCGTAGAATTGAACGGTACGCTTTCGCGGCGGCTAACGCTATGATAGATATAAGTGTGTGATCTGTCAGTGCGCTTTTCTAACGATCGGAAAATAAAGAAAAATTTTTGGAACCGTAGAAAATGAGAAATATACTTAGACTGATTTTATAATGCTAGGCGCGGAAAAATAAAAAATTAAAAAATACATTTGAATGGGACAAAGGGGGCGAACGGGGAGCTCAGGTTAGTTTCATGCTTTAAATATTATACTTTGGTTAATTTAAAAAAATCACGGTATCGCGAACGATCGACACGTGTACGAGAACGATGCGTGCGCCTTTACTACCTTTAAATCGGTTGTGGCAGTGGAAATGCTACGTTAGAAAAATGTCATTCCGTCAGGAATAGTTAGTTACATATGTGTACTGAATAAAGTAGTCAAGGACTTTGAGTATGAGTGTATGTTTGTGTTAGTGTGTACATGTAGGGTGTGGTTCCGTAATAAGGCATAGACTGGAATAGAAATTATAAGAACGTTAAGATCCGGTTTCAACGGTAGCGTTAGCATTTTCGCTTTTGCAGTGTGTGAGATAGACTTGTAACCCCATATATAATGTATCGGACAAAGAAAAGTTTTACGCAACTGACCGAACGAAAATCTTCGCGATTCCTGAAAATACCGAAACGGTGAAAACCTGTATTTTACCGCGATTCCTGCAGACTGACCACTGATAACATTGATAACAACAAAATTCAATAATGATAATAACTAATTTTACATGTGTGTACGGACGCTCGTAACCGTATATACATCATTGTGTGCGTAATCCTCCAAAATCAGTCACTACCGAATAACGGTAATTTACGTACAAGTAAAGACATGCATCGGCCAATTGATTGATAGGTGCAAGGTCACTTGCGACGGTACGCATACGAATTTACCGCGATAGTGATGATGATGGTGATTTTTACATGTGTGTGCAGACGTATATACACGTACATGTGCAGGTGTGTGCGTTAATTAATGGATCGACAATCAAATGGAATGTGGTTCCGCGGTCCGAGACGCTCCGGAAACGGCTCTGGAAGGCCTTAATTAACGGTGGCAGCATCTTTGAGTTTGAACTCTCCTTTTCCCTCTACTTATGTCACCGATTACCAAAATTGAGCAGACAGTCGCACGCCAACATAGTTGTCAGGTTCTGTCGACGAGTGGCCAAATATTCGCTGCTAAAGAGTTGTCGAACTAAACGGCCGGTTTTAAAGGATATCGGCTTTAATGAACCGACCGCCTTAGCCATACAAAATATTTATGTTAACGAACACCTCTCTGCAGAAAATAATAGAATCTTCGTTGCTGCACGAGCATTAAAACAAAAAGCATTCATATGGACTAGAGAGGGGAAAATATTTGGTAGAAAGGACGAAAATTCACCGATTGTCCCTTTCCGATCTAAAGAAGTATTTAAGTATTTTATGAAAAGTAATTATTGACTGAATAAGGTTACCGGTTGTATTTTTCAAAATTTAGCAAGTAACGATTTCGTGTTTCTTTTAGTATGTAATGGTAAGGGTGTGTGGGTATGTTTCTTTTATTTAATTTTATTTATAGGGAGTGTGAAAATGTGTATGATGTGATCTTTATTCATGATTTGTACTTGTGCAGCAGAAACAGTAATCAAAATATTGTTAATTTATGTTATTTCTACCTTACAATGTTTAACTCTTGGGCCTCTGATTCTTATACTTACTTCTAACAATTCATTTTGTCTTTCTGAAGTTACTTCCAATTTTATTTTTATTAAAACCATCGTTTTATATTTCGAATTTGTAAAATTCGACTTACTTACTTTAACATTGAGCGTAGTGAGTAATTTATTTTCTTTGATAATTCAAAATTATAAATTCAATTTTTACTTTCAATCTAAGTTGTTTTCTTGTTATCACATTATAGATTCATTAACTTATAGCTATTCTACATTTCTGTTATGTAATGAAATATCCTTTTGCTTTCTCTTAACATTAATTTTAAGTTATTTCTACCTTTCTTTTTTCTTTTTTTTTTTTTTGGGCCTATGATTCTTATACTTCTAACAATTTATTTTGTCTTTCTGAAGTTATTTTTATTTTTAATTTTATTACAACCTTCATTCTATTTTTTGAATTTGTAAAATTCGACTTACTTTAACACTGAGCATAGTGAGTAATATATGTTTTTTTTTGATAATTCACAATTATGAATTAAATTTTTACTTTCAATCTAAGTTGTTTTCTTATTATTATCTTATACATTCGTTAAATTATAGATATTCTATATTTCTGTTATGTAACGAAATATCACTTTTCCTTTCTCTTAACATTATTAGTTGTACTAGTATTACTATCGTTAGTTTAACATCTTGTTACAATAGTGATAGTTATGTTCGTAATATTATTATCTTGCGTTTTTATTAATATCTATACCTTATTTCATCCCTGCCGAGTATAACATACTGTTAATCCTAACAGAATTAAGCATTTTACTTGTATATCAATTGCCTACTACTAATAACGTTAATAATTGTAACTTACATTGAGTTTATTATTTACTTCAATGGAGCTGAAGGCTCTTAAAATATTTGTTATGAATATAAGAAGTCTGCGGAAACATTTTGATGATTTTAACATATATTTAAAGCAACTCCCTACAACCTACCATTTAATTATTCTTACTGAAACTTGGCTTTACAGTGAAGAGTTGAATCGATTCAGTATACCTGGTTATATAGAAGAGGCTCAGTGCAGCGAGGATAGGAGATCAGGGGGAGTAATTGTTTATGTCGCTGAATATAACAATATTAATCTAGCTATAAAAAAAACTGGCAATGTAGTAGGCTTAACCCTTTCCACTGCATCTCTGAGTAATATTACAATTATTGCCTTTTATAGATTCTGCGACTCTAAATATCATGATTTTATCATGGAGTTAAATCAAATCGTTCACGATTCATCCCGCAATTGTATAATAACTGGAGATATGAATATAAACCTGTTGAATGAGAGAAGTTGTGATTATTTAAATTTATTATATTCCAGTGGCTTTCTTAGTATTGCAAATCAACCAACCTATAAAAGACCACGAGATAAATATGTATCTTGTTTGGATCACGTATTCATACGCGGGCTTAATAATTTATTTAGTTCAAACTATTTTCTTGATACGATTGATCTCGATTTTTCCGATCATAGCGGTGTTGTGGTAGAATTACTACTGCAATCAAATATCACGGTAAAATCTAATAACTATGGGTTATAACTATTTTGATAATCAACTCTTTCAGAAAGAATTACATAAGTTTAGCATTAATCCAATATATTACAATACAGTACCAATAAATGATAAATTTGATTGGTTTATACACCAAATTTCTGCAATTGTAAACCGTTGTAAAATAATCTTAAAGTCCAAAGCTAGGGAATGTAAGCGATCCCCATGGGTTACTAATGAAATTATACGTTTAACTAAAATTAAAAATGAAGCGTATAATTTGCTCAAACTTTCTCCGAGTAATACGACTTTAGTAAATAATTATAAAAATGCTTCAAGAAATGTTCAGAAAACTGTCAGGAGAACTAAAAAACAGTATTACACTACCCTTTTAGATAAATGTAAGATGAATCAGAAAAATTATTGGTATGCAGTTAAAAATACAATTGGAAGAGAAAAACACGGTATTGAAGAAATCAAACTTGACGGAATAAAAATAAAAATTGATGGCAATGAACATCTAGTTGCTGAGCATTTGAACAAATATTTTAAAGAAAGTGTGAGGCAAATTTCACATAATTGTGATAACAATATTCGGGAAATAGATGAACCGTTCTTTTCTTCAAGTTTAAATTCATTTGCTTTTATTAATTTCATCATAGATGATGTTAAATTTGCTATATTATCTCTACCGAACAAATTTTCCTTTGGGCTCGATGGTATATCAATAAAAATAATAAAAGACAATATCAATTTTTTCGCCAAACCGTTATGTTTCTTGTTTAACGAATCTTTGAATGAAGGGATATTTCCTGATATATTAAAACCCGGAATCATAGTGCCAGTCTATAAAGGTGGTGATAAAAAAGAAATTTCAAATTACAGGCCAATATGTATATTGTCAACAATTGCAAAAATTTTTGAGAAATGCGTACAAAAGGTTCTTCTAAATTTCTTACAAAATCAAAATTTCTTCAGTGCTAATCAGTATGGATTTCTGCCAGCTATGGGAACAGATGTAGCCCTTTTTGAACATATCTCTTACATTGCACAAAATTTAGCAGAAGGCAGGTCAGTCGCAGCGGTGTATTTTGACATAAGAAAAGCTTTTGACACGGTAAATCATGATATATTGTTAAAGAAACTTTATGCTTGTGGTTTAAGAGGGAATGTGTATAACTGGTTCCGAACATACCTCACAAATAGAAGTTACGTAACAAAAATTAACGGTGTTTTAAGCAATAAACTCCTACAGAAATCTGGTGTGCCGCAAGGAAGTATTTTAGGTCCCTACTTATTCCTAATATATATCGATGACTTATGCGATTTGACTATAAATGGTAAAATTTTTACTTATGCTGACGAACAGTTTTGGTCATGACTTCACGCTTTCCCGAAAAATTGCAGCTAATAATTCAAAAGGATGTTAATAATATTTCTTGGTGGTTGCAACATAACAAGTTAGTTTTAAATGAAAACAAAACTAAATTTATGATTTACACTTATCAAGCTCAAAACCAGTGGGATAACTTTCAAGTTTTCTATAGTAACAGTATTTTAATTAACCGTGTTTATGAAATCAAATATCTGGGTTTAATTTTGGACTATAAACTTAATTGGTAGCATCATACCCATTACCGTGAAAAGAAGTTAAGAAGGCTAAATTATATTTTTTATTATTCAAAAGATTTCTTCCCTCCGGAACAACATTTCTATAGACTATATCTAGGACTGTACCAGCCAGTTCTTGATTACGGCATCATACATCGGGGTGGTGCAGCGTCCATTCATATACGTTCCATAGAAAATTTGCAAAAAGCAGTTATTGATAGCATTTCGTCCAATGTTACTCAAAATCTCTTAAGAGTAAACGAATTATATTACTTAAACATTTTGAATTTTGTTTTTAAATATAAGTCTAAATTCGGTGTAAAAACAACATTATCAATAACCAGATCATCAGATACAGAAACTGCGTTTGTCTCCCGATTTAACAAACACCATTCCCGTATTCAAGTTATCTATAACGGCGTCAAACTCTTTAATTCTTTACCGGGAGATTTAAAAATAGACTTGGTAAATTATAAGAAAAGACGGAAAAGACTGATTAATCACATTCTAAACAATAGATCACAATAGCAAATATAGAAAATGTTTCTGCTTTAGTAACTTTAACACCCAGTCCTTCTTACTACAATATCATTATGAATGATCCAGAACATTCACCATTGAAAGTAGGAAACGTATTTGCAGAACTTAAATGTATATAAAAATATATTGTGTTAAATACGAGAAAGGGGGGAAAAAAAAGGAGGAAAACAAATAAATAAGAGAGAACACCATTATTAACGCTGCATACATGTAACACATCTAAATAGTTCCTGTATAATATTATTTAAATTTTTCTTTTTTAGTATAATTTCGTTTAGGTAACATTAAGATTTTCAGTAAAAATTCTAGATATTTTTTTTTATTGTTTGACTTTTACGGGCAAAGTCTTCTTCTGCAATATTACTAATAATATACTATTTACTATATACTTTAGAGTTATTTTATTTGATATTACTTTGGTTATTATCACTGCAGTACATCTGAGAGCTGAAATTTTGTAAAAATGCATGGTTTGATTTGGTGAACGGTTAATTAACCTAGAATAATTTTTAAGTATAATCAATAGTTTTATTTATACTCGTACAATGCGTAATTTATACATTTCTACTACATAAGTAAGCAAATTAATGAAAAGCTGTAAACATGTGCTAATTTGATATTCGCAATGTATGTGTGTGCGTGTGTGTGTGTGCTCGGGTGTCTGTATACGTTCGCAGGTATGTATGTATGTGTAGGTGCACTTGTAAATTTACATTTCTGTATGTATCTACAGTAGTGAGTGCATGCATAAGGGTACGTATTTGTGTGCAAATGCACTTATTTTAGTGAATGTGTGTACATGTGGGTGAATATATGTGTATAAATATGCAAAATTTAAATCATGCATAATATGCACGTAGAAGTTAGCACATGTATCCAACTGTTTGTACATCTGGTTTGATTTCATGAATAGGTGATTTGTTTTAACGTACATATTGTTTAAACCTACACCGATCTTTCTGGAACGGTCGACCGCTGTAAATACAATTATTAACAAATACGTATATACAATTCGAGTAATTTAAAAAAATATGATTTCTGCGTATTACTGCGACCACAGTGGGTTGTTCCGATGGTCCTTGATGATAGGCAGGCGTGTGCAGGAAATTCCGTCCTGGATTGGCGGCGAGCGCGGAGGAGAGACGCGATATTCGAAATTATTATACTAATTTTAATTGATCGGACTTTTCCATTACTTAAACTATTGCGTTCCGAGAACAACAAACATGAAACGGTCGGTACTTTTGACGACTGCTATCAGTCTAACGAATTCGATCTTGACCTTCTGAGGCCCTCTTCCTTTACTGGAGATCTATCGTTGACTAACTCAAAACTCTAACCGATTGTAACCGCTTCAGGATCGCATCCTCCTTTGCGAAATTTCTAATTCCGATTTCTTCTGCTAGGTCTTCTCCTCCATATATTCATAAACAGATGGAAATATTTTGTTCGCGATATAACTACGATGCAGAATTTATCAGCTTTGCTGACGATTTATGCTCCGTCGTTAAACTAAAAAACGCAACGGAAGCTGACAACGTTAGAGTTATCTGTAAAACCTTGGAAAAGCTTTTTCATCACTGTGGTCTCGAATTTTCAATTGAAAAGACAAAAATGATGGTTACTGGTAACAAGAAAACCACGGAAGTGATTAACAAACTTAGCATACTTAACTTGTTATATGAGAAACCTATTCCAATTGTAAAAAATTTTAAATACCTCGGAGTAATAATAGATCATAGATTTAAATTTAATAAATATGTAAACTACATAACAGATAAGGCGAAAAAAATCTTTTATATGCTATTAAAAATTCAGCCTAACTTAGGTGGTGTTAACTATAACAGCAGAGTGATAATGTATCATGGTGTTATTCGTGCGATTTTTTAATTGCTGCTCAAGTATTTATATGATTAAATAACTCTGTTTCTGCTATGAATGAAATTTTAAAAATTCAAAGGAAGCTTCTTCTGAGTGTAGGCTCGTTATATAGAACGGTGTCGATTGCTGCGGCTCCCGTTGTCACTGGAATCCTTCCGGCTGACTTGAGCATGCACCATGCTGCCTTATTAGCAGAATACAAAATGTTCCGAATAATTCACCACTTCTCATAGATCGCTACAACTTTTTAACAACAATTTTAACGTAAACTTACAATATGATAATTTTACAAACATTAATAATTTTAATAAATACGTGAAAGTAATTATTTTAAATATTTGGCAAGAAAGGTGGAATAATCGAAATAATGGCAGACTAACGTACAGATTCTTATATGATATACATAAATGTAAGATTTAGGCTAAAGAAATTACTAAGAATTAATTTTTTTATAAGTCAAGCGTTGACTGGACATGGCAGTTTCGGTACTTACTTGGAACGATTTAAAATTACACCTTTTGACATTTGTCATTTCTGTCGTCAACTTGGTGTTCCGGATACAGTCAGTCATTTTCTATTTGAATGTCTCTTCACTAAGGAAGAACGTTTGAAATATAATTTAAATGGTTACTGTATCGATAATCGAATTATTATAAATAATGTTAACGGATTAAACGTATCGAACTGTTGTGCATTCGTAAATTATTGTAATCTTGCTTTGAGGAAACGCATTACTATATAAAATATACCTAACGTTAAGTCGTCGATTATATATTACGAATATCGTGACTAAGCCAATATGCATCACGGTCGTACATAAAAAAAAAAGAAAAAAAGCCTTCTCTCCGTGTTCGATGTGCCAATTAGTGTCGTTTGATGAGCAATCATCGCGCGCATTCCTTAAAGGCGACATCGATCTCTGTAAACACTCGTAGCTGGCAACTGGTTCCCATTCACACACACAAGCACTCTCACGCTCCGCTCGACCTTTATTATTTTCCGATACTATTTAATTTATTTCTATTTTATTTCTAATTTATTTTTTGTATTATTTATTTTTAAATTTCTTTTTATTTATTTATTTTTTCTTGACCCATGTAATGGTCACATTACAGTATATGTATATATGTATATATATATATATATATATATATGTGTGTGTGTGTGTTAACGACAACGTAATTCTTAGCTCGACCCGCATCACTTTTTTTGTCTCAAATGGTTACATATATTGTATATCTATAAGAAGACAAAGTATCGACGAAATGGATTGCTGCTCCGGTTAATTATGTTATTCTTACGTTGGAGTTAATAAGAAATTCTGCTCCGTTCTTGCGTTATGGAAGTAATGACAGACATTTCTGTGCAAACCATAAATTAAATTTATTAGTTTTGAATTCTATTTTGATTACAATGGAAAAAAAAATTATTGGCAGACATATCTATGCAAACCGTAAATTGGTAATGACAGGCATAGAACACGTCACTATATTTTTTTTGTATCAAAATCGCGAAGAATGGTCAGTTGTCAATTTTCCTCATTCTATAAGAAGTTTAGAAGTGATAGAGTTAGGGCTCGGTGGGTGTCCTCAGACGGGATCAAGGGGCGATAAGAGGCACGAAGGACCGAGTTTTTATATATCAATCAAGCAGTATGGGGAATAATATTACTAGCGTAATAATTAAAACAAACCTGAAGTACAATGCACGACAGCAAACCGCGTTATTAACCGGGCAAGGATTTAAAATTTTAAATGTAAATAATACAATTTCGGTAATTGCCGGATTTTTTAATAATTTCTTTGTAATTTTAATTTCTAAAATATTATAATAAAATATATTTTTCTACAGAACGTTACTGATGCATTTCATAATTACTAAATGTCGCATACAAATATATTTTAAAAAAGAAAATAAAAAGACATTCTTATAAAGAGTTATATTTATAATGTAAAGTTTCCACGTAATTAATACTTGCGATTATTCACTAGTTCAATACTACGTGTACGCTGTAAGGCTTCATCCGCGACTACTTCACCTTTTTTGCTGAAACATTTATCAGCTGACTTTCATTTTTGAGAAAATCGAAATGCTTTCATTACTGCAATCATCTGTTTTCCACCCCTCCTTGACCCCATTCAACTTTCCTCATACTATTCACTTATTCTATTAACTGTCCATCTACTTACCTGATTGTTTTTTCAGCTTAAAGTGCGAATAACCTTTTTATTTTTTTTTTTTTATTTTTATTTTTATTTTTTTGGCTTGGTTTATCTTTTAACCTTTTAGCCAGTTTATATGTTAAACATGTAATATAATATTCAAGTCTTAAATTTCAATATTGCATTTTTTGAGGTATTGATAAAGTTGTTTACATGCCTGACCTAGTGGATTTGTGAGTATGGTTACTGTGTTTATCGGTAACGTGTGATATACTCGAGTTAATCTATTTGTAAGTTCTTCTCGTTGTTTTTGGAACTGAACACATTGCCATAGGAGATGGTTAATATTTTCTTCATAGTCTTTATTACAGTACTGACATTTATCCGATTCGATAATGTTCAATTTTTTTAAACGATCCGCTGTTCTAGTATGCCCTGTTCTAAGCCGGATGATTTGCTTTATGTAGTTGCTAGGTAGGTTCTCGTTCACTTGAAGGTACCATGGGTTCTTAATCTGTAGCTCTTTTTGTATATTGAAATAATATTTTCCACTGTTCATGCTATTCTGTTCAAAATTAATTTTTTGTTTATTTGTTACTATATTTTTAACGGTATGTACGTAATCTGTCCAGTGATATTTAATTTGTTCACATCTCCGATTTTCGGTAACTTTTTTTGTTAAGTTATCCATGAATTCATTCCCTTTTATTCCGCTATGTCCTGGTATCGACTTTAGCACTACGTGATTATTGTATTTTACTTTTGCAGATTCTATTTTCCTTTATATTTTCCAAACGATATTGTTGTCAGTTGTGTCATTTATAATTCTATATAATGCGCTCAGTGAATCGGTTAATATCAGAAAATTATGATTTCTATTTTCGGTGTTTACGAATTTGTCGATTGCTTGATAGAGCGCGTATAATTCAGTTGTACATGACGAATTTGTCATGGGGATTCGGAACGTTCGATATTTGTTTTATTATTCTTCTTTTTATTGGTATTTAATGAACATGTTTATGTAAAGATCCCTTCTCTCGCTCTCTCTCTCTCTCTCTCTCTCTCTCTCTCTCTCTCTCTCTCTCTCTCTCTCTCTCTCTCTCTCTCTCTCTCTCTTTCTCTCTCTCTCTCTCTCTCTCTCTGAGAAACATGTTTATCATCGTTCCAAAAAAAAAAAAAAACCGATCTTCGCATTCAGTTAAAGATTTTCAGCCTTTCCATAAGCTGTGTCTGTTGCAATCTAAAATTATTTCGCTTGACTAGAGGGTATCACACAACTATCATTTTAAAAATATATAAAATTATCAATTAATGCTCAGTTTTCGTCTCCATATCTTACGCGCGTATAATATTCCACTGTAAATCGGTTGTGAGTTGGCTATATTTAAGAAAACATGTTTTCTCTACCCACATGCTTGTTTTTTTTCTGCATCTTCCAATCTTTCCGTCGAGAATTTTATAAAAATGAATTTATCAGCACAACGAAAAACTGTGGTAGTTGCGCAAGGTTTAAAAATTTGAATATAAATTATATTTCCGGTAGCAGCTATTAATAAGAACTCTGTTGCGGCATTCTTTATTTCTCGGTAAAAACTAATAAAAGACACCTCCTTTTTTAAAATCTCCGTACCGAGTGTACAGCAGCTACGCTAGAAGCGTAGCTTGTATGTTTGCATCCTATCCTGAAGGTTTAATGATTTGAACAACGCGAAAGACGAAGAGATGGAATACAATTTGCAACGGAAATTAATAAAACGTATTTAGAGCTTATATTTATATTTACCATGATAATTATTTTATTTTAACTTTTACGTTTAATTTTAATATTTATCATGGTAATTATAAAATAATTAACATAGAAAATATTTTATTCAAATTTTTTTTATTTTATCGAGTGTATTTTACCTTTCTATTTTCCTCATTTCGTCGACAAAAACCTCCATAAATCGGCTTAATCCCACTAGAAACTTATAAATTATGCACTAAAGTCTTTTACAAAAATCTACCCATCCACTGGGGAACCCCGGAACAAAATCAGTTTTGATAGCTCGTGAGATCAACGCGCACAAATAGACATACATAGACAGGCAGATTTTTCGACCTTCGTTTTTATGTATATGTATCGTCGTGTTCTCAATTCTGGCAGTTCGTGAATCCGACTTCTCCAAACTCCTCCAGTATCACGACTTTATCAAGAAAAGGACGGAGAAACCATTCAAGCTAAAAAACAGCTATCTCACGGCGGCTCGAACCGCCATGCCCTCCCAATTATTAACCTCGCCTGGAGTCTCGCGTTATGGGTCGTGTAATGGACACAACTAAATTCAATTGTTAACCAAATAAAATATATATTCACACACTCACACACACAATTAGACTGCGCGTAATTACGGAACCTAAGACCAGGTGATCGAGACATCTAACTCGGATAAACGACTACAAACACAAAGAAAAATGTTTAAAAAATTCTTCGACGCGCATTAATTACTATGACGGCGGGCAATTAAATTTAATTTGACAGTTCACACGAGCCCGCCAACCACCACGCAATCGCTTTTCGATCGGTAACTGTGCCACTAATGACGATTTAATCACCGACAAACCGAAAGTGTCGCTAAAAGCCCGCCAGTAGCCGCCGATACTGCCTGAGCAATAGCACCGATACATTATCGCGCACACTCCCACATTCATTCTCTTAATATGCGTAATTTTGCAAAATTACGTCGCTTATAACCGAGCAGTATCTCCATGTCTAACATTTGTTTATCTGTGTTATATATTTCGATAGTGTCGATACGGCATCGAAATAAGATTCCAACAATTCGAACCGCTCAATATGAATGACGTTACTTTACCCGGTTCAAATTTTACCCGAGAAATACATACGAATGATACTATGCCGCGTACAGATCTAAAAGTAATAAAATAACAATATAAAATTCCATTCTCGATGTTCATTTCCCATAGCGTGGTAAAGCCAGAATTCCAAAAATGTCCAAACCAAAATTTTATTTACGTTACATCATAACGGGATCATAACGGTATATGTACATAGTGTACCTCGTGATTGAGCTTTTCTGGGATGTATTCCGAATTTACAGGTCGGTTAAAGCATTCGTGAATATCATACAGAATTAAAAACAAACAACAATAAATAAATGTAATACAGAACTTGCAATTGCTTACTTTATTTTCCAAATTTGAAAGTGCACCTCAATTTGCGAGAATAGATTCATTTCATCGCAAAATTTAATTTTTTATTCAACGTAACCTACTTTTTCATACATAATTCATCGTGTTGAAGTATTTTTTTTTAATAAAAATATACATACATATATATATACATATATATATATATATACTAGCTGACCCGGCGAACTTCGTAACGCCCCAGAACCGATAAATATTGTGTTAACTTATCAGCAATCAATACTCAAAAAAAATTAAGTTCAATAAATGTACAAAAATCAAAATGAAAAGTATTTTAATTACATCGAAATAAACGTAATTCACGTGGCAGCAAGACATTATCCCCCTTAATAACAAAAATCAGTATAAATTTACTTTGAAAAATTAAAGTAAACTACTTTTTGGAAACATGCTTTTTCGGTCTATATCATCAGCTAACAACACATAGTACACACTAAATTTATATACTTTTTAATAAAGTGTGTACTCTGTGTAGTTAGCTGATGATGAGCTATACACGGAAAAAACCTGTTTCTAAAGTAATTTAATTTCTTAAAGTAAATTTATACCATTTTTTAGGATTTCGTACACATATAATGTACGGAATCCCAATAAGATGGTTCAGAAACGAAAAAAATATTCAATTATATAATAGCTCGGAAACGGTTTGACTTTCGGAATCGGATCATAAATTACAATTAAACTTCTCTATCTATTACAATTTACAACTTTAAAGCTGACCGATTACCCTGGTCGGCAAGAAACCGTCTAGAATATATAATATAGAATTTAGAACGACCTCAAAAATCGTCCTTAAAAAATTCATAACTCATCATCAGATAACCGTTTAAAATCGAAATTCAAAATATAAAACAAAACACAACAGCCCTTTCTTAAAATTTAAAAATTACGGTTAAAAAATTATTCGAACTTCCCTTTTGGGCCAAAAATAGCAAAAAAAATGAATTTTCTTCATAATTTTTTTTTAAATTTTGTATTCTGCTATTCGGGACAGACACAAATCCAACAAATCAAAGATCATAAAAATCGGTCCAGCCGTTGATTTAACTAACCCGACTTTGTTTTATATACAATGCCTGTCCCACAGGAAGTGGGAGTAACTTTGGTGTGAGTAGGCACCTACTCACAGCGCGATCGCTCCAGGTACATCTTAAAGCCCATTTAATTATCTATCGAATGCAACAAACCGGGAGTTTCTACCTCCCGGGGGTTCGCCCTGCCGCCGTTTTTTTAGACAAAAAAATTACAACATTTAGGAAGAAACTGTATCTCAAAATTTTTATATAAATTATTACCCATCTTCATCATTCATATTAATCTTCTCGAAATGGGCACCTCTGGCTTGTAAAGGTCGCTTTAAACTCGCCGACAGGTGTTCTGTTTAAAATGGTCTGTACTGCATTCACGACTTCTTGATCGGTGTCGAATATTTTTCGAAATCGCGCTATGCTATCGAAATATTGTTGAATTACCGAGTCGAATATCATCAGGATATGCTTCTTCTTTTAATAAATCTAACGTCTCTTTAGCCGTTTTTTGCAATCAACAATAATAACGAATCACATACCGCTGTTCTTGCTCGATACCTTTCTTATCTATGTTGACAACACAAAACTGCACGTGGTTTTCACAATTTGCGTCTTACTCTTTCGACTATAAAACACGTAATAATGCTCGTAGAAACGTCCGGTTTGTTGCATTTGACAGCTGATGGAATGACCTTTAGGATTATCTGATAGCGAGACCCGTTACGATCCGCTCCGCTTGAAAAAAATTGTATGGGTTGACAAAACACTTTTTTTTCAAATCGATCCTGTGGGTGTAGGGGTGAGGTATGAACTTCCGGTTTGTTGCATTCGATAGCTAATTAAATGGGCTTTAAACGCGCTGTGAGTGGTTGCCTACTTAGTAGACCCGGCCACGAGTTGCTATGGTTCAGTTGTAATACGTTGAATTAATATTATAAAACTAATGTTTACTGATAAAGATAAAAACGTTTTGGCCAATCTAAAAACACAGGATTGAGCCTTCGAATTCACTTTCCGGATGGTTGGAAAATGTTTTCAATGACTGCACATGTTGATTTTTATAAATATATTTCTATGTGTCTGTCTTTTTATATATAGCCTTTTTACAACATTTTAAAATTTTTTTTCTTGCTAAGATAAATAATAAATCACAATATTTATACGACTAAAATATAAAATTGGCACTCATCGCACAAATGTGAATATATTCATACAATATTACTGAAAGTTGCGAAAATACCGAACACATTTTAAAAACGAAAACAAATGGATAATATGCGAGTAACGGACGGGCAGATGGAGCACATTTACCGAAACGAAAACACGAATAGGTCTGAATAACTTGGAACACGAAATACATGCAAAAAATGGTTGATGCACTTATTGTAATGTTTCCGGTCAATCTTTCGACTTCCTGCCGGTAATTAATTTTTCGGATCAAAGACCTTTCAGTTGTATAAATGTCTCATTGTTGGGACAATCTCTTTGTACTTCTCAAATTTCTTTCGTTACCTGATTGCCGGACATGTCTTTCATTTCTTTTGCAGTTCTCGCGGAACTTGTGAAGTCGGGTCGTTTATTATTTTCTTTTCTTTTTCCCGATTTAGGGTGTACTATGTTTAAGAGAAATGCAGACCGGTTTGCACTGTACTCGCTAAACGACCATTCGCCTACATTGTTCTGCTACATCCTTTAATTATATTTTTAGTTTATTGTTAATGACGGAACATTTAGTCCGCTACAACTCACAAATGTTAGATGTAAGCACGTCTGTGATCCAACCAATTTGAAAAAATTTCCGACTAAATCACTGCAAAATTTAATAAGAATATACTGCACATAAGGGGAGTTTTAAAATGTGCACAACATATTCTCAGTAATTCACTTTCACAAACAAATACATAAATACGCAAAACATTTAATATCTGCATATAAATAGGCAAAGTCTTTTTTCGTTTATTAACCGATTTTCTTTTTCATTTTTTGTTTGGTAGCTATTAAAAAGCAGTTTTTTTTCTTATTCTAATATAAAATTTATACCAAAAAAAAATAAAAAAAGAACTGCTTGTTACGATATTATCGATTCATTTATGTTTTTTTTTTTACTGCATGCGTAGCGCATGATTTCCGTACCGTCATTAAGCGATCGCCCGCTGAACGGCTGAGAGTCAAGACCTTTTTTGCCTATTCGTTCCTCGCCGTTTCCAGGTATCTGAAATTACCCGCTCGCCTGTTTGGCCTACCGCATGTTTTATTGCTTAGCATATTCTAGGCGAATTTTGTAATTTCCGTGCAACTTTTTCAATTTTTTTTTTGTAGGAACCTAATTTGAATCTTAGCCAATATTTTAGAAAAAAAAATCAGCAATATCGGTCGAGTCGTTCTTGAGTTACACTTTTTTGCGAATTGTGCAATTTCAGTGCAATTTTTTAAAAATTTTTTTTTTTACAAACCTTCTCCTAAGAACTACGAATACAACAAAAAAAAATTATTCAAATCGGTTCAGCCGTTTTGGAGGAGAAGCGAGACCCACATAAGGCAACTCATTTTTATATATAAGATATATATATATATGACGTAATTGATTTTTCTAGAATGTTCTTAAATTTATTTAGAGTGGCGGTTACCCTGCGTCCGAATTCTCCGTTTCTTATAAAAAACATTCTCACGCCTCGACGTAGCTCGGTCCGCACCAACGACACACACAACGCCAAATCGAATTATCATCCCCTATCAGTTACACACACACACACACACAACGAACTGGATCGCCACTCTGACACCGTGTACAAATGAATTTCTCACAAATTTGTCGATTTAGCGTTTTTGCCGCAGAGTGCGATGTTTGCACGCTGCCCGAGGAATCCTGAGAAATAGAAATTGATTTGCCTGAGAAATTGTCACAAGACGTTAACTGGAATTCGTTATTATCGTCATTTTCTAATTCGAACAACGTGATCATATCGTCATTGCGGCCGAATCCGTCTCACTGGTAAGTGGGATAGAATACTTTTCCTACTTGCGAATAAGAGTCATAGTGCCTAAATCATTGAAACCGTTTGATCTTTTGATAATCATCAAAAGATTTAAGTTGAACTTTTGATAAGCTATTTACAAGTGATTTGCGCTCGCATTCGAAGACTAAATTTTCCTTCAACAAATTATCAAATACAGAAATACTTTAAATAGCACTAATAAAAATTGGTGGACGTTTAAAGGGCGATGTTTGTCCATACTTTCCTTCGTGGCTTTGATATTTTTATCTAATTTGGCTTAACCGAAGTAGAGAATATTCTTCCTTTAGCAGGCGCAACTGCTGCTAATAGTTCATCAACTTTTTCTCGATTGTTCTTCAACCGTACTCACAGTGCATGGTTGTATTATAGTATTCGAAGTAAGTACAATATTTAACGTTGATCAAGAGGTAACAGCGTTGATGTTCAGCGAAATAGATTTACATTATAATTGTCAGTAATAAGCTACAATATATAGCTGATAGTTAACGGACAAAAAATTAACGAAATAATGACTAGTACTCTCACATTTTCTATGCTGTGGCAGAATTCACATATGTGCCCTGCTATATACTATACATGTTGATGCAGGATTCATTAGCAGAGTCACAGATAATTTTTAAAGAAAGTCCTATTTTTTAGCACATTAAGGTAATATAACCTCTCAAATAATGTAAATAACGTACGTCTTGGAAAATTTTTTGGAAGTCTAAATGACAAATTCGAAAACTACGGGATAATTCATTTTTGTTTTGGGTGTGTGTTTATATGGATTTAAAGTCATTAATTCTCTGATTTTTTAAGCAGAGATTGGTTATTGATAAAGTGTAATGTACAATGCAACTAATTACTTTAAAGGAAATTAAATTATTATTTTACTAATATGTTAATACAAAACACACAAAAAATGCATGAACCTGGTAATTTGATAAAGTGGTGTGCTCTTTAACAGAACTTTCGTTTTAACATTAGGAAATACGAAAACAGGAAAACATGTCAGATGGTCCATTTGGGTTAAAGCAGTCTTTATTGAATTATACAGATGTGGAATTTTTTGATCAAGTATTTGCGTGGAAGAAACTGTCCGTCAAAGTTAAACAAAAGATAGCAGATTATTCGTTTTGGAAAGCTTCTAAGTACCGAGACGTTGAAGTACTGAAAGACGGTTAGTATTGGTTTTATCACTTTAAATTTTGCGCCTTATGTAGAACTATTTCGTTCTGGTTATATTTTCCTTCTTCCTACGTTAATGTAATTAATATGGACAATTGCTTTTTATTATTAAAGCTATGAAATTATCAATTATCATTAATCACATAGAAAAAACCTATTTAATTTTCTATAAACTCATATAATCATATAAAAAGCTTCCGTTTAGAATTTCAGATCAAAATATAAAATTGCAAAGGACCACATAATTTCATTAAAATACTGTAAAAATCGTAATTATGCGAATCTGATGTATAATACTAAGAATAATAATCACAACGTTTGTATCACTCAAAATTCAAAGACGCGTATACAAATTAAAATATAAGAATATTAATTTAATCTTTTTGCGGACACCAAGGGTATTCAGAAATAATTGAAAATATGCAAGTGAACAAGTTGGCCGCAATAATTAATAAAGCAGTACCATAAGATTTGCGAATAAAGGAAGAAATACTAAACGTATGGAGCATACGTTGACAGTAAACTGAAAGTAATATACCCGTAAAATAAAACAATATATATAAAGACAACACTTGTAGTCAAAGTTGAAATTAAAAAAACTAAGGGAAGATTAGTGGAGTTCTTGTTCAAAGGGAATTTGCAGACGAGGTGCACCACCAGTTGCAATACGTCGCTCATAGCAAAGTATCTTCTATTCAGATGTGATTAATATTTAGAGGAAACTGTTAGGGGAGTCGATATGAATCAATCAGTAGTCCATTTTAATCGGATGTTGAAGTATTTTTTACCGGCGAATTTATGTAAATTATTATTACAAAAAGTAAAATCTACTACATATACATATGTAACGAAGAAAAATTAAATTATGAAATCTCTAGGACGTTACACAAAGTTAAATGCAGTATGTTTACTTCGGCCATCAACAAGAAAAGCGTTTTCACAATATCAGTTAAAAAGAAAATCAATACCATAACTCATGTAGAACCGGCTATGGGATTTTTTAAAATTTTTTTTCTTAAAACTTGATTTTCACATTTTTCAGAATTTGGGCCTTTAATTTTAAAATTTTGACAGTTTTATAATTGTCTTATGATCTGACAAAAAAAATACGTCGACTTAAAAAAGAAATTAACTATCTAGCTACTATAGAACGGGCTATACGATTTTTTTTTTTTTTACAACTTTATGAGCTATATATATATATATATATATATATATATATATATATATATATGTGTATATATGTGTGTGTGTATATATAATATGTGTATATATATAATATGTGTATATATATATATATATAGGTGTATATATATTGCGATGCATTTGGTACTTGCAGCGCTATCTTTTGACGGTATTTTAGGTAGAAAATATTCTCTGATGGCGTAATTA
Organism: Icerya purchasi; assembly: GCA_039619475.1. NCBI lineage: Eukaryota > Metazoa > Arthropoda > Insecta > Hemiptera > Monophlebidae > Icerya > Icerya purchasi. The sequence continues at coordinate 353,549,718 of CM077115.1, forward strand.
ATTCACGATCTTTCAAACATCGTTCCATTTCGCATCGTTGCATTGCCTTGTCAAGGATGCTTATTCGGCTAATAACGAAAATCCCATGCTCGGTCATACATACGTTCAAGCCGGGGTAGTGATTGCGTTAGTATCCGATGGGTAGTGGTCGAAAGTTAAGACAGTGACATGCGCCTGTGGCGAAAGCGCGTCCGTGCTGTGTGCCGATTAACGTTGAGTCGAGGGAAGATTGTATAAATCCCGCGCAAATCAGGAGCTAATGCGATGATCTATGCAGAAGTGTTCTTCGAGAGACTTCTGCATAGCCTTTGTTACAGTATCACGCCACATATTATTCCTCTAGTCGTCGTGCAGCAATCGTTCGTTGCAACGTATTCTAGTCGCTGTTTTTTTGTTTTACGCGCCAATTTCCATTAAACCATGCCGCGTTTTGGAGCTGTATAAATCGCAATTCTGTGAAAATTCGTTATTTTTTTTGTATTTTAATCTGATCGTCGATGAATTCGTGTCGTGTTTTCGTGGACATGTCTGCAAATTCTTAGAATATACGCGGTTTTTTGGTATTGGTCTTATTTTATTGGTCACGGGGTGCGGTACCGCCGTAATATCCCTATGTGGGAAAAGGCACGACCGCTCTACAGGAAGGAGATTTATTTTTTTTCCAGTTAACCATATTGAAAGGAAAACCGAGAAGAGAGTATTTTATTTTATTTTTTTACATAAGCCTCCTAGTGTTTCGCCCGGGAGAAGTTCATATCCGCAGTGTGACACTTCAGGTGTCACTAGCGGCGGTTTTTTTTATTTGTAGGTACATATATACGTAATATTTTTTTTCCGAAATTAGTCCGCGAAAGTTCAATTCCTCTCAATATATATATATATATATACATGTATACATGAAGTGAGTCTTTCATTACTTCTAGGCATGCAGCGAAGTACCAAATCAAACTGGAAAAGAAAGAAACTGAAGTACTTCTTCAGTAGCAGAGATTACTTGATTAAAGAACAATGTTTAGCTTTCTAGTACAAATTTAAGAATTTGATACAAAGAAAAATCCTTAATGTGTAAAATCGCTTCTCAGTGTTAAGTAGTTAAATAATTTGATGATCTCGTTTTTTGTATTTTGTTTGCCAGTCGCTGTGAGCACTTAAAAAGAGGAAGGATATGAGTTTGGCCAAAATTTAAAATGGCATTTCTTTAACATTAGAAGTATGTTATTGGCATTGTATTTTTCAACGGAGAGTCCATTGATAGCTGCATCACGGGGCAACTGGTCAACCCTTTCATTTCTCTCTACACCAGCATGGTCTGGAATCCAAAAAAAATCGATCTGAATACGGTGAGCTTGGAAGGGGCTAAAGACAACTGAACGAACACGAAGAATCATAGAATCATAGGAAAGGATGAGGAAATAAAGATGAGATTGTTTGTAAAACACTTTTAGCATCAGAGATAATTAGAAATTTATTATTATTTTGAATTTGCGGATATGAAAAGAATGACTCTTAATATCGCGTAAAGTACACACCGAAAAGATTCACGCTGAATTGCACGCCGAAAAGAGGGGACCCATATTTAATAATTCTAAAGCATTTATCAAAATTATCGATTGTACAATTCACTACTTATATTTTGTGAAAATAATTTTTAAACTTGTGTTTGTTTCAATAATGACACATGCTTTAATATTGAGCGTGTAATTTTTTTATACTGTAAACTATGTTCAACTACAGTAGTTGCCACATTAATTCAATATTAACAAGTTCAGTCAAGCATGAGGTTTCATGCGCTGAGGATTCCGTATGAAAGTTAACAATAACTATAATTATTTAGTATGTAAGAAAATTTGTTTGAATAAATTTCTATTTTTATTTTACTATTTTAATTTAATATCTTAATAAATTTCAGAGATCTTTTCTAATAATAATTTAAAACAGTAAAGCAAAATACTAATTTGAATCGAAGACTTAGACTAATTTGAAGTGAAATGTAACGGTTATGAAGAAAAATTAATTAAATCCTTTTTTTATTTATTTTTTTAAATTATTGGTTTAGATTTAATAACTAATATTAAGGTTTTATGATTTTTTAAAATGTGTAATTTTGTTAATTCCTACACCTATCTTTCTTGAATAGCCGACCGTCAAAGATATTTAATAAATATATAAACGAAAACACGCAAAAAATATTAATTAGAAATAATATTGATGCTACGTATCACTCTGCTGCGGCTGCTAGAATGTTGGTGTTCCCTGCTGGCAGGTTGGTGTACGTTGGTGATTGCATCCTGGATTCTCGGCGAATGGGAGGGAGAGACACGGTAATCGAAATTATAGTTTACGAATTTTGTAAATGTCACTAATTGGAAAACCGAATTTCGAGGCAATTTGGTTACTTTGTTATTAAACTTTTTTCGGTTGCAAGACGAACTGGTTACTTTACCAGAAAAGGTCGATATAGTTCCGCGATGTGAAAAAGACTGTCGTTCTACTGTGATGATTTTTTAACAATTCGGTATTTTCTTTCGACTCTCTCAGTATGTTAGACCATTATTAAATATTTTTTTTTTTATTTATTTACTAGCATAGGTCGTTAAATTGTTTAACAAATCGAAATACTATTCGCATCTGTTGTTCATCAGGCGGACGTACCACCTAAACAATGATGCGGTGAGTCCGTTCCTTTCATTACAGTTCATAACAACACTAACACACCTCATAATGAAAATAACCAAACCAAAACCTGCGATCCTGTTTCGTTTCTTATCCCTCGTACTAACACTACTAACGAAAATTATAACAATCCGAACCAAATTCTAAAAACCGCTGCAATCTCGTATTCCGATAAAGCCAAAAGAAAAATAACACCGATTAACAAACCTGTTTATTTCGTGCATTCAAAAAACCCACTTAAAACAAAACCAACATTTAAAACTAAAAAACTATAAAGTTCTCGAATCAAATCCGGTGCTTGCTAGTTGTGCGCGTGGTGGAATAATATTATCCGTTCGTGCGGATATTAACTTTCAACAGATAATGTTACCATCCGACATTCAACCAGTAACAGTCGAAATTCGTAAGCCAGTTGCACGGGAGTCTCTAAACATAATTCCGAACCGTATTTAGAAACTTTTAAAGTTGCCAAAAACTTCAAACAGTTCCTCCCCTCTAGCGCCGCGAGCATTACAGCTAAAAATTTTGAACAGGGTTAAACATATGCGCTTCGACATATATTTCTCAAGTTTGGAACATCAAGGTTTGAAAGTTTCGTTAAGGAAATAACTTATGGTTTCGTTCTTGACAAATAACGATCTTTCCATCGATCATGACCGGAAAAAAATATTATTTTTGAAACTTTCGAGCTTTCGGCGCTTAAGGTTCTGAATTTTAAGATGGAAACCTAGATGTTCCAAAGTAAATAAATAAACAGGGACGCACATTTTTTTAACCTTGTTCAAAATCTTGAACCAATACATAAATTACAAGCGGGGCTACACGTCATTTTTCAGAATTTTATGAACTTTTAGTAAATTTCAAACAGTTTTGTTAAGAAAACGAAATACGGGTCCGTTCCCAAAAAATAGCGCTCTTTCCAATAATAATACAATTGAAAAAAATTTTTTTTTTACAAAATTTCGAGCTTTCAGAGCCCCAAGTCACTAATTTTAAAATTGGAAACTTAGATGTTCCAAACCAGAGAAATATACATGGATGCCCATATTTACTACTTTCCTCAAAATTTTTAGCTATAATACTCGCGTCACAAATCAATTCTCTCGATTTTTTTAACTTTTCAGCAAACTTTGAAAGTTCAATTAAGAAAATGAAATACGGTTTCTTTCCCGACAGATAGCGATCCTTCAAACGGTATATAACACGCGTCAGAAAAATAAAAAATTTTCTTCAAAATTTCGAACTTTCGGCGCCTTAAGGGTCCAATTTTAAAACTGAAAATCCAAATGTTATAAACTTGAGAAATATAAGGGGATCAGCACGTTTTTAGCCGCGTTCAAAATTTTCAGCTGTAATATTCGTGGAGCTAGTGGAGAGACACATAATTATTTATTTTTTTTTGAACTTTTCAGAACTTTGAAAATTTCTTTAAAAAAATGAAATACGGTTTCGTTCCCGACGAATAGCGATATTTCTAATGATATATCACAAACCTAAAAAAAAAAAATTTTTTTTCAAAATTTTGAATTTTTGGTGCCCCACAGGTCTCAGTCTAAAGTTGGGGTCCGATTGTCTTAAATCAGAGAAATATACGTAGAGTCGCGTGTTTTCTACCATGTTCCAAATTTATAGCTGTAATACTCGCGTCGCAAGAAGGGGGCCGGTAATTGGAGCTGACGCTTTTTTGAACTTTACGTCAACTTTGAAAGTTTGGTTAAGAAAATGAAATTTGGTTTCGTTCCCGGCTACTAGAGATCTTTCTAATGATATATCACAAGCCCAAGAAAAAAAATATTTTTTTCCAAAATCTCGAGCTTTCGGTGCCCCGAGGGTCCAATTTTAAAGCTGGAAACTCGGATGTTCCAAACTAGAGAAATATACGTGGAAGCGCATATTTTTAACCGTGTTCAAAATTTTTATCGGTAATATTCGCGGCGCTAGGAAGGGGGGACACGTCATTTTTCGCGCTTTTTTGAACTTTACGGCAACTTTGAATTTTTTGGTAAGGAAAATGATATAAGGTTTTGTTCCTGATAAATAGCGATCTTTCAAACGATATATTACATTACCGGGGAAAAAAATATTTTTTTACAAAATTTTGAGCTTTCGAAGCCCCGGAGTTTTATTTATAAAGTTCGAGACCCGGACGTACCAAATTACAGAAATATACGTGGAAGTACATATTTTTAACCATGTTTTAAATTTTTAGCTATAATACTCGCAGCGCTAGGGGACGCGCAATTTTTTGAGCTTTTTTGAGCTTTATCGCAACTTTGAAAGTTTGGTTAAGAAAATGAAATTCGGTTTCGTTCCCGACTACTAGAGATCTTTCTAATGATATATCACAAGCCCAAGAAAAAAAATATTTTTTTCCAAAATCTCGAGCTTTCGGTGCCCCGAGGGTCCAATTTTAAAGCTGGAAACTCGGATGTTCCAAACTAGAGAAATATACGTGGAAGCGCATATTCTTAACCGTGTTCAAAATTTTTATCGGTAATATTCGCGGCGCTAGGGGGGGGGGACACGTCATTTTTCGCGCTTTTTTGAACTTTACGGCAACTTTGAATTTTTTGGTAAGGAAAATGATATAAGGTTTTGTTCCTGATAAATAGCGATCTTTCAAACGATATATTACATTACCGGGGAAAAAAATATTTTTTTACAAAATTTTGAGCTTTCGAAGCCCCGGAGTTTTATTTATAAAGTTCGAGACCCGGACGTACCAAATTACAGAAATATACGTGGAAGTACATATTTTTAACCATGTTTTAAATTTTTAGCTATAATACTCGCAGCGCTAGGGGACGCGCAATTTTTTGAGCTTTTTTGAGCTTTATCGCAACTTTGAAAGTTTGGTTAAGAAAATGAAATTCGGTTTCGTTCCCGACTACTAGAGATCTTTCTAATGATATATCACAAGCCCAAGAAAAAAAATATTTTTTTCCAAAATCTCGAGCTTTCGGTGCCCCGAGGGTCCAATTTTAAAGCTGGAAACTCGGATGTTCCAAACTAGAGAAATATACGTGGAAGCGCATATTCTTAACCGTGTTCAAAATTTTTATCGGTAATATTCGCGGCGCTAGGGGGGGGGGACACGTCATTTTTCGCGCTTTTTTGAACTTTACGGCAACTTTGAATTTTTTGGTAAGGAAAATGATATAAGGTTTTGTTCCTGATAAATAGCGATCTTTCAAACGATATATTACATTACCGGGGAAAAAAATATTTTTTTACAAAATTTTGAGCTTTCGAAGCCCCGGAGTTTTATTTATAAAGTTCGAGACCCGGACGTACCAAATTACAGAAATATACGTGGAAGTACATATTTTTAACCATGTTTTAAATTTTTAGCTATAATACTCGCAGCGCTAGGGGACGCGCAATTTTTTGAGCTTTTTTGAGCTTTATCGCAACTTTGAAAGTTTGGTTAAGAAAATGAAATTCGGTTTCGTTCCCGACTACTAGAGATCTTTCTAATGATATATCACAAGCCCAAGAAAAAAAATATTTTTTTCCAAAATCTCGAGCTTTCGGTGCCCCGAGGGTCCAATTTTAAAGCTGGAAACTCGGATGTTCCAAACTAGAGAAATATACGTGGAAGCGCATATTCTTAACCGTGTTCAAAATTTTTATCGGTAATATTCGCGGCGCTAGGGGGGGGGGCACGTCATTTTTCGCGCTTTTTTGAACTTTACGGCAACTTTGAATTTTTTGGTAAGGAAAATGATATAAGGTTTTGTTCCTGATAAATAGCGATCTTTCAAACGATATATTACATTACCGGGGAAAAAAATATTTTTTTACAAAATTTTGAGCTTTCGAAGCCCCGGAGTTTTATTTATAAAGTTCGAGACCCGGACGTACCAAATTACAGAAATATACGTGGAAGTACATATTTTTAACCATGTTTTAAATTTTTAGCTATAATACTCGCAGCGCTAGGGGACGCGCAATTTTTTGAGCTTTTTTGAGCATTATCGCAACTTTGAAAGTTTGGTTAAGAAAATGAAATTCGGTTTCGTTCCCGACTACTAGAGATCTTTCTAATGATATATCACAAGCCCAAGAAAAAAAATATTTTTTTCCAAAATCTCGAGCTTTCGGTGCCCCGAGGGTCCAATTTTAAAGCTGGAAACTCGGATGTTCCAAACTAGAGAAATATACGTGGAAGCGCATATTCTTAACTGTGTTCAAAATTTTTATCGGTAATATTCGCGGCGCTAGGGGGGGGGACACGTCATTTTTCGCGCTTTTTTGAACTTTACGGCAACTTTGAATTTTTTGGTAAGGAAAATGATATAAGGTTTTGTTCCTGATAAATAGCGATCTTTCAAACGATATATTACATTACCGGGGAAAAAAATATTTTTTTACAAAATTTTGAGCTTTCGAAGCCCCGGAGTTTTATTTATAAAGTTCGAGACCCGGACGTACCAAATTACAGAAATATACGTGGAAGTACATATTTTTAACCATGTTTTAAATTTTTAGCTATAATACTCGCAGCGCTAGGGGACGCGCAATTTTTTGAGCTTTTTTGAGCATTATCGCAACTTTGAAAGTTTGGTTAAGAAAATGAAATTCGGTTTCGTTCCCGACTACTAGAGATCTTTCTAATGATATATCACAAGCCCAAGAAAAAAAATATTTTTTTCCAAAATCTCGAGCTTTCGGTGCCCCGAGGGTCCAATTTTAAAGCTGGAAACTCGGATGTTCCAAACTAGAGAAATATACGTGGAAGCGCATATTCTTAACTGTGTTCAAAATTTTTATCGGTAATATTCGCGGCGCTAGGGGGGGGGGGGACACGTCATTTTTCGCGCTTTTTTGAACTTTACGGCAACTTTGAATTTTTTGGTAAGGAAAATGATATAAGGTTTTGTTCCTGATAAATAGCGATCTTTCAAACGATATATTACATTACCGGGGAAAAAAATATTTTTTTACAAAATTTTGAGCTTTCGAAGCCCCGGAGTTTTATTTATAAAGTTCGAGACCCGGACGTACCAAATTACAGAAATATACGTGGAAGTACATATTTTTAACCATGTTTTAAATTTTTAGCTATAATACTCGCAGCGCTAGGGGACGCGCAATTTTTTGAGCTTTTTTGAGCATTATCGCAACTTTGAAAGTTTGGTTAAGAAAATGAAATTCGGTTTCGTTCCCGACTACTAGAGATCTTTCTAATGATATATCACAAGCCCAAGAAAAAAAATATTTTTTTCCAAAATCTCGAGCTTTCGGTGCCCCGAGGGTCCAATTTTAAAGCTGGAAACTCGGATGTTCCAAACTAGAGAAATATACGTGGAAGCGCATATTCTTAACCGTGTTCAAAATTTTTATCGGTAATATTCGCGGCGCTAGGGGGGGGGGGGGGGACACGTCATTTTTCGCGCTTTTTTGAACTTTACGGCAACTTTGAATTTTTTGGTAAGGAAAATGATATAAGGTTTTGTTCCTGATAAATAGCGATCTTTCAAACGATATATTACATTACCGGGGGAAAAAATATTTTTTTACAAAATTTTGAGCTTTCGAAGCCCCGGAGTTTTATTTATAAAGTTCGAGACCCGGACGTACCAAATTACAGAAATATACGTGGAAGTACATATTTTTAACCATGTTTTAAATTTTTAGCTATAATACTCGCAGCGCTAGGGGACGCGCAATTTTTTGAGCTTTTTTGAGCTTTATCGCAACTTTGAAAGTTTGGTTAAGAAAATGAAATTCGGTTTCGTTCCCGACTACTAGAGATCTTTCTAATGATATATCACAAGCCCAAGAAAAAAAATATTTTTTTCCAAAATCTCGAGCTTTCGGTGCCCCGAGGGTCCAATTTTAAAGCTGGAAACTCGGATGTTCCAAACTAGAGAAATATACGTGGAAGCGCATATTCTTAACCGTGTTCAAAATTTTTATCGGTAATATTCGCGGCGCTAAGGGGGGGGGACACGTCATTTTTCGCGCTTTTTTGAACTTTACGGCAACTTTGAATTTTTTGGTAAGGAAAATGATATAAGGTTTTGTTCCTGATAAATAGCGATCTTTCAAACGATATATTACATTACCGGGGAAAAAAATATTTTTTTACAAAATTTTGAGCTTTCGAAGCCCCGGAGTTTTATTTATAAAGTTCGAGACCCGGACGTACCAAATTACAGAAATATACGTGGAAGTACATATTTTTAACCATGTTTTAAATTTTTAGCTATAATACTCGCAGCGCTAGGGGACGCGCAATTTTTTGAGCTTTTTTGAGCTTTATCGCAACTTTGAAAGTTTGGTTAAGAAAATGAAATTCGGTTTCGTTCCCGACTACTAGAGATCTTTCTAATGATATATCACAAGCCCAAGAAAAAAAATATTTTTTTCCAAAATCTCGAGCTTTCGGTGCCCCGAGGGTCCAATTTTAAAGCTGGAAACTCGGATGTTCCAAACTAGAGAAATATACGTGGAAGCGCATATTCTTAACCGTGTTCAAAATTTTTATCGGTAATATTCGCGGCGCTAAGGGGGGGGGACACGTCATTTTTCGCGCTTTTTTGAACTTTACGGCAACTTTGAATTTTTTGGTAAGGAAAATGATATAAGGTTTTGTTCCTGATAAATAGCGATCTTTCAAACGATATATTACATTACCGGGGAAAAAAATATTTTTTTACAAAATTTTGAGCTTTCGAAGCCCCGGAGTTTTATTTATAAAGTTCGAGACCCGGACGTACCAAATTACAGAAATATACGTGGAAGTACATATTTTTAACCATGTTTTAAATTTTTAGCTATAATACTCGCAGCGCTAGGGGACGCGCAATTTTTTGAGCTTTTTTGAGCTTTATCGCAACTTTGAAAGTTTGGTTAAGAAAATGAAATTCGGTTTCGTTCCCGACTACTAGAGATCTTTCTAATGATATATCACAAGCCCAAGAAAAAAAATATTTTTTTCCAAAATCTCGAGCTTTCGGTGCCCCGAGGGTCCAATTTTAAAGCTGGAAACTCGGATGTTCCAAACTAGAGAAATATACGTGGAAGCGCATATTCTTAACTGTGTTCAAAATTTTTATCGGTAATATTCGCGGCGCTAGGGGGGGGGACACGTCATTTTTCGCGCTTTTTTGAACTTTACGGCAACTTTGAATTTTTTGGTAAGGAAAATGATATAAGGTTTTGTTCCTGATAAATAGCGATCTTTCAAACGATATATTACATTACCGGGGAAAAAAATATTTTTTTACAAAATTTTGAGCTTTCGAAGCCCCGGAGTTTTATTTATAAAGTTCGAGACCCGGACGTACCAAATTACAGAAATATACGTGGAAGTACATATTTTTAACCATGTTTTAAATTTTTAGCTATAATACTCGCAGCGCTAGGGGACGCGCAATTTTTTGAGCTTTTTTGAGCTTTATCGCAACTTTGAAAGTTTGGTTAAGAAAATGAAATTCGGTTTCGTTCCCGACTACTAGAGATCTTTCTAATGATATATCACAAGCCCAAGAAAAAAAATATTTTTTTCCAAAATCTCGAGCTTTCGGTGCCCCGAGGGTCCAATTTTAAAGCTGGAAACTCGGATGTTCCAAACTAGAGAAATATACGTGGAAGCGCATATTCTTAACCGTGTTCAAAATTTTTATCGGTAATATTCGCGGCGCTAGGGGGGGGGGACACGTCATTTTTCGCGCTTTTTTGAACTTTACGGCAACTTTGAATTTTTTGGTAAGGAAAATGATATAAGGTTTTGTTCCTGATAAATAGCGATCTTTCAAACGATATATTACATTACCGGGGAAAAAAATATTTTTTTACAAAATTTTGAGCTTTCGAAGCCCCGGAGTTTTATTTATAAAGTTCGAGACCCGGACGTACCAAATTACAGAAATATACGTGGAAGTACATATTTTTAACCATGTTTTAAATTTTTAGCTATAATACTCGCAGCGCTAGGGGACGCGCAATTTTTTGAGCTTTTTTGAGCTTTATCGCAACTTTGAAAGTTTGGTTAAGAAAATGAAATTCGGTTTCGTTCCCGACTACTAGAGATCTTTCTAATGATATATCACAAGCCCAAGAAAAAAAATATTTTTTTCCAAAATCTCGAGCTTTCGGTGCCCCGAGGGTCCAATTTTAAAGCTGGAAACTCGGATGTTCCAAACTAGAGAAATATACGTGGAAGCGCATATTCTTAACCGTGTTCAAAATTTTTATCGGTAATATTCGCGGCGCTAGGGGGGGGGGCACGTCATTTTTCGCGCTTTTTTGAACTTTACGGCAACTTTGAATTTTTTGGTAAGGAAAATGATATAAGGTTTTGTTCCTGATAAATAGCGATCTTTCAAACGATATATTACATTACCGGGGAAAAAAATATTTTTTTACAAAATTTTGAGCTTTCGAAGCCCCGGAGTTTTATTTATAAAGTTCGAGACCCGGACGTACCAAATTACAGAAATATACGTGGAAGTACATATTTTTAACCATGTTTTAAATTTTTAGCTATAATACTCGCAGCGCTAGGGGACGCGCAATTTTTTGAGCTTTTTTGAGCATTATCGCAACTTTGAAAGTTTGGTTAAGAAAATGAAATTCGGTTTCGTTCCCGACTACTAGAGATCTTTCTAATGATATATCACAAGCCCAAGAAAAAAAATATTTTTTTCCAAAATCTCGAGCTTTCGGTGCCCCGAGGGTCCAATTTTAAAGCTGGAAACTCGGATGTTCCAAACTAGAGAAATATACGTGGAAGCGCATATTCTTAACTGTGTTCAAAATTTTTATCGGTAATATTCGCGGCGCTAGGGGGGGGGACACGTCATTTTTCGCGCTTTTTTGAACTTTACGGCAACTTTGAATTTTTTGGTAAGGAAAATGATATAAGGTTTTGTTCCTGATAAATAGCGATCTTTCAAACGATATATTACATTACCGGGGAAAAAAATATTTTTTTACAAAATTTTGAGCTTTCGAAGCCCCGGAGTTTTATTTATAAAGTTCGAGACCCGGACGTACCAAATTACAGAAATATACGTGGAAGTACATATTTTTAACCATGTTTTAAATTTTTAGCTATAATACTCGCAGCGCTAGGGGACGCGCAATTTTTTGAGCTTTTTTGAGCATTATCGCAACTTTGAAAGTTTGGTTAAGAAAATGAAATTCGGTTTCGTTCCCGACTACTAGAGATCTTTCTAATGATATATCACAAGCCCAAGAAAAAAAATATTTTTTTCCAAAATCTCGAGCTTTCGGTGCCCCGAGGGTCCAATTTTAAAGCTGGAAACTCGGATGTTCCAAACTAGAGAAATATACGTGGAAGCGCATATTCTTAACTGTGTTCAAAATTTTTATCGGTAATATTCGCGGCGCTAGGGGGGGGGGGGGACACGTCATTTTTCGCGCTTTTTTGAACTTTACGGCAACTTTGAATTTTTTGGTAAGGAAAATGATATAAGGTTTTGTTCCTGATAAATAGCGATCTTTCAAACGATATATTACATTACCGGGGAAAAAAATATTTTTTTACAAAATTTTGAGCTTTCGAAGCCCCGGAGTTTTATTTATAAAGTTCGAGACCCGGACGTACCAAATTACAGAAATATACGTGGAAGTACATATTTTTAACCATGTTTTAAATTTTTAGCTATAATACTCGCAGCGCTAGGGGACGCGCAATTTTTTGAGCTTTTTTGAGCATTATCGCAACTTTGAAAGTTTGGTTAAGAAAATGAAATTCGGTTTCGTTCCCGACTACTAGAGATCTTTCTAATGATATATCACAAGCCCAAGAAAAAAAATATTTTTTTCCAAAATCTCGAGCTTTCGGTGCCCCGAGGGTCCAATTTTAAAGCTGGAAACTCGGATGTTCCAAACTAGAGAAATATACGTGGAAGCGCATATTCTTAACCGTGTTCAAAATTTTTATCGGTAATATTCGCGGCGCTAGGGGGGGGGGGGGGGGACACGTCATTTTTCGCGCTTTTTTGAACTTTACGGCAACTTTGAATTTTTTGGTAAGGAAAATGATATAAGGTTTTGTTCCTGATAAATAGCGATCTTTCAAACGATATATTACATTACCGGGGGAAAAAATATTTTTTTACAAAATTTTGAGCTTTCGAAGCCCCGGAGTTTTATTTATAAAGTTCGAGACCCGGACGTACCAAATTACAGAAATATACGTGGAAGTACATATTTTTAACCATGTTTTAAATTTTTAGCTATAATACTCGCAGCGCTAGGGGACGCGCAATTTTTTGAGCTTTTTTGAGCTTTATCGCAACTTTGAAAGTTTGGTTAAGAAAATGAAATTCGGTTTCGTTCCCGACTACTAGAGATCTTTCTAATGATATATCACAAGCCCAAGAAAAAAAATATTTTTTTCCAAAATCTCGAGCTTTCGGTGCCCCGAGGGTCCAATTTTAAAGCTGGAAACTCGGATGTTCCAAACTAGAGAAATATACGTGGAAGCGCATATTCTTAACCGTGTTCAAAATTTTTATCGGTAATATTCGCGGCGCTAAGGGGGGGGGACACGTCATTTTTCGCGCTTTTTTGAACTTTACGGCAACTTTGAATTTTTTGGTAAGGAAAATGATATAAGGTTTTGTTCCTGATAAATAGCGATCTTTCAAACGATATATTACATTACCGGGGAAAAAAATATTTTTTTACAAAATTTTGAGCTTTCGAAGCCCCGGAGTTTTATTTATAAAGTTCGAGACCCGGACGTACCAAATTACAGAAATATACGTGGAAGTACATATTTTTAACCATGTTTTAAATTTTTAGCTATAATACTCGCAGCGCTAGGGGACGCGCAATTTTTTGAGCTTTTTTGAGCTTTATCGCAACTTTGAAAGTTTGGTTAAGAAAATGAAATTCGGTTTCGTTCCCGACTACTAGAGATCTTTCTAATGATATATCACAAGCCCAAGAAAAAAAATATTTTTTTCCAAAATCTCGAGCTTTCGGTGCCCCGAGGGTCCAATTTTAAAGCTGGAAACTCGGATGTTCCAAACTAGAGAAATATACGTGGAAGCGCATATTCTTAACCGTGTTCAAAATTTTTATCGGTAATATTCGCGGCGCTAAGGGGGGGGGACACGTCATTTTTCGCGCTTTTTTGAACTTTACGGCAACTTTGAATTTTTTGGTAAGGAAAATGATATAAGGTTTTGTTCCTGATAAATAGCGATCTTTCAAACGATATATTACATTACCGGGGAAAAAAATATTTTTTTACAAAATTTTGAGCTTTCGAAGCCCCGGAGTTTTATTTATAAAGTTCGAGACCCGGACGTACCAAATTACAGAAATATACGTGGAAGTACATATTTTTAACCATGTTTTAAATTTTTAGCTATAATACTCGCAGCGCTAGGGGACGCGCAATTTTTTGAGCTTTTTTGAGCTTTATCGCAACTTTGAAAGTTTGGTTAAGAAAATGAAATTCGGTTTCGTTCCCGACTACTAGAGATCTTTCTAATGATATATCACAAGCCCAAGAAAAAAAATATTTTTTTCCAAAATCTCGAGCTTTCGGTGCCCCGAGGGTCCAATTTTAAAGCTGGAAACTCGGATGTTCCAAACTAGAGAAATATACGTGGAAGCGCATATTCTTAACTGTGTTCAAAATTTTTATCGGTAATATTCGCGGCGCTAGGGGGGGGGACACGTCATTTTTCGCGCTTTTTTGAACTTTACGGCAACTTTGAATTTTTTGGTAAGGAAAATGATATAAGGTTTTGTTCCTGATAAATAGCGATCTTTCAAACGATATATTACATTACCGGGGAAAAAAATATTTTTTTACAAAATTTTGAGCTTTCGAAGCCCCGGAGTTTTATTTATAAAGTTCGAGACCCGGACGTACCAAATTACAGAAATATACGTGGAAGTACATATTTTTAACCATGTTTTAAATTTTTAGCTATAATACTCGCAGCGCTAGGGGACGCGCAATTTTTTGAGCTTTTTTGAGCTTTATCGCAACTTTGAAAGTTTGGTTAAGAAAATGAAATTCGGTTTCGTTCCCGACTACTAGAGATCTTTCTAATGATATATCACAAGCCCAAGAAAAAAAATATTTTTTTCCAAAATCTCGAGCTTTCGGTGCCCCGAGGGTCCAATTTTAAAGCTGGAAACTCGGATGTTCCAAACTAGAGAAATATACGTGGAAGCGCATATTCTTAACCGTGTTCAAAATTTTTATCGGTAATATTCGCGGCGCTAAGGGGGGGGGACACGTCATTTTTCGCGCTTTTTTGAACTTTACGGCAACTTTGAATTTTTTGGTAAGGAAAATGATATAAGGTTTTGTTCCTGATAAATAGCGATCTTTCAAACGATATATTACATTACCGGGGAAAAAAATATTTTTTTACAAAATTTTGAGCTTTCGAAGCCCCGGAGTTTTATTTATAAAGTTCGAGACCCGGACGTACCAAATTACAGAAATATACGTGGAAGTACATATTTTTAACCATGTTTTAAATTTTTAGCTATAATACTCGCAGCGCTAGGGGACGCGCAATTTTTTGAGCTTTTTTGAGCTTTATCGCAACTTTGAAAGTTTGGTTAAGAAAATGAAATTCGGTTTCGTTCCCGACTACTAGAGATCTTTCTAATGATATATCACAAGCCCAAGAAAAAAAATATTTTTTTCCAAAATCTCGAGCTTTCGGTGCCCCGAGGGTCCAATTTTAAAGCTGGAAACTCGGATGTTCCAAACTAGAGAAATATACGTGGAAGCGCATATTCTTAACCGTGTTCAAAATTTTTATCGGTAATATTCGCGGCGCTAAGGGGGGGGGACACGTCATTTTTCGCGCTTTTTTGAACTTTACGGCAACTTTGAATTTTTTGGTAAGGAAAATGATATAAGGTTTTGTTCCTGATAAATAGCGATCTTTCAAACGATATATTACATTACCGGGGAAAAAAATATTTTTTTACAAAATTTTGAGCTTTCGAAGCCCCGGAGTTTTATTTATAAAGTTCGAGACCCGGACGTACCAAATTACAGAAATATACGTGGAAGTACATATTTTTAACCATGTTTTAAATTTTTAGCTATAATACTCGCAGCGCTAGGGGACGCGCAATTTTTTGAGCTTTTTTGAGCTTTATCGCAACTTTGAAAGTTTGGTTAAGAAAATGAAATTCGGTTTCGTTCCCGACTACTAGAGATCTTTCTAATGATATATCACAAGCCCAAGAAAAAAAATATTTTTTTCCAAAATCTCGAGCTTTCGGTGCCCCGAGGGTCCAATTTTAAAGCTGGAAACTCGGATGTTCCAAACTAGAGAAATATACGTGGAAGCGCATATTCTTAACTGTGTTCAAAATTTTTATCGGTAATATTCGCGGCGCTAGGGGGGGGGACACGTCATTTTTCGCGCTTTTTTGAACTTTACGGCAACTTTGAATTTTTTGGTAAGGAAAATGATATAAGGTTTTGTTCCTGATAAATAGCGATCTTTCAAACGATATATTACATTACCGGGGAAAAAAATATTTTTTTACAAAATTTTGAGCTTTCGAAGCCCCGGAGTTTTATTTATAAAGTTCGAGACCCGGACGTACCAAATTACAGAAATATACGTGGAAGTACATATTTTTAACCATGTTTTAAATTTTTAGCTATAATACTCGCAGCGCTAGGGGACGCGCAATTTTTTGAGCTTTTTTGAGCATTATCGCAACTTTGAAAGTTTGGTTAAGAAAATGAAATTCGGTTTCGTTCCCGACTACTAGAGATCTTTCTAATGATATATCACAAGCCCAAGAAAAAAAATATTTTTTTCCAAAATCTCGAGCTTTCGGTGCCCCGAGGGTCCAATTTTAAAGCTGGAAACTCGGATGTTCCAAACTAGAGAAATATACGTGGAAGCGCATATTTTTAACCGTGTTCAAAATTTTTATCGGTAATATTCGCGGCGCTAGGGGGGGGGGACACGTCATTTTTCGCGCTTTTTTGAACTTTACGGCAACTTTGAAAGTTTCGTTAAGGAAATGAAATTCGGTTTCGTTCCCGACAAATAGCGATCTTTCCATCGATATATCGCATGCCTATAAAAAAAAATATTTTTTTACAAACTTTTGAGCTTTTGTCGCCCCGAGGGTCCAGTTTTAAAGTTGGAAATCCGGATGTTCCAAACTAGAGAAATATACGGGTATGTGCGTATTTTTAGCCCCATTCAAAATTTTTAACTACAATACTCGCGGCGCTAAGGGGGGGGGACACATCATTTTTTGCTGTTTTTTGAACTTTTGGGCAACTTTACATAGCTTTTGTATTGTACTTTTTTGATTTTATGAAAGTACTCCTGCATTGTAGTTTATATTTTGAATTTCAGCGTTATAAGTTTATCTAGTGACGAGTTATGATTTTTTAAGTGATTTTTGAGGTCGTTTTATGTACCATATTATATATTCTTGACGGTTTTTTGGGTTTTTTGCCGCCCAGGGTAATCGGTCATCTTCAAGTTATAGATCGTTTTAAAGATAATTTTAATTGTAATTTATGTTCCAAATTTGAAGTTTATAAGTCAAGCCGTTCGTGAATTATTGATTTTTATTTGATATTTTTGTCATTTGTGTACCATCTTATAAGGATTCCGTACATTATATGTATACGGAATCCTAAAAATCTATTTTGTTTTGAAGCGCTCTAAACTCGCTGAATTACATAAGTAGATTTCTACGTTATTATAAACGTGATTTTTTGTAGTATGTCGGTTCGGCTTAAGTGCAATATTGATCATTAGCAACAAAAACGCTAGTAATATTAATATTATTATGATATTGCAATAAAAGAGGTTATGGCCAATAGAGATGTTAAAATTTTTTTTAAATCTTTGCGTATACAATTAATTTTTTTTATATATTTTTGATTGATGGATTGCTTAAAAATTTATAAAAATATGGTTTAACCATTTTGTTTCAGTGAGCGGATTTGTCGGTTGTTCTAAATTGTTAGCGATTATGGGTCCAAGGTAAGTATGTATAAAAAAAAAAAAAACAATTGTTACAGAAATTCTAGCTTAAGTTATTTTTTTTTTTTTTTTTTTTATCCGGCGTTGTTAATCTATTATGAAGAGAATAATTATATAAAAACTAGATTGATATATACAGTAAAACTTTGCTAATTCTCGCTCCACGAGATTGTGATCACAACAAGTAATCGGAAAGAGTGAAATGTCTGCTTTCATGAAGCATATAAACTATTTACAGAAGCATTTAAAATTATAACTTACTGAATAAAAATAAAGCAATAAAAAAACAACTAAATATATGTATAAAAAAAATCTACATTATTCGTAGAATCGAAGTTTTATTATTAGTTTTTATATATTTAAGATACAGAGTAAATAGTAGCTAATTATAAAAAGTTTATATAATTTTAAAAATTTTTTTGTGGCCCCATCATGTGTGTATTGTTTTTGGTAAAAACCAGCTTAAAACTTTTTTCTGTTATCTTTTTGACTAGCGGTACTCTATTCATCATCAGAATGAAAACACAAAGAGTCGAAAAGGAAAAACTAGCTGGTTAATTCCTTTCTTCCGGTTCGAATGAACTTTTACGCCGTCGTCTCTGTTAACATTTTGAAATTTTTCGATTTCAATCGCTTCTCTGATTAAGCGTTTAATCGTATTTTCGACTTTGGCTAATATTTGTGTGTCCTAAAACCGTATTTCGGACTGTGTTCGTACTGCATGTTCAGTGTTACCGCGGATTTTTCGGCTTATTTGTGTCGGGAATCTACTCCGTGTTCTTTAATTCTTACATGTATAGCCCTCCACCAGTTTGCCCCATGTAACCCATACCACATGAACAAGAAATTTCATATACACCCCCGTACATGTAACTTGGGTAAGTCATCTTTGTTATTTTTTAAAAATTGTTTATTTTTCTGTCAGCTTCAAATCTTGGGCGAATTTTATTTTTCCTCCTAATTCTGTCCGTAACATTTTTTGATAACGTAACGTTTGCAAAAACTTTTCGTTTTTATTTTCTTTTTTTTTGTTTTTTTATTTTGCCTTCTCGAAATTTATTTACCAATTTCATTGCTTCACTTTCTTTATATCCATTTTCTGTCATCGCGTTCTTTATACTTATCATTTCTCCCTCAATTTTTCCTTCATCGCGCTTTTTTTCCGCCTCCTTATTAATGTTCTAAACACACCATTCCTATTCTTTTGGCTCAGTCAGTGATGTGATTGTATTTCTAATCCTTTCAGAATATTTTCTAAATTCTCCTCCCAATATAAATAAGTTCCTTGCTTTCCTCTCTGTCAATTAACAAATCAACAGGTCCGCATGATATATCTTAAACCATGCTCTAGAATCTTCTTGAACACTATTATGAAACTCTTTTGAACATATTTCACAAAATAATCAATTCACAATATTATGCCGAACATAAATAATAAAATTATCATAAAAAATTTAATTCAAATAACATATACAAATCATATTAAAATATAATATAAAAAACATCGATTAGTTTCGATTGTGAATTAATTATTTTGTGAAATATGTATCTACGATGCCGACAGTATTATATTTAACTTTATATCTATTGAACATGTTGAACTATATTCTTATTTCTGTCTCCCCTTCGCCTTCACGGAATAATTCCTTTCTTGTTGTGTCGCTTTCCGAAAACACCGATTATTCGCCCTTCGGTTGAATCCATCTTTAGTTAAAATTATTTGCTTTCATGTTAAACAAACGCAGTTTTGAAAATAATATATTTCCCGATAATATGCGTTTTACTTCTTGACTAGGACCTTTCCATTATATTGCCTATTTTCCTTCCTGTATCTATCAGGTTTTTTCGTTCAAAAGAAATACACTTTAACGACATCTGTTGATCAGTCCAGTTTCTTTGACAGCGTCCATCTCTCCATTCTTCGAAACAAATGCTATACATTTTACTTTCTCGCTTCACTTCCTTAATCATGAGCCTTTTTTTAGAAACTTTTCTTCTAAGATCCTCCCCTTCATTACAGCTTTACAAAGAGTTATTGTGGCCTCCTTCGAGGTTGCTGTCGTAGACTAACTCTGTTTAACATTTATTATCTTAGTATTATCTTCTCATTATCTTTTAACTGTTTATTCGTGTCGACGATATCCTGCTTTATTCTGTCCTTCGTAACATCCCTGAAATATGCCATAAAATACGAGACGCTTTATTTTCTTTAGAGAGTTCCCTATCTAAAATTCACATATCGATCGCTCATTCAAAATTATCACGCATTATTTTCATTTACCGTCCTTCAAAATCTTGCGCGTTAATCAGTGTACCTATTATTCTTTAAGTTACTTCCCAGATAATAAAAATGTAAATTACATCCCATCAGGGCAATCTACCTATTGGTCAATCGATCTAAAATAAGTGCTTCATCTAGATTCTTACATTGCGAACGGTACAACGCATTATTAGTAAATATAAATTGTCTTTTTTCTCGATTTCCCGCTATTATACATAAAACAACTTGTCTCCTCATAATTATAAAATCAGTTGTGAAGCCTGTAGTAACTACTCAGAGAAAAAATTAAACTCGAAAATTCCATTAAAAAGCGATGAAGACATTGTGAACGCTGCACAACACCTTTTTTGTGAAATGCAGACTGCGGTTTCTTTAAATAAAACAGAAAGATGTACATAATAGATAACAAAAAATTCTGAAGAAGCGACGCAGAACAAAATTATTTCAAATACGATGTCCGCACGATAAAACTTCATTTGATAAAGAAATCGAGCAATTAAAGAAATTATTAACAGATATAAAAAATTAAACATTCAGTGATTATTTATCGAAACTGTCACCATTGCCTGCTAATAATTATTCGCTTGAAAGTGTTGCAAGAACGCTAAAAAAATCGCCAATGAGGAATAGCAATAATACATAATTAGGTGAGAGATTTTCACGTAGTCTTGCTTTGTTCCTTAGCTGTATTCGGGTTATTGTTTACACTGTCCATACAAAATTTTCATATATATTGATATTTATTTGTAGAAATCCGCAATGTATGATCTTGAAATTCCGTAAGAAAACTTTGCCCCTCCAAAGTTTTGGTTTTGTTCACTTTTTTGAAGTGAAGAAATAAACCCCTCTATGTTGTTGCTGATTTGATCGATATATATATACATATATGAAGTCGTCGCGGTAGCCCAGTTGCTAGAGCGTTTGACTTCCGATATGGAGGTTTACGGGTTCGATCCCGAGCGACGACGAACTTCTTATTACAAGAATTAAATAAATAAATAAATAAATAATCGCTAGTAATCACGTGGAAGGCAATAGCAAACCATACCACGTTCAACATCATATGCGCGCTAGGTCAGTACACAGCAGACACACACGGGACTGCACTGGTAGCGCGATAACAAGCGGCTACTATCAGTTCCGAATGTAGTCTTGCGTGTATATACCTGCGTTGCATATATAATACTCGTAATTGCTTAGTATACAACCTATATCGGTACATCTAAAATGTGAGAATAGGTTGTCCACCAACCGCGAATGGTTGAGGGTGGTATAATGATGATATATCGAAATCGTATTTAAATAGGCATGTTTGAATCTTAAATACTACCTACAATTTTTTGTTTGATTTTATACCTGGCATACGCGCATTGTCTTCTGGATAAGTAAAGATAAAGATTGTTCGTTAAATAGTATTAAAAATTTGTTAGGAATAATTTCGTAATTTATCCGTTCTATTTGCCTACTGAGGTTAATGATGTAACCAAATTTTTTGTTTGTTCGAATTACACGCAAAATAGAAATTGGCGATAGTACTTTTACTAATAGAATTTTTCCGCCATCAGTGAAGAATGTGTCTATTATATTCTATCTCCACTGATACACTGCAGTGTGACATCTTCTTCATTCTCGTTTAAAGCCACGAAATAATCACGTGTGTCATAAGGGGTAATGTACGGAAATTCATGCTTTGTTCGATTTAATTAGTGAAATTAGTTTTTTATTAGTTTTAATTTTGTTAATAAAAGTTTGATTTTTAAATTACTGGATATTCAGAGAATTAATCGATATAGTTATTATTATTAATAACGTGAGAAATGGGCGATAGAGATGTATTAATTATGTTATCAGCGGAAGACGGACCCTGCTCTCCTCTAATAGGCTTAAGAAAGGTTTAATTTAATTAAAATTTTAATTTTCTAAAAACAGCCATGTGAGCAGATCTTTTTAAAATGTTGATTACTTTTCGTTTGGTATTATTTTTTTTAAGCTATCGAAGCGCCGAATCGGATAATCAGAAAATTACGGAGACCTATAGAATTTTTTGAAGATATCCTGATGGTTCTTGAAAATGTTGAAGCACATTTAATAGTGCAACTTTTCAAAAATACCAAACGGAAAAATGTAATATACCTTTCGACTGGAGCGATATTTTCAACAAAAATCGACAATTTTTCAAAAAATTAAAAAATGTTAACATTTCAAAAATCCCGTGACTTTTATTTAAATTAAATTTGCGATCACTCGATAGGTTTTCACCTAAACTATTAGTAATACTAAGTTTTTAAAATTATAATTGACTTTTTTTTTTCTTTTTTTAAAGGAACTTTTTGCAGAAGAAGCGTTAAAAGTAACACCAATATTTATTTACCGCGCAGTGTGTAGCTTAGAAACAATTTAACTAATTTTTGTAAAATTTATTTATGACTCATTAAATTATCATTTTGAAATATAATTATATTGCAGCGGAGCCGGGAAAACAACTTTGTTGGCTGCATTAGCGGGTCGATTGAAAGGTAAGTTTAAAGTTCGTTGAAAAATAATTATGGTACATCCTTCCTAAAATAGCAGGTTTCATTTATTGCTAAATAAAAACATTAACTTGGAATAAAAAAATTTCATTATCAGTGTACTCTCAAAGAATTTTTAATTTCTATTTGTCTTCATTTACGTCTTCGTTATTGATGATTAAAGGTTTCCTTTTTGCCCGAAGGTTTTCAGAGTAAATGTGTTGAGGGGTATTATTTTTTATACTTTCCAAGTTAAATTATTATCCTTTTTTCATGTGATTTTGTTTATAAAATTCTTAGCATCCGGGTTTAATCTTTAGTTTAAAACCTGCAATATGTTCTTGTAACTTCCTTGGGAAACATATTCCGAAAATGTATGTAATTCGGATTAGTTAGAATTTACACAGTTAACTCTATATACATACGAAACCTTAATATCGACATGATAACCGAACTTTCGTCGTCTGTAAAAAATCTTGTCCCCATGAAATCAGAAAAAAATTATCGTTCTTCAAACAAAATAATATCTACAACTTAATTTAATCATATATTAATATCCCCGGTGCCTTTGGCCAAATATTTTTATTCTATGTCGCTCGTTTCTTTTTTCCTTTTATATCTTGTTAAGATTTTGGAAGCCCTTTCATTAGTGCATTTTTATGATCATTTGATAGTGATCTTTCCTGATTTTTTTGATTAGAATCATTTTATAATATTGCAACAGAACTCTATATGCATAATAATTATAAATCGTTTTATACTTTAAATTCGCTTAAATGATATGTGAAATAGAAAGCAGAACAAAACTTTGATGAGAACTTTTTTCAAGACTTTCACAACGATTCCACAGATTAATTCTGAATTACTGAATTTTTTTAAATTTAAAAATATGTTTACAGAAACGGTACACGGTGAAATTAGTTTAAATGGGAAAATAATTTCGTCAAAAGTAATGTTGGAAATATCCGGTTTCCTACCCCAATACGACCTAAGCTTTGAACATTATACAGTACTGGAACATTTAAATTTCATGGCAGGTATCCTTAATATCAAATTTAAAAAATTGTTTTAGTAATTTTTTGTATTTTGTTAGAAGCGTTCTAAGAGGTTTTGTAATTTTGGAAGAGTGTACAATTTATAAATGCTGGTTGCAAATTTGGATTTTTTTTTTTAAATTTATCGGTTCAGTAATTTTGTATTATTTTAATTCTTTTTTAACACGAAACATAAAAACGAAAGTATATTTATTGTATAATTTATTAGAAGGGCAAAATTCGAAATCAAAACTAGTTGAAAACTTTGATTTGTCAGATATTACATTTAGTAAATATTTTGATCGAAACCGAAATTTTGTCGAAAGTTAAAAAACCTTAAACTCCAAACTAATCCAAAACTATTAATGAAAAACTAAATCTCTTGCTATTTTCTAATCATACGTATTTATTGATAAAGTTGACTCGCGTTGCGTTCTAATTAATTAATTTCGTTGCTTGTAATTTCGTATTACCTGGACATTGCATACCGTTCGGTGATAGCGGAATAGAGCGATGTTAATTGTTTTATCAGTGATCAGCAATTCGGTTCAGCCGTCGGTAAGCCAAACGAATCAACTTCAGCACTAGTCAGGTAATACCGTTTTGTTTCTTCCCACATCTAAACATGCTAAAACCGCAAGAAAAATTATTCCTTTAGCGAAATTCGAATATCCCAAAGACCACCAAACCGAACGAAATAATTGCACACAATACTTATCGTCTATCATGGGGATTATGCAGCTTTCACCAATATGCATATTGCCGGTTAATCTTTCCAATCCAAAATTCGGGCACATAGATAGCTGGGGGCAGCAAGTCAATATTGAAAGTTTTAATTGTCTTCATATCCTTGAATCTTTCCTGATAAAGTATAATGACCACGAACATCGCATATTTATGGTAGCCACCTCGAAAATCATGTATGTACGAATTGCAAAAAAACCAAATCTGAAGTAAAAACCGTAAAGGAGTCGGAATCCATAGCAACCCAATAGGACGAACAAAGGCACAGTGCGGGTAAAAGTATCCATGATCAAGCAAGCTCAGATCAAAAACGCTCCCACCCGGTATACTCCCCCCAGTGTATCAATCATACCCATGGAAACGAAACGGAAGAGTATGAGAAGAAGATGTAAGAGACCGTGACCATGCCGATACAAACGATTCAACACAGTCGTCTGCTCAAACCTTAGTGGCCACTAACACCATTAAAAAAGCAAATAAATCGGTATAGGCAGGAAAAATAACTGCAAGGGCTAAACATATTTTTAGTAGAAAAATTTACCCGTTATTTATGATATACGAGGAGAGTTCAAGTTATTTATAAAGGATGTATGTTTAGACTCCGATTTTATAAATTATGACAATGACTACACTAGCGATAAGGATGGACTTATTCACACGATATCAACGGTAAATCCGTTTTTAAATGCTTCCAACGCTAAAAATAGTTGCACCGGAACAGTAAAAGAGCTAAATAAATTTTCAAAAATACAAAGCGCACCAAACAAAAGAAATAATCATGAACCCTGTGTGGATAATAAAGACTCTCACCATAACGATAATCGATAAGGGGCGTCCCCAGTGATCCTGCGACAAGTCTTAACATTTCTATAGCTATTATCCCGATAAATGAAAATTACTCTGGTAAATAAAGGAATTACTATGCAGTGGATCTGTCGGAAGATTTGCAAGCGATAGGACCAAACTAGAACTCTCTCCGCTAATAGTATGTCTGCAAGAAACCAGACTTAAGCCAGATGCAAGCACGTCCATCAAGAATTACCATATATTTCGGTATGATAACCCAAACGGAGAGACAACGAGTAGTGGTGTGGCAACTTTGGTGTATACGTCTCCACCAGCGCAACAGCTACCGGTCATTTAGACTGTGGTTGTATGAATTACCATTCCCCCTCTTTCCTTGTCAGAAGTAAAAATGTTTAATTGCTGAGGTAATTCGCAGTCAAATGGATTCTTTCATTAGAGGACTGGCGAGTAATGCTCATCGGGGATTTTAACGGACACTCGTCTTTGTGGGACTCGTCAATCTCAAATCAACGTAGTAGTCGAGTACTATCCAATAATGGCATTGATAGGGCCCGGTATTAGCTACAATGCCGGCGCTCATTCATTTTAATCTCACACGTCACATTTTCTCGACAATAGACCTCGTCTTGTGTTCAACCATTCTAGCTCATAAGTTTATCTTGCTTGTAATGGATGACTTACGCTCGAGCGATTACTTTCCCATAGTAATAGACTTTAAAATGAGGTTGCCACCAGCCTGACGGTTTCATGCCGATTGGGAAGCATATTCGATGAGAGTGGCAACTACTTTCCAACTAACTGAGTCAATAGAGACCAACATAAACATCCTGAAGGATGTAATTACAGAGACAGCCAACACAACAATTCCGAAATAATCATAAAGGAAGTCGAACAGACGGGTCCTGTGGTGGTGCGTGGATATTAAAAAAGCGATAATATGGTGAAAACGGGCGCTCAGACAATATAAGTCGACCTACATTCTGGAGGATCTAATCACGTTTAAGAACTATAGAGGAAGCGCTAGAGATTTCATCCGCAGTAAAAAACAAAAATCGTGAAATTCATTTGCTGCATCAATCCCTCAAACAACCAACGCGCCCGCGTTATATGGCAAAAAATCAGATCCATTAGTAATAACAATGGTAGCCCTACGCGCGCAACATTGGGCGCCAATGGAATACTAACGAAAGAGATTAGAGATGTTAAAGAAACCTTCGCAAATTGTTCTTCCACAGAATCCTTTCCAAACAGTTTCAAGAGCGAGAAACACTTTATACGACAGTCTGTCTATTGTAAGGCTGTCACAATTCTTATAACCGCTCCTTTTTTACGTAGCTGAACTGGAGTTTCTCTTAAGTGTCATCCCAGGACCCCAGTGCACCTGGTGAAAATTTGATACATCCGTATATGCTAAAATATCATTCTAGTCATGCTAAAAAAATTCCTGCTGAATATAGACAACCAGATATGGTGAGCTGGAGGACTATTCCTGATGCCTGGAAAGTTGCAACCGTTATTCTTGTCTTAAAGATGAACAAAAATTCTTTCCAAGTTGAAAAGATCGATATCATTGTAGGCTAACGTCTATCAAAATGGAAAACATCGCGAACAGACAACATTTGTATTTTTTTGAAGTAAACGCTGTCCTATCTCCGATGTAAGGTACAGACCAAAAATCAATTAATCACTTCTCAAGCCTTTAAAGGCAAACCGTATCTGCCTTGGCAGCGCTTGCTTCGGAAGTTAAAAGCGGCCGGGATGGGCGGTAAGCTGGAGTGATACATTCACAATTATCGGAGCGGCCGGTGAATTCGAATCCGAATCGGTTCATCAATTCCAAATAAAATCCCAATAGAGAATAGGGTACCACCTCAGAGCTGCATCTTGAGCGCTGCCTTTTTTATGCTCCATATAAAAACGAAGTTGACTGCATAAGGCTTCCATTGAGTCTCGCCTTTATATAGATAACCTGAACATATCCGTAGCAATGTCTGTTCCTTGGTTCAATCCAGTTTGCAAAATACCATTAACGGGTTGCAGCAATGGTTAGTAAACAATGGATTGGATTTTTCCTCTTAAAAATCTGCGATAAATTTTTGTGTCACACTTAGTCAAATTGCTTAAAAATTACAGCATCGTATATATTTATAATTTTCCTGTTCCCCTTTTTAAATTATTCTGACTAACAATGAATTCGTAAGACTTTTTCAAAATCTGGATTTACATTCGAAAGTTAAGTTCTCATAGTTTAGACTCGAAAGTATTATATTTTTTTTACATATGACTACAACAGAGAGTAAAATAGTATCGTAGTTAGTCTTTCATAAATTGAGATAATATTCATACATACGTACATATATAATGTAGTATGTGTACGTAATTTACTTATTTTTTTCGAAAAAATGAATGTTTGTATTTTTAATTGTTTTTATGTCA
This sequence comes from Icerya purchasi, assembly GCA_039619475.1. Classification (NCBI taxonomy): domain Eukaryota; kingdom Metazoa; phylum Arthropoda; class Insecta; order Hemiptera; family Monophlebidae; genus Icerya; species Icerya purchasi. Next base: position 353,577,196 of record CM077115.1, read on the forward strand.
TTATAATATTCGAAATTAAACGCACACAGGGAGATTCTATTAAAAATTACCCGCACATAAAATTATTTTCATTTTTTTGTTATATTCTCAGTACTATAAACGTTTTATCGTTATATAAATACAAAAATCAAGTGCATAGGATACATTAGGCGCCATTAAAGTTGACTAAATCAAAGCATTTTTCTCGCATAATATATATATATATATATATATATTATTATTTTAAATTTATATTATTATTTTAAATTTATATATTTATTTTAAATTTATATTATTATTTTAAAGTATTTAATTTAAGAATTTTCGCAGTCGCAGTTCTAATAGAACAATGTAAACTTTACAGACTGCCATGAAGATGGACAAGAGATTACCGAAAACTGATCGTTTGAAGAAAATTTATTCCATAACTTTTTCACTCGGTCTGACTAAGTGTCATTCTACGTTCCTAAGAAATTTGTCTGGAGGCGAACGAAAAAAAGTTTCCTTAGCTGTCCAGGTTTGTTTAGTTTAATAATCGTCTGTGTGAAATTATTTAAAAGTTTTGATTATCGGATGCGTATTTTTAAATTTTATCATTTAAAGAGGGAATCGTATTTTATTGGCTCACTCAAAATGCACGTGGTATATCCCCCCAAAACGAATTCTCGTACTTTTTTTCATAATTGTTTTAATTTAATAAAATAATTAGACAATTTAGTTATTTAAATTAACCTCTGTGTGTGTGTGTGTGTATATATATATATATATATATATATATATATATATATATATATATATATATATATATATATATAATACTACGAGTATTTTATAATATTTAAAAAATCATTTATCGTGCATTTTTTTATAACAATTCGTACAAATTATGCAATTTTTTAATAATGGTATAAGCCAAAAATTACACTTCCCTTTTGCATTAAGAAATGGACAATTACACAGATAATCGTATTATTTTGATAATGAATTACGTAATGATTATGTCGCTGTAATATAATAATCTAATAAGCGTTAAAACCAATACAATTTTTGACTCGACCTTCACCGATTTTACCCTGTAAAAATGATTATCTTTATGTATTAAAATTAAAAGAATTCTTCGAAAGACAATCTTAATAAAAATATTTAAGATATGAAATGAACAAGTTTAAGTCATTAAACACAAGTATATCTAAGACTGGGACAGTTATGCTCTAATTTAAATTCAATAGTTTATAAGATGTGCTAATGTTGAAAATGAATATAGTGTACAACTTACCCAATTTTCACTTAATAGATTTTAATAAGTAGATAGAAAGTTTAAGTTGGTAATCTATCTTATGTCGTATTTACACTTAAAGCTAGCTATTGTAACTAGATAATATCATATTTTCGACGTATATTTTACACTTTTTTGCAGTTGCTAACAAATCCGCTTATTATATTCTGCGATGAACCAGTTACCGGACTAGACAGCTACAGCGCATACAGTGTTGTCAAAACTCTTAAACAGTTGGCTGGGACAGGTCGAATTGTTATCTGTACTATTCATCAGCCAGCTGCACATATCTTCGAAATATTCGACGAAGTAGCCATCATAGCTCAGGGCAGACTAGCGTACCAAGGACCAGTTATCGAATCCGCGGAATATTTTAGTCGGTACGAATATTCTCATATTTTTCGCTATTACTTTAATGGAAAAGTGTCAGTTTATTGAAAATCTGTAGAGTATGGAATATTATTATTATCCGTATGATTTCTTATAGGTAGCGCGGTAGTCTTGTAATCAAAGTGCTTGGATACCAAGCCATAGGTGTCGTCATAATTTTGAAACTTGTCTCGTTCTGGGAATTCAGTTTCCCGAGTAATATCTAAAACTGAATATTGGTTAGTGCAGAAAAATCTGGGAAGGTAAAAATATGTTATCGAAAGGGAAGAATGGAACTATATACTACTAAATATTCTCTTCGGATCTTTTAGACGTCCTTAAGGGTACATTATTGAAAGTTTTATTCTCTAACATTTGCACTCTGTCGCAAGGGTATGAAGCTCATTTTATAATTTACGGTTTATTACAATTTCCAATAAAATAAACAATTTAATAATTACCGAATATATAATAAATAACAGGATAAAATTCAGATAACTTAAAATGAATAAATTTGCATACTATTATTTAATCCTCGGATTGGACAAGGACTCCTCAGCGAAGCCACCTACCTTTCTCCGTCGTCGGAATTTTTATTTTTTTAGAGTCTTATATTTAATAAGCTAGTAATAGTAGTAGAGCATTTTCGGAGACATTTCTTTTACCGCTGTTCTTACTAATCTGAAAACTTTTTTAGGCATTATAATCTTTAAACATTTCTTTTTCTGATTGCTTATCGTTTTGATTCCCACATTTCTTTTGCTGATTGCTTATCGTTTTGATTCCCACATTTCTTTTGCTGATTGCTTATCGTTTTGATTCCCATACTTCTTGCTAACCCCCTTATCGATAAACATCATAATAAACCCGAAGACCACTTTATGGTATTGATTGAACTAATCTCTATATAATACTGGTAACGTTTGTCTAATTCTATTAAATAAACTTCAAATATTCTTATTCCAAGTTAGCGTGTTTTATCAGTGATGTAAGCCGAAGTATTTAAATTCCTCCGTCATTACCTACGGGGTATATATCTACAGGTCCCGGTTGGAGGCGAGCAGTTGTTGCTGTCATGCATTGTAATAGATGGTTTGTTTATTCTATATCTGCTTGACGTTCTGATATGAAAAACCTTCGATTTTTCTGGAATTAATCGGTAATAATAATAATAATGAAAAAAAATATCGCATAGCTCTACAACAAGTATTAAGCAAAATATTGCTTAGCACATAGTAGTACATAGTTTGTTGATAAATATGGAGACACACGTCTTAGAGAAGTGTAAGTGCAATATGCTGAAGTTTGTTATTTTGATGTGCGCAACTACATTTTTGCTTGAATGTTTGTAGATTTGTGGAATATTGAGAGTGTGTACATTTTTTGGTAAGATATTTTTTCGTACCGGGTTGAGCGTGTATGTGCTGTACTAGCGTTTCTACATTGCTCAGTGGACGAATTGAAAATCATGAAGACGCAAGTTTCTATATTACGTTCATTTTGTTTTTAATTTTATTTATAATTATTTTTATATATTTTACGGTTATTTTCATTAGTATTTCTGTTTCGACTGTCAATAATTTTCGGTTAGTTACCAATTTTTGATAGCCTGAAGACTTTTTTTTTTCTAAATTTATTAGGCGTCATTTAAGTGCAGCGTTTATGAATTTATGGTCAGTTTTTTTTTAGTTTGTAGTTTGCGAATTTATTTTCTACTTTGTTTACAGTTAAATTACTTTTTTCGTTCACTAGTTCGTGCTTCAATCGAGTATTCAGTTAGCTTTTTATTCAGTTTCTATATTATTTTATTTAATGTTTTCATTGAAGTATTTTTTATCTTTATCAAGTGACTTAAGAAGATTTGTTTTCATAAATTACATTTTCAAAATAATTCTTTTCCCGAAGTATTAATTTAAATTTCAAAATTTCCGGAACCTTTTTTCTATTCTATTGCTTCTGTGGAATGAGTTAAAAGGATTTCAAACATATTTATCTCGTCAAAGCTCTTTAGTTACGTAGTTGCTAATTCGTACCATCACCGTAAATGACTGTAGAAAGAACATAAATTAAAAAATAGATATTATCATTTTTATCGCCGATATTAATAATAAACAAGTTCAGTCAAACATAATGTTTCATGCACTGAGGATTCCCTATGTGAAGTTAAAGGTGACTATAATTTACAATCTACGTAATACAAAATTCAAAACAAAGAAATCTGGTTTTTCGCGGCGCAAAAAGTGTGTGGAGGAGACATGCCATTTTTTGCGCTTTTTTGAACTTTTCGTCAACTTTAAAAGTTTCGTTATCGTTCTCGACAAATAGCAATCTTTCCGACACAATATATCACATGATTGGGGGGGGGGGGAATATTTTTTTCAAAAATTTCGAGCTTTCGGCACTCCGACAGCTTAATTTTAAAGTTGAAAACCCGCATGTTCCAAACTAGAGAAATATACGGGGATGCGAATATTTTTAACATTGTTCAAAATTTTTAGCTATAATATTCACGACGCGAGGGGGAAAGACACGTCATTATTAAGGTTTTAACATTTCGTTAACTTTGAAAGTTTCGTTAAGAAAATAAAATACTGTTTTCCCGACACCTTTCCAACAATAATTACATGTGCAGGAAGAAAAAACCTTTTTTCGAAACTTTCGAGCTTTTGGCGCTCAAATGGGTCTAAATATATAGTTATAAACTCGGCTATACTATTTTCCTATAAAGCGGTCCTTTATGCATAAGTTTAAGATGCGTTTTAGTTTCCTCAATTTTTTTACTCGGGCTATTTTTTCTGTTTTTAGCCCAAGAAGCGAAGGGGGTGAATAATTTTTTAGTTGTAACTTTTTGATTCAATGAAAAGCCTTTTGCGTTTTGTTTTATATTTTGAATTTCACTTTTAAAGGATTATTTGGTGATGAATTATTAATTTTTTAAGGGTAATTTTTGAGGTCATTTTAAATTCTACTACATTATGTATTCTTGGTGGTTTTTTGAGGTTTTTTCTGCCCAGGGTAATCGGTTAGTTTAAAGTTATAGATTGTCTTAATCCTCGATTAGTCGCGCGGATGACGTATGTCATCCACTGTTTTTTTTTTTTTTTTAGTTATAACTTTTAATATATAGAAAATTGAACATTACCCGTTCATGTACCTTCTATGTAAACCTTATCAAACACATTGCAATAATCAGTTAAATCATTGTAGTATGTACATTTTTAATGAAGTGCATTAAACACGCTTGGATAACATTTGTCATCCGCGTAAGAAACCGGCAAAGTATTTTTTTCCCGGCTAAATTTTTGCGCTGATTAATAACTTCTTTCTTATTTCGGTTATTTACGGCGTATTAAGAAAGACGTTTTGTGCTCTGTTTATATACGTTTATTTCGTGTTATTTATGCACGAGTAAAAATCGCTTTAAATTTTTACTGCGATGTATGAGATTTGATAATATCCATGACTGAGATTTTCGAAAAGCTACAGATAAACTAGCTGCAATAAGAGAAGTATTTTTCGTGAATAATTTTCGCGAATACTTTACTCCGTCAGAGTATTTAACGGTAGACAAACGGTTATTGGCATTTTATGGAAACTGTCAATTTCGACAGTATGTACCCAGCAAGCCAGCAAAATATGGACTGAAGGAGTTTGCTTTATCTGATGTAAAAACATTTTAACACGCTAAGTTTAGAGCCATATGTTGGAAAGCAGCTGGACGTTATTTTGTGAGCAATTCTGCTTAAAATATTGTAACCAGGCTGGTTCAGCCAGTTGAAGGAACAAATAGAAATGTTACTGGCGATAACTGCTTCTCTAGTTTGTCATTAGTAGATATACTAAAAGATAAAAAGCTGACTTATGTCGAAACCGTATGTAAAAGCCAATGTGAAATTCCTAAAGAGTTTTTTCCAAGCAATAGTAGAACAGAAAACTCTTCGATATTCGAATTTCAAGAAGATTGTACGTTGGTATCTTATTGCTCAAAAAAAAAAAAAAAAAATAAAGCGGTTCTGTTACTATTTTCAATGCACTTCGATGACACCGTAGATGAAGCAACCGGTAGTGCTAAAAAATCTGAAATTGTTACATTTTACAACATATTATTAATTTATGGACAAGAATCTTCGACAGAAATTCGAGAACCCTCCGGATCACGCGGAAGATGCTACATTTGCGGCCATAAATAGAATAAAACAACACGAAACCGGTGCATAAAATGTAAAAATTAAGTTTGTCCGGATCACTTAAACCACATTTGTTTGAATTATTTAGAAAACTAGTTCATTTTGGAGTAACTCTTTGTAGTACCGTGTTAGTTATCTGAAAAAATACGAAATACATCTTTAACTACTAATTTAAAACTAAAATGTTGTAAAAAGACCTAATAAAATAAAAAATAAAAAAGTTATGAAATTACGTTAGAATTTTGATTATACTGTTTTCTACACCGTTTCTTCTAAGGAATATTCTAATAATTTAAAATTTTACATAATGAACACTTTGAATACGGCCTAAACTAATTATATTGTAGAAGAAATTTTTAAAGCGGAAAATTGTGAAGATACAAATCTATATTTAAAAATGGATGACATATGTCATCCGCGCGACTAACAATTAAACTATTTTGTGCGCTACTGATGGAGGGTTAAAAAGAATTAAATGATTCTGTCACTTCCATATTGTATTATGATGTTGTCTTCTTTTGAGTTCCAGCTTTGATTTCATTTTCATCTTTTAATTTCAATATTTTCGAAATTATATATCAATTTTTTGTTTATTTTATCTACTCTAATTACCTTCACCTGATTGAACGTTCAATTCAATCTATCCGTAATATTGCTATCCACCTTTTTTCATATGATACGGTTTTTTTTATAAATTTATCTTTACTTGTTAGCGAACGCACGAATGCGTTTTATTATATTTCGTTATTTTTATACAATGGTAACTGTGCTGAACACTGTTAAATATTGATAAGTAGTGGAAATGTGCGCTACGGGTTTCAAACTTTTACACCAGATAAATCATAAGTAAATATTTTGAAATTATTCCGATCATTAAGAGATAGGTGATGATAATATAACATTTTGCAGACTAGGTATGAAATGCCCGCGGAATTTGAATATAGCGGAATTTATGGTAGAAAAAGTTTCGATTAATAATCTTGAAGATCAGAAACGCATTAATACGTTGTGCAGTACATTTCAAACATCAGCATTCAGCACGATAATTCAAGAACGAATGAAATCGTTCCGAAAGGTCACCAACTCAGAAATAATAACGGACTTGGTACTGTATATTACGCCGATTCACTTATTAATTTTAATGCCATCGAAAAGAACTTGAAAGTGCAGTTACCATCAAATCATGATATTTCAGAAAGATTCTTTTCGATTTTAGATATTTTAGATTCTACCCCGTTTAACAAAATAACAAAAATCATAGAACAGCGTAATTTGAATTGAACTAATAATTGTGCAAATTTTTCCACTCTCGAACTTTGCTCTGGAATACTCGGCAAAAACTTTTAAAAATATAATAATTTTATCCGATTAATGTATATTTTGATCCGAAATTATTTAAAGTAAAATTAGATTTGCTCGTTAAATTTACACTAATAATTTCATCGTTACAACATGCATGTTCGTATTTATATAGTACTTAGTTTCAAGTTTACGTATCATTTTTCTACTGTCCGGCAGAGTTTTTCATTGGTAACAAATAATAAAAGTAAAATGTAAAAATATTTTTACATATAATAACAAATAAAACGATATTATTTAATTTATATACCGTATCGCAAAAATATCTACGGGAATTTAATACTACAGCATCGTCAATTCGTTATGGTTTTAATGACTTTGCTTAGTTTTTGTAATGTATTCACGAGGAACTGATTTATTTGTTACAGGAAAATGATTTTGGTCTCCTGTCACCCCAAAGGTAAGCCATTTTTTTTTGATAATTACTATGATATAGGAGAAGATAATACAACGCTCTTCTGACGTAGAGAAATGTATTTTTTTATAATTCTCAATTTATGGCAAAAAGAGAAAAATTGTCAGCTAATATTTATTCCGAGTTCATAATTTGAAAAAATTATACGCTATATGTTTCCTTTTATGTTTTTTATTTTTTGAGCACGTCAGCTAGAGACTTAAAACCAAAAACGAAAAAAAAAAAAAAACGGGTAAAGAGCCGCCAATTACATTTCGATTCGGTCAGATATTGACAGTATAAAGAAAACAATAGCAAAAAATAGATGGACGAAGAAGAAGAAGAAAACAAAATATAAAAATCGCAACAAGAAGTAGGATGAGAATACGCAGACAAAAAGAGATGAACATATAAAAAAAAAATGTGATCAGCGCCGCAGATCACTACTTCACTCAGGTGAAGAGGAGAATTTGATGAGGAAACAAGGAGAAGGTAAAACCGAGGAGAAGACAAAAAAGAATGGTTAAACGCAAAGGAATAATAGAAATGACAACGGAACAAAGAAGCGAAAGAAATTCAATGAACCAGACAACAGAAGGAAGATTAGGTTGAGCACATAGATAAAACGAGTATTTGTTGCGAAATGAAGAAGAGAAATTTAAGATGGAACTTTCTGCATAAAGAAACGAGATTAGAGGATGGAATTTTTTTTTATAGAAAGAGCGAGAAGAAGCAGTAACTTGAGCCAAATAATCTGCAATTTCATTACCCACAATGCCCATGCGGCTGGGAACCCACAGAAAATCGGCACAAATGGAGTAGCGAAAAGAAAGAAATACAAAGAACGGTACAATCGGATGAGTGATCACGAAGAGACAGCAAATCGCTTGATGCGCATTCATGGAGTCAAAACTTATTAAATAACTGTAAAAGAAACGACCAGTGGAAATAAAAATAATGAAACAGAAAGAAGGAAGACGAAATGATTGAAAAGTTAGAATTTGAAAAGATAAGGCAACTCCATCAGGTTCCTTGAAGAAAATGGGGTTACTTGTAAGGAAAATCTGGAATTGATAGCACCAAAAAATTCCTGTTTAACCGCTGGTTGAGAAAGGGATTCAGAAAATGAAAGTAGAAAGAGTACTTCAGGAGGATAGAGGTCAACAAAGTCGAAGAAACATATGGGAGATTATTACATGAGGTTGGACACGGCCAAAATAGGCTAAAGGCGAAAAGAAACAAAAGTGAAAATAAAAATTTTCCTTGGCGTAAAATGTCAGTTCTTGTAAATGAACAGAACGAGTAGAGGCCATTTACGTGGGAGACGTTTAGTGAGCAAACGATAGCCTAAAGAAGACCTGGAAAGCGACAGGAATGGCGTATTGGATTGCGTAAGAATTGTCAAAATTGGGGAGGATTTAAGAACACCGAGACAGAGCTGAAGGCACAAATTTTGGTTTATAGCTTAATCAGACAGTCGGAATTTGAAAGTACAGCCATATACAAAAGTAGAATAGTCGAATTTGTTATGGTTAATGGATTTATATAAAGAGATTAGTGTGTAAGGATTATCACTTCATTTGGTTGAGGATAGAACTTGTAATAGGTTTAGTCTTGTAATAGCAAAAACTGGAAGATAATCAACAAGTTCAGAAAATGACAGTTAAATTTTGAGAAAAACTCCAAGATAGCAGAAGTGTATATTGTTTAAGGATGAATTAATCAACGCACAATCATACAGACGAAATGTAAAAATAATAGAGAAGGCTTAGAAGGAGAAATAGAGAGGCGAATTGATGAGAAGGAATCCAGTGCAATAAGAAACGAATCAAGAGATTCATTGACAGTTTCAATATCGGAAGAAGAAGAAAAATTATAGGATATCATCAGTAAAAAATAAAAAGGAGGAATTCGAAGAAAGAGAAGCAGCGCCAATAGTGTAGATATTAAAAAGAGGAGGATCGAGAGGCGAACCTTGAGGCTGCGAATCCTGTAGAGTAGAGCAATGGAGAAAAACAGGATAATCGAGCATAAGGAAAAAATCCTATTTTCAAATATGAAAGTAAAGCCGTTAGAAAGGAAGCTGTTAAAAAGTTTAGGAAAAAACTAATAACTTGTTCAGACATATTTTTAAGGATGAGATAAGGTGTATCGTTCAGATCTGGAAATGCTTGAATTGCTGGGGTGTTTAAAGGATGGAAATTTAAAAGCTAAACAGAAATTTTTCCAAGAGCACTTCTTTAAGATTTTTAGTATATACCGCGAGCTCTTGCATTTACTTGTTTATAAAACAGAATGGGCAGCTACGACAACGTTCTTAAAAAACATTAAGCCCACAGTCGAACCATGGTGGCCACCGGAGCGAATATCCCGGCACGATTTCAAAAGTCTTAGCCGGCTTCGAATCGGCCCCACGTCACTATGTCGCACGGCCACATAATTAGTAAATCTTCGCCTCCAACTATGTGCTTCTTCTGCGGTCAGACTGGTATACCGACAGTTCCACACATTCTTCTCACGTGCCCGAAGTTCACCACGTTCAGGACGCAACATAGCCTACCCAGTGTAACATACAGGATTGTCTGGCAAATACTACAACTAACGTCACAAGGGATATAGCCTTCGATAGAACGAATGGTTTAATAGAACACATATAAGTTACCTCCATATATGTGCTGCGCATATAAAAAAGGTAAGGAGGAGAATTAAAAAAAAAAAAACACTAAATTCCTTGCTTTTTGCAGATGTAAAAGTTCTGACCGGAGTTACCGTTGATTTCCTCTTTCTGAACCCAAATTGGTTATGATATATTAGGTTGTTCTTTTCGAGGTACAATTTAAGATAGTTACCTACATAGTGCTCAATCACTTTAGCAATAACTGATATTAACGTAATTGGTCTATATTTTTCACAAAGTTTTTTTATCCCCATTTTTATATATTGGTCTTATTATCCCTACCTTTAACTCCCTGGAGAATATACCTTCTTTTACCGACTCATTAATAATTTTTGTTAACAGCGGAGTAAGCTTTTTTGCATGTGTAATTACATCTTTCACCCGTATACCATCATGTCCTTGGGCTTTATTCTTATTCATTTTCCTAATTATGTTTTCTATCACTTCACTTGTGGCTTTCGGTATGTAAAATGACGTAGGCGTAGTATTCACGTTCTCGGTTCTAATGAACCTAATATCACAATTATGTTTCAGATTTTCAATAGCCTCCATATAATATTTTTGAAATTTACGCGCCGCGTTGCGATCCCCGTCAAAATTCTTCCCTATTGCCCCATCTATAGTTATAGACTTTTTTTTACATACTATTTGATGTATTATCTTCCATGTTTTTTTAATGTTATTATTCGCTTTTAGTAATTCCTGTTGGTAATATTTTTCTTTTTTTTTTGTCTTATTTCCTGCTTTACTAATTTCCTGTATTTCTTATATAGTTCTTTATATCTTCTATTTAAATCATTCCCTTTACATCTTTTGTAATATTGGTCTCTAATATGTATGAAATTTAATATTTTCCTATTCATCCAAGCTGCAGTAGGATTGTATCTCCTTTCCCTTCTTGTCTGTCTAGTAAATTTGCAATCGCCATAAAGTTTATTGAATACTACTTTTAAATTATTTACTAATTGTACTTTTGTCTCGTTTTTTTCGAGTCGGAGATACACTGTTAACAAGTTATTTATTACTCTCACTTTAGTTGGACTTCTGCAGCGTGCTGCGGTATTTACTCGACTCGCTCTGCTTTACATTCTAACTGCAACGGGAATCGGATCATTCTCCCTGATGTCTTTAAAATCCATTTTCTCGTTATCGTCTTCTCCTTTACTTCCCACATCCCATAATCTTCACACAAAGATTTTTTTGAGCGGAGGGTGCTACATTACTTTATCTTTTTCCCTCTCTTGTTCCTGTCCACCGTTTTTTCTTTTCTCGTTCTACTATGGAAATGATTTAATGATTATTTTCTCGTTTTCTTTTTCACCTTCCTCCTTCTTTGGTCTGGTGTGTTTTTTCAACCTTTCCATGTTCTACTTCTTTTTCCAACTTTTGCCTATCTAAGAATTCATTATGCCCAGCCAACTTAAGGTTCTACAATGGAACTGCCATTCCAACAGAAACACCTTAGAACGGCCGTTGGATGAATATGATATTAGTACTGCGCTACTTTGTGGAACGTGGTTATTAAGCTCTTCTGATATCAATTTTAATGGTTTATCTCTGATCTGTTAAAATCGCAGCGATGGCTACGGTGGCTCAGCCATTTTAGTAAGGAACGATGTCTAGTTTTTAGCCCATGTGTCCCAGCCTTTGTTTCCTCCTAATCATCCTCAGTTTAATACATATGTCGATTCCTAACTATTCTTCTAGGTCCTTTCATTTCATTTCCGCTTACATTCCACCTACTTTTGATTTGCGTGATTTTTCCCCTTTCTACCTTTAATCAATTCCCTTTCCCCTCCTTTTCTCATAGGTGGTGATTGGAACACTCACTCTCTTCTTTGGGGCTGTTCTAATTACATTAGTAATGGCACGATCTTAGAATCCTTCACAATGATCTATTCCTTACCTCTCCTAATCTTGGCTTCACTTGTTTATGGTGCACTTTCGACGGAATCATTGTTATCTCAATGAATGAAGTTTCCTCCTCGCCTTCCCCTACTCTTCCTAATACTCCGCATTGGGTTCTTTCTAACGTTGATTGGTCCAAATTCCGTTCTTCCGTCGATTGCTTACTCTCTTTTATCCCTACTGCCTTGAATTGTTTTTCCCAATATGAATTCTTCATTGATTCTATCTCTTTTTCCTTAACTGTCTCCTGCTTGGCAGTCGGCTCCGGGATCCTTGGTCCTCGAAGAATCGCTGACGTCGTGATCTCTGTTCGCTACGTCAATTTTACGAACCCGCCTCATTAGAACGTAAAGGAGACAAAAAAAAAAAAGAAAAAAAAGACGACGAAGAAAAATAAACAAACGATAAAAGTATGTTGTTAGAGTGTTATCTTGTCCCCACAAAAATTTTCACTACATACGGAGAAGTTTATCAGTCGAAGTTTGGTTTGGGTTTTTAAATATTTAACATTAATTCATAATAATTCGAATTTTGAAGTGTAACTGTTTTTATTAAAGTTAGGTCTTTCTTTTTCAGTAAACAATTTGTTTTCACGTTTTATCTGTATGTATTTTGATTTTACATCTGTTGCAGTTTTCCTCATAATTGAAATGAAATTTTTTTAGTAGTCCGCTTTGATATCTTAATTTTGTGACTGGGTCTGTAGATGACAGAATATTATTGACATACAGTGTCATTCGATTTCACTGTCTTTAGAGAAGTTGTAAAATCGAAATAAGTAAAACTCAAGATTACCGTTCTAAATACGTCCGCAGTGGTTGTTATACATATATGGTAAAACATAATAACACTGGCTGAAATTTAATTAATTAAAGGAGGATATTAACATACGTTGAATAATGATGTGACGTTTCATTATTGTTGTACATTTTAAATTTCATGTTCAGCAGGTTGTTGGATAACGAATTAGAAGTTTCAAGTTATTTTTCAGATCGATTTAAATTGTATATTATAGATTGATATTTTTATGCGATTTTTGGCGCCCACAATAAGTAGTTGTTCTAAACTATTTCATTCTTTTTAAACAGGGCTTTAATTATTACATTTATGCATGCAATTGCAAGTTTACAAGTAAATCGTTTTAGCGTTATTTAATTGTGTACCGAATTCGAGAAATATCGTTATTTTTATTGTTGTTTTTTTAAACAAAAAGAATTCAATGAGCAGCGTCCGCTACTTGATTATATGCGTGTGCGCGTGTAGGCGGGTGATGTAGTCACTTCGCTGCCATTGATAGAACGCTAATAGTAAGTTTACAATGTGCTAAACGACAGTGGCAAGTAGGCTAGTTCCTTACTATAGTAACTTAGTAATTAGCTGGTAGCGCGTTCACTTAATTATTGGGGTTCCTATTGAGCTGTATTCCTTGCTAGTTGGATGTCAGTTCTTAGTACAACTTAGTCAGCTGTAGTAGTACTTCGCTACACGCATCCACTAATGGATTCCGTTATCGACAAATCGGAAGTAAAGATCTCGACGTAAAACGAAGTATTACATAATTGGTGAAATAGATTTTCAGAATTTTTCAAAATTAGCATATGAAAAAAATTAAATTTACAGAAATAATTTTCATTTGTAAGTAAATGTTGTTCGTAAAAACTTTGTGTATATTTTTGCAGATATCGGGCAACTATTTGGACTCAGTTCTGGTTCTTGTTGCATAGACGGGTATTACATTTACACAGAAATTTCAGGGAACACTTAATGAAGCTGTTCGTATTCATGGTATAGAAAACAATTTTACGTAATTTAGTGTAATACTTGAAAGAAAGTGTAAATCAATAGAATACGTAAGAAAAATAATTTATAACCGCTAGTTTTATCCACATTAAATTTTGTGTCGTATCGTACATTAGAGCCTGTAAATTTTGAATTAGCTGGTCGATTTAGGTCTACTCCAACACAAAGTATTTGAAATTATTTTCCAGTTTTAGTAAATTCAGTTAAACCATCATAGCGCAGTAAAAGGTGTAAGATTAAACTTGATCTATAGCCGTAATTTTTCTTAGATTAGGACTGAATTAGATTTATATATGTAAGGGATCTTATGTACGGTTTCAGGAGATCTAAAAAATTTAGAGAAACTGCTTCGCTGCATAAAACAAAAACAAGTTCAGTCAGGCATGATGTTTCGTGCGTTGAGGATTCCATATGATAAGTTAAACATAACTATAATTTACATTTACATAATATTAAATTCAAAACAAAAAAAATCAGATTTTTCGCGATACAAAGAGGGAGGGACACATCATTTTTCACGCTTTTTTGAACTTTTCGACAACTTTGAAAGTTTGGTTAAAGAGAAATGAGATACGATTTTGTTCCTGATAAAAAGCGATCTTTCCACCATTCCATTTTTATCATCAATGTCTACAACCGAGAATAGTTTAAATGATTTTGTTATAGATAACTGCAACCTAATTGGTCATGTTGATTTCTTAATTTTGGAGGATGAAAAAAAAATAATTTGACTGCACATAGTGCAGTAGACCAAGAGCTACGAACTTATTCAACGTAATACCCTCCTTTACCTAATTAAATTTCAGCCAGTGTTATTATGTTTTACCATATATAACAACCACTACGGACGTATTTAGAACGGTAATCTTGAGTTTTACTTATTTCGATTTTACAACTTCTCTAAAGACAGTAAAATCGAATGAAACTGTATGTCAATAATACTGTGTCATCTACGGACCCAGTCACAAAATTAAGATATCAAAGCGGACTACTAAAAAAATTTCATTTCAATTATGAGGAAAACTTCAACGGATATAAAATCAAAATACATACAGATAAAACGTGAAAACAAATTGTTTACCGAATCGGAAAGACCTAACTTTAATAAAAAAAAGTTACACTTCAAAACGAATTATTATGAATTAATGTTAAATATTTAAAAACCCAAACCAAACTTCGACTGATAAACTTCTCCGTATGCAGTGAAAATTTTTGTAGGAACAAGATAACGCTAATAACATGCGTAAAATGTTCCTAAAAAAAAAAAAAAAAAAAAATAAAAATAACTTTTTAAAAATAGCCTTTTATTTATGCAGTAAAAGGAAGTACAAAATAACTTTATTAGTGTGTAACTACCAGATATGTATCTTAGCATTAAAATCTGGAACTACAAAATATTCTGAAAAATAAAAGCGGGGGCCGCAGATTAATAATATTTTTCAGAATATTTTGTAGTTCCAGATTTTAATGTTAAGGTGCGTATCATCTGGTAGTCGCACACTAATAAAGTTATTTTCTACTTCCTTTTAGTGTATAAATAAAAGGCTATTTTTTTTTTTTTAAATTTATTTTTTTTATTTTTTAGTCTGTATTTTTTACTATGTATTTCAATAAAAAAACAATAAATTTAGAATTGTATTTTGCTTTATTTTATTCAATATCTTGATTATAGGACATTTACAGAAATTTTTATTAAATAATGGATTGCATTCTTTCAATTATATAGTCTTTTAATCATAATAAATAATTTTCGGAAACATCTGTGTATTTTAATAGATATTTATTCGCTTAACGTTTCGACCAGCTTACACTGGCCATCATCAGAAGCTAACTGAAGTAACGAAAATTGCGATCGACAATAACAATAAAAAATAAAAACCGAAAATCATGAAAAACCCAAATCAAAACAAAAAACCTACCTCTAAACAGGAAAAACCGACAAAACGCATAACAACAGATAGAATATCTTTTAAAATACACTGTTGTTTCCGAAAATTATTTATTATGAGTAATCACTGTGAAAGCTTTAAATATTAATATTGTCTTTTGTTTTTCATACAATACATACGGAATCCTCAGTACAGGAAACACAATGTTTGACTAATAGCGATCTTTCCATTAAAATATCACATGACCGAAAAAATATATATTTTTTTGAAACTTTCAAGCTTTCGGCGCCCCAACGGTCCGATTGTAAAGTTGAAAACCCAAATGTTCCAAAGTAAAAAAATACACAAGGATGTGCATTTTTTCTCGACCTTGTTCAAAATTTTTAGCTATAAAGCTCTGAGTCACAAACAGGTGCTATACGTCCTTTTTGGGGTTTTTTAAACTTTTAGTAAACTTCCAATGTTTCGTTAAGAAAATGAAATACGAGTTTGCTCCCGACAAATAGCGCCCTTTCCAACAATATATCATATGCCAGGGAAAAAAAATATTTCTTTTCAAAAGTTCGAGCTCTCGAAGCCCCGAAGGGCTAATTTTAAAGTTGGAAACCTAGATGTTCCAAACCAAAGAAATATACGTGCCTGTTTGCATATTTTCAACCTTGTTCAAAATTTTTAGCTGAAATACTCTTGTCCCCGTGGTAATTCCGTTTAATGTCATAGCTGAGACTCCAGTTCCCGAAAATAGTGATTATTATGGTGTAGGTGTACAGTTACTCGGTTCTATTGAAACTGACGAAGAATAACCACTAACAGACCGATCGATGAATACGATAAAGAGGAGAATAGCGTATCCTGTCGTGCTATAAGTAGATTAAAACTACAATACTGTTTTCGCTTGCTCGAAATCAATATTATGGGCTGTACATTTTTCTGCCTACTGTGAGCCGTTTTGATGACTTCAGCGTTATTAAAATACCATTTCAGAAGGAAAAACGCATGAATGTTTTTAAGGGGTCCCGGAATAAGAACAAGGGAGAATCGTACAGAGGGTAATGAGGTCACGCATCAATGTTTATAAACTCGATCTTTCGGATGTTGCCACAGGGGAACACTTCGTTGATTCCCAGAGATAAGCTTGACTGGTCTAAACTTAGGATTGTAATTATATAAGAAACGTTAAAAAAAAAAGTATTCCGTGATTCTTATAGAAAAGTTACTTTTTAATTGGCAAAGTTATTTCTTTCAAAATAACAATTTTTTTTCTCCTCCATTGTAATAAAAAACATTTTTATAACCGATAAATATTTATGAAACGTTTGAAACTTTCGCAGTGATTAATCATAGTGAAATAAATATTTAATTTATTTGCTTATTAATTTCTACTACAACTTCTATAATGCATTTTCCATAACATGCAACTTTCATGACACTTCCTTACGGTTTTCCATCATGAGACTATACTAACTAAAATAATACAAAAAATAACATTTAAACAAAAATGTGGGTTCAGAATTGAATGAGTGTAATTCTGATTTCTGTTTTACTGTCCCAGCAGTTTTATTTCTACCGTGTGTTTATGTGTTAGTCTTCTGGATCGTAATAGTTTGACTACTTACATTTAAAACTTAGGTTCTAATCGCTAAAACGTAATTTAAAATAGTAGCGACTTTAACTGTTAGTACTTACTGCTAACTGCTATTTTTTTATTCATAATGTTAATAGCCGCTTACGTTACCTACTAATTTGATATTGCAATTACTAATAGTATTGCTCATCAATTAGCCAGTGCGTAACATACTCAGCAGCTATTTCGCAATAGCGTAAAAGGATATATGTATCCAGAGATGGAACTTAACAACTGCGCTTGGCCAAACACCTCCTATATATATATACATATATATAATATAGACAAACTTTTTGCGAACATCAAAAAAAAAAAAAAAAAATTGAAATAAACGCTGAAATTAAGAAATTTACGACAGGGAGTAAAAAAAAAGAACAGATTTAAGGGTCTTAAGGGTCGCCCACACCGGTGCGAAAAACTTGCGGGATACGGAATAGAGCGCAAAATTCGCGTGGTACGTAATGACATAGCAGGATATGAGTGAGCGCTGACCAAAACGGGATCTCGCTAAGTTTTTCCGCTCTTGTTGCGAACGTTCGTCATCCGGCAACAAACTTGATCCTTTTTTCGTCAATCTTTCACGATGTCTCAAACGGAGAAGTTGATTGAGGCAATGAAAAAAGCATCAGATTTTGTTCGACTTGAGCCACAATTCTTCATTTATAAATTAATATTCCGAATGCGTGTTCAACTGTTCTCCTTGATTTGCATAACATCTTTCTTTGCGAGGATTATTCTTTGATTGTCTATAAGGAAAAAGGTCTCATTAGGTAAGGCTTAAGGGCGAAGCCTTCATCCGCTATCGAAACATGAGGACAGGAGAATGTTTTTGGTCTGGAAGGGTTTTCTCTCCCGAGACATTCATAAGATCCATCTCAAACAGTCTTCCCATATTGGACACTTCCAAAATACCACTTTCGCTATTTTTCCCGTACCGTTCGATATCGAAGGAACCGGTAATCAGTTCCAGCAACAGTCAGTAAAACTGTAGAAAATTTTTGCAAGTAGAAAAAATGTTTCGAACCACTCTTTGGAGAGCATTTCAAAGTAAAATGCTTGCCGTCCAGACTCCCGATGCAGTTGGGAACTGCTCATCGTCTTTCAAACTGGACAGCCGATTCAAGCTACATTTCTTCAGTAGGTGCTGCCATGTAAAGCTGTTCCATTCGCCGAACGATTGACCGACAGACTTCCGTGACTATTCCGGAAACAGTCGTAAAACCAATACACGGAGCTGTTGTGGCCAATTGTTTCTCGGTAGTTTGTATCAGCTTTTCTAATGTCCTCTCGTATAAGCTGCATTAATTCATGAAAACATTCCGGAAACACGCGGAGGTATAAGTAAAAACGTTTTCTATCAGCACGAAGCTGAGGCATGAAAGTGTGTGGTATTCTCCAAACAACTTCCTCTCCACGGTAATATCATGTACCCGCTTTCTTCTTCTGAAAGAAAAACATGACTGAATGTATAGAATATAAAAAATGTGCCCGAATAAATAGATCAATAAATAAACATTAAAGGGTAGGTATGTGTAGATAAAGAAAAATATTGAAACGAAAATAATCATCAGTCCTTTACTTACTACGAGTACCTATCGATCAATAGGTACGGATGTCTTATGTACTAACCATAATATTGTCCGTATTATAAGTAAGCGCTTACAAATATGCAGGTAAATTAGGCACTTACCTTAATTGTTCTTCATCATCCGAAGCAAGTAGCAAAAGGACTTCTGATCTTCATCTGACGACATTTTCTCAGCTGAACAAGGCACAATGCAACTTCTTCTTCCGTCATCCGTAGTTCCCGCTTCGCTTCGGTGTGCGCAGAGAAGCTGGAAAATTTCCCGCCAAGCTTGCGTTTTTTCGCGCTCCATCGCGCGTCCCGCAATTTCTTCGCACCGGTGTGGCGGCGACCCTTTATTTACTTTTTCCCAATTGAGCTAAGTTATTTCGATTTATGTTAATTGACATTTCTAAGCAAAAAATTTCCGTATTTTTAATTGTTCGATCGGAAGTAAAAATAAAAAGAAAGAAACCGAAAATAACCGGTAAAATTTCATAATGTCGACGGTGGTAGCTTTATATGTAATATTTCGAGCGGTAACAACTGACTTTGATCTGTAAAAACAGTTTATTGGGTTTATATTATCGACGTTTTACCGCGATTGCCATTTAAATGATCAAAAGAGCATCCGGAGTATTCAAGGACTAATTTTTCTCGCGATACAACAAGTGGTCTTCATGTATAGTCATTTCGAAATATCTGCCGAAACGGAAACGTATATTACATCATGTGAAATAAATGAACAACTATACAGAGCCGGACCATACTTTTTTGCCGTAACGATCATTAAGGTATTTACGTTTAAATAATTCCATATTCACGCTAAACACGTATCAATAAATGTTTTAAATTTTATCAATAACACGATTAACTTAAAATCTACTTTTGATAGCTGGAAATTCGGAATTTAATTCACTGTTTTCAAGCCAAATTGATATTTTGAATTAATTATGCACGCAGTTCTCTTTGAAAACACACGTATATTTAAAGAAGTAACAGTGTCCGAACGGGCACGATCACACCATTCAGTCCTCGATCCTAGTCTTCTACTTTTCATTAAGGGGCTTATTCTGACTAACAAATTTGAAGTCGACAAAAAAATCGTACACTGAAACTTGCTTTAACGGTATATTCGAAAACAGATACTCGACGACTTTTTGATATGCCATTGAAGTTTTAATAATGCAAATTAATCGCTTCCTGGAATGTAATCCGACGTTGCCTTTTCAGTTACACTACTTGTACGTGATTAGAAAATTCGTGTTGATATTCTTCTTCTGAATAGAAACGTATTTACTAATTTTGTATTTACCGGTTGATAATATGCCGCCATTTTCGAGGAAAGATAACTCTTTTTCTTGTTACGCTTGCACATACCACGATTTCCGAAAGAAATCACGCGACTACGAATTGTTCCCCGTCAGTAATTGCTAGGCAGTGGCTGTTAGTGTAAATTTTCCGATTATTTCGGACTACGTTGTATTTAAATTTTGATGTCGGTAGTCCAGTAATAATGGCCATTTTCGCGTTTCATCTGTGTGCGAATCATTCGGCAAAGCGTTTTTTGTAAAAAAAAGTGTTAATATGTGATATTTGACTGAAAAGTATTTTTGGAAAGTGGCAATCTCTTTTCAAGTTTTAAAAGTTTCATTTCCAAATTTCTGCGAGGAATTTCCACTAAATCGTTTGTCTCGATCACGAACGATTGTCCTAATTTCTTACGTAAAGAACTATCATCACATCTTGCGTGTTTTCGTTCTGTATTTTTTTCCACTAAAGGTTAGTATGAGCCTATATTATCCTGTATATTTTCACAAACCTAACATTCTGGAAAGTCAAATTCATCAACGTTCTGTTAAGTACGCAAAATTAAGAGGCTAGTAAGCGAACTTTACCTTCGAGCGGTCCTAACTGAACTACAACCAGCCAACACTGTGATCAATTTATTGAAGTTTTTCACGAAGAAAACAATACACTTCTTACGGATGTTACCAGAGGCGTTTAGACGTAGTCATAAGGGGGAACGACGATATATCTGAAAATATTACGCGTATCCTTTCGGTAACGATAGAGGAGGAATTTTTACGGAATTTGAAGAAGGCCGCGGAACACGAATGGAACTATTATGAGAAATAGATTTTGTTAAAAAGGCATGCCGGTGAATTAGAAGAGATTAAACCACTAAATGGCAAGGAATCGGTTAACTTCGAAGTAACCTCGAATATAATAGCTAGACAGCTAAAAGATCGAGAAGTGTATGATTAAAAGACATTCAAGCTTGAATATCCGTCTTGAAAAAGTGCGAAGTAGCCCCCGAACGGCAATAAAGATGATGAAGAATAAAAAAGTAACTGGACCCCGACGACCTACGGCTGGAACAATTAAAAGAGTTTGGCTCAAGTACAAAACAATACGAACCAACGAAATATCCATTTCCTAAAAGAGAGTCCATTTAGAATTATAAAGAAACTGTAAAACTATGTCGGTTATTTAATCATTTACTCGTATTTAAGGGCTTTGGGAGACTGGTATTGAATCGAAATACAGACAACTTCGATGGGAAGCTTAGTCTATAACACAGGGTAGTTTTGAGAAAGAAAAAGTGACGAATGCAACGAAATCGTTTCCCGTGGAGAACGTAATTGTTAACATTTATAGTACGGATCAATAAGGCAGTCGAAATATCCGTGCACTTGAGAATATGAATGAATGTAGAGGAAAAGTGAGCTTTGACTGAATCCGGCAAAAAATCCGGTTTGTGCTTTACATTTCGAAAGCGAAAAGTCAAAATATAAGCTGAAGCTAAGTTGACGCGGAAAACATCTCGAGTATTGCAAGTGGCCAAAATACGTCGGAATAGGCTTTGATGATCATTGAGTAATTAAGGAAATCGAGAAACAGTAATTTGCGAAAATCCGCATCACTGAAATGGCGATCAAAGCCGAATGCAAACTATTGCTTTAGCGGTATGTTCTTCAGCTGTAGAATATACGGATGCCGAAAACGGATTAGATTAGTACATAACAAAATGGTTAAAAACCCCTCGTTAAATGAAACAGATCGAGTAATCTTACAAGTTGTTTAGAATATATCTCGTAACCGTATAAACTCGCTTCGTACTATTTTGTTTTACTCGTGTATTTTACATTATTTGGTATTTTTCTTTTCTGTTTTTCGTCCTTCCCTGTTTTTTTTTTTTTTTTTTGCAATTGTTAACCGTCGCGGACAAGATATTACAAACCTGTTTATCTCGCTTCTTTCTTTACAGCGCCATACTTAATTCCTGAGCGTCGGCGACTACTTATTCGTACATCTCAGCCGTACAGATATAGGTAGCGTACTAGGCAATTATTCCAGTTTTGCCAATTAAAGTACACTTGACCCTTCAGCTGATCGCGCGATAGCCTCGATAATTCAAATACAACAAGTAGATTTTGTAGTCATCGGATTACCAATCTATCTTATTTCAATTTCATGCTGTTACAAAATTCCACCTGTTACATATCTACGTGCAGATGTTGGAAAAAAATGTCTTTTAACCTTCTGGTACAGGACTCTATCATAGAGTTTGCAAATGAAATATTTATTTTTGTTCTCGTCAAAAACTGTTAACCGGCGCATTAATAATTTGAATAGGTACTTTACGCGTCCATAGAGCCCTTATTGTTCGCAGCAATGATTTACTGGACTACGAGTGTATTTAGACATGTACCGATTGTACCATTCGGAATGGTGTTCTCATTATCGGCGATATTGGCGGTATCATACGGTATGTTGTATTTTTTTTTTTTTTTTTTTTTTTTTTTTTTTGAATTTTCCGTGTTATTTATCACGCAAATTAGCAATCGTGAAAATGTGGTTATTTTAAATGTTTTCTGATCGATGAGATAAATACGAAAAGTGAAAATAGTCGTTAAAAAGAATTAATAAACAAAATATTGGCTCGCCGAATTTATGGTATGCAAGTAATACTGCAGTAGTAATTGCTGAACAGACTAGACGAAGTGTATAGGTGCCGTTTGACGTGATTTAATCGGTTTTCGGGAAGGAATGTAAAAACAACTTTTTTATTCGGTGAATAATTAGCGAACAAAGTACGCCAACTTAATAAACGACACCCTGCAGCCGGTAAAATATTTAACCGAGTAACACAAAAAAATCGCTCTAAACACTCGTCGAAATGCAAATAGATTTATAGTCGGACATTAAGAAAACTGACCGTTTCACTATTAAAGCAACGTTTTTGCCTCAACCACTAAAGCACCTTTCAAAAATTAATAACGCGTTTTTCTAATTTCAAAAATTCAATAGTAAAGGTAAAAATCGAAAAGAGAAGATACACGACGTTAGAAAAATATTCAAGTTAAATTTTTTATTCCACAAGTAACAATAAATAAACTGAAATTCCATGTTGCTCCATGATATCTTTTTGCGGACGTCAATAATATCTACCACTCCTCTCTCTTCGATATAATGCTTCCTTCTAACATTCCAATCCATTTTTCTCTGCTCGTTCATAGTTTTTTTTTCCAATGTCGGACCGTTATTCTTTCTTGCTCCCTTTACACTACTCCTAAACTGATCTTTCACGCATTACCATATAGGGTTCCTGCCCTGGCCCAACTTTGTTTAACGCGATAGCAGTGAAAATGGGCGGTCCTGTTTGGGATCGTCGTCAGTTACAAACAACTGCTGATGAAAATTGGCGGAGAGAGGTTTACTTGGTAATGGGGTACACTGGTAGGGTAGAAACATAGCCTTTTTTAGCTTGTAGAAAATAGCCGATTTGGACACCTTTCTTCTATTAGGACCGGTGTGTGTATGCAGTGAGTGTATGTGAGAGAAAGAGAGTGTACGATGTACAAGCATGGAATGTGCAATTGGCGAGCACTGATTAGCTTAGGTAGAATACAGGGGATAGTGTTGTGACACTAGCGCCTTCACATCCCCCCCCCCCCCGATGATGAATGGTGAACAGCATAACCACTATCTCCCAGAATTCAAGTTTTCACCTACCGCCATTCAGAAGTTTCATTGAATATTGTTGTATGATTTTCTTGCTCCTGAGAAAGATTCAAATGTCAAATCATCAGTGAAAACACTGATAAATAAAGAAGGATGGGACGGCTAGTTAAATATAACGATTACGAAAAGTGTTATGCTAAGAACACATACTTTGGTTCATAATTTTCTATGTGGAATAGCTGTATAAAAAGTGTTACCTAACTGTACATTTGTCTGTTTATTAGGAAATTCAAAATGAGATTGGCATGAGATTCCCGCTGTTTTTTAATTCTGTAAGGATTCAACCGGTTTAATCTCGGTTTTTTTCTCCCGGTGCCCTTTATCGTTTGATTACGAACGTTTTTTTCACAGTAATATCGAATCGGAAGAACGAATTAAAATTTTTTTGCTGAGAAATATAATTATATATATATATATATATATACATAATTTCACTAATCATTGCGTACTAAAATATGACCTTTAAAAATTAGTGTCCGAAATTTTTTGTACAAGCTGGTGTGTTTTCGATGTTTTCCAATAAGTTTTGGTGGAAGAAATTTCGAAAGAAAAGTTAAAATTAACGTTATATATAAATTTTATGAATATTGTTCCGGAGGAAATGTGTGACAAATGATAATAAACAACTTATTTTATTTCAAAAATTACTCCCCGATCACTAAAAATAAATGCCGCTCCGAAAAACCAAAAATATCATACTGATTAGTTGTTATTGTGATAGCAGAGTTGCTGAACAAAGTTGGACGACCATTAAATTTGGAGATGATTATTTCGAGATTTAATAGTCGCCACGTGTGAGGAATTGGTAAACAGACAACCAATCAGTCTCCAGGATGTAGTTTTACACGCAGAATACTGTCATGAATACCGATTATATTTGTGCAACACTAATACTCGAGCATAGTTAAGATGCCCGAAATCGAATAGATCGACCAAGCATGAAGAGACCCCTCCCCTCACCCACGTTAGCGCATGCTGCAATTACAATTTCACCGCGGTAAAATATGAAATACCGTTCGAATAAATGTTTACTTTCAATTAGAATTCCGAAGTTCAATGTTAATTCTTTTTTTTTTTTTTTATGGCCCTTAGTCATCCATCGTACTTTAGAAATTTACAAATTAAAACAAGTTATAAATTACAAAACTGCGACACTATATTTTGACTCATTAATAATGACTAGGATTACACATGGAATCCAAATTTGGGGAAGGCAAAAAAAAACGGAATTAAGGAAAATTAGTAGGCTACAGAAAAGATGCTTAAAAATTTTTTTACCGAATTGGAGAAGTGCGAATCTTGTAACGAATTCTACTTGGTGGGACAATAATAAAGGAATGTCTCCAAAAATGTTTTTTTATTACAGTAAACTTTTAAGGTATAAAACGGAAAAAATAATATTACCGACAAGGCGAAATATGGGACTAGGAACTATGACAATTTGTGTTTTATAAGACCTAAAGGGATTAATAATAAAATTGATAATGTTGAAGAGGAAGTTATGAGTCATTTACTAGGTAACTTACCAAAGGAATTAAGAAACGAATATAATTTGAATATATGGAAAAACAAAATAAAAATATGGTTGATTGCGTGGTGCAAAGAATGAGAAATGGTTGGTCGTAGGAAAGACGGGTAATTGATAGAAAAAGTAAATAATTATGAATGATGTAGTAATAAAAAAAAAAAAAAACTAATTGTTCTAGCTGCATTACTTAGGGCTTATGTGAAAATATTGTGGTATGATGTGCGGTGGGTATAAATATTTTGAATTAAAATTAGACGTAGAATAGTAAAAATAGAAGTTAAGTTGAATTAAGTAATATATATATAACATATATATATATACACATAGTCTAGCCATAAATACTGATACTGCCGCTGCATGAGGGGAATTTTGCGCAGAACAAAGTAGTAACACTGTCAGCGCATCGTCATAACGCAGTAGAAGAGCAAATAACTTCGCTTTAGTCTGTTCAGTACACGCTACGAAGATGGATTGGACAGATTATCACGTACGCGTTACAATAATTGGACTGATGAAGGCGGGGCATAACGCGTCTCAAATTCTCGCTCTCCTCAAACCACTCAAAGTTACGAAATGTTTTGTTTATCGTACACTGCAACGTTTTATGGACACAGGAGACGTTGTTGATCAACCGCGAGCCAAAAAAGGTAGTTGAAGCAGTTCGGTCGCGAATTAACAGATGCCCTCTTCGGAAACAAAAAATCATCGCTCAGAAGAAGAAAATCGGGCCGAGAACGGTCTCGCGCATCCTCACCGATGATTTACATATGCGAGCCTATAAGAGAAGTACAGGTCATCTTTTAACCGAAAAATTAAAGGCGATGAGATGCGAAAGAGCGAAAAAGTTGAAACGCCTGTACGGCAAAAATGGATACAAAAAGATCCTTTTCACAGATAAGAAAATTTTTACTGTAGAGGAAAAATATAACAAGCAAAATGATAGAATTTATGCCCGTTCATCTGCTGAGGCTAAAACCAAATTTCCACGCGTTCAACGAGGTCACCACTCCACTTCTGTGATGGTGTGGTGGGACGTATCGTGGTATGGGGTAACTCCCATCCATTTTTGCGAAACAGGGGTCAAGACAGGTGCCAGAGTGTACCAAAACGCAGTTCTGGAACCAGTGGTTAAGCCTCTGAACGATACTTTGTTTGCCGGAATCGATTTTGTATTTCAACAAGATTCAGCACCGGCACACAAAGCTCAAACGACACAGAAGTGGCTCGCAGAGAATGTGCCCGGCTTCATAGCAGCTAGTGATTGGCCGTCCGGCAGCCCGGATTTAAATCCGCTGTACTACGAACTGTGGGATAGGTTAGAGGAAATGGCCTGTCGAAGACCACACCGAAATTTGGAGTCGCTCAAGCGAAGCATTGTTGAGGTAGCAGCAAGAATTCCCCTCAAGACGATCCGTACATGTATTGCAAAATGGCCGGAGCGTTTGTCGTCGCGTGTCGCTAATAAAGGTGGTCATTTTGAATAACTAAGCGATGATTTTAACGAGCATTGTTTGTACTTTTGAAATAAATTTTTTCTGAATTTGCATCGTGCTTCCTTTTCGCGGTACGTTCGTTTTAAGCAGTATCAGTATTTATGGCTAGACTGTGTATATATAAGACGAATATAATACATTAGATTTAAGATGTAGATGATGAGTAAACGATATATAATTATGTTGGGAACCCACAGACAGGCAATTGCCTTGTGGGACCGGCAAATTATTTAAAAATAAAAAATAAAAAAACAGTATGTTATTAATTATAAAGGGGACTTTAATAAAGATTAAAGTATGACCAGAACGGAATAACTAATAAACATCATACGGAGGGAAAAATCCGCCGCAATTAATTCTTCATAAAACCTTCTTCTATTGTGTTCGTATCTGTCGCAGCGCCGTTTAATGGCAGTAATAAAGGTAGTTCTGATTACTGTCGTCTCTAGAAGAGTTCGCGAAATTTAATGCCACCCCCGGGAATGCCCCGTGCGTAATCTATAAACTACTGTAACATACCTACTAATAATAAGACGACTGGGAATAGACGGTGGAACATCAAAGTACCAAGGAAACGAAGGAATATATCGGATTGAACCATGTGGTAATGTCTCTACCAGTATCCTGTCTTTCTCTATAAACTATCCAATCCTCTAAGGCAGTAGAGTGACTCCTGTATTGTAAATCTGAGGATGGAATGAACGGAAATACAACTCCATTCGAAGCAGCGCATTTAGCCGCAGCATCGACATCATCATTTCGCCTAGTCCCCGGCGATGACTGGGAATCCAACAAAACTTTAAACAACCACTGTTATTGAGAATTTGAAGATATTATTAATCGTGTTCTCGTAAACAAGCGGGTGACATTTATAATTGAAAAAGCTATATGGTATAATGCAATCGAGGTGCCTAGGCTATCGGAAAAAATTGCGAATTTATTATCCGGGTTAAGAACATTTAATATGAAATCAGGAACCTTATCGATGACCAACAGCTCGGGGGTCAAAATAGGCGTTTCAAGAGGGAGCCTGATTTTTTTTTTTTTTTTTTTTTGAGTTTGTCATAAAGACATTGGCCCAAGAAGAGGGGGAAGGATGAGAAGCGGAATCAGATGTTTACGCGATCAGATATGGAAGATAGGAAAGACTCAAGTGCTGGAATGACCGAGGATGATGGCAAGGAGAGGACAAAAGATGCACAACACGGAGTTGGAAGATCAATTGACAGAAGAGAAGAGTAAAAGGAGAACGTTCGGAAGCGATATAGGTGCACTCAAACAAAATGTGATTAGCGTCACCTATAAAGTTGTGAGAGGAAGAGTGTAGGGGACAGTAAGGAGAGGGGGCTAGGGAAAAGCGAAATAGGGAAGCAGGAAGCAAACTGTGCCCAAAGCGTAGGCGACAGATTGCAGAGAGAGTTGAACGTCGCATGGAGGGAAAATTGAAAAACCATGGATAAGATGCTGGATAAAGAGATAGAAGGAATCCAGATTTGAGAATGAGGTGGAATACGAATTTAACCATAGTTTGGAATGAGCTGAAGTGGAGAGGAGATTAATATTATAAGATGAAAAGACGCTGAGGAATTCACCGGTAAAAGAGGATGAACGAGCTCCGACTCGTTACCCTCGATTCCAGAGTGGCCAGGAATCCACAGTAGGTCAATTTGGATAGAGTGAGAAAGGAAAATGTGAATAAGAGAGCGTGTGAGAAGGATTATGTAACCAACAAAGGAAGAAGGAAAAGAAGAGGAGATGGCTTGAGGACACTGTGGGAATCCGATATGAACTGCAACGTGTTGTAGATACACTGAAAGACCAGTGAGAATATAGGGACCGGTTTAGCACCCCATCAGTAAATATTTTGATGCAGTCCGGATACGTATTATCAAAAAAATTATCGAATTACAATACAGATATAGATAGATTTACGTCTTTAATTTTCTGAACTAACCTAGTGTTAATATTTAGATTTATCATATTAATAAAAAAAAACTTATAGGAGAAGTAGAGAGATGGAACTTTAGGAATATGAGCAGGGCTATATTTACGATAGATCGAGATTATTTTTCCTAATAATAATAGCAACTTAGAAGAAACAAATCTCCATCAGGGGCTGTTAAACTGTTATACCAAAGAAGGGGATCGGTAATTACCATATTTAAGCACATCATATCGATCAGTAAAAACATTCCTTCTTATAAATAAGAGAGGTGTTTTTTATTCTCGATCTGGGGAGACACGTAATCGAAGATGCCAATAATGATGTGTAGGCAAAGGTTTTGTATAAGGTCATGTTTAGACAGATTAGATTTGAAGGCTGAACCGCAGAACATAGAACCATAGTCGAGGCCAGAAATAATTAGCGTTCTAAAAATAAAATTAAGAATTGCTGCATCCGGGGGCCTCAAGAGCTATTAGCAATGGCTTTAAGTGGGTTAGTGATTTTTTGTGCGGCTAAATTGAAACTTATTTTGAAATAATAAATTATTCTTGTTTCCTTTCGTTTCTTTGAGGGGGAAGGGAACAAGAATAATTTATTATTTCAAAATAAGTTCCAATTTAGTCGCTTTCTTTTATGTAACATCAAAAGGTTAGCCTCTTGACTATTACATAGAGATTGCCCTGTTTTTACAATTTAAGCCGATCCCAGTAGTGATTGTAATTTTTAATACACTACGACACTTCATCAAAGCGATAAAAATGGTAAAAAAAAGCAGTTGAAGAAAAGATTGATTCCACTATTGGTTTCACAGTCTCGAACGTAATATTTGGAAATTCCGTATCAGCTTTAAAGCATTAAACTTCTTCAGTAAATGGTGTTTTTTTTTTGTTTTTTTTTTTTTTGTGGCTCGTTAACCCGGGATTTTTACGCAGAAACAACTAGAATAGGAAGGAGCTAATTATATCTTCATACGACATCATATGTTGTTGGGAGAAAGGAACGAATAATAGGTACAATCTGTGGAGACGGAAAAGATAGGACAGAAGAGGCGCAATATGGAGTAGGAAGACCAAGTCTCAGCAAGCTGAGGTCGAAAGCGCAGAGTACTCAACAAAAAAAAATAAACACTCAATAAACACATGGTCGCTCTTCGTTTGAGTGGAGAAGACAATATGGTATTGTTGCTATGCAATTAGCTGAATATAAACGTTTCGGGTAAAATTTAATTCAACGACCCAGACCCGATGACTATTGTCGTTATCGTCATTTATAACGCTACATTTTGTTTACCACTATTATTAAACGCCATACGCGCTTTATTATTAATTATTTTTCGGATAATTACGAAATAATAGTAGTATTTTCCAGGTACTTGCTTGACGTACATGTTCCGTTCGGTAAACAATGTACTGGTATTCACTACTATTTACGATCAATTGTCTCTTTCACTAGCCGGAGCATTCATCAAATTAAGGTAAATATCACGTTGATCCGCAGGGAATATGTTTGATTTAATAATATGAAATTTTGAAAAGAAAAAAAAAATCCCGAATAAGCATTACATTCAGCTTTTCTCAAAAATTTTTCAGATAAAATGCTGCAATTCATAGTCTTACAGTATATATATATATATATATATATATATATATATATATATATATATATATAAAAATTACAACGTAATTCTTAGGCTACCCCCCATTCGAAAAAATGTTCCAAAAAAATGTCCCAATTTTATGTAACGTTTGTTATATTTTGTAGGATTTTTGTTATTGTTATTTAAAAAATGTCACAATTTTATGTAATGAAATATGTAACGAAAAATGTAACGAAAAAATGTCTTAATTTTATATAACGGAAGGTAAATGTTAGAATAGGATTTTTGTGGTTATGTTATTTTTTGTGTGTGTTGATGCCAGTAAGAATTACGTTGTAAATTTTGATCATTTTATACAAAGTATAGAAGCAAAAGAGACAGAAATGAAAGCAAGAGGGATCAAGGGGCGGCCAAAATGGCCGAGTTTTTATATATATATATATATATAACGTAGGGGGATGCATATTTGCCTAACTCTAAGGCATGCATAAATTTTCGGGTAAGCTTCTACATTGAAAAAAAAGTTTTCTTATTCAATTTACACTCTAATTTTACGTCGACTATATTTTCAAATGAGAAATACGTAATCAAATATAAACTCGATTTATAGAGCGACAACTTTAAAAAAATTAATAATTTGTATCCAAATAATCATATTTTCATGTTGGTCTTTTTTTTGTTTTTTTTTTTTTTTTTAGAACCGCATCTAAACCATTTAACAACTGCATACTTCAAAACTAATTGGTTAGATTAGTTTTTCATGTAAGAACCTAATCGCACTGATTAAAGCTGTTAGTTTAAAATTTATTCAAAACGAAGTTTGAGATCAAAAACTTCTAATGTTATTTTTGAAAAATCTGTATATTTCTCCGGCACAGCAGAGTATGTAGAACTCAAAACATTTTGAAAAATACCTACTCATGAAGTATTGTACATTTTAATTAATTCCGATGTACACTTTTTAACAGCATGGTACTTGGTAACTTGAGAAGTTTCACCGAACCCACTTGTTCCCTTCACTCGCATAAATCTGAAATTGTTATTCTTACTTTTTTTTAAATGTTTGTAATAAGATCTGTGCCCTTAATTTTACCAAGAGCAGCCTTTTCTTTTCAATTTTTTTCTTCATTTTTTTTTTTTTTATCTTGTACTTGTCAACCAAGAAGGGGGGACCTTTACCAAAAAACAGTAAGGAAAAAAGTCAGTGGTTATATTTTAATACGATCTGAAATCTTCGCTAAAAAGGAACAAATAGCAGAAATAACTGGTGGGGAAGAAAAGACAGGAGATATAGGAAGCTCAGTAACGAGTAGGAAACCCAGGCTTCAACACAGGAATACAAAGCAAAACGCTTCAAAAAGAGAGGAGAACACTGGAAGAACACATGATCGACGTCGCAAACAGCTGCATTATTAAAATGGAGAGGACAATGTGGGGAGGAAATCAGGGAAACGCGAAATCTGGAGGAAGGCAGCAAAGAATGGCCAAAACGCATACGAACAACATCAGAACGTCGAAGAGAGGGGGATGCAAAAGAAACCATGAATAGGGAGGAAGAGTAGGCTGAACAGACAGATGAAATGAATAATTATTAGAAAAGGAAGAAGCGTAAATATTCGATACCATGATCTGATACAGAAGCTTTTACATATTGATAGGAGATTAGCAGATGGAATTAAAAAAAAAAAAAAAAAAGACGAGAAAAAGTAGCAGCCCGAATTAAGAAATCATCCGTTTCATTACCAAATATGCCCGAGTAGCTAGGTACCCGCAGCAAATTAATGTTAATGGAATGAAGAGAGGAAAGATTATGAATGGGTCGTATGCGGAGGATAACAAAGTCACACGAATGGTCAGGAAGGGGAAAAGATATGTCCTGAAGGGCGCTCAAGGAGTCAGAGATAATTCAAAAATTAGAGGAAAGATGATTCGAGGAAATGAAAATAATAAAGCGAAGGATAGCCAACAGCTCGGCCGTGAATACGGAACACCGAAAACAGCTTCGTCTTTTTGAAAACCAAGCTTAATTATAATCATTACCGACCAATTCGCCTATTAATTACAACAAAAAACATCCCGTCCAAATAGATTTTGAAATACCCGGACTGGAATTTATTATTCAATAATGATTGTTAGATCCGCGCATACCCGTCCAGTCAACTTTCTAAAGCAACTGTTCATTCAAAAAGCGCTCCACACGGCTCAGCGAGTCATTATCGAAAATAACGAAAAAACGCCTGCTAAATTTCAAACTACAGCATTAGCCATTAACACTCACACACAAAAACGCCACTCATATTAAATAAAAAATCGAAACCGCCATAAACAACTTTTTCATTTCCGTATGTATCCATTAACGATCTTCTCAAGTGAATGTAAATGTAAATGAATGAAAAAACACGCATTTTCTATTAATACAAAAAAAAAGTATTCAAAATTAAACACAAAATATTCAACGTAAAAATTAAAGTTAATTTTAAAAACAATAATGAGGCAAAAAATTAAAAAAAAAAAAAAAACTACAAAATCTATAAAGTTTTGTACGCAAATTTGCAAATGTTATTTTGGCTAAAAAGGATATTTACATTTTTTTAAATAAAATCACGTAATATACATAATTTGGTAAACTTTGATGTAGATAAAACGAAAAAAATTGAATCAGGAAAATCTGGTTTTCACGTGTAATCTTATATAATTTAGGAGTAACTTTTTCTATATCTTGCATCTAATATTCTGTACTCAGGGTTCTCACATCGTTTACTGACTCTGAAATTTACATGGTGCATATAATTGTCTTCATTACTGCCAATATTCTTTTGCGTGAATCGTTTTTAAACTTGTTTTTATTGATTTTTCTACCTTATTTCGGCTGTACGCGTTTCCCTTCCTTTTTACATAAGTAATTAGTTTAAGCTTACAGATTAATACAAAGCTATTTTATCTCTATTCTTCTTTATTGACGCGAACATTTTTTATGTCTGGAGACATTATACAGTTTTAAGAACTCCCTCCTTCTGTTCAATCTTTTATGCTGAGTCTTCTGCTATTCTGCGTGCCCTTTTTTTTTTATCAAATCTTCACCGGCCTCTCGCAATTTCCTTATCCTGTCGGATGCTCAAAACGCGCTGCAAACTATCACATCTCCTCTCTCTTCTCACTCAACCGACTACGTCATTCTTCTTATTCGTTCCTTGATTCACAATCTCTTCCTTTCCCACTTAATCCAAACGGATTTCCCTTGGATTCCTGGTCATGCCGGAATCGAGGGAAACGAGTTGGTTGACTCATTCGCTCGATTATCTTCCTCTTCTGGTAGGTTTCTCCCTGCCTTCTCAGCTTCCAATATTACCCTTCTGTCTGCAGCTGCCCATTTCAGACTATGGTTCACTCCTACGTCTCCTCATTCTCCAATCCGAACTCCTTTTTCTTGTCTATTCAGCCTTCCCTTCCACGCTTTCGCTGGTTTATTAACTTTCCTTCTATGCGCCGTTCTAACCTCTCTGCGGTTCGCCGCCTGCGTTTTGGGCATAGTTTGCTCCCTTTCTCGCTCTTCCGTTATTCTCTCGTACCTTCTCCTTATTGTCCGTTGCACCCTCCCAGCAATCAATTTATTTGTGATCCCGATCATATAATGTTCAGTTGTTCGTCGCTTTCAATTGAACCAGCTTCTTTTTATTCTTTTCTCTTACAAATCAGTATTTTTCGCTCCATGCTGCGCTTCATTCATTCTCTCCCTTCCTTTTCCTTCGGTTATTCTAGCCTTTGATCCCTTTCTGTCGGCTATCTCTGATCGTGTAAGGATTTGAGTCTCCCTCACCCCTCTGTTCCATTGTTCTTGGGCCAATGTCCATGTTGATGAACCCATTAAAAAAAAAAAAAAAAACTGTTTTTCTTCTTGTAATATTTTTGTAAGTTTTTTATGAATGAAAATTTTAGCTTTTATCTGTGAATTATTTTACGGACTTCAGTTTAAATATTGTGAAGCAATAATGATAAAAAGTACAATTATTGCACTAAATGTATCAGATTTCTTCCGGTTTTGGGTTATTTACAATTACAGTTGACTCACGATTATCCGGACTCCGTATTATCCGGATCGATTTTTCAAAAAAATAAAAAAATAAAAAGCCAAAGCGCTTTTATAAAATCCACAGCTGTATGCAGTACGTATCTGAATATTTGTTTACATTCGCTGCAAATGAAAATGCTGTGAAATTTTTAAAACTTGGTTTCACGGAAAGAGTTTGTGCCCACAGTTGCGAATCATTTCTTCGACAAACAGTTATCGAGAAAAGCAATCCTTATTCTCGACAATACTCCAATCCGGCAACTGCGGGGTTACAAAATGGTGATATAAAGGAACTTGGGGTTATTTGAGGGATGGGAAGAGATTAGTGCGGTCGTGGAAAATATTATTAGATCATAAAGTCAGTGACAAATGGGATGAAATTGACAAACAAGTTCAAAAGACAACGAGAAGCTTGTTTCTCTAATAAAAAATATTCCAGGATGTGAAACGGTTCATAATAAGAATGACGTTACAGAATGGATGGGCAGCGACGAGATCGAAGAAATGGCAGATGAGAATATTGTGGCCATGGTACTCAACGAGGATCCGGTTGATGAAAATACATATAAATGATGAGCCCTTTCAAAGTGTTATACCATAGGATGAAGGACTGAAGGAGATCGAAGTAGTAGCGCTGGAGTACACATTGCTCAACAGAAAGAAGCGTCACCGGCTGATATCATTTGTTTACACAAGTGGCGAGATATATTGGCACGGAAGAGAATGCAGTGAAAGACACAGACTTTTTTAAAAACTAGTTAATGTACACCGTAAGTTAATTTTCAGGTTTACTTTTTTATAGGATAAGTTAATTTTCATTTTTTCGTTTAATTTGCAGTATTTAACCTTGAACTCCAGTATATCCGGATTTTCGGTTATCCGGACCTGCTGGCCGCCCAATTAATCCGGATAATCACGAGTCGACTGTACTT
This sequence comes from Icerya purchasi, assembly GCA_039619475.1. Classification (NCBI taxonomy): domain Eukaryota; kingdom Metazoa; phylum Arthropoda; class Insecta; order Hemiptera; family Monophlebidae; genus Icerya; species Icerya purchasi. Next base: position 353,612,814 of record CM077115.1, read on the forward strand.
ATTTGTTTACTGATTAAAACGAAAAATGTGATACAAATATAATATTCGTTATCGTTAGTATTAAATTTATAAATTTTTCCGAGATTGATAGAACATTCAGAAACAATAAGCTGCACTTAGTTACATAATAAAAAATACATATCAAATAAAATAAAATACCCGTAAAATATAAAATGGTGGAAACAAATTTTAGACGTGGAGATAGCACAGATAATGGTACTGTTAAGGCAGCCATAGAATGAAAGTTTCTCTCGAAAATCGCCGTAGTGAAATTTTAATATATAATTATATAAGTTTTTTGATGTATTTTTCTGTTTATTACAATATTTTAAATAATTGTTTTAGCACTTACACTTAACTAGTCTAATTTCTAATATACAAAAACCAATCACAGTCGTTCGTTTAAAAACATAACTTTATGTTTTTTTCACTTATTTATTTATTTTGCCATTAGAAAACTATACGAAAACAAATAGGAAAATAGGTCGTTATTTTATTAGAGAAAAAAATTAGCATTTTTCTAGTGCTCTGAGTGATGGCCACCTATTTGTTTAGAAATTTTTAGCGTGTTAGTGCTTTATTTCTTGTTCGTTAATTTTTTTAATTTTCAGTTTCTCCGAGCCTAATCGTCTCTGTTATTAACGTTCCTCCGTTTCTTATTTAAAAAAACAATTTAAATAAAATGTTTCCCGGCTAAAGTAAGAAAAAGTTATTAACTAGGTAATAAAAATGAAAATCAATAAAATGCTTTATAAATTCCACACAAAACAATTTATTTCTGCCAAGTCTGAAATAAATTAAATTTTATTAATCGTTGTGGTTATTTCTGATTGGGTCGGATATAATTTCGAACGATTCGTCTACAATATGTCCAAATCTAAAAAGCTCTAATCCAGACTATAAGAAAAACCCCAAAACCGATTACGAAGAAATTAAAAGAAGCAAAAAAGATTACACGATATTTCGATTTCAATTCATTTCTATTCGATTTTTGTTGAGCAGAATTTTATTATTATTTAAAAAATATGAAACGAGACAGGTACAAATATTCAAATAATAGAGAAAATGCTAACAAAACGACTACAAATACGAAATTAAATGTAATCACAAAAAGAAAATGGAAAAAAAAGACTAGAGCGCTGAGCGATTAATTATTTATCCAGACTGAAGACAGTTCTGGACTAACCAGTTTTACTGCGCGAGAATAAAAAATAAATAAAAATAAAAACTATATTATAAACAGACGGACTAAATGTTACCCTGACCACCGACGGAAAATCGACCGCGACTTTGAACAAGCCGTCGCATTCAAAAGACACATCCGTCTATATTCAATAATTTGTGTAGTTAGAAGCAATTGTCTAAGCCATCGCTTCCCTTATGTGAAATATCCCATCGGAACGCTCGAGACGTCCGATATCATTTAATCATTTGCTACTACTAATATTTATGTTTTCCTGAATTTAAACATCACACTAGAAAACATCCATACGGACTGCGAAACCGTTCCTACTCGCTTTTATTACTAACACCGATACACACACGCACACAACGGCTTACATCTTAGCGGTTTCGCTGGATCATTCGGAATTTTTTCTAACACAAAGTGATTATATTGATTTTATTACAAAAATAACAGTAACATCTGAACTATACCTATAAATATATAACACAAACTATTCGAATTTTTCTTCTTTTCTTTTTCATTGAATTTATTTATTTATTTATCTTTTATTATTTTAATATAATATTTAAATTAAAAAGACCAAACTATTTGGTTCGTTACATAATTCCTTATGTTGATAGTTTTATTACTTTAATACGTATAGAGTATATATTCTGCATTGTTAATTTAATGTGAAAATATTTGAATGAAACTCTGACACGCCAATATTATCGTAGCGTATCTGATCAGCTTAAATGATTCACTTTGTGAAGTTTCATAAATTCAATAGATCCTCATTAATATCCCAATTTATCAAGGCTGTTTTAAAAACTCGAAATAATTTGCATATAAGTTTGTGCTCATCGTAGTTAGCCACATTCGAACTAATCATTATCGTATCCTGTTTAACAAAATTGTATTCTAAATGTAGCATATTAGTACTGTTCCCGATGTTTTCTCTGAAGGGCAGTTCAAGGGCGTACTGTTAGTCTATTGGTCTATGCTTCTGTTTCACAACAAAAATTGGTTAGAAATGTGGTATTTTACACTAAATTGGTGTTCTAAAACGACCAATAAAATGAATATGCTACCCACATACTAAATTTTCTTCCAGATCGAACATTTATATACTAATTATACATCCAAACACTTAATTATGTAATTTTCTTTAAAATGATTATTATATGTACTTTACTGTTGTTTTTTTTTCAATATTTGAAAAATCGTAAAAAAACCATTGAAAACAACGTAGATAACCTCATCTTACTATTTGGTTTATGTAGATCTTAATTATTTTTAAATCGATAAGTTGCTTTAGAAAACTTCATAAAAAAGATACTTTAAGAAATTACCAAATGGACATTTATATGAGGAACTGATTTTAACAGAAATTAAACTAAATTTTTGATATTAAAATATTTTAAGCAACTGCAGTTCTCCCGGTAAAAGTAACAGGAATAGTCCTCGAAATTGTACTTTTTTGTACATACAATATGCAGCATAAATGATAGTTTCAGAAACTCGTTTATAAATACAACTCATTTAATACAATTTTTCGCGTAAACAAAATTATAAAATGGAAAAGATTAATACAATTAAACATTTGAAGAAAGAAAAAAACAGTTCTAATAAAAAATAAGTCTAGAACTTTTCTTTTTCCCCTTCAGTTATTAATAATAAATAAAATTATATATATAATATACATGATCTACGGTGACTATGTACCAACATCACCATTACATTCTCTCACAGCCTATGTATAATATAAAAAGAAAAATCTGTATTTATTGCTAAGTATCCACCACATATGCACACAAAGATTTTGTAATTAACATATATTTTCATAAGTACACTATAACCGATTATACACAAATTATATCAAATATACTGCTCCACTGGTGATATCCAGAATGGAAATAAAAATATATATATATATATATATATATATATATATATAATATATAATCTGACATAGTAAGTATTTTTATTATTTTGTTGTTACACAGTGCTTTACCAGTTGTACTGCAGTACTTCAAATATTTTTCCATCTTCTATTTCGGAACCGAAAACTTGTCAATACTTCAGTGGAAGGATGTAGATTACATACGTAAGTATTCTTTGTTAGCCTGGTAAAAGTTTTCTTTCTACAAAAGAAATATATAGAGTAAGTTTTGAACCTGATTCAACCTCTATTGGACCGGTCTATGTGAAAGCAACTTTAGAGAGTAGTCTCTTCTATGCGGAATAATCTCTTCTAATTATACGTGTCGAAATGATTTCTTTATTTCGGAAGTCATCAAAAATGACTATTGTACGCTCTGAACATTCTCGTCTGATGACAACACGTGCTATTGAAAAATTATGTATCTTTTTTTTTTTTTGATTTTATGGTTTCCAGGTGCGCTTTTGCCTCATATAAGTAGTCAGATTTATTATGCGTACAGTGCAATATAGTAACCTAACTAACAAAGTTGTTTACACCCCATGTATTACTATGGCCACGGGGCAACAGCATTCAGCGTTTCGATTTAGATGCCACCACGAAATTTTCTGACCTATAATAAACAGAAACCTACAGGCTCAAGTTGAATATGACCCTACTAAAAAGTAAGAGATAGATAATTAAAAGTTTCTCGATTTTCGGCGTCTTCGAAGACATTCCTTTAGCTTGATATAAGTCAGTTCAAAAACGGTATATTTCACGGGTACTCATGATGATGAAAATTTTCATTTTACCACTATGAAATACGATAGTTTTGAAAGAAAATAAAAAAGAGCTTCGTAAATAAACAAACAATCTTCAGCGATCTTGTATACATCCTAGATACATTTTTACCGGACATGCCGTTCAACCGATTGAGCTAAAATTCTGCGAGTTTCATGTGCAGCTTGCGGTATTTCTATGCACCGTATGATAAATTAATAAATTTCGCTATTTTACTTAATTTGACTTTACAGGATTTCCGCATTCACTGGGACATAGCTAAATTTTTAATAATCGACCGCAAAATCATTTTAATTAATTCGCTCGTTTAAATCAACACGCCGCGATTCTTAATATTTTGTTTTTCTTTTAAAGCGTGCAACAATTTCAATAATGCTACTTGTATATCAACTGGCAAAGACGTATTAAAGACGTACGGCTATGGAAACGATTATTCCTACGATACAACTGGGCAGCTGATATTCATTGTTTTTTTAAATGTTATGATTTATTATCTAATTCAGATACGTTCCAAGCGATGCAGTGTATATTAATTGTTACGATACTCGCTGCATTTTTACGATTATTTTATAGTGGCGTGTGGCGTATATAAATAAATGTTATTTTTCCGGTTTTTATAATATATGCGTGTGTACATACGGTATATTTTTTTACTTCACTTTATCTAATAATTGTGTTCATCAGCAGGTTCTTATTCTGAAGTGAATAACCTTTCGAGACGAAACGAAAAACTACATTTGAAATTTCCTCCGTTTAACCAGTTTTTTCATTGTTTTTTAAAGCTGCTCGTGCTAACATTATTTATCTTTGTTTGCTTTCCTAGATTTCATTAAGTTACGATTATTTATATGTAAGTAATTTTTCCTGTTTTTTTTTTTTTTTTTTCACTTTAGTATCTTTCGTAAATTTCCATCTTGATTTATGCTCCTGAAAATCTCTTTACCGTTTATATTTTGTTATTAGTTTACCTTTCGCATTTCAATTTTTTTTTTTTTTTTTTGCACCTTTTCGCTATTCATAGTTCCATGTTTCTGAAACATTTAAATATATGCTTCTTATCGTGTAACAAATTTGGCTATGTCCGGGGGATTTTTTCTTCTTTACTTTTCTCCTTTTTCGGGCGCCAGTGGAGAAACGCTCCTCTTGATAATTTAAAAGATGACGTTTATCCTTACCGGCGGTTTATCAGCAATGTGCGTTTTTCAATCAATGATTAGCAGTAACCGACATTTTATTTGACAAATTTACCAAACAAATATCAAATATTATTCCGCTATTGTATTGAAACTCGTCCTGCGGCTCAGCTCGTACAGCCAAATCTAATCGGACAAGATCTAAGACGAAAAATTGGTAACGCGGCCGCTAATTTACCTGCGGCAGTGGGAACGATCAACCTTTTATCGGAATAAAACCGGATAGCTCGCTGTCTATACTTCCGTTATCATTTTTCCAAAGAATGGGCAACGAGTAGATATTACCTCTAGCCGTTATCGACGCACAACTACCGCCATCATCTTAAAGTAGGTAATTGGCGCCGTCCCGCGATCCTCGAATCGATTAATTAAATCAAAATTAATTTATTTCCCTTAGACTAGAGGCCGCGCGATCCGTATCAATATAGATGATTGGTTCCTAAAGTGGGCGTGATATATCCCTTCAGAAGTATCGAATAGATGCAGGATTCAAGGGTGTTTAAAGCAAATAAAATCGTAGTACCACAAACAAATACATTAGAACATTTTGAAAAACTCTGTTATGCGTATTATCTATTTATTCTATAAATTATATAAAAAAATACGAAAAAAATTACAAAATTGCATTATAAATTTTTGTCGCATTTTAAACGGTGTAAAATCGTTTTTTTCTCTTAATAATGATATTTCCCAGAATCCGGGGGTATTCTTACGCTATTTGTTCTAGTTAAGTGTGTTTAGATATCAATGCTACATCTATAACATTCTGATTTAAAAATACTTCTAGCTTATTTTTGTTCTGCACTATTCCTTTAGCGTTCCACATGAGTGACCACTTTTTTACTACTTAGCATCTATGGCAGAAGTCGATCGATGTCTTTCATAAGCAAGGTAATTAATGGATTTATTAGAGACTTGAATTCTGAGAAAAATTACGGTTAACATCTTAGATATATTATTAGTATTTTCATTGTGGGTTTCTGGCGAGTTGACTGCCCTTATTTTGCTGGAATGCAACCTAACTTTGTCTGTATACGTTTCTTTAGAAGTGTTTGGAGATGTACATCCCTCTGTAGGTTGTTGTACTATACCACAATTAACTGACTATTGTTTTTTCATGTAGGTTCTATTGTAGAATTGTGCTTATTCCTTGTAGATGGGACATCCCCTACAACTTGACAGATGACTCCTCCCGCATAGTGCACATTTGGCAAGATCGTCAATATCTTTGGAGCACTTACTGGTTTCATATCTCCCTGTACATTTGACACGGCGAACAGGTAAATTGCAGTAGCTGGCAGAGTGGCCAAACAATTGACAGTGCTTACATCATTTTAGACCGAAATTCTTCCTCGGTTCTCCAAAAGTAATAACTGTGTGTAGTATAGTTTATTTACTTCAAAGATCTTTTCATTATTTTTTTATCGTTTCAAGTCAACAAAAAAAACATTGGGCGAGGCTGTTTAGTTTTATGTTTTAAGATATTAACCACTCTTAGTACTTCAAATGCTTTATCTTATATGGCTCTTTTTATATCAGCAACTTCAGTTGTCCAGTGCAGGTTTTTCAATACAACTCTGTATAGTCTATCTTGTGATAACGAGTACGTGTAAAAATAATATTTACTATCTTTAAGTGAGTTAACGATCGTTCTGTAGCTCGACGGATTTGTCGGGTTAATGATAACTCCTGACAATGTAGATTTAAATATAAAATCAATGTTGGGTATGCTTAGAAAGAAGCTCCTAAGTACTGTTGAATTAGCTACATTTTTAACCGTTATTGCAGGCGGCTTAACATTATTATTTATTCAGCTATGAATAGATATTTGTGTTATTTTATTATTTCCTATCGCCGCCGGAATTGCCCACATCCGCTTGCCATTGAGTCATTTTCCTCGCTACTGTAAACATCGTCCTCAACCTCGAGGAACTCGAAAATGTTTCGTTTTGATTTTCGCGGAGCTACTTAACGTATTATGTTATCTTCCACGTTTAGTTTTACTTCGCGAGTTGTGTTTCGGGGAAACGATAATATCATTTAATTGATTAGAAAGGACGGCATTAGCCGGATCAGTAGGATCGAAAACGAGATTATTATTTAATTGATTAGATAAGATGGAGTTCGACTGTTCAGTATTATTTACATTCGAGTTGTTATTTTGAAATGTAACAGTATTAGTGTCTGTGCCGGTGTCGACAGTATTAGTTTTAATAGCGGTAACAGCGTTAGCTGAGTTGGTGAAAGATTTAATAGCAGCATTTGTCGTAGAAGAACTGGTGGCAGTAGTAGCGGACTTAGTCCCGCTAACGGATGGTTTACATGAAGAGTCGATAGATTTACCTAAACGGCTCGGCTGTAAAATCGGCGGGTTCATTGTAGTGCTGAGAACGCGTTTAATTTACCTGATAGCGGCGAACAGTTCACAACCCCCACACACGCTTAGATCACCGTATAAAGCGAATACGTTTCTTATCAGAAATTAATTAGGCAAAATATTACGAGATAAAATTAAATAACAGCGCTAGATAAAGAACGATCTTGCCCAGTTTCATAAACAATACAACCCAGAAGTATACGATCGCACCGTTAACGACAACATCTATTTTTTTAACAAGATAGTTTTAAAAAATAGAAATACAGTCCAAAATTTCTACATACATAAAATGTACACAGAAAAAATAAGTAAAAACGCTAAAAAATCTTTAAACAACATTACTTTTTACTAAGATAATTAAAATCAGTTCTTAAAAAAAGAATATCGTTAATTATATCACTATTTAATGAATTACATAAAGGGTCTAAAATAAATCTGAACTAAGAAAATAATTTTTCGACTGTTACTTATTTCTCTGATATAGAAAATATAATTTCAGCTACAAAATGTAGTTCTGTATACTTATTCTTATTAATTTCCCAAAACAGAATATTTTCGCTTAATTTTAATCGGGGGTGACCAAATGACCAGCAGATAACTTTTATATTATTTTCAGTTTTGTTTTGCAGTAATTTTATTCTATACTTTTCAAAAAGCATTTTTTCATACTTCAACAAGATCATCCCCTGCTTCTAATGATTCTGAGAAATCAAACAAAATATTTACAGCATTTAATTCTGATTTTTCTAAACCTATAAAACTAGCAGATTGAATTTAACGGTTAATGGATAAAATATGAAATACATCATTAAATTACTTTACGTTACCGAAGCAAATTAATTAACCTTTTATTTTGTGATATAATGTGCTTTATAGCTTTCTCATTTTCCAATTAGGTCAATTCAAACGGAAATAAGACAAATTAAGCAATATTTTATCTAGTTAGGCAATCGCAATGGTAGGCTTTTTCAAATTATTTGATTTTATTACAATTAAATTATTTTGATTTCGTAATTCTTTGCTCTCGTTCCAGGGCTACATTAATAGCTGCAATATATGGTTCCACTATTTTATCATTATAAATATTTCCTAATGTGTCTAAGATACATGACCGCAAAGTACGTACAGCACACCTTAAGACTAAGAAAAAATAAATACAACATATACTTCTTCCAAATAAATAAAATATAAAAAGCAGCAATATTTAAAATACAAATTTATATTCATTCATTTTTTTTTATTTCTCGCCTTATTTTGTAATAACTTCTAATTTATTTATGACATGGACTTCGGTAATAATTCTTTTTATTTCTAAATCAAAGAATAATTTTTAAAATTTATGAAACATTACCTCTCCAATTTAAGCCATTTGCTTAATTTAAAAATTCGATATAAAAATTAAGCTCCTTGTTAATGTTTGGTTTTTCTTATTTGTAGTTTTTAATCGCAGTTTTGGGATATGTAAACATAACTGTAACGTCTTTAGTTAGTTGCGTGTCGGTTGCCACACAACATCTTATTTGGATAGAAGTGAGCAAACATTTCGCCTTCGCAACCGTTATGAAATAAAAGAAATAAGAAACGATAATCTATGCTTTTGTTTCATTTTTTGTATCCCATTGCCTCGAGTTATGAAATATTATTATTGGCATGTTCAGTGATATTCCTTTAAATTTATCTGTTATTAGTAAAAACAAAAAAAAAACAATAAAGAGCTTAAATTTAGAGTTTCTTTATAAATCCCGTAGTTTTTACATTTTTGAATAGAGGGTAATATTTGTAAATTCCTGTAATGTTGTTGTGATCCCCTTTTTTCCGAATTCAATGTCAGAGACTGGCTTATTCCAGTTTCCAGGGGTTTATCGGATGAATTTTAGAGGTTCCTAATCCAAACACAGAAATCTTGGGATTCCTTGGAATATCTAAAAGACTTAAAAGTTCAACCGCGAGTAAATTTTTCGATCATTGGACTTTTTTGCTCGTTGGTTAACTTATAACAAATTTTTAACGTCGAAATTGCTGAAAAAATATTGAAAAAAAAGCCAATAAAGCAAGATTTTTATACGCTTGGGAATCTGTATGTGAAGTTGAACATAATCATAATTTACATTTACATAATATTAAATACGAGTACTAAACAAATATATCCAATTTTAAAGGTGTAATATCGTGTTTATTTTTTACACAATATTTCGGTAAATGTTAATATTTACGGGGCTGACTTTTTCAAAACTGGTTCAAAGTTCGAGTACATATTAAGTAAAAAATAAAGTAAAACGTTTTTATTTTTTTGTAATCGAGTGGCGGAGAACAAAATGATGCACTGAACTGGTTGTTAAAATTAACCATCTTTATTTGTTTTTTATTGATAATAGAATTTCTAAATTTATGCAATAAAAGTCTGTTACTTTATCTTTCATACCAAAGTTGTTATTTCAAGGGAATTTTACGGAATGTTGTACAATGAGATATCTTTTTTATTTATAACTAGCGGACCCGGCAGACGTTGTCCTGCCTGAATGTTTGCTTGTCGGCTATTAGCGGATTGAGGAAACGTTTTTTCAATATTCTAATTTTCTACGGTTGTTCAAAGCAAAATCCAAAAAATAAGTGCAATTTCTCATCATCCTGCGTCGTTAAATTCTCGTGAAACTTAAAAATTTTTTAAATAAATTTAATGAAATCGTAAAATGAGGGCCTACACAGCTGGAATGAACAGTTAGATAATAGTAACAGATGTGGTAGGTAGACAATTTAGACTGGGGCAGCAGTCTATTTTTTCGATTCTTTATCTTTTTACATATAACCTTTTTATAGTTTTTTTTTTTTTTTTAACTTACGAATAATCTAAACGATTAAACAAAAGAAAACAAAACAAAATGTATACATATCTTTTTTTAACATAGTATCATCCTAAACAAAAGACAACAAAAAAAATGTATACATATCTTTTTTAAATATAGTATCAAATATTATTTTGTTGTTTTCCATATTCGCTTATACGTTCTGTTGTTATTTTAGGCCTGAAACGTAACGGGCATTCAGCAGTCGATGTGATAGGCGTCTTTAACATTTTTCATTTTTTATTTCTTGCTACGGGCATTCCTCACTTATTTACAAATGGAAAACAAAAAAACATATTACACATATATAGATGTATATGTATATACAACAATTATTTATTTCGCTATATTTATCTAACCAAAATACTTTTCTTTACATAAAATTCTAACGTTTTATTTTTTTTAAATTGTTTTTACAAATGAAATTTTGTATTATTTCGTTACAAAATCTAATTTCATTCTGTATTAAGTGAATTGTCTAGTTTTCCTTTATTCCCACTTGCGTTTCGCGGTCCGTTCCTTCGCACTTTAAATTATTTCATTTAGTAAATTTTCATAACGACAGCAGCGTTCACATATTTATTTTTTTTAAAAAAAAAAAAGAAGTACACGAATACATCAATCAAAAAAGTAAAATTCAGATTAAAATATCTGAAACCCTGAAACCGTTAGCAGGGTAATATATGTGACAGGAATATGTTAAATTGAATTCTTTTTAAAATAAGATATTAGCATTATTTACTATTTTAAATGCAATGATGAATTTTTTTTTTTTTTTTTTTTATCAGAATCTAAGTGATAAGTCACTGTTGACCATCACTCTAAACATTTCACAATTTATACGCTTAAATTATTTTTCAAAATTTGCGCTCTTTAATTATAAAATTTTGGAGGCCTCGTATTTTTCTTATATTCTAGTGATTGAAATACACTAATTTAAAAAAATAGCCCCCCCCCAGCCACCATGGAAAGAGCTGTGGACTATTTTTCAGTTTCCAGTCTTTCTGCTTTAAAGGTGTATTTTTTCAAAATTCGGTTCCTAACTATCAAAATTTTTCGAATTTTTTATTTTCCCCATATTATAGAAGCTTCGGTGCGCGGGTTAAAAATTAAATCAATAATTCATACAGAACTTGCTGTAGAATTTTTTAAACATTTTTTTTTTTAATTCGATTTTTATATTTGGACCGTTTAGTTTTCAAATTTTGAGGGTTTTATAATTTTCTTATGATCTCACGACGATACTACGTCCAATTGAAAAAAAAATTAACTAGCTACTATAGAACGGGCTTTTTTGAGTTTTTACGAATAAACCTGAAACGATACTTTGTTGTTTTCTATATTCGCTTGTACGTTCCACTGTTAATTTAGATCTGAAACGCAACGGGCATTTAGCAGTCGATGTGATAAGCGTCTTTTTATATATAGCTTTTTTACAGAATTTTAAAATTTTTTTTCTTGCTAAGATAAATAATAAATCGTAATAACGACTGAAATATAAAATTGTTACTCGCCGTTCAAATATGAATATTTTCATACAATATTACCGAAAGTTGCGAAAATACGGAACACACATTAAAAACGAATACACACGCAGATGAAGCACATTTACCGAAATGAAAATAGGAAGAGGTCTGAGTAACTCGGAACACGAAAAACACTATTGTAATGTTCGCAGTCGATCTTTCGATTTCCTGCCGGTCACTAATTTTTCGGATCAAGGACTTTTCAGTTGTTATAAATTTCTCATTGCTAGGGTAATCTTTTTGTGCTCTTCAAATTTCTTTCGTGATCTGATTGCCGAGACGTGAATGTTTCATTTTTCTCAATAGTTCTCACGGTACTTGTGAAGTTAGGTCGTTTATTATTTTCTTATCTCTTTCTCGATTTAGGCTGTACCGTGTTTAAGAGAAATGCAGACCGGTTTGCACCGTACTCGCTAAACAATCAACATCTTTTTATTATATATTTAGTTTATTGTTGCGACCATTTAACGACGGTAAATGTGGTCCGCTACAATTCAAAAATGTTAAACTGACCTTTTACTCATACTTCTATACCTGTTCTCTTTTCCGGTATATGGTGGAGGTTTTCTTTGTTTTTTTTTTGTATTTTTTTCTAAGTGTGGTACGCTACAACTTTAAATTAAATATGATAAACTGATCATCGTTAGTTAGAGATAATTCCTCCCTCGAAAATAATAATTATCGCAACAAACGAATTTTATCTTTGTTTTTACTTATTTATTTATTTATTTTTGGGCTCATCCGCTATCGGGGTATTAATCTAGCGCGCACTATCCTTTTTGTTTATCCTTTTTCGTTAACTGCAGCAGCATTCGAACCATTGAACGAAGCATCATTGTCTAACCGAATCACGCGTCATGTTATTTAATTGTTAGTACCCGGCGCACCGAGCAGTTGCTCGGCTCACAAAATCATGCTGCCCTCAGAAATTAAATTACGCGATTCGCCTTTTTTTATCTTTTGAATATTTTATGAGAACATATCCAAATGTTGCGAAAATACCGAACACACATTAAACCACGAGTAATGGACGGGCAGGCAAAAAACGAACGTGGACCATAAGTGCAGATTACGAAAGAAGAGTAGCTCCGGTTATTCGGAGACTACTTTAAATATTATAGACCGAACATGTAATATATGTGCCAGTGATAGCAAGAACAGGGGAACAATGAAAACTATCCGAAGGCATTAAAAATCGAAAAATGAAATATCCTGGTCCCTAATAAACCTGATTCGGATAAAGTTTAACAAACTTTTCATGGACTCTACCATTTGACGAAATTTGTCTCGACTTTTTGCGACCTGCAATAATTCTACTTTTTTAACTCCAGTTCATGTCTTAATATTTTGGAGTCAAAAAATCCATCTTCTTCGCCCCCTTTTTCATTTTACCGCTTTTATCATTATTGTTTAGAGAAGGTGAAATGTTGGTCTTTTCATAAAATGTGCAAAAAAATTTGTTTTTCGTTTTTTGATTATATCCATTAGTACCGGATCCGTTTTCATCAATTGTAGCGCACCGCCGCATTAGTGTAGTTGCGTGAGGATTTTAAATTTGGGTGTGAATAACATTCCCTGTAACAAATATTAAAAATTCCGTCGCAGGATTTTTTATTCCTCTGTAAAAAATAATAGAAAACGTACCTTTTTCTTTTAACTCTCTGCAATGAGTACAGTAATTAGGCTAGAAGTGCGACTTGTTTGTGTAGATCATGTCATGGAGTTTTGATGTGTTCAGTAACGCAAAAAGAAAAGTAACAGACCATAAATTATTTATTTCACTTACACCAGAAATTAATAAAATGTTATTTAGAGTTTATCATTTACCATAGTAATCATTTTATTTAAATTTTAATTGATGAATTTTACGGTTTTGAATGCACTAATGATATGAACACCACCGATAACACACTGAACTATCGTTTTCAATTTAATTATTTTTCGCAAAAAAGTATCAATATTCAATGCGGAATTTGATGTTATGAAATCATGTGACAGCAGAACTGACAAACTGAGCGTCACATCGTGACGCCATTTTTGCCAAATTCTTTTAATGTTCCGACTTCTTCAATAAATTTTTCTAAAATTTTCTTTCATACAAACCTTGTCCTGACAATTACGAACACAACAAAAAACAAAAAGACAGCCAAATCAGTCGAGCCATTCTCAAGTTACGATATTTTATACATGCCCAATTGCTTTTTATATATACAATACTATTAAAAGAGCTCGTCGAAACCCGACGAATGACAGAATTCCCGACCGCAATCTAAATAACATATACTGGAATAATTTCTTTACTGTGGCGCCATCTGTCGGGAATGATGGTAATTGGTGTTTATACGCTAGTTGGCCGCATTTTCGATCGATTTTTATTAATTTCATAGTTTATTTATTTATTTTTTTTTGACTTTGAAGTTGCCTACACTGTTCCCCCCAACCCTATCATTAAACTGCCCAAATTTCATAAAAATCAGATGGATAGTTTCGGAGTCCGTAGAGGACATATAGACATACAGACATACATACATTCATTTTTATATATATGTATATGGATAAATGAATATAATTCATATTATTAAAGTAGAACCTTTCTCCGGTTCCTTTTGGTTGCATCATTTTTGCATTTATGATCGCCTTTTAGTATTTACATAGCCGCTTACTGATTGTGAATTTTTCTCAATGTATGATACACTACACGAAGGAGGGATACTTTTTACTAAATTTTAGAGTTGACAGCGCCCCCCCCCCCCGCTTGCCCAGAGGTTCATGTTTGAAGTTGGAAATTTGTCTATGTTTAACTAAAAGAATTTTCTTAAGTGTACAAATTTATAAAAGAGGTAAAAATAGTTTTAAATTTTCGTAGCTATTGTTATTAACCATTTGTCTACTTTTTTCGGTAACAACCACGTCACAATTTATTTTCGTTAACGTTTCGAATGGCAGTGCTCTAATCATCATCAGAATCAGACATGTGTGTCTGGTTCTGATGATGATTAGAGCAACTGCTATTCGAAACGTTAACGAAAATAAATTGTGATGTAATTGTTATCAAAAAAAGTAGACAAATGGTTTATAAAAGAGTTTTAAATGTATAAAAATAACTCAACTACAAATAGAACAAACGCTTATTTTATTTCTTTATTTAATTAATAAATATTCAATTTCAATTCAATTCAATTTTATTAGTATTTACAAGATTAACATAAAAATACAAGAAAATGTAAATTCCACAAATGCGCATGGCTGCGCGAGTAGTGGGATTACTATTATACAAATGAAAATGATACTGTTTTGACGGTACATCCGGATACAATTACAAAACGCATAATAAAATAAAATTTATATACTAAAATCAATGCTGGAAAATAGAACATGAAAAACGGTACAGTACAATGCAATGCAATGCAATAGCCAAAAAAAAATATTGGCCAAAAATGTTATGTTTATAATTTGAATATGAAATAAATATTAATATTATTTGGCCTTAATATAAACTAATAATAGAAATAATAGTATTGTAAGAATAAAGTTAATCGTAAAATTTTTGCCTAATGGTAAGTATAGTATAAGTATTTTAATATGCTGTAAGTTACTGATAAATTAAAATAAAAACATTAAAATAAATAAAATAAAATAACTCTAAATAACATTAGTCGCACTCATACCCCAATCCCAGGTACCTGAGTGAACTTCAATCACAGAATAAGAAAAAACTAAAAACTATCATTAAGTATAAAGTGTTAGTAATGTTACAATACGACTATTATATTACTACAGTTAGGCAAAGTTAATTAATGTATTGAAGTTCTTAAAATTAATCTTGATAGTCGATCCGTTTCAAACCTGTAAGAGAAAATGGGATTACAAATTCTTTGTTTCCTAGTTTATAATTGTAAGTGAATAAGAATGAAAATAATAAACACATTTCAGACAATTTTATCGTATATACTGTGTTACTCGTATTAACTGAAATTATGTAACTGAACTGAAAATTTAGATTTTCTGTGTATAAGGAGCATTATTCGGAAGTTTTGTCAATTGCGATAGGTTAATGATGCGCATTATGGACAAAATTGTTGTGCTTAGTGCAATTTACCTATTTATGATAGCGTAATATAATGTAAGGTAAACATGCCGCTAATAAGTGTTTTTTTCTTTTTGTGGCTAAGTATTATTTTACACATTCGAAACACTGATTTCCGCACTTTTTTGAATTATTCACAAAATACATTAATTTTCACACTTTTTTGAACTTTTTGCAAACTTTTTTTTTTTTTTTATTACAATCTTAAAATAAATCTTAAATAAGTAATAAATATAACAACTGAGAAAGGAACGAGAAATAAAAACTTAGCCCAGCGGCTAGTTTTTAAAGATACAGTGGACAGTTCACACGAGGTTTACAGGTTTACAGCGTTTAAGCCTACATGATTTGGGTTCCTCCGTCAGCAACTGTTGAATTAGTGGATTCCTATGAACCCAAAGCCGTTCATAATACGCATTTACGATTTCTGGAATGATCTCATCCACGCACTTCAGGTCTAGGTCTCTGTGCAAGTCTGCATTCCTTTGAAACCATGCAGCTTTTGCTATCATCCGTATAATTTTATTTTGAACCCGCTGTATGATATTACGGTTGCTCGTTTTGGCACATCCCCATAATTAAATATTTTGCAAACTTTGAAATTATTGTTAGAGAACTAAAATGTAGGTTTGTTACGTTTAAAAATAAACTTTTGATCGATATGTTACACGCCTAAAAGAAACAACAAATTTTTGGTTTTGCAATGCTGCAAGAAATTAAATATTAAGTCAATATTGACCGTATATTCTTGTTTAGCGCTCTTTTATGTACATGTTCAAATTATGTTTTGGTTTTTTTAACTTTTTTTCAAATCTTGGTTTTTCAACAAGTTCGTTTCACTTGTTGAAAAAGACTTGAAACAAAAAAAACTCCCTATTCGTGCTCTATCGCTGTTGTATAACGCACCATCACATCCATCTGAGAAGGATTTAGTGAAAGGGAACATAAAAGCTATCTTCCTTCCACCAAATATCACATCACTTATACAACCAATAGATTAAGGAGCGATAGAATAGTTAAAGAGACGGTATCACAGAAAGTACATCAGCTCAAAGAAGGTTGTATTATATTTAAAGCTATGAAATCCTTCAACATGAAAGATACTATTTTTGCGAATGCTGAGTCGAAAGAGGAATGATACCTAGCACACTGTGAAAATCTTGGTGTAAGCTTCGGCCGGAAGTTATGACCGAAAGTGACCAGATCGAAAATGAGCAAAACAACGATACACAGGAAATCGTTAAAGATCTACAAACTGTACAACCAAATATCCTTGCCAGTGAAATTGAGGAGTGGATTGTTGAATGTGACGAGGACTGTGAACTAGTGAAGAGCTCAATGACAACCAGATTATTGCCGCTGTTTTGAAAAATAATGATAAAGAAACTGAGAATGAGGAGTCAAACGTTGATGATAACGAACCCCCTACTCGGATTTCATACACCGAAGTCAAGAACGCTTTTGATATTGCCCTTCAGTACATCAAGCAGAACTCAACCTCACAATACCTATGGACATTTTGTGGATCAAGCAATGGAGAAACACTGCAGCTAGGTCTAGAATTCCATCTGTTAAACAAAAATCTGTAATTAACTTTTTTTCTAAATAAGTTTTTACTACATATGTAAATACATACGGTATTGTTCTTTTTTAATGATAATAACAGCTTTTGTGTGATTTATTGCAATATTTTTACTATAGAGAACAATACAATAATTTTTGAGTTCAGAGATTGTGTGACAGATCAGAGGGGTCTTACTGTATCAAAAAAACTTAAGACGAATATAAAACTTAATTTGGCCTTTTCAAAAATACAACTTAAGCTTTCGTCTTTTAGCTGTTTAAACTTTGAATATACATAACTTAATCTTTAGGTCTTAAGCTAATGAAACCTTAAATATGGCTTTTAGATTGAGCTTATGATATCTAAATAATGTTTAGCTTTCAGCTTTTAGCTTTTGGTGATTTTCAAGCACTACCTGAGATGTACGCGTCCGTTCTGTAATTTTTGTTAATGTATGCGTATTAAATTGATAAATTCAGTTTTTGTAAAATTAAAAATACTTTTGCAGAATAAAATTAATTCTACAAACGATTATAATCAAGTAAAAAAATATAAATATAGAGAATAAAAAATATTTTTCGTTATCATTTGCTAAACGTTACATCGAAAGATTAACCGGTATTCTGCCTGTTGTCAAAATTCCCAATATTGTTTATGTTTTCATTGCAGCGTGGTGGTGGTTTGATCTTGTTTCAGAAGTGAGACTGTCATGTGTTTAATGATTTCTGATCATCTTTAGTTGGTGAATTGTTGAGTTGTTGATTTTCTATTATAGTAAATAAAAATTTAAAGTTTTTAAAAACATGGAATGTTTTAAATGCAAAGAGAAATTTACGATCAATCTCGATGGTAATCATAATTATTAAAAAAATGGAATATTTTTTTTTGCGTTTTTCATACTCTAATTTTTAGTGAATTGTTTGCTATTAATTCTGTTTCTTCTTTTCTGTTGTAGACCTTGGCCTATCAACAATACCAATAATTTTAGAGTGTAGACACGAAATTTGTAGACGCTGCATACTTAAGATAGAGAATAAGACTTTGATTTGTACAGTTTGTAATAAAAAATAGTAAGTATGTTTGGCATTGAAACTATTAAATTTTACAGAGTAAAATTACTGCATATAATTTAAAATGTATTAACCATAAACAGAGAATATATTTTAAGTTGCTATTAAAGAGAAAAAGTATATCAGTATCGAAAGAATTTATTTTTCTACCTAATAACTCACTTTTAATATTTATCCAGAATGGAAAAATAAACCAATTATTTATAATTTTTCAGCAATACAGATACGTTTCAAATAGTTCCAAATACATATAGCATCGGTGACTTATTTATTGAAAAATATAATAAGCATTTGAATATAAAGCCACTGTTTGAAGCTAGTGTAAAAGAAAAGCTTGGTTAGTATTCTTATAAACTGTTCATATAATTATCTAAACAATTTATATATATAGGTTTTCTTTAATTAATGTATTGAAACAGTTAATAGTGTAGTTTCATTTGAAATATTATATTTTTGGAGTACAAATGTAATAATCCAACTCAGTTGTAATATAACAAATGAAATGTTAAATAAATTACGGTAAATTTTTTACCAATTAAAAACCGGTTTTATTTATCACGATTAGATAAAAATTGAAAGTGCAATTAAAACAGAAAATAACGGTGCATTTATCTTACGCAAATCATATAATTTGCGTAAAATGAGAAAAATTATAAAATTTTCCTTCACCGACGAACACTAACAGGTATTGTACATTCCAGATGTATGTTAACATTTTTCAATTAGTCTATTAATACATTTACTTTCGGTATAAATTAATTGAATTTGAAACAATGCCAACATGTAAAGTTAAGGATTATTTTTAAAAAAGCTCATTATGCTCCCGTCCAAAAACAAAGAAAAACGAAAAATGTAGTAAGTTGTAAAATCAAATTACTTCTGTAAAATACATCAATAACGATTTGATATTTTAATCTCACGCTATATGTATGCTGGGCAACTCGTACAATTAATGCAAATGGCATTTAATTACTTTTATTTTATAGTTATCGATAATTTCATTAACAGAGCAATTCAAAATTACAAAATAAATAAGTACTCGGTTTCTAATCGCAATTTTTTATTTTTACTTTTTGTATAATACGTTAAGATATATTGAAAGTACTTTATATTTATTTAAAATCGATAAATAAACATGGTTTACGCTAATTTTCTATATGTAATTTTATTTTTAAGCATGTGAAGAATGTAAAAGATGTAATGCTGTTCTGAATTGTGGGCAGTGTAATGCTTTATTTTGTTACGCATGTTTCTCTTCGGTAAGTAAACATGATTTACAAAATAGCCTTTATCAGAAATTTTAATGAATACTTTTAGTATGAAAACTTCAGAATTTCTGATACAAATGCCAATAACTATATTTATTTAATGAATTTTCAAATTAAACAGTTTTCTGAATGAAAAAAGTGGAATAGTGAAACGTATTTCACGGTTTTTATAGCAAAATTACTTGTAATCATCGATTAATGATAATATCGGTGGAATAGTTTGGATATTAGTCAATACAAAAGAATGTAGTTCAAAATTCTCTGTGGTTCAGCGTGCACGGTATTTTAACAATGTTGTTCCAAAGAAAATGTATGTTTTTCATACGAGTCCTAACAAGTGTAAATAAAAGATCATATGGATATTTCGTGTATTTTTAATAAGTCGACTTTATCAGCGAAATTTATATCCTTATTCATTACTGCTTTTATTAATAAAGTTTTCGGGTATGCTTTAGAGAAATGATTTTTAACGTCATATTTTTGTTCTAATTAATCTTAACAATTGGATGGTTTATTTCAAATTTCTTCTCTGACCATTGTTGAATTAAACAACGTTGGACGATTTAATCTAAATTTTTGTTTTCCACAATTACAGTCTACCAACATTCCTTGCGTCTACATTTTTCTATGATTTTATATTTTGTATTTCGTATAATACGACCGAAATACTGACTTTTCTGTTTCTTAATAATATAGTCTAGTTTGCGATTTCTCTTCAGTTTTAAATTACAGTTTACTTATTTTTCTTCCTGATTATATGGATCAATTATACATATTTATTAAAATTAGGTGTATATTTAAATTGTTCGTTGTTGAGCTGTTCTCCTATATTTACGTACGTAGAGAGTAATGTAGCTTAGTGAAATTATGAAAATTTATATTTGTCCAATCAATAAAAAACAAACTTGAATGTTTTATTTCGCCCGTTTCTGTAGTTTTTAAATAAAAATACTTATAAACAGCTAACATTGTTGATTATAATTTAAAAAAGAAATTAATGAATTTCGATGCCCGGTTTTAATAATTAACCTTACTTTCTCATTTAGTGATTCTGTTATATAATTCTGCATATAAGATTCAATCAGTGTGTTAGTTTCTGACTGATTATTGCCATTATATAACTCTGAAAGTGAAGCAGAAAACAAAGTCACAAAAACTTTAAAAGTTACAATTACTTTTATTTTTGTTTCAAAAAAATGTGATAAACTAAATTTTTGATACGTTATTGCTTTGTCTATATTTTACTTTACGTAAGTTAATTATAATAATTATAGGTACATGATGGATCGAGTGTATTAAGAAAACACGTTAAGACTGATTTATCGGTAGAAAATATTGATGTTGAAAATCCAGCTTACGTGCAGGTATTTCCTATTTATTAAGTTTAATTGACTGTCTATTAAAATCATATCAAGTTACTAAGTATAGATTAATCATATATTCGTGTATCGTTATGGAAGTATTAAAACAACTAATAATCGAAAAACTCCGGTGCTTTATTGCAATTTTGTAACTACAGAATCGAATTTAAATTTTTAAGGTATAGTTTAGATTATTGGAAATTGAAAAATATGTAAATCAGCATTTTAAACAACTACGTCGATTATTAACGGTTTTGTAAGTCTTATTGATAAGTTCGAATAGGTAATTTTATCCAGTTAAAACAACATCTCACATACGACGTTGACGTAATTATTCTAAATAAATTTAAAAATTTATTAATCATTCATTGGATTTTTGTTACTAGTTTGAAAACTCTAAAACTAGCCGGGAATTATCAAAACCGAGCAAAAATTAAATTAGCCAAAGGATTACATTTTTATTTTTTCTAACAGTGCGACGAGATTGGATAATAAAGGTTTAACATACATTTCACTGCCAAGACTTGTTGGTTAGTTATTGCTGCGCTATGGGTTTTGTCAATCTCATTCAAATAAAAGCTAAAAATTAAAGAACTATATTTAATTAGTCACCCTAACAGAATTCTCTTTTGTTTCTATACACTTTTTATGGTTTAGACATTTCGAAATTCTGTTATAAAAATAATGTCAATTATTTGTAGTCTTATTTCTAAAACTGTCGATTGAATTTTGTTTTCCTCAGTATTTTAATACAAAAAAAAAGTAACAAATAAATTAATGAATAAATAAATAAATAAATAACCTTTCATAATGGATGCAAAAATAAGGGGAAAAAATGTAAAACACTTTAAATGTGACTTTGAATGACTTGTGCTGTGGTGTGAACTAGAAAGAACGGTTTAAGAACTGTATAACTACGTTGTTTTGAGACATTTGAATTTATTCACAACTCCATCACAGCGATAGTTTATTAAATAGCCACTAACTATTATGGAAGATAATTTTTGGTTCACAAATTTTAAATCTACTAAAGACTTCTATATACATTACTTTTAACTGTTCGCGATTTATAATCATTCGTCATTCGATTTACACGATGTTCAAATATTTTTATACGAGACTATCTGCTATTTCAATATTATTGTGTTGCTTAACTAGTGAATTTTTAACATCCTTGTAAATTGGAATTGATGTTGATTCGATGTGATATGGTCTATTGATATCGCGTTAAAATTATATATTTTATTTATCATTTAACGGCAGATTTAAAAAATCAATTAAGAATATTCTAAGCGAGTATAATTATATTTTTATCTTTTTTATTATCGTTTTATTTTTACTTACGAAATCATGTTATCTGAAAAGCCCTAATCAAAAAGCTAAGTGTTAATTTACCGAAAATTATTATAATGTTATTAAAAAAAAAAAAAGTAGTGAGAGAAAACTTTCGAAATGTTTTCAAAAATACATATAATATTTCATCAGCAATGGGTACAATAAAGTAAAAAGTTATAAAGATGAAAAGAAATATATATTGAATTCATGTGTGAGAAGTATTGCGATATACACCAGACGAATAAAAACGTATTAAACGAAGTTGCGGTATTACGTGAGCAAGCTGAAAAATTACAGAACTGAGTATCGACAAATTCTGGAGCTATTAACCGTTATTGGTGAGTTCGAACGGTCTAGATCTGGGAAAATGTTGAGCTGCACGAAATATGACCGAGATGTTAAATCAGAATTTAACTCGAAAATATAGTGGAAGTGTGTAAAGAAATTTAAAATAAACGAAGATACTGTGCTACGCGTAGCATGCCTTCGGGGATTGCTCAACTTCCTAAATCGATTACATTAAAATATCCAGGAAATTAGTAGATCAAATATTAGTGGAAAGAAGAGAACATCAAAATCGGGTATTCGTAAATGAAAACTTGTCAGATTCTACAAACAGTATGTATGAAAAGCGAAACCGAAAGCTAGTGTAATGAATTTCTCGTTGTGTGGTCCAAAAGAGGAAATGTATGCGTTAGAAGGATAAATCGGAATGCCTAATTCATACACGATAAGAAGTGTAAATAAAAAATATTGCAATGTATGTAATAAATAATATCGTTCGAAAAAGTTTTAAAGCTTAAAGGAGTTGTATTTCGACTTTTAATAACTTCTATTTATTTCCTTCAGTCGAATGTATACTATACTTATAAACCGGGGTTTATCTTGCACAATATGTATCCATAATTCATACTTCCAGTACTGCTTATTGTCTGTAATCGTTTTTCTGTGTGCTAAGGTGTTGCTTTCTTAGCCGGAAGTTGATGTATATATGCTTTTAGTGATTCATGTAGTTGTCGAGATATATTGCCGGTAGTACAGAAAATTACAGATATACCGTTTAATTATAATATAGAATTGTAAGGATTGCTTAATAGTGTTCATTGAATCCGGTTTAAAAGAGTTAAAGGCAATTGTGAGTAGTTGTAGTTTGATAAATGTTGTATTAAAATAATTTTGGCTGCACGTATAGCGTGAAAGTGCAAATACCAGAAAATTACTTACGAGTTCCGAGTTTAATTTGATTTTGTTAAAAAAAAAAAGAAAAGGTGACTCAAAATTACTCGCTATTAAATTAATAATTAATAAAAATGTTTTTAATTTAGTATACTTAAATATCGAAAATCTAAGATAAAATTTGGACAAATTTTTAGCGTAATTATTACAGCTGAAACAAATGTAGCAGAAAATGAAATAAATATAAAATCACCACAGGATTTTGCCAAAATGTAACGGAGAAATTATTATTTTTGTTAATAACAACATTAAATTTAAACTTTATATTATGTCATACATGCGAGATTGTCTATTGACATTTAAATCAGTTGTTATCGGAAAATAGGAGTTATTGCTGTTTTCCGATTACCCCCGGTAAGTGAGTATAAGAGAATTAGATCAATTCTTAAACAATATAAATAAGAAACAAGACTTTTACTATATATGCGAAGATTTAACTTTGACTTATTATTAGAATGTAATGTTCATTCTGAAAATGTTTAAAACGTCATTTGTTAGCACACGGCTAATTAACCGGGTTACTAGAGCAGAATTCAGAATAAAAAGAAAAAGCTCAGTCGTATATATAGATAATATATTTGCAAAGAGTGCAACATACGAAGCTGATGCAATTATTAATTCGAAAATATCAGATCATTAAATTATCTGTTGTATATTTCGTGTTAGTAGCAATAAAAGTCAATTTTCAAAAGCATCAAAGAACACAAAAAAGAATAGATGAATTATTAACAATTATAACTGAAAAAAAGAATGCAAGTCAATTCAGTTGAAAATATCTGAAAATTCAAACAAATCTCATTAACATGCACAGAGAAAATAGTAAGTGCGTGTAAATTTGTACAAATGAAAGTAAACAAAACTTCAAAAACGGGTGGATGGATTTAAAATTTTATAATTTAATGAAAAATATATAGGGGCATTTTGTAAATACGATTAAACAAACATGAAGTATAGTGTATAAACACAACTTTATAAAAAATATGGAATACAACTGAAGCGGAAATCAGGAAAACAAAATTAGATTTCTATCAATAATCAATACAGCGAGTAAATAGCAATATTAAAGGTAAGTAGAGATTAATCGATAAAATAGGATATAATAAAAATAAAACCTCAATCGACGATTTCATTATAAAGTAATTCGAAAGTGTAAGGGATGTTGCCGGTAAATTTATTTAACATATCTCCTACACTTAAATCAACACTGGAACTCGCTATTATTGAATGAAGATACTAATAATTGCATACTAATTTCGCGTTTTATTGCCATACTCATCGATGAACAAATAGAAATAATAATTAGCAAATTACAAATCTGTAACTCGTCAAGATATTGGGTAAAATGAGAACCGAAGACATAATAACTCCACACTTTTAACAAAACTAATCAGTTTCTCTATTAAGGATCGTTGCGCACAGAACGGAATATTACATCGAGCGATGAAATTTTATTATACATATCGATGTTGATAATCACACAAATAGCGATTTATCGCATCCGGAAAATCTGCACTTGCGCGGTTCTGCTATCGAAATGGAAGAAAATAAATTATATGGTATTTCTACATTAGTAGTTAAAAATCTATTTTTAAATTTATTTAATCGGTTGAATCGTATTTATACTTTCTTAATTTATCAAGTAATAAAACCATGGTTTTAAGTTGTAGTTCAGAATTATCATTAAACTTCGCGTTCGTTATATTATTTTCTTATACCGTTTATTAGATTGCAAATAAATAAAAATATAATTCATATAATAAAAAAGTCTTTCTTTAAAAGTCGAACACGAAGTTTTTCTTCTCGGCGTTAATTCTTTACATGATACTGCTTTAATGTTTTTAACAATTTTCGGTAAGAGATAAAAAGAGAAACATTTTATTTTATTTTTAAATTTGAATTGAAGCACAATTGTATAAACTTTAAGTAATTTTTTAAAAACTATATGCGTCCTGCATAATGTAAAAACATCCATTAGGTATAGAATACAATCTAACATACGTATTAATAACTGCTTACGTGGCAACTTAATTATTTGATAGAATTGTATGTGCGCTTCTATTGAAACGGTTAAATAATTTAAATGCCCTGGCGCTTAACTATTCATAGAGCATATACCGAGAATGAGTATATCACAGGTACATCGATAAAAAGTATGTAATCGTTACCAGTATTTATCACATTATCTGAAATGATACCGTATGAAGATCGTTTTACCCTTCTTCTTTTACCACAACCTAACCTTCCTACTAATTCTTGGTTTTCAGAATTCCCTTCTTTTCCACGTTCTGTTATTGTCCCTATTATTCGCCTACGCTTCAATCACACTCTATTGCCCGATTCCCGTTTTCGTCTCTCTTTGGTTTCCTCTCCTTGTTGAAGCAGTTGTTTGCGATGCTAATCACATTTTCTTTGAGTATTCTGCTCTTTCTGCGGAACGCTCTTCCCTTTATTTACTCCTTTTAAAGTCGGGCTCCCTGCTCCTTATTGTGTTTCCTATATCCTGTTAATTCCATCTCAGTCTGTTGTTCCTGCCATTGGTTCCTTTATTTCTGCCATTTCCGATCGAATTAGGTTTTAATTAGTTAACTCCTCTTCCTATTGTCTCTGGGTGAGATCCGTTTATAACGCGACAGATTTATTAAGAATCATAAATGGAATTTCTGTATGGAGGAAGACAAAAATAACTGAAACAATAAAATTTGTGTTACTACTATTAGTCCATGTGCCCGAATAGAATAGGGTGGTATAATTTGGGAGGGGAGAAATTTTCCTTACATGCACCCTAGTTAACGGGGTACATGTAGATGGTAAAAAAGTATGATGGCCATCCGGCAGCGGTAGCTTTTCAGAATGGCGGCTATGCCAATTCATATATTAAGTCATAACTCGGCATCGTCCGATTTCAATTTTCTTTTTTTTTTTTTTTTTTTATTAACAAAGCTCGTTATATTTCCAACAACTTTAGTTTAGTAAATTTTTTTTTTGGATCTCCAATAGTTTTTATGAACTAATGGAAAAAAGAATATTTTGTTACTCAAAAATATCTTTAGCCCGAATTACTCGAGTGATAATTAATTTTTACGTGGAAATTCTTTAAATAAAACATGAAGGTAATTTTATAAGCTCTATAATCAAATTTACACGAAAACTATATCTGTGATACAAAGCGGGATATGCTATTTTTAGTACCAAAAAACAGTCGCAAAAATTACATCATTACGTTTTAACACTACGATGCGTGACTCATTCTGCCTCTATCGTTATATTGAACCCGCGAGTAAATATTTTCGAATCTTTTATAGTTTGGTAATAAGGTGCTTGGCTACCAAGTTGAAGGTCACGGGTTCGAGACCTGTTTCGTCCCGGATCCAAATCGCTCCCAAGCCTACCCAGCCTGAAATAATTGGGTACCAGAGAAATCTGGGAAAGTAAAGGTGGCCGAGAGAAAGGAACTGGCCCCAGTATTCTCCTTAGATCCATTAGGCTTGGTACATTGTGAACCTTAACTTCACAATCCCAACGCCCTGTCAAGGGTATGGAACTCACTTTACTTTTTTTTTTAATGTTGAAATTAGTGTAATAATTTTATATAAATTACCTAGATAAATATGAAGACAAGTATAATACCTGTTTAATCTTTGAAATCACTGTCTGAAAATTCATCAACGTCATCAATCGCATAATCTTCTTCTTGTAATTCGGGTTTCATGTTGTTGCAGTTTTTGCTAGTTTACACGCAGGTGTGCATTTCAACAAATTCAGCATGCACGTGCAGGTAGGCAGCTTGCATGATCATGTGCACGTACAACTTTAACTCATACAAAACAGATGTCTTACATACATATTAAGTACGTCTCGCTAAAGCAAGATTTGTGCGATGCATAATGCTCTTAAGTTGCCATGTTTTTGTAATTACATACTTTCTTTGGCAAAGAAATTTTTTGATAATCGCTGAACTCAGCAGTTCACTTCTTATTAATCATATTGAGAATTACGATTCCAGGAAACTAGTTGATGCACTCAAAATATAAGTACGGACGTATAAAACATAATCTCTTGTAATCTTTGTGAACTAACTTTTTTCTTTTTTTTTTTTTTTTTTTTTCGTTACTCCCTTGTTCCTTGTTTGATAGTATCGGGATTTTTATTACTTAATGCAGATTTGTTTTTAAACTAATCATTATAATTATTCATAGGTTGTTGGTTTTTTTTGTTTTTTTTTCCGCCTACAGTTCATGACATTTGTTAAGCTACAATTTGTAATAATTAAAACTGTAGTCTTTAACGTCGTTCGGTAAGATGAGAGGCCAAAGAAGAAAAGAAATTGAAAAAAAATGGCGTGAAATCTAAAACAATACCTTTTTCTTAGTTCAACATCTTCTTCTTCTTCATCGACGGTTGCTCGTTTCGATCATCGTGACACTATGGATCATCGTAAACGTGTGTGCCCAGCCGCCATGAGGGCCTGTCTATTGCCCGTTCGATCATCTCACGCAATGATCCGGCGCCAAATATCTTTTTGACTCCATCTATGTATCTTGTTGGGGGTCTTCTTCTTTTCCGGTGACCCTCTACCATTCCAGTCATAACCAATATTTCCAATCTACTCTGTCGTATAATGTGCGCAGAGAAGATCGCTATCCGTCTCTGTACAACATGCTGCAACCTGTGATCCACATTGACTTCTTATAGTATCGATAAGTTTTTTTTTTTTCGTAGTCCATGGAACCCTTAGTATACGCCTCCAACAGTGCATTTCAAATTCGTTAATGCGCTTAATACCACTCTTCTGTAAAGTCCATTCCAACGCGTATAGGAAAACCGAGAACACCAGTTTATCAATGAGACACACTTTTGTACTGATTTTTATGTCGTGACTTTTCCATACTTATGTTAACTGTTATAATGCCAGTTTTGCTATTGATATTCGGCGTTTAATTTCTTCAGTTGAACCATCATCTTTTGTAATCAGCGTTCCCAAGTATATGAATCTATCGACCATTTGTAGGCCGCTTAGACTTCGTGGACTCTGTGCCCCCCGGCCATTGCTGTCTATGATCATTATTTTACCTTTCAATTTAGTAAGCCATACTTTTTTACTTGCATTTTCTATTTTTTTGAGAAAGCAAATTAGTTTTTGTTCCGATGAAGCGATAATTACCGTATCGTCCGCATATCGCAAGTTATTAGTTGGTTTTCCTGGGATTTTTATACCATCTTCCCATTCTTCTAGAGTTCTCCGCTTTATACGCTCACTGTGGATGTTGAACAGTATCGGACTTATGCAGTCCTGTCGTACTTCTTTTCCTGCTTTAAACTCGTCCGTCAGTTTGTTATCTACTTTAACTCTACCTTCGTTAGACATGTACAGCGATTTGATAAGACTGATTAAACGATGCGGATTAATAAAGATAGATATCAGTGGAAGTCTTATATAAAATATGACAAAGAATATGGGATACAAATATGTGGCCAAGCGACTGGACATGATCTATCTACATACCAATTCATAAAAAAGGAGAACGTGACCTATGTGAAAACTATAGAACAATAGCAGTTATATCGTAAAATGATGTTGCCTGTCATACATGAAAGGCTAAAGCCGTAATACGTATTACCACAGATACCGCCGGAGAAATTGGGTTTCATGCCTGGAAGAGGCACACGAGTTCAAATAATAAATTTAAAACAAATAGTTGGAAAATGTAAAGAATTCAATGTTACAGCGTATTTCGGTTTCATCAGCTATAATAAAGCATTTGACTCTGTGTCCAATGGTTACAGCTATGGAGAATACTAAATGCTCTGAGAGTTCCGCATCATTTAATTAGTCCAATATAATGTTATACATATTAATGAGCAAAAAGCAACCGGATAAAAAAACTGACGTAAAATAAAGCTTTCATCTTTCAGATAAATTTCCATAACAGGGACGATTATCAACCGACCTAGTTAAAGGCGGCAAACATCATCGGCATGTTTTGAAAAGGAAAAGAACGTTCTTTCAGCCTTGTTTATACTACCTTTTCTTCCGCCTTCCACCTATCTGAGAATTCACTGTGCCCTGTCAACTTAAGATTCTACAATGGAACTACCGTGTAGCGCCAAGGACAACCAAAGCTCATTAGAACGACTGTTAAATCAATATAATATTTCTATTGCGCTGCTTTCTGAAACTTGGTTAAAAAGCTCTTTCAACAGTAGCTTCCGTGGCTTCTAACAATGGCGCTACGCTGGTTAAGTTACTTTAGTAAGGAACGATATTCAGTTTTTAGCACTTGAGGCCCAACCTTCGTTTTCTTCTAATTCTCCTTTTTCCGATTTAGTTCACATCCCCTCTGCCAACTACTCTTCCAGCCCCTTTAATTTCATTTCTGCTTATATTCCTACAAATTACGTTTTGCGCTGTTTTCCTTTTCAAACTTTCATCAGTTCTCTCTCATTTCGTTTCGTCATAAGTGATGATTTAAACGTCCACTCTCCTCTTTCGGGTTATTACAAATGACACGATCTTAGAAAATTTTATTCTTCCGAATAATCTGTTCATCTTAATTGATGGTTCCTCTACTTGTACTAGAAATCATTCCTCTCTCAGTTCTGTTCATCTATCTCTTACCTCCCCTAATCTTGTCCTCAGTTGTTCATGGTTTCTCCCTATCACCATTTCTGGGTTCCTACCTTAGCCGAACTTTGTTCGACATCTAGATTTGATCAAAATTGCTTCTTTGCCTCTAAATTATTTTCCTCTCCTTTTTGTTGACAGCGTCCTTATTTATTTCTTCCATTAAAATACCTCATGCGCTAACTCTTAACTCAAATCTTAATATTACCGAAAAAAGTTTTATCCAATACCTATCTTTTTATTTCTCCTGCTAAATCTTCTACTGCCATTTTTACACAGTGTCGTTTTGATTCTTCTTTAATTAACCTTACGATAAATAATGACGCAGTCCCGCTTTCTTCTTTTGTTATTTGGGTGCTTTTCTGGATAGTTGTTTTTCATTCGGTAACTACATCAGCCATCTTTTTTTTTTTTTTTTAAATGGGTTCGGTGCCAGCACTGACTCAACTACATGAGCTTAGATCACCTACTCAGATTCTGAGGCGATCGGAGATATAGAGTATAAAGGACAGTAGGAAGAGAATAACGGCTAGAGATGGAAAGGAAAGGATAAAGGAAGCATTGAAAGGGGTAGGAAGATCGAACGCCAAGAGTTCGGCGTATACATGAGAACACTCGGAAAAAAGAGCAGCACATTCAAAAAGGATATGGTTGGGGTCGCATATAAAGGGAGGTAGAGTGGCGAGGACAAAAGGGAGGAGGTGAAAGAGAAAAAGAAAAATGAGAAGAAGGAAGGAGAGAATGACCAAGTCTTAGTCTAATTAAGGAAACAATAGCCGAGCGCCGAGAAAAGGGAAGAAATTGAAACCAGGGCTGTGAGTTGGGAATAGGCTGTGGGAGGAGGTAGAAGGAGGGACAATTAGCGAAAAAAGAAGGGTAGATGTTAACCCATAGTCTGGCACGGAGACTTGAGGAGAGAAAAAGAATGTCTGTGGCAGGAAAATGGGAGAGGAGTGGACCATTGAGAGACGCCGAGCGAGCTAGGAAGTCAGCAGCCATCTACACTTATCATGTTCGTAAAGCCCAACCTCATTAATTCTCTTTCCCAAACATTTTGCCCGTTTTATCCTCAATTACTGTTCTTTTATTTAAGGAAATTCTTCCACGTCGCTTCGATCCAAGCTCGATCGTGTCCAAAATATTTATCTCCGCCCCTGCCTTAGAGCCGAAAACCTACTCCAATTTCTCCCTACACGTGGAATCTTACATTCCGCCTTTTCATTTGTAGGTCTTCTCTGGGCTTCCGTTTTCTTATTAAACGTTTACCTATATCCTCGTCCACTTTTGCTTCTTCTTACTTTATCCATCATAATTGGTGTTTTATCGCTAATAAAACTCCAATACTGCCTCTCATCTCTGCCCGCTTCCTTCAGTTTTCACCAAATACTTTCGCTCATGATAAGCCACCATACTTCTGATTTAGCTTTTCTTCGTGTCTTCGCCCTATCGATTGCGTTTTTACAATCATCTCTTCAAAACCTACTCCTCAGCATGTTATTAAATCAGGATTCTTAAATACCTTAAACCCAATTTCCCCAAATCGCTTTACAATCTTCACTGATGGCTTTAAGGATTCTATAAAGTTTGTTCGATCTTTTTTTTATCCTTCGCCAAGCTATTCTAAGTCCTTTAACTCCTTTTCTTCTGTTTAATTTTCTATACCGAGTCTACTGCTGTTTTAGGGGCCATTCTTTTTATTTCTTCCTCTCTGATCTCTTGCCTTATAATATCAGATTTCCATAGTTTTCTACAGGTACTCTCAATGATTCTTCTCATACGTTCTCTACTTCATAATTTTTCTCTTCGTCATTCTCTATTCGAATTGATTTTATACGGACACCCGTGGTTACTCAACGATCGAAGACATTCGCTTACCAAGTTGATTAGCTCATTTACCTTTTTCTAATTCGCAGTTTCTTAGCGTTTTTGAATCCAACAATGTCTTATTTCTCTCTACAACTGCTTATTCTAAATTATAGAGCAACTATTATTCCTCTTCACTTTCTAATCCTATCTTTTGTTATCTGCTTGTTTGACCGGATCTTCCGCCTCATCCTTGGTTTCTTAACGTTCTTTTTTTTGCAGTGTTCACCTCTCGCCGCAATTTTTCACCTTCGCTTTGGGTACAGTTTGCTTGTCTTATCGTTTTTCGTTTCTTGATTGTATCTTTTCCATTTTATCTTCTCTACCTTGCTGCTTCTTTTTTTTATACATGATGCTGATCATATCTTTTTTGAATCGTCTTATATCACTGTTGAACGTTCCTTTTTTTATTCGTCATTTTTACTAATGGATCTTCCTACTCCTTATAGCGCCCCTTTCATCCTCCTTTTCTTCACCTTCCGTTTTATACCGGCTCTTATACCATCTCTGTCTGATACCTTCGCGTAAAGCCCTAATTAAACTTTCCTTTCCTTCCTCGGTTTTTGTGCCAATGTCCATGTCGCTGAACCAAAAAAAGAAAAAAAAAAAGATCCACTTAGAAATCTAAATTATCTTGCTTCTTAATTCTCATGCTAGTTTTTCTCTTGTTTAATATTAAAAACCCCTTATATTTACATTTTTTCATCTTTTTTTCACTTGTTAGTAAAGTTTTACTTGCACTTTCGGAGCTTTTATTACATTAACCCCAATGAATACATAATTACTGCTAAATGACCTCATATTTTGCGAATGTAAAGTCAAAAAAAATATTTAATTTGCCTTATGTACTTTTTTACATTTTTTTCATTCTAGGTTTTTTTAATTTTGTGTCGTTGTTCAGATCTTTTATTAGGTGTATTGATTTACTCAGTCTTTTTTTTTTGTCGTGAAATTATATAATTTTGGTTGTTATTGATAACAATTAAATCTCCCGATAATAATAATAATAATAATCATTCCCCAATACGAGAACTCGAAAATTCTCTAAATATTTAATATATTTATTAATGTGAAACATTTTGAAATTCCTCAACGTATTCCTTGAATTTCTCTAATTGCGTTCCTTATAAAACTGTGATTAGTGTACTAAAACTTTTCATTATTCTTCTTTGTGTTATCAAACTATTATTTTCTTAACGGTCTGTTTTCATCGCTAGTTTCACATTTCGTTGACGAAACACGCGCCTTTACTAAATGAAGCGGTATGATAATAAAAGAACAACAAGTTATCTTTTTGAGTACAAATCTATACTTAATAATAATAAGTCCTACGGTTACCAACATAAATTTTTAGAGGAAAGCGTTCGATGATGAACTTAATAACGTTTACACCGATTATATCTTATCAGTAATGTGTGTGCTTTTCAAGTAGACTTGTTTTCTTACGACTCTCCATTAAGTTCATTCAGCGAGTTTTATTAAACAGAGCAGATGCATTCGACTTGCCATCTAACTTCATTTATCTTTTGAAAAGCATCTCGCAACAATAAAACCATGGGTAGACAGATTAAATTACCTCATGTTCCATGGTGCCCGTGCAACAAGACTCTAATGAAGAGGAGAACTCTTTTGTTTAGAGATTTCAAATACTCTAAAAAATATACGATTATTATGTAGACTGTAGTAAAGTGTTTAGAGAAATAAAAACTTTAAGGGGCATTAGATTATTACAGGAAGATATTGATAATTCCACATTCTGGAGTATAAAAGGAGCTTACCCATTACTGAGACGAAATATTTTAATGTTACTTCAATCGAGCGACTATTATTAAAAATCGATGTACTATAGAAGATTTTATTTTAAACTTTGAAACTTAATTTCAAGATTCAAGGGAAAATTCGACTGAGTGCGGAATCGCGCTATACTGAAGAGAAGAATTTTCTCTTTTTTTAATAAGTAATACTTACATATCGTGAAATGGTTTTATGATTTTTCCTTTTAATTTAAAGGGGATCCGTTCGTTAATGAGTGTTGTTCAGTAATTTTACCGAGTAAAGTTTTGTGTTTTTGAATTAAAAAATAAAATTACTCTGCGTAAACGGATCGGAGTTGTGTACATCTTTGTGACAGTTAAATGAAGCTTTACGGTAGTTGAAGTAACAAATGTTATTACGGGTAGCAGAATTGCTTTGTTATTTATATCTAAACTGAACGTGTCGCGTACAAGTAACTCTACATTAGATGTTTTTAGATAGACGTTTAAGTTACCTCCATGAGATTGATCGGAATTAAAAGATGTTCGTTTTTACGAACGACTCTGTTGATCAAAAAAAAAGAAATCTCGAAATCTTATCTCGATCAAAACGTTTATTATGCCCGCTGTTTTCTTGTTTTGAGCAACAAAGTTTAATATTCGAAATGTGTTATTAACGAAGAAACGTTGTTAACTTTATATGGTTCTTTAGTGTGTGCTCCTTTGAGACCTAGATAATCTGGTCGAAGAAAACGGTCATAAACTTGCGAACAGAAGATTTGTGGTGAGGTAAAAATCCCCATATTCATTAACGGAAATGAATCGAGAAAAAAATAAAAGTAGTAGAAAAACGAAATATGAAATGTTTTTTTCTTTTTTTTTTGCGGATTTTACCATTGAAAAAATGGGTCTTACCTTTGTACATTGTTTTAATATTTTTCAGAAAGAATTAAAATTAACAAATGATATATTGTTGTTTTGAATTTTTATATGCAATATTGATCAAAATTGTTTAATCATTTAATATTTTTGCAGAAATTAGCGTTGTGCTTCAATTTAGATGAAATTTTAAATATACTGGAAGCACAGAATGGAACGTTTGGAAACTTATTGGAGGTAAGTTATAATTTGTTATAGTTAATGGAATGTGTTTCACTAAACGGTAGCGGGAAGAATGTTTAATTTTATAATTAGCTATTGATTGTATTGCATTAGAAGTACTCGTAGAACTCTGGATTGTCTGGCATGCAGCAGTTCTCGCCACATCCCGGAAAATAAAAATTACACTATATTATTTAAAGAATAAGTAGTATTAAAATATCACGAGTGTTGGAAATTTTAAAATGGGATAATTATTGCGCCAACAAGCAGACCTGAATTTCTGCAAAATTGTGATAAAAAAGTGAATGAGTTTATTCAGCATTGTAAGTGAAAGATATAGACTAAAATTAAGAAATAAATATATACTATTCGTAAGCTAAAGCCCGTGAAAGTAATATTTATAATAGGAACAGAATGTGTGTTAAAAAAAAGAAAAATGTATGTATGTACGTATGTATACGTGTATGTACACATACGTATATGCGTGTATATGAAGCGATAAACCTATTATGCTATTGAGTTTTTTTGTACGTTTTAAAAACTGTTTAAGAAAACGTGCATAGATGGGGTGGTAACAAACCCAGATAATAAGGTTACGAATAATGCTTATACTGACCGGTATTGAAAAACAAGTCAACGAAAAATTGACGCTAATAAACAATGGAAATCTTTCCTCTGTGTATGAAAGAAGTTTTCAGAAATTTCAGAAAACATGAGAATCTAATTTAAAATAAAGGAGACAGATTATAGGATAATATCTTGTATTTGTTGCATATATACAAACTGAACAATACTTAAACCTAATTTATTATTCTATATGTACTATTTGAAACCGGAAATTTTTGAAGCAGTTGGCTGAAAATAAGCAACGCTCGAGAACGGAAATCTGCGCTAAAGCGATTAATCAAAATGAAGAATAAGAAAGGTAGAAAAACAAAATGGCAGCCAATGCGAAAGCGAAGAAAACGCGAGTGATAGTTTGTGGTATTTTTAGAAAATTTTCTAATTCTTAGATGATGCTCAATAAATCCCCTACTTGATCATTTCTTGTCTTTATCGTTTAATTTGGAGTTATAGTGACATCTCTACTAAGCTGCCGACGTGTTTCTAATTTTATGGTTACATAGAATTTTTCCGTAAATTTATTTACTGTTCGTAACGTTTCATGATTGCATAGGTAGAAATATTCGTACTGGTTCAGTTCTGTGCGTTAAATATAACGATTTATTGCAGCAAATTACCTGCAATAATATTAGATGTAACTGTCAAAAAAAGTAAACAAGAAACAATTAATGACATCGTGAAATAATGATTTCTACGAAAAATTGAAATGCATCCTAGAGAGTAGATTCCGTGCTACACCGAGATATATGCGTAAATATAATTCGGTTTGATTGAATTTTCGCTCCGTATTTTTTTTCAACATGATATGTATTAAGTTGTTCCTTTTTCTTTTTTGTTGTGAATTTGAATAATGTCGAATAGTCGTAAAAAATAGCGAGTTCTTGATACCTTTTTGATTTTTATCACGAATA
Organism: Icerya purchasi; assembly: GCA_039619475.1. NCBI lineage: Eukaryota > Metazoa > Arthropoda > Insecta > Hemiptera > Monophlebidae > Icerya > Icerya purchasi. The sequence goes on from CM077115.1 coordinate 353,649,439, forward strand.
ATGTAAAATTCGCGTATTATATAGTCTGTAAAAGTATATTATAAACATCAGATTTCTTGTTTATCTACGAAAGAGACGGAAACAGCTGGTTGCAAAGACTTCCCCCGATCGGTTAATGTTATCTCTTTTGTCGCTTATTAAATGTTTATTAGTGTGCGTAAATATAATTCCATCTATTTCGTATGGTGTTCTTCGATCGAATGATGCAAGTTGCGGATTTTAAAAAGTTTTATTTTAAATCTCCCTACGCGTAACTTAATTATAACATGTTTAATTTAATTAGATGAATCCGATTTATGTATTAAAAAAAAATTATTCTCCGTTGCTATTAATGTACTATATTCATTAAGAAAAAAATATACATCTAAATTTTAATCATGTCCGTATGCGCATTACATTGATTATCAACATGGCACTCCGAATACTAACTTTATTATATTAGGAATTTAAGTATAAAATAAAAGAAATTTTCAAAAAAAAATAATATATAGATATATATACATATATTTATTTAGTAACAAGCAATTAAGTATTACTATTTTCTTTTAAAGTTTTTTTTTCTTTTTTTCTTTCTGGTGTGTATGTAAAAAAGGTACCGATATTTAGTTTCAACCTGAATAATAGAATAAATATGTCAACATTTTTAGATAATTTTATTTCGTTTTGGTGTGTAACGTTCTTTTATATATATATATATATTAATCTCTTTTCCATTTGATTAGTAATTTTCAAAGGAAATTGAATTCCTTACTAGTTTCCTGAAATGGAGTTTCATAATTATGATATAAAATCATCGGCCAACCGCGTCCAGTGTTGCAGTAATCTGTCTCGATAGCCGTAGAGTGTTGTTTCATTTTAAAGAAATGAACATTCGCCACTTTTTATAAATATACGTAAAAAAATGAAAGTCCTGTTCAGTCTAAGCTTATTTTTGCGCTGCAGTTATCGCGATGACTTTGTTTCAGAATTTTCTGTTAATTTGATAGTGTCGTTTGTAAGTTGCTCGTAAGTTGCCGTTGAATTGTTTGGAATTCTGTACTTCCTCTTCAGTTCGATTTCTTTAAATTTTTCCGTCAAGTAGCGATCAACGAGTGGGCCGGAGAAGTCTTCGGGGAAACTCGGTCTTGCCGGTATTATGTATTTGTATAATCGTTCATTTAGTACGTACAACTGCGACGTAGTCGAACATTTAACGTTAAACCACCAGTCGCAAGTTAAAGCCGCCTGGCTGAATATTGTACCGTTCGGACATAGGAATGACGCTTGACCGCCGTTCAAATCGCAATAGTGCCAAACCTATGCAAATAATAATAATAACAATAACAATAATAATAATAATAATAATAATAATAGTTACAATTAATATTTAGCAAACAAAAAAGTTCAGCTTTTCTTCGAATTTGTTTTTTATGATTTTTTAAGATTAATAATATTCGCAAAAATTCTCGTTCCACCTCACGTTGTCTTGCAATCGACTCGTCGTACTCTAAAATTAAATTGTGAAGTAATAACAAGAAGAATCGCCGGTCCGCTCTCAGCTCATTGGTTCTGGTTGGAGAGAAGAATATCAAACTTTTTTTTACCGTTGAACGACTGGAATGCCCTGAAATTATTTAATAAAATTGCTAATATACCTGACAGTTTGTATCGGGATCGGCGAAAAACCCCTTATACCGTTGTTCCTTGCAGCTGAATTTCGTCTGCGGTACAATGGAATAAATCGGATAGTCTAGTCCGGGCTTTCCAGGAGTTCCTTCTTCATTTGCGTCTACCGATTCGCCTCGGTAGTCGTCGTAATTGCCTTCGTCGCCGTACGAATTATAATTAATTATCGGTACTGCCGCTGGCGCTCTGTTTAGTTCCAGTGCCGGCAATTTATAAGTTTCTAGCACGTTGTTGGAGTATATCGGTTGATTCGTGATAGAGTCCGCTTTTTGCAACAGTCCTAGTATGTATGATAATGTTTGAATGCTTTCCTTGATATTGTCCGGTGTGATACGGTTCGGCAGTTGTTTATTTAGTTCGTATCCGTTCAAGTAGTTGATGGGCGAGGGAGGCCGTTGGCCGGTTGTCGCCTTTGCAGCTTCTGCGACGTACTGCTCGAAGTAAATCGGCTGAGAAGGATGCGGTTCCCGATACAATTTATTGCCGTCCTCTACTATCGTTTGTTGCTTACCGGATGCCGGATTAATTTCGATCTCTTGACTTTTCATTATGGTCATTGTGGTCAAGGTTTTTTTCGTCGTACGTTCCGGTACGAACGGTTTCGGATACTTCCTTACCGGCAGAACATGGTTGTTATTCTTGATCGGCAAATCCTTCGACAAGTGGTATTGAGCCGTTGCGCCGACCGAATTAAGCTGCTCCGCGACTGTCGAAACTACTGCCGCCGGAGTACTGTCTTCGGCGAATTGCGATTTGTACGTAGTTAAAGATGACGGCTGCTGCACGGTGGTATAGTAGTTTTGACGCGTCGTTACCGGTTGCTCAATGGTTACGGATTTGGTCGGCGCTTGGACGGTCGGTATTTTACTTTTTTCCAGGTCGGAATATCGAAATGTTAAATAATTCGGCTCTTGCGACGTTGTGCTATAGCGGATGTCGCTGTTTTGTCGATTAGGCGTTACGGACGGTAGCGCGATGCTGTTCGGTTTCCAGTTTTCCGCGCCGGATGATATATCGTTTACTTGCAGTCCGTGCGGAATGTGCTGAACATAATACGGATCGTAACTTCCACTTCTAACCGGGGCGTAATCGGGTGCTCCGATATATCGATATTTCGGCGGCGCCGCTTCCACCGAGGGCGATGGTGCTATATTTCGATAGTTATACGAATAATTCGGTCTAGGTTGGATTTTCACAGTCGCTTGCGGTTTTCTGTTCACTTGGAACACATTGGCGTGGTCATTGTTGTAAATCGGCGCCGTGTAATAAGTTGCGTACGGTATCAGTCGACGATTTCGTTCTCCTACCGGAAAGTAGCGACTAGCCATATCGCCTGTATTGTTCGTCTCGTTAATCAGCTGCCTAATTACGTCACTATCGGTGTCATTTTTACCGCTATCGATTAACGTCCCTGCAACACGAAAAACGTTCGAGTAATTCTCGGATTAAACAAGATCTCTATATGATCGGAAAAAAATGTGTGAAATTCGCGTCGATAGATTTTCCGAATTAAAAGCGGAATTTCACGCGTAATAGTTTCTTATGTAACGAAATGAATACGCTAAGGGATGTTTAAAATCTACAGTCCGATTAAATCCCTCTCATTATGTCATTCCTCGAATAAAGAAGAAGAATACGGTGACATGTTTTATTTGTTGAAGTTCATGTCGTAAAACGCGTAAGCTATTTAAACCTGCGATGACGTCGATCGCGTGAACGACAGTTTACGTTTTTACTAAAACGAAACGTGTCTACCTCGAAAGACATATCACAATATAATATCTACTCCTATTTCTGTTTAGGGTACGCATCGACTCTGTTTTTTCAGTACGAAGTTAATTTTCTACCTTTATTAGTTACCTGCCTCTGAAAATAGGAACACAGGGTAAACAGTTAAAGATACTATAGAGGAGCCGCCCCATTCAAAATAAAATTAAGAAAAACGCAAACTAACAATATTATCGCTTTTGTATTTTTCTACATTTAAAGCTGAAATATCGCCGGTATATTTTATACGAGTTCTGGACGTGCTCTTAAATGTATGCGGATTTTTCGTTAACAAATTAACAATGTGTGTGTGTGTGTGTGTGTGTGTTGTAAATTCAGTGATCGGCCATTTCTTATTAAGAATGTTGTTGAATTGTAAAAATTGGAAACAGTAGCATTCGAAACCGTTTAAGTTTCAAAAGCTAACACTAAAATAAAGGCTAAAGAGAACAAGAAGTTACAGAATACTTACTAATCATTGTAATGGAACCGAAAGTAATTAATAAAAATCGTTCAAATTTGAACTACGCTAGCAAGTTTTATAACGTTACTTTACAAAATTAATTTTTATTTTTCCCCGATGTATAAATAAAATCAGTTTTTGCGAACGACGCTACATCATAAGTTAGACAGCCTGGTTTTTAAAAGGAATTGCGCTATTGCTTTTCGATATTGAATACAATCTCGTGACAACTTAATACCCCCCCCCCCCCCCCCCCCAAATACGTTGCTTGTAAAAAAAGACGGATGCATAGGTTTCGGGGAATAATCGGGAAAAATTGCGAATTTAATTTTTGTTACGGGTTAAGTTATATTAAAAATTAGCTACAAACAAAAACGTTTTTTTTTCAATGATGAAAAAGGTTCCGGTGAATTTCGATTCAAAAAATTAATATTTCACGAATTTTGGATACAATGTTTTTGCCGGTTTTCGCGTATTCTCTGGGAGAATGAAAACGACTTTTGCAGACAGCTTCGTTTTCCAGTTTGAGTTACACCTGTTTTACTATTTCCTTTAAATCCGCTCTTGATAAATATGTTTTCATAAAAGCTGCGTTGTTAACATTTAAAACTTCGCTGTTAACATTTTCAAGTTGGTTTCAGAAATTTTACGATTTTTTGTAATATATTGCTGTATTTAAACAGTCGTTCCTCTCTACGTTAATTTTTAGTTTTAACTGTTAAACGGTTTGTGCTGTCAAAAAGCTTTTTTCTTTGCTCGTTGTTTCGATTTTTTTTTTTTTTTCATAATTATATGTTTATTACAACAATTATTCTCTTAAAATATTGTCTAATAAATCAAAAAAAAGAAAAGCTTGGACTTTTAAAGAATTTTAAATCTTAATTTGTATATTTAATTTGTGCTTTTTTCTTTCTTTTTTTTTGTACGTGTACTTTTTTATTTATTTTTTTCTTGTAATGAAGTTATTATTTTTTAATCAGTCTATTAATATATAAATTTTACTATATCGCTCTGTTTTACGGGTTGGAAGAAGTTTAAAATCAGAAAGCGTTGTTATTGTTTCGTAAAACAATAATAATATTTTCTCACATTAGACATGTACGATTTGCATAATAAATTCAAACTTTCTGATCGTTCTTAAACTATACTTTTTTCTTCGTATTAACTTTCTCTCCTTTGTTTTCTTCTTCATCACATCGGTAACTTAGTTCCCATGCATTCTTCGTTCGATACCAATGATAAATTAAGACGTTACGATAATTCTTACGCGTAATAATTATGGGAATTTATGGTATATAATCTTTTATAAAACGCTATTATAATTTATAAATTTAAATACATTTTCAATAGAGAAAGTACGAAGAAATGCTTACAAAATTTGATCATAGTGAATATCAAGTTCGAAGGGTTTTTTAGTGAAAAAAATAAAAATGCGTTTATTGGTACAATGCTAAAATTTTGGTGCACCGTATTGCAATGCACGGTGCATTATTTTAAATTACGGATATAATACATTAAGAATAAATTCAACCGATGCCGAAATGTACATAAAATGAAAATACGATGGAATGTTTTAATAGCGTAAAAAGCACTTACTAATAATCTGTTCTAATATTTGATTTTTTTTTTGTTTCTTTGACCTAAACAATCACAATTCATTTGGTTCTTATAGTGGATGGAAAAATCGTACTGCCTAGACTCGATGATTTTGTTTCTCGTTCCATTTATTTACTTAAAAAGAAATTGGCTGTAATTGGCTTTATTGTTAATGGCGAACTCATATTACGTTTAACATTTTTTCTGTTTCGGCGATTTTTGTGCATTATAATACAAAAAAAAAAAAAAATGCGATATACTGCGCATTTATTTTGCAAACAGTATGCTTTTTTCGATCATACTGACTTTTACCAGAGTCGTAGAGGATAAATTTCACGAATTTGTAGTAAAATACGAAATTAATTAAAATACAAGTAGTCCAGACTTCTTTCTAACTCAATTGACACGGTAATTTCGCATTAAAAAAAAAAAAAAAGAACATAATTAACGATGACAAATACAGAGAATGTAATACCGAAGTAGTAGGTTCACCGGACCGCATCTTTCTGTACTCTTCGAAATTTGATCACGTAAGAGAGCTGAACACAACGTTGGAGAAAATTATAATTGGTTCAGGGGGAAATGAAATTAAGACTAAAAAAAATATATAACAAATATACTACAAAATAAAATCGAAATAGAATAATGAATATTACTAAACAAACTGTGCAGAATTGTTTTCTCGCGTTACACGATCGATTTTTCTTATCTTTTCTCTTTCGTATTTTATTATAATATAGTGCAGATACAGAATTAGGTTAAATGGTCTCCATCTACAAAATTCGATTGTAAATTGATATTGTATACATTAATGATTTGTTATTTACTAATTTAGACAGTATTTGTCACTTAGAAAAGAGGAGAAATTAAAATAAATAAAAAAAAAAAAAAAGATAGTCCGGAAGTATATTATTATAATTACGAGGTTAAAAATATTAAACATTTTCTGCGTGGACTTATTTTCGTAAGTAGTATCGATTTTGCTTTATGATACTTCGAAAATGTTTTAAAGCGCCGTATGATAACATTGTGAGCGAGATACACATCAATAACTTACAATTAGTGACGCCTATGATGCCAATCAATGGGGTCACTACGTTTTATGAAATTCCGCATCTCATTTATATTTAAGTTAATATTATCGTCGTTAGTAGCTTTTTATCAGTTGTCTTTTCGTAATTGTTCGATTGTTTGTTGACGAATTCGTATGACTATCATCTTATCCGTCAATTTTTTTCCGTTTTACGACTTTTTCTTCATTTAAACGATTTTCATCCTCTATGTCGATCTCCGTTATATATCTTTTGCCTCTAAAGCTCTATTAAGTACGCCACTTATCAATATTTGTCCAAATTAACCACTTTCTTTTTCCCGGTTTTATTGTATTTTATTATTACCTTTACTATTATTACTATTATTACTATTATTACCATTATTACCATTATTACCATTATTATTATTATTATTATTATTATTATTATTATGGTTTTGGTTTTTATTTATTTTTTTTTTAAATTCATTTACACTTCCTGAACGGTCCGGTATATTTTTTTAATTTTTTTTTCGAGCGTACATGCGAGGTGCTTTGCCCTGTTTAAAGTATTTTCCCGCCTAACTTGAGATTTTCGGCCGTACACAGTTACAATTTAACTTAACCTGGAAATTAATTTCATGTCAGGGAAACTTAGGAGAACGGAAGTCGGGATGAAACAACTGACCTTCCTACAGTCTTTAATATCGATAAAAGTAGCACGTTGTGAATTTTAACTTCACCGTTTTCTCTGAAAATGCAGTATTCAGAATTCATTTTATTTATTTCATTCATCTTATGCAAATGACTTTACATCATAAATCTGTTTTAAAATTGTTTATTTTAAAGAGGGAAATCAGCAACGTTGTAGTAATTACACTTGAATCTCGTGCTATTTTCTTAACTCTGTTTTCTTTGTCTCTTCATCTGCAAATCTAATTATTGAATTCGGCAAATTAATTTTCTGTGTCCTTTTTAGCGTTTATAATTCTTTCATAACTGCTAGTACGCGGTTGATTGCAATTACTTTGAGGGGAAGCGCCAACGTGGAACATTGGTCCAACACTAAAGAAAGTTACATCATACTACTGTCCGATTTGATACGAGTAAAAATTTATGATAAAATATTCCTTCTATTTTATATTTTTAACTAATTTATAAATGATAATAAATACGAAAACAACGCAAAATGTTGAAATGTTCATATAAATTATTGTTCCCCGTGTTTTGAGTGAAGTATTCAATAAAATGGAGGCTGTAAATCAATTTGGTCCAACAATTTAAGTATTGTAATTATTTTTCATAGTAATACTGGTCATGGAACATACGAATTCCTTTATTAAAAATTAACGTGGTTTTGCATCATCTATCTATTGTGTAATTACGGGTATAGTGCGCACCGAATTTTTTTTGTTTATTCAAACGTTAAAAATTCACAAATCAATTTCAATAGACTCTTTCGTATTCCCATTTAAGTAATTCCATGTAATTGGAAATAAAGGCGGAAAGATTTTCTTTCTTTCACGTTTATCGATTTTACTACATTTATTTCCAAAATCATTTTTTCCTCGGATCGTTTCGTTTTTTTAAAATTTTTAAAGGGACCATGCAACTTCCGTTAGGGGTTTTTAAAAAATTACTTCAAAATTATGCAGTTCTAAATTTATAACAAAGATAATTATAAAGAAGAAACTTTATAAATTTATATAAAGAGTTATTTTTACCAAATTACATAAAATATAAGAAATTATTATTTTTATACGAAATACACGCATAAACATATGTATTTTTCTTTTTAATATTTATTTACATATGCGGATATATAATAAAAAAATATATAGTTTTATGTATTGAAATAATTATAATTAAGATTCACACACTTTCAGTATAATATGTGGAGCAAAAATCGTAAAGGACATATAAACAGGACCGACTTTCCCGCCTTTGCTTTACTCGAAACATCCTTTGCGTTTTAATGTTGATCGGATTCCTTTACTAAAATTCGGATTCTGTTTCTTTTGCGCATAGCTGTATATTAGTTGTCTACTATTTAAATAAAGATGAAAAGTACCGAACTCTTTTCCGGTGTTATCATGAAATTCTTTTTATTCGTGTCCGTACATGGTTTTGCTCCATTATCAATAGTATAACTATTAATATAAACTGATAAAACGGATTTCTACTACTAAAATTAGCTGATGTTTTAGACCATCTAATTTTGTCTTTACCATAATAGAATAAGAAATGCATCCACTCCCTTTTTTTTCATGATCACTCATTTGTTTCGCTATAAACGATATTTCAGTGAGGCTCGAATTATTTCACTATTTTACAGAAACGCTTACCGGAAGAAGAAGACGAAAAAAAAACTAGTAATTACGTTTTCCTTTTTTAAGAATATCATTAATACCGTTGATATTATTTGGTATTTTCTGACAGCAGAAAAATATACATTAACGAACTCTAAGGAACATTTTAAATTTACAAATTTTAACACGATTTCTCTAATATAATCGTCTAGCGATAAGATACGAATCAAATTCGCCCTGAGTCACATCTTTTTCTGCCTAACTCGTTGGGTTGTACTTATGTAATTTGCGTTATTTTCATTTTATTGCGATTTTTGCTTTCCTTCTTTTATTTCGTTTTCTTGTTCGGTTTTTTTAAGTTGCCCTTAATTTTTCTTTCAAAAAAATGTATAAAGTTGATGTATCAAAAAAATGAAAAAAAAAAAATAATAAAGAATTACCAAAAAAAAAAAAAAAAAAACAAAAAAACACTGATGTAAAAAGAATATTAGTGGGGAAAGCGTTTTAAGTTGTGTGTCAAATGCAGTTGTCGAAAGCTATATTCACGAATATAACAGCTTCTGATATAATCACATATTTGCTCCTCAACCTCGTAGTGACATAACGAAGTTAGACTGTTCTCATAACCAGGCCCGGATTAAGTGTACGATAGGCTACGGAAATATTAGGGGCCCTTTTCGGAAGTGACAAAATTATCAGTTTTATAGAATAACTAAATTTTCTTTAATTTAATTGAATTATATTATTTTGAATTCACGAATTAACATATAATTATTAATGTAAACAAAACTAAATATCATATAGACAATGGGTAGAATTTTCGATGCCAAAAAAAAAAAATATATATATATATAATTTTAAACAGTGAATTTTTTAGTGAATTTTAACCAAAGATTTGCATAAACGGATAATGTGTGCGTGTGTTGCTCGTGTACACATGCACACACGTTCATACAGACATTTCCTAAAAACGTAGATTCCGACTCATTATACCTTAAAACATTCTATTACGAAGTTTCCTCCTTTAGGAGGAAATACAAATGGATACAAAATTATTAACAAATAAATGTATTAAAAAATGCACTTGCTCCTGTAAAGTTAATTTTCTATTTATATAAAAAAAAAAAGTTGCTGTATATGACAAATGATAGATTAATTTTTTATTACATGTCGGAAGTGGGTGTCTCTTGGGGGCTCCTTTAAAAGGCGGAACCCGGGGCTGCAGCCCCTCCTAACCCCCCCCCCCCTAACCCCCCCTAAATTCAGGCCTGCTCATAACTTTTAATTTGAAGTTTAGCTTATGAGGTAAAATTTTCGTTTCTCATATTTTATTTTAATAAATAGAAAACGTAATAAACTGCTTTTTACATTTACACGTGTATGCTTATATCGCATAAGCTGCTTTTTTTTTGTTTTTTTTTTTTTTTTGTTTTAGAGAAATTTAAACAAGTTTTATTTTAAATTTGAACTGTAATTGATATATGTATTTTTGCCTGTAGGTTTTTTTGATGGTTAAAAAGTTTACTATAATACTGTTTTATTTTTTACGAAGAAATTTTCTTAAAAATACTTTTTCTTCATCAATAGATTTTTTTATGGTCCTATGGCAAATATGTGTATTTTTTATTTTTATTATTATTTGTGTATTTTTTTTTTTTTTATTATTATTATTACTTCAAAGCGATTGCTACACGTGAGCGCGGCGAGTAAATTATGTTAGACGGCTTTGTACGAATGGTAAAATGTAAAGCAGTTCACATGTTGCTTACATTGTGAACGTATTGACTGTCCGGTACTATTTCTATTTATAAAGTAAGTTTTGCAATAGGCGTTTATGTTAACGATAAAGTCACGATTTTTCAAGTAACCGGTAGCTTTGTTAGTTGTTCCTTTTTGACATGGCCGCATTTTAATGCTTTCTGATAGAACGTTATTGCAAAACATTCGTTACTGTTTTGAAATTAGCGCAAAGTTAAAAAAAAGTTAAAAAAAGTTAAAAAAAAATATTTTACACCTTGAAGTGGTTTTTTTTTTGTTTTTTCCCGGTTTTTTTTAATGAGGTTTTTTCAATATTTGAATGAAAATGTAGCTGGAAACTGTCCTTCAGAAATATTAAAGAAACCATTAATCGCGAGTAAGAGAAGCAGAAATACCACCGCAGTGATAGTAAATATTAGTAATTCGTTGGATCTTTGAATTATTTTAATGGAAACGATGAATTTTGAATAGTTGAAGATTCTCAGATTTAATGATATAGATGAAATAAATTGAAAGATAAAACATATTGAAATTTCAGTTCAGCAATAAAAGTTTTAAATAACTTCCATCGTTGGAATTAAAACTTTTGCAGTACCGATAGAATGTTGTTCAAGATTTTTTTTATTTCTTTTTTGTTTTACTAAATTTTTAACATAATTTGTGTAATATTGTTTTTTCCGAACTACATTTTATTAATACATTCGTTTGCGTCGTTAATTTACTGGACACTTTTACATAATGCGCACTTACAAAAATGAAAACCATTCAGCATATATCCTTTATGCGCTGCTAGTGCATGATTAGCAGTTAACTCTGATGATATCACGTCGTGCGTCTAAGCGTGACTAGCAGCGAATGTATTAAACAAACATGTTGCGCTGAGTGCTGGTATTTTACCTTTGAAAGACGTTGATTAATATCTACGACGTACGCACGGGTAGCTTGAAAATCGCATTTGTTCGAATCGCGTAGATTAAAGACCGAAAAAATTCTCAAAATGTACGATTGTATTAAAAATAATTAAACAGAATTATATACAGAGAGAGAGAATGTAGTTTGAATATATTGTTCTTAATTTAAAAATCGCTGGACTGCTTAATTTTATTATATACTCGTTGATTGAATCTATTGCACAATTCAATATGTGCGGTGTTTTTTTTTTGTTGTTGATGGAGCTGGGCATCAACCATGGACATATTAAGCTAGCGTGAGTGAAGTTTTTTCAAAGTTTCAATGTGCGACAGTGGGTTTTGAATAAATTGAATGTAGTCGCTTGTTATCACGTACAAGTGTGCAGTGCAAGTGTATTTGTGTATACACTAGTGCTACATGTTCGTAACGGTTCGCCATTGTCTTGCACAGGCGAATTTATTTCTTAATAATTTTCACCGGTTGCCGGAGATTAAACCTAAGATTCTGGTAGTTCGGATCTCTCAGTCGCTACAACTTCTCTCAACCGAACCTATTAAACTACAATTATTATTACTCTAACCTTTCCTGTTCCTTACGACGAACTGTATTGTTTCTTTCGAATGCTTTTTTGATATGCTGTTTATTACTGCAGCACATTGTCTTAATACGCTTTAAAAATCAAAATACTGAAATTTTATCAGTTTTCATTTTTACATTTAAACGTCTGGCGGCAACGTTACAAGTATGTTGTAGTGGAATTCGAAATATTTAAAAATAAAAATAAACGTTTTTTTTTTCGTAGTGCGGGAAACTTGTAATATGCGCATAGTGTACATATTGCAGTTTGAACAGTGTTTAATGTAATAAAAGGAGTAAATATAAATGTAATTTTAAGGTATTGAGAATAAATACGAGAGTGTTGGAACTTGCTGTTTGCGAATACCATGGAAGGAAAATCATCTTTAGGTTAATATGACAGGCTGTGAAAGGTAGAAGATGATGAAAGAGAAGAATCAAATTAGCTCATGGCAATTCGGGCTGTAGCGGCTCTGATGTACATAAAAGAAAAAGGAAAAAAAAAAGAGTCGGGAAGTATTGTTCGAGTTTTTGTAGGAAACGACTATTGAAAAGATTATTGAACACGCGTCGTGTACGAAATTATGCTATTGTGCGCACAGCCTTTTAAACCATCTGATTGAATATAAATAATGGCTCGAAACGTACGTTGAACGTTAGAATTACATCGACAGCCGATCAGTAATGTATGATGATATATTTTTATATTATGATTTATAGTCTTCGTTAGTTCCGGCGAAGTGATTTTGTCTTTTTTGCGATATCAGCCGGTACCGAAAGATTTTTATAAAGAGAAAAATGAAGAAATAAAATTATTTCAAAAACAGACATTTACTGATTACTAAACAATAATCATAAAAAAGTAACGTTTTTTGTTTTTTTTCTTGGCTCGGACTCTGTATCTTAGTCACTAACTTATGTTTGGTTGATTATTTCAAGAATTAAATGACGACATTTTTGTACGATGCGAAACCTGGTGAAAAACGCAGAATGGTCAGAGTGAATAATAGGGATCGCATGGCGGGAATAATTCGCGCGACATTAATTACTTTTATAAAAAACGCTATCGTGTATCTGTGCGGTAATTAAATGGCACATAAACGCGTCGTTAATAAAAGCTAGTACGTGATTATTGTTATGTCCGGCATATGCGACGTGAAATGTAGTGCAATGACTCGCAGTTTATAAACACGACTGGAAATAGACAGTGGAATGTTTAAGTATCAAGAGGAAACGATGGGAGAACTGATTGAACAATTATAATATTTATCTTCGGTAAGCTTTTTCATCCTTCGAGGCGGTACAGTGAATTCTCTAGTGATGTCCGGGAATGCAATTACTTTCGAAGCGGCACTCCTAGCACAGCTAGGTTAACAACATCGGTTTGCCCGACCCCGCGATGGCTGAAAATCCGACAGAAATTAGAACTGCCCATAATTTTATAATAACTAGAAAATATTCAGATTCAGTGTCACATAATAAATCGACTGGCGCTTATAATTAAATAGGTTGTAGCCGAGGAGATACCTAATCGCTGAAGACTGTGAATTTATCTTCAAGATTAGGGATGTCCCGAATAAAATCGGGAGCCCTATCGACTTCGCAGCTAAAAACGGATGCTTCCAAGAAGAGTTTGAATATTTCAACCGAAATGCTACATATAAGTAATAAGGGGCAATCTTCTTGGTGCATAGTTATTGGGATTTGAAAACTTGATTTGCGAATATTTGGACTGCCCGGCGGGATATTTGTCGTTAATAAAATTATTAAACCGTGATTGGAGACTTGTAGTTCTAATTTTCCGTAATGGTGTACTATTAATAATAAAACAAATAAAACTTTATCGGAATCACGTTTCGCCGAAACAACTACGGCAGCATTTCTAATGCCAAATATGGTTAATATGTATGTATATAAATATTTTAATGCGGTAGTCTAAAAGTTGAGCTGCTCGCCTGACGGATTCGCGACTTGCCACGTTCCAGACTCAATTCGCTTTCAGGTTTACCTAGCCTGAAATAATTGGGTGTACTAAAAAAAATCATCGGCGTGAAGTAAAGTAGGGAAAGCAACTTCAGATCTTTTAAATTCACAATACATCATAAACATTACCAAGAGCGTAGCTTTCAACATATGTATGTGTATTGTATGTACGTATGTTGTGCGGCGTTTAGTGTTTCGTCTAAAGGTATATTTTACAAAAGTAATTTTCGGAGAATTTAGTTAATTTTAAAAATAAAATTTTTTATCCATCTAGAAAACATTACATTTTACCGATACAGAATGATTTTTTCCTCTAAATAGTAGCGGAAATTTGAAAGTGTAAGCACCGTTTGTGTAAAAACAGCTCTCGCTACCGGTGATTGACAGCGGTTCCGTCAACAACGTAGCCAGGCTGAAAATAAATCGTGAAACAGGAAGAAGAATGAAAAAACTGTAAGTAACGGAAAAAGTTAAATAAGAAAACACGAGCGGATAGAACACTAAAAATGATAGAACGCAGAAAGAAAAAAGACTCAAAAGTAGAAAAACTGATGAAAAAATTTAACGAAATGAAGGAGAAACATGAAAAGATATAAAATGAGTAAAGGAAAATAAATAAATAAATGAATAAGAAAGTTAAAGAGGCGCTATGGTACAGAAAAAAAAAAAAAAAAAGAGAAAGAAGATTTGAAACGAAACTATATTGTTAAATACTTGGAATGTCTGTAGTAAGTATAGACTGGAAAAAAAAAATTATAAAATTTACGGTCTATTAAGCTAGCCTAGCTCTCGCTGAAGTTCGATGATTGCAGTTAACTAGACTGTACTTTGTAAGAGTCGAGTGTGTCTATCTATTCTATCGTGTAGCGTTAGAGAAAGCGCAATATACATCAGGATATCATTAAAATATGCACTAGTAAAACTTTTATGATCGAAGTAATTTGTGCATGTTCTCTGCCTTCCTTTGCTTACGCGGTAGCGTTATAGAAGATAAAAATCAATTGCACTTGCAATGCTTCGGAATATAATGAAAGAAAAACATCATCGAGTCTGTGCAGTAGTTGTGTGTTTTCGTTGCAGAATAATAGCGACAGATGACCGATGTACGAATAAAATTTCTGTAACGCAAAAACTTGTGAAAAAATAAAAAACCTCGTTTTTCTTTCGATGTTGGAAAAAATGAATTTTCGTTATACGTGTACAAAAGGAACAACAAATATTGCTTTGATTAAAAGTTTACTACTTGCGTACGTTTTAAAAACATACGCCGTGCTTTCTTTATTAGATAATAAAACTTTTGAATTTAATTCGGAATTGGGGTCGCCTTAATTTTAAAAAAACGCCAAGTCACCTTAAATCCATTTTCATTGTTGAAAACGATTTGATCGGTTTTTTTGAAATCTCTGATTTTCTATTTCCACGCTCCGTAAAATACACCTATACACTATGTTTTAAGGCGCAGACTGCACCGTACGGTTCAGCAAGATAGCGGAAGTCACGGATACGTTCGCCTTCAGACGCTATATATGTAAATATTCATTGCCGCAGAACCGGGATATCGCGCCGGTCATGTAGGACAGAGGTTTGATATGATTTATGAGAAGGATCCGATGAGCGAATCTTTTCGATATTTAGTGTAGAATAAACAAAAAATATCAGACGAATGATTAATGTGACGGCGTTGGCCAAAAGTGCGAGCCGCACGCGTACTGCGAGTTTTTGTAACGGCTTCGACATAGTGCCAGTCTGATTTGACTTCTAATCTTTTGTCGGAACGTTGTAGCGCTATCGGGTTAAACTTCTTACCTGCGGACGGGTTTTTCTCGCATTACTAATCTGTTTACGTGCGCCTGTACCGTACGACGACGAATGCTAAGTAGGAGATGTGTGTGCGATAATGGCCATCTAAGCTCTAGAATTAAGAGTGAAAGTGGAATCGGTTTATGTGTTTTTGTTTACGCGCGTTCAATTTAGCAATTTCATTACGATCCCTCGATGTTTTTTTTTTTTTTTTTTTTTTCACTTTGGCGTCAACAAATACGTCTCGGAGATGGACAAGAATCACCGCATATCCGCACGTTCTATTATGCATATGCACGTATATGGTTATATTCAAAGTCCAGCCGCGGCAGGAGTATTGTATAATTCCCTATCGTGTGCCCAATACATTCAGAATGACTGGATTGTATGTCGCGTTATTATCACCGCGCCTCATTATCATCGCTATGCTTCTCGATAATTCCGTTTTTCACCATTTCCCTCCTTGCAGCTCACCTTAATATCTTGAAGTAATGAGAAGTAAATCCGAAGAACCATATAACTGCGACCAGATAGGCTGCCCCCCGTGTTGATTTAATCTGAATGATGCTGCAGAATGTGAATTACAATTTCACCGACTTTACACTGTCGTAAAAGAGAAAAAAAAATATGATTTTTCAAGCAGGTTAATACGCTTCAACGGTATTAATTAATGAGAAGTACAGGGATTATGCAATTAAACACTCACGATTGGCTCGAGATGGAAATAACATCGATCTGTCGTACAGTTTAATTATGAGGAATTCGGATATGCGCGCATGTTAATGAACGAATGACATAATCGCGGTTTCAACGATTTCCTAATAAATAATATATATGCATATTAATTGCAACGTAATTCTTAGACCGGCCCCCCTTAGAAAAAATGCCCGAATTTTATGTAGCAAAAAAATGTCTCAGTTTTATCTAACGAAAGTCAAATGTTAAATGTTAAATGTTAAATGAAAACGTCATTCTTAATCATGCACCCATTAGATTTTGTAACAATGAAATGTATCATGCCGGTAAGAGTGAAGGTATAAATTTTGATCACTTTATACAAAGTATAGAAGAGAAAGAGAAAATGTGAGGAAGAGGGGTCAAGGGGCAGAGCCCATGTGATGCCAAAATGGCCGAGTTTTTTATTAACACACACACACATATATATATATTATGTAATTGTCCTGTGTGAAATAAACGGATTGAAGGAAATTATTTTCGGTATTCCGTTTTAAAAGTGAACTGAAGTTATTTTTCAGTTTAATTTATAGGTTGTCGATAGTTCATTTTCGTTAGTAAAAGACAGTTTATAATTTACGAGTATAAGACAGCGAGAATCTTATAGCAACTCATTAAAAGTTAAGTATGAAATTACTTTATTAAAAATTTATCAAAACATGTATTACAGAAAAAATTATAGTTAAAAATATTAATATAAAGCCGACATTTATATTAGTGTTTTTAACTACAGTTTTTTCTGTAATACATGTTTTGATAAATTTTTAATAAAGTGACAGAAAATGGATGTAAACATTTATAACTGAAATATAAGTATGAAATGCTAACAGTTTGAAGTATTGTGATTAAATATCACATTTTTTTAAAAGAGGAGGGCAACTTTTTAGTTTTTTATTATCGAACATTGTTGTTGTTCAATGTAAGCTTAGTATAAAATCGCTATTTTTATCGATATTACGACGGCATAGTACGAACTTGAAAGAATTGACCATTTGACTATTTTAGCTGATGCAAACCACGTCAAAATTAAACCCTGCAAATGCGACATCGGTTCGCAGCGAAACAAAGCACACTGGTCTTCTTTAGGAAATATCAAAAAATTCAAATGGCGGGAAGATAAATAAAAAAGTAATCCCGTTTTACATTTTTAAAATTTAATCTACAAATTTATATCGTAATGTGTGCATTTCTTTCGATAAGTACTGCTTAAAATATTACGGTCAACTCAACTGTTTATAACGGTTGCTAGTCGGTTCGTAGTATTTCATCGACCGGCTTATTAAAAATATTATTATAAATATTGTATCGTTATGTTGATATAGAAAAGGTGCCCGTTTAATTGCGAAAATTGTGACTTCAGTAAATAAGTCAACTTTACTTTCATTCCTAAAAGGGGGGGGGGGGCTTAACCATTCTGTGAAAATCCAATGAGCAATATGAAAATGTGGAAAATTTTACGAAGCATTTTAAAGTAGGTCCGTGATGATGAAATCTGCGGCTCGCAGCATGAAAAATGTATAATATGCACGGAGTACTTTAATACCATTAATGTTTTCTCCCATTTTTAAAAGCTATTAGCCGGATTATAATCTCTTCCTAGTGAAACATTTCTGCTTGCAAAACATACACATAAATGATTAAAACTAAAATATTAATAATGCAATAAATAAAATTAGTTTGGACAGGAACAAATGAAAAAGGTACGAAAAACTGGTCTAATTGGAAATTTTACCAGCGCCGCTATATTTTTTTGTTTTAATTCGATCAGTTCGTTTTAATATAGTTTTTACACATGGTGTAATGCAAAGTACCTTTTTGAAATCCATTATTGGTACTGTCGGTCTCAAAATTCTAAAGCCCGTTAATTAAAACCGTTGTAGACGTTGTGCTTTATTAACATCCCCTTATAGTTTATACAGATGTTTAATATGCAGAATGACTTCTCAAGTGAATTGACTTAAATCGTTTCTCGACAGTTTTCAAAAATGACTTATGAAAATGCTCCACATAATGGAAAAAAGCAAAAAAAAAAAAAAAAAATGCCGGCAGTATAAAATTCCTACGACTGGGCGACAGACTCAGAAGAAAAAAAACGGATTGAAGGAATCGAGAGAAGAGGCAATACTTTTGTGGCAGATGATTGCGGAATCGAATAAATTCCTACGAACAATCATCAAAAAAAAAAATGCAGAATTGGTTTATAGGGAAGTCAACAAATGAAATGAAAGTTGTCTCTTTCGTGTATAGTTTGGAGCGGATTTCAGAAGAACCGTTCACAGGATGGTCGTGATGGTAATTGTAAAATGTAACGTCATTTTAAGCAGATATGCATATGGAACGAAGAAAAAGAAGATCGCCGGGACAATACAGAAATTGAAGAAAAAAAACGATATTGCCAAATTCGCTAACCTCTTTTTTAATGCTAAACCGAATCTGACGAACCGCGTAATGTCAATTTCTGTATAAAAACTGAAAAAGAGCCGGAATGTTTAAAAAACTATGACGTCACTATCAGCAATCGGTTTATCGGAGCATATTTGATAAATAACGATGCGCGCGAAAACACATACTGAATATATAATATACGATGTTTTGTAACAAACACGATAACTGTATAAAGTTTGTCTTTTATTCGTTATGATGGTAACGATTGTTATAAAACGGTTAGTTATAATTTGTTGTCTAGTACGTAACGCGATTAACAACACGAATATTAATGTATTTTGATACATTTTCTTCTTTTTAAAAAAATCAATCAATCCTAACTAGGAGAAAAGTTGAAAATTACCCAATTGTTATAGTAATAAGAACTGGATTAAGCCATCATGTGGTTCATTCGGAAGCTTCTTTCGCCTATCAACTGATGGCAGTCAGCATCACATCCGAACATAATACTACCCAAGGAGCGAATAAGAGCAATTTTCCTAAACCTAGGAGCCAGAGTTATATGAGGAGAAGACTTTAATGTCACCAGCACTCGAGGTAAAATGCTGGTCATGACTCGGCCTAAACGCATCTGATTTGCGTTTTCAAGATCGATTTAGAGTGCGAACTATTACGAAAAACCAGTTCAGTTTTATTGCTGCAGATAGGCTTAGTATAACGAGTATCATCAAACTGGAAAACATCCGAGAATTGCTAAGAAAAACAGGCACGTAATCAGCGCATACGTATTTTATACGTATTTTAATTATACGTATGCGCGCATGCACAGGTGATAGAATTATGCTCCAATACGCGTGAGAAAGTAAAGATGAAATTAATATCCGTTGTTGCGTCTACGAATGATCAATTACACGGTTATTTGTTTCGTCCGAAGAATTGTGTTTCACATTGTGGAGCAGCCGAGACTTAGTTCGAAATCTTTATCGCATTTTCCGAAAGACTAATTACGCGCCTGTATTCAACGAGACCCATTTGAGCCGAACATTAGGGCCCGTCTAATACCAAGGCTGAGAGTCGCGATGATTTTCATTACCTACCGAACACTATTTTTACGGATACTACCTGATAATTAGACCCGCAGCCAGCGAGTAAGATTACGCTGTGATGAAATACTTCCCGAAGTGTTTTGTTTCCTTTTTTTTTTTTTTTTTACGATATACTTCCCCGATCACTTTTGTGTTCTTGTTTTTTGTTTTTTTTTTTCATCTTTGTCGTTCATCTGCGTTTACTCTTTAAAAAAACTTGATATGTTTCTGTATTGTTTTAATTTTCATAAAAATATCGATTTAATTGAAAAAATGAACTGATCACAGAACAGTACCTTTGTTTGTAATAGTACAGTACGTTATGAAATTGTTTTGTTATTCTTCTTTTTTTGGTGTCGTCTCTTCGCAGAGCGTTGACGATCACAAATGTCAGCATCAAAAACTTCTATTTCTGGCATTTTGCATGAGTCTTCTTATCGACCAAGTTCTCGTCCATTCCTTGATGTTATCTAGCCAAGTCGTTTTCCGTCTTCCTCGGCCTATCTCTCCGTCTATTTTTCCCTGAAGGATTAGTTGTAGGAGTTGATATTTCTCTCATCTGATTATATGACCGAAATATTTTATCTTTGTGTGTATGATAGATTTTATTAATATCCTTTCTGTTTTGGCCATCTCTAGAATCTTTTGATTCGACGTTCTACTTATCCATGGTATTTTCAACATCCTTCTGTGGATCCACATTTCTACAGCCTCCAATCGATTTACCTGTCTTTTATTGAGTGTTGTTGCCTCAATTCCATACAATAAGATAGAATAAATATAACATTGCACAATGCTTTGCCGTATATCTAGACGTAAGCATCTATCACAAAGCAAATTTCTCATGCTGGTGAAAGCACTCCGAGCATAACTACATCTCATTTTTATTTCTGTATCTGGGTCCAAGTTCTCAGTAATATAACAGCCCAAGTATTTGAATTTTTCAACTCGTTCAATCTTCTCATTGTTTAGCATAACAGAGATTTGATTAAAGTTGTTTTCCTTGCTGGTTTTGTTATTACGCATTTTAAATTAATAAGTTTTTATAATGGACAGTATCCGTCGTAAATATTGTTCTAGAAATTCCTGAATATTATGTTTGTCGTGCAGGAAAGGCTTCACAGTAGAGAGTATATATTTTGTTTTTTTTCAATGACATTTTAAGGGGAGGTTCTCATCTGGAGGCCCCAAAACGACGTAATTTTCTCGAATTTTTTTCTAATAGAGGGAAATAAATTAGACACTCAAACTTTTTGTCACTTGCTTAGTGTGTTATAAACTACAAAAAAAATAATTTTTTAATAAAAAATATTGCGACAATAATTTTTGACATGCCTTGTAACGTGACCGTCTCAAAAAAAGGTACCTTACTGTTATCCACTCTAGCACCTGCAAAAATGATCAAAAATCAATAATCGAAATTTTTTTATAAACTATATGAGTGTAATTGGAGCCCCTATTAGAATCATCCATGAAAGTCAAAATTTACCAAAATGGCGGACATTTGAATTTTTACATACAGTTTTTCGCGATTTTTCGCTCTTCAAAATACTGTAAAAAAAAAAAATTATGCATATATCATCTTGATTGTAGTAGGGGCTTCAATGACTCAAATCTACTTTAAAATGAAAAAAGAAAAAAGGCGATCCGTCAAGTAGTTTTTGAGAAATCTTGGACAACAGTTTGAATAACATGATTTTTCAGGAAACGAGATTAAAGATTTTATTAACGATTTTTCTGTGTTAACATAAAAAAAAATATACCTTGTGGCTAATCAGCGATTCTAGGGCCATACATCAGTCCTTCCTCAAGTTCATATTGCTCTTGAAGGGTCCTTTGGTCGGCTTTTTTCGAAAGTGCAGCTGCTCTTGCTCCCTCCAGCAAACTGTTCTCAGCCGCAGTAACACGTTTCATATCACCTAAGTGGGCAAAATTATTGGCTTCATGCCCAACTGTAATTCCTAAGATGCCCATAATTTTTAACAGTGCTGTATATCCTTCATTAAATAGACTAGTAGCGATGTAAGCGGCAATTTCTACAGTCTTTGCACCGCAGTGAAGGTGTTTCGGAGCGAGCTTCCAGACGCAAGAATTCACTGACTCATTCGAGTTTTGTGTGTTTCCTCCAGTGCAACGTTCCATCAAATCATCCGATGACAAAGACTCAAAAATAGGCTTGATTGCATCTTGAACGTTATCTGCCAGAGGTGGTTTGTGCTCAAATAACTTAAGGGTACCGTTGGCTTCTGCTACGCGCCATTTACACCAGCTATCCTTTCCAGCCGGACAATATTGGTGCTGCGGATTTCTAGCAGTTGAGATATTATGGTAAAAGACAGCCCACTCAACATCCCGTCGAATCGCCAATCCATAATATGTTGTTAAGTTACAAATTACTTTAACAGTTAATTTACCTGTACCTTTACCTCCAAGATTCTTTGTTTTCTTTTTTAAAGCCCTGAGACGAGTTCCCAATCGTTTCTGGACATGGCCCACGCATTCTTTTTTTCTTACTATGGGGTCGTCGTAAGGATTTACATCTAATATGACCTTAAACGTTTCCGTATCGCCATCACCAATGTATGAGTCATACTTTATACCGAGTAATTCTTGAGAACGAGATAACATTTCTGTGATTGCGTCCACTTCCATTTTTCCAGAACTACTGTGATGGTTTGCCGTGCATGTCTCTTCATGACTTTCTTTCCATAAACTAAATCTGACGGTTCCTTCTTTGCTTTTTTTATTGGCACTAGCTTGACAGAAAGAATATTTCACGCAAACATTAAGAACCTTACTGGTATTTTTTCCGATAACCGTGGCAAAACCAAGAGTCGTACCTTCAAATTTTTTCGGAGTCATAGTATACATGCGACATCTGGTGGTACTTTTGGTAACTCTACTTACCGTAGTATAGATATATGCACGCGTTATTCAAAAATATTGATGTAAAATACACTCCGCTCGAACTACCGCTCGATTTCAATTTTTGACTAAAAAGGTGGGTCTCATTTTTGTTCCATAAATTAAAAAAAAAAAAACATATATTCGAGTAAACGGTTTTGGGAATATATTCTACATATAATTTACTACAAAAAAATGAAAAAAAAAAAAATCGATTTTTTGGTCGGTCCTGATGAGAACCTCCCCTTAATATATAATTACGTACTTAATTATTCTCTTTGACGAAGATATTTTATTAAAATTCATACACATATTTTGTGCATTTTACCGTCGATACATATTCGATCTTTAGCCATTTCGAAAAGTGCAAATTTTAAATGAATGGAATTACACATAGCAGTGGCGAATCCACGGGGCGGAATAGCGGACCCCCCCAAGAACCAAAGCCTCTATGACAAAAATTTGTTATAACAGAGAAACTTAATTTATACTGTGAAAGGTCTGTGTATAAATGTTACGTATGGATTTAATTATAATTAATATTTAATATTGTTTTCTAGTAAAACTATTAATGTTACGTTTTTATTTTTATTTTAAACGCAATCGTCATCGATCTTTTGCCTTTCTTATTTATTTTTAATTTTTATTCTGCAATTTTAATTAAAAATAGTTCAATGAGAAATATATATATTTTTTTTACTTGCTCACGAACAAAGAATTCGGATCGGATTACTAACGAAAATAAAAAAGAAGTAAAGTCTAATAAAAATACTATCTTTCTTACTATTCAAATTCTGAGCTATCATTTTAGCTAGAATTTTATAATTTCGTTTTATTTTTCACCCCTAAAAGTAAAACTAAATTTAAATTAAATTGTAATAATTATGTATTTTTAAAACATTTGAAAATTTCTAAAGAGGTCGCTATTTAATTTTCTTTATAAAACAAGGTATTTCTCAAATCTACTGCCTATCGTAGAAAATATTACGTTATTATATAATCCCCCCCCCCATGTCTCACTGGATCCGCCCCTACATTTATTATTTAAACTGTTAAAAATTGTAAATATTCGACTATAAATTTAAAATATTAATTGAAATTATTGAACAATGCCTAAGCATTGTGTATAAAATATCCAAATGTTATTTATATGTGTATGTATATATATATCTATATATATATATATATCTATATATCTATATATATATATATATATATATATATATATATATATATATATATATATATATATACATGGATACGTACAAACCTAAAAACACTTGTTTGTAAATGTAAGCACTTCTACATTATTTTATAAATATAAATAAAATTTATTGTAAAATACGATTTTATATTTCTTACGTTTTTTTAAAAATAATTAAATTCAAAGTAATACAAAAACTACAGTTCATTTTAGTATATGTATCGATTCTTTACATTAACGATATAAATTATTTACAAAGTACTTGAGCAAAAGTTGTCGCGAACGTTCTTTTTTTCTTAGCCGACCTCGCTACCATTTTACTCACTGGGTCACATCATTGTTGCTGTAATTTCAATAATGTAGTGCTTATCCGTAATTTTTCAATGCCCCTTGATCGCACGAATGTTTTGTTCATTGATATATGGATATCGCTGTCTTTCAGCTGACTTCAATGTAAATTCTTCCGTATCCATCAAATTTTGTTGAACAGTTTAATTTCTCGAAAAATATAGCCGGTGTGTCTGCACCGACTTCTTGAACTTTATTTCATTGGGTAACAGTTTTGTAACTACACTTTTAATTAAGGTGATGGTATTCAATATTCTCATTTGATTCTCATGTTATCTAGTCGCGATATCAGAATTTTTTTTAGTTTCCTATTTTTTAGTGAACTGTATAAAGATGCAGTAGAATACACATCCGTGTCAGAATTAAATACGCGCAATAATTCCGTTTATTAACTAGAAGAACAAATGGCTTTATTATTAAAAGAATTTCCGTTTAATTTCCGTTGCGATGAAAAATGCCGTGCCCTTTAATATACACTTGAAAAGTGAGCTGTACAAATGTTCCTACGAAAATTTCTCTTTTATATTTTATGGTAACCGACGGCCTTTTTTGTTTCTGTTCTTTTCTTACGATCCGTCTTATATGTCAGAAGGTTTGAACATTAATAATGATTAATATTGGCCTCCCCTGTAAATGGTTTTCAATATATTTGTGAAATTCCTTTTTAGCTGTCACCGGAGCGAAAAATTGTGAACAGATTCTCGGCAAAAATAGCTTTCTCGACATTATTTCTCATCCATCTTCGCTCGATTTCTGATTAGAGGATTGGATTTTTAAAGCTTCCTATAACGAGTATTCAGTGTCCGGATAAGATTATATAGTTTTGAAAGATAATTCTTATTGATTTGATTACTGTGCTGTATTTATTTTGTCTCTTTGCTTGATAATCTGTCATTGTTTGGTTAGTTTTCGTCTTTCTGGAACCGTATTTTAAATTCATATGGAAAACATATGCTTTTTATGAAATAACAATAATATATTTAATTCATTAAACACCGTGTGTCTTAAATTATATTTTTAAATTACCAATTTTGTTACCATCTTTTTATCTATTCACAATTCAATTTTTAGTTAATTATTACCTTTACCATTTTTTATATGTTTAATAATAATGATTGATCTCATTTATAATCTCTATAAACTCGGCCATTTTGACCTCGAAAGGGGCCGTGCCCCTTAACCGCTCTTGCGTATATTTCTATCTCTTTCTTCTCTATACTTTGTATAAAATGATCAAAATTTACAACTTAATTCTAAATCGGTCCATATGAATATAATAACATAATGATAAAAATTCTACAAAATATAACAAATGTTACATAAAATTGGGACACTTTTTGGGACATTTTTCGTTACATAAAATTGGAACATTTTTTTTGAATGGAGGGTAGCCTAAAAATTACGTTGTAAATAATATATGTATATATTATATTAATTACAACGTAATTCTCAGGCTGCCCCCCATTAGAAAAAATGTTCAAAAAATGTCCCAATTTTATGTAACGTTTGTTATATTTTATAGCATTTTTGTGATTGTTATTTAAAAAATGTCACAATTTTATGTAACGAAAAATTTAACGAAAAAATGTCTTAATTTTATGTAATGAAATGAAATGTTAGGATAGCATTTTTGTGATTATGTTACTTTTTTTGTTGTTGATGCCAGTAAGAATTACGTTGTAAATTTTGATCATTTTATACAAAGTATAGAAGAGAAAGAGATAGAAATGTAAGCAAGAGAGGTCATATATATTTTTTTTATTTTGCTTTCATTTTAAAATTAAGTTAATAATACCTACGATCATGGAGCTGACGTCAGCTTTGAATTGCGTCGGTGTTTAATAAATTAAATATATTATTATTATTTCGAACAAATCGTATACTTTCCATATGGTTTATTTGGATAATCAAAAGAAAAATAATATGTGTAACAAATTTTACCGTTAATGTTAGGTAGTCATGTTCTTTTCTGATTGAATGTATTTACTTTTGCCGGGAACTCCAAGTACTAAGTTAATTTTAAATATTCGGCAGTTCCAATTCGTGCAACGTACGTTAATATTTTCATATTTAGATATTTTTTTTTTTTAAATATATATTTTCGTTTTTCGTTACTTCCGCAGCTCAGACGAATAAACATTTTATTAAATCGATCAGTTTTAGAGTGACTGTTTCGACAGACCTAAAATGCTTTTTTACAAAAAATAAATACCGACTTCAAGGTTTATTATACAAATTTAAAAATGCACTAAAAAGTAAAAAATAATTACTCCCGATAAAATATATATATCAGAGTGATATAACACTTAAGTGGTGATATCGTAATTCTTATACAACATTAACTTTTTAGAGTTGGAATTAAATTCATGTTAGGAACAATTTAATCAACATTTAATGCAGTTTTTAATTATTCTATTAATATGAATTTGATGCCAACTCCAAAAAATTAATGTTGTATAAGAATTACGATATCACCACTTAAGTGTTATATCACTCTGATATATATATTTTATCGGGAGTAATTATTTTTTACTTTTTAGTGCATTTTTAAATTTGTATAATAAACCTTGAAGTCGGTATTTATTTTTTGTAAAAAAGCATTTTATTTTTTACTTTTTAGTGCATTTTTATTCAATTAAATTAAAACATTTATTTCCACGGTAAAAACACCAAAAGCTACATTTCCATGGTAATTTGGCAAATTTATAGTATTTTAAGTCAAAAATCTAATCCGACGGTGAAAACAATCATGAATGAAAAGCATCCAAAAAGCTTCAATCTCCCGCATTATTAAGGATAACTCAAAAACTATCGGTCGGACCTTGATCAAATTTAAATGGGACCACATGACAAACGCCACCTTTCAAATAAAAGAAGAATCATCAAAATCGGTTCATCTAGAAGAAAGTTCTGTGGTAACACACATAAAAAAAAAAAAAAAAAAAAAAATACAGTCGAATTGAATACCTCCTCCTTTTTTGAAGTCGGTTAAAAAAAAAACTTCCTTCGAGTCGGCTTTCATTATTCTTAATCTATAAAAGTAATTTATCCTTTCTAGGCGAATTCAGCGGTCTATTGCGACGGTATCTGTCGTTTAGTTAAGCCCTCAGGGAAGCTACCACGGTCTCGTAATTACCATGGACGTAAAATTATATTATTATTTTTATTATTAAGATTTCCGGACAAATCATTATTTTACATTTTTCGAGTTATGTATTATTGAAATTTGCCCACACCATTATTTCTGTACCTGTCGACCGCTGAAAAAACCTGATTTTAAATACACCCGAAATGTAATAAAATAATACATAATAAATGATTAAACTGTACGTGTCACCGTTATCAGTGGCGGATACGATGGCGACAGGGTACAGTTGAACCCATTATAAATAATTTGCGGACCACTGTGTTAAAAAACCAAAAATAGATTATTTGTTAACAAAAATGAAACAAATCGGCTTAACGTTTTCGGATGGATTACACCATCCGTCATCAGAAATTTTATTATAACTTTCCGCGAACAATAACTAACGCTGGCTCTTTAATAACCGCCATTACTAAGTGCTGGCTAGCCTTTTGTCGCTGACTCCGACTAATGGCCTTCCTCGGTGAAGCAGACTTGTAGCGATCCAAACCATAACTTCAAAGATCGACTGACTTCAAAATTTCTCGCTATAATCTTTCTTTTTGATTTTTCTTCTTCCAACCCCGCGCAACCGAAATCAACATTTTAAATGGTCATGCGTATTCCTTTTAGTGTCGAAGCATGATGCTCGTTGCACCTAACCGACAACAGGATTCCAAAAATGCGTACATTTTCGCTCGCACCACGTTTTCCATTTTTTTATTTCAAATTTTATTACATCGATTTTACTGGTTACACATTATGCACAATGGCTTTTTTTTGTTTTTTTTTTGTTTTTTTTTTTTTTTTAAACAGATTTAAAAGTAAAAACTGATATTTTGTTTTCTTACTTTTAACTTTAATTTAACTGCGGCGAATAAAATTTTTTCTCGTAATATATATTTTTTAAAATGATTTTTAACTTGTTTTTTCAATAATTTCTTTATTTTATTCTTGCATAATTTCGTACAACTACATTTTTAACATTTAATATCATCGAATGATCCTAATAAAATAAACGATTCAGTTTTAGTTTTTAACCTGATAATGTTCTTGACAAGTGTTTAATTATTACGGTGTCACTCTGTAATATTACACAGATTAGAGTGAAAAAACTAAAAATTTTGAAAACCAAGTAAAACTCTTGCAGTCAGAGTCATTTCAGAAAACAGCATACAGTGGGCTGTTGGGAATGGCGAAGTGAAAGAAGGTCGGACTTGTAGCAAATTTAGTTTAATATTATTCAAACCGGGAAAAAACATTCTGTATCTTTTAAAGCTTCCGGCAAAAATCACACATTTTTTATTTTTATTTATTTATTTAATTTTTTTCTTTTTTTTTTTTTAATTTAAATTACAATGCGGTTGATTAAAAAATTTGAAATAAAATGATTTAAAAAATTTTTAGGGATCAAATAAGACAACGAAATATTATTATTAACTCGGTTTCAATCACAATACCGTAATACCGAAAAATTTATAGAATAAAATGCGTCATTTTATAATAAACCAAAAAGAAAGAAAAAAACCTATTAAAAAACGCGCACACTATTACGTAACAATATTATGATATAGATATACCATCGATAATTTTTAAACGTTTCACAATAAAAAAACTTGAAATCGATCGTGACGAACATCAACTCCCGTAAAGACATATTCGGGTACAGAATTTGCAGTGGAGCATGATCTCATCGCTTTTTCGATACAATATTATAAACACACGTAGAGATTTTAACACACGAGCGCTCCGACAAACAAATGTGTGATCAATATCGGCTACGAAGGGTTAGTACACTTTGTCTATTAGCCGTGGTGTTTAAAAGTTGTTGGTTCAACTTACCTTAATTTTATCCGGTTTTTTATTCAAATGCGTTACATACCCTTTTCATGTTCTGAAATTTCACGACGATGTGTATATATCATTCGGTTACCATGACGTTTTTAATGTAATTACACCGGTTGATACTAACTATATTTAATTTTGAGAAGCTATTTCAAGCAGATATACAACAAACAATAATCCCTGCGAGAAGTCAAAACAACTAATTACAAGTATCACTAGCAAACAGGAAAGGCTGCGGCATCTTGTGTTTTTCATACGAAAAATGTTTATTCGCTTTATTTCACATGAAATTTTACAAAAAATGAAGGGGCACTAAAATGTCACTCTGCACAATTGTAGTAGATTTTGCATGCATACTATTGTTTATCGCAGTGTGTATAAATTTGCGCGGGAAGTAGTTTGAATTATGTTTTTCGCGATGCTATTCATGCCACGATCATTTCGATCATCGAATTGATTTTCTCGTTTTGTAGGTGGCGAGTGATAATTCAAGAACTACTTAATCACGCGGCATGAATGTTCCTAGGAGAATCGTGATGCAAAGAATAGGCCGGGAAAGATGTGCGTCCAGTTAATAGAACCGACGCGAACAGATATGTTCTAAACGTGATAACTATAATTATTCACGGAATTGCTAAATTATCGTTTAATATCGCAGAATAAAAGAACTCTTCCAGAAAATCACGTTCGCTCTCTCCATTTTTCTCCCCATTGCTTATATTGGTAATATATGCATATACATATATATATATATATATATATATATATCCGTTTAAATGTATCTTTTTCGGTATATCGAGGAAGTAAAATTAAGAAAATGAATTGTTGCCGCGAGGAAAAATATCTGCCGTGGCTTCTTTTAAGATGATATTACCCTCATCAAGTCTTATCGATAATGCCATTTTAAATAAAACGACTCCTTCGGTGTTTTTTTTTTTTTTGTTTTGTTTTTATGTAACTTTTATTATTATTATTATTATTTGTAACAAGCGTAAACCACCTCTTCGTTCATTACGTAAGGGCTTGAATGCAATTATGTACCTACATTGATCGTGTACTGGAATCACAGGGAGCCCCAACCAAAGCAACAACGGCTGTAAAGTGGATTTTAAATTTCTTTGTAACGTGCGGTGGTCGGTAACTAAAAACTTGCAACAGTTGCTGTGTTTTTTTTTATCCTAATTAGTAATGCGGAAGGAATACGTTTTTTACAATATCATCGATAAGCATAATAATGAGATAAAAAAATGTATACGCATATTAAACTCGCTTTTTCCAACGTTATTTTTCTTTCCGTCGACAAGCTGACGTTTTCTTATTCCGTTTTGCGTGCAGGTTTTTGCCAGTTTCCTTCCAGGTTTAGTTGTTTTCCAACAAAAACGGCTAAAATTCTCGGTCAAAATGTTTTTTCGAGCTCAGTGAATTCCGGAATGAAACTTGCAAGCATTTATGTAAATTGAGCCTGTACATTTTGCACTAGGTATTTTCATTTTTCGAACAGTTCGTAATTGCGGTTCTGTTGTTTTTGATTTTTTGGCCTTTTCCCGTTAGAAAGCTTATATATTCAATGAAAAGTGAATAACGCTTTCCAGATATAGCAGACTGCAAAATGTGCCGAAGGATAAAAAGTATTTACGCTCAGAATGTATACGGTGATTGACGTCTCGGTTATCATGCCCTGGGAGTCAAATTTGGAACTTGTAACATTTTCAACGTCGTCCAGAATGAACTCGGATTTGAAGAGAAATCCGAGAAATTAAACGTGGTTCGAGATAGCAGCTGATTTGCTACCTGTTTTTGATATTATCAAGCTTGCCTATGGTGGTGAACTTTCTTCTTCTCGTACGAAAAAAAGGTTACCGGAAAAATTCGATTTATTTTAGGCTAGTAGAAAAAAGAAAAATGTAATGTGGGGGGCAACACATGACTTCTTTGTACAATTATTAAACATTAAAACGAGTGATTATAAATAAATGCAATTACAATCCTTAGTCCAAAATTTAGACCTTCTACGATCTCTGAGTTTGAAAAAAATTCCATAAAACCCTCCAAGAGAAGTGTGCCTTCGGCTCAACCGGTTGTAAACGAAAAGGGAGGTGTCCAACTACACAGATGTTAAAAAAAATCCTAAATTCAAAATTTCAAATTTCTGCGACACTAACCTCGTTTTTGGGTTATGCGTGATACATGCACACATTACGAAAAACGATTTAAAATGGATCCAGCGGTAGTCAAAATGGATATTTCCAAATAAATAAATAAATTAATTAATTAATAAATAAATAAATAAATAATGTCCAACGTTGCAGTTACTCGATGTTATATTTACGTTATACAAATTTACATTCACTACTCACACACACACACATATATATATATATATATATGTATAACATTGATTATTTTGTAATTAGAAACATAAATTAACTTCACTAAACTTTTGTTATAATTATAAACTTAGACGTTTCAAAAAAACATTTGAAAAAAAAATTACAATTATTTAAAAACATTTAAAAAATCATTGACCGGCCGGTTTCGTTTGGATTATACAGACATAATCATTAAGTATAACATGGAGAGTACCTGCAACGTTGGACTATTATTTCTTTATTTATATTAGCAGTTTACGGTAAGTAAAAACCATTGCAGTGTAATATTTTCGATGAAATGTGACATTCCATAATACTCCGCGAATTAATCAGGGATGGTCGAAATGGATGTATCCGTTGAAATATGGCATTAAAAATTTTTCAACAATTACTAACAATTGTCACGAAAAACAGAAAATATCTTACATATTCTTTATTAAACAAATGTTTACATTTGAAACATGTAAAATAAGAACAAACTGCTAGAACACTTTCACAATAATTTTTATTCTGAACCTAACTAAGCATGCTAAGATTGAGTATTTAATAAAACATGCTAGAAACATCTTTTCGAGATAATATCTCGTCGCAGCTAAAAAATAAAAAAGATTTATTTATAAAAGTTAACTAAAATGTTTTTGTTTTTTTTTCTAGTACTATAAACGGGATATCCCCCCCCCCCCTGAGAGACGTTTATAGCATAATTTAATGTTCAATCTTAACATGTTCAGTTTTATTATTTTCATTAACTAATTAATACGGAGGGGTATATGAGGAATATTTAATGTTTAATCCGTTTGCGACATATATTTTTCATATTTCAATTTCATCGTGACAGTTATACCAGATGTCCGTCGTATTCTGAAAGTTGCTGACGGTAGCGGACAGGTAATGGAATTTGCGCTTTGAGAGGAAACAGTGTTCATAAGAATATATGATCAGTAAAAATACTGATCAATAAGAAAAATATGATAATAGAAAGTTATTTTGTTATGTAAATTCATGTAGGCTGCGTGTTTGGCACGGATTCGGTGGGGAACCTTTATCGATTACAACGATCAAGGAGTGTAAGTTCAACATATGGCATATGTCAAAAATATTATCGTTTGCAATGGCGTTCCCAAAAATGGTACATGTCAGTCATCGTGAAGACAGTATTCTCGTTTGAGAAGTGTATGAAATTTTTAGTATGAAGAAAATTTCCTCTCGATGAATGTAGCAAAAAAAAAAAAAGCGCTTTTAATTTCGAACAGAGTATAAAATCAGGAAGGCTGCTCCCCGACTTTAAATGAATAAAAATCGCAAAAAAATAGAGTCACCAAAAAAATCTTTTTTTCGATGGAGAGGTTAATATGGAAAACGAGGTAAGTGTATACGAAGAGGGGTGATAAAAAAAAACAAAAAACGATGAAAGTAAAGGAAATTCGAATGAGAACGTCAAAAAGGAAGACAAAGATGAAAAAAATGATAAATATCCGGCAACCAAAATCTATAATGACAACGGAGAAGAGAACATGCAATTTGTTTAAAAAGCGAGCAAAAAGAGCAACAGCGCGAGTCAAAGGAATCAGA
The DNA here is from genome assembly GCA_039619475.1 of Icerya purchasi. Taxonomy (NCBI): domain Eukaryota; kingdom Metazoa; phylum Arthropoda; class Insecta; order Hemiptera; family Monophlebidae; genus Icerya; species Icerya purchasi. The sequence continues at coordinate 353,682,869 of CM077115.1, forward strand.
CGAATTTATCACCGACACGCCGAATAATGAACGGAATGAAGACGTGGATGAGTAAACGCATATGGTTAATGACAAAGTCACAGAAAAGATCAAGGAAGAGGAACCATATAGAGTCACTCGTGGAGTCGGAAATAATTGGATACTTCGAAAAAAGGAAATTTATGAAATGCAAATAACGGATCCAAAAAACACCAACAAATCCCGTAATTATTTTAAAATAGGAACGCCAAAAAGTAGCAAATTGGAAGAAAAAAAACTCGTAACACCCAATCAAGATGTATATGTAGATATTTAAATTATAACAATGTTAAAAGACTAAAACAGTACCTAAAGTTGCATAAATTAAATTAAATTAAAAATGGTAAATAAAAATCAAGCTTGCTTATGAAATATGGTAATTTTTGTAGGATGTGAATTTACTGTATAGTTTTTTTTAGAATACATATTTTGTTCGAACCTCTGGGGGTGTCTTTTAAATAATCAAAATTAGTCCTTTTATTCAATTCGAACTTTATGCGAAAATACATTTTATCGACTTCAAGGCGGAATTAAAAAATGTACAGAAAGATAAATTTTGTTTTCTAATTAACTTTCGATAATTAGGAAAAGGAAATTTACCCCCCTGCGACTATTTAACCGTCTGTCTGTGGGGGTTTTATTTTATGGTAAAATATATATCATCATCGTCCCACTAATGAAAAATCAACGTAAATGGGAACAGTGTAATTTTTTACGGGAAAACTATTTTAAGTTTTCAGCTCGGAAAGGAACTCTGTCTTCGGGTTTACTAGACCTTTAAGCTCAGTATGAAAAAAGCTTAATTCCATAATCTGCGATACGTTATTAATAGGGGTCAGGAATACTTGTTATTATACTTAAAAGTATTACGTTTCGACTTTATTCGGAAAGTTGTATTCATCATTTTCACGGGGAGACGATTTCATGGAAGAAAAGTCGTTATGCGACACAAAGCGGGGTGGAAGAAAATAGAAATTAAGTAAATTTTACGGTCTGAAATAATCGTTCATTTATGATTCCGGGCTAAAAAATTACTCAAATTCGAATTCATCTCCGATATCTTATTAGAAGTTAATTCGTGCAGTAAGTTAATCGCTTAATTAGCAAAAGCATCGTTAAAAGAAATAAACGACTCTTTATAAAAGTGACTAAAGAAGTATGTTTAAAATATAGGGGGAAGAGGTCCTTCTAGTATAAAAATATTAATGATTACGTTAAAAATCCTGCACGTTACTACGGATAAGGTCGGTGATAAGAAGCGCTCATCGACTATTTCATTTGTAATTTTAGTATATTCAGGTGAAAATTTAAAAGGTACAAAAAAGACTTAAAACAACTCTGTAAGGTTGCTAAATTCATAATAAAAGTAGCGGACACTTGGATTCTTTGTTGTTTTTTTTTTTTTTTTTTTTTTTTTTTTTGTATATTTCTTGAAATTGTCGGTTATTCGTAACCTCGTCTTTCTTTATTTTACGGGGATTTTTACTAATTTTTTCAATTATATGTGCATCCTTGGAAGTTCTAGATTTATCAACTTCGTTAAAATTTAGAACTCTTATCTGACATAATGATATTTATGAGCGCTATAACTACACTTTATACTGAAGTACAAATTTTGCAAAACGAAGATTTTCAGTAAAAATGTTATTTAAAAAATCGAATTACTTAAAACTCATCTGCTTTCGTCAACTAATTGTAAGAAGCTCTTATCACTATATCTGGTTATTTCACTCACTGTTTCTTTTATGTTGTACGGTAATGATAATAATTCCCGTGATCATGAAGCTCTTTGTCTTCGAAACGCGTTGGGGTATTTGATAAATTAAATAATTGCTTTAAATAATCGGTGTTTAAAATTAATTACCGTACCACTGAGAAGTTCTACATAAGAGGAGGCGTTCTTGTCTAGTTAAAATTAAAATATTTTAAGTATCCGAATATTCGCATAACAATCTAAAGCACTGATTTTACGTTTCTGCTTCATTATTATTTGGAATCTTGAAGGAATTTCAGATGAACTTAGCGCCTAGGCGTCAAATCATAAAACCGTAATTTAATAGTCGATTTCATCTGGGTTTTTTTTTCTTTCTTTTCATTTGTGTGCTATTAAAATAATAGTGCCGAAATTATGTCCGATACGAGCCGAACGGCAACAGTGTTATATCGATTAAAAATTAAGGAAGGACGAGTTTAAGGAATAAAATATTTCAATTATTCAATTTTTAATTGCTTATAAAGAGCTATTTTATGACAACTTTTTTTTTTTATGTGCGTGTTATATTTTTAGAAAAAGTCACGTATTTATTTAAAACGGTATATTCAAACTTTCTGTCTGCATTGCATATGTATTTCGTGCATATATTTCACGTATAGAAAGAAATGAAAACCAAAAAATAAACCTCTATATCTATAGTTTTGCAACGGAAAAATTATTTGTTTCAACAAGAAGCTCTTAATAATACTTTGATATATGGACTAAGCTAGCGGAGCAGGAATGTGTCGCGAAGGTCTTAATTTTTATTTAAAATATCTTCGCGATTACATTATAAATAAATGAATATAACATATTTAAGGTTACCTGTAATCGATGGGAAAAGGACGCAACAGATGATTATTAAGCTAATGCAAGCGACTGAATTACTTCGATTTTGCACCATTTTCGAAATATTTATTTATAGTCGGTATACTAATATAAAGTAATTTACAACGCGGTATTATTTTTTTCTCGCCGTTCAAAATCGATCTTTAACCGAAAAAAATTAACACGAATAATCGACGACGACAGAATATTGAAAAGTTTTGCACCTGCACATTTCGTGGAACTCGTATCACGGTCTCGGCGATATTGTGAGTTTTAGAGTTCCAGTTCCAGTTTCAGTGAAAGATTCTTCATCTTGTGCGCCGATCGCTGCACTCGGTCGTCCACTCTTCCTATTGTTCTGTTCGGAGTGTGCACCGTTAAACAGGTGACTTATTTTTTGTTCGTGTGTACATGTTTTCTCCGGGAGTTTTTATTTTATCAGTTCTTAATTATTTGATTTACGATTTCCATAAGAAAGTACTTTCGTTTTAAGCGGTTCGTTGTGTTCGTGCGAATATTTCGCACGTTATTTCAAAGCGAAAACGTAATAAAGTAAAATCATTAGCATGTATATAGGTGTGAATTATTGAACGTAATCCCCCGACGTAAAAATTGATTCGCAAAAATGAATTATTCTCACAATTTAAAATCTCTTTATTAGTCGATAGTTCGCGTTTGAATGATACAATATTTCCTGTAAAATTACTTTTCTATACTCAATAAAAGTGTGTTTATTTTTACCTAACTCGGGCCTCCTTAAGCGAAAAATATGTCGTTCATTACTTTTTAAAGTGCTAAATGTAAATATTATTTATAAAAGAAATAAAGAAATACCGACTTCAAGATTTTTTTTTTTTTAAAATTCAATAAAAATACACGTAAAAAAATAAAAAATAATTATTTCACAATGTATATAATATATTCTAAGTAGGTCTACTTACAGTATTACGATGGTTCCTGAAACAATATTAATACTTATTAAAGTCGGCAATAAATTTTAAATTTCAGAAACAATTACAAGATCATATTGAATTAGTAAAACAATCGCTCGTTTCCTATAAGCCGAGTATTGAAAATATTTAACGCGGCTTTTAATTATTTTTAAATTTTAAATTTCTTGTCGATTCTAATAAGTTTTAACGTTGTTTGAAAAGAAATCATAATACATCTGTAAGTATTTCACTCTGAATTATCTTTTATCAGATAATTATTTTTTATCCTTTTAGGGCGTTTTTATTAAATTTTTACGTAGTAATTTTAGAAGCGTTTTTTTTTTTTTTTTTTTTTTTTTTTTTTATTTCAAACAATTTACAATTTTTACGCAGTGGGGAACGTACACAGAGCTAGATTAACCAAAAATTCTATCCCCCTATAAATCTGAATATCGGTTAAAGATGTGTTCGAACGTAATATTTCGTCCCGTCAGCGAGATGAGCTTTGTATAAATGATACTATGAAAGTTTCAAATTTGTTATTTTTATTCAAATCTGTGTATATTCACGGTAAACTAATGTTGAACATATTTTAGGTTATTCACGTTCGTCGCCGCGTTAATTTCAACTTTTGTTGATTTGTATTTTTCCTATATAATTTTAATGGCCAAAAGAAACCAGTTAAAAATAAAATAAACAAAAACAACAAATCTCTAGTTGCTATAGAACGGGTTGCGGACTTTCTTTAAAATTCCCTAGCTAATTTTGTGTGTGACTATTTTAAAAATTCGCTTTTTTTTATTTTTATTTCAGTCTATGTTAAAGTGTGAAAAATAACCTAATATTTTAAGTAAATCGTACTTGTTGTATTAAACATTTCTTTACAAATTCGATGACTACTTAGCAAATAATCACCGATACTCATCAGTACTTTATGCAAGACCGCTTCGAATGATCAAAAAATCATTAAAATCGATCTAAATAATCAAAAATTATTCGTGAAGGAGCACTTGAAAAAAAGTAAATAAATAAAATAAGTAACTTGTTTTAAAATTGGCAGAAATGTATGTTTGTTTCTATGAAACGGACGTCAATGTAATAATAATAGTCACAAGCGATGTACTAATTTTATGACAAACTAGGTATTTTTGCACACTCTTCATTTAAAGTCGTACAGTTACAAGATTCTGCTTTGGAAGTTTTTTAGTACGCGAACTTCATCGTAAATTAAAGAAGATACGTCCGCGCGCAGCGAAATTAACTTTCTTTACTATTATTAATTTTCCGTATCGAGCAAAATTTAAAAAATAAAAAGTTCTCGAAGGAGAGCAATTTTTATTTCAAGACTACCGCGCTCCCCTTTCGAGAAAAAGAAAAAGCTGAAGGTGAAAAGATATTTTTAAAACGTGTACGAGGAAAAATAAATTTATTTACTTGGAAAAATTACAGTTTTCTTTTTGCGAATTTCGAAATGATGTTGCATTAATTTCTAAAATTGAAGAATTTTTTAATGAAAAAATACGTCCTTCCTTTGGAGAAGACCTGGTGGTCAGTATTAAATCAGGGTGGCCACCCAACCAGCGATAAGCCGGGAATATTGCAAAACCGTAAAAAAACCGAAAATAAGTCGAGAATTTTGCAAAATGTAAAAAAAAAAAAACGAAAACAAGTCGAGAATTTTGCAAAACTGTAAAAAAAAACGAAAATAAGTCGAGAATATTGCACAATTCTAAAAAAAACCGAGAATAAGACGGGAATTCTGCAAAACCGTAAAAAAAAAACCGAGAATAAGTCGGAAACTTTGCAAAACCGTAATTTGTTGTGTAAAACCGGGAAAAAAGTAAAAATGACCAAAAACGATATTTTTAATAACAAAAAATCGCTTGAAGCGAATAATAAATGTATTTTTTAATCCGCTTTACTCAAAACAAATTACAAAGTTCTCTGTTTTATTCATATAACAAGTATGCTGCGGGGGGCAAATATTATTTAATAGTAATCAAAAAATTCCATTTTTCTTTTTTTACGATTCTAGTAATTAGGAGATCAGTCTGATTTGGACCGGGAATTTAAAAACAATATTATTTTGCTGCTTTTTTTTTTTTTTTTTCGTAAAAATAATTTATTTAAAAAAGCTTTTGAAATAGCTATCGTGTAATGCAAATTTACAAGCTATTGAAACGTCCTGACGATAGGTAGCTAAGTAATATGCTTTGTGCTACCAAGTCCCCATTATTGAGAAATGAATTTCACTCGGGTGACAGCCAATGTAAATAAAATACGATGTTGTTATACGTAATTAATATGTCGCTACGAGTACGTAAAAGAAAAAAATTAAATTTTTGGAAATACTAATATCTAAACATTTTCAACGCGTTTTAATGCGATTTTAATTTTAAATAATTTACATAGAAGCAGTTATCGCTAGTGTAGTTTCGGAACGCTAGCACAGCTACGTCTGGGAAACTGATTAAGTTTTATTATTCTTCTTTTTACGTGCATTACGGTGGTTGTTATTATTAATATCTTTTTTCGAAATGGTTTTATTTCTTTTTTCTTCCTTATAAAAAATCTTTCGATACCGAGTGAGACGGCCGAAAGACGAAATCAAAATCGAACTAACGACGAATATAAATTATGATATAAAAATACGAATATGTAGCATTATCATACATATATCGCTGCCTGGTCGTTGATGCGTAACCTTCAGCACTTTTCTTCGGACAGTACTCTCGATTGCTTTAAAATCCGGTGGATCAAATTGATGTGTATAATAGTATAATTCCCCGGATACGACACGTTCAAGAATCTCAATTCAATTGACTCACCTCTAAACTATACTCACCGTAAAATCACGGCGATTCTTCTTTTTCATCTCGCGCTTTGCTCTTCATCACCGCGGCCATCGCGTTGTTGTTCCTATTTTGTCGGCCATAATTTGAACTTGTATTACCCAGCAACTGGTTCCTCATGCACTATACTCCCTAAAATCACGTGCATTCATTTTTAATTGCAATATGCCAAAAAAATGTAAAGCGGCTCTATCTGAAATAGCTGGCAGTACAGGGACAGCTGAAGACGTTGTCTATAAGTATCGATCGAAATACGGAATCGACGAAAATGAAACCAACAGTTTGAAAATTAATGAGTACAACTTTGTTCGATACGTGACAGTTGACTTCGAGAGGTGATCGCCAGTTTTACCCATTTAGCGTCTAGAATAAAATCAGAAGCAGGAGTCGCGAAGTGTAGTAATTTAGAAATTAAAAAAAAACAAAAAAAACAAAAAAACACATAAATCTAAACTGGTAGCGATTTTTCTCGTAGTCGTAATGTACGTGCTGGAATCGTGCAAACGTATATCCGAAATGCCGGGGTTATTTTCGCGAGAGGGAATCCAACTTCACGATGATGTTTTGAAAATATAGTTCGTTCGAATTAGCCGGATGAACTGGCGTGCTGTCGAGAAAAGTTTTAGTCAGCTGGTGTTGTGCAAAAATAAAGATCGTCGCTCTCTCTAATAAGCGGTACGGATACATCGCTAATATCGATTTAAGTCATTCTAGCAGGGCAACGCAGAAAAATTGCGTCTAATCCGGCAACGAGAATTTTACCCGCGCATTCGGATCAACTTACTGTAATACTGATCGTATTCCTAAGAGTTCCTTTTTTTTTTTTTTTTTGGGTATCCCGAAAATGAGACGTTTCGCACCTAGTTCATTGTCGTATCACTTTAATAATTCGTAACGAAGATTAGAGGGTATACTCGCGTAATTTCCGGTCGCTGGTAATGAGCGGATAATACGTGTTTTAATCTTGCTCGGTGTTTTAATCATTTTTCAAATGTTTCGGATACGGTGAAAATTGTAGCGTTTAATATGAAATAGTTCGCGCGGGGATTTAGTTTAAACAGAGTCGGTACGGCACGAGTCGGTACTAGTAAAGGTAATTTTGGCAGTTTGTACTCGCCGTTACATAAAGAAACGAGATCAGACGCGATGATAATATTCCCTCCGTTCGCTTTACATTCGAGCTAGCAATTGTCGAATCCTTATTAGCATAATTGGCAACCGTGAAAAAATACATCACACTACAGAGTGATGTGTGTTCGGTTGTGCATTCGTTATGATACGAGTTAGTGTAAAATTGTCCGAGTTAGACGAAAAATTACAACAGCCTCTATTACTTAAATATCGGCGAAGAAGTCGTGTTACTAGTTATTATTCAGGGTGAGCGACTGACTACGAATTTCATCCTTACGAATAATTCTGGTCGGCAAAGTGAAATAAAATTGCCCGACAAAAACCGCTGCTATTTCGCGTTAAATTTTTCAACACGTTAATTAGACGATTACGTGGGTCGACGTTATGGTCACGGGTCGCGTGGTGCGGCAGTTGCGCTTGTACCTTTTGACCGGTTTCTTTGGAAAAGTTCGGTCTCGGTTATTGCATTTATTATTTCGCAAAGTTCGCTAACTCGCGCCATATCTTCATCTTCGACTGCGTCTGAAATTTCCTTCGATGTTTCCAGACAAATTTAACAAGCCGCACGTTTACTGCACTCTACGCAGCTGGCCTGGCTAAAAGCCGGCTTCGAACGTAGCGCAGTCGTCGTCACGGTTCCTCATGTAAGTGACTTTATTTATAGAATTTCAGGTGATTCGCCAAGCAACGGAAAAATGATAAAAAAAAAAAGGATCGTTACTTAAACACATCGATGTAAAATTAATAAGCGGTGAATTTGCGTAAACTTCGAAGCTTAAAAGAAATCACAGACATTGCCTATTGCGTAGATGTCGAAGGTATTCTAGAATATATATCGAAGACTAAGAGAAAGAGATCGTCGAGAAAATTAAAGGTCGCGCTATACAGAACGACGGGATATTGTATCGCACGGTAGGAAAGTGAAATATAGCGGAGTTAAACAGATTTTATGAATTCGCACACAAAGTATAATGTAATACATAGTGGTACGTTGTTTATACATTATGTACGGTGTGCATTTTTTGAAATTGCTTAGAATATACATATATGTGTGTATATATATATATATATATATATATATATATATATAACTTGGCCATTTTGGCCTCGTAAGGGGCTGTGCCCCTTGACCCCTCTTGCTTTCATTTCTGTTTCTTTCTCTTCTATACTGTGTATAAAATGATCAAAATTTACAACGTAATTCTTACTGGCCTCAACACAAAAAAAAAAAAATAACATAACCACAAAAATCCTATTCTAACATTTAACTTTCATTATATAAAATTAAGACATTTTTTCGTTACATTTTTCGTTACATATTTCGTTACATAAAATTGTGACATTTTTAAATTAACAATAACAAAAATCCTATAAAATATAACAAACGTTACATAAAATTGGGACATTTTTTCGAATGGGGGTAGCCTAAGAATTACGTTGTAATTAATAAGTAAAGCAAGTTCTATACCCTCGACAGGGCGTCAAGGGTTGTGAAGTTAAGGTTTAAAATGTACTAAGCCCAACGGTATTAATGAATGGAGGGGAGCAGTTCCTTTCGCTCAGCCGTCTTTACTTTCCCAGATTTCTCTGGTGCTCAATTATTTCAGGCTAGGTGAACCTGGGAGCGATTTGGATCCGGAACGAGACAAGTATCGAACCCGTGTCCTCTGATTTATTAGATAGTTGCGCTTCAATTCGGATTTGAAAATAGAACGTTTCTGTTTCAATATCGTCTACGGAAAGAGTTATAAAAAACATCGCAGCAATATTGAATAAAAAATTAATCCCCGGAAGAAGATCTTTGTGTGTACGACATTTTCAGTTTCGTCATAACATTAAACAAATACGACTTATCTGTACGAATTCTGTTTACATTTATTCTCCTATATGTTAAATGTCATTTTAATTTAACAGTCAAACATAACCTCGTTAGGTTGCTTTATACTAGTAATGAAGAAAATCTAAATGCGATTATTCGTATTGATAACAGATTAAATAAATTTAAAAATATGTTTTAAACTTTTAATGTAAAAATGTACCGGCAGTTCACGATTTATCTTCATTGTACAAGAGTATCGCGTCGCACCGTGGCATAAATTTTAGCGCGTGGTACATTACACTATTTGCGTGACTATCACTGTGTAATAACAGTTTTGCTGCTGTCCGCGCGATGCGGTCTTAACCGTATGGTGAAACGGTATAGTATAAAATGGCAGTCAGCAACTGGTAATTCTCTTAATACTAAAAATTGTATACCATTACAATAATTAGTACAACAAATTATCAATAAATTTCCATTCAAATTATAAAATTTTAAAAAACTTTTTAAATTGTTAAATCCATTTGCTGTTCCGAGTAATCGGTAGAAGAAAAAAATCAACAGCAGAAAGGCGTATAATACCACGTCGTACTCTCGGATAGATAAGTAAAAGTGCGGATTTCGCTGATTTTATACTTTGAAATAATTAAAGTAAGCGGCGACTTTTTTTTTTTTCCTGACTGTTTTGGTGACTGACTACAGAAGAGTGCAGCGTGTATTTTTATCATTTATTTGCCATCATTTTGTCGCTTAATTACGACGAGTAGCGATGTTATTGTTCTCCGAGTAATACACAATTGGCATGGTTACATTAAAAAGAATTCTCAGTTCCGTTTTGTTGGATTTTTTTTTTTACGAAAGAGAGTATGAGAATATTATTGTACGCGAAGAGTAACCATTTGTATTTAAATTGCATGTTCTTCAAACGAAGAAGATTTTTTTCTTAATTAACTTTACTCCGAAATCATGCCTTCAGTTAGTTCGCCATTCACAAGAATAAATACTTACAATGGAATTTAAAAATGACGATACGGTCTAGACAGAATAATGATTTTTTGAAGATTTTTATTTTATTTTTTATTTATTTATTTTTTTTACTTTTAATGTATATTGTATATTACATTATGGGTAAAAGGAATTTTAATTGTAGTTAACATTTAATCCGTTCAAATGTTGTCCATGTGGAAAAAGCAAGAATAGAAATGACCTGTATAAATCGAAAAGTTACACAATACTATAAGGTGAGCAGGAAGTCCTTAATCTCTCTTATTCTTTCTTTAATTCTTTTTCTTTTTTTTTTTTTTAATGGGTTTCCTAATTATGTCGTTAGCCTAAAAAACAAAAGAGAAGAGGAAAAAGCTAGATTCTTAAACGCTTAAAAGTAGAGAATAAAAATAACTCGAGACAGTAACAACAGACGCAGAAGGAGATAATGAACAGCACCGTAAGACGTTTGTTTTTTTTAAACCCCCCTTCGGGCATGTCAGCAACAGATCTTCCCCCCAGAAACGGTACGAGGGAAAAAAATCAGATGTAGATTCGGTCACCTATTGAAAAAATAAAAGAACTGAAGATAGGAATAACGGAAACGATAAAATGTACGAAGCGTAATAAGGATTAGGGAGTTTGAGTGATAACAAACCGGAATACAAAGAAGTACGTTCGTTCACGAGGGATGGACATTCAATGAAGATATGGTCGTCGTCAGGATGAAGAGGACAACCAGGGGGGATAGTGCGAGACGAAAATGAAAACGTGAGGAAGAAAGAAGAGTATGATTGAGACGTAAACGGATAATAGAGTCAATAACGGAGCGGCGAAGCAAAGGAAAATTGTAAAACCAAGGCCAGAAGATTAGGTTGGATGTTGAAATAAAAGATGGGTTGACTAGGAAAGGAAGAAACGTAAAAATCTGACCAAAATCTGACAAGACACGTTTTACACGGTGGGAGTAAATTAGAAGCGGGAATTTCGGTGAAATAAAAGCGGGAGGATACAGCAATCTGAGCCAAGGAATCTGCCATTTCGTTACCCTCTATCCGCATATGACTGAGAACCCAGTATCAATGCGGATAGCATGAAGTGAGAAAAAAGTGTGAATGAGAGAGCGAATACGGAGGATGAAAAGGTCGGAGGAGTGAGAGGGGAAATGAGAGGAAATAGCTTTAAGAGCACACATGGAGCCGGAGATAATTAAATATTTAGAAGAAGAACGATGTGAGGAAATGTGGATCATAGGGCGTAAAATGGCCATTAGCTCGGCCGTAAAGATAGTACAAAAAGAAGGGAGACGAAAAGATTCGGATAAATTTATACTCGGAAGGATGAAAGAAGCTCCAACTCTATTAGGCCTCTTCGAACCATCCGTAAAAATAACCATATGGGAAGGAAAAACGGGATTCGATATAACTATGGAATTTCTGTATAACTGTTGCATAGGAAATTTGGGGGAATAAGGAAAGTAGAATACATTGGGAGGATTGGAGAGATCTGCAAAATTGAAAGAAAAGTAAGGGAGATTATTATAAGAAATTGTACAGGATAAAAAAGAATTCAGCCGTAAAGCAATGTGGGCTAGGATAGGAATTTTCTTGGGAGTAAAACGCCAGTTTTGCAGAATAGAAAGATATGAAGGAATAAGTTTGGAGGATGATAACGGTAGGCGTTTACACAAGAAACGATAACCTAAATAGGATCTGCGAATGAAAAGGGGAGGCGAGTTAGACTCAGCGAGAACTGCTGGTATTGGAGAAGATCTAAGAGTACGAAGGCAAAGACGAATTTTTCTTTTTTTTAATTGGTTTGTTGATTATGTCGATAGCCTATAAAATAAAAGAGAAGAGGAAAAAGTTATATTCTTAAACGGTTAAAAGTAGAGAAAAGAATAATTCGAGAACAGCAACAACCGAAGCAGAAGGAAATAATGAACAGCGCATCGTAAGACGTGTTGAAAGGTTTCAATGGAATCGGAGAAAAAAACAATTGCTCATCCGAAAAGGCTGAACATTCAAACAAAACAAGATTGGCATCTCGCAATGAAGATAAGCGAAAGAGGAATAAAAAGGACAAAATAGAGTGTAGACGCAGATAAAAAGCGCGGGGAAACGGTGCAGGAAGAAGTGTAATTACGATTAGAGACATTTCTCCGAAACAGTTTTCATAGTCGTCAAAAAACTTTGATACAAATTCACAATGAAAAATAATTAAAATAGTCATCATGAATATTGATTATCTCCGAAACATGCGCGACAACTAGTTTTTTATGTATTTAACTGATATAGTATTTTGAATATTTTTTTCCATTACTCGGGTTTACGGTTTACGTTCCAAATTGGATTTTAGGACTCGCGAATGGTGCACTTTATTATAGATTCCGCTGCGTAATAATACTGCTTCGGTAGGTGGCAAGAAAATGTTTATATTTGCAGCTTCGGTTATACTATTCCCTAGGTGCTTAATTCTCTATCGGCTGAGATTTCGCAACAGTTCAAAATTCTTTAAAAACCGAGCTCTTTTTATTTTTACATTATTTTTTACATTTCTCGAATTGTATGTTTACTAGATTTGAAATATTATTTCGATAACAACTTATTGAATAAAATATATCAAAATAACTTTAACTCAGTTTTCAGCTTCTAACATTTTTAATTGTAATTATACATTTTAAAGTTTTATGAGTAGAATGTTCAAAGATGTTTTATTTTATTTTTCATTTATTTGTTTTTCTTCAAATAAACTATTGCTTTATTAAACAAACATAAATTAGGAATATATCTGCATCAAATTGCACCGATGTGAACACAAAAGTAGAATAACATTAAGCGAGACTATAAACTGTGTAACTAGTTCCGGTCAGGGAGGTGAAACATAAACATAAAGAGACATTCCCTTCATTTTTATCATTAAAGTGCCCTATAGAAGTAGTGTCAGTGCTCTAGTCTAGTAGTTCGGCTACTGAAATCATCTTCACGTTTGTCCAGCTTGAACCTGAGAGCTGGATACTACAAACATTCGCAGAAGATAGAGGCGGGTAAAAGAAAATAAAAAAAGCAGCTCCTCCTGTTCTCATTAGTATTGGTGGACTTCGTATACATTGTGAATTTCACAATCGTTGACGTCTATCAAGGGTTTTCAGGATTACAGAATAAACCTCCACCTCATCCCCTTGGTACTCTGTGACTTCCCTCGTCTTTCGCGCTTTCTTATCTCTTCTATCTGTAATCTTCGCCTTGATCGTAGTCGACTTCCTGCATCGTCTCTGTTCGCGTTTTTATGTCCTCTTCTTCTTTTTGTTCTTTCCATCCGGATAATTGTGATTGTTGCCCCTCCCCCCCCCCCCCAAAAAAATACTTTCGTGATACAAATCACATCTTCGAATGCGCGTTTATATCTATAGAACGCTCTCACTTCGATAATAAACTCCTGCATCTTGGTTTGCCTGCTTCATATGCTTCGTTTATTCTTTCTCTTCCATCCTCGGTGATCATTCTCCTATTATAGCGTCTTTTTTTGCTTCCATCTCTAGTAGTATTCAGTTCTAATTCGTCTCTCCTTCTTTCTCACTAACATAAACTCTAATGCTGGGTAATGCTCTCGACTGGCGATTCCAAAAAAAATAAATAAACGCGGTATTTTCCATGTAAATTTATTTTTCTTCTAATTTTAATTTTTTGGCCGCGTCAACAGTGGAACTTACCCAACGCAGAGAATTGTACATTATATAAGGAACAGATCATAAATTGAGGAGATAAAGAAGGCTAACAAAGGAACTATATTGAGAGAGGGGAATGCAAGAATGGCCTGAACACTATACGGAGTGGGGAGGCTAAAGTGCAGAAGATTAGAATATAGGGTAGCACGTTCGGAGGAAATAAGGGGGCATTTGAACAAGACCTGATTCGCATCGCAGATATAATTAAAATCTAGAGGATCACATAAAGGTGATTGAACAAGAGAAAAACGGAAAAGAGAAACCGGAACGATGTGATTGAACCGCAGGCGAACTATAATCAAACGACTAAGGTAGCGGCTGTATAGAAAGATAAAAAGATCGAAGATTGGTAAAGAACGAATGATAGAATTCGGTCCAGAAATCGTGATGGGAACGATAAGAGAGCATGTAAAATTTGTGCAGTACCAGCAACTTGCTAGAACTAGATAAGAATAGAAAACATATATCTATATGAAGTAGAGTGGAGGCTGGTTTTGAATCAGATTTGTAAATAAAGTGATAACGGGAACAGAGATTTTTTTTTTTTTTTTTTCGTTTTCCCTATTCCCAATAATTTTGGTTAGGTAGTTTGTTTAATTTACAATTTTTACTATAATGTTCATTACAGGCACCATCCAAATAAGGATTTTTGGTTTCCTGTAATCCCAAATAAAACGATCATATTAAATTAATAATATTTTCAAAAACTTAAATACACTTGTATTTTAAACTTAATTATCTCATATTAATATGTAATTGAATTTTTCTTACGATATATTGTACAGTTTCTCCCACGACAAATTCATTAAATTCTTTAAACAGATTTGTAACTAATTCTGTAGCGTATAAATTATTCGAATATTTCATTATTATGGGTTACATCGGTTTAATATGTGCCCAGGTATGATGGGGAATGGCGAGAAAAGCATACTCGGGGAAAATAAATAAACTGCAAATTAAATGCTTGAATTTAATAGGAAATCCTTAAGAGGAGAAACCGATAGTGAAATAATTAAAAAAGAAGACGTAATGAGTATAAGAGGAATGTACTTATTACTGAAGATATGTGAGTTCACATATCAACAGAAAAGAAAATTGAATTGGAGGAAAGAATAAAAACAGAATACGAGTTGAGGGAAAAACTTTCGTACCAACTGCCGTTAGCAAGAACATAGATTAGCAAACGGATAAATATATTATAACTCAGATGTTGAATAAAATACCCAAAGAAATAATAAAGAAGGAAAAAATAGGGGAAAGGGAAATAAAGGAATGGCTTCAGGGAGAAGAAAATATAAAAAAAATAATAAACATAAAATAAAATGACAAGGCGCAACACAAAAAAACTGAAGAAAAAAAAAACAAAAAAAAAACATTGAATATAAAAGATAGAAATAGATTATTAAGTATTGATAAGTAAAACGATAGATTAAGATTGGTATTACACGATTATGTATATGTATGAGTTAATTTAAGATGGGAAAGTGTTCAATAGGATAATTCGTCGACAAGCGTTTTAGCTTGACGAAAGTTTTGTATGTAAAAAATAATAAATACATATTTTTCAAAGAAAAAAAAATATCATCTAGAAAGTTACATCTTTTGCAATTTTCGTTGTCTATAATTGTAAACTTATATAAATATATACGGGAACAGCGATAAAAAATTGTAAAACGACACTCAAACGGCATCCGGATGAGATTGTTTTTTCCTAAATGAAACTTTAAACGAACTTTGCACTATGGTTTTGACGTTCGTATTCAGGATAAATATAGTAAGCGGATACTTCCGTGGGCCGCACCTCCCTTTTGTTGTTGTCCTGAAAATTTCCTATTGATGATCGACTTTCTTTATATGATTTATGGGGGTAAATAATAATAGTTGTCCGATTAAATTCTGGAAAATAATTTCTTTTCCGATGGCAAGAACAGTACAGTGCGAATTCACCGTGGCTCTTTTATTCCATCGCGCAGTAGTCTTCGAGTTAACTACGAAATGAGGTTACCGTCCGTCGTCCGATTTATGCGAACAATTGCGTCGAGTAATTTCGATAATCGGGAATTTTGTTCGAAGAAAGTCAATCGCTTCGTACGCATCGTTTTATTATTTTATTAAATTATTTATTACAGCCGCAGGTAAAAGTGGAGCAGTTGAGATTATTATTATCACGTGTGGTCTAACGCCGTTTGGCTCTGCACGGACTTGGCCTCGTCGCCTCTGAGCGTCACGCAACTTCTGGCCGAGACTGTCGGAGAAGGCTTAATTTTAATCTGTTTCGCTTTTAATGGAACTTTGCGCGCCATTGTCGTCGGCCACCTTCAAAGAGCCTTCGACATTAATTTATCTGCCGATCTATGCACGAGCGGCTCCTGCGGTCATTCGAACGTCAGCTTCCAAATATTATCGCTGCTATTACGCTGTGTAATTAGTATTACGCTTTGAACTGGCGAAAAAATCATTACAGCCGAACTCACCTCCAGTCCCTTCGCGTCACCTTTTCTCCCCGCGCCGACTGCCGTCTGGTTTTGTTTATGGATTTTTCAGTAATTCGCGAATGCGGAGTACACATTTTATTCGTGTGGTGTTTCCACACCAATGTTTTTATGTTCATTTTTCGAAATGTGCTCAGGTATGTTTGTACGTGTCATATACCGGTCTTCTTCTCTACATTCCGATATTTTCACTAAATGCGTCCTAAAATATTAACGAGCTAGACTAACGACGGTGAAAGTTGAGTAATTTTTATTTTCCCGTTAGTATTACATCTTCCTTCCCTCCTCGTCCGTACGTGTAAAGTATTACGGTGATTCCGTAAACTGTCGATATGATTTAATATGTGCAACGTTATTGATTTGTTTTTAATGCTAATTCGAGTATATGTTGAATAGTTGAGCAACTTTTCTTTCGTATTCTTGCTGTATGTCTTCTTGCTGTATTTATTGAATGTAGAAAAAAATTATTTATAAAAAAACCCTTCAAAATTGGTTCTTAATTTTAAAAAAAAAAGGGAAATTAGTAAAAGGATAAGAAAGTAATTTTATTCGATTGAAGCGTAAGTTGTTCCTTAATCAACATCAACTTTTTGAAGTCATCGCCAAATTCAACCTATCACGTTCTACGAGCCTAGCATTAACATTATCGGAAGTGTTTAATTTTAAAATGGTTTCTAGTTATTATTATTGCGATTTGTGACTCCGGAAAAGTTAGCTTAGGAAATATAATAGTATCCTCGAGTATTTTTAATTATTTTTTTTATTTTTGGCGCACTTTTTTAAAATTTTCAGACTAAAATTTTGAAGCGGACTCTTTTTTTACTCGAAAAAATAGATTTCTAATTACTGTTACATATTCGACCCCGAAAGGTTAGTTTAAAGTATAATCGTAATATTCTTTAATATTTATTTATCTTTTTAAGTCGTTTTTATTAAATTTTCTACTTTAATCGTTGGAATTTGAATTTTTTTCTTAAAAAACGATTTCACGCAAAATTTTTAATTAATATTTTCAATACATGTTATCATTGAAAATTTCTTACTCCCCCTTTTGTTTTCACTTTATTTAATAATTACTCGGTGAACAATCACCGACGATGCTCATCGGTACTCATACAGGACCATTACTGCCGGTATAAACAAAAATCTATTAAAATCGGTCTGAATATTCAAAAGTATTAAAAAACACACATACATAAGATAATTTTTGTAGTCGGTAAAAACTGAAAATAATATTATTTGTTTGTTATAGACTAGTAAATGTGTTGATATTCAGCAAATTTAACAACTTATCCGACGCGTCATTTTGTTCCGAATGAAATTCTAATTGACTTTTTTGCCCAGTTTTAGCCGTTCGATTTAATTAATACTTGGCCGAGTCACTGTAGTGTGCGTTGGAGAATTATTCATTGACGTGAGAACGCACGATTCTCTTCGTTTATTTATTTATTTATATATTTAACTGAATGCATTATCATCCGATATACGTGTGATAAAAATCAGTCCAAGGCCACTCTTGGGCATAATATTTTCCAGCCGAGGAGCACTCAATTCAAATATGCTATAGCACAAAAACTTTTTCCTTTTATTCGTGATTTAAAATTTTATAACCCACAAGCATCTCGTACTCCGACATTCCTATTTTTTTCTTCTTTTTATCTTATTTAATCCTGTTTTATTTTTTGCTTAGTTTTATAATTCTCATTGTAACCTTTAAAATAGAATAGCATTAACCTGTTTTTGTGTCAGCTTTTGATTGAGTTGTTTCCATCATCGGGCGTCAAAAGTAATTTTTTACATTAGACGACTTCTGATTATTTCAGCTTTTAATTTATTTCGATATTTCCCCTTTAGTATAATATACGTTACATGTCAGGGTATTTCCCATCTCTGCGTTATTCCGGATTTTTTTCCCGATCCAGTCTGAATATCGTTCTGAGTTCCTTAAGTTTTATTCGAGATTACTCTGGGTGTTATCTTTAATTTTGAGTAGAAGTCAAATCGTCTGTGCGTTTTCATGCCAATGCGTTTTCATGCCAATGCATTTTCATGCCAATGCGTTTTCATTTAATTTAATTCTTTATAGTTTTTTGCGGTTTAATCGGCAAACCGTTAATTCTTCGTCTATATTTATTCTTTTTCCGTCCCGGTTCAACTCTGAATATTTTTTCCAAGGCAAAACAAAAACCAAGCAGGAAACTCTTTCTGTTTGGCTCGTTTTTTTTTTGTCTCATAAAAAATTCTCCTATTTTATCGATTACGAAAAGCTGATTCTAATTTTGATATATGCGTAGGGGTGTGTGTTTGCGTCGGTGTCTGTCTGTGTGTTATATTTAAATGACCACATTTTTCCCTACCGTTTCTCGCTTGCGCTCCGCTTATCTTCTCACTGGAAGATAACAATAAACGAATATACCGAAATCACACCCGTCAGCGCGAATTTAACAAAATAAAAAAATTTTTATTATAACTTTTTTTCATAGTTCGACCGTTCTACACCATTATTCCGCAAATCCATTTGTAAAGTTAGATGAAATGTAGAGTTATTGCCGTTTCAAAAAACTTCTATTTTTTCTCATGCCCACTATTTCAACTCACAACGATTTTAAATCGTTCAAATAATTACCTTCTCAAATATGCAACTATTCAAAATTCGTGATCTCCGCTACGTTTCTACTAACGATAATAATAAGTTTCTCTTATTAATTTCCGGCTTTAAGAGTATTTCGCATTAAATTACTTCTTTTCCTTTAAAAAATCCGCAGACCTCGCACGCAATACTTCTTTTTCTAGGAGGTACTATAATCCAAATTAACTTTTTGTGCATTCCTTGCCAATATTAAAGGTAACAATCAAGCTGATTTGTTGGCAATATTTGCCGCTTAACCGAGTCAGTTTCTTTCAAAATTCTCTTCAATACCAATTTTCTACCCAAAAATTTCCATTTCAGGTTACGTTATCGCATCCTTTCTTCTTTTCTAGTTCTCAGTAGTAGCCCTTTTACTTATTCGCCGAGTCTGTCTTTTCAACGTTGCCATTACGGCTTGTCAAAGTCTCAGCTGTTTTATTATCTGCTCTATACTCATCCCGGCGAAAGAAAATAGAGCAATCTCTGGAATATATATATATATATATATATATATATATATATATATATATATATATATATATATATTCATTGCGGTTAAGCGAAAGTCTCACTTAAGTGTAAGTAGACTTTACAAATCATTCTCATGCAGCCATTACGTATTCTTGTTCAACCTGGTCTTCTGTTGGCACTCATTATTATAAACTACAGCTGATATCGAAACGCCTCTCGTAGATGTGTATGCTTAACGTGAATAGAAATGCTCAAGAGTGTATATTAAGCACGCATGGAATATTAAACTTATCTTAAATTGGAAACTACGCATTAAAAGCCATACTTATGTATTAATTAGTTTTATCGGTGACGACTGCAAGCTCGTAATAAACTATTCTACTAAATGCAAACATGGTAGGATTAAGCGTAATAATACATTTGTGTTATCTCTTCATTCTTTTAATTCAATAAATTCTCGCTTTTTTCTTGTATTTACTACTTTACACAATTTAATAAATTCACTAATTACTACTTATGCTGAAATATTTTCTTTCTTTCCAATTGCCGGCTTCGATCATTTGTTTCTATTATGGTTTTTTTACTCTTCACAATTTCTGCTTCGTTCGTTCACTTCCTCGTTCATTGCCTCTTTTAATTATCCCCCATCCCTTCATTTCTAAACGTATGAGAATACGATTTTCCTTTTGGATATTATGGATACCGGATGCAGTCCTCCATTGACGAGCAAAGTCCGCATTTGAATAGAAAATATAATTTATTCAAAGAATTTTTAAAATCGGCCTGATACGGATTACTCGGAACAGACTTACACACGTTTTCTATTTTTATAAAATCGTTTACAGATAAAGAGAGCTGTAACGCGAAAGTCGTTCAAAATACGCAAAAAAAAAAAATAATTTTTTCGTTACACCTTACTATTTATGAAGTTTTTGGGCGCGTAATGCTAGTGAAATGCTTTTGATTCAATCGTGTAAATTGTTTTTTTTTTCCATCCAAAATGTTCGATCAAAAAAAAGATTGCGGATCTAAATCTCTTTTAGTGGCATAAAGCGTAAAAAAAAAAAACAAAAAAAAAAAACGTTTTAAGAACCCTTGCATTAACATTTGGGAGTCGGACATGATTGTGGTTACCGTTAATGTTATTTAAATGCTCGAGTTTATTTTAAATCTTTGACGATCGATTTAACCGCAGTTTGCCAGTTTTGCAGTTCAGAATAGTTACGCATCTTTTCCCCGTGTAGATTTTTTTTTTTTTTTTGAGTGGGCATCAACCGTCGTGGACATTATATGACTTAGTGCGAGTGAAATTTTTGTAAGTTTTAATGTACGACAACAGGATTCGAATCAGTGAAATATAGTGTACTGCTGTATTTCAGGCTTTCTTATATGTGAATAATTAAAATACTGCCTACGAGCAATTTTAAGCGATATTTTCTTAATTTGGTGGCTGCGGTATTTTTGGAATACCGACTTTCTCCCGGCAATATCTCGAACGATGCAGAAAACTGCTAAACCTCTGCGCCATACTGCATGCTGAAAATCGTTTTAGGTTTCCATGAACGACTAACGTTTTTCTTATGGTTGAAGTGCACGTTGTCGGCATCCCCGACTTTATGTTGTCGTCTAAATGTACTAAACAGATGACGGGTTTTCTGCCGGTCTATAAATTCTTTCAAATTCAGAAATGTTCAAGAGCGCTGCTACCTTTCGGCTGTCTGCATCAGTTATTGTACACATGCGTTGGAGATTTGCGTACGAATTGGTAAATAGGTGAGATTTCAGCGAATCAGCGTCAGAATAATGATGAAATCTTCTTTTTTCGTTCGCCTTCTGTATTATGTAATTTCCTTGAAAAAGGTAAGTTGGAAAACTGAAAATGAGACGATAAAACTCGAATACACTAGCGTATTTTGAATGATTCGTCGAAGCGTGACATCGATTTAGGCGACGTAAGATGCGCTACTTTTTGACCGTATTATATCGGAAAAAAGGTACCGCGTCGGCTATCAGGTAACCAGAAGAGAAAGACGACCGGGTTTAATAATAGCACTAGGAGCTTGCCGGGGGGCGATCGATTGTTTTGATCTCTTTTCGATCGATGAACAGTGTTCAAAACGGAATGGTTTCCGAGGCGAGGCTTATCCTTTTCTCTCGACTAGGCCTGTTTCCAAAATTATCAGTTACGAGCGTGTATTTGCTAATTCGAACACGGAAACGGCTCGATGGCTCGATGTTAGAATTCTCGCCGGTTACTGTGTAAACAAAGTACGCGGCGTCGTTGCAATTTCCGTAATTTAATTACGATGATTATTAGTTCTACGAGAGCGTTGTTATCGTGATCGTGGCTATCATCGTAATGGCGGACTCTGCTCTTCAAGAGGCACAACGCAGCGCCGATGTAATATTGAAATAAAAAGTTTTGGCGGAATAATGACGGCGATGCCGTTGTGCATGTCGCGCAGGAAGATGAACGGATGTAGACGAAATAATCGTTTCGCATGGAACGTAATAACTGGTAAGTCCGGTGTTCTGCTATGATGCGGTTGCGGAAACATAATTAGAAAATTCTACATTACGGTCCAGTTGTCCGAACGATTAGGTTGTTTTTTATTAGCCACTGCCGAAGAAGTCTACTGTCGCGGTATCAATAAACTATTTCAGTCGGCGAAGATTTAATCGATTTATCATGAAACAGAGATGGTCGCATCATGAACACCATCTTTTCCCCGAACTCAGCTTTCACTTTCCTCTTCGTCATTATTCAATTGCCTGCTAAGTTCTGTCAACTTTTAATCGGACCGACACGTATCCTGTGATTATTTAATTACCTATTCGTTCAACCGGTAATTCTGGGTACTAGTAATTGACCGTTGATTTCTAATTGTCAGTTAATAAAGAGTTTTTGCGCACTCAATGTCAAGTGTAAAACACGATTATCGGAAGTTGCATTCGTAGCGATGGTCGTCTGGAAAGCGCATTTTTTTCGGAAAATTCCATTGAAAAATTCGGAGAAGACGGATTATTTACTTTCCAGCGTATCGTGACAGCAGTGGCGTTTAGTCAGGTGGAAGTTGTCTTCGGCTCTAATGCGCAGCAATTTATAACATGTATGCAGGTCGGGAAATTGGGTTGCGAAAATTGAACTGAAGCTGTTCCCTTCGCCCTTCGCCGTTAAGTAGATTAATTAAATCAATAAATAAGCCGGTACGAGGATTTTCTCTCGGTAATTTCTCACTCGTTTGTTTTTACCTTTTTTCTTTTTCTTCCGATTGAAAGTTTATTTTTAATTAACCGACTTCAAAAAAGAAGGGGTATTCAATTCGACTGTATTTTTTTTTTTTTTTTATTATTTTTTTTTTTATGTGTGTGTTACCTCAGAACTTTCTTCTAGGTGAACCGATTTTGACGATTCTTCGTTTATTTAAAGGGTAGTGCTTCTCACGTGGTCGCATTTAAATTTGATCAAGATCTGATCGGTAGTTTTTGAGTTATCCTTAATAATGCGGGAGATTGAAGCTTTTTGAATGCTTTTCATTCATGATTAGTTTCAATATCAAGTTAGATTTATTGACTTAAAATATTATAAATTTGCCAAATTACCATGGAAATGTAGCTTTTGATGTTTTTTCCGTGGAAATGCAGTTCAAAATAAAGAAATCGATTTACATTTTAAGCATAAAGTATGGAAAATAATGTGAAAAAAAATTGATTACTTTTAACAAGAAAAAAATTCAAGTATAAAAATTGTGTAAAATAAAATGTTTTTTTTTTTTACAAAAAATAATAAATACCTACTTTAAGGTTTATTATAAAATTTAATAAAAATGCACTAAAAAGTAAAAAATAATTACTTCCGATAAGAAAATATACATCAGAGTGATTTAACACTTAATAAGATGATTTTATCGTAATTCTTATACAACATTATTAATACACCTTAATCAGAGTCGGCATCGAATTCATCATATTACAATATCTAGGAACAATTTAATGAACATTTAATGCAGTTTTTACATATTATTTTAATATGAATTCGATGCAGACTCTGATTAAGGCGTGTTATTAATGTTGTATAAGAATTACGATAAAATCATCTTAATAAGTGTTAAATCACTCTGATGTATTATATTTTCTTATCGGAAGTAATTATTTTTTACTTTTTAGTGCATTTTTATTAAATTTTATAATAAACCTTAATGTAGGTATTTATTTTTTGTAAAAAAGCGTTTTTTTTTTTTTTTTTTTAGATTTTTGTTATTCGCCTTATTATCGGTTTTCAAAGTCATGGATTACATAGATTATTTTATAGTGTTTTATTATTATTGAATTGATCTTTGGAAATTTATTAATTTCTAATTTTATTGTGTTTTTCTTGTTTTATCTTTAATTTCATCAATCTTTCCCATCCGTAAGAAACGCTAAATTGGCAATAAAGATTTCACATACGCATTACAGACGTAGTAGGTAGTAGCTTTTTATTATAAAGAATCCTTTTTTTTGTTTTCTTTTGCTTTTAAATTCTGTCGCGTTATATTAACAATTTCACCGTTGAATTTAGTTTAATAACTTTTACGACCGTTTTGACTTTGATCTAATTCAAGAAATTAATTGTAAGAAAAATTCCATTAACCGGGTCCAATGAAAAATTTGTACAGGGCAAAAAATATACAGCCGAGATGGAAAATTTTGTATTAGCGATGACGTATTATGACAAATTTTTTCACGTATTATACAATTATTTCGTTGAAACCATTATAAAGTAATTTTCCTCACAATCCTCGAATCGCATACATATTTTATACTGAGTAAAATAATGCTTTTTTTTTTTTTTTGTTCAAAAAGAATTTCCGGATTTACTGTCAAAAATCGAATAAAAAATAATAAATACTCGTAATTATTCGATAAAATATACTTTACAATTAGAAAGTCCGTGTACGATGTTTCGGCTTCGAAACTTGTCGGGGTGTGCTAAACGGATAAAACGTATTATTTTTTGATTAAAAACGTCGTCGATTAGTTAATGCGATCTGCGCGGCGCTTATGCTGTGCGTCGGCAGGAACACAAAGTTCATAAAAACCGAGTGCCAGCCGGCACGTTTTGTTATACTCTGGAGGACAAGATTTCATTACATGTAATGTAATTAGTAACCTCGTTGGTAGATATCTCTCTTAGCCAATGCGACGACACCGCGTGGTAAACAATGAAAATAAGGTAACGACGCATTACGTCCATTTGGGAAACGGAGCGCGTATTCCGCTATTGCAGCAGCAGTGCCGTTCCTGTTATCCGTACACGATCTCACATTTTATCTCGTATTACACGATAAGATCGCGATAATCGACGCGCTGAACACTCTAAAGTACGTTCTAATGAACTGTATGCGATACTTCCTCGGCTTGTCGCAAACGTATAAAGTATCGTGATATTTTGCTCGTGTATTTCAATGATACTTTCAGCATTAATGGAATTCGTGCGCTGCATTTCCTTCATAGTAGGCGCGTTTCCGACAGAGAACTTCTCAATTAGCGTGCAGATGTACAGAAGTAACCGGAAGCGATCGGAACTGCAGCAGATTGATGCGGAACGCGTGAAACATGAACTTAGACTCGATGTATTGGTCGAATTTGCCAGCGGGGTCGAGTTTCGCGGAATTTTCAAAAGAACACATCACATCCTTTTTACTTACTCGAGTCCTTTATCTGCTAGAACGAGGCTCGGATGTAAGATATTTCTGTTGGCGTGTTCCGGGAAGGGGAGAGGATTTTGACTTTTTAAAAGAATTTTGCGAATTGATAGTGTAATATTTCTTCGCGATTATCTACTTATCCTAATTTCCACGTCAATAGCCTAAGAGATTAATGTCTATGACAACACACGCCGTAATTGCAGTTCTTTAGTACCAGAACACTTTTGGCTGCCTTTCTTCATTTCATTAAAAAGCTATTACCAATTAATTTACATTACACACTGCGCTGATTGGTAGGGCCAAAATAGTTTATTGATGGATCAGCACGCATCAGTACAACGGTGAAAGGTTGGTTACGTGAACGTTATCCAAGAAAGTAGAGGTAATATCGATATAGAGCCAAAAAATTAGCTCGGTTTTTTTGTTTTTTTTGTTTTTTTGGCTAATCAGTTATGGGCCAATTATCCGGCGAAAGTAAAATCTTTGTATATTTTCTATGTGCGCAGTGAGATTTGAAAACCGGAGGTCCTACCCGAATGAACTGTCTAGCCGTCTACGCGCCATGGTAGTTGGTTAGTTAGCCTTGATTTTCATTAAAAGTTATTAACGTATTAATTCATACACAAAGTTCACTACTAGCGTGTGCGAATAGCGAATTTATTTATTTTTTTCACATTTTCCATAAATATAAATGTACCGCATAAAATATTTCAATTTTTGGGGTTATTTCGGGAAATTAATAACAAAAGAGCGTTAGAATTTCTTTTGCAGATTATTATGCAAAATATCTTTTCATGGTAGAATAGTAGAGCGGTTGTAATATAAGTGTATGCCACTCGAATACTTACTGCGAATAAAGAAAAATATATGCTTTTATGATGAGCTTGATGTTTAAAATTCAGTTAGCAATTTCGTTTATGATATTTAATGATTTCCTAGTTCAGGCCGCATCTAAGTTAATAATAGAAAGCATTACGTAAAATTTCAATTTTATAACGGAATAATTTTAAGCAACACCGCTGACAACTGTACTTATACGATGAAACATCTGTAATATTAATTTCGCATATATGTAATTGTGTAATGTTATAG
Source organism: Icerya purchasi (assembly GCA_039619475.1). Lineage (NCBI taxonomy): Eukaryota > Metazoa > Arthropoda > Insecta > Hemiptera > Monophlebidae > Icerya > Icerya purchasi. The sequence continues at coordinate 353,709,287 of CM077115.1, forward strand.
CAGTGAATCCATTGGCCAACGTGAAAAATGAAATGAGTATTTTATTTCAAAGTCAGATGATTTTTCTTTTTTCCCGACTTATTCAAATTAAACGTCGTTTTGATTATATATATATATATATATATATATATATATATATATATATATTAATTACAACGTAATTCTTAGGATATCATTAGCAAAAATATCCAAATTTTATGTAACGTTTGTTATATTTTATAGGATTTTGCGATTATGTTATTATATTCATATAGACCGATTTAGAATTACATTGTAAATTTTGATCATTTTATACAAAGTATAGAAGAGAAAGAGACAGAAATATAAGCAAGGGGGGTCGAGGGACACAGCCCCTTGCGAGGCCAAAATGGCCGAGTTACATATATATACACATATATATGTATACATATATGTGTATATATTACCTTAATAAATTTATATTTGCCATATTAACGAAAATATTTAAAAAAATTAAATGACGATTCATTCCTAGAGAAACGATTGCGCACTCACACACAGTTGACTTGTTCGGAAGACTTAAAAATAGCGATTCCCGGTGCGGGGTGACCGTAGACTGTTATTTTATTTTTGCACAAAACCTGTTCTGATTGGACAAATTATTCCCTTCTACTAGCTGGAAAATCAGTTTTCTTAACACACTCACACTTTTTTAATTTAGCGTCTTTTTTTTTTTTTTTTTTTTCAACGGGTTTATCAGCGAGGACATTAGCCCAAGAAATGAGAAGGGGGAATAAATTTATATTCTTCTGCGTTTAAGGACAGAGGATAAAAATAATTCAGGGGCAGGAGTAACCGAAGCTTACATGCTATTAAAATTAAAATTATAGTTACCGATTTTGAAGTTCCGAATTGGGGAAAAAACAAAAATAAGTGAAAAATCAATTTTCAGTTTTGAAAAAATAATGTTTTTTCCAAGTTTTATATATGATAAACATGCCGTGAAACAGTCGTAAAATATAAACGAAGTTAGAAGAAAAGTTGAGAAAAAATAAGGAAAAACCAAGACAAGTGACGACATATGAACAAATGTAATATTGCAAAGAGATGAAATCAAGTAATTAATTTGCAAGGAGAAGAAAAGGACATTAATAACCACGAGATAGCATGAAGATTAGAGATCTTGAAGAAAGAAGAATGAAAAATGGATTATTGAAGGCGGTTAAAGCAGACTGGCTCAATAATTCTGAATTAGAATGCAAAGGTAACACAGAATCACGATAGCGGGAATTAATGCAACAAATTAAGTGAATATTTGAGTGAGGCCGAAAGTAAAATTATTTTAGTAATGCCGAAGTAATCGACGACAGTTAAATATATGTTTATGACATTTAGATTGCCATGCACGATTGCAATTAATATGCAACAGGAGCGAAAATGCAAATATTTTAGGGCCTCTCAAAAAATACCCGGAGCAAAGTAATAGTAATTATCTTTGTCTGCTTGATTAAATTTTTTCATGTTCATCACTACCGCCATTATGCTAATATAAATGTGTAAACGGATGAGTAGAAAGATGATGGTATCCAATCTATCACAGTTAACAAGCGACTATCGAATGATCGAGTTATTTGTCGGTGCAGCAGCCGTTAAAAGTAACAACATCGCTGGAACTGTTCAGTGATGTTCTATAATGTCGGTGCTATCTCTGTCATTTTCGTTTTCAAGCCGAATGCTTTCCTTCGCCTTAATTTGCATCAGCATCAGCACACGCTGTGGTTATCATTTCCTCAACTTCTTTTTTCTGCGTTGCGCACATTTGGTGCTAGTTTATGAAATATAACAACCGCGCCACGAGCCATTTATCTGCTAGTACGAGACAAATTTTAGCAGTAATTTTTGTAATTTATTTACGCTTCTTTAATGTGTTTTCGTTTGGAATTTCGAAAGTAGGATTCTTCTGCAGCTATCGACTTGTCACTGCTTCATGTTACGGTTCTAGTTTCTTACATCCCGGAAGAAATGTCGTGAAAGATATTATTTGGCTAATCTAGATAGAATCAATGTTGGTAGAGCACGCGTTAAACGAATAAATAACTTTTTTGTCACTTCCTGCTTCACATATATATTTGTATATCTATCTATATCTACATATCTATATCTACATATCAATATCTATATACATATATATATATATATATATATATATATATATATATATATATATATATATACATATATATAAATGCATATATGTAGATATGTAGATATTCATCACTCTCGTAAGGTAATATACCACAACTGATTTGACTTTATAATTTATTAATTAAAAAGTTTTCATTACTTATTAAAAATCTATAATTTAAAATAGTAGTTAATTTTTTGACTATACTCTTTTAATTTAGAAAAACACACCTTCTTTGCCAAATTGTTAATTTGAAAATGGAATTGAATGAAATTCGAGGTGAAAAGTAATAGCATGTGCTGTTTCTAAATTGCACAAAATAAAACGTAATAAAATAAATTTGTCGTGTAACAAAATGTTTAAATTCTCGGTCACAGTGAAACCATATTCGGCCCAATTGATTGTTTTTTTAAAATACGTATACCAATTTTGGAAAATCGATCCGATTTCATTTCACGGCGGATGAATTCAAATCAATTTATTGTTTCCCTTCAATGATTCCCTGATTTTATATCGATAAAGCGAAAAATTATGTTTTGTGTGATTGTTTTTATGGTTTATGTTCGTTATAGTTTGTTATTGTGTTTATATAACAATAATGCAGTAAAATTAATGGTTTTGGCACAAAAAAAAAAAAAAAAAAAAAGAAGCATTTGTGAGATTATTTCCAATTCTATTTCAAAATACATCTTAATTATAAATAAATTTGTCTGCGTTTAAAAAGGAAAATCATTTAATTAGATACCCGTGAAATTTATGTATAGTGTTATTTTACGAAAGCTTGAAAATTAACACAATTAAATTATTTTGTAATAATCGACTTTTTGTTTAATTTTTGCTATTTTATTTTTCTAAAACACACACCCTTATGTATATAAGTATTCTTACATGCTTTGCAAAGTATATATAACTACGCAAGTAACTACATAAAGGATTCATCATATTGTATTCGCGTGCAGCATTACTTTAATTTAAGGTACATGTATGTATTCGTAGTATTTATAGTGTATGGACCATGGACACTGTAATAACAAAAACACGCTAGATTATTTTGCATAAGCCTATGAAACTCGAGAAAAACGTGCCTAAAGTTATCGAGCTCGAGTATAAATCTTAGGGTTAGACGTTCAGATCCCTGCTCTGTCAACTTTTTTTTTTTTTTTTTTTTTGCCTGTTTTATATTTTTTCGTTATACTCTTATTTATTACATAATTTGATATAATTTTAAATAGCAAAATTTATTATTAAACAAATTGTATAAAATTTTATCATATTTAAACCATATCTACAAAATAGAAATGTGTGTTACGCAAAATAACGTTGATATATTTTAATATCAGAGACTGGCTTGGAAGGCTACAACAATACCTGAACAGTACCGTTTGACTTCCGAGAAAAAGAAATTGTACGATAGAACAGGTGCATCGGATTGTTCATCAAATTGAAAAATCCCTGGATGAGAAAATGGTCTGCGATAATACCGTATTTTTAGATGTAAGCCAAGCATTCGATCGAGTTTGGCACCATGGTCTATTGCAAAAACTTCGACGTCATTTTCCCTATCACCTAACTGAATTATTACGGTCGAATTTAAGCGAAAGATATTTCAACGTTAAATACGGTGATGATGAATTAAATATATATCCGGTTTGAGCAGGCGTTCCTCAGGGAGTGTACTTGGACCGCTGTTCTACCTTATCTACACAGCGGATATTCCTACTATGTACATCGCACGTTGATATAGCAACTTTCGCTGAGATCACACAGCGAATCTTGTGTTCAAATAAATGTCCAAAAGTTGCGTGTAAAACCTGCAGACAGCAGTCAATAAAGTAACATCATGGTGCAAGTTATGGAAGACCAATAAGGGTAAATCATCTCGAGTAGTTTTCACTAACCGAAGAATCGATTCATCCGACGGGAATATAATGATGAATGGTGTGGAGATTCCTCGGAAGAATCACATTATAACAAAGCGAAATGAGTTGAACATCAAGCTGCGGCAACTATACTGGCTGTGTTGGGTAAAAGATCAATAGTATCCCTTGAAAACATGTTGCTACTTTATAAGTAAATTCTTAAACCAGTCTGACAATATACGGCTGCCAGTTATTATGGGGCTGTGCAAAAAACAGCAACATTTCAATTATGCAAAGAGTACAGAATATAAGTTACTAGGCACGATCATCTCTGCTCCGTGGTACATAACCGACATCACAATCCATGAAGATCTTGGAGTTTAATTTGTAAAGAATGAAATGGAAACTGCTGCTCGATGATATGCTGCCAAATTGAAAGAACACCTTAATAGTACAACAAAAGAACTGCTGAGTAACCCAAGCGAGGGATATAGGCTGAATAGAAAACGACCTCAAGATCTCATAAATTATAAATGTATAAATAATATGTGTGTGCGCGTGATGTGTCAGGGTGTATGTGCGGCGTGGATGCGGGCGCGTGTATGTATGGTATGTGTGCGTACGTGAGAATACAAAAGTATGTGTGTATGCATTTTGTGTATACATATATAAGTCAATTTTAGCATCCTTCACTGGATGGGTTGCTTATTCATGTTATTTTAACTTATTCCATAGATCGCCACATAGTTGATAAGACTAGGTGTAAAATAGCAAGATAAAAAAAAAAAAAAAGAGACTCACTTAACTGACAATAAATACGTTTATTTTACGGGGTACAATTCTTATTTCAAAAATCATCCGGATGGGACTGCGCATGGTGGCCGAAGTATTATAATTTAAAAAAGTATAAAACGTTATGAAATATAGAAATGCGAATGTAATTATTTACAAGCCACTACTGTACTAATGAATAGAGATCAAAGGAGTAATATTACAGTTTCAGCCGTTTACTGTCCACCGAGGAATGCTATTACTAAAACCCAATTTAACAACTATTTTAAAACATTAGGTAATGTTTATATAGTTGGGGGGGATTTCAATGCAAAAAATATATATTTTGGATCAACGATTACGGTACTTCGAGGTAAACAAATAAACCTGGCGGATGATGAAACCCGTTCTGGCGCTTGTATACGATTAAAGTATGTCTTGGTGGTTTGAAAATGAAATGCCTCCTAAGATATCTCGTTATCGTAGACTGTTGAAAAAGAAAAAAGGTTATTTAATAAAAATTTGCCTACATGTCTAAAAAGTGAGTGAACATGCTAGAATCCTATACTTATCTCTAAGAAGAGGAGAAAACCATAAAAATACCGAATTTAGATGATTCAACGTTTCTGAAAAACTTGATGAAATTTATAAATGCCAAAATATGAAATGCGCGCAAAATTAAAATAAGTAAGTGTTTTATTTCGAAGCCATACGTGGCTGAATGTAATCATTTCGTGTTCTGCAAAAGTGTATTACGGCTACATTTCGCGTGCCTAGTTACGATAAGTACATAGATAGTACGGAAAGGTTCGCTTACCTTTTAATACACTTTATTATTTAAGGCGACGCGGAAAGGTTATTCTGTTTGGTTTTCTGCTTTCCAGTGAATGTTCGATAAATTATTGATAATCGGTGAATTGCTTTAGTTATAATAAATATGCGACGTTTTGACAAATATACGATAATGAAATGTTGGGCGACACCTATATTACCTCTCGTCAGGTCGTAACTTATTTTTTAAAATGATAGAAATTATAATAAACTGGTGGCACTTGTGGTAACTTAAAACTAATTTGAGAACAGACAAATACGATAAAATAAACATTAACTCGTAGAGCTGGTGTGAACGAAGAACTTAATTAAATGAAATTTCGTTTTATTCATCTGCTGATTAAGTGTAAAATATAATTCAGCCGGGATAGCATCGATGAAAATTATTTCCTGAATCTGATGTACAAAGTTGTTAAGCAATTATGTAACCTGCGTTTCACAGAGCATCGTACTGAACATTTCAATAAATGATAATACGCTAAAAATAAATTTATGAGAATTTTTATCTCAAATTAACGTACATTATTATTACGATAGGGAGTAATAAATTTTACAACGTTAACGAAACCTTTTTATTTATCTGTATACTGATCGAATGTGTGTAAATGTGCTTTAAAAATGTTTAAACTTCATTAACTTTCTACTTTCAGAGAAGAAACGGAATAATCTTTCGGTTAATAAAAAGTGATTTAAAAAATTGCTATTTTTATCTTAATATTGCGTAATGTGTTTTTCATAGTTTTCATTCTAATATGATTTGCATGGACATTGCCAGCGGGGAACAGGGGGCAGCTGCCCCTCCTGGAGCCTTGAAACTTTTTAATCAACTGGCCATGATGAGTATTCATAGGCGCGTAATCATGGACAATTTGCCAGAAACCCGCGAAAATTATGTTTTAATTGAGATTTTATTCTTGTTTAATAAAATATTAAGCTTTTACAGCTTATAAATTTTATTTTTCCTATAACTCATATCCTCTTTCTTTCATCTCCCCCCCCCCTCCTGTCTCATCGCCTGGCGACGCCCTTGATGATTGGTAAACCGAAAACCAAAAAGGATAAATCTGTTTGTTTTTTTTTGTTTTTGTTTTTGTTTTTTATTGTTGAGCGATTTTTAAATTACATTAAAGATTTATGTTTATTAATTTAAAAAAAAAAAGTGTCTATATATATATATATATATATATATTATGTACTTTAAATTAAACTGCCCCTTGGATATAATCTGTCAAATCACCATTAACATGCAGGTAATTTTATCCAAAAATTATGTCTAAACTGCTACTAGTCCAGGAAGCAGTGAATTTACTAATTTTCACAGTCAGCAAACATCGATAGAATTATTAACTGAATAATTCTATCGATGTTTGCTGACTGCAAAAATTAGTACTGAAAAAATTCACTACCTCCTGGACTATACTCTTGTGTCGTTTTTTTATGTGCCATTGACACAATGATGTATTTGCAACTATTAAACGCGAAAAAACTGATACAAAACGTTTCCCCGTGAATTTGTCTATTTCAAATACTGTGACTAACAAATAAAATTGTTGACTTTTTTTTATCCAAGTTCAGATTAGCGAAGTTACATATATTCTTTTGCTTTCCTATTCCTTACTAAAACTAAAACTATGCCGTCACTCCCCTACTTATTTATTAATATGAGGTTCGTCTACTGTTTAGTATTTAAGTCTGGAAGTCTAAAATTAGCAACTTTTTTTTTTTTTTTTTTTTTTTTTTACATTTATTTATTATTATTTTCATGATCACAGTTTTTTACTGATAATATTATTCCGGCTATACTGCAGTAAGCATTGTGAATTTTCATTTCGTTTATGAATATTCTCGCATGCGTGTCGCACTACTTAACATAATCGCTTTTTGTATGTTAGCATTACGGTAATTCGAAATCGACTGCATTTTTTATCTTGTGTGCTATATTAGTATTTCATGCTATCAATGCGATCAGTTTTATTCCTTTAATTCCCACATTTACTTATGTTTTTGTTTTAATGCTTCGTACTTTTTTTTTTTTGTTTTATTTTATTTTCTCTTCATATCGTGTGCTATTTATGTTTTTTGCTATTTGGTATATATCCATAATTAGGCCTATTTTATGTTTGTTATCTATTAATAATATATAATTGTCGTCTTCGTATTGGTCTGTTCCCGGCACAGTTTACTTTTTTATTTTAAGAATTTTTTCCGCCTTCTATTTATGATGTGGCTCTTTTTGATTAAATCATGCTTAGTGACTAGCTTCTGGATGTATTATCCCAGCTACATCATCGTGTATTTTTATGTAAAATTCCTATGCAGTTTTTTCGCATCCTCCTGATACATGTATTTCACCTTCCTTACCACATCGACATTTGCCCGCAGTCTTTGCATCTTTAATTATAAATGTGTTAGAATTGTTTGTTCTTAACACTTGATCCTGTTTCTTTACTTCTTGGAATCACGTAGTACTTTCCGAAAGAAAATCAATGGTACACTGTGTAGATTTTCCAGAAAGCTGTTAAATATATTCCTGCATAATTGCTATAAGAGGTTGTAACAACTGTGTATACCATCTACTCTCGGTGCTTTCCAATTACTCTTCTCCATTTACCGCGTTTTTACTATCATTTTCAGTTTGGTTTATCGTTTTCATTTGTCCTTTTTTTTTTTTTTTGTATCCACTTTGCATTCTCGTAATGCATCTGTTCGGTTTTCTATACATTTTCCCAGTATTTTTTTTGCTACATTTTTAATAGATAGTGCTGGATTATTGCTGGGCTATTTGCTTATGTTTTTATAGAATTCTTTTTGTTTTTCTTCAAACAGCTTATTTTGATTTATTCTCTCTGAAATTTTCTTACGTATTTCCTAAACCTTTTACTACATACATTTTTAGTGTTTCTGTCTTAATGTGTCAAAGAAAGAAAAATAAATTGTTTAAAAAGATTTCAAATTAAAGGAATACTTAATTATTTAATTTTTTGTTTATCGGTATTTGTATTTTTCTTTGTTAAAAGAGTTGAAATTTTTTTTTTCATATGATAAAATTTTGAGTAACTTCCAGCTATAAAATATGTTCATGTTAAAACGAACGGATTGTGCAAATAGCCGTTGATAATATCAGTCCTAGAGAACTTTTGGAATCATTTACTGATATTCGCTAAAGAACGCGAATGAATGTTTCGGAAAACATTATCGTTGTCGCTGAAAGTAAAATGTGTAACCCTTTTGCATTTGCTGAAAAACGATTGTAGCGACGTGGCGAAAAACAAACAAACAATTTGACGGTGTCTAATTTGAAAGCAACGCTAAAGCATCGGTAACGGGAGTCCGATATGGTATAGTGCTGCATGTCGCGTTATAGAATTATGTTTGACGTATATTATTTTGAAAGTTCATAAAAAAAAAAAAAAATGCTCGGTTTTTAGATGCTTTTAGATCCATCCGGGGATAATTTATAGCGCAAAGTTTGAATGAATAGTTACCCAAACAAATTCACCGATTATTAAAAGTATCTTCGATATCATCGAATTAGTTAAAGTCGGCATTAACAGAACAAAACAGAACGCTTCATTCGGTGGTAGTAAACAGCGTGACGAATAATGCACAAGTCGGTGTATGCAGTTGTTGTTTGGCCGTGTATAAAAAGTTGCCGTTAAATAAAGTGCAGGCGAGATATTTAACTTATCCGGATCGTGCTCGCCGTAATCGTTTATTATGATATCCGAATTTGTTTTTACTTCTGTTTATTTAATATTTGGCCGCCGGTCCATGTTTGGCAGAAAAAAAATTATAAGGCTCTTTCTAATTACTAATATGGCGGGGTGATGATGAAAGTGTAGGAATTAAAAAGGCGGGAAATAGTAAATCCAACGTTGTAGGGAGTTGGAAGTAATGTAAAAGATAGACTGGAAAAAATAAAATGAAGCGTACGAAAAATGTGCCGTCAATCGTACGGTTTACCAAAAAGTAAATTTCATCTAGGCTAACTGGATGCGAATTTTTAAAGAGGCATTTATAAAAATTATGAACAACCGTACCGAGATTATTCGTAAATTTTCGAAACGCCGCCAGGGCGTTTACTTTTTCGACTTGAACACATTTTCCTTATTAATAATGCATTACAGATATTATGGACATAGCGCGCTCTGAAGTGTCTGCAAATGATCGCGTTACTTGGCTCTATCATAATTTATGTAATCGTACATTTCGTGGCCAGTCTCAAAATATACGTAGGTTAAATGAGACGTATAACGTGCAATTATTATGATATTACTAGACGTTTGCGCCATACCTTTCAGTCTGAGTGTTCTGTTTCGTTACATCATTTGAATTTTCTAATTAAGTTGTATGTTATTAGCAAAACCCAACAGCGTACATATATCGCTTAATTGCATCGGAAGATTTTCGAATACGTACAGGCAAAGAATTAAATTCTTAATTATGTAAGAGGGGTGAAATTAAATAATGCGTGATTTGAACCACACAAACTTGTGTTGATTGTTACAAAAGAAAAAGAGAGAAATAAATGATTACCGTTACCATTAAGATCCATTACGGCTTTTGGGCACACTTATTAATCGATAAGGGAGCTGGTTTATTGGTAGACGCGAATTTTTCAATGACTGCATGCGTGTGAACGAGTAAAGACAGTTAAATGCTTTTGTGAACGGCAATCATTCCTGGAAAAAAAAAGAAAAAAAATTTACATCTGAAAATATCTGTGTGTGGAACTAGCACATTCCGCGCAATTACCATTCCGCTTGGCTCCTTATGTGATATTAAAATTTCGAACGGTAGCTGGCTTTAAATTTGTTCTAACGCAATTATTCTCTTTACACGAATTATTTTAAATAAATTTCTATTCTTTATAACATATCGCAATCAGCAGAATTTTTACAACAAAAAAGGATTCATAAATTTATAATTATATAATGAAATATTCTTTCTAAAAAAAAAGTATATTATAAACCCATTTTTATAACGAATTTGTTTTAGTCCCCGAGTTCTATCCCATTTATACGAAGAAAGATAAGTCCGTAATATTTTTTTATAATAGTAAAAATTGACCTAGAAAATTTCGTTTTTTAAATTAAGACTTTAACAGTTAAAATGTGCCAACCGTTTTCTTGTCAAATCTATCAGTCACGTATGCTTTAGAAGAATATTCTGTTCTGTTCCATGTTTAGGCGAAAGGATTCTTAAAATATTTGCTGTTTCAGCAAGCTGAAATTTCCTAAAACTTCAATTAACAAATTGATATATTTTTCGATTTATCTATTCTAAGGGAATGTTAAATTTCTACGAGTAAAGCAAATTGATTTTTTACAAAATTGAAATATTTCACTGGGCATTGCAAATTTCTTACGGTGTGATTAATATTAATTTGACAAAAATTTTGAATGTCAATAGTATAAAAAGAGATTTGCGCCATTTTTGACAAGTTTGCATGAACTATTTATTCGGTAATATATGCAAAATATAATTCCCGGTGCTGTGCAAAAAGTGTTCTTGAAAAATGTTGGAAATTTTTTCAGTGAAAAATCGCTATTTTACACTAAAGAATCTATGTAATGTGTGACGTTCAGAACGAAGGTTTTTGGGTAAATTCAAATTTAAGTGTACAAAAACGAAATGGGCGCGTCAATTATGCTAAAGTATGTTGCCTATCCATTAATAGAATATAGGATAAACTTAAATTCAATGCTAAGCAAATAATAGGAAAAAATAAACGGAAGTAAAATAAATTCGTGGTTGAAATCTAATAATTCCAGAAATTTTAAAATTAGTCAACTTTTTTTATGCATATGTACGTTAAAAAAAAAGAAAAAAAAAAAAGTTGACTAATTTTAAAATTTCTGGAATTATTAGATTTCAACCACGAATTTAGAGTGATCGATAAAAATGCTTTTTAAAAGAATTAAATTTAAGCTAGTTAAAATTAATTGCTAAATCTTAAAAACAGATTTCGTATTAACTGATTTACCAGGGGAGATTTACTAAACTAAAAATTTACGTTTATTGGGTTTCGCCGAAAGATCAATTAAAAGTTTCATTCTTTGAGGAAATTAAAAAACACCGAAACCTCGCTTATAATAAATTAATAAATCTTGGTCCTTCTAGAGGTACACTCGTAAATACAATTTTAAGAAAATTACTAATTATCGGTTTCCCTTATACGCAAAAAAAACATGCATCATGCGTGTCCTATTTATTGTTTGCGCATATGTGACAGCAAATAACCATACACTTAAGGATAGATTGAACAATTTATGACTTAACTATCATCTTCGCTATTCATGTACTAAAATTTTACGCTGCCAATATTACATTATATCATTATTATTGTTATATTTTGGCTAAGAACAATTTTGTTTGACAAAAAAAAAAAAAAAAAAAAAACATAAAAATCATAGAGAATGATTTTCTTCCCGTGCTTCCGATACAAAAAAAAGGCAATTGATGTAAATTTGCGATTATTCCTTAACATTTATTTGCCGTGTCTAATTTTCAAAAAAATAAGGAAGTGGGACAAATTTCATTCACTGCGGAATCAAGTGTAAGGATATATAATGCATGCATATTTCAAAATAATTCTTCATTTCCAGTAAATTCATCAAGGAATTCTTCTATGTGCATTTTTTGCGCGTATTTACAAACCGCTAATAAAATGTAATACGTAATCTAACATTCCCGCATACATATGCTAATTTTTTATGCCTATGTGCGCGCGCGTGCCCATTAATTACTAACAAATAATACTGAAAATTAAGATTACACTCTTGTCCATATAATCTTATTAATAATAATAGTATATATTGAGGTTTTTCGTGATTTTTTCTCGGTTTTAGTGGTTTTTTTTTTTTTTTTATTATTATTTCAAAACCAGTACCTTTATTGGTTTTTACAGGTAACCTCGCAAAGTAGTTGAATTAGATATGATAATTTGGTATTTCGGCCTTAATCTCGATTAGTTAGAACTGCGTCTGTGTTCATTTCATTGGCTAGTCTGCGTAGTATTTGTATTTTGTTTGTTTTACTGAATTTTAAAATTCGGTACCTTGTTCCAGTTTTCATTTCTATGAATAGGAAGAGTTAAATTAAATATGGTTTTTTTCCCCTGTCTCTAGTTAATTGGTTTTTATTAAAACACTTTATGTAAATTGATATCGTGCTAGTGGGTTATGCTTGTAATTCCTTTTTTATACAATTATTGCATGTTCAAAATGTTACGAATAATAATTATAATTATTTCATAAAAATATTTTTATTATTTTATATATTTGTATAAATATATATATATATATATGTATTAATCGATCCTCAGACCTCGCTATGGGAACACTTCATACGTCCCCAGATGATGTTTTTCCGTAATTCCTACAGAAGATTGGTTTTAGTGACTACGTAATTTTTTTACGGTTTGCGTAAAAATTTTTAATTGTACGACGCTGTGTGCCTTCGTTAATAATTTTTACGATAACATCTTTCGTTAACGTGAAATAGATTATAGGATTTTTATTACCTTCAATGTAAAAATGTTTATTAAACAATGAACTATATATAATTATACGCGTACGTTATGTATAAAAATAAACTATGTTTTATGCAACTTAATAACATTAAACTTTATATGAACACTTACATACATTTTTTTTTTATAAATAATAACTTATCTTCCTTATGAATTCAAAAACTACCCAAATTTATCATAAATGTTCTTTTTTTTTTTCTTTTTTTTTGTGAAATGTTTAAAAAGTTATGCTTTGAGTCAGTTTGATCCCACGAGTTGTGTAATTATTGCCCACGATGTAACCAGTCGAATAATTATATTTTGAAACTGGGCCTATTGGCAGTTTATACTTCGGTATTAATTTTTTTCTTTTATGTTATGACACATTTGAACTTTAGTCGGATATGTATTTAATGCGCAAAATTTTTCTCGTAAAATCGTTTCGTTTTTTTTTCTTTTTTTACTATTGTCCCTTTTCGCACTTTGTTTAAAAACATTTATTAAAATGAAATTTATAAAAATAATAAAAACGATGATTAATATATTATTCGGATAATTTTATTTTACAATAACCACGCAGGCTGATGATATAAGTGTAGTAGGAACGATGGTTACACGTTTTTAGCGTATCGGATTCGTCGCATGATTGTTAAATGTGCCCGACTAAATTATTGGGCAGCGTGTCTTTCATTATTAGTTAATTTCTCATACCTCGCGCGAGTAGCGACACATTGATATGAAAACCATCGAAATGGCATACGAAAAGAATAACTTTTGGTAACAGATCGACGGAGTACCCAACGGGTTTTCGGGCTTGATCGTACTTCGTTTTTTTTTTTAATGGATTCGTCAATTTGGATATTGGCCCAAGAATTGGGAAAAAGAGAAAAGAGGGAATCAGATTTTTATGAGACGTGAAATATCTAACAAAAATGTATCAAGCGCTCTTGGATGACAGAAAGAGAAGGAAGGGAACGAATAAATGCAACGATGTTCGGAGTAGGAATATTGCTTGACAAAAGAAAGGAGTAGAAAGAAGATCATTTCATTGAAAACGAAGAGCATTCAAACATTATATGATCAGAGTCACATATAAAGTTACGGTTGGAGGAATGTAGAGAACAATATGGAGATGGCACGAGAAAAACCCGGAAACCCACGAAGGAAGCAAACTATTCCCAAAGCGCAGACGGATATCGCAGAGATACTAGAGCGACGCAGAGAACGGAAGGTTGAATGGACAAGTAAGAAGAATCCGGATTAGAGAATGAGAAAGAGTAAAAGTTGAACCACAATTTGTAACGCGCAGCAGTGGGCAAAAAAATAATATTGATGGATGGAAATGTAGTAAGAAACCTGCCGGAAGAAGAAGATAGCCGAGCTAATAGTCTACTAACTCATTTTCTTCTATTCCGGAGTGGTCAGGAATCCATAAGAAATCAATCTGGATTAAATGAAAAAGGAAGAGATCTTGAATCAAGGATAACGGAGATAGTAGAAGGGTTTCCGAGCTACAAGGCAGAAACGGAAACAAATATTTTGGACGCGATCGAGCTTGGAAAGCAACGATCTGGAAGAGTTACCATAAATGTAACAGCAGTAATCCAGAATGGAACGGGTACAAGATTTTCTGGATATGAGCAAGATTCACAAATCACCTCCCCAATCTGTATGTGAAATGGACTTAATAAGGTTGAAACTTTTTAGTGATGGCACGTATATATGATTAATGTATTTGTGGAACGAATGACGACTATCCAAAAATACTCCTAAATAACGGAAGGAGTTAGCGAGGAGAAGTAAATAAGCAAGTCGTCGGCAAAAAATAGGGAAGAAGAATTTAACGACAGAGAAGCAATTTTAATAAGATAGATGTTGAAAAGAGTTGTACTAAGGCAAGAGCCCTGCGACAATCCGCAAAAGACCAGTCTAGAAGCAGATTCGAGCGGAGAAGAGAGAATGATGGTCCTAGATTGGAAGAGACTAATGGCGAGAGAAGAAAAAAGGGCTGGAATATTAAAAGAAAGCATAACATCAAATGAGGCGGTGGCAAGGCGGACATTATCAAATGCAGCACGACGCCGATCGTGTGTTCTTCCAGTGTTCATCTCTTTCTGTGGAGCGTTCTGCTTTATATTCCTATTTGTTGATGCTCTGGTTTCCTACTCCTTATTGTGCTTCTTATATCCTGTATTTTCCTTCCCTACTAGTTATTCCTGCTACTTCTTCCTTAGATTTCTGATCGGATTAAAATATAACCCCGACTTCTTTCGTTTCTATTTGTTTCTGGGTGAAGATCTTTGGTTGACGAGCCCAAGAGGTGTAAAAAAAAGACAGCAGTCACGTCGTAGAAGAAAACGATAAAGAATTTTTTATTGATAAATAATAAATATACACAAATCATTGTCTCTTCTATTTACATTTTTTCCAGCTTTTGTTTGTTTGTTTTTTAACCTTAGCTCTCGCCATTTGGCCAGTCTACCCGCTCATCATCTAATCCTTCTTGTATCTCTTCTCTTTAACTGTACCTCCATCTTACAAGATCTTTAATAATCGTATAAGTGTTCATCCTGGATGGAACATGGGTTTATTACTATTTGTGAACAAATAAATGAAAATCAATTAAATAATTGTCCAACGTTGCACTTAATGTTATATTTACGTTAAACGACTTTTCATTCACTATTCACACATATAGTATTATAACATTTATTATTTTTAAATTTCGAACATAAATTGACGTCACTTAAACTTTGTTATAAACTTAAACATTTTTTCGAAAACAATTAAAACATTCGCAAATTGTTTTCGAAAAAAGTGTTTATAAGTATAACTAAATTACGAAGTTCTGTTTTATTCATATAAAACATGCTGCGACAGTCAAATATTACCGATATTAACAAAAAAAAAAAAAATCACTTTTCTTTTGTGCAGTTCTAGTAATTAGGAAATCGGTAGGATCTGGACCAGAAAAACCGGAAATGAGCCGGGAATTTAAAAATTATATTCGAATGGCCATCGTGTCAGTTTCTAATTCTCCGATCAGCTTCATAAACTCCACCGGAATCCCATCTATGCCTTGGTTATTTTTAAATGACTTTATGGCCTCTTCTGCTTCTATCTTTAAAATTTACGGTTCCTCATCAATGGATAACTTTGCTACCTTCTTATGCGTGTCTTTATGAGCATATAAATGCTGACAGTACTCCCTCCAAATGTCAGTTATTTTATTACGTTCCGTTTTCAACTGCCTCTGCTTATTCCCAATTGCCCAATTTTTTGGTCTAAATTTACAGTATGCGCGACAGAGAAAATCATTGTATTTACATTTTATTTTAGGCTACTATCGCGTCCCCGCCTACTTTTGATTATTAAGTGTTCCTGAATTTTTATTTATTTATTTATCGTTTTTTTTTTTTTTTTTTTTAATTCCCATAAGATGCCATTGTAGTAAAAGTCTGTCATCGTGAATTAGTCGAATTCATTACATGAACTATCCGCGCGTTTAAGAAACAGAACGGAAGTTTTCGCAATAATTACTACCTTTTTGCTTGAAATGTTCACAACAGTTTTTGTAAACAGTCCAATTTCTTTAAATTTAAAACTTTATACATTGAATGTTTCGGAATTAACGCGACCGCGGTAGCATCCCTGGGAGTTTAATAAAGTGGATAATAACGTCACCCCTTTTTAGATAGTAATTTTTCTTGGTAATCGATTGAAATCTGATCGTTTTAATTGCAAATTACGGCAAAAATATTATAGCTAAAAAACCGGCTTTTCCGTTACAACGTATTCGGTATAATTTAGATGCTTTCGTAAGAAAGAGAGAGGGGGGGGGGGATTTCTATAGGTCATTTCAAACATTTCTGTTATTTTCCAAATAATGTTGACTGTAATATATTTGACTCTCTTAATTATTTTTACCCCGCTATCATCCATTTACTTGCTGTAGTATGAACATTTTATCTCGTCTTATGCATACTAGATAAAGTTTCTTTTTTTTTTCGTTTTTTCGGACTAGTTTCTCAACACTCCCTCCAATACTATATCGAATTTATTTAACTTTCACATTAATCTTGAAACGGAATATCACGTTGTTCTATTTTGACATAAATATATTATGTCTTATGGCTGGAGATCATTTCAAAAAATTGGCCGTCCGTAAAATGTCACACGAAGTGTCCCACGTAATGTTACCATAAATTGTTACTATGGAAATGCAAAAAATGTATTATTTACACATATATATCGGATCCACTGTACACACACTGTCTTTCGTATCAGTAACTCGTAAAAGATGAAGGGGGCCTCTAAGTGGAAATACTGAACGCGTTTCGCATAGCGTTCGCATCATTTTCGTCGACGAATGTAGTGTGGTGTCGGATACGCTCTCCTCGGACAGAAATTTTCGACTTGAACACATTATGCATGATCATGAGCGTCCGTTCGCAGGTATGGACATGGTGTTTACCGGCGACCTCCGTCAACTAGCGCCGCCCGTTTGGCTGACATAGATTTACAAACGACTGAGTAAAAAGTTCTACTGAGCCGCTACATTACTACCCGTTCGTGCAAGTGATACGACAAGCTGATGTCGCCTTTTCATCTGTACTAGCCAAGATTGGTCATGGTCAGTCCTTACTTCCATAGGAGAAAGTGATGATTGAGGTCCCTTTCACGGATCGCGAATTTATGTGCAATGACGCCGTTTTTTCATGACACGTCGACGCATTTGAAACGCGCCGCTATTAGTTTAGTACGCATTGTCCTCTCCTTTCGACAACAACGCATACCTCCGATGTCAATGTTGCAAATGGTGTAAACAGCATAGTTTTTATCGATGATACAAATAATGTAAACGATGTTAATAATGTTTTTCGAATACACTGTCAACGATGTAAATGTGAATATCGTATCCGTCTCTAAAGAATCACTTAGCAGTACAGTAAAAATCATAAACACATCGGCTTTCAACATCGTTGCTGCTCGTAAAATATAAAGGCTTATAATGACGGTTCAACGAAACAACCTAGGAAATTCCTATGTCGAGTGAACGAATTAATAAAAGCTGGAGCTGTCCATAAGATATATTCATGTATTATAATATATCTGCGTGAAGCGTGGACACTCGTTCAATTTTTTTTCTTATTTTGCTTACGTTTATACAACTTTCAGTTGTATAAGGATCGTTGATTATATTTTATTTTGTCGCATATTTTCACGGATACTTTAACTTCTTTGAGATTTTTAGCGGTTCCGTTGTTGAAAATACTTTTCTCTAACCTTCGATAGTTTCACTTTAGTTGTTCGTCCGTTTTTTTTCAACAAATTAATCCTAAGACAATTTCACATTTATTACAGAGACAGATCGGAAGAAATATTTTTTGCCGCAAGTTGTTCCCCGCGCATACGAAGACAATAATACTCGTCTTAAATTACGCGTGGAACGATACAAATTGTGTGCGATAATTTACAAATTCTTCTTCGAATGTTGATTTCAGTTTATGCGTAATAATTTATTCGAAAACTGATCGAATTTAACGTTTTACCTGTTTTAGGTAAACGTCGGATAGAAGCGATATTTAACAGGTTTATTAAAAAATAAATAATTATGGAAGATAAATTATTAAACCGGTATCATCCGGTTATGTAACTAACCTTAGAGTGTTTACCCAGCGAATGGAACAAACCGTATTAAATAATCGTAACTTTTAACTGTGATAGTCGACCGGCGATCACTAAGATGGCCACACTGTAATCTGTTTAAATTTTAAATGATTCGTAAATGTGTTGGGCACGAATAATCTTCTGGATACTTTCTATGTTGCGCCATTTCTTTTCAAGTGACACAAAAATCGATGAAAACAGACTTCAGACAAACTCTTTGTACGTGTGCTATGTTTTGTTTTGTTTTTTTTTTTGTTTTTTTTTCCGGCACACGTACTAGTAAATAATGGGAATCGCGTGCAAAAGTTACTGTACTTTCTTAAATAGATAAAGTATCGGCTGATCTAGGAAACGAAATGCAAAGCATACAGTAAATTACTAAAAATCTTTTGGCGACCAACCTCGTACGTAACAATCCAGCAAGACTATGAACCCCGTGTTATTATTGCGTTATCAGGTGGGTTAAACTGGAAGTAGAAAAAGGGGAAAGAAAAAAAAAAAATAACGTAATTTAGGGCCGCGTTGGTGCAAATTTTAGAAAATAGATCACAAATTATCCCAATCGGTATTTTCAATTTGATCAACGGATCGCGAAGATAAACATCGGAATTTTATTGTATTATCGTTGCCGAAACGAACAATTTGTGGTTCGCGTCACTGCAATTTACTTATTTTGACGTCTATCCAATATACTCGACCAATTTCTTCTTTAGCAATCTTATTACTTATCTTACAGGACGTTTTACTGCGCTTCTAAATATGTCCGCTATTCCTCGAAAAATCGTCAGCGTTCTTGGTCACATCAGATATCCGGGAGAAGAAATCTTGTTTAAAAAAAAAGAAGAAAATACATAAATCATCAAAGCGAATATGTTTCCTGCTGTTTTGCAAATTCATCCCGTTGTACCGAAAATAGGTTCCGAAATTTTCGACAGTCTTCTTCTCAGAATATAAATAGTGAACAAAAATGCAAATTACGATGTACACTAATTAATTAGCCAACGGTGTTCCGCTGAAGAGGAGCGGAATCCAAATCTGTTTCAAAAAACATTGAAGACGAGATAACTATTGTGCTGAGTTCATGTCTAAAACTTTTTGATCGCCTCGTTGCATTCTCAAAAAATGGTGGGGTTTGAAGTGACTTACTTTTCAGTTTTTCCAGGGTTATATAAGTTAGAATACTGTTAGTACTTTTTTATTGAGTTAGGACATTTGAATGAACCGCTATCCTCGCATAATATTTCGAAATGTTGTCCTTCTCAACCCTTCACTTTGGGCATAATATGCAGTGTTCGGGAATATCCAAAAAAATTTCTTTCCGCGTGTAAATTCAGTCTGCAAGAATTACTTAAAAATAATAAGTACGAGCATTTAAAAACAAAAAAAAAAAAACAAAACAAAACCGTACGTGTTAAGTAATAGGTTATTTAATTTGCAAGAAAATCGGAGTTCGCGGTGTCTTATTATTTTGCTCGTTACGATTCTAATTGCTATCAGTAGTATGGTTCCTGTTCTGGGCGAAAGTTCGCTTTGCACTGTTTATTATCGCTTCGTTATATCAACCGTCGTCTACTATTATTTGTTCTTGTTCGCCATACACATTCGGACTAGATAGTATCGTATTA
Organism: Icerya purchasi; assembly: GCA_039619475.1. Lineage (NCBI taxonomy): Eukaryota > Metazoa > Arthropoda > Insecta > Hemiptera > Monophlebidae > Icerya > Icerya purchasi. The sequence goes on from CM077115.1 coordinate 353,729,699, forward strand.
ATCACGATTTTTTTCCCTTTAGACATACAACTACCAGTGTGTCCAGCATCGAAGGGGGCTCTCTCTCTATTGTGTTCATCTACATTACCTCACACTGCAATTCTTTTATATTAGTCCTATGAAATATTCTTCCGTTCCTTTTCTTTTTTTCTACTGAATCCCGCTCTTCAATGTTCGGCATAAACATTTCCCTGTTTACTGTTCTATATCCAGCGATAGAACAGTGGTTTCTAAACTGTTCATACGACATCCTCGAGAATGGCAACGGAAACATTGTTAATTCAAATTTCACCGTTAGAAGCTACGTTATGGAGTACGACATCAGATGCTTCGGTACAATATGATAACCGGTTCGAATTATTTCTTTTATGGCAGCGCTTATTTCGATTTATTTCATTAGTGATTACCACATCGGAAACATATGTATGTACGTAAGAAATGCAAATAGCAGAAAATTTTTAAAAAATCGGCCGTGTTAGTTTTTGCTTTAAATCGAGAAAAATTTTAAATTACGGCGTAAGAGTAACATAAATCTGATTTCTTTATCCAATAGTACGGTTTTGCTGATCGTCCTACTAAAGCGGATTTATTTATTTCCCTTTACTCACTTATAACTGTTTCCATACCATTAATAGCTCTCTCTTCCTGTTTTGAATTTATAGCTGTCCTCTACGCAGTTCTTTTTGCTACTGTACGATATAGCCTTTACAATTTTTTTTTTGTATATATATAATCGAAGCCGCTTATAAGAGATACATCGGATGGAAGTCATTTGTCTCTGATAACACCTACTAAAGCGAATTTTTTTAAATATTTTTATTCAAGCGAGTGAATTATCTACAATTTAACAAACGATTAACATAATTACAAAGTTATTAATGTGTAATATCGACTTATATGGAAATTAAGAGAACAGTACAGGTGGCATGCTTAAGGTAAAAATATCTAACCTGTATTTGTAAAAATTGTTCATTTGTTCTAAAAAAAAAAAAAAAGGTACTTATAGTTGATTGATGTACCGCTATGTTTGAATATATTTTTTCGCCTCTCTAGTAGACACACGAGGAAATGGGATGTCATCATCACTTTCTGATTTTTGCATTCGATTCTTCTTTTCTTAGTCTAAAAATAGCTCCGCTAAACGAAAGAAATTGTAATCTCTTATAGCTCGATCGAGTGGAAATGACCGAAACAATCAATTGATATCTCGGCCCGTGAGCTAGCTACCGTGGCTAGTTGATTAGGTAAAGTGGTGTTTCGTCCAGGAAGACCGGGTTCGAATCCCGCTGCTTTAACAGATGTAGAAAAAATTTTACTTGCGTTGCGGTAATGTTCACTATTGTCAAAAAAAGAAAAAGAAAAAAGAATTCGGCCCGTACTAATTCGTATTATTATTATTATATCTGACGGTAGATAGAAAACCTGCGTTCTGAGACACTATTGTTTGCGGAGTGCACATCTTATTTTTCGGTTTTTTTTGCAGGGGCAGTTTTAAAGGAAATATAAATTTAAATAAAGAAAGAAAAACATACTAATATGACTGCACACTCTGTTTTTCTCGTGACTTCTTGAGTAAGAGTTTAACATCATGCTGACATATTCTACTCTAATTACATCCTTCTGCCTACTGCATCTTCACTATTACGAACCAAAATCCATATATCTCAACGTCCACTACACCTCAAATCAATCGCCTGCTTTCTCTCAGTACAGGATTACCCAGAAACAGTGCTCAGCCAAAACACATGAATTAGGGGAAAGGCTTTAACCGGCCGCTTATAATTTTTCTAACCCCTACTAAGCAGTTGCTTTGTATGCTTGTGTTTGCATGTGTGTCGATAACGCATTTACTATTGTTTGACCAGTGTAATCATTTTCTAACCAGTACTAACTGTTCATATTTGTGTATGCTCTGAGAATATGTTTTACCGTTGACTATTTTAAACTTTTCTAACCTGTACCAAATTTACTGTTTTGTGTGTGTTTACTTGTGCGTTGATGATACATTTATGATTGCCTAACTGATGTAATAATTTGCTAATATGCTTGTACGATTGCATGTGTATTGATGATACATTTATGACTGCCTATCCAATGTAATAATTTGCTAATATGCTTGTGCGATTGCATGTGTATTGATGATACATTTACGATTGCCTAACTGATGTAATAATTTGCTAACCGATACTGGTTATTTATGGCTGTATATGCTTTGAGAATAATATGTTTTACTGTTGACTAGCCACAATTAAATTTTTCTAACCCATATCAAATCTGCTGTTTGTGTGTTTGCATGTGTGTTGATGATGCATTTATCATTGTCTAACCTGTGTAATAATTTTAATCGGAACATCATATTTAGATATATATACATATAAAAATACGTATATGTACGAGACTACTCGTCACAGTTCTTTCATCCGAAAAATCTTTCTCGGGGTTATGTAAAGAAGACCTAGACTGTATAATCGATTGTCTTATTTTTTCTTAATGTCTAACGAAATTGCCGCTAAATGAAAAATTTTTCGAATTAAAAAGTTTTCCGCGTGGAGCCCAGAATAATTTATTTTCGAAATGTATTCGGTACACTAATTTTACGTTCTGGATGTATATTTTTATTGACACATTGTTTTACTGCTTTTTGTTATTGTATGTGCAGATTTTTAGCATTCTGTACACATGAAATGTACGGAATTCTAATAAGATGGTTCGGAAACGACAAAAACAACAAATTAAAATCGATAATTCACAAATGGTTTGACTTATAAACTTCGAAAATTGCATCGTAAATTACAATTAAACTTCCATCTATGGCAATCTATAATTTCAATATTATCAATTACGCTGAGTGTTAAAACATCCAAAAAACCGTCAAGAATATACAATATGGAATTTAAAACGACATCAGAAATCATCCTTAAAAATGCATAGTTCGTCACCAGATTGATTACCCTTCAAAAGTGAAATTTAAAATATAAAATAAAACGCGGAAGCCCTTTTGTGAAATCAGAAAATTCTCGTTCAAAAATTATATACATTCCGCCTATGGGGGGCCAAGAACGACAAAAAAAAAAAAAAAAAAAAAAAAAAAAAAAAAAAAGATGTTTACGTAAGTAATAGCCCGAGTAAAAAGGTTGAGGAAACAAAACATATTTCAAACATATGCATAAAGAACCGCTTTATAGGAAAACTATAGCCGAGCTGAAAACTTTATATTCAGGCGAGTCGGGGGGCTTCGAAATTTTTGAAAATATATATTTTTTTATCGGTGGAATGACCGCTACTCTTACCGGCTAAAGAAAACTGTGTATTTCGTTTCCTTAACGCAACCTTCGAAGTTGGCGAAAAGTTTAAAAAAACCTCGAAAAATGACGTATCCTTTCCCTTCTTTGTTCTGTGAAAAATCCGATTTCTTTGTTTTGAATTTAGTATTGTGTAAATATAAAAATATTATGGTTATCTTTAAATTAACATACGGAATCGTCAGCGCATGAAACGTCATGCTTGACTGAACTTGTTTATGTTCACCTTATTAGGTCTCCGAATGATTGATAAGCTGCTATTTTCCTATATTCAATTGGGTTAATCTTTTAAGTTCGATATTAAACGTAAATAATAATTTCGTTTAATCTGGTTAAAAAAATACTAGGTTTGCCCCCGTAGTTTGGACGCGACTACCGCTGCCTATTTTAACAGGAATTCCGTCGCATAATAGCAACCGTAAAGCATTTCATTTTCAATAAATAAATGAAATGCAATATATTTATTACACAACAGTAATACAATTTTTATTAGTTACATTCAAAGCCCTTAATCTGTGGACAATATTTGTAGAGTAATTCATGTTGACAGCACAAAAAGTAATTTCATCATAATTGATTTTAATCTTTTTAATAAAACGTTAGCTTTTATTTATATTTATTATTGCAATAATTTTATTTAAACTTTTACGTTTAATTGATATTAACCGTATTAATCATTTTGTTTTAAATATTTACCATAGTAAATATTTTAACACAATTTTTTTTTTTTTTTATTTTATCGAGTGTATTTTACGATTTTATTTTTGAACCAATAACGTGCGATCATAGAGTAACATGACATACAGCAGCTGTTGTACTACGTTATGTGAATAAAGCCGATTTTACCTGAGGAAATGTGTATATATGAGTTTTAATATAGATTCGCCCCTTCCTCTTGTATTTAGGAAGAGAATAAAAAAAAAAAAAAAATTAGTTAAATATACCAATTAGAACGGTCGGTGTAGGTACGTAACCGAAATGCTTAGCGTATTTATAGATTAGTAGAATTTTGCGAAATAAATAAATAAAAACAAACGTAATAGACGACGACATAAAGTCAAGGGAAAATAAAATAAAATAATAGTTAAGTAAATTGCGGATCACTGAATCGTCTAATCCGCTCTGATTAAAACAGTTTTTTGATAAAAAAAAAATAAAAAAAGCTAATTTTTCTTGTTTTTTTGTTTTTTTTTTTTTTTTTTTTAATCAACATTCTTGTTTTACCTCAAAATTATAATAGAAATGCAGCAAATTTCTCTCAACTGTTAAAACACGATGATCGAGAATACAACAATAATCTTACATTTTATAATTTTTCAAAGTTTTTTATGTTAAAAAGTTTTCGATATGTGCGTAAATTTAGAGTAAGTAATTTTTTTTTCAAAGGCGAAATTCTTTTCAGTGCCTTTAAAAGCGCATAAAAAAAAAAAGAAAATAAACCAAAGCAAGTTCTATTAATAATTAAGGATTGTGTCTTTTAAAAAAGTACACAGAATGGTAGCGTTATTTTTATTAGCAAGAATAATTTCCAAAAAAACAAAAAACAAAAAAAAACACTGTTTTAAAATATAATTTTATTAATACTTAAACATTATTAAAATAAATTAAATTAAAAAAATATAAAATAAAAACAGTACTGGCTACCGTACGTACTACGTGAATAATATTTAAATTAGTAAAATCTTAGGGCGTTCGCTATTTTAAAATCGGTTTATCGTTTTCTAAGAAAGATGGTCTCTACTAGCTCCTTAGTAATTACTCGGTGCGGTTTAGTCGGATTTAGTTTTGGCTGCGTTCTGTATAGTCGATCGTTGATGGAGTATAATTTACGACTGAGGTCGCATTTTACATTGAACCACCAATCGCAAATAAACACCGCCTGACTAAATTGGGTTCCGTTCGGACACAAGAAAGAGGTTTGCCTTCCGTCTATATCGCAGTAGTGCCAAGCTTGACATCGGGTTTCCACGTCTGCAAAAAAACCGGGATACGGCTGGTCTTCGCAGTAAAAATCGGTATAGGGCACTGCCGACAGTACCGGATAGTCCGTACCTGGTTTACCTGTGGAAAATTTTTTAAGTATTTTTCGTTATACTCGTTAAGAATTAAATTCTTAAAAAATACACGCGACGCATTCGTGCGATGAACAGCCACGTGATATTAAAGATAGTTTAACTTTGGAGAATTCATGAAATTTTATGACTAAAATAACTCAAAATATGATCAGTACTCGTAGTTGCGCGAAAAAGAGTGGAATGTAACGTCTAATTGTTTATATCTTGATATTTTTTTTTCAATTTTTAGCCTGGCTGTATGCAGTTATTGAAAAATTCGATATACAATTTGGACATAGTTATGATGATAACTAAATTGGTTGAAATAAAATTTACGATAAATAAGTAACCGAAAAAAAACAGCCAGATTGCTTAGGAATTGGATATTGCATAAAATATTTTTCCCGCATTATTATTCGCGTGGGAATTTTTAAATTACTCTCTCAGAGGTGAACATTTTCAAATTTGGAAAAAGGTTTTCACAATTGAACATGACCGCATATATTGTACAACTTACCTCAATCGAAAAGTAAACTCGGAATTACGTCGCTCAAAGAGCCGCTCAGAACACTGATGCAGATTTGAGATGAAAACATAATTCGGTTTTGATCGATTGCAATACTCCTCGGTGGTTTTTGCTACTGGTAAACATTCTAGCCAGTAGATTTAATTTTTTTAATTTTTTAGATTTCTTAAATTTTTAAAATTTTTGTATATTCTTCGTTATGCGTACGTCAAATGCGTGCTGCTCGGTAAGTCTGGAGAAAGCGGTCAATTAAATCCGTGTAAGATAATTTCCGGAGATGCGATAAGGGGTTGAAAAGACATATAAAGTGCGAATGTCAACGTGAAAGAGGGTATTTTGCCACATGACGATAATCTTTATTTATTCAATGTTTTCATGCAAAAATATTGACCCACATGACGATAATCTTTATTATTCAATGTTTTTATGCAAAAATATTGGCTCGTTAACAGTGAAAAACTCGAATAGTTTAAATATCTGCTAGAGGGAAAATCATGAGAAAACAAACAATTTTATACAGTTCAAAAAAAGTTATTTTAAATTTAATTTCGTTCGTTTATTCTATCAAAAACAAACCGGTAAAAATAATTTTCTTCTATTTCGTAACCACGATAAACTGTTTTGATTTGTATTTAATGTGCTTGGAGATAGGATTCATTTCAAAGGGTGCGATAATGTTTTTGACCTAGAAAATTTTGAATGGGTAATGTACAACGTCAATTAACTCGGCTTTCTTTTTTGGTGTGTTTCCGAAGCCTACGGATTTCCCTCCGAACCAAACATTGTATACAACTTTTAAAAAAATAATACTTTCTGCTTGATCGTTGTTCGGTGTAATGCAATATATGTATATCGTTTTCATTGTTTGTTGTTTTGTTTTTTTTTTTGTTTTATCCGACATCATCGTGCATTTCACGAGGAGAGCTGTCTGTTGCAAGTTTTATTATTATTATTTTTAATTACTAGTTTTATAGTTCAATCGTGATGTAAAATGGTGTGGCCGATTGAAGGTCCGACAGATCACGCGTCGATTCTGTTTAATTTTTTTATTGTATGTCTTCACTTTGACGTGTACAGAGATGCCTTTTCTGTGGGGGTTAAATTTTTTTTTCGTGAACATTTTCGTAAGACGTTTTCCGCGACATCTTACAAAATTAAACCTGGAAATGAGAGAAACACAACGCATAGAGAAACAATATGGCGTGGTGATCTAATTTTTGCTAGGCAATTATAATTTATACAATTTCGTGTTCGATACAGCGTTTGTAAGTATTCGTGTTTCGTGGAATTAAATGTTTCGTAATAAACCTCTCTTGGAAGGCACGGAAATCATTGTGCTTTCGTTTACGTGGGGGGGGGGGGGGATAAGTAAATTTGTTGATTACTTTTCAAGTTTTCATCAACGCACTGCGCACGGAAATTAAACATTTTTTTCTCATTTTTCGCCAACCGTTTTTATTACAAGTATAATATATTCTTTCTGGGCTTACGTGCAATTATCGGTAAAAAATTTCACAAGGTTGATGGAAAAAGTAACACACGCGATAAATGATTATGAAAGTCATTATTATTATTATTATTATTATTATTATTATTATTATTATTATTTAAAAACTAATAAAATTAAAGATGAAAAAAAAAAAAAGGAAAAAGTAATGTGAGCTGATAAGAAGAACGCATACCTGGTATCGACTTGCCTAGCTCGAGGTATTCTCTAACGGATGGGCTTAGGAATCCAGGCGGTATGTCGTTGCTTGAATTGTCATCGAACAAGCCATTCCTTTCTTCCAGCGATTGGTCTGGTTCGGCCAGGACATTGCCATCGGCTCCATCTATGGCACTGGCAACAGCTGGAGCTCGTCCTCTTTTGGCCGGTTTTCCTTCCTCTAGACAATCTGTGCATAAATAACCGCGCGTTAATATATTAGCGCAATGATGTTCGAATCATAGCTCTACGCCGAAGAAGAAATTACTTTATCGAAAATTATTAATTCTCTAATCACGTTTGCCAAGGGTCCGCGCGTGCGCGAATCGTCGCCGCTAACCTTACTATTGCCTCGTACGTTACATCATAAACGCATCCGATTACTTAATAAACAACTACTGGAATTAGTCCGTTGCCCTTTATGTAATTAATCGATTTCGTTGCGCCGAGCTTGCATCCTAAGAATAACTTTTCGTATTCTAATTACCTGTACACAATGTGTGTAGTTATTTTATGTATTTTGTTCCTCTGTTCCGTTTAATTGAAATTAATAATATTTTATAGAGTAGTTTGAGAATTCACTCAGCATAACTGTGCCGACAGAAATTTATTGTCGTTTGTTTACGATGCCGTGCCGTTTTATAAACGCCAAATGTGGAAAAGTATACCGAGGGCTGAAAAAAAAATCGCATCGAATAAACAAATACCCAAAATGGATTAATATCTCGATGACTTTTATTTTAAAAATATCCCCGACTTTTTATTCATTTTCAGTTTTATTTCCTGGGTAAAATGAGAAAATTCAATATGAAAAAAAATCTAAAGAGTTTTTATTTATTAATGCGATAAAAATAAGGAAAATCCTGATTTATTAATGGATTCGTAAAAATTGTTTCCTTGTTTTTATTGATAGCATTTATTAAAAGTTTTTCTTTAAATTGTTCTTATTTTATTTTACAATTTTTATTTGAATTTCTGGAGTGAAAAGATTTTCCTGATTTTACTACAATTTTCATGTATTGCGATTATTTTTTGTCCTTCATTTACAAGACGATATATGTATGTGTGTGTATGTTATTCAGTTTAATGTTAGTTTACATGTTTCGTTGAATTTGCTCTAAACTCATTGTTCTCATGTTCATTTTGTTTGTCGTGGTCGGTTGAGAATCATTCCAATAATTTTTATCTTTGTAATAATCTTTTGTTTTCTTATCGCGGTCGCTGCATCGGTTGAATCGGTGCAATCGATGAATTTTTTCTGATTTTATATTTTTCTTTAACTGTGGGGGGGGGGGGTTATTTTTTTAACTTTATGTGTTTATTTAATTTAATTTAATTTAATTTAATTTATTTTTTTACGTGTTTGTTTGTTTTTTTATATAATTTATTTCTTTATTATTGTTTTAATATCTTATCCCCTCCTGGGTTGAATGAGGTCGCCCAGATGGGGCTATCCGGTGGCCTTCTCTAGCGACAAATCTCCTAAAACCAATTTAGTTTTAAATCTGATAGAGGTTGGCGTTGCTTTAAAGCTTTTAAATCGAGTCCTTTTTCTCCGGTCGCGCCATTGCCTAACAAAGATTGACGACTGTCGCAAACCGAACTGCAAAATCTTACCACTACTACTACTAATAATAATATTATTATTAAAGTTATCATGAACAATAATAAAAACAATAAAATAATAATCACAAACATCGCAGGAAATATTTATTGAATATTTCGTAATTTTATAGAACAACCTCCAAAGCAGCAGCGTATGTAATATCTAATGTTGTCCCAGCGGACCTATTTTCAATTAGTAGGACCATTACCTCGGAATATAGAATTACAAAAAACTTAAATAAGGTCAAGTCCTTTGAATTTCTGAAAAATCATAATATAAAAATGAGTCTAGGAATAGAACCACCCGTTAAGAGATTCTCAAAAAGTACGTCAAAAATAAAATCATTAATATGTGGTAATCGGGATGGAACCAGGGAGTAACTGGTTCCAAGGCCTACAATTTCTTTCCCGGTATTTAGAATGAACTAAAAGTTAAAACAGAAATATTACATTCTTCAATACCCAGGTGCTCATTGGGCATGCTGCCATGGGTGAATACTTGAACAGATTTAAGTTAACGGACACTCCTATCTGTAAATATTATGGAAATAATGCTATAAGCGATATCAGTCGCCATTATCATTGACTGTATATTGCCAATAAGTTTAAGAGAAAAATATAAAATCAGCACTAACACACCGCTAACAATAACCTAAAAATCAAAAAACCTCTTGCTGTTTCTCCATGAGGCGATGAAGAAAATATTCTATCAGTAGACTGTGAGATCAAACCGAGTGGTCTGAATCTCTTAACAATAATCAAAAGAAGTCTTATCTAAAATAATAAATAGTAATGGTGACTAATTGTAAGTAACAACATCGTCATTATTTAATTATGTAGTATATTTAAACATTACAGTGAAGTACCGATTATCCGAAATAATCGGGGATTGACAATTTCGGAAAAACGATTTTTTCGGATAATCGATAATCGTTATAGAAGCATTACATGTATTTATAGAAACATTATACGTATTTAACATAGAAAATAAAAACATTGAAAATTACGATATTTAATAAACTACAGTAATGTAATATGTTGTGATGAAAAATAAAAACTCGAATGTCGTATCATTTACGCCTATGGTACATATATGTAATTACGGACGTACATATTAAAAATCTTAAATACCTTAAATATGTATTAAAAATAATTAAAATACGTTAAAACATCCATTTCGGATAATCGATTTTTCGGATAAGCGATTTTCGGATAATCGGTACTTCACTGTAATTCTGTGTTAAATATTAAGAACACACAATAACCAACACCTAACAATTAATATGGATAATAATAAATAATGTTAAATTAAGCACACTTTACATAACTGTATACAGAAAATAGAAATAAATTGCTTCCTCCTTTCCTCAAGCATTACCCCTCAAGACAGGATCGTGACTCGGGTAAGTTCTCTTCTATTACTTCTGCAAATTTTCAAATTTTTCGCCTCGTATAATATTAAAACGAATATTTCTTATAATGTTTTATTCAAAATGGACGTTGTTATCTTTAATGTTCATCGCTCCTTCTTCAAAGATGAAATCTCGGAAGAAATTGAGTCACCGGTCCCTCTTTAGTCTCAATCCGTTAAATATATCGTTCTTATGACGGTATTAAAATTCCGACTGGTTCCTGCTGAAGGTTTCATGATACTGCTGTTCTCGAATTTTTGTCACGATTTTTAAAATTCGATTTTCCGCTTCACCGTCCGTTCACCAACACAGTACTCTATAAATGTTTTCGTTTTGGACACATCGCAAAACACTGCCGTTGCTCATTCACTATCTTCTTATACTGCACTTCCCGGCTCCCAGTAATCTCCCCTATTTTTCCTTCATCTACGACAACTAAAGTATTTATTCAATTCTCATTTAATTAAACAGCTTTCCTTATTTCCTTCTCATGTGACCATTTTCATTGATGGTTCGATAGAGTCTGGTGGTGTCGGAGCTTCTTTTAGCCTTGCAGTTTTTATATTTTCGTCGTCTTTCTTTCAATTATCCTTTTTCGCTTCCCTAAGTTCGCCATTCTGTTGTCTCCATTATTTTCCTGCGTTTTGGCCATTTCGTATTACCTTCCTCCGTTTTCGTTTTTCATTGGTTTCCTCACATTGTCCTGTTCATTCAAATGATGAATTTTTTGCGATGCGAATCATGTGCTCTATGATTGTTCATCTTTTTCAACGGAGCGCTCTACTCTGTATTCCAGTTTACTTCCTACTTCTTATAGATCATCTTATATCCTGTTCTTTCCTTGCACACATTATTCCTGCTCTATTCTTCCCTATTAATTAGTAAAACTGACTCTTTCCTCTCCTAATTGTTTCTGAGTAAAGGTTCCTTGATGACGAGCCAAAAAGAAAATAATTTATTGTTGCTGCTATAAAAATGAAAGAGCGTAAAAGAAAAACGAAAAAAAGGTTATTTTGTACGAGTGTTAATAAGAAAAAAATGTTAAAGATATCGCCGTAAGTTAAGCGACTTGAAATCAGTTTATGTTCCGTTGTTAACGTCGAAATGATTAATTGTAGATTACGAAACAAAAATTGTAAATCACAAAATGATAATATTTATACAATTCGAAATTTCAAGAAGACATATTATGGGGAAAAAAAGAGAGAGACAATCGAGAAATTTTTATTGTCGTCCGCAGGTGGGGTTGCAAATGCAAGCCTACGCAACGATTTTTCAATTCATTTCGTAAATATTATTCGAATGGACCCATATTGAAGAAAATTGTATGGGGTTGTAAAATAAAGAAAACATTGGTTCCAGTTGCTTTCGATTTTTTTGGAATAAATAGATCAAATTTTTAAAAGGAGGCATTAAAAAAAAAAAAAAAAAAAAATTTCTAAACTTCTGAAAAAGATTTTTTTACAGGCGCGGGATGTGAATACGGCTTGTTTCAAAATCTCGAGAATATTTTTTTAAACGTAACGTGACAACACTCGTGTGTAGAATGAAGAATTCAACTGTCCGAATAGCATCACTGATCACTATACAATCATTGAATTTCGGTTCGGGTTGTTTACTACGTAGAAAATGATAGTGTGATGAGTGTATGCCACTTTCTTTAAAAAAAAAAACAATTTTTTATCAATCACGTTTAGTACTCTTCAAAGTCTTATGAACCATATTCCCATATGAAAAGCCTTTGTCAGATGGAACAATAAAAAATTTGAAGGAACTAACAATGTTAATGGTGAACATCGAAGCGACGAGCATGCGTCGTTAACGAAACCAAGAGGAAAGAATTGAAGCAACGCTTGTTTGATAAATCACACACCACATTGAGCCGAAAGTTGGCCCCAAAAGCGCCGGTATCGTCCTATGCATCGACATAACAAACAACGCGCGCGATCGCGTATCCTAATTGCATCTCAGTGCTCCAAGAATTGATATCTGCCAATCGCTCTAAGAAAGAAACACACTTTTTTGGCTGTGGTTTCTGAACCTCGTTCATTGGTCGCGTACCGTGCTGGAATCGTGTTTTTTCGATGACGAAGCATGGTTTACACCTTACCGAATTCACAAACTCGCGAAATTTTCGCATTTGGTCAGCCGAGCATCATCACCGATTTGAAGAAACGATGTAAAATTCATTGTTTTTTTTTTTTTGAATCAACTATTACGAACACGACTTTTATGCTGATATCAGTTTATTGAAAAAATATCGCTGGCTGAAGGGCTCCCGAAAAAATGATAATTTCAATAAGATAACACTTGTCTACATGTGTCTAATGCCACTATAGAATTGTTACATGAACTTTTGGGCAAAAACCCGATTTCTAAGAACCCGTAGCCGCTCAGAAGTCCTCATTTGAGCTCTCTTGATTATTTTCTAGGGAGACATCTTAAAAATAAGGTTTGCGGAAATTCTCAGCCCATATTGCAAATTTGAAGAGCAATGAAACGGAACAGATTTAGAAAATTGAAATTTCAACTTTAAAGCGCCTTTTTTTTGAATTTTGTCGGATTTTTATTTAATAGTAACCCCATTTCAACGTTTATTATAAATAATTACTTTTTAGTATTTTTAGGGTTTTGATCTGTTCTTTTTTAGTACTCCCTTTTCAGACTTTTGAAACATCCTATACTACACAGTTTCATCCATCGAGACAAGAGGTTTTTTGAACGAGATCATTAACGAAATTTAACAACTAGTTGAAAGGAGATAATAGTGAAAGCGTTGTTATTTTATATTTCATTTTATTGCAAAAAGATAAGAGGGCTAGAATAGACGAATCTCGTAGCTGGCGGACATCTTTGGCCGGATTTAAGTTGATCGACTAATCGCTCGGTCCGTCTGTGCAATATCGTTAACATCAATTGTGCCTTACAATTGTTATTGAGTGCACGATCTCTGTGTCATTCGTTTCTAATACTTGTTTTTAAGCTTGGCTACTCCCTAATTGTAAACAGTTCTCGCCATTCGGCTTTAACGTCATTTTCCGATTAAGTAATTAAACGGCACACCCTCATCTTGTACTTTGCCTCGTCTTCCATCTTTGTCGTACTGCAAGAAGTACTGTAAGAAAACGATATAATGCATGCGGCTTCGCGATGCTCGCTTCTTTCCTCCAAAGTGTCTAGTGTGCTCGTATACAGCTAGCACAGAGAAGTACACGCACATGAGATTACATACCTCTTATTAACCTCAATTACAGCATCGGTCTCTAGGAATAAGTGAACAAAGTACGCACACACTTCGCTGCTAATAGCTTATATATATCTGCTTTACATCGGAATGTTTGTTCTCAAGTAATTTTCTCACATACGCGCACGTTAATGATATTTACCATCAAACTTTTCTGACCTTTCCGAACACCAATCGTAAAATAAAGTCGTAAAGTACATGCGCACTCTATGCATCGGACGACAGTATGTTCTAATTAGGATATTGCGCAAAACTGTAAGCGATACCGCGTATACCTTTTAAGTATCGTCATTATTTTATTGTATATTACATGTATCAGAAATTAAGAGACAAGAACGGTAATTTTGGAAAATCTCTCCATTCTAGTTCGGAAATTAGCACTGACGTAATTTTAAAAAACCAACAATTTTCTCGAATTTCTAACGTGGGGAAAATTTCCGAAAGTCTAAATTCGTATTGCCGTAAATAATGTACAGCCTGAACTCTGTGACGTAAATTCTGCTCGATTAACTTAACGTTAGGGGTAATTTTGCCTTCTGGTCTATTTTTTATGCAGCAGAATCGTTCAACCGAATCCCATCACAGGGTCTAACTTTTTAAATTCGTGATTTTTCGTAACGTCTTTATTACATCAGATTCTCAAATTTTCCTACAAGTCATCGCATTCCTTTTCCCCCCGTCACTATCGACTTTGTAATTCTCCTCATACGTTCTCTAATTCATAACCTTTTTCTTCGTCACTCTATCCAAATTTATTTTTTACCGATACCAGGACACTCTGGGATCGAAGATAAAGACGCAGCAGATCTACTAGCTCATTTAGCTTCTTCTACCGGGAAAAAATTTTCAACATTAAATATTCAAAATTAATCCGAGTACACTATCCCGACAACTAAAAAATTCAACTCCTCTCTTCACTCGTTTTACCAAGGGCACGTGATATTTTTCGAACTTTACTACTCCTGCGGAATCATACAATCGTGTACTCTGTTCCTGCATACATTATATTTGTCAAGTAATAAGTTATCATTTTTAACATTAATCCGAGAGTAATTTATATCACTCCTTTTTTTTGTTCTTTTCATTTTTCCGAATAAATCTTGTGACATGTTTCAAAATTAGTTTAAGTATGCGATTTCAGTACCGAAAATTGACTATTCCGTCATTTTATTTTTACCAATGGTACGTACTTTTTCCTGTATCTTCACTATTTCAAGATCCTACAAAAGCCTTCATCCGTTTCTATTCATATCGAAACCTTCATACCATTCCCCTCCTGCTGTACATCATCAAAATTCAATGTTACGATACAAAATTAGTGTAAGTATACTACGTATATCAACCCTTTTTTTCTATTCTGAAGTATGTTTTCGGAAAAATCCTATGGTTTACTTTCAAAATTTATACCGAAACCAAATCCGAAATCGGCATTATTGAAAGACCTTACGAAATTTTATCATCAGTTCCTGCCCCCATCAATACTCTACCTGAGCGATCGGGCATTCTATCGTACACTTTCGTAAATCCATACTTAACATACTTCAAAATCTATTAAAGTTCATTTCTCAGATGCGAAGACATATATATATATATTTATATATATATATATATATATATATATATATATATATACACGTTATTATGTTTAAATATTACAGATATTTATTTCTTAGTCATTTTAAAAATTCAAGTCAAATTTTAAAAGTAAACAGGTATCTCTACCATTTTCTTTTTCAATTTATCGAGCAAACCTGAACTGTTTCTTAACTATGGATTGAAATGAAACCGGAAGAGGTGATTCTAAGTCTCGCATCTTTTTGCGCCAAATTAAGCCCATCACACTTATCTTTGAAGGAGGTGGGGGATTTACTATTTTTCTAGCGAGAAAAAGTATAGCTTTCTTCTATTGTTTCTTCCTTTTAGTTTTATATTATTAATATTGTTGATTCCTTACACACGCAGCGCTGCCTTTAATTTCGTTTTTATTCTATCAAATTGGGATAAATCTTTTTAGCGGAAAAAATAATCTGATCTTCGTTGCAATTATTTCAACAGTCGGACGTATTTTTAAGCATTTCTTTTGAATTTAATTTCCGTAGTAACTTCTGTACGGTGGAAAAATTTGGGAGAGGCCTACACACCAAATATTGATGTCAGAAGGCATAAAGAAGAAGAAGAAGAAGAAGAAGAAGTAACTTCTATAGCTTTATTCGCAAAATGTTATCCACCGATACGGAAACCCTTGCATTATTTTACGCTTTAAGCACTGTACGTAATATTTTTAATTACACTTCTAGGAACGTAGTTTGGTACAATTCCGAAATATTTACATTATCAAGTGTACTTTCAACATATTTACACGAAGATTTTGAATTCATCACAGAACAATATGTAATATACTCGTAGTTGTAGAGTATATCCTACATATAATTTAAAGGTAAACAGCTGGAAGTTCGGAACTAGCACAATAGGTTTATTTAATAAATTTAAACTCTCTTTTGTAAAAATTAACTCTTTTACATTCGCGATATTCACAGATGTTTATTGATTACAAACTATTTTTATAAATTAAGGAGTCAATGCATCTCAATCGTTCTTCATCGTCGAATTCGGTTTATTTTTATCTTTTTTTTTTTTTTTTCTTTCAATTTTTTAAAAATAATCCTTAAAATTTGATTGTTTAAAAAAGTTCGGTAAAAAAACGAAATTCGATAAAGGGTGGCATTTTATTTCAACAAACCTTCCCCCTACCGCAGTACCCCTTTAAAACGGCAATGAATCCTAGGTGTGCGAATAAAATAAAGATCCAAAGTACAGGCTTCTGAGTTGTGGTGTTACGGGGGAAATGGTGAAAATATCCTGGACTGAAAATTCCACAAACAAAGAGGTATTCTAAAGAACAGATGAAAAACCCCGGAGGCGGCAATGCCAATGTAAAACCGAAGAAATAGTGTGATTAGCCACTTAATCAAGTATTCTCCACAGATAATTTATTTGAAGGAACGATGAACCAAAAGGAAAAGCAAAAATTAGGTTTATAATGAAGAAACGATGCTATTCCGAAGTGAAGAAATTGTGCTGAGCCAGAAAGTCATTGAACGGTCATGTTGCCCACTGACCTATCTAATGATGATGACTGAAACTTATCTTGTGCGATTTTTGGAGAATTAATATGTATCAGAAAATAAGAACATTTGCCATACCCACTGTAACAGCAGAGACGCATCAGAAAAAATAAAAAGAATTTGACATAATCTGAAGCAACTCTTTCCACGTACAACAATTTTGCCGTAAACAACTAATCCACCCAAAAAAAAAAAAAAAAAAAATGTCCGGATAAATAAGTCGAAAGTGGATTTTAAACTTTTTACCAACTCAGTATTTTCATTTTTAACCGGTAAACTGAATCGTATAATTTTCTCCATACTATCCTTTATGATTCTTAATATTGAACGAAATGTAAGACGGACTAACTCGTAGGAATTTATTTAAATTATGAAAATATAATAAAACACCGACTCTGGTTTCTTCGGATATTTGAAAAATTACTTCAATTAAATCTCAGTGGCGGGTCCACAAGGGGGGATAGGGGACATCCCCATACAACGAAAAAAAAAACCAAAGCCTCTGTGAAAAAAATTGTTATAACAGAGAAACTTAATTTATGCTATAAAAGATATGTATGAATTTTACCTACGGATTTTAACAATTAATATTTAATACTATTTTCTAGTAAAACTATTAATGTTCCTTTTTTATTCTATTTTAAACACACAACTGTCGTCGATCTTTTGTGTCTTTTTTATGTATTTTTAATTTTTATTTTGTAATTTTAATTAAAAATAGTTCAATGAGAAGTACATATATTTAAACTTGCTCACGAATAAAGAGAATTCGGATCGGATTACTAACGAAAATAAAAAAGAAGTACTTTGTCTAATAAAAATACTATCTTCCTTACTATTTTTAAACTACCATTTTAGTGCTAGAATTTTATAGTTTTTCGTTTTATTTTTCACCCCTAAATATAAGACAAAAGTCAAATTAAAAATTTTAATAATTATGTATTTTTAAAATTTCTATAAAGGTAGCCACTATTTGATTTTCTTTATGAAACAAAGGGTATTTCTCAAAATCTACTGCCTAGCGTAGACGATTTTACGTAATTATATAATTTCCTCCCCAAAAATGTCCTCCTTGTAATCCCCCTCCCTAAAATGTCCTTCTGGATCCGCCCTCGATCAAATGTAAATAAATCCCCATACCTGTTGTTAATATTTATAAATATAAAATAAATAAACGCCTCGCTGATGATATGCTATGTCCGAAAACGTTTTTAAAATAACGTCTTTTAATTTCTGGAAGCAAATTATTTCATACTTATTTTCGTTTGTTATTGAGGTATTTATTCATATTGTACTTACTTCAATTATTGTAAGCTTTTAGCGGAATCTTATATATATATAGCCTCGATGCTAAAGTTCCGCTTTCTTACACTATATATTAGTCGCTGAATTTTCGACACTAACAAAATGGACAACTGACACGCAATGGAAACCGGATTATGAATAATTTGAATAATCGCCCAGGGGTATTTGCTGTGTATTTTTTTTGCTTTTTTGTTTTTTTGTTTTTTTTTATTTCGACTTCCTTGTAGCCGTTTTATTTCCTTTCGTTATGTGTGTACTAACAACCGCCAATCAGCTATCGCTTTATTATTGCAACGAACGCGATACATTCTCCTTCACCTATATTATGCTGCTGTTATTATTTAACGGATCTATGCAGACATAATATAGTCTTGAGCTCTTGGCACAACTATGTTGTTGTTGTTATCAGTGTACCTAAAAATTACCATCATTACAACTCTTTTGTGCAGCTAACTTACGTTCGCAATAAAAGCGAGACAGTATAAGCGTAGGTAGACAGCTGATTAGTGTCTGATCACACCCCCTTACTGCTTTTTTGTCCGTTGCTGACAATATGGCAGATAAATTATTATACCGGCGCCGCGCCGATGCCTATATTAACAGCGCGAATAAACAATTATTGGCCCCATTTTTCATCGCTGACTTATTAATATATCGTGCGGATTGTTGTTATTAAACGCATGTATTCTACAATGAAATCTAGTTGATAACTGTGACATTAAATATGTGCGTATTTATGTATGCATAAACACTGGAGAAGCTCTGTCCCCTAATGCTTCTTGTGTCCATCAACTGCAGTTGTGTCTTGAGTGACTTGGAATAACCGATATTCGTTTAGCGTTTATTTTTATATATATATATATATATATATATTAAACAAATCTTGTTTATATGTACATATAGTTCGACAGAACACTATGAGCCACAGCCGCCTTCCTTTGCTTATTCACAAATGCTAATTTTACATATCCTTCATTTAGATTGTAAAATTGGTACTTAACCGAAAATATCGTTACGTTACTTATTTATTGTTTTTTTTTTTATTTGCGTTTATACGCGTCTAAAATGTTCTGTGGACGTTTTCGACGCTGATGCCCTCTATGGATGCTTGAAACTGCATGCGATTAGAGGCAAGCAAAACCCATTAACAACGCTGAAGACGACAATTTTTATTTATTAGCGATACAAGAGTTTAAAACAAGAGATAAGTACGCAAAAACAGATAAATAGTCAAATATAGTCAATAAAAGAATGTCAAAAACTAACAGCGAGAAGCAGAATAAGAACAGGCGGAGAAGGAGAAAAGAGAATGGAACGGAAGAATAATGTTTGGAAAAAAATTTAAACCGGTATAAAGACTTATATGTAGAACGACCAAGTGTGGTACAAGGAGCATAAAGAACTGGACGTCCGGCAATTTTAAACAGGTTGCCATAGAATATTAATATTAGAGAGGTTACTTTTATTTATATTATTGTTTTTCTTATAAATTCAGGATGCCAACTTTTTCGGCGATTTCACTCGTCTGAAAGACATTGTTCAGAAATGATTTAAAAAAAAAAAAAAACTCGTTTTTAAATATTAGGAAGTGAAGAGATTTAACATCACAAATGCCTCTTTTTGTTTTTTAACATTTCAATTGCTTTTTAATTTACTATCTCATATTGAGTTACGTACAAATTACGTAAGAAATTCTCTTGATATTGCAGTTAAGCGTGAAAAAGTCGGCACTGAAGCCCTTTTCATTTGACGAATTTATCGGAAGTCATAGTCTTTTAAATCGAAATAGAAGACCTGAGAAAATTGGAGGACCTTTAATTTTTTTCCGACACGTCGGTGATTATAATAATAATTTGTATGGTTTTAAGAGATTTTTTTTAATTAACGCCAAAAGGCTACACAATGGCACGTAGCAGCAGATAGGTTTACCGGATTAAAGAATTCAACGGCACACAGCGTTACGTGGGAGTCGCAATTATTAGAGCGTTTCACTGCATAACCGAGCAGCCCGTAAAAATAATATACACTGCAGAACTAGACACAATAAATTACCAACAGTCGATCAAGGTCCGTTTAGTGGGATCATTTTTTTTTTTTGAAAATACCATCGTAAGTTTACCGATGACGTGCTTTCAGATGAAACTTATATTATTTAAGACGTCATTTACGATAACAGTCTTTTTTTTTTTTTTTATACAATAATTTAAAGGGGGCACGAACCGTTTTTAATTTCCTGGTATTCTACAAGCTTATATCATCGCGCCATCGCGTAATTATTCATCTCAGTAAACACGGAATAGGAAGAATGAATAGACCTTGTCTTGAACTTCTACAACTGAATAAAGTGTTACGGCTTTTATTGCTGAGAAAAACCTTGCTTCTGGCTAGTACCTCGTCCGCTACAACACGTATTTATTAGCTTCCTATGGTTCTACGGACAATACACCGTGCACTAGAATATTGCTCTGTTTCGGCAGATTAGTTCAAAAACACTCGTACCTCCCGAGATCATTCCGCGCCGGACAGATCAGTCGCACGCCTCTTTCACAGATCAATTTATTTCATTTAACTCTAAACATTTCACGTAACAAGCACAAATTTCCTGCCTCGCCATAATCGATTTTCGACATCTTCCGGGAATAATAATAAAAAAAAAAAAAGCAACCCTAGAATCCCGAACAGCAGTACTGTATAGGGTTAAATAAAAAATTTCCGGTTTTTTCTCGGATCGGAGTTATACTTGCCGTAAGATTTTTCAATTTTTGCCGTCGAAACTGATTCATTTTACCGTATCAGTACCAGCATGCAAGCCCAAATAGGGTAATAAGCTGCGCAGTTGCTACGGGGAAATGTTTTCAATTAATTCCAAAAACAGAAAAAAAAAAAGCAACCCTAGAATCCCGAACAGCAGTACTGTATAGGGTTAAATAAAAAATTTCCGGTTTTTTCTCGGATCGGAGTTATACTTGCCGTAAGATTTTTCAATTTTTGCCGTCGAAACTGATTCATTTTACCGTATCAGTACCAGCATGCAAGCCCAAATAGGGTAATAAGCTGCGCAGTTGCTACGGGGAAATGTTTTCAATTAATTCCAAAAACAAAAAAAAAAAAAAAGCAACCCTAGAATCCCGAACAGCAGTACTGTATAGGGTTAAATAAAAAATTTCCGGATTTTTCTCGGATCGGAGTTATACTTGCCGTAAGATTTTTCAATTTTTGCCGTCGAAACTGATTCATTTTACCGTATCAGTACCAGCATGCAAGCCCAAATAGGGTAATAAGCTGCGCAGTTGCTACGGGGAAATGTTTTCAATTAATTCCAAAAACAAAAAAAGAAAAAAAACCACCTCTCCGAATTATGTTTTTCTTATCCGCTTTAGTGACTGTTAAAGGTAGTCTTGTAAAAATAAATAAATCCTGTCCATATATTTGTTATACAAATGTTTACCATGCAGTCTTTTACCAATAAGCAGTATGTACTTTGGCATGAGATTCTTAGTATATTAAGTGCGTTTTGTTTGTTTGTTTTTTTTTTTGTTTTTTTGTTTTTTTTGTTTTTCAAGGGAAAAGGGATTCATTTTTTATCGGCTAATTTTAAAAAACCCATTAATTCGATGTGGTGGCTGTAAGCTCACTGGACAAAGTGAAGTCGGAAAATTCCGATTACCTATACTATCGAATTTGAATGAAATTTGACGCGAACAATCGGGAGGAGGCTCCGTATAGATTCCCCCCATGTACTATGTACTTACACATAAGAAGAATGTAGAAAAGAGAAAATAATAAAAATAATAGCTGAATAGGCTAATTTATCGGATTCCCGCTTTTTTTTTTCCTTCTTTGAGACCGCTGAAGTCTGTCCCTTCCAAGTTTATCACGGGGACATCCGAAAGTGTCGTCAAAATAATTCTTAAAATCACAAAAAAAAAATGTTCAAAACAACACGCAATTGGAAATCTCTTGTAAAGTCTTCTAATTTTCTCGTCTCTTGTATAGAGAACCAATAAAATTCCTTTATTAAGCGATCGAGAAGTCACTTCGCTGTAATTGGGTCACCCTCTTTCGGGCGCGATCGATCGGGCGCGATTTATCGGGCGCAGTCGAACTCAGACCTTTTTACAGACCACCTACGGTGATTTTCAGGTATCATCCGTTAAACGTTGTCATCTGTGTTAGTGAGAAATACAAGTTACCAAATACAGCTATCAGAAATTCCGTCCAAAAAATACCGTTCTTCGTTAACGATTTAGTTTTTCCGCGCGTATGGCATGTTATATATGCATATATGTATAATCACAAGACACATGTTTTACATGATTTTATTTGGTTATTCGCTTTTTAAAAATATTTTCTATTTTTCTTTTTTTTTTTTTTTTTTTGAAATTACGACTTCACCGTGAAATACTCATAAACAGACTTTCGTGATGTAAATTTAAGAGTTCTGTTAGCAATGGTGACATGAAACGGACGAAAATTATTAATATTAATAATCGGTCAAATGAATTGTCGGTTTTCTTAATTATTTTTTTTTTGCTAACGTATGGATACGTTTATTGAAGTTTTTTTTGTTATCTACGATTTTAATTATATATTTAATTCCTTAACGAATCAACCCTGGTTTCAAAAAAATATCGAAAAAGACAAACAAAGGCGCAAAAATTTTTAAACGTAAACACATTTATGTTAATACTGGGCGAGAAATGAATACGATATTTCAAATTAAAGATTAAATATCTTTGTTTTGAATTTAATATTATGTAAATGTAAATTATGGTAATCTTTAAATTAACTCACAGAATGTTCAGTACATGAAACATCCTGCCCGGCTAACCTCTTTTTTTTTTTCTTTTAGTTCGTTTAGAAAAATTTTAAATCTTCAAAACACTGAACTAATATTATTTTCGTAAAAATTTTAATAAATCCAATAAGGAAGAATCTTTCAAACCTTGAATTTGTTTAAATATTCCCGATAAATGCACTGCGGGAAATTCTATTTTAAAAATAATGGATAATCTTCTTCTGTATATAAGTAGGCAAAGACAAAACGGTTCAGTACCTTCTTCTCCACTATTTATTAACCGATTTTCTTGCTTTTTTTTTTCTATTTAGTAACTATTGATGATCTTTAGAGCTATCAGTACACAAAATTTTGGAAACAGTTATACTTTTTATTTCGTATTTAAATAAAAAAGTAATACAAAAATTGAAAAAGGAAGTCGCTGCAGCCAGTAAATCTGTTCTTATTGAAATGTTTTAATTTTTCTTAATAATCATCATTATTGGCTTTTTTAAAGTGTACTAAATCTTAAGGTGTTATTTAATTTTTGTATTGAAAGTACATATAAAAGTATATGTTCTCAGATATATAATGAACGAATGTATAAGAGTGGGAGAAAAATTTTGGAAATATACAAATTCGTATATATTTTTCTAAAATTTTTAATGATAATTAAGGTCGAATTTGGACCATTGGGGGAACGCTAGTATTTATATACACGTGACTGAAGTGGCAAACTGTAAATATATGAGATACATCTACATTGCAAAATGATTTAATCAACCCAGAATAACGCTCCTACTGAATAGCATGGACTCATCAAATTAAATGACGAATTAAAATCACAATTTTTATAACCTTTTCGTATTTACCTGAAATTGCGTACAAGCAAGAATATATAAATTGACATATTCCCCGTTTTTAGAATTAACTTAAAAATATTAATGACTTAGTAATTATATAATGATTCATTAACCTTAGTGTGGTGAACATTAACGACCCAAGTCCGAGTAAAAGCAGTCAGTGAAAATTTTTATACATATAATAATTGAAAGTTTTTAGAATATTTATTAATTAATAAACTGGCGTACCTTGGCGGATAGTTTTTACAAAATGAAAAATTCAGTATCGCGATTTTCTTTTTTATTTTCCAGCTACTAAGTCTTAATTAGTAACCTACATGTTTATGACGGGTGGAGGAGTAAAAACACTTTTTTTATAATCTCTTTAAACCTACTTGGAGAGTCGCTTCGTTTTGGTCGCAACACGATTCGCCTCGTTACATTTTGACTTCGTCTTTTTTCCAAGTAGACCTAGTTTAGCCTTAGTGAGTTTTTAATTTTTTCTTCTTCTACAATTATCATATTTAAGGCATAATGAATCAAAAAAACACCCGTGAAATTAGTAATTAATTTGTTTCGAAAATAAACCAGCTGTTTTCAATGCTTCTTTTGCGTTCGTATATCGCAAAAAGAATTATTTTCGGTTATAAAGACTTGAAGTTCTGATTATGTATTCGTTTAGCGGGTTATTTCAATAAAAAATTTCAGAAAGAATTAGTAGATCATAGGAATAATTTCCCTCTGTGACAGATTTTCTGCTTTCAAAGGAAATCCATGTGCTTTATAATAAATTTTTACATTCGCAAAAAAATAAAATTAAATCAACTTTAATGATTATGAAAAACTACTAAAAAAAATCGTTTATTACTTTTAAGAAATTCTTCTTCTATTTTTATGTTTATTTTTAACGGAACCCATTCGTTTGAGCCAAACCGACTGGCCCTGTTTTTAATTTAGTATTATGTAAATTGAAATTACGATAATTCATACTTATCATATTAAATCCTTGGCGGTTGACACATTATGCTCAACTGCTTTGCTGTATTTGCGATAAAATTATATTTTATTTTATTTTTTATTTATTTATTTATTTTTTCCAAAATACAGTTACCTGCAAAATAAATATTTTAGAGTTAGATATTTAATTCTGCACGTTAATTACTTGGAATCATTTTTTCTTATTACTGTGAAATATGACCTACATAAACCAGAATTCATTTTTAAACCATGCAAAAACATCAATAAAGCAGCTCATTTAGTAATAAAATTGACATAATTAAGTAACAACAATTTTCCGATTTTTAAACAACTATTTGACATTCTTAAAAGTATATATTTGTTTCATAACCGTTATATGTAATTATTTTAGAAAACAAGTAAATATTGATCGGCAGTGAGTATTCCGAAAAAATACAACAGCACTAAAAACATATATGCGGAAAATAATTTTATGGATATATTGTAAACTACTCATGTTTCTCAAACGGGCGTCAATTTTTTTTTGTCGGTTCGGTTCTCACCATGGGGGATTTCCTGCGAGTGATTGAAAAGAGGTAATGAATAGGACCTCGAATATTTTACAATATGCGAATTTGTAGGACTAAAAAAAATACAGTCGAATTGAATACCTCCTCCTTTTTTGAAGTCGGTTAAAAAGAAGCAAAAGTGATAAAATCGTCATGGAAAAAATCGTATATTTTTCTTGGAATTAACTATAGGTTTATTGTAAAGCAGTTGTTATTATTTCGGCGGAAGAAGAATTACTAGAATATTTTTCGAATAGACTATTCTTAATAATGACCGTAGTACGGAGAATTAACGAATGAAACTGTTTTCTGTAAATAAGTGTAGTGCTTCAGTTTGTTTATTTGACGAAATCCTGAATAGGGTGAAATTTATTTACCTGCATTGTTCATATCCTGTACGATTGGCTATTCGGTTTTTAATTTCTAAGAAAATGGTTATTTTTTCTAACAGAAGAACATAACAAAATGTACAATGAATGCGTGTAAAACTTGCCATTATTGTTATTTTTACTTTCCTGTTCCGAAAAAAAAAGAATGCCGCAAAGAATGTTGACACATAATGGTTTTTGTCATTCGTCTATGAACGTGATATAATATCAACAAAATGAAGAAAACATAGTCTTATTGATAAAAGTAACCGAGTAAAAAAAAGAAATATGTCGATTGCGACAAACGTTTGTTGAAAGTCGCAACAAATTATAATCAGCTTCAGCTTGAAGATTATCTTCGTGGTGTACCACATAATGTAATTAGTTAACTTTAGTGTTTGCATGTATTGTAGGTATTATTATTATTATTACTTAGGTGTATATGTAAGATTTCGAAATCGTTTATTTCTATATTTGTAAATAATGCTATTATTATTATGTTATAATTGCAAACTCTTATTTTGTTGGGAAAACGTGAAAGAGGAAAAACATAATTTCTAATTCGACTAGCTGTATGAACACTGGTTGTACCTTGTATATATATATATATATATATATATATATATGGTTTGAGAAATTATCATTCCTGTGGAAAGAGGGGATAATTTTTTTGCGACAGTTTTATCGCAATACATACTACAGGTTTCAAATTGTTGGTAACTTAAATATTGTTTATGCGTGTTACAGAAAATACCTATTTATTAAATAAAACTGTATCCATTTCATATAAGAAAGACTGATTCCTTATCGAAGAATAATGAGGATATTGTTCCAATTTTTGTGGTTTTTGAAAATTTCAGTTATTACTAAACGACCAAACATTGTAATTTGTGTAGTATGCTGTAAGCTAATTTAACAGGCTCAGCTTGATATCGGCACAGTTGTGTTTAAGCCGTATGTGAAAAAAAGAAACAAAAAAAAAAACGACGGACTAGAATATTATTTTTCTTATAAATACATATGTTCAAAATTTATCCTCTTCTCTTCTCCATGCCTACTTCATGCGACATTTTATGTTTTCGTTTACTACAAAACATGCACGCAGGAGCAAGTTCATTTTTTCATAAATATTAAATATTTTTTTCTTTCTGTGCGTTTTACTTTTAGGCCAACTTAGGTTAAATCTGAAAAAGCAACCTAAAGGATTCGAACAAAAATAAAAGCAAATATACTAAGGCTAACTGACAAATCATTCTGAATAAATTAATGAAATAACTATATAAAAACAAATAGGCGATCGTGCTCATTTTAACAATTACTCATTTATTGTTTGATCACATTTTGCCTCAACGCGACTTTTCTGTTCAGCAAATACAAAAAGAAAACAAGCAAGCGTACGGATAATTTAGTATTTGCAACAAATATCATAAGTATCGAAATGCAAACCGGGTAAAGGACCTTGATTGATGTGCCCAAATAAATAAATAAGATTGAGGTCGAAAAAGGTAATTCTCAGTTATGTTTTGCGGTCATTACCAATAAGCAGATATAGAGAACTAAATACAGCTTCTTCCATATTATTCACTACGGTCACTAAAGAATTTATTTTTTTTCCTTCAAAATAAAACCAAAAAACCGTTAGTAAAGAAAGCCGATATGATGAGAAACAGAAGTCAAAAAAGTTACTATTATAAATATTTAATGTAAATTAATAGAACGATTATTTGAAAAATGAATACCTGCAAATTATTCCTTTTAAAGCTTTATATTACTCAAATCCAACCCACCTGAACTGACAATATTTAGAAAGTATTATTGCAATTTAGTGTGATAAGTTAGTAAAAAAACGAAATTCTAGAGAAACGTGTTAATTACAAAGTGGTTGTAGCCATTGACGGTTCTTTTCTTTTTTTTATTAAAAACTATTTCACAGTAGAAAATTAATTAATCGCTTCTCTTTCTCAACTTACTACTTTACTTTTTCTTTTTCCCTACAAAACACGCATTAAGTATTGCCGAGTCGATTTTTCTAATTATTATAATTCTTTTATGAGCCGCTCGCTTCATTATTAAACAAAACAAGAAAAGCTTCTTCCTTATTGGCTTTATTAAAATTTTTATGAAAATAATATTAGTTCAGTGTTTTGAAGATTTAAAATTTTTCTAAACGAACTAAAAGAAAAAAAAAGAGGTTAGCCGGGCAGGATGTTTCATGTACTGAACATTCTGTGAGTTAATTTAAAGATTACCATAATTTACATTTACATAATATTAAATTCAAAACAAAGATATTTAATTTTTAATTTGAAATATCGTATTCATTTCTCGTCCAGTATTAACATAAATGTGTTTATGTTTAAAAATTTTTGCGCCTTTGTTTGTTTTTTTCGATATATTTTTGAAACCAGAGTTGATTCGTCAAGGAATTAAATATATAATTAAAATTGTAGATAACAGAAAAAACTTCAATAAACGTATCCCCAAATAAACTTGTTAGATACGAATAAAAAAGAAAGATAATATAAGGAATATGTATCAGAAGCAAATTCAATCCAGTTATGTTACACTTTAAATGACGTAGAGTTGATAGTTTGTAATTTTTTAAATACGGTTGACTATACGTAAGCAAAAAAATAAATAAAATGAAGAAAACCGACAATCCATTTTACCGATTATTAATATTAATAATTTTCGTCCGTTTCGCATCACTATTGCTAACAGAACTCTTACATTTACATCGTGAAAGTCTGTTTATCTGTATTTCACACTGAAGTCGTTATTTCAAAAAAAAAAAAAAAAAAAATAGAAAATATTTAAAGAAAGCGAATAACCAAATAAAATCATGTAAAATATGTGTTTTGTGCTTATATATGCATATATAACATGCTATACGCGCAGAAAAACTAAATCGCTAACGAAGAACCGTATTTTTTGGACGGAATTTCTGATTTTTTTTTTTTTTTTTTTTTTTTTTTTACTACTTCTGCCGATTCGTGCCTAGCCTATTTGGCTATCTGCGAATGGACTCAATGTATTCAGTTGAGTGGAGAATACATCCATTGATGTATTCAGCCCATCACTTATACTAGATCACGGATCCTAGTTCTTTCCAGTCTTCTTGTTATTGCATTGTCCGGAAGGGCAGCTACTAGCTCGTTACTATGTCCACAGAGGCGTAACGCATGACTACGAGCGCGTTGCTTTATAGCCTCATCGACAGTACAGACTCTTAGGTCTCGATGAATAGCCTCATTGGTAACATACCACGGCATTCTGTATATCATCCGTAGCGTTTTATTCTGGAATCGCTGTATCACATTTCTGTTTGACTTCTTTGCACAGCCCCAAATTGGTGCTGCATAAGTCCACGTAGGTTTAAGGATAGCATTGTATATTAAGACCCTATTAGCTAAGGAGAGGTTCGAATGATATCCTATTAGCCAATATAGCGATCTTAATTTAATATCAAGCTTATTCCTTAATTTCTGTACGTGTGTCCTCCAGCTTAAGGTACGGTCTAAGTGAACTCCTAGGTATCTGTCACTATTGCTTCTTGGTATAGTGTTACCACCCAGTGTTAGGTGGAGCTGGTGCTCAGCTCTCTTGGTAAATGATACATGACTACACTTTTCCAGGTTCACTTCGAGTTTCCACGTTTGAGCCCACTGTAGAACCGTATTCGCGCTTTTCTGTAGCTCAGCAACTGCAATATCAGCCCTCTTGTCTTGCGAAATTAGCATTGTGTCATCGGCAAATGTAGCCACTTCAATATTTCCTTCGGTGGGAAGGTCTGCTGCGTAGATATTATACAGAATCGGCCCTAATACACTACCCTGCGGAACGCCAGACGTGATTGGATACAGCTGAGAGTAGTCATCACTACATTTGACGCGAAATTTTCTGTTCGTTATGTACGACTTGATGAGTTGATAATACTGTATAGGGAATGCAGCTTTAAGTTTATATAGTAATCCTTTATGCCATATTTTGTCGAATGCTTTTGTGAAATCTATAAACAAGGCTTCGGTATATTTTTTGTTCTGAATACCTTCTTCAATTATTTCTGCAATTCTATGTATCTGTTGTTCAGTGGAGTGAGCGCTCCTGAAGCCAAACTGATGTTGTGGAATAATTTTTCTTTCTTCCATTATTTTGGTTAGCCTGACAGATATTAACTTTTCAAGTAATTTAGCAAGAGTAGATAACAGTGATATTGGACGGTAGGATGCCGGATGAGTACCATCTTTTCCAGGCTTCAGAATCATAATAATTTGGGAAAATTTCCATTGGGCTGGAAAGTATGACGTTCTCATAATAGCATTGTATATGTATGTTAGCAAGATTACAGATTTTTTTGGCAGTTCTTTTATCATCCTAGCTGTTATCATATCGAATCCAGGACTTTTTTTATTATTTAAATGTTTAATATGTTTCTTTACCTCTGTAGGAGAGAACATTCTAATTTTTGTATTATTTAGCTGTACTTCCGGGAAAACTAGATTGGTGGTTATGTTGTCTGTTTTAAAAACGTTAGCCAAGTATTTAGCAAACGTGTCAGCCCTCTGCTTACTACTTCTTGCCCACTGTCCATCATTTTGCTTCAAGGGTGAGTTTCGTATTACCGGTCTGTTCATTCCTTTTGTTGCCTTCCAAAGGTTATATTCAGAATTTTTGGTTGGGGTTAACGTTGCTACATAGTTAGAGAATGATTCATCTTTTAATTCTTTTAGGGCGTATTTAACTCGCCTAGTTAATATATTTAATTGGTGTTTATTTTCTAATGTTCTATTCCTCTGCCATAGAGAACGCGCTTTCCTTTTCTGATTTATTAGCTCACTTATAATTTTTGGATAGCTGTGGGTCTGGACATTTGTTTCATGTGGAGTAGAGTTGGTGACGGCTGTCTGCAGTTGTTCAGTAAACTGCCTCACTGCGTGCTCGATTTGATCAGGCGTTTTTAATTTAATTGATAAATCAGTATCTTGTTGTAGGAGAACTTTATACCATTCCCAGTCAGTTTTCCTATTGTGTAGCAATCTTGTTTTTGCTGTGTGTTTTACCTCAGCACTTAGCGTGGCTATTATTGGCGAGTGATCGGAGAAAATTTGGTCATAGCTAGATTGTATTGATGTACAGTTAGGATGTATGCCTTTAATCAGAAACAGATCTAATAGATCAGGAGTACGATTAGTATCTGCAGGCCAGTAAGTCGGTTCGCCCGTTGAGAGAAATCTACATTTTTGTTCATTAGCTGCTTTGTATAGATTTGTACCTCTTGTATTAGTTAACCGCGATCCATAATGTACATGTTTCGCATTGAAGTCACCACCAACTAAGAACTTAGGTCCTAGTTTTAGTATCAGGTCCTTGAACTTACTGACTTCTATCGTATGTCTCGGAGGGCAATATACTGCAGCTACGGCTAACTGGTTCCTTGGTTGTTCCACTATAATAACTGTGGCCTGTATTTCATCAGTTTGATATTTGTCCGTTTCATAATGCTTTATATTATCCCGTATAATTATCGCAGTACCCCCATGCGCATTGCCGGAAGGGTGTAGCGTGTAATAGCATACATAATTTGGAATATAAAAGTAGCTTTTATTAGTAAGTCTTGCCTCAGATATTAGAAGTATATCGATTTTTTCCTCTTTTAAATAGTATATTATTTCTTGGGTATGATTTAATAACCCGTTTGCGTTCCACTGTGCAACTCTTAGATACTGAGAGGTCATTTAACTAGTTTTGTTACAACTTGAGTTAGCATATTGACTATTACGTTATTTTGGTTTATCAGTTGTGTGAACATGTTTTCGAAACGAGTTACAAATGTATTTAAAAGAGTTGCTACATTTACACTATCAGCTGTTGTCTCATTCTGTGATGTAACTTGCGCGTATGATCTCCTATTTGCATATGCAGATCGGATTGCCTCGGATTCGACACACGGAGGAGCAGGTGGAGGTAGTTCACTAGATATATACTGGTCGATGCGTTTTTTCGATATTGTTTTATCCCTGAAGTTAGGATTTTTGTTCAATAGAGATTTATATACTTCGCATCCCTTGTAGTTCGCTGGATGGTTCCCTTCGCACAAGGCGCATGTAGCCGGTACATCACGTTTCCTAGTACAGAATCTTGAATCATGTCCCTCTCCACATTTTACGCACACAAAAGGACGATAATTTCTGATAGCTATATTTGGTAACTCGTGTTTCTCACTAACCCAGATGACAACGTTTAACGGATGATACCTGAAAATCACCGTAGGTGGTCAGTAAAAAGGTCTGAGTTCGCCTGCGCCCGAAAGAGGCTACGCCCGCTTTTTCGCGCCCGAAAGAGCGGTCCCCGCTGTAATTGCCTACAGAAGATTCTGTATAAAGACGTTTTTACATTATCACGCTATTTATTTTTACCGATATGCTTTCAGCTGTAACTCGTAAATGTTATTACCCATTATGAGATGAAGATGACTGATTCTCACTCGTTTTTGCTTCTGTTGTACGTTTTTTCGTTTAAATCAGCGGCCGCCGTAGCTTTCTCTCTTTCTCTCTCTGCCTCTGATGACCAGTTTAATTCCAAAAAAACACAACTTCTATAATG
The DNA here is from genome assembly GCA_039619475.1 of Icerya purchasi. Lineage (NCBI taxonomy): Eukaryota > Metazoa > Arthropoda > Insecta > Hemiptera > Monophlebidae > Icerya > Icerya purchasi. The sequence continues at coordinate 353,762,093 of CM077115.1, forward strand.
AATCTTGATAGCGGTAAAAAACACTTTGGAATTTTCATAATTTTTCAGATGTTACACAACACTGTGTCCTTGGTTTTTCAGTTTTGAAATTTTTTGTTTTTCCTACCATTTATCTAATTTTAAAAAATATTCTCGCTTGTTAACGGGTAAATGCGAAGAATTCGTGGAAATATTACGAACATTTTTATTCATTCTCGTTGGAAGGGTGACTCTAAGAAAAAGAAGAGGAAAAACTATAATTTCCAGAACAGCATTCCGTATTGATGAGTTTCTCTATTAACGCCGTTTATCTCTATACATTTTGTTTTCTAGAAAAGAAAAAAGAAACCTGAAAGTGGTAGCCCCAAAAAAAAGAGCATAATTCGCATTCGCGCCAACCGCAAATACCTCTGAACGGGCAATGATGTTAAAAATGTCTCAAGCTGCAAAAGTAGTTGAACCGCCGTAACGGCTGACCAATTTTATTACTCGAGACCGGCTGCATTAAATTTCCACGAAATTCCAATTCCGACATTCGATGGTTTTGTGTACGGTGCGTTAGAGAAAAGTCGCTCGCGATGAATCACGCGATTGTTTGCTTCGATTAATGCGAAGAAAATCGTGTACGTTATCTTCGATGTAATGAAAAAATATCATGACACTGCGACGCGACAAGATAATAATTGTTGTTTTATTTCGCATACGAACTCTACCATACACGCCTTTGATTTCCATCGAGCGAAAGTCAATCAACTGCTAGCTTATGTGCATCGTTACGTAACGTCATTAATCGTGTAGCGTTGTCATCGGTCAGTCGGAATATTTTCATCTGTTGTTTGGCCGAAACTATTTGAGGGCTAATTGATTATTAAAGACTAAAGCTAATATTCTACTAAATTCTAATAAAGCTGACGCTCAAGTATTTTTTTTATAGTTGCTCTGCAATTATATTAAAATTTAAATTATGACGGATCGTGAAATATAAAGTTATACGGGGAGCGTTGAAGGAATAAAATCTAAAGGATGTAAGCGACAAAAGCCGTAATTGTTCGGGCAAAATTATAAACTCTTTCCGAATTATGTCCCTTTACATTACGAAATTGATTTGTTGAAAAAATGGTAAATAAGTCCATTTCATTTATACACGAGAGAATATATTTTAAACACTGATCTCGCCCGATTCCTCTGTAACTTCTAATCTCCTAGTGTGCCTTTTTTTCGGCCAAAAAAAAGGCTACAGCAGATGAGCCATTCTAGCGCTGTCTCTTAATTCGTCAATATGTTTTGTTCTGTATGAGCACAGTGACAATAATAATTTTAGAGAACGTATATCAGCATCGATCATTTTCAATTTTTAATTGTAATAGATTTTATGTTAATATTTTAAAAATTATGAAACATTAAACACAAAGAACCAAAAAAAAAAAAAAATCAAAAAATATCCATGTTGTGGAGAAACAACTCTCCATATTTACGGGAGAAATATTATGTATATTACATATAATACTGTTCCCGTAAATATGAAGAGCTGTTTCTTCACAACGTGGATATTTTTTTTATTTTTTTTTTTTTTTTGGTTCTTTGTGTTTAATGTTTCATAATTTTTAAAATATCGTTTAATCGCCAGAAAATGCGTTATAATTATACGAAAAAAAAAAGGGATTTTGTAATAATGGCTCGTGTTCTTTTTGCTGAACTAATGTCTGCTAATATTCTTACTGTATGTTTTTCTTACCTCGCTCGAGTAGGCGAGTTTTGCAATTAAAATTTTTCTTCCTTATAATAATGTTACGCGGTGTTATAGTAAGAAGATATTTATTCTTTCTGATGTATTCCATTCCGAGTTTTTACTTTTGTACATCAAATTCTTTTATTCTTTTTTAAATATTCTGTATTGCATTTTCTTTTTTCCGGTATGTTTTTTTTTTTTTTCCAGTAATAGTTTAAAAAATAATATAATTATTAGTTTTCGGTCAGAAGGTGTTTAGAATTTTAAAATGCCTCCGATAGCGGTACAGAGAGAAAAATCCAATCGTAACAGTCTATACTGAATATGTTAGTGTTGCGGATATGGTAGTATCGCAAACGACCCGAATTCTTGAATTATACTTATTAACCCCGATCGCTTTGTTCTCGGGCGAAATAGAAATATTTACTTTTTTCGCTTGAGGAGCGGCACTCGAGGCATACAGAAGAAAACAGTATATGTATGTATGGGCCGTTTCGGTATGGGTCACTTGAGGGATAATCCGGCGCGCACTGATGTACCGAAATATTTAGTACTTCGTAGCACAGTGTTCTTGAATGGTTCACAGCTGCTTTTAAAACGCTTTCAAAGTGGCATACGCCGAGGACTTTCGACACCCGGAATTTTACTGTAAAATCGGGGAAAAAGTAAAAATAGATAAAAAATATTTTCGTATATAAAAATAAATTGCCGACTAGTTTCGGACAGCTTGGTCCATAATCATGGCGTTGGTCAAACTAGTCGGCAATTTAATAATACATAAATATTTTTTTATACGTGCTGTGCTTATTACAATTTACATATATATTAAATAAGGTTCACACTATGGAAGAAGAACAGATTATGAATTTTAAATGAAATTTTTATTACGTTAGTGGCTGCTTGTTCGCAACTAGCATTTTTTCTACAGATATAGAAAAAGCACGCTAACAAATGTAAATGAAATTCAGTTTCAAGTACATAATAGTTAACATTTCGACGAGCAAACGAAACTATTTTTTTTTTTTAGTTCGTATTTCGGTTAATTTGGAAGGATGGAACGTTAAAACTTTTTTTTTGCTTTTCTAAATGGAAGCTCCAGCTCGTCTATTTTTTGAAATCGATGCCTCTGTTCACAGATGTAAACACTATATAATCGTTTTATTTGGAAGCTTGTGAAAACTTCATTATTAACTTTCGTGCTATTAAAGTATGTGTAGCTTGAATAAGCATGAACATTGCAGTGTTTAAAATTTAAAAAAAAAATAAATATATATATAATTTTAAAAATTTTTGAAAAAAATATTTCAAATAAGCAAAATATTTAATTTTAACTTTTTTCTTCCTGCTGACCTCCAATTTGTTAATACATAAGCGGAGCAAGGTTCGTGTAAACTCCTTCTAGCTACGGACTGGGGAAATCACACAGGAACTGGTCAGAAAAACTGGAAAAATTTGCCCGAGTGTTCACTATACCCCCCAATATTTCGGTAACATTCTTAACCGAAAATTTTGTTCTTAGATAAAAAGTGAACCGTAAAATAAATGATATTATAAACAAAAAAAGAAATACCTAAGCAGTAACCTTTTTGTAATAATTATGATGACTTTTTTCTAAAATTCCCTGGTCGATGAATAATATAAATGAATTTCGTATCTAATTTTCGAATATCCGAAATATTAAAAATGACGAAAAAAATCGAAATAATTGTTATTTTAAAAATAGAAGAAAAAAAAATACAATGTTTCTCTCTAATAATGGGAAATTTGATGATATTTCTAAGATAATAACGAGTTTTAAGTATGTAATATTTGTACCGGTAAAACTAAAACTGTCCAGAAAATTTTTTTTCAAAACTATATAGGTGATAGTGAGAGGAATCTATAGAAAACACGGAGAAGGCGACAGAGAATTTTTTTTAGTCTGGCCACTGCAGTTAATAAAATGCGACATGCGGAATTTGTGGCTCACTCTCTACATACATCGATATACATTAATGATTATGCGTTAACTGACGAATAATTTTAATTAAATTATTCACCCGACGCCTATAATATAACTTAACCCGAAGCTGACTAAAACTAATGAATGGATCCGTTTTCTGATGATGAAATTGTCATGGAGTTACCGAGAAAGCATTGTGATAAACTTTGTCATTTTTAATTTTTATATTTTAATTGCTTTCACTGCAACAATGTATTAAATAATAATGTATGGTCGTTTTTGTTATTTTTTTTTTATTTAAAATATATCGTATACACAGTACTAGCAGAGTGTGCTAAGGGTACCGATCATAGCTGAATCATTGCCAGATTGTAATTAGATACAATTAGCCGCCAGCGTTGAAACATGCACGGTCACTAACAGGTAATCAACAGTGTGGACTCCGCTCACTCGCAAAAATCTTTAACTAATTAGTTTTGTATAAATCGGCGTCAAAAAGTTGAAATTTATAATGAACGCTTGATCGTCGGAAGAATTGAAATTTCTCACCACAGTTCAACGCAGAACTTTTACCATTCATGCCCATAATAAGCCCTAAGGTGTGTATTTTGCGAATATTAACTAGATATCGGCGAGTATATTCGAAATTCAGCAGCTCGGACGTATCAAAAACGTTCTTCCAGAATCGTCGTAAAAAGCGGCTTATTATAATAATAAATCACGATGTTATATTTTCCACCGATACACACTGGAGTATAGTAGTGTTTAACTAAGTCGGGATTCCATCACGACTGTCAAATTGATATTATCCTTTAATTATTTAAATAAAAAGGAAAAAACAAAAAAAAAAAGTATTCGCTGGAGACCATTTTCAGTGGTGCGAATTTTTCGAATACCACGACATCTGTGGAACAAATGAGCTAAAATGAAATGGTCGATTAGCGTTAGTCGCGTTGGCTACGGTACTTGGCGAGACTTATGCTTAAATTTTATATCCTCTGAAGTATGTTACGTCAGTTTCGCTCTCTGAACGGGGTCGGAATCGATGTAAAAATTAGTGAACAGGCGGTATGAAACTTTAGACAATTATTAATCGTCTAGAGTTTTAGAAGGTGCACGTGTGTGCCGTTTGGCGGATTGTATTCTTCTTTCGCATCCATCTTACTTACTTATTATAGAGGTCTTGTTTCGAATTACGATGGCGTAGGTGCGTTTCGTAATTTAATCGTCGCGTTTGCTAATCGGCCATCGTCCTTCTCTACTGAAAAGCGCAGGATTATTTCGCGTGTAGAATATTAAATGCGATCAAAGATCGGAGCAAAGATACGATCGGGCGTAGTTAAATGTGTCTTTCGGTTTATTATTCCTACCGTCGTCAATCGATACGCATCGATCGTAGCAATCGAGACTGCTCGCTGCTGCAGAGCATCGTTTGCTTCGTCTTATTATTAGTCAGAACATCTCGATCATGACCTACTTTGTCGTGTTCGTCGTTTTTTTTTCTCGTATTTTTTTTTTTTCATCTTTTTTTTTCTTCATTTTTGCGTTCGTTTTTTTACCTTCGTCCGGGCTTAATTATTGTTTTTGCTTTCCGTCGGAATTTTTAGTTAAAACAACGTCAGAGTTCTCGGAAAACGTGGCGCGCCACCTCCTTTGATAAAATCAACTAATTGTAAGAACAAATTACATAAATCGAAATGAAAAAAAGATCGGATGATAAAATATATGCAAAGAAAAAAATCTTTTCCTTTTTAAAATGAAATTGCAATATTCCCATTCCGGAGAATGATATATAATAGTATGTTTCTATTTTATATCCGAGATGGCGGTCAGAAGCATTCGTTACAATTGTTAAAAAATATTTATAGAGTCGTTTAGAAAACGATATTATTTTTAATATATATTTTTAATGAAATCCCAGTGCAAAATATAATTTATGTATAATTATAGATTACCGGTTTTAATATTTAATAACTAGGATGCAATAATGAATAACTGCAAATAGCAAATATCTTAAGAATGAATATTAAATAGTTATATGTTAGAAACGTTTCCCGGGGGAGGGGGTAATAACCCTACCTTTAGTTGTAGGAAAGACAAGAAAACGAATGCTAGTAAAGACACGAATCACGCGGAATATTTAGTCTGAATAAATTTAGAGACCATCGCATAATGCGCGCCGTGCTTATTGATCTTTTCCAACTAAAGATAGGCCATTTAGGCCTCCTCCTCCTCAGATACTCTAAGAAACAGTAATGTTGTTGTTTATTTTTCTAATATGTCTTTTCTCGTTTCTAGTACTATATAAAAGAGAGGATACGGTTTAAAACGTATAATTGTTTGTAAGATGGTTCGTTTATTTAGCTTTTTTTAATAACTCTATTCACTAAGTGACCATCCAACCGAGAATAAGCCGGGAATTTTTTTCGCGAAACCAGGAAAAAAAAAGTAATAATAGCCAAAAAACGATATGTTTAATAAGCAAGAATCATTTGAAGAGAAAATTTAATGCATTTTTTAGTGTATTTTACCTTAAAATAAAAATTACAAAGTTCTGTTTTATTCGTATAAAATACGCTGCGTCGATCAAATATTATCAATATTAACAAAAAAAAAAAGAATCCATTCTTCTTTTTGTACAATTCTAGTAATCAGGAAATCATCGGGACTATTTGGATCGCGAAACCGGGGAATTTAAAAATTATATTTGAGTGACCACCGTGATTCATTTATCTTATATTTACCGTTCGTATCACAGTGTGCTCTTAGATTTTTCCATACAGATGTTATATAAATATCAGATAAACCTTTTGTTATCATCATAAATAATTTTGGTCAGTCAACTTATCTGAACGATATCATTATTCAATATCGCGATATTTTTAATAGTATCTTTTTTTTTTCTCTTGTCGAGTATTTTCAAGAGAAGTAGTCGTTGAACTTTTGAGGAAGTTTATTTATACCGTTTCTTTTGCAGTCAAGTTGTCAAAAAGAATTTCACACAACGTATTGCGGATGATGAAATTTTAGAGTCGATATTTCGAAATACTGAGTCTCACTCAGATTCTTGTCCAGCTTCCGTTCTATTCTAGAGTTTATTATCGCTAATAATAGTTTTAACGTGTGACTCATCAACGCAATGATTCTGTATTCTGAGCATGTTTGCGAATTATTTTTCTTCGGTATTGGTATAAAATTCACAGCTTTAAAGTCTTCAGGCATCACACCCTCATCGTAAATATTGTTGATGATTTTCAATAGCTCTTTTTCATAACTTGGCGTGAGATGTTTGATTAAGTCAGCGGGAATGGAATCTTCGCCCATGACTCAGTATGGCTTCGTTGCCAAAAAGGGAACCAGAGATGCGATTGCTCTTCTAAAAGTGGTAATACAGAGGGCCCTAAATGCAAATAGAGAAATCTTTGCATGCTTCATCGATTACGAAAAGGCGTTTGATCGCGTTAACCACAAAAAGCTGATGGGAATTCTACAGAAGCACAACATCGATGATAAAGACCTACGACTGATTGGAAATCTATACTGGAACCAGTGCGCAAGTATAAAGATCGGCACCAACTACTCCGAAGATAAATGTAAATTAAGAAAGGGAGTGAGACAAGGATGTCCTCTTTCACCTAGGCTATTCAATATATACGCAGAAGAAATGATGAAAGAAGCAAAAATTGAGAAAATGGGATTGAAAATAAACGGCCGAAGGATAAACCAAATAAGTTACGCAGACGACAAAGTGATAATAGCCGAATCTAAAATTCAAATGCAAAATATGTTAGATAAAAAAAACAACGCAGGATTGAAATACGGCATGAAGATTAATACGGAAAAGACAAAAAACTAATGAAAATCTCTAGAAATGATGTTAAAGAAGTGTAAATACAAAAGATCGAAAATCAAGAAATAGAAAACGTGGCAGAATTTAGATATCTAGGCGCATTAATAAACAATGACGGAAGAGACCAGAAAGAAATAAGAACAAGAATCGGTATGGCGAAGAAGGCATTTAACAACATCAGCAGAGTGCTTGGAAATCGAAATATGAGTTTAAGCCTTCGGAAAAGAATAATGCGCTGCTATGTATGGACCGTCCTAAAATATTCCTGTGAAACATGGACCATGAATGCAGACTGCGAAAAAAGATTAGCAGCTTTCGAGATGTGGTGCTATCGGAGGCTATTGAAAATATCATGGACCGAACACATAAAAAATACGGCAGTGTTAGTAAAAGTAAAGGAAAAACGGAAACTAGTCGAAGATATCAAAAATCGAAAAATGAAATATCTGGCTCACAAATTTAGAGAAAACGACTTGTTCATGCTGGCGGTACAAGGCAAGATACAAGGAAAACCGATAAAAGGACGAAGGAGATTAGAATTAATGACAACGAACCTTCCGGCAAACTCAACATGTAAAAGTCTACGAGAGATGATTACTCGGGCCAGAGATAGATTAATTTAATAATGCATGCAATCTCTTGTCTCAAGAGACGCAACCATGATGATGATGATGATGATTTCGAAATACTGCGCCAAAGTATTAAAGATGGCTGAGCGCAACAAAAGTACGGCGGTAATATTTTGCTACTTACCGCAAAATTTCTGGTCGGTTTTTTTTTTTGAAAAAAAAACAACAACATATTTTTAGCTTTTTGTAGAAGGAGTATAAAGAAAAAAGTACATTTTAATTCATTTAATTTTTTTTTTGTATTTCGTTCTATTAGCGTTCTTAATTAATATTATTAAAAAAAAACAAGAGAAAATTTGTATTGTAATCGCTAAAACTGGAAGAGTTAACCATTGATAGCGATGAAGTTAAGTAATTTCGAAAAATGCAGTTTTGCAGACCGCAATATTAAAAAATAAAATCTGTTCGGTAGTTTTGAAATAAATTATGCAAATATTTGTAAATTTGAAAGAAAGAAAACATAAAATTCAACGAGAATCGATAAAAAGAATATAAAAACGCATCGTATAGCCTTTTTATATAGAATATTTTAGAGGAGCTACCTGCAGCATGACGGTATTGAATTATTAAAATTTTGCTCGGCTATTTATATTCCAGTCGTTTGTGACGAAATGCCAGTCGAATTAAACGAAAATTTTTCTTCGTCGCTTTATTGGTTCTGAAAGTGTAATTAATAACGCAGTCTCGCCTAATCAGTTATTCGATTTTTAAACTGGTTTGACGATATTATTATTATTATTATTGTTATTATTATTATTATTATCATTATTATTATTATAGTCGTTATATAGAAAAACTACAAACACGTGCGCGGGAATTTTGTAATTCTCGCATACCGTTAATTCGTCTGAAACTGTAATGATGTCTGCAAAAGTGCGTACATTAATTGGTCCCGGCTGGAACATAAGATGTGCGGTGGAGATATAATTAATTCACATTTTTAGAATAATTCTTAAAAATTGAACAAACCGCCTGGGAAATTCTTTTGTCATTTCTACATAAGACTCGCCGCAATACGTTAAAACAAAAATTCGACGTTTCCATCAATGACAGAATTTTGTTCGAAACATTTATATAGGAAATCGATTTTTCCACTAAGTTTAGAATCTCGGTCGCTTCCAGTTTCGGTATTTAAGATACTGTTATAAAAATGTAATAAAAAGGTAATAAAAAGGTTTTTTGGAATTCTAAGAAGGTCTTTGAGCAGATTTGTGCGCGTTCATGTGTAGCGCATATATTGCGAATCTCTGTTTAAAAGATCATAGGGAATAATAAACTGTGAGTGTACACAAGTGGACTTTATTTGCCCCCGGATTGGTTTAAAGAAGGAGAAGTAAAAATAAGGAAAAAGACATCGTAATCACTTGGAATTGTTCAAGTATAAATGGTTTTGACAAAAACTCGTTTCATGGAATCATTCCAATTTTTTCCAAGTAAAAAAGCAATAAATTTGCCAACTAAAAAGAATAAGGTATCTTTCTCTTATTCTACTGATACTTTTTTAAGTAAACGTTTTCAAAAAAAATCCTATATATATATATTGTTACGAAGAAGTATTTTCATAAAGCTTAATTTTTAAAAATTCCATAATAATTTTTTTTTCACGCTAACATCAGTTTTCACCTTATTCGGAGGTATTTCGCGAATTTCAATTTAAAAATTCCAACCCATTAAATATCGTTAAGAAGAACGTTAAATCTGATGCACGCAAACGTTTTGAACGGAGATTCTGAAATGTCTTCGATCAACACTTCATTTTTCACGACCATCACCGAATGAGCATGAACGTTGTTTCTGTGCATTGAATGAAAAGAATTTTTAAGAAAATGAAAAGAAAGTAAAAAAAAAAAAAAAAGCAAGAACGAATAAGAAATATTATTTAAAAAAGCGAAACGTCGAAGCATGTCGGAATTGTCAGATTTTGTCGTGGAGCCACCAGTGCCAGAAACCGTTTTGCTGAAAACAAGAAGAATACGAGGAACCCAAACATTTTGAACAGACATGAAAACAGATTTCGAAATTTTTCTGTTCGATACGAGTCATTTGTAGAAACGGACAATTTTCTCTTTTTATACATCGACCCGAAAACACCTCCTGGTTGGCAGTTTAATGAATCTATGCACGAGACGATCGCAGCCCTTCCTTTTTTACCGCCCTTATAATAACACACCCGCGTATCATCGACTTATTTTTTGCTTCAAATATAAACGTTTACTTGTTCTGAATAAAGTTTATTCGGAGCGACGCCTAATAATACTACACGGGTTTTCAACGTGAGAAACGAAACTCTAATACATGCGCGATCATTTACATATTTCTCCTTGAAGGAGAGAACTTTTTTTTTTTTTTGAAAAAAAGTTTCGCTTCCTATTGTGGTACAGAATTATTTAACAAAGTGTGCGGATCTTTCTTTTCTCTTACCATGTTCGCTCTGTTTCTACTTATTACGTTTCATTACGGTAGGGCGAAATTTTGGCTTTGTCGTTTGTTTTGAAAATAATTCTTTATTGTGAATTTTGTCCTCTCAGACTGTTTCAGTATGTATACATTATAAATTATGCTGCTGAAATTTTGAAAGTGGGACCAGAACCCGCACGTCTCTATGAGCTAATAGGCCCCATACACATGAATGACAAACATTTACTCTTTGTGAATTGCACTTACACACACACACATATATATATATATATATATATATATATATATTATGCTCCATTTCAAAACACAACATACTTTTGTAATTAATCATTCATGCTCAGAGAAATCAAATAGCTTGCTCGAAATAATCTTTTAACCGCATTTTACTTTCACTACGCATAAAAGGATTATTTACGAAAAGTATTTAATCAATATAATACCCGTTCATTTAAAAAATTATACATGTGTGTATGAAACCTGTAAAGTGAGTCTTACACGATGGCGAAGACGTCCCTGGGGATTTTGAAAGTATTTTCTAAAAACCCGACAGTATCGATGAGAGTAGAACTGCCGATTCATTTCTTTCGGCCGACTTTACTTTCACCCGGATGACTGCTTTGATACTTCGATTCAATTTGAAACTAGGTGTACAACTTGTGTTTTTAGTATCGCGTTTCTTTAAGAAATTGTCTTTTCCCAATATCATCGGTATGTGCCAAGTAGTGCTTTACCTCGTACTGAAAACAATATTCGGATCCATGACGTTGAAACAGAATGCAATTTTGAAAGTTTTGTTAAATGCATAACTCTTAATAATTGAAGACATGTTTTAAAACGGATATGCAGATTTTTAAAATTTCGGTTATTTAATACGTGAAACAATCACATATATATGATTTATGAGATACTTTAGAATAAAAGTATCTATAAAGCAAATATTACAGATTGGAAATTTACTATTTTTATTCTGAGAAAATTGTTTTTTTTCTCAGTTCCGTAAGAGTTGATGCGCATAGAATAATTATATTTTGCTTCAAATATCGTAGTTTTTATTATTTATTATTAAAATCGTGAAATTTAGTAAATGTATTTTCATAGTAATATCTATATAAATAATTAAATACCGTTGTCCGTTGATAAAAGCGCGTATCACTTGAGAACGGCTGAACTGATCTGGTTAATTTTTTTTTTCTTCATATTTTCGTAATAGTCCGGAAAAGATTTTTCGCGAAAGAACAATTGGAAAAGCTGCCCCCCCCCCCCCGGGGAAGAGTGGAAAATTCGGAACAAACTAAAAGTATTTTTTCCGCGGGATTTTTCTATAAACTCTCAAGATTCGAACGATGGATATGCTTAATTTTTTTTTTTTTGTTTTGTTTTGTTCGTTATGATCCTGGAAAAGTTTTCAGGAAAAGAAAGATAATTACGAGAAGGAAAGAGTCGGAAAAATCTGACAAACTTCGAAAATCTTAATTTTTATATGGAACTCTCGATCATAACTGACGATGGGAACGAAATTTTTGTTTGATATATTTTTTTTTTTGTTTTGTTACGGAAATAACTCAATTGTGTATGTTTTCAATTGGAAAAAAAGCGCTGGAAAATCTGAAGAAAGACCTAAGGGGGAAAACGCATTCAAGCCTAAATCAAAATAAAATTTTACATTTGTTTTACACTTTTGTGTTGTTTCGCGATCTGCCTAACAAATGTAGTTATATTATTTTTGTATTCCGATTTATTTCGCTACGTATGCAAATGCCGTTTGACAGCTGATTGCCGATTTGTGGTGAATCGAGCCAATCGTGTATCATAAAGCGCATATTACGATGAACGAAATGGTGATGTCACTACTGCGGACCAATCGAAACAAAGCATTATTTCTTCGTTTCGATTACTTGAACATTGGACCTTGCAATCGAAATTGAAATGCAAATAAAACATCTTGAGATTCATTGTGATTTCAAATTTAACGGAAGAAAATAAAATCATTTGGTTGTCATGAAATTCTGACTTAATTCAATTGTGACGTAAATTTTGGAACACAGTCGAATAGTGGTTCCAAGTCGATCACGTTCCAGGCACATCAGACATTTCCAGCATTTGAGCAGTGTACTGCCGATAGAATTCATTTCGCTCGTAAAATTTCTCATTGGCGTACTTCTGAATGTAGTCCTCTTCAAACTGAATATGCATGGCCACAATCGTTAGCAGATACAATGATCACCCAGAAATACGTTTTTTTTTGTTTTTTTTTTTTTTTTTTGTTTTTTGCTTTTTGCTTTTCTTTATCATTTTTACTTTGCTTGCACATTTCCGATAGCTTTTCACAAATTCACAAAACGATCATAAAAATAAATTTATTGAAAATTTGGACAGGACAACGTCTATCGTTTAGTCTCGAAACAGTTTCACGTGTTATACTTAAAACTGTTAGTGCGCGCGAAACTGTACCTTTAAACTTATATTTCTAAATTAATTACTGACTAGCGTGTAGATATTTCGATAAATAAAAATCGAAACAGAATTGCTAGCGTATACTCATGGAACGAAATAAAATACGGAAAATATTGTGAAAATCGAAATTAATATTTAAAATTAAACCGCTATTTATTATAGCGGCTTTTTAAAACTATCGCCTTTATAAGACTGTATCATCTGGTGTAAAATTACATTCTATTTATGTACGATATCATCATGGATCTTGATTGTTTTTCTGTACGAGAAAGGAATCCTATCACCGGTCATTACAAATCGGATTTTGACCTCTAAATCTTCATCGATGACGTCACCGGACGCATTATACAGTATTTTATAGCTATAAATTTAATTAAATGTTTCAACTGTTGGTCGGGCGAGTTCGGATTTATAAGCCGTATCAGACAGTTTTTCACAATTATCATTAGTAATGTTTACGTTTTGTATGAAAATTGATACATGTGTACGTTCAGAGAGGAGATTATGATGTTGAAAAAGGAGGATACATTTTAAACGCTTTTATTTAACTTGACCTTCTTGTTCGTATTTTTGTACTATTTTGTATTGTTGTAAATCTCTTGGAACGTTAGGGTCTCTAAAACGGCAAGACACCAATACGCAAAGAGTTTTCCTTGTGTTTCATATTAACATAAAAATCACAAGTTTCCGGTGATGGACCGTGTAAACGTGTTCGAAACGTTAAGTGGTTTTGTCAATGTTAACGTGGTGCCTAGCAAAAATCATAATTTTGACGGCAAGATGGCACGGCCAATTTTTATGAAAATCGACACCCGGATAAACCTTTGTAGAAGGTTTACGGAAAAACTTCTGATCATTTTGTTTGCCGATAAACATTAGGTTAGAAAAGACTGATAAAAAAAGTACAAATAAAAATGAAAATCCAACCGATTACTTCCGGCTATTAAGCAAAAAAATCATTATGCAAAAAATTTCTTTTTTTTAAATTTCCCTTGTTCATAACATTCGTACAGATGACTTTTTTTTTTACTCTGTAATTTGTCCGCAAATGTAACTTTAAATTGTAAAATAACAGAATATGAACGGAATTTAAAGGAAGGATTTTACTTATTAATACGATAAAAGTAAGAAAATTTTTGACCGGTTTAATTTCTTATTTTCAATAAAAGTTCTTCTTTACATTTTTACTTTTTTTTTTTTTTTTTTTTTTTTTTTGGCGGCGAAAATTCAACCCGTCGAGTTTCATTTCAGTAATTTTACGCAAAATAATTAGCAATTGAATGCAACACTGTTTGTCGGTTTGCAGATTTCCCTTTTTCCATATTTTATTAATTTTATTTTTATTATCTCCTTATAATAGAATGAACGAAAATGTTTGTACAAAAATTTGAAACTAAACTGTGCATTTATATGGTGCATACAGTTAAAGAAACTTTTCATTTTTTATTATGTACAAAAAATGAAAGTTAGCCTCAAAAAAAAAAAAAATACTCAACTAATCGCTCAAATGCCACATTCTATCTGAAACAATTAAAACTTTCAATATCCGTTTATTTTCGTATATTTAATGCGGTTATAATTAATTAAAAATAATTAAACCGCGGTAATATGAACTGCTTATAAGAACGGTGTAATAGGAGTGCTGCGTAAGCAGTAGTAAAGTAATTTGAATTTATACTGTAAAAAGAATCTTTTGATGAGTAAAAGCCGCTTCTGCGACGCACAATAAATAATCTTATATCTCTTATAAAATCATTTTGTCTTATCTGTACGTAGATAGTATTGCATTTTCCAAATTTGATTTCCATTTTTTTTTAATTTTCCCCATTGATTCGTGTACATTTCGTTAAGTCATTATATGCATTCCTTTATTACACTTCGACAAAATATTAAAAGTATATTATTTTATAATACCGCTGATATTATCAAAACTTAATTCTCTTTCGATAAAATAATTTCTGTGTTTCTTTTTTTTGTCTGTCGAATGTTCCCAGGATGTCCCTCTTGAAAATTGTTCGTCACAATTTTACAAATTTTTGTCGTGTTTTTATTAATTTCACCATGCACCACATTCCTTTATTCCGAAACAAAATATTTCTTCACTCGACGAAATAAAAATTTACCGCAAACTGCGCGCTAAATCTCATTTTTAGAAAAATGACGCAACTTCGAATTGGAAAGTTTTAAAACATTACGGTGACGTCATTAATGAAGATTCATTCTGATCGGTGATTGAAAGCCTACAACTGAGTATTGACTACAACACCGCCGAAAAATTAAGTCTTTTCCAGTCTACTTCCTGCATCATGTTGCTTTTCCAAAATCTATTGTTACGCTTAAGAATCTACTATGATTTTGCCCCTCCTTTAAATATAAATGTGTATTATTTTTCATAAACAGAAGAGGAAAATAATGGACGGCGGAGGAGGTCCTTGTTTGACGAGCAAGAAGTAAAACATAATTTTTAACGTGACTAGGACAAACGATCTTCTCTAGCATAAATTTCGACATGTCTAAAGCCCGTTTTCTTTTCTTTTTTTTTTTTTTTTTTTGACATGTTTCAAACATTTCTTTTTTAACAGCGTACCTGGATTAATTTTCGCGCGATGAGGATAGACTTTTAACGGACTTCTTTTGAGTTAATCTGTTTATTAAAATGTATTTAAAGTTTGAAATTTTTTTTTGCAAATAATTTCATACGGACAAATTAAAACCGAATAATCTCGGGACAAAAAAACTCTTCGTACGTAACACGGAACACAGTTTTATTATTAAATACTGATCTCACACCTGATGTAAACACGTAGCCGACTCTGTGATTAATGATTCACGCGATATATTGTATTACCGTACTATATCGTGTGAACCTACTAATCACAGCATATACTCAAGATAAAATGTAATTGTAACAATACGTACTTCTTTAAGAGTGTGTGTCGGTTTGTTGCGCCCTCAAATTAACTATTCGTGTGATTACCTTATCACATTGTTTTTATTGAAATGTTCCATTTTTTTCATATAAACTATAATAATAGCAAGACTGCAACACATAAAGCCCAAAAGTTAATTTACAGTGAACAATATTATGATGATTTTTTGTGAATTACTTCTCTCGTCATTTTTTCAATGTAACATTACGTTATAATTAAAATTAAATAACGAAACAATTCAAGAGATAAAAGTGCATCGAAAACTTTTTCGAACAGTGCTCTCATCTTCAGAACTAAATAATGATAATGATGATGATGATAATAATGATAATGATAATGATAATAATAATAATAATAATAATAATAATAATAATAATAATAATAAAAATTATGAAATTGCAGGCTTTATATACTCAAATATATGAATTATAATAATGCTAAATTTCTCACTTGTCAATTGAATTTCAGTTAACTTAATGAAGCGCCTTAAGGAAAACATGTAAATATCTTGGTACTTTTCTGGGCTGAGTATTTAATAGGGGCGCGATATGATCTGAATCTAACCTGTGCGCTGATAATTGCGTTTTCAGAGAAATTTTTCTATATTATCGCACACAGGTTGGAAGGAAAAAACTTCTGGACGAGGTAATGCTTTCGGAAAGTACCGAAGTTTAGAATAATTCGACTTCTCGATATTTCGAGTGTACTTTGTTACATGAATAAAGTTTCGTTATAGAGATGTACGGAGATTTTGAAGGGGGGGAGAATTGTGTTGCTAAATTCCCCAGTTCCTGAAAGATAAACATGTAACAATTAGAAATACTTAGATTTTTTTACTTTAAACTATTAGTTCAAAAAGGTTGATATGAAAAGTATAATCACTTTCACTAAAAATTCTGAGCGGTACACTCGTAGCATTATGTTCCGCCTAAGTTAATCACGAATACTATCAGCCTTTGATACGCACTAGTGGTGGCAGTTTCTTCCTTTGTTCTGCATTGTTTCGGTTACTACGTATACCTTTAATTACTGTTCCCTACGGATTCAGCCCCGAAAATTAACGAAATCAAACTTTAACGAGCAAACTTGAATTTTTATAAATAAAATCGCATTGCCGTTAGTAAAATAATTGTGCCGCCAAAATGATTAATATACCACAGAGCCGATTTATAAACTACAATATTAACACATTCGCGAAATATCTGAAAGCTAGAGATTTTTTAAACATCACTTAAAAGAGCCTCAGTGTGAAATGTTTTTGTATGTTTTTTTTTTTTTTAACCCTTCTGTATTTTGCTACATAGTAGAAATTGAAAGAGGAAGCAGCATAAACTTAAAACGATTAGGAAATAAAAGAGAATACAAAAACTAATTCACGGTTTCTTTTCTAAAAAAAAAAAAAAAAAAAACAAAAAAAGAGATATTTTATAGAATAGTTCCTAATATAATAATTCAAGTATATCGGGGTGATGGTGTTTTCCGCAGATGAATTACGCTTTTAATGCCGTATTCTTATTGAGCTGTAATGATCGGAGTGTTTTTTTTTTTTACATAGTTTCTTGTTGTTTTCATTCATTTTTTAACTATTTGAAATTTAATATGTACTAATTCGATAAACACGTCTAAAAAATACGCATATTTTTGGAACACTTTGTGTATACTTTTCTTATTTCGGAGGTTTTTATTATTATTTCGTTTATATTGCGGAAATTTTAGCAGTATTTTCGCTTCATTCGCCCAGTATGCTTACTCTTCGCTAGTACTCGAGATGATATCACTAAACAGCAGAAGGTTCCTCCGCCAAGATTTCATAGTATGCACGCCATGCGGAAATCATTGAGGAAACAAACGAGGAACATTTAAAATGATTTTAGAAAACATCCCGATTAAACGGTAGCTATCCTCTTCGATTTCAAGTATTGAAAAAAGAGTCGTTCACTGTCGTACGATAATACAAAAAGATCGTTTGATTCGTTCTGTTTTAATAACATTGTAAGTTAACAAAGGATAGAGACGAACAGGTTTAAAAAGAAAAGAAAACATACTGTATATTTGAAGTTTTTACAAATGATAAGGAGGGAGGCAAGTTTACAAAAAATACGACGGGGCGTATAGAAATTCGCAGGTCTGCCGATTCTACCGAGGAATGCGTATTATTAAGGAGGATAAAAGTAAATGTGTTCCGAATCATACGCAGCAAAAAATAAAAGGACATTTTAAAAAAAAAAAAACAAAACAAAAAAGGGAGAGAGAAACCCTGTTATTTAATTTTCCACTTCCGACGCTGGGGAAACACTCGCGAAAATTTCACTAAAAATCGGTCGATGCAAACAAAGGTTTTCATACGGTCCCGATTAAGAGGGAAACCTATAATATATTCGGCGAACGCTTCAAAACCCTGGGCTTCGGATGATGCTATTATTTCTTTTTTATATCTTCGATTCGAAAAAAATAACCCATCGATTAAGTTTCGGAATATTTAGAGTAGCGGCACTGTTTTCAGTTCTGTCTTCACCCTTCCCATGTCGACTGTCTGGACGAATTAATTATTCGGCGCGACGTTAGCCTGTGTTATTGCGACGTTATTCGAGAGTACGTACGTTAACGACCGATCAGCATTGCAAGATAGAATACGTTTTTTCGTACTTACCGAGTATGTGTAATGTGCAGACTATGAAAAACAGTGAGCGCATCGATAAAGCTGGAATCGTCGAATAAGAATAGGTTACACGTGTAAACGCTAGCAGCGGCATATTTCGTTAGTTCGGCGACAAGAGGGTTCGAGAAAAATAGCCTTGTTCGAGGATATTATTATTGATTAATTTCGTTGTTTTATAATGCTATTTCGCAGAGATTAATGTTCGCCACGGAAGGAACAGTGAAAATTAAAGGAACGACTGGAGCAGCAGAAGTAACAATTCGAGAAAAGTATTTTCATACTGAAATGCGAGAACAACGCGGCCGCGCACTTGAGCCAATTATTCAGTAGTAAAACGGTCGCAGTGGCGTAGCCGGCGAGTCGCTACTTTCGGCTAGGATGCGGCGAGGAACTGTGCTGAAATCAGTGAAGTCGTCAAGGTGTGAATTCTCGTTTTACTGGCTACTCCGGAAAATGTTGTCTGCGCCGAGATGTGTGACCAAAGATGAACAACCGAACACGATCTCGGTTCTGGCGCGGCCCAATAGAGAGGACCTTTTTGTTTTTTAATACGAAGATGACATCCGTCCCGAGATTGGTTCTGTACGCGACGCGTCTGCAGATGACGCCGAAATTAAAATAGACGGTAAATATTTACATAAAATCACTATCGAACTGCTGCTGAAACGCGCGTTGCTTTACCTTCCGTTCCACACCTGCCGGTTTTTTTAACTCGTCTGCCGTAGACTATCTATTATTTCGCTAGTCTTCGACCGTTTCCATTCTATCGTAAATATTTCCACAGCGCATCTAAAATCACCTAGTACAGTAGAGAAACGTTAAAAATATATCGCATCGCAAGACGAAATGGAAATAACGTATTGATATCAAAAAAATTTTACAATGATCGTTTTCTTTTCGTTCATTTCAGCCTCAACCTTCGTGTAGAAAAAAGTATTTTTACCGAAATCACTCTTCTTGTGTGTCGTATACTTGGATTTAAAATCGATTTTGACGTTGTACAATATTGTAACACTATTCTCCATCTCTTTCTCTTTATCTACCTATTTATTATAAAAGTTTTTTCAATGTCCCAATTTTATGTAATAAAAAAAAAAAAAAAAAATTTGATTAACCTACCGAAACAACTTACCATACTACAACACATACAAATAATACCTTTTTTTTTTTTTTTGCGTTTCCGTGGTATTATTAAATGAGCAATATAGTGTCTTTACATGCTTCTCCCCCTATGAGGTGTGACCTTTATTCATCAACAGCTGCACAGTAATAAGAAGTGTATTCATTATGTTTCCAAAATCGAAAACCGCCACCGAACGCAAACGTGAATTTCGGACAAAGAATCAGTAAAATCGGTCTATATAAATATAAGTTATGCGCGAACAAACATAAAAAGAAAATTGTGGGCATTCATAAGACCCCCGTCAGGAGCGAAATTCCGTACGATTATTCTTGTTTTATTATCATTATTAAACATTATGAACATTATTTTATTTAATTATCTAGGATTTACAATTTGTCTTTAAGATTAAGTTTTTACGTGTAAAGTGGTATCAGTTTATTTATTTATCCCCACCGAAGTTGCCAAATGAAGTGTGGTATAGTTTATTTGTTACACCCACAGGGATGATGCCAACCACAAGGTTTTAGTCTCGCAGATTTTATTTAATTTAGATTTTAGTCTTATTTTATTATTTAAGATAATGATGCTGATTATAATAATTTATCTGTTTAGAAATTTAACTAATATATTTTAGAATTCTGTACACTTATCTTTCGGTACCGGTCGACCGCTATAAAAAAACACAATAATTATTTACGAAAATACGGTTAAAATATAAAATCAATAAAAAAACAAATATAACAAAACGACGCTACGTATCACTGTTATTGGGTGGTGATCCGGGATCCGTAGCTTGGCGATTCGGCAGTCGGTCTGTACGTAGAAATCAGACCCGATGTAATTTATCTTTAAGAATGTTCGATAGTTTTCAAATTTGCTTTACTACTACCGTGGCGAATATCGAATACTTTCGACGACGATAGATCGCGAAATCATTCTATTATTTTTAACGAAGAAATAAATAATCCAGCGTTACGTGACGTGATGATTTCGCCATTTAGGCAGCCCGCGTTAAAGAACTTTGTTCCAAAAAAAAAAAAAAAAAAAAAACATGCGACGAACGTATGACCTCCTCCTTTTTTGAAGTCGGTAAAAATTTAAATATAACAAACGTTACGTAAAATTAGGACATTTTTTCGTTACATAAAATTGGGACATTTTTTCTAATAAGAATTACGTTGTAATTAATATATTGCGTAATAGCACACGTTATCAATAATAATTAGAAAGAAGAATACGATTTTCATTATAAAAATTTCATTAGAATCAAAAACGGCCTAACGAATTAATGTTAAACCCGATGCTCTGGCCTTATATATAAGATTCCGATTGTTCTAACTAAACAAAATCTAACCGAATTGCGAAAGTAATTGTCGAGCTTGCGATACTAAACTGTAAATAATTTCGCTAGTTTTAATTCTTTTTGATGTAAATGTTGTCTGGCAGTACTGCAGAGTAACTTTTAAACACTTGTATGTACTACTTGAAGTTATTTTTAAAAATTTCCGTATATACACCTATATGTAACTATATACTCGTATGTATATGTGAAGTAAATGATTGGACACAGAATTTCGATTATTTTTTATACGTATTATGTAACGCTTTTCGAATTATTTTTCGTATTACAGGAAACAAAACTCATTTCTGAAAACGGTTGTCATAATGAAAATGAAGTTATCGATGAAGGAATACACACGCGTTTTATGCGCCTTCATTCGCTGCTCCTACTCATGGAACAAAATGTCGTAACCCTCTCGAAGCGAGTAAATCCGTTTCCGGACAAGGACGTAAAAATACTTTACTGTTCGTGGAAGCAATACAAAAAGGTAATAATGAACATTAGTAAAACGTTTACGTTACGATTATTAAGTATCAAAACCATTTCTGTATTCGTGTGTAATAATATGAATTTACCATTAATATTATACTCTCTAAGAAAACTGAAGAAGCTTTGCGTTTATTTAATTCTCGTTCAAAATATTCAGTCCCCTCACTTAGGCTGCTAATTTAATTAGCGATTTTTTGGAATTTACCGATTTGCGGAAAATCGGCTAATTATTGACAATTGATCGATTATTTATTTCTTCACTTCGGTTATTAACTATGTGTGAGCAAATCGATTAATTATCTCGCGTTTCAGTTGTAACGGTCTTACATTTTTCTACTATAAATACTTAAGGAAAAAGTGATTATTTATAATTTATAAACGTGGCGAACGAATTTCAATATGGACAGAAACATATACATATTATTATTAAAGAAAAATATAGTTAAACCTTTTTATAAGTTTAATTTCATTACATTTTTCATCGCTTTCAACCTTATTGAGTGTTGTTTTTATTATTATGGTCTTTTATTTAACTCGGTTTGTCATTTTGTCTGTCTGGGGAGAATATTGCGAACGATTTTTCACCTACTTCCTGATGAATAAAAAAAGTGCTATTTTGCAGAAATGCGTGTTATAGATGATAATACAATATTATGCAACATCCGGGTTTCCAATTTCAAAATTAGACCCTCGAGACGCCAAACTGAGGGAAATTTTGGAAACGATTTTTCACCTACTTCCCGATGAATTTAAAAAGTGTCCTTTTGCAGAAATGCTTATTATAAATGACGACAATACAATATTATTCAATATCTGGGTTTCCAGCTTTAAAATTTGACCTTAGTGGCGCCAAAAGCTCGAAATTTTGGGAAATTTTTTTTTTCTTTTTTCGAGCATGTGATATATTGTTGGAAGGATCGTTATTTGTCGAGAGCAAAACCGTATTTGATTTCTTTAATGAAACTTTCCAAGTTTACAAAAAGTTCAAAAAAACGCGAGATCTAATATGTAGCTCCCTCTTTGTGACGCGAGTATTATAGCGAAAAATTTTGAACAAGGCTGAAAATATGCACATGCACGTATATATATCTTCGGTTTGAATCATCTAAGTTTCCAACTTAAAAATTAACCTCTCGGGGCTTCGAAAGCTCGAACTTTTGAAAATAAATATTTTTTTTTCCGGGCATATGATGATATACTGTTGAAAAGAGCGCTATTTGTCGGGAGCAAACTCGTATTTAATTTTCTTAACGAAACAATGGAAGTTTACCAAAAGTTTAAAAATGCGCAAAAAGGACGTGTAGCCCCCCGCGTTTGCGGCTCAGCTTTATAGCTAAAAATTTTGAACAAGGTTAAAAATATGCGCATCCTTGGGTATTTCTTTACTTTGGAACATATGGGTTTCCAACTATAAAATCGGACCGTTGTGTCGCCGAAAGCTCGAAAGTTTCAAAAAAATATATATTTTTTCGGTCATGTGATATTTCAATCAAACATTCTGTTTCATGTGCTGAGGATTCCGTATGTATTGTATGAAAAACAAAAGACAATATAATTGAAAGAATGCAATCCATTATTTAATAAAAATTTCTGTAAATGTATAATTAAGATATCGAGTAAAATAAAGCAAAATAAAATACAATTCTAAATTTATTGTTCTTTATTGAAATACATAGTAAAAAGTCCAGACTAAAAAATAAAAAAAAATATTTAAAGTTATTTTGTACTTTTTAGTGCATAAATAAAAGCCTATTTAAAAAAAAGAAATAATTTTTTTTTATTTTGTATAAATTTCCTTTTTAAATTTTATTATCCATTTTTAGACCGGTTTTGTTTGATTTATATAATCAAATGTATTTTTTTTTTTTTTTATTACTTTCAAGCGATCAGCTTTTTTTGGTCATTAACGAATTTTTGTCGAAAAATTTTTACTCCGTGTCCGATTGTTAATTTAAAATTTCATTTTCGATAGTGTTAAATAAATTTATTCAATCTCGTAATTTTTTCTCTTTTCAAGCGAATTTCTAGGAAGCTAATTAATTGTATTTTTAAATTCAAGCGACTTCGTCACACATATCTGATGTTAGATTTTGTACAGTCATATTTTCGAGAGTTCATTTTTTATTCGATAATTTCAGTCGCGGCGATTATCAACTGTTTGTCCAATTCAGCTTTTAATGATAGAACAGTCCAGTTCCGATTAAATAACCTAATATATTATCTTCACGTATTAAAAATTCTTGGCGCGCATTCGCTAAAATTTCATGGTCTAATCAGAGGCTCCTCGGTATTATTGAAAATTTCTTATTTCAGTAAACATGCAACATTCAGTTGCGGTGTAGGTCAGATTTTTTCTAATTTTACTGATACAGAATTTACTGAAAACCTTGGTTTTTTTTTCTACACGGTCTATCATTAAGATGCTTTTTTCTCTTGTTTTAATAGTACACGTGTACGGTAGATGTCGATTATGACGATTTTAAGAAGGACCAGCAGAGTTCGATCGTTTCAACACAGTTTCGTCGTTATATCCACTGTCATATACAACGTGTGCTCTAATATTTCAATGTAATTGATTTACGATAACTAAACATGGCTGAAATAGTTGTACGTAATAATTTGCAATTTTTTAATAAACTTGAGGAAAAACAAAAATACAAAGTCGAAATCTCTAGTATTCCGTTAAGATGAACAAAAGAAGGAAAATATTGAACAATCTAATAAAACACACAGATAATAATGAAAAATTAACGTGCCGAGTAAAATCGATAATAATCAAATGCTCGTTATTAAGGTAATATTTTTCTAGCCGTTTTTCAATTGATGATATTTAATAGTTCACGGGTAAATGCTTCAATAAAAGAGTAGTTGAAGATTAAGATTTCCGATATAAATAGTTACAAAACATTCTAGTATCTTTCGCTTTAAATCAAATGAAAAAGGAGTGTCCTTTATTGAATCTCATTTGGAACAACCGTGTTTCGATGTGGTCAGATTTGTATATATAGCGTCCGCTGTAAATGATAATTTTTAATGCGACTGTTCACCTTATAAAACAACGTAAAATTTATTAAGTAATATTTCCAATAGCCGCGAATGTGTAACTCCGAAACGCAGATTTTTTAAGAGATTGCGCGAGTTTAATGTAAATCTCTGTTCTATATTTTTCTGCTATGCCCGATGCAGCAACCGATTTGTAACGTATAGAATTACGCTGAATTCTGTCGCTTCCATTATTAAAATTTTTGAATTATTTTTCGTATCTGTCAATTATTAAGAATTCATTTTTAAGGTGCTTGAAATAATAAAGAATCCGGAACTTGCCTATCTTATCCGTAAAATGATAACGATAGCGGTAAAATTTGTTACGCGCGGAGGCATGGAAAAAAATGTTGCCTTTTTTATTAAGATTTTTTTTTTTTTAAGGACCATTAAAATTTGATAATAATTTCGTTTTTTTAAAAACTGAATTTACCATTTCGCGAAAAAATTAGTTGTCCTCAGCAAAGATTTTAAAAAATTCCACCACTTTATTAGTATTTTTTTGTTAAACAGGATGATGCGTTTGGAAATTCGATACTTCAAGATGTCATTAATAAAATTACGAATAAACAAAATGATTTTCAAATAGCGCCGAGGTAATTTTATTATTTTACTCAATGTTCCGATTATAAATAGTTCGATACATGACGAAATTGTTTTCGAGGATTTTTCTATTTGTGCACACAGTAAATCGCTTAATGCGCTTGCATCGTGTTATGCTGAGTACAGTACGAATCGACCTTTACGAATTAATAAAAAGATTTCGCGTTAAACCTTCATCACCTCCGGTTTACCTACAATCTCGATTCTTGTGTTTTCCTTTGAATAAAGAAAACATATTAATGCAATCTTTCTCGTATGATAGAAAATAGTATGGAATTCTAATTAGAGAATACGTTCTTTTACATAACTACAATTATAATGTGTGTGTCTGCGTGTGTGTATATATAAAGAGATAGGGAAATAGAATAAATAGCCAATTAATACTGATTTGAAATTTTGCAGTGTATCAAAACTGATACTTAAGTAATATATTAAATAAATTCAAATTAGACATCAATTTACACGTATATTTACGAATAGAAGATTAACTCTATTTTCACAACTTTTTGATAAGCGAAAATATTAAAATAGTAATTTATATGTATGAATGAAACACACATTGACAAAATCCTCGGAAACACTGATGTCTGCAATGTCTTACTTTGGGCGGCGCAACGAGTCCCTGTTAAATCAAGTTGAACTGTACACTCGGCGAATACGGAAAAATTCAGAAACTCGATAAGTTAAATTTTTTTTACGTACGGTATTTATGCACTTCTACTTCAATATAATCAATTTCTCTGAGCAACAAAACACCCAAAAAATCGTCAAGAATATATAATATAGAATTTAAAACGACATCAATAACCCTTTAAAAGTGAAATTCGTACACACGATAAAGTGGTCAGCGTAGGATAACGTATACAACTATGGAGTCAACGGTTTTTGTCAAAAATTCGGGTTACATGTATATTAAAAAGTACAGGACTAAGGGCAGAGCACAAGTCCTCCGTATAAAATACGTTTCTTTGTCTCTTCAGTAGTAGGGTTAAAATAATGAAGACGTCTATTTAAGAATAAGTTGTACAAAAATTCTGCCCTAACAACAGGAATTGAAATTAGTATTTTTTTTAAAACACTTTTACTTTTTTCATATGCGATTTTAAAGGATATATTTGCATCGTGAGCGAAACAAAAAAATTAATTAACGTACAACAAAAAAAATTCAAAAAATTAACACAGTAGTAGCCCCTGAAAGGGACTGTATCGAACGAAAAATTCAGCTGATCAGGAAATCGTGAAAGCGACAAAAAAGAAACAGAAGAAATAATTAAAACGAGAGAAAATAAAAAAATTATATAACAGAAAAGAAATAATTTAAAAATGGAAATTAACAAAAAACTAAACTAATAATGCAAAATTAACGAAATGAATAGCAAAAACAAAAAAAAATATTCCGATTGCCTTTACATTTGTTTTCAAATTCGTACCGCAATGGCTCGCAGTAAATTCCCAATACTTAACCGTCGCATTATTTCTATTATAGTGATTTTTACATTTGTAATTACTACGTACGAAATTTATACTCCCTCTACGGCTTAAAATAATATTTAAATCCATTTGACTTATTTAATTAAACTAATGATATGTGATAGTAGCAATAAAATTAACAGCATATAAAATGTACGATGAAGCTATAAACACATATGTACAATTGAATGGAATGAATAGATCTCTTTATCTGTATATTGTGAGAATTTAGCGGAAAACGATGTAACGTTACTGAATGTAATTTTGTTGTTCCATATTATTACAGTTCCATGAACTGGCAATGTAGCGATGTATTTTTTTGTATATAAAGAATTACGTTATCATTTGAAGAGAATACCGAAGATTAATATACTTTATTGATATCTGTCGAAAAATGATTTATGAATTCCAAAAAACTTGTGATTTCCGTTCCGACAAGAAACTTTCACTTTAAAAATTTTCATTATGTATTACGAAGAATTTATTACTTCCAAATTAATATTCGATAGAAATATTTAACGCATTAACATATATACACCTATATATATATATATATTTCTTTAATTTATATATGTACATATGTAAAACGCAGAAAATTGTTTTTGAAACTCTTCTAAATCATTGCACAGTTATAGAACAATTTAAAACAAAACTGTAAACAAGCTCTCTTACGTTAGAAGTTCTTTAAATTTATTTTTAAACTCTTATTTATAGGGTCAGTATAATATTTTGCACCCAGCTGACTTCTTGTAAAGTAATTTCTTGCTAAATGTGTCGGTAGTTCCAGCTAAATTAGGTTAGTAAATTTAGGTATGATTTACTGCTGATCACGTAATGATTTTACTATTGCAGATTTCTCAAAAGTTTAAACAACAAGTTCCGTGTAGTAATAAACACAATGCAAACGTTTCATAACTGAATCGTTTTATTTCCGTTTTTTTGTTTCTTTTTTGTTTCTTTTTTGTAAATTATTGATTATTGAAACGTTTAATTTTTATCTTATAGCACTGTTAGAAGTACCTATTTCGAAAAGATACATGACGCAGAGAAAATTGAAGTCTCTTCTGTGACATCGTATACCTCTGAATCTACAAATAACACCGATGAAAAATTAGATACCGCTAATGATACAAATTTTCCTGAACGAAGATCAAAAAGTGATATGAAAAACAATGATTTTCCAGGACGAAAATCAAGGCCTAAGGATATGAGAAGTAAAATTTTGATTTTGTAAAAGTAGATTTTACACCATTTGGGAAGGTTGTTATTATGACATTTGTTGCCTTTATTTTTTTTTTTGTTTAAATTGCAAATTTGTCAATTAATGAAAATGATAACACTAATATTTTAAAAATACATTTCTTATTATAAATGTCAAAAAATGTGCCTATTAGTTTCGGTTACTTAAAAACTAATTTATCACTATTGCCATAATTAGAGTTTAAATTACCGCTATTATTAGTCGGCATATTTTTGTTGTTTGTAATAATACATTTTTTTTTAAGTATTTGTATTATCGTTTTCATTGAGTTTTATAGAAATCTGACCCGACTATTCGCGAATGTTAAAAAGTTGAAAAATAAGTCCCGTAACTCTTGACGAGGCGGCAGAGACTAAACTTATCATGCTCCAAACTTAATGACACTGCAGTAAGTAGATGCTTCGAAGTAACCGCTTTTTTTCGTTCGCCTTTATTATTTCTTCAATACTGAATTTGGTATATTGATAATAGACCAGCTAACGTACAACCTCAACTTTGGTAACTACGAACCTTAATTACTAAATGTTTACATTCTACGATAATATACTAGGACCACTATTGTTTTAATCTCTATTTCAATATACTCAGTAACCGAAATCTTGTACTCATTTTCAGTTTTGTTCATTTATCCCCGTTAATGGATTCAATTCTTTGTAAAGGTATTTTTTTTTTTTTTGTTTGTGTTCTATGGCTTTTTAAGATAATCTACTGCCCCTTTTAGCGTTCTTCTAACCCTCGTATTATTCATATTTCTTTTAGTGCAGAGAAACGGTAGACTTTGAGCAACCGTCTAAAGTATCGTAAAAAAATTAATTCATTTTTAGTTGGTTTTTTTTTTTCTTCGCTTTTTTTGTAACGTAAACTAAGAGCAATGACCGACCCATCATCCAAGAATTAGGAACAAAAGGATTAAATTTGAATATATAGAGAAATGGGGGAAATGAACTACGCTAAAGCTGGAACAATATCCAGCGAAGGGAAGGAAAGTATGTAGGAAGCGCAAAAAAGAGTAGGCAGTTTAAGATGTAAGAACTTAGTGTAGAGAAGGGAGCTCTCCTGCACAAGAAGAGAACATTCAAAGAGAATATGATCCGCATCACATCCGAGGGATGAAAAATACAATCTGGAAAAGAAACAACAGAAAAACGAAAAAGAGACGAAGGAAGACAATTATGGTTAAAACAAAGATGTGTTATGGAGGAAATAATGGTGCGACTGAGACCAGAAAAATCAGCAAACCAAGGCCATGATGAGGAAAGAAGCTGTATTAGTTTCTAAAAGGAATATTAAAAAAGGAGGTAATGTAGAATATCCGACCATGATTTGAAGTGTGCCTGCTTAGATGGAAAAAGGGCATTGTTAATAGGAAATTTATTGATAAATTTGCCGTTAGAAGAAGCAGAACGAGCAAACGAGTCAACTGGAGTGTTACCCGCGATTCCGATATGACTAAGAATCCAAAGAAGATCGATTTGAATGGAACGAACTAAAAAAAGATTGGAAATTAAGGAACGAATAGAAAGGATAGTGTAGTCGTATGAATAGGATAAAATTCTGCTTCACTTACGATGCATGCGAGTATTGAAATAAAGTAAGATAATAGCTTGTTGAAAGTATGTGATTTTCGTCAGGTTTTGGCTCTATGGTCCAGAATGATTACCTTAAACTTTCTTATAAGATATAATACTCCTAGACTGTTTAACGAACAAATTTAATTTTGGATCAAGCATGTGCCATGTAGTAGATATTTTTTATGAGGATTTGAGTAGTAATGTTTCTAAGATGATTCGTCAAAAACCCAATATTTTATGATATCATAGTTCGAGAGTTCTTGCAGCTTCATATGCGACAAATCTTTAATACACTATTTAAAAATTATATGGACGGTATTACTTTGAACGACAAATTTACCAGTAAAAAAAAAAAAACGGAATAAATCGACTGCAACAAGATGCACATGGTTTAACGTATTTTTAAGAAGCCATAACCATTTTATAAATCACCTCTGATGTAAACCCAAAGTTTCTTGTCTAAAGTGAAATATGTTAAAGAAACTTCAATGCATTTTCTAGTCGTCGTAAAAATTATTCGGCAGCCCAGATTTTATTAATGTCAATATTATTTCCTGTTTAAAAAGTAAATAAATATGGACAATTTTATTTTTTTTTGGTCCAATTCGTAATACGATGGGTTAAATATATTTAGAGAATTTATACCAATAATTTATATAAACAACAGGTCTATCCTGAGCCCTTTCATTCTTACGAGCTATTACTATTGCAATATCATCTACGTAAGTGAAAATGTTTACATTAGTGGATAATCTGATGTTATACATTTAAGAAAAAAGCTATGTTCCGCAAGTACGGTCCTAAAAAAGACCCTTACGGTACTCCTATAACGATTTCATGTTTTTTTTTTTTTTTGAATAATTACCGATTTGTAATACAGTGAAGCGATTTTCGAAATATCGATTTACAATGTTCAACATGCCATTATGTAATCCTAGTTCCTTTAAACATACAAGTAATCTATTTAAATCTAAACTGTCGAAAGCGTTTGTTATATTAAGAATAAGTAAGCATATACGGTAATTTTTATTGTTGTACATTTTTATTGTTTTTAAAATATTGTGTATAGCCAATTCAGATGATCTACCTGGTAATGCGCCATACTGGTTATCATGTATTATTCCGTTTTTTTTCTACAAATTCTTTTAATTTATTAAGAATACATTTTTCATCAATTTTACTGAAATTAGATATAATAATGATATAGCTCTGTATGAAGTAGACAAGTTTGGACTTTTATTCATTTTAGGTATTATAACAGTTTTACTTAATTTCCATTCTTGAGGATAATAACTATATTCAAACAGTACATTAATAACTTTTGGTATTACATCTGGTAACAAATTATGAAATCTTTTAATAAATCCATTTTATATTCCATCAAGTCCTGCTGATACTTTATTTTTAAGTTGTTTAATAATTACGTTAACTTCTTCTTTAGTAATCGATATGTTTACGTTAGGTTCATGTACTTCTGCTTTAAATGGTTTTACGTTAAGGTATAATTTTGACATCAATAAGTCGACTTTATCCTTTTCTGTACATACATAATTATCTAATGTTGGTATATTAATACTTTTTTCTTTATTGGTTAATATTCTATATTTTAATCCAAAGGCATTTTTGTCTTCCAGTAATTTTTTCCAGGCTTTCAACTTAGCTCTTTTAATTCTAAACTTATATTCCTTAAAATTTACTTTATAATTACTATAATGATTATGTTTTACATGTATGTTTTTACAGTTTCGATACTTTTTGTATAAATTATTTACCGGTAATTTCTTTATTTGTAATTCGGTACTCCACCAATAGACAGTTGACCGGATGATGGAATATGAACAATTTAGAACTGTGTTGACATAGTCTTGAAAACTATTTAACCATCTTTTAATTTTCTGTTATTTCGTTGCAACTGACATGTTTATCAATCATGTAACTGAATTTTCTTAAATTAACTGCTAACCTATTTTGTAGTTAATGACTTTAATAACACTTTCATCTGTCTTGCCCGCAACTGAAATTACGTTAACAGTAATGTAAAAATGATCACTGGCATTTAATTTGTGACTAACTTCCCAATTTTGAACTCGATTTGTTAAATTTCTACTTACCAAATTTAAATCTATTACAATTTTTTGATTGCTTCTCTTAAAAGTATATTTGTTTTTAATACTTAAAATATGTAATTCATGTAATACTATTATATTCAATAGTTTATTTCCTCTCGTATTATTCACTGTATCCCATGGTAAATTTCGAAAATTTAAGTCTCCCAACCATATAAATTTCGTTAATTTATTATTTTGTAAATACATATCAATAAACTAAAAATTTGAATGGATACGTCATTTGACGGTATGCACGTTAAAATAAAAGTAATATACAATAATAATGTTAAAATTATTATGTATAAATCAATAAATTGTCACAAGCTTGGTGTAACGTTATGTTCTTAAAATTTGTGGGTACATAATTACTTTTACACTTATCACAAATAAATATAATATCTATATTTTTAGATATCACACTTTTGTTAGTAAAACATCTCTAGCTAAACCTAAAGTGATTTTCATTTTACTGTGGGATCTTGACCATTACTTGTACTACGAAGTCTTAATTCCGTATTTAGAAATTTATTCTTCAGTTTAAGAGTCATGTCATGCGACTCGTTAGTTGATTTATTCACTTTTTTTAGTAGTCTTTTAAATCAACTTTTCATTGCTCCATTTTACAACAATCCGTAGTTTTCCGCTAACATTCTTTTTAATCCTTCGATGTCATCTGTGAAACTTTGGATTAGCATATTCGGGTATTAGGAAGAAAATGTCCTACAGACTTTTCCACTTCTATTTCAATATAATAAAAATAAAAAAAGGAGAAAAAAAAAGCGTTTCCAACAACATAGAACAACGTTCCTGATAAATCTGCCACTGAACAGTTGATTAATTATATGAAATAATAATTGTACTCGTTGTGGATACTTGTAGAACTCCGGCATTTATTTGAAAATTGTTCAATTTAAAAGGTGCTTTCATACACGTAAGATATAGTTACTAAACCTTATTTATCGATATTAATCAAATAAAAAATACGTATATCAAAAACAAAAACTTAAACTTTTCGCCGTACTTATTTTACAAATGAAACCATTTCAAGTTCATGTTCAACGGCAGTGCGAGCTAGTTATCACTTCGAAACTCAGCCTCAATTTTTCCGAAATAAAAATGAAAAGTACTCTTTTTTTTTCTTACATATCGATAAAAAATTAATTACAACTCGTTAAATTTGTAGATGATAATTGGATCGCGAATAACACTCTCAAAACGAGGAGGAAATCCGAAAACCGGACGGACTACCGTGAAAATAATCAGAACGTTTCGTCAAGAAATCGTTTCAATCCACAACGTACACACAGAAAAGAACAATCGTTATCACAACATTCGTCATTTCGACATTCTGAAGGTATGCACAATAATCGGCATTTTGCCGGTGAATTTAACATCTATCCGAATAATTATTTCAAAAATCATCCCGGATATCAGATCTACGAGCCTAGTGCGTCATCTTTGGAAAATTATCGTGTTCGCCCGATTCAACTTCAAAACCAAAAGCAGCGAATGTGGGGCGCTACATCAGCGATTTCAAAAGGCTTGTATAATATTGAACAAAATAATACGCTTGTTTAGAGCTGGGATTCATGTGATAAAGCACTTTTTTTGTTGCTTTTTTTTTTTTTTTTTAATCTATTAAAACACATTGCTAATGTTTAAAAAACACTAAATGGTAAGGATTCTGTGCATCGTGTTAGTTTCTTTGTAGCTGCTTTAATTAATCGGTAATTCGTTCATTAAAATCGTGCCCGTATTATAGTATTTATTTTTCGTGAAAATTTTCATTAATCATTAGGACAGCTCTTGATAATCTGAAGCAGAGGTAAGCTATTGTATTTCTGGCGTCTCTGATACACAACTAGTCGGCATAATGCAGGTTAAAGTTTTGCAGGCGATTTGTGTGGCTATAAAAGTGTGTTTATATGCGCGCATTATATATATATATATATATATATATATATATATATATATATATGCGTAATATAAACCGTCACAGAATAGTTGCGAATAATCCACACTACAAATACACTGCTCTACTTTTGGGTCGAACTATCCTAAGCTGATATTTGTGTCGCTAACATAAAACTACATCGGAAATAAAAGTTAACCTACATTTCATCTTTTTTTTTTTTTGTTTTTTGCATGATCAGATCTTTTTGAAAATGCTAAACAAAAAAACGAATCGATCTCAACATTATAAAATAGTTTAAGAAGTTGTTCTTGCGATTAGAAAATGACGTACCCAACTTTTGCTGATTTTCTTTTTTTTTAGTTTTGTTTAATCCCCTAAGCTACAGTTCGCCGTATTTAACTGGTGCCGCTATCATGGCATACTGAGCGTGGTTTACGACTATATTACTTTAACTATTCTGTTTATTTTAAGAAAATTAATGATTGAGTTTATTGCTGTTTATGTGTTTGATAGCATATCGGGGAATGTTTTATACGGTAGGAGCGTTCTTATTGATGTGGATACTGTGCATTCTATTAATATGGATACTGCGCATTCTATTAATATGGATACTGTGCATTCTATTAATATGGATACTGTGCATTCTATTAATATGGATACTGTGCATTCTATTAATATGGATACTGTGCATTCTATTAATATGGATACTGTGCATTCTATTAATATGGATACTGTGCATTCTATTAATATGGATACTGTGCATTCTATTAATATGTGCTGAATGGTTAAAGTAAAACACCCCATACAGAAAGGACACTGCGTTGGAGAAAATGACCCATTTAGAATATGGTCGTGCGAGATGGCGGTATGACCTATCCGCAGTTGGCTGATTACGCTGAAGTCTCTGCGAGAACAATTCGTTGGGAGCCACCATGGCCTCGGTCATTGACTTCACTCGGGGCAGAATAGTCTGACACGCGATCCTCCTCTCATTCTTGTTTGTTTTCGCTAAAAAGAATTATGCCATGGATGAAGGGGGAGATGAATATCTGTTCTGCGGAGCTCGTAGTGCTGACTGTGGCATTACGTTCGCCTGTTCATTCTCTGGTATTCTCGCGTGACCAGGAACCCACATAACCTGGCTTTCAGACTTCTGTATATCGATGATAATACGAAGGGGATTTGAGTAGTTATTATATTTCTTGTTTTAGGGCTGGATATGGCTTCTAGTGTTGCCAGAGATTCTGTAATTATTAATGTCTTTTTGTTAGGCTCGCAAGAAGAAATATATTGCAGCCTGATAGGATGGCATATATTTCTGCGTCCGGAACTATGCAGCAGCCATCATTAAGTCGGAAAGAATACGCATTATTGCTGTTAGCGATGTGATTGTTGGGGGGGTTACTTCTAGCACCATCTGTATAGACTATAACGTGGTCGGTGTATTTATTTATTGTATATTTAGCTATTTCGATGATATCGTCAGGTGATAGCTGTTTGAAATTGTTTCTAAGTGATACGTCTGTTTTTATTATTGGGAACTCCCTTGGGGGGACTAATGTGAGGTTTTAGTGTGTAGGGATTATTGAGTTTATGTTGTTTAAATTTTATAAGTCGAGGACTTCGAACACAGAATCATTTAAGAAACTCGGTGTGCATGAGAAATTAATAACAGCCAAAGGAGTTTGGGTTAAGGACAGAAGAGTATTGTATCATCTATGGTATTTTCTACAGTATGACAACGGCGGACGACACCTCAACAAATTGCACATGTTGGATGCAGGAGTGGTTTAGTGAACTCCTAGTATCAAACAAAAAGTAGAATTATGGATTACATCTAATGAATTTATTAAGAAATGCCATGCTTAGGAGTAGGTTGGACACCCGCGCGTGATTTTATTTAAGAGTAATTTATATACTGATACTGATAGAAGGAGCTTAGGGTGGATATTATATTTGAGATTTGATAAATATTTAATGATACTGAGGGATTTTAGACACTTTTTCTTTAAACTTGATATGTATGGACGCTCGGATAGCCTGCAATCGAACAATACGAACAATAGCCCCAAGAATTTATAGATTGGAAAGGTATAGGATTATCATCTAGTGTGAGAGAAATACCAGGTGAGACACCACATCTTCTATGGAATTCAGTATATATATTGTTTTGGAAGGAGAGAACACTAGATCATTGTTATGTGACCAGGAATGTAATTTGTGTATTGTTTTTTGGTGGACGGAAGGCCGGAAGATAAAGAAATGCTCAAATCGCCAATATAACCCCGGACAGTAACAGGAGGCGAGATGCAATTTGCTATATCGTTTATAAAGAATATAAACAAGGTTGCTTTTAGGGCAGGGCCTTGTGAAATGCCATTTTCTAGCGGGGCATAGTTATTGAATTGGTAGTTTTTAACTTGAAACTTTCTATCTGTTAGAAAATTTTTTATATAGCTGGCCGTATTGCCAGTTAACCCAGCGGTTGATGATTTCATTAATAGCCCCCGCCGTCATACACAGACAAACGCTTTTTTTATGTCAAAAAATATTGCATGTACGCTTTGTGGATGGTGGATTACTGTTGAAATTTGCCGCTGTAAACTCAATAGATGGTCAGTAGATGGTCGCATCTTACGCCCTCCGGCTTGTGTACAGGAAAGTAGATTATTTTGCTCAAGGAAATGACGTCTATTCACCATTTTCTCCATTGTTTTAGATGTCACATTTAGGAGAGAAATGGGCCTATAACTATGAAGGAAGAGAAGAGGGTCTATGCTTAGCTTCAGAATAGGAACAATTTGAGCTATTTTCCATAGATGCGGGATAGAGCTTGCTGTCTAGATCTGGTTATATAAATATATGCAATAAGTAGGATTTTGCAGAAGGAGATAGTAAATGTTTTAACATGTACGGATGCATAGCATCAGGACCTGGAGAACTATTACGCGTACGATGTTCGAGTTGAAAATTAAGTTCGGTATCAGTAAAATCGCAATTATACGGAGCTGTTGCACCTTATAGGGGATACATATTTCTGATGACTCTATTTCTTCTAAATAAATTTGTATCTGGTATGGAAGACAATGCTAAAGAAAATTAACGCGCTAATAAATTTGCAACTTGTGTAGTATGCAATATAGTTGTACCGTTGTCGCTTTAACGGATAAAGGACTTAGAACGCTTGATTCCGTTAATTCATTTTATCTTCTTCCATGAGGAGTGATTTAATGTAGTAGTCGATATCGATGAAATAAAAGCCTGCCATGATTCTTGCTTCTTAGAGCGTATCATCGATCGCGCTGCGGTCCTGCATTTTTTGAACCTGATTAAATCGGAGAGTGTAGATCGGAATGCACTAGGATAATAACGCCTCCACTTGCTCGAATGCTCTGGCCGTAATCACATCTCATTATAGTGTAATTCTGAACTGTTGGGTTAAATGAAATTGGCACATACTTCATTTTTACTATTTAATTTTGCACGACTCAGTTTTCCTTTAATTGAGCGAAAATTATTTAATTTTTAAATTTACGCTTCAGTTTTTGCTTTAAAATGTGGTGGTAATTAATGAACTAACATTTCGTTCGGCTTCGTATCTGTTAACGCTGAATTGTATCGCATCATGTTAATGCGTAGTGCTATACACTTAGATTGTTTTTTTAAAAAAATTAATACGATAGTGTACTTATAACTTCCAGTTATGCTGAAATTAAATCAGAAAGATAAAAAAATTTAAATTGGTGAGAATTAACATACGTATTTACCACAATTATGGAGCAGTGTCTCCAAAAAATGCCGGTGTGTATTAATTTTTAACTGTTTTCTAGTCTAGTTGATGAATCAAAATGAAATGTGATACGTTTAGAAATACAAAATAATCGTATGCCTTCAGAGAAACTTATGAACCTGAAATGATCATATTACCCATTGATCCATTAATTTTATTGAAAAACAAAAACTGTTATATTAAAACAGAAGAAAATATATAATTGTGCATTGATATTTTATTTTACGAAGTTGGAGAAAAATGGTACAATTCAAAAAATGAAGAAAGCTCGAATTAATAATATGCATTAAAAAAAGAAGAAGAAAAATCTGACTTCTGAAACAAAATATAAGTAATTTATTTATAAATTGAATGTGCAAATGAAGTGCGCAATAATCAAATAAAATTGATTTTTTACTGGTCCTATAATGCCGAGAATAGGCAGCGGAATAAATGAAAATATTTTATTCGCCCAACTTTTGAAAAACTTGAAATAGTTCCATAAAATCAAAAATGTTGAATTTCAAATAAATTTTTTAATTCAAAATACTACTTTAATGGGGAATGTTATTAACTTCGTTTACTTTTGTAACAGTAAAGTAAGCATATATTTCTTTAATTAATGGTCATTTGAATAGTACAATATTTAAAATGTAAATAAAACAACTTCAAGTAGGTAAAAAATTTTAATAATTATTTCTTCCCGCTGATATTTTGTCTTTGCTCAAGTTTGTTGTTTTTATTATATAAGCGGAACAAGGTTCGTGTCAGTTCTTGTCCAATTCGACTAATCTGGACATTAGAAACTTTTGAATTTTTAAACTGTAAATTTAAAAATGTGAAGCAAATAAAGGAAACTGGAATTTCGAATTCTTTTTCTGAATTCTTTTTCTTACGCAAAATTTTTTTTGATTTCATCTATTTACCGAACTCATATGACCGAAGAATTACTTTTACATAAAACACATTCCCACTTAAATAATTTTGTCCTTCTTCCATATTCCCCATCAATTCTATTCTTCAACTGCTTCGAATATCTTCTAAATATCACCTTTCGCGTTAGATCCTTTAAACACATGTTTAATTACGTTTTCTTCGGTCGTACCCATCTTTAGTTCCACTTTAATTGAAATCATCCCTAAATTAAAAACTCTACTCCAAAAAAAGATAATAACTTCTTTAATAATATATTTTATTTAATTAATTACCTATTACCTATTTATTAACTTATTGCTTACTATTAATGTTTTTGTTTTTTTTTAATTTTGCACAATTTTTCCATTCCGCGTTTGTCGCTATATAATAGAAACCGTTACTCGTGAGTAAATGTAAAATAATTATTAATCATAAGATAACACGCTTCACTTCAATTGTTGACGCACTACCGTATGCATGTATGCCATCTCAAATAATTATTTCCTTCAACACTTACTGTGCTTCGATAGTTTTTGAATATGATTGAAATCTTTAACTGCGTGATAGCTTAGCTCTAATTGCACGATTAAATTTATTACCTGCACTGTAAGTTTTTTTTTGAACTTTTCAATCGGAGTAATATAGGAGAAATAATAAGAATAAAAAACCATCATAAAATTCATTTTTAACAAAAACTAATTCATTTTAATAATTGATTCGATAACAAATTCAAAATACGTTTACACTAACAGTGGTTTTCTGCTTAATAAAGTCAGTTACTTCATTTAATTTTATTTAAAAAACGAGCTACCAAAAAAAAAAAAATCATAAAATATATTTCGGAACAGTTTTTTATTTTTTAATTGCCATTTCATTGAATATAATTGAAAAATTGATTTTTATTTTACACCAGTTACACATTTTTGAAGTTGTATTTCTGATTATCTTTTAACTTTTTGTACTAATTAGAACTTAAAAGTTAATAGTTCTACCAATGTACTTTTCAATTTTTTTCCCTTTTTGTTTCTAAAAAGAAAAGGAAAATTTTTTAATTTTATGTTTCATACATTTCATTTCTAAACATTTTATGAGAATTACTTAAAGACAAAAAACAGGGTAACTCGACACAAAATTCCTTTGAAATGTAAATCTATTTTTCAAAGCACTGAAGTTTTCTTATTCCCTTCCTTTTTATTTTTTCACTTTTTTTTTTTTTTTTCTTTAAATTTATGAACTTATTATTAATTTATAAAATAACGTTTGCCCCAATTAAATTTTAACAGTGTTAATAAATGCTTTAATTTTGTCTTTTACAAGTTGTTCGGAATGATTACGTTTGTATTGTAATAAATAAATTTAATAAACATTGTTTGTTGGATATTTAGGAAATAAACAGTGTGTTGTAACTCACATTGTGTCGCCATCTGAATTTTACATAACTTATTGCGACGATGAAAATCAATTAATGTTGATTAATGAAGCCCTAGTGAGTTTTGCTGATCACAACGGTATTTTACCAGAAGATAAATTATCCAAAGGTAATTAATAGTAACTTTACAGCGGATTAAAAAAAAAAAAAAAAAAAAAAAACAATTACAAAAAGTGCATTGATTGTAAAATGAAACTGTACTACTAGAAAAAGTACTGTATAGACGCGTATTTATTATTTAATTCGAAAACTATTTTCAGCATTATCGGTAACCGCTAAGATGGGCAGTGCGTCGTCTATTCCAAAGGCGCAAACGGTAGGTAGTAAGCTTTTATATCGGACTGCCTTCTATAACAATAAATGGTATCGAGATATTGCCTCATTACTCCGCATACACTTTAGTTCAGTTGTTCTGATATTGCTTTGAACTTTGTAAGGTTCTAACAATCTGAACCTTTGAATTTCTATACAGTAATACTTTAATATGTAGGTTACCGAACAGGATCGATGCATATGCATAGCATAAATGAAGTATGTGCAGTAATGCTGTACAATGCTGCAGGCAACAACCTCATTGCTATAAACGCATTAATTTTTAATAAGAGTATTTGTTGAACGAGCCTTGCTTGGATTTATCCGTGCTTGTAGATCAGTTAAAGTATTCATGGGTTTCATAAACATTTAAAAATGTAGCAATAATACGCACATAATATGAAAGTTACAATTGCATTCGTTACCCTATTTTTCAATTTTTAAATTGTATATTTTAGTTTGCGTAATACTTGAAATCGCCACGGAAATCGTGAAAAATTTTCAATTTTCTGTTTAACATGGTAAATAAGTGAATTTTATGTTTTATTTACTTTTTATTAAACCCAAAATACAAATCCGATCACTAGCATATTTCCTAAAACAATCGATTTCGAAATATTAAAGCCCCCAGTA
The DNA here is from genome assembly GCA_039619475.1 of Icerya purchasi. Lineage (NCBI taxonomy): Eukaryota > Metazoa > Arthropoda > Insecta > Hemiptera > Monophlebidae > Icerya > Icerya purchasi. The sequence continues at coordinate 353,802,665 of CM077115.1, forward strand.
ATTCGTAATTTTTACCAAAAAATCGTTAGAGCCATTTCCACAGCTAATTGCATACGTATAAACAAGAATAGCTCATTTAGTAATATACATATTAACCGAACTTTGCTCGGATCTGAACTTGCAAATCAATCAATGAACGTTAATAAGTTTCACAAGCAGTCGAAACATTCAGCAGTAATGTGCACATGACGCGAAAGTTACATTTTCGTATACACTGCGTTAGTATTCTTGACTTAGAAACAATAAAAACAAATATAATCATAAGCTAGACATATTATTCATCTAACTCTACAACGGCGTCCTTTATATTTGAAAATTGGCATAATATTTATAAATCGGTCGTGTAAAGCGCAAAGAAATATATTTCAACACGAAACAAAGATATTATTATGCCTTTGTCTATTTTCAGTTACCGTGATGTGTATGAATTATTTATTTTTTAATAAACCCTAATTCTTCTTTTATCCATTTCGTTGTTCCGGTTTCTTGATATAATCCTCGGTCTTTTTCCACATGGAACAAATCTACCTTCATAGACGACCGTTTTTGGATATTATCAAGCCAAGAAATCGCTCTTTTGCAAACTCCTCTTTTTTCCATCATTGTGGTCGGTGATAATTTATACTTTGGAGCACCTCTTAATATGTGTCCTGAGTATGATGTTATTCTGATGGTTTCTTTTTTACAATTGCTCGTTTTGTAAAATTTTCTCAGCGATAAGACTTCGACTAATCTATTCCTAAACCCCAAAAACCCCTAATTCCTGAATTTCATCAAAATCGTCAAGACCGTTTCCAAAAACCCAATTACATACACACGCGCGCGCGCGCACATACACACATATATATGTGCGTGTGTGTGTATCGGTAGCCTAGTTGCTAGAACGCTTGGCTTCCGTTACGGAAGTGTCAGGTTCGATCCCGAGCGACGGCAGAAATTATTACGAAAAATAAAATTCAAATACCCGCTATTTCACATGGAAGGCAATGGTAAACCACCACGTACAACATTATATGCGCGCTAGGTCAGTACACAGCAGACACACACGGGACTGCACTTGTAACACGATAGCAAGCAGCTACAATCAGCTCCGAATGTAGTCTTGCATGTGTACACTTGCGTTGCATATAATAATTGCCTAGCACACAACTTATATCTGTACGGCTAAAATGTACGAATAGGTTTCCCACCAACCGAATGGTTGAGGAGATAATAATGATGATGATTATTTATATATATATATATATGTATATATATTGTTATAAATTCATTTATCGAGTCCCTTTTTCGGTGTTCCTGTTACGGGCGCTATTTTGTTATGAATCCGATCTTTGATATGAATTTTCCAATATTAATTGATTATTACAAAAAAAAAAAATATATAAACAAAAAAGTAACGGGCGCCAATGGCAAGAGAACGGCTTGCCACCACCGGATATACACTCTGCCGAGCAGAGCTCTAGGCTTTTAACGAGGCAAAAAAAAAATACATAAAAAAATTCACGAAATCCGCCGTTCGAAGGCGGCAGTGTCTCCCCGGTGGAGATGTCACGGGCCCGCCACGTGTCCAATAACGAAACCTTTTATAAAACGTATATATTTAAACAAAATTACAAAATAAAAAGAAAAAAAAAACAACAGGGGAAATGAATTCCAAAGATAACGCGTTACACAAAAAAACGAAATTTCGATCAAACTATGACGAATAAACGCGGAAATTAACGATGACTAGGGTAAAACAGATGCACGCGACGACGTGATCTCACGACAAAATTAAACGAACGACCATTATTGACTATATCGAGTGAACAACCAATTAATTGTCTATCGGATTATAGTGCCAGATGCACGAACTAAGATTTCGGTACACGATGGGCTTTTACCGAGCGACATAGTCGAATCGCTGAAATTACCCGGTACCTTACCAATTAATATGATCGTCGCCGAATTTTCTAGAATATTTCTATATAACACGTATCTTTAAAGCGGCCACTATGGATTTTATAAACTTCCCTCAGCTCAATGTTCTCGGCGTAGCTGCTACCCGACACGCACTCGCCCCGGACTCGAAGAGTACTCTCCGCTATCGGCCGCTACCAACAATACACACGCACACAATCTCACGTGACGCAATATTCGACCGTGCCCGGGAATTTCGATTTTAGCCGATACGCAATACGATCCGCGATTACGTCGAACAAAACACGGTGTTCGATAAATCACGAAATAAATGATTGTGATCAACGAAATATATATTTTTATAATTCGAACACCGCTAAAAGATAGCGCTGTAGGTATCGAATCCGTTATAATATATATCATCATCATCATCAGTAGTCGTCACCCTAAACGGGATATTGTGATTAATATTAGTGCAGTAATTAATTTTTAACACTAATTTTTAAAACAATTATTTAATTTTTATCCAAACGCGTCGAGGTATTTTATAAAAATTAAATAATTGTTTTAAAAATTAGTGTTAAAAATTAATTACTGTACAATAAACATGAACAATAAGTGAAATAAACAGATATATTAATATTAGTCCATCAATGAGGCAGTAAGTTTCCGCCACTGACACACTGATCTTCTGAATATCGTAAACATTCGACGAATGAGAGTTTTGTCTTTTGCCGAACAATATCTGTGCATCGTGTCGGTGTACGCCCTGGTGGTCGTTTACCGTTAATAATGCCCATGATCATCAGCTTTTCCGTTTCTTCTTGCTTCCGCATGATATGCCCAAAAAAATCCATCACTTTCGTGACAGGCTCCGTGTAATGCCGACTTCTTGTAGAACCGATTCATTCGACTGTTTTGCTGTCTACAGTATCCTAAGGAGCCGCCTCTAGCACCATAATTCAAACGCATCGATTGTTTGTCCGCATTTCCGAATTGTTCGGTAACCGGTTTGTGTCAATTAAAAAAAAAAAAAAAAATCTATTTTCGAAAACGAAATTAATTAATGTAGTTGAACTGTAATAACGGAAGTAATATTGCTAACTTCGGTATAACAGCGTGAACGCAGTAAAATTACCGTTACAATCGACACTGAATTTGCTTGCTTAAAAAATAGATTCTACAAGAAATGTTCATTTTTTTTTTTTATGCTAAATATCTATGTAATGAAAAGTATTTATTTGTATGGATCATGTACAGAAAAAACTTGAATAAATACCATCACGGTATTTTCTTTTTTTCCGTTTAACGATAATTTCGAGGTAAGATTTGTTTAAATATGAAATAAATTATTTTCATTAATTGTTATTACAAATAAGCACAATATCATCCTATATTGATACCTATCACACTTACTTGTGCCGTCACCTTCCTTTTAGTGTAAATGACTTACTCCATTACATATTTTTCTAGCACTAAACGGTGATTGGTAACATTGTCTACCGAATGATGGTACCGGTAAAATGATTTACTTAGTATCCAATAATTGCCGAATAAAAGTGAACTATTCGATATAACGAGATCAAAGAGTTAGTCGATATATGTGATTTATTTTTTTTTTTTTTTTTGTATACAGCAAATCTTCATTTTTTTTATTATTTTTTTTTTCTTTCTGTATGTTCGTTCTAACGCTGTAATACTTCTACGCTCACCTGAATAGTCGACATTTATTACATTTTCATTGCTCATTAAGCCAAAAATTAAAAATCGCAAATTTTATATCGATTTTAAAAGTTTACATTTTCTTTATTTAATTTATGCAGCCCGTTTTCTTCACTTAATCTGCAGAAGGGGAGAAAAAGAAAAAGAAAAAAAACGGCCGAATTACCCGTTACTAGAACGTAGCGGATATTATACTCGGTAACGTACATTACTTCCCGGTACTGCTTACTCGGCTACACAGTATCCTCTGATAGAAATTTACGACGTGATACTAATTAATCATTGATAAAAATAGATTTCGGAAGTTAACTAGCTTAGAAAATATTTTTAAATTAGTTCTTATTATAACCGCCAGTTATGCTGCTAACCCCGGAAACCGATCCTGTCTATGCCTGCTCATATAACGTTTGCGCTAATTTTCGTTAAAAAAAAGAAAAAATAATGTAATTAAATTTCCTAATTCACGTATTGTCATAAAGTCTAAAATTAATTTCTTCGTAGATTTATCACGTAGATGTAATGTTAATTTGTTACGTAATATAAATTAAATTTTTATTCTATATTGCGATTGTTTGGCCAGGTTATCTGTTAAAAGTGAAATTTGATAAAGGTGTTATGCGGGCCAGCGTTTTAAGCTTTACGAAAGAAAAAGTAATTGTTCGTTTAATCGACACCGGGGCCACCGCTACCGTTTCAGTGGACAAGTACGCATTTAGTTTATAACGTAGAAATATTTCAATTCGCAATTATCGTCGTCAGGTTTTTACAGTCGACGCGTTTTTTAACAAACGAAAAGCTCGAATTTATTTTCTTCAAAAAATTAAAATTATAATAAAAAAAATGGTTAACATTTTTACAATTACAAAGCATATACATAATATGACTATGAGAGCATAAAAGATAAACAAATTTCGACGATATGTTCTGAAACAAATAATACATTTAAAAATTTAATACGCATCACAATTTATCATAAATTTAATAGTAATCATTATGACGACATTTATAAAAAATCGCATTTATATACTTGAAAAATTATTAAATCGGAAGAAGACTAAAGGTAAATGTCATGAATAAAAGTATGTCAGCTACATGGACAGTTTTATATTTACCAACTATTTAGTTTCAGTTGGATATACTTCAGCAACAATTTATTATTGACGACTACCAACAGGTTGTTAACCTTTTTCTAAAACTATATATGTATTGCTTAGGTTATATTTATTATTCGCTATGGGCCTTTTTTAATTTTAATTTTAACATAATTTAATTTTTCTGATATTATTTTATTTTATTTTAGCGTAATATTATCGTTGTGTTGCGATATAATCTTTACTTTTCCCATAATTTAATGTTAATTTTCATTGCGGACAGATGGTATAACTAACTGGCACTCTTTTATAAACTGCACCCGATTTGCCCAGACTCCTGGTATTCATTGATTTTACCGGTCCAAAGGGGGGTCCTTTATATATAAATCTGAGCTCTGTATACCACGATAGTCTAGATAAGTGTAGGCGTTACATAGTGTTGTTGCAATCCCCTATAGAGAAGTTTAAACGAATACTCCGTAAATTCTGTAAAGAAGTACATTGCGGCGTGGACGTGTTGGATAACATGCTGAAGTAGTCGTGTTTCGTTTTGGTAAACGTAATTATTAGAGACACAATTTAAATCGATTTAACCGGATGTTACGAAGATAATGAGAAAACACAGGGCAGCTTGTTTTGACAACATTTTGGGCTGGGATGGAGAATTCCCGACACCTTAACTATGCCTTTTTTTTTTTTTTTTAATTTTACAGTAAATATTGGATTACGTATTATAAACTAATACACGCAAACCGTAAATTAAGATAATGATATATAGTGGGTTAAAACAGAATGTTCTATAGGAATTCTATAATTGCGTACAAAATCGTGCCAGTCGAATTCGAAGTAACAATTTTTCGCAGTCGACCCCAAAAACAGTGATATCTGCATTGAACCAGCTAATGCCGGATCACGATAATCTAAATAAATGTGAACAAATTTAATATGATACTTCGGTAATTCAAAATGAAAATAAAAGAAATCTTACTTTAAGTATCATTTCAATTGTATAATCTAGAAAGTTGACCTTGTATAAAATTTTGAATAGTAGTTTTGGTAAAAATCTAGTAGTAATATGAAATCCCTACATGTTATCGAAATAATTCGGAACAACTTTCGACAACCACGAAAATGCGCTATCATCTTTTCAATCTTTTATAATTATCCTATTTATTTATTTATTTATTTATTTATTTATTTATTTATTTATATATAGTTGCTATTATGTGCCGTATCAACTTCTTCACGTGCCAGCGTTGGCTCATTGTTGTTTCTTGGAAGATTTCCCAGTTCCAGAAGAAAAGTACACCGAAGAAATCATAGAAGAATTTAAGCAACTAATTTACGGGTATGAAATCTTTATTTTTATTTTTTGGAACTCGTGTACCTAAATTTTCTATTTACAATTAATATACTAATTACATATGAAATGTTAGCTCGTAATAATTAATTCAATATAAACAATTTATTTACCGTGATTGCAGAATACTATATGTCCAAACAGATTATTCACGATTTAACAAACAGTTTGACGATAATATCTATTCATACTTTTCCAGTCAACATTAATAAAAGCACATCTGTTTCTGTATTGACATTAAATGTAACTAAATTAAGAAATAGAAAAAAAAAAAAAAATAGTAATAATTAACCGACATATTTTGAAGTTATATAAATAATGTTTATTACGCATGTAGGTATGTGTGTACATAAATTTAAAATGGTAAAGATCAGAAGAAAAATAGGCTGTAAAAAAACATATTATGATTTTATCAATGAATTTAAAGAGTAAAAAGTATTGATATGATTAAGTTCGCTTGAAATATACGCGCGGTGGGCGTTAGTAGCGCGAAAGTTTTCGAAAAATTACTGAAATAATTTCAATTCGCTGTTGTGTGCGGGATTTGCCCTCACTGAATCTACACGGCGCGTTTGAAATACTTCAAATGAATTCCAAAGAAACAATTCAAATGAACTTTAAAAACTAAAACATTTCAGACGATAGTGGGGCGAACCAGTCAAATGACTGAAATACCAATTTGATTGATTACGGAGTAAACCAAACTGATTTATATTACTTTAAAATATGTTAGCCGATTCTTATTTACTTATTTTTTAATTAATACATTTCGGCTTTTTTTCTTTACTTATTTATATTTAATATTTTTCCGATTGAGGGTGTTTGCGTTTTTCACAGTCGTATAGCGTGTAATATAGTTTACTAACCTTAATATATGTGATCCTCATTTATTTTTCAGTTCGGTCGTACTTTTTTCTTTTACTTTTTATATTTCAGCATTCTCAGTGTTCTTATTCCAGGATGTCAGATTCTATGTTGTCTTCAGTTACTATAATAATAGTGTTGTTTGTTTTTTTTTTGTTGTTGTTTTTTTTTCGCAGTAAAGGAAGTAATTATTCAGAATTTAGTGTAAGGAAAGTGAATAAAAGCCAAGAGAAATTCGGAGTAAATCTCTATTTCAGTGATAATACATTAGTTTCAGATGCTTTGAAAGCGATCCTTTACGGTCAGTGCATTTCTCCTGCAAAATGGGTAATGTATTTAATTTTATAAATCGTTATTTTTTAATATTTTTTTTTTTTTTAATAATCTGTAAAATGAAGTTATGTATGTATTTTTTTAAAGTATATAACAAAAATATCGAAAATTATAAATACCGGCTAAACTAAAAAAATAATATTATAAATTTTGATGTTAAAATTTTAATCATTTCTGCAATTTTATCTGTACACCAAATATTTCTTATCAAGATAATGTGATAGCATAATGAAAAGATTGTAGCAATAGCCGAAACCTGGTTTTTCGAATTCAGAAGATAAAAATTTTGAAATTGTTAATTTTGACTCTTAGAGTCAATAAAGAATTATTATAGTATATTAATGGAAATAGAGAAGCTGTCCATAAATTTTGAACTGATTGTAATTGTAGGATATCTGAAATATTTCGTAATGAATTAAATAATTTAACGAATTGTTCGGGGAAAAAAGTAGCGAAAAATTTTAGCACTAGAACGATGAATAAGTGGAATTAAGTGGAATTAAGTGAAATAAGATGTATTAGTTTTATGTTTAGTTATCTCAACTTTATATTTATTTTTTACAAATGCAGAGCCGATATGTAAAAAATAAATATGAAATAAAGAGAGAATTTATTTTGTTTTCACTAGATTATAAACATAAGAATAAATTCTTCCGGTGAATAAAAATGTCAAAAAAAGTATTTCGTAAAATTATTGTCAGCAATAGTAAAATTACGGTTCATAAAAATTTTCACATTCTCAGTTTTATTTCACTATTTATTAACATGAAATGAGTGATTTAATTATCTATTTTTAGACGAGACAGGAGATACCGCCAAACGAATTAATTGTAAACCGATTGTACGAAGTCAGAATTATGCATGTAAATACTCCTTGGGATTTTTTTGTGGTAAAATGTGATGTAAGTATTTGAATTTGCAGAATACATTTTTCTTAAATAATTTTTTACCGAGAATTAATATTTAAAATGATTTAAAATGATTGTTCAAAAGAGGTGGAATTCTACTTAAAAATAAATAAACAGTAACAACAATTTTGCGATGTTGAAGTTACTCATTATACTGATGTTCCGATTCTATATCGCAGCTCTATCAGCACTGACGCTACACATAATAAGATACTACTTGCAACATCATGGTTAGTTAACATTGATTCTAAGACAATATAATATTTTCAGCGTAGATGATCCATATTATCCAGCAGACAAATACGGTTAACAAATCGTAGAATCAGGTCACAATAATAATTTGTTCTCTATTTAATAGATTTTTTTAACTTCTAAAAATAAGTTATTATTATAAAAGACCCTTATTTAACCAATAAGAATCTATCCGCACTCAATCTGCCCATCAGTCTCAGACTCAATTATTATAAATTACGAATTATACATCATTTTCGTATCATCTTACAATAGTCGCATTCGCCTGATGTGCGCTGAAGATCCATCTGTCGAAATTGAAAGATTATGTCTTAAATGCAACTGGCGAATTTTGTCAATATTGTGCCGTACTTGATTGTATACACTAATGAAGATATGATCATCGGCAGTTCTACTATTATACATATACACAAGCACCATGGACAATATTTTATAATAAATTATAATCAGTACAAGTACGTGTATTTACGGAAAAATTTACGTCCCATCTGGTTTTGATAATGCAAGCTTTCAGTTAATTTCTGCAGTCGGGTCTATAATTTTACGTTTTTTCAAAATTTTGATAATTTCTAACAAAACAAAAGATTTGAAATTTCCCACAAGTTTATAAGTCCAATGACTATATGGTATATAGTAAATCTAATATCGTTCTAAATTAATTTGGCGGATAATCTTTTCAAAATGTGTTTAGAATTTTATAACAGAAATATGTAATTGTCACATGAACATTTTATCTTTATTCATTTAATTATATAAAACACAACCAGGAAATTTTGATACTATAAAAAATAAGCAAGCTAAATGCACATAAAAAGTAAAAATGCTCATTCTCCTTTTCAGATTACATCTAAAAAGAACAAAAAACAGCGCTGATCGAATAAAATGGGATTATTTCTGGTATTCATTACATTAAAAAAATAAAACAATATTCTCTATCAGGACAAAAACTAAATATATTTGTACAGTGACGCAAATAAGTACTGATGTTTTAGAGAGTCGAAAGTTTTATTATAGTCAATTAGAGCCGTATATATTTCGACTCGATATTCTATGCATTTTTCAATGACTTGGTTCATGACGTGTAGGTGAGATCTATTGTAGCAAACGACCTTCCGAAACCAGCTTATTCTACAGGTTGCTCGTCTCTCATAACAGGCTGTATTCTATTTTTTAACAGCTTCGAACAAATTTCAGAAATAATCAGACTTAAGATATTAAACGATAATTTTCAATTTTGTGTCGATTCCTCTTTTTAAATAACAATATTATATTAGAGTACTTCCATTTACAGGGAATAATGCCTACTTTTAAATGTCTATTAAATAGGATCGTCAAGATTTTTATTAGTTGTAAATTTTCCAATTTTATGTCTTCGTTCGTTAGTTTTTCGCTGCCCGTGCTTTTGTTACGTCTCAATCTTTTCACTACCGCCTTTACTTCATTCAAAAATTTTGGTTCTGCTGGGAAACTAGTTTCAACAGAATTATTTATACAGTGACTCGTTATGTCTATACAAATTTTTATAATATTCAGTTATGAAGTTATTTATTTCTTTTCTATCGTATATTTTCTCCCCTTCCAGGTTCTTAAAATGAGTTGCCCATTGTGTACCTATACTGAGTTTCTTTTTTTTTTTAGCAGTCTTATATTTTGACTTCCTTCTAAAATATTATTAATAATTTCATTTTTTTTTTTAGTTCGGTCACGTTCTCTTATTTTATTTCTTATAGCTCTTGGCACTAAATTTAATTGAATCTTTTCTTTTCGGGACCCGTTAACAATTTTTAAAATTTCCATTCTTCTTTTACCTAGTTGATAAATGTCGTCTACTTCACCTATCTGTGGGATATTTCCACTTTTTTTCTTCGACGTGTTTGTGAACGTTGACGTTATTGTTTGAGATATGGCTTTGTATAGTTCGTCAATCTCTTGATCTCTACTTAAGTTTATCTTGCCTAACTCTTCAATAATTATGTTTTCATACTTTTCGTAATCTAGTCTTGTATGTGAATTTTTTATGACTCTCTTCTAGTATTTTTCTTCATCAATTGCAAGTGTCATAATTAGCAGTCTATGATCTGTATAGAGGCCACATTTATGTTTTGCGCTGTGTTTTACTATCGAATCTATTGCTCTAATCTTATCTATCTGGTTGCGTGGCTGATGTTCCGAATAGTGGTACTCTCCTCAGTAGAATCGTCAGTCAACCGTTCGAGATCTGATTCACTAGTTATTATTTTCGCTTTACTTGAGTCAGTTTTCCGTACATATACTTTACCGTCGCTGTACCATGCTTGGTTTATTTTATCTTTTTGACGCGCTAGCCTAGCTAGTGCATAGAGTTTCCTAACGTGGTCGATCAGATCTTGATCTATATAAATCGGTACTGATTGCGGTAAGCCACCATCGTTACTGTTTATCTTTAACTTCTTTGCATTACTTACAATTAGTAGTTGCACTTTTTTCTCTCTATTGTGAAGTTTCAAGTTGGCCTTTTTAGGCAGACGATGTGCTGCTTTGATATCCCACTCCGCCAACTCATACCTGGTTTTGTTCCTATCCTATTTATTAGCAACTTTACACTCTCCCCTTTTACAGACGGTACTCCACGAACTATCACATTATCCACTCTGGAGTATTGACTCAATTTTTGCAGTTCCTGTTTCAGTAGTTCGTTTTCTTTTTTGACGTATCCGATCTCGTTTTTCAAATCTTTATTTTCTTTCCTTAATCTATTAATTTCTTCCATTGCCTTATCAATCTTAGTATTTGTGTCGTTACATGTAATCCATATACCTTTTATTTCCTCGCGCACTTGATAAAGCTTATCAAAAAATTGATTTTCAATTTTTAAATTTCCAAATTCGAACGAAATAGTAAGATATTTGAAAATATTTACTGAATCTCGCGTATCTGTGACGACGTAAGTCGTGTTACATATAACGAAAGCGGAAACGGAGTACAGTCAGTTGTTTGTGTTAGTAAGTAAGTATATGGAACGTGCTTACTTTGCCAGTTGAAAAATACCTTATTCGAAGATTCGTGAAAAAGCGATATCAGAATTAACCGATTTTAACGCGAGAACAAAATACATTTCACAATAAACCACACCGCACGACTGCCATGTAAATAAATAGTAATTTAATTCTAATTTAAATAACATTTTCAAATATTATAATTTCTTAAACATATCTTTTTAACAAACATCTTTATTATAATTTCTTTTTTGGTTCGATGATTTGTAGCAGATACAATATGTTTGTGCCTTTGAAAAATTCGTTATATAGAAAAAATAATCTAATAAATTCCCAATTTATGCACAAATAGTTTTACTGTAAAATGTAATAGAATAAAAAAAAAAAAAAAATATATATATTATTTTTATGATTCAATTATTAAAGATTTTATTTAATTGTATTATTATTTCTATTTGTGTTAGGATCGTTGGAAAGAACTAAGCCAACAAGTAAATACTACTTATTTGAAAACCAAGGCTAATATGTACGTGTATGCACCATATATTGGTAAGTTTCAATTAAACGCAAATTTTCTAATAATTTATGGAAATATTGTGACTTTAGTTAAAAACTGTAATTACCGGATGCATAATATTTATGGTGCCTTCTTTAATAATTTGAATTCTCTAATTTACATTTAATGTAAACATTTATTTCTACGTGCAATGGATATAAATGTGGAAAAAATTCAACGTAATTTGAAAACATTAACTTTACATTGATATTAGAAATTTTCATTTTTTATTAACATAATTTATTTTTTTACATGAAAAAGCAAAAGTCCTCGAACTGCATACATAACCCGTGAAATTTGTATGAGTGAAAAAAAATATATAATTAAAACAATCGAATACAAAATATATTTGCGATATTACTTGGGGAAAAGGTGAGAAAGAAATTAGATGAATCGATTAGATTATAACCATTTGTTTTGACCTTCCCCTTAGTACTGAGATATACAACATAAGCGGTTCGTTTAACACCATATACGTATCATTTTAGCCAGAAACAGAAACGCATTTTCGACAAATCGGTTATAGTACGCCTGCTCGCATATAACACATATTTTAAAGCGTATACTTAAACGTGAGTTGTCAGCTACTTCTGGTCTTAATAACTTCAATCACCTTTGGAACTATCAAAAAATTATCAACGCCATAGGAAAAGTATTTTAATCATTATTCGCAATTCCAAGAGACGGCTCTACAAACCTTAATTCATACTCGTGTGTGTGTGGGTGGGTGTGTAAATAGATAAATTGATGGATAGATAAGTAAATATCTTTGAATTTCGCCGTAAGTCACCCTTTAGACCCTCAGATGAAAATATTCTCTAATTAATTGAAATATCGCATTTACTAAATACCAAACAAACAAAAGTGATAAATAGAAATGTATTTATTTTCAGAAACGATTTCAGGCAAAGCCCATCTCCAGCTGGAAAAATTAAAATTACAACGGGAACACAGAACTGAGTATATGTTGCAAACAAATTATAAACATTTAAAACGCGAACGTAGATTCGAAATGTGTTACGAAAAAAAAATCAAAATCATACTGAAAATTATTAAGCGGTCTACACCGTATTTATAAGAGAAAAATATTAAAAGAAAAAAAGTTGTACTTCATGTTTATATAAACAGAGGAAACCAAAGAAATAAAGGCAGTAAAGGCAGAACCAAAGTACATCTGCATTTTTTTTTTTTTTTTTCTAATTTAAAAATATAGATTAAAAAAAAAAAATGCTATTTGGTAAATATATTATTTCATATAATTATTTCTAGCAAACAGGTATGAATTAAAATATTACTTTCATACTCTATAATTCTTAAAGAAGAGTCGATTTTTTTTTTTAACCCCCCTTGGGTTTGCTACCAGAGAACATTAGCCCAGCAAAAAGGAATAGATGCATGGAATAGAATAGAAATTATATTTTTATTTTGTCGGCAATGGAATCAAGAAACACCACTAGAACAGGAACAACTGAGAGAATAGGTAAAGAAAGAGCATGAGAGGCGTTGAAAGGAGCGCAGGAAAACCAAGCTTTAAAAGATGACAATAAAATAAGTCCGCTCGTGAGATATACCAGAACACTCGAAGAGCACGTGATTCGCATCACAAACATACTGGGAACCTTTAAGATCCAATGAATAAAAGGGAGATGCAGCCGAGGAAAAGCGATTTAGAGAAGAAGGAAGAAGACTATGCGAAAAACGGAGGCGAGATAATTTAATAATTATGGACCGACGCAAACTGGAAAAATTATAGAACCAAAGACGAGAAAGAGGAACAGGATTAACCAAGAGATAAAAGGAATTAGGATTAGCGAAAAGAGAAACATAAACAGAGTTCCAAAGTCTAAGATGGCAGGATTTAGTGGGAAGAAGAATATTGTGTGCTGGAACCCTACTAATAAAATTTCCATTGGAAACAGCAGCTTTAGCAAGGAGGTCGACGGCTACATTTCCATCAATGCCTGAATGTCCCGGAATCCAAAGAAAGTCAATTTTAATTGACTATGCCATTTTCTAATTTACGGTTTTACAATCAAAAAGTATGTTTCATTATTGTGAATTGAAAGTAAAATAATTAAATGCCACAAAAAAATGGTTACTGATTTACTAGGGATGCCGATTGCAGTTCTATACAAGAATAGCTGGTTTAGAGCCGAAATTGTTGATATCGGTGATGGAAAATTAAAAGAACGAAAATTCAAAGTATTTTTAGTAGATGTTGGTTGTGAAGCTATCGTGTCGTGGAATGATATCCGTAAATTAATTGATTTACTTGTTAAATCAAATCGTTATGTATGTATTTTGAAATGTTATTATATGTAATGAAACTATTTTACTCGCTTAGATTAAATATTCGAAACCGTATATACGGAGGAAAATTTTTAAAAATAATTGACTCTTTCGGAATATTTTTTTTTTCCGGGCATAAAACTATTCCATTTAGTAAATTTTATAAAAATTTCACTGCGAATACCTGATCGAACTGTTTTAATGAAACGATTACCATTGAACGCGCATATTTGTTATTATCATTATTATTTTTATTTGTATTTATTTATTCATTTACTTTTTAATGTACTTATGAGAGTTGTGCCAATGGGAATATTTCGCGTATTATTTTAAAGTAAAAATTTGAAATTATTAATATATGCAGATTTTTCTTATTTAACAAAGTACGTAGTTATTAATATGATAAATTGAGATCGTTACACAAACCGTGTAAATTAATGTATTTTATTGCGAACTATAATTTCAGATATATGAAATAATGAAAATTTCCTTTCTGTTATATATGTTATAGCATTTAATTTTATATGTTTTAAATTTTATGCGATGCTCCGGTTAAAGCGTTTTTCTTTTTTAATTATAGGCTTTCCAATGTAAATTATACGGAATTTCACCGATAGATGATAAATGTTCCGATCGAGGATATAGACTACTCGAAACTTTTATGAAACCGAGAACTAATTTGAAAATTAAGGTGCGCGGTATGACTGAAGAAAATATTTATGAGGTGGTGATGTATTACATAGGTGCCCAAAAAGATGTTTGCATAAATATGTTGCTAGTTAAAAATGATTTGGCACTTGAAATTCTCGCCTGGTAGGTGTACATTTGTGAATATATATGTTTACTTTAAATGTTTCTTGTTACATATTTAGTAATTGTAATTATGATTATTCTGAAAGTAATCGATTATATCCAATTTTGTTGAAAACAGATTGTATGTAATTTTTTAATCATAATTACAAAATGCCCCCCCCCCCGCTTCCTCTGCTAATTACGCTCTTAAAAGAAAATATTTTCAAATGAAATTGCAATATCTGTTTTTCATGTTTTATTTATGGTCGTTAAATCTAAAGTAAGATATTTTTCAGTTTTATCCTTTTATTTCTTTCCTTCTGAGAAAATTAGAAGTATTTTTAAAACATCAGTCACTAGCTCTTAGGACGATATCTGTTCAGCTCGTTAAGACACGACACGGCAAAACTTCTTCAAAGGTCTTTGTATGTGCACATATAGTGTCCGGCCCAAGTTTCCGTTTTGACCAGTTTTGGTCCCAAATGTGAGATCCGATTTAAGGTTATATTTAGTCCAAATATTGGCTGATCCTTCTCGGCTTTACCGAAACTCTAATCGTAATGTTTTATTTTATTCCATTGTGTATTTTTTACTGTTGAAAATGAGAACTTATTTGGATATTGGCCGCCTTAATTACGATGGATATGTTTTTAAACGAAATAGTTTCTCAGCGATACAGACAAACGATGTGATCCGTTCAATTATCGCGAGGTTTTTTTTTATGGATTCGTCAAAATAGACATTAGCCTAAGAAGAGGGAAAAGGATGAGAGGTGGAATCAGATACATGATCAAATGTAGAGGATAAAAAAGACTTGTGTCAAAATAACCGAACCGGGATAGTACAAAAAATACACAATAAGATGTTGGAAGATCAATTAATGGAAGCGAAGAGTAGAAAGAACTTATGTAAGCCATACGGAATGCACTTAAATAAAATGTGATTAACGTTACCTAAAAAGTTATGTAAGGGTGAAGGGGACAGACAGAGGAGAGAGGGCTAGAGAGAAACGAAGAAGAAATGTAGGAAGCAAACTGTGTCCAAAGCATAGACAACATGCAAAGAGAGTTGAACCCCTCATGGAGGGAGAATTAAAGAACCAGGGATAAGACGATAGATTAGACTGGATAAAGAGATAAAAGGAACCCAGATTTGTGAATGAGGAGGAATACGAATTCAACCATAGTTGGGAATGCGCAGCGGTGGAGAGGAGATTAATATTGTGAGATAAAAAGACGCTGAAAAATCTACCGATTAACGTGGATGAATGAGCAAGTATATCAGCTGGATCGTTACCTTCGATTCCAGAGTATCTAGGAATCTACAGTATATCAATGTCGGTAGAGTGAGAAAGGAAAATGTTGTGGATGAGAGAACGTATGAGAAGGATTACGTAATCAGCGGAGGGAGAAGGAAAGGGGAATGAAGTAGCTTGTAGGGCACTGTGGTAATATAGTCTTTACATGCTTCTCCCTATGGTGGGACTTCTTATTCATCAACCTGCATAGTAATAAGAAGTGTATTCATAATTTTTCCAAAACCGAAAACCGCCATCGAACACAAACGTGAATTGTGGACAAAAAAATCAGTAAAATCGGTCTATATAAATATGAATTATGCACGAACAAATATAAAAAAAGAAAAAAAAACTCATACGCGACGAACATATGACCCTCTTCTTTTTGGAGGTCGGTAAAAATTAAAACAATAAACGTTACATAAAATTGGAACATTTTGGGACATTTTTTCGTTGTAATTTATATATATATATATATATATATATATATATATATATATATATATCGAGACGACTGGCCTACTCACGTTGCTGCGAATGTTCGCCTGCTGAATATTCATGCCACCCTAAAGCACACGCATGACCACATTTGAAACTGACTATAGTCGCTTGTTATCGCGCTATAAATGCAGCCCAAATATGTCTATGCTGCTGTGTATACTAACTAGCGCGCATATTCTGTCATTGCTTGGGATCGAACCCGACATTTCCGAAACAAAAATCAAGCCCTCTAGCCACTAGGCCATCGACCAATAAATTTTAAATTGTATCAGTAAGCACGTAATATAACATTACGTTACACATACGAATTCATTACGAAGTTCATATCTTTATTTAATTTTTACAATTCGTCGGTTTAATAGAAAATATGTATTTCTTTTTGTATTTTCATGTCTTTGCTTTGGCGCGTAAACTTGAAAAGCGTCACGCGTCACGAAATGGAGCGTCACAGAAAAACGTTACGAAAATTTCATGTCTTTACTTAGATACGACTGATTACTTAAAAGAGAGCATTTGATGAGACCGATTTCCCACATACGCGAGTATGCATTTAACGGAAGTAGATAAAAGTGCTACCTATAACGACTTGTAAAGACCTGTGAAGATCGTAGGTTTGTGTGTTTGGCACGCCATGCATTTGCTGAGCGCACTTTAGTCTCGTGTAAACCGTTGCCGCGTATGCACTGCGTTCCTCCATTTCGACGTTTTCCGCGGAAAGTGTTATGGAACGCCGAACGAGCGCGTGAATATCGTGGGGAAAACATGAAAATGCCTCACTGTGTTGCGGACTTGTACGCAAGCTGTTTTTTGTTAATGTTTTCTAATTTGTGTTTTTCTATTTTTTGCAGCAACCTGGGTGAGCTGGAATATTATAAATATTTAAATAATGACGCAAAACCAAACGAAAATAAAACGGTTCCTAACAAAATGTCCAATAAAGTACGTATTTTGCTGTTATAATTTCTCATAGCAGATGTCGACTTGTATAACAGATATGATAACTAAGTGCTTGACTAAAATACAAGATCACTGTACGCGTATGAATTTAAAATAAATAATTGTGGAATTTTTAAAAAATGGCGCTTTACCTTAAGCAATTTTAATAAAAAATAAATTCGCATTTACTTCTCGATAACTTACACTGCACGGTCATATCTGTTCTTTCACACCGGTAGAAATGTAAGTGCGATCAAAAATGAAATTAGAACGGTTTAGTTAAAGCGGGGAAAAGTGAAAAAATCGGAAAAATGTTAACAAGCCAATATGGAAAACTTCGACAGAATATGTTATCTCACGAAAACATTAAATCGTAACCGGGGACATAGTCAGTATTGGTTATTATTGTTGTTCAACTTTTTTTTCTAAATTTTGATGTATTCTGACGTTTAAAATTTTTGCATTTTAGCCAGTCCAGAATAAAATAGAAGAAGATGAAATTATGGTAATTGATCCTGAACATCCTGATAGGATACCAGTAAAAATTAAAAAGTGTGTCAGTCCCGCAGCGATAGAAGTTGAATATTTGCATTTTGAAAAGTGAGTTAATATTGCAAACAAAATTTACCTCGAAAAGAGATATGAAGAAACGACCAATTCAGAAATAATTACATTGTGCCTGTGTTCGCCCTAATTCTTTCATATTTTGCCGATTATTTCTCATATGTTGTGCCGAATAAAACTAAACAAAGCATAATATAATTAAATGTTTAAGTTATTAAAAATATATTTACTCCCTTATATTTAACTGCATGTCACGCTGTAAAATTTATTTTTCGACGATTTTATGGTTATTTATAATATAAAGTGCTTTACAATACATGACGCTTTCTCTTTACTTGTAAAATTGTAGTTTCATTGCGATTATAAAAAATCTGAATAAGTTTTTAATATGATAATTGTCATTAAGGTTATATTTCTTTACTATTCTGTCGTGAAACGTGAACCATATAAAACGAAACAAGCTATTCGCAGGATGTAATTGAAAGAATAAATAAAAATCGCCAGCTAGTTTTGGATTAAAGTATCCATATAGTGTACTCGTGAAAAAAACAATGTGAAAGTCGATATTCGTCTTCATCATGAATATTGATATTTGAATACTAGACAGCGATTTACATGTTTTCTTTTTTTTATTTAATTATATCTTGTAAGTAGTTGTATTCTGTTTTATATAATTTCTGTTTATGTATGCGCATGGTTTCTATGTTTTTAATTAAATTTAAACATGTTAATTTTATGAGAATTTAATACTACATGTTCGATGTAATTAACGCTTGTTTTTACCGAATTCATCCAGTATATTTAATCTGTAGGCATATGTTAATTTTTAACTCCAACTTGATTCGCGCGAAATTCTTATACGCACACACAAAAAAAAAAGGAAAAGAAAAGAAAAAACGGAATCAGGCACGATATAGAACATGTACAAAATAAAGATAGTCGTGTTATTAAGTGTTTAAATTTAAAACTTACGTCATATTTACTACAATTGTTACTTATAGTGAGTTCGAAGTCATAGTATTCAGTAATACTTACGATCAGTTTTGTGGGCGTACCTAGGCCAGTTTTTCGGGGGGGGGGGGGTCCATTAAAAAAAAAACACGACAGAAAAAAGGATTTCATGTAGCACCTTAAAATGCACAGCATTCAAAACATTATTATTTGTATTTTCGTCGGCTAAAAATATTTTAATATGTAACCAAACTCTATCACTTACCGTGCCGAATCGCTTAAAAAAGTCTTTGAATTATTTTGCCAAATGGCACACACAACTCGAAACGTACAAGACGCTTGCGTGAAACTAATGTGGTTGACATTGACTGCTCACTGACAGTTACTTAGTTTACACGAGTATTCTTAACTGATTTTAACAACTGATTTCAGGATAAATCAGCAAAAATTTTCTAAAAAGCCAAAAGTATTACGAGATTAACAGCAAAAACTAAATTGGCTATTTTAAGCCGATTTAACGTTAAATCGATTGTTAGGGTTTCCAATTTTGCCTTTTTTATTTTTTGAAAACGTTATTTGCTACTTACACTGCACATTCTCCGCTATTATTAATACCAAAATTTAAGCGATTTTTTTTTAATACCTGACACACTTTTTATTAACCATTTAAGCACGTTTAGAAAAAATGAAGTAAAATAGGCAACACTGTTCAAATAAAAAACAGAAACAAGTAAAAATTTTCATGCGGAAACTGCATGGTTTGGTTTAAATAATTTTAAGTGATTATTTACTTACATTAAATACTTCATTGCAACTGGTGTTTATCTCAGAATTGAAATTACACAGATAGTTGAAATGTTGTCATTACAGGAAAATCATACTCAGCAAAGATTAAAGAAATATAGAAGATTAAATATTTAAAGTTTTCACAGTGATTACTGATAATAAATAATTTTCGGAAACAACTGTATTTTAAAAGATATTTATTCGCTTAACGTTTCGACCAGCTTACACTGGCCATCATTCGAAACGTTAAGCAAATAAATATCTTTTAAAACACAGTTGTTTCCGAAAATTATTTATTATAAAATATAGAAGATATCCGATTGACATTTTTTGAGGCGAAACTATTAGGGTCACAGCTAATTTGGACGGAAAAACATCGAAATGCTTAAGACACGATTAGGCGCACGCCATGAGAGAGAGCTGTATAGGAAATGAGAGATAGAGAGAGGGAAATTTCTCATGATTTGGCTGGGAAATTTTATCGGATATCTTCTATATTTCTTTAATCTTTGACTTAGTGTTTTTTTAAATGCAACTAGACCTAACTAGATAAAAGGACCGCATAGTGTCTTTATTTCGGTGGAGGGTGAACTCCCCCCCCCCTCCCCCGGTATACCCATGAATTCTATATATTCTAAACATTTCCTTAAAATTACTTAATATTACTATTATTATTATTATTATTATAAAACATTACCTGTTGTTAACCTGAACATTCTTCTGTAAATAAATTTTCTTGAATGGGTAAGTAATGTACATATACAATGTACAACCCGCGTACTTAATATAAATGCACACATACCTCGGTTTAGGCGCTATTATAAATATAATATGCTGTCTTATACATATCCATATATTTTCACACATATCTGATGCATATCTATTACTATCTATACTTTATTAATTACAACGTAATTTTTAGGCTACCCCCCATTCGAAAAAATGTCCCAATTTTATGCAACGCTAAATGTCCCAAAAAATGTCCCAATTTTATGTAACGCTAAATGTCCCAAAAAAATGTCCCAATTTTATATAACGTTTGTTATGTTTTGTAGGATTTTTGTTATTGTTATTTAAAAAATGTCACAATTTTATGTAATGAAATATGTAACGAAAAATGTAATGAAAAAATGTCTTAATTTTATATAACGGAAGGTAAATGTTAGAATAGGATTTTTGTGGTTATGTTATTTTTTGTGTGTGTTGATGCCAGTAAGAATTACGTTGTAAATTTTGATCATTTTATACAAAGTATAGAAGAGAAAGAGACAGGAATGAAAGCAGGAGGGGTCAAGGGGCACAGCCCCTTGCGAGGCCAAAGTGGCCGAGTTATATATATATATATATACACATTCGATGAAAGTAACCTAATTGTTTCATTGTATTTTAATATTTTCATCCATAATCCATTTTTTTAATTCTATTTTAGATGTTTTTTTTATTTGATGGTAGTTGTTTAATATATTCTAGTAATATGTTTAATAGTTTGCATAATAAATTTATTTCGATATTATCTTCATGTTTGTTTAAGTTTCTAAATTTCTAAATTTTATAATGTCGCATTTTCCTGATATTATAAGTTGGTAGATTTCTTTTTTTTATTTTTATTTCCTTATTTAACCATTCAATTATAACTAAATAGTTTCGATAAAATTTGGGGTTCAGAATATCGTTTTTTTTTTTTTTAATAGGTTCCTATCTGCATATAAATATTAAGTATTATTTTTCATAATGATTGTTAAGCATTATGATAAATATATTTTTTTGGCTTGTATAGCACTGGAATTTTTTTTCAGATTTTTAGATATAAGCCATCTGTGTGGTCTTTCCAGTTCGTGTAGGTAATCATTTTAGACGAAGTAAAAGCAATTTCTCTATTAAAATTTTAAAAATATCTAGTGTTTTAAAAATTTACCGGCGATTTCATCAGTTCAATTACTTCAATGAAAGATTTTCCGAGATTAATTTGCCGTGCATTCTAGATTATTTTGAAAGTTTTGTGTATACATGTAATTGAGAAAATAATCTCGGACAGACGTAACACGTATTTTTTATTAATATATTTGTGGTGGAAGAGTAGGTATTTAGAAAATTTATAAGAACAAGAACTTATGTCTGCAGAAATGGTGAATCTCAACACCTATGCTAGATCTTATGCTAGTTCTGTACAACAAGAATATACGAATAGATAATATACACTAACTATTCTCAGTTGGGGAGATGAAAAAAAATACTAGATCGCACCGCTTCCCTAGAGTTGGATATAACGAAATTGTGCTATTTACTTCTTACGTCCCTACGTTCGAGCATTAGGCTTTATTTTAAAGAAAGTTATCTCGCTGCACACATGAGTGAAATACCTTCAATCGTCACAGCGTGTTCGAAATAATGCGAACCCATACGTGTCTTCTAAAGAATTCTAAGGCTACAAGCATCTTAACTCGGAAAAACTAATTCATAACAGTACTCACACACACACACACACACACACATTTATGCACTCTTAAAAATTATAATTGAACGATTAGAAAGAAGAGCGTTTAAAGTTTTCTGCATCTGTGTTAGAAGAAATTATATTTTTTTTTTTTCTCTTCTTATTTTAGATTGGGAAGTTGTTTAAATAATTATTTTAATTCCGGTCATGGTAAATTACTCGTAACCGAACCTGACACATCAAAATTGTATGCTGTACAGGTTGCTGATGACGAAAGCTGGTATAGAGCAAAAATTATTAATGTTTCGGACGATAGCGTTACGGTATGCATAATTATTTTATACAGTAAAATAATGGTAATTTAAACTTCCTGTTGAACAGGTGAATATCCGATGTAAATTAATCGTGATTTAAATTATAATAAGTATCTAATTTTCATTTTACATAATGCTCATCTGATGCGGGCTAAAATAAAATAATCACTACAGTGGCCGGGCTTTACCGAATGTAGTTTTTTTAAATAATACAAACGGCGCAAACTCTGTACGTATTTTCTAGAAATCCGTTAGTTTTTGCTTTTTTCGGTACCGCGTCCGTGTACGATTGAATAACAATAAAATTTCTAAAATTTACACATCTTTAACGTGTTCCCCGCTGAAAATAGTTTCTGAAGCTTGCTTACAAAAATTAGAAACAACCACCACAAAGGTTCTGTAAGATAGGAGTAATTTTTTTATAAATTACAAATCTAAGTTATTATTAATTTTCCAACGACGATGACTGTATGGAACAGTTGGGTAAGTAATCCGAATGAAATAAAAGTCCAGTGACGTTTGTGTAGATAAATTGTAATGATTTCTATTTTCGAAACTTAAAATTTTATTAACATATTTGGTAGAAAAGGTAAGAGAATTATATTTAAAAAGTGCATGGTGCTAAAAGTTACTGGTAACATTATAGGCGACTTACTTATCGATATGTTTTCGCTGTTTTTTAGGTACATTTGGTCGACAAAAAAGAACGGAAAAGTGTTAATAAACAAAAAATATATCACCTGGACGAACGATACGCGAATATTATAGTCGGATCGAAGCTTTTGTGCTCTTTAAGCGGAATAAAACCGCCCGGCGGTACAACAGTCTGGCCACAAATTACGAAAGAACATTTGCAAGAAAAATTGGAAAAATACACCGAATTTTACATTACCGAAATAACGGTAAAACTAATATTTACCGGCTGTTCGTTTTCCGAATAGTTTTGTTCAAATTTAGAATATCGTAATAACGTGCGAATGACTAGTTCTTCTTTATCGTAGCTTTAGCCGAATAGCGTCCATTTATACGAATTTCGGTCATCTATTGCCTTATTTGTTTCGCGTGGACTTTTGGCTAGTTGAGGGAGTTTTGTTTTTTTTTTCTTGAAATATTTCATGCAGCGAATGATATTTTTTCTACCAAGCCGGCATTTCACCTCTCTAGTTGGAACGAGTATTTCAAAACTGATTCGTTAATTATATCAAATTGATTTATTTTAGTTCTTTCTTTATTTCCAAATTATTGTAAGAGTACATTTTTAAGTAAACTCTTCGAACTCTTTTCTTTTTGATTATCTGTCCGATTTCACAAAGTATATGAGACTATTGAGCAGCGTTTTTACGATTGCCAATTCAACAGTCTTTGCAGCCACTGTTGTTTTGCCGAATGTTGATCCTTATTTTTTTTATTTTGGATCACAATGATCGTTACTTGAAATTTTTTCAGCTATTTCGATGCCTTTTGTAGAAGTTAAATTTCCCGCTTTTTTACCGCTTGACTAATATAATTTTAATTTTTAATTTATTTTTATCTAATTTATCTTCATGACCTAAAATTTGACTCGCACTCTTTGCGTCAATTTAATGATTTCAGAAAATACATACTAGAAACTTTCTGTTATTTTCTGTCCCACCAACGAATATTTTACCTTTCCATTTTACTTTTCGAATTATCCATTCGCTGCAAAAATTGAATAATAATAAGGTGATATAAAATGCATCCCGGTTGTAGTACCAGGAATAACCGTTTTCATCTGGAATAACATATATAGTATTTTAATTTGTGATAGCGAAATTCCCATATTTTGTCTCCAATTAATTCCTAATGATTGAGGAAGATACTCTAGTTGTAATTTTCCGCTTCTCTGTAAACACCGAATATTGCAGTTTTTTATTCTAAAACGGAAATTTTCCATGCTGAACGTCGCCTTTGCACGCTATACATTTGCTTATCGATGTTAAAGTTCATTTGTAAGTGAAGCCACTATAAAATCCCCTTAAAAATGCGTGTTTTTTTTTTTTGTTTTTTTTTTTTTTTTAATTAGCGAGGTAGATGAAAAATTAACCGTAAAACTTACACATTTTAAGAGTACAAAACGTTTTTTAATTTGCATATTTCTTCAAACTTGCAGCGCTATGTATGCAGGATATCTTGGGATCTACTATAAAGCCGGCCATCACCAAATAATTCTAGGAAAGAAAATGAATGCCTATTAAAGTACATCTATCTGCGTGGTTCAGTTCTAAAAATGGTTTCCATCCATGATGATCCTTCTCCAGCTTTCCACAGCCCTCTTTATATCCGCGTAACTGTTCAGCTCTGTATCTTTTAATAACGTCGCGACAAACGAATTTCGTGGCCTTCCGCGTCCTCGTCCACCGGGTATTTTACCTTCCAGTACAACTCGAAGTAATCCGTCTGTCGTAAGACATGACCGATCCAATTTAGCCGTGTCTTGCCTACCCAGTCAAGTAATGACCTCTTTTCAGAAATTTTATTTAATATATCCTGATTTTTTACTTTGTCCATCCAACTTATTTTTTCCATCCTTCGCTAGCACCAAATTTCAAAAGCTTGCAGTTTATCTGCATTTCGCTTGTTTATGGTCCAAGTTTCTGATAACGCTATCGACCATATACATAAACCTTCATTAATCGTTTCTTTAAACTCGGTGCCAATGACTTTTGATTGCCTTCAACTGCTGTACCATTTTATTTAAAGCCCTTGCAGATTCAGCCATCATAGCCAAGTCATCCGCGAACTTAATTACTTTTAATCTTGCACCTCCAATATTTATATACTTAATGCTTTATTTACTATTAGTTCTATGTATATATTAAATAAGTAGGGAGACAGTAAACATCCTTTACGCCTTTGTTGATAGCTGCTGGCTCTGCCAATTCGTTGCTTATTTTAACCCTGACTTCTTGTTGCCTATATAGATTATAAATCAGCTGTACTATCCGTTTCGGAGACCCTATTTGTTCTACTAGCAGAAATAACTAATCCCATTGCACACGGTCGAACGCTTTATGGTAATCCACAAAGCAGACATATGTATACATCACGGTTTAGGTCTATCATTCTTTCACCAACATTTCGCAATATTGCGATATCGCGTCCCGACTAGCCTAGTGTTTCCTGAATCCGAATTGGTTATTATCCAAAAAATTGTTCTATATGTCTCTCTAGTCTTTGCTTTATTATCTGTAACATTACTTTAGATGCGTGTGATATGAGACTTATAGTTCTGAAATCCTCACATGAGTTAACCCCTGCCTTTTTTGAAATTGGTACTATTATTGAAGTGCAATGGTCTTTAGGCCATTTACCTACTTGATATATTTTGGCAACCATCTGAGTCTATCTTTTATTTTTTTAACAACTCTGCCGGTATATTATCTACATCCGGCGCTTTATTGTTGTTTAAACTTTTCAGTGTTGCGTCAAATTCATGTCTCAGTATGTTATTCATTAACTGGCTATCTGCTATCTTAGGGGCACCCATTTCATTGTAGATTTCTCCTCATATAGCTTTTCCATGTATGATTGCCAGTATTTCTTTTTATTTGTTAAATTATTTTACCTAATATGGTTGTTGTTTTGATGGCTGTATCCTTTCTTATCATATTCTGTATTCTTCTGTATAGCAGGTCTGGCTTCCCTTTTTTCTCCAGTTCTTCCAATTCTTGGCAATGTAATTCCTACCATTCCTGTTTCGCCTTTTTACAGTCTCTGATTACCGTATTTCTAAGAGCCTTATATTTCAGTTTACCTAATGTACTTGTGTCATTTTTATATTTCCTTTTCTCGTCCATGTCTTGTAGGATCTCTTCTGCTATCCACATTTTACGCTTTCTTTGTTTATTTTTACTGATTGCATCTCCAGCTGCTGATAGTATTGCTTTACCATTGTTATTCCATGTTGTTTCTATGTCCTTTTCTTTTTCCTGTCCTTCTTGTATTTTTAACAATTTCTCGTCCGTTTCTTTTCCATATGGTCTTTTCGTGTTTTCGTTTCTGAATTTTTCAACGTTCCATTTTGGTGTTATCAGTTTAGTAACAGGTAGTTTCCTTACTTTCAGATTTGTTTTCATAATAACTAGATTATGGTCGGAGTTCATCAGCTCCTGGGAAAGCCATTGATTTCTTCACTTGACTTCTATACCTGTGTTTGATTAAAATATAGTCGATCTGGTACCTGCAACTATCTCCAGGGGCCTTCCACGTATAACGTCGACGTTTAGAAGACTTAAACCATGTGTTTGTAATGACCATTTGGTTTTGTCTACAGAATTCAATTAAACGACCGCCGCGGCTATTTCTACTTCCTAGGCCATAACTCCCAGTGATTTCATTTATCGCTTCTTCTCCAACTACTCTGCATTCCAGTCACTCATTAAGATAATATTCTCTTTAGTCCGCGTTTGTTCCAACAGATATTCTAGTTCTGCATATGCTTCCTCTATTTCTGCTTTATTACAACCGGACGTTGGCATGTAGACTAGTATAATTACCAACCCCGCTGGAACGTTTGCAAAATAGGCAAACATAAATATATTTTTTACTATTACCGCCTTAATCAATGATTGCGCCCATATTTTCTTCATTATTAGCTGCTCCACCAGACCCTTGTTTGCTGGCACTATGAACTATCTTGCCATCTCCACTGGTGAACTCTCCTTCTTCCTGCCATCGTGTTTCGTATATTCCCAACATATTCAGTTTATAGTTTCCCATTTCTCGTTTTATCATTTCCAGTTTTCCATTTTACAACATAATACGTACATTCCATGATCCCATATTTATGCAGGGGTTTGGCCTGTTAACGACCCGGGAAGCCCTCTTTCTTCCCTTGCCGAGCTCAGTAACAGAACCTACCTCGCTGTTACCGAGTTTGCCGGTACTGTATATTGTATTCGGATTCATCATGGTTTATGAGAATATTAATTGCGATGGTTTCTCCTTGCCTTCCGCAATGGTTTAGAGTTTCCTTCTCTATTTCCGGCCGATCCTCACATGGGAAACAGACGCCGACCAGCAAGCCGCCCCTAACATGGGGAACCGACGCTTCTGGGTTTGAAAGTATTTTAGTCGCCTTTTACGACCGGCAGGAAATATCATGGGGGTATTCTGACCCGCCCCCATACGGGGCGTCAAAGTATATGGAAAAATTAAAAAATATCGAATTAAAAAAAGAAATAATGCGGATGAAAAAAAAGTTATGATTTTTTCGTTAAAAATCACCTCGAATATGGGATATAATTTGAAAAATTTTAACGAATCGTAAAACCTCTACATACTTCGACGGAAACAGTATTTTTAAAAGTGAAATCTCAAGTAAATTGGTGTTGTTCAATTTCTACTGCAGGCTAATTCTGAAATTATAGTTTCGAGCAAACACTTTCAAGGTTTTTCGAAAGTAAATAAAACTAAGATAAAATGAAGAAAAAAAAATTCTAATTTGCCGATGTCCTTCAGGGTAGCATTTTCCTCTACCCTTTCTTTTCCAACACTTTTTGAGGCTCTGCGCGCATCTTGCGCTCAGCAAACGGATCCGCTTAACACCTGCATCTGAGAAAAAAAAAATATATATACATACATATATGTGCATATTTATATATTAATTACAACGTAATTCTTAGAATACCCCAAAGAGAAAAAATGTCCCAATTTACGTAACGTTTGCGTTATATTTTATAGGATTTCTGTGATTATGTTATTATATCCATATGGGCCGATTTAAAATTACGCTGTGTAAATTTTGATCATTTTATACAAAGTATAGAAGAGAAAGAGATAGAAATGTAAGCAAAAGGGGTCAAGGGGCACAGCCCCTGCGAGGCCAAAATGGCCGAGTTTATTTTTATATATATATATATATATACATATATGCATCGGTAGCAATATACGCCACAGTTTTAGCAATTTTCGGCCACCTATAATTCAATAAATCATCGCTGCTCAAATCTTTATAAACAGGTTTTATAGCATTACACGGCACATTTATTTAACGGCGGCTTATGCCTATAAGGTGGCAAAACTTTATAGTTTTTGCGCGCTGAATTTTTATCTACTGAACAATATGCATTGAAACCTTACTGAGTTGCCCATTTTTTATTTCCGCACTTCTAGTGGTTTTTCCTTACAGGTAAACCGTAATATATAGATAACTTATTCCTAGAGTGTACGAAGTTTTCTTACATCCGGTCCCAATTACGCCTTACCACTACGCTCTCTGATTTACTCTATGACAATGAACAAACGCAAGAAATGTAACCTCCACAAAAGCATCTAACCTCATGTTCATCCGTGCCTTTGGCCAGTATTGTAGTACATGACACGTAAATCGATAAAAGTAAGTAAGTCATCTGCCAAATTTTTCGTAAATTTACCACTACCATCAAAACCTTTTGCCCTTTTTTCATGTGCATGAATCACGTATTCTCTTTTGCCTATGCTTAATGCATTCTTTTATGTAAACAGTAAAATCTTTATGCGGCTGCAGATGTGTTTCGCTGTTCCCGCCGCCAATCTAGTTTGGATATTTTACTCCTTTTATGCGTTTCTGAAGAAGATTTAGTACCTGTTTTTTGATTACAAGCCTTTTTTGACGTTTACGTGATATATGAATTACTTTTAAAAACTAGGAAAAAATATACTGTATTCAAATAAAGCGTTTGAAAAACTGTTACAATCAAAAGTAACATTGAGACAGTTATTATTCGACGAAAAATAGAATGAAAAGATTTGAAAATTAATAAGACGTTAAAAAAAGATGTAGAAATTATAGAATGTCATTGTTAACATTTTTGTTAACGCACTAAAATTAGAGAACGTCGTTTCCAGTTAATAAAAATATTAATTCTGAAAGTATAAATAATGTTTAAAAGTGAACGTACAAAAAAAAAAAAAAATCTTTTTATAGCAGCTTTCTTAACCATTTTTACAAGCGCGGAATATACTCTAGAAAAGCTTTAAACTTCTGCTCCCGGGAAATTATTGTAAAAGTACTGTAAATAATTTACTAATGAAAATTGTCGATAATTAGTAAATTAAAAACTACAATTCTGTTCCATAAATTTCCAATGTATACTGTAACTAATGAATCTTCAATGCATAGTTTCTGACACTTGACTAAATTTTTAGAAAAAAGTAACTGATTTGTTTTAGAATTTTTTTCTGTTGATAACCCGATTGCGTTGTTTTTTATGTATATATTTAGAAGGAAAAATTACTAAATTTTTATAGGGTACAGAAAATATCTTTTCTACACCAGTAATACTGTGGGCTACATATGCTGCAGGATCAGCCTTGGAACCTATGACTACCGAATGGATTAATTTAAATGATTTCTTACTTCAAGAGGGCTTAGCTTTACCAGAAAGAAGGTAAAGTATTAACATAATAAATATTCATTTGAATCAAAAACTGCGCTAATATTAGTGATGAAATGTCTTTGAATGATTTTTTTCAAAATCCAGAAAATAGAATAAACGCTATGAAATAATAATGTAAATCTATAGTGTTACAGCATTTTTTTTTTTTTTTTTTTAAGACAAAAATATTAAACAAAAAAAAGAGCAAACATTTTTATCTGGATAGACAGTACAGCAAAGAAATAGTGAAACGATTCAGAGGAAAACAAATTTTTTTAGTCTTTGCGTTAATAAAGTAAGATATACCAATAGTTTTGATTGTAGTATGGCTTCGAATGTTGGACATCACTTTGTGATCCTCAGGTTTATTTAAATATATAAGACCACTACTTCATCAATAGATAGAAAACGATCATGATGATCTCGTCGGATAAGAGTTCTTTCTGTTTAAAGTCTGCTTTCGCTTTACAGTCGCATTTATTTGTATTTTATTTTATTATTATTATTATTATTATTATTATTATGCATTGTGGTCACTACCTAATAAATTGTCCTTCGGTGTTGATGATTTGTCAACAATATTAATAAAAGAAAATTGGGCATTTTTTTCCAAACCATAAACTTATTTTTTTAACGAATCGATTAATACAGGAAAATTTCCAGAAATTTTAAAAGTTAGAATAATTACTTCGGTGTATAAAAACTGGGATAAATGTGAATTAGCCAACTACAGACCCATATGCATTTTACCTGCTATCTCAAAAATTTTCGAAAAATGTATAAAGATTAAAATGTTAAATTTCTTGTATTGGAAAAACGTTTTTAGCACTAACCGGGTTATTAGAAGGAAAAGGTACTGATCTAGCACTGTTCAAACGTATATCATATATAACTGAAAATCTAGAACGTGGAAAATCCTGTTTAGCAGTTTATTTTGAACTTCGCAAAGCTTTCGATATAATTGATCGTAAGATTCTTTTAGTTGAATTATATTATTGGTTTAAATCATACCTATCTCAAAGAAAATATGTGACAAAAATAAATAAAGCGCAGAGTGGTTGTACGACTCAGAATTACGGAGTCCCATAAGGTAGTATTTTGGGACCAATTTTATTTTTAATATATATAAATGTGTTACGTTTTCTAAAATTCACCGGGCAAATATTCACGTATGCTGATGACACAGTAATTGTGACTAGTTCGCAAAATATTCAGGCTCTGCAACAAATAGCTCAGAAGGAAGTAAATACTGCTTTAAATTGGATTAATAAAAATAAATTAATAGTAAATTTAAATAAATCAATATATGGTCTATAGTTATGTCCACCAGAACAAATGGAATAGTGTCAGGTTAGATTTAAATAGTAATACAGCCATAGACAAAGTTAATAAGATTAAATATCTAGGCGTAATCTTAGACTGTATATTAATGTGAAATGCACATACAAACTACTTAGAACAAAAACTAAGAAAGCTAAATTATATTTTCTATTATCTGAGTGATTTTTTCAGTAGGAACCACTTATATCAGCCATATCTGTCCCTTTACCAGCCACTTCTAATATATGGTTTAATATACTGGGGCAATGTTGCGGAGTATCATTACAAATAAAGTATTTGCATAAAAGGTTATTCAGATTAATTAACAAAAATAAGAATTCCGATTCGCATTGTAATTTTCATCATATACAAAACTCAGCTATTAATATTCGTACTTAAGTACAAAATTGAATTTAGGTTCGTCATTAAAGGTGGTATAACTAGGGGCTGTAATAAAGAATTAGCGATTGTACCAAAATGTAATAAATACCATTCTAGAATGCAGTCGTTTTATATAGCTCCATTACTCTATAATCAGTCACAAAATTTTCTCCTAGATAATATTAATAATCTTAAAAATTACAAGAAGAGCCGCAAATGTTTATTACATCATTTTGGTAGTAATTTAATGCGTAAGTATATGACCCATTCATCGCTAATTCATAATTTGTTTATTAATTGAAAACAGTTTTTAAATTTATCCATACTGGTTCCTCCTTTTACATTTCTCTTTTAATTCAGAATCGCAGTATACTTTTCTTTGTTTTTAATTTTTCATCTACGCCGAATATGACTACTTAGATGTTAATAATCGATATATATATATATATATATATATATATATATACTTTTACAAGATTTACAGTTCTTTCATTGTTTCATCCTTGTACTCAGTAATTTAAGTTGTATTTATATTTTTTCTTTATATTTAAGTTTCACTTGCATTGTTTTAATTTTTTATTTTTAAAAAATCCTTTTTTTTTGAAATTGTGTCCTACTTTGATATTGAATTATCCCATCGTTCGCGCATTTTATAATAATAGTAATAATAATAATTATTTGATATTTCGTTTGATTTGATTATTATTATCATTATATTTTCTCGAACCTTATTTTTACGACCGAAACAATCGTTTTTGTGTCCCGAATCATATTGAACGATTCAGGAATCACAGAGGTATCAGCGCAGTATGTGAGCTGTTCCTAGTAGCATTGATTTTTAAAGCTGTTTTATGATGATAATACGGAATATATAGTTTTTAAAAAAAAAAAATCGGCAGTATTCTTAATTCTAAAGATAGAATTGATTTTGAATTAATAAACATAAAACTTAATAGCGAACAACTGAGGTCGTAAATGTTTAAAAATATTCTTCTAGCAAAATCCCATCGACAACTACGAAATATACGAATGCAAGAAGGTCAGGAACAAAATGTTGTTCTTTAACTAATCGTAAACCAAAAACGTTTCTACGAAGCATTTTATCTCAGTTATTTGTTATTAAATATATAATATTTATTAATTTATTAATTATTAACAAACAAAGTGTGCAAAAATTTATTATATGAAATGATTTTACTTATTTTCATATTTTTGTTTGATGTGAGCTTGTTTTTTGATTTTTACCTTGTATAAAATATTAAATACTAATACAAAAATGTATGTTTATTTAAACTTTTTTTTTCTTTTAGAAAAGAAATAAAAATTGACAAAGAAGAAAGTAAACCCGCGGAAGCAGTACAGCCACCGCCGCGATCACCATCACTTGAAGAAAGTGTTGTAAATAAAAGTTATTTATGTTTATTTATTTTAAAATTGGCATATTTCGCATTATTCTATATCAGAACACGAAACACTTAAGGATATAAATACAATTTATTTTTGAATTTTGTAACTTTTAGGATTTACCAGTTTTCCTTTGCTTCTTTCACACCTTTATGTTTTGAACCTTACATATCTACTTAATTCTAACATCTTAACTAGACTGATATCTTGAAAATCTTTCTTTCCAGTTCGTTCCTAAATATCCAATGATTTTTTCCTCGAATAAATTTCATCTTAATATCTCATAAATTCTTTCATTATTTTCTTCTTGTAAAGGTTTAATAGCACCAATGAAAATCGCTGCTTTTTCTCTTTGAACTTTCTTAACTTTTGATGGTAATTTATATTCTCAATGTGACTCTGTTTGTTCCTCTCCAATATTTTTTTCCGCTTTCTTTCTTCTTCTTTATAGCGCCATACTCAGCTTCTGAGTGTCAGCGATTCATACATTAACATGGCACTATAGCAAAATACTGAAAATCCCTTAGTCCGATTATGCAATAGTTCTAGACGAAGTGAAGGAAGAGAACAAAACGCTGACCACGGAAATAAAAAAAAAAAAAAAATGGTCATGGCACATGATCAGGGAAACTGGAATGAATATTTATGTTGCTGCAACAGGTAAGATATAGGCGAAACTAATCGAAAGAAGAAGAATGTTAGAAATGGTGATAACAAAACTAATGATTATAGTTTGAAAAATATAGTCGTGGCAGCGAGAGTGGAAAGTTTAACAATGAGATGATGAGCTGGTGAAGATGTTTGCTAACTCACATTACATGGAATGATCATTACCACACCGTTAGTAATGACGACGTACTAGAATACATAATGAAAAATAATAGCTAAAGTTCAGTATTATATATGTATAATGTTGTAGCCATATTGCGGTCAGTTTAACAATAATAGTAATTTAGAATATAGCCTAGTAGTAAAACACACTTTTAATAATCAAAGGCAAAAATCACATACGAAGGTATGCGAAAATAAGTAAATATTAATTTTAATCATTATTTAGAGAATGTTTAAAATTTGCATTGCGATCACTACTCATCTTGAATAAATCTCGAAATCAAAAAATAAATATATTTTTTAATAGTTTATTCCGAAAGTTATTTAAGATTACTCAGAGAAATCAAAATTAGCTATGTTCTCTATCGTAATGATTTCGGATAATCGTTTACGGACGCTAAGCGCTGTGTTTTATATAACTGTGGTGCTTGGTGGCTCTAACTGCTTTTTAAACATCCCGTGTTTCTTCTTCCTTAATTATTTGTAGCCAGATTCCTTTGTCCGTTTGTACTGTGGGCTCTGTAATTACAGATGTGACCATGGTATGGGACAGCTAACTCCTTTTGCTCTTACCTTCGGCAATGCCATTCCTTTTCTTTTCAGGATGCATACGTTTGGCGTTTTTCGACGTTGATTGTTATTGTTTCTCCATCATTGGTATAGCATTCTTTGTCAGATTCCATTCCTTGTTATTCCTAATTGCTGCTATGTACACGTGTTGATAGGTAATCGTCCATTGCTGACAAGCCCAGGGAAAACCCCAAACAAGAAAAAAAAAGGGGAAAAAAATTTATAAGATCCCGGTGGATTAATCTATAATTTATCTTTAATTAGATTTCAATTAAAGGCGTTCCCCTTGTAAAATTTAAAAAATTCATGGCAGTATTTTAGAATCAGTTTACATCATTAATTTTTCAGTTAAATTTTTCCCTTTGTTGCTCTGTTTCTTCTTCTTTTTAAAAGCCCGTTTAAAACACGTTTTCCTTTAAAGAAAAAAGAGCAAGTAACTGAAATAAAACTTACCGTTGCAGTCAGACAATGAATATTATCCAGTGCCAGAGTTTCCAACGGCTGCATCAACTGACAAAAATAACACATGGTTGGATAGGTTAAGTAAACAATATGTCGTTTTTAAAGATCAAGAATATTTCATGAAGTTATGGTTACCAGCGCCGCACCAATTAAGGAAATCCGAATTTGATGCACTTGTA
Organism: Icerya purchasi; assembly: GCA_039619475.1. Classification (NCBI taxonomy): domain Eukaryota; kingdom Metazoa; phylum Arthropoda; class Insecta; order Hemiptera; family Monophlebidae; genus Icerya; species Icerya purchasi. The sequence continues at coordinate 353,838,015 of CM077115.1, forward strand.
ACAAATATAGATGGAAACTTTAATCTATACTTTCGATATAATGAAGGTACACTTTAATTTACTACGTTATTGCATACTTTTTTGCTGTTTTAATTAAAATCAGAATTATAGTTTGATCTGAATTGTAATAGTTACCATTAATATAGCAATCGCATTTCCAGTAAAAAAGTAACAAAAGGGATCCTCCTCGGAGAAAGAAAAACATTAAAAAAATTCTTTATGTTACAATTTTTTTAACTAGAGGTTTAAAAAAATAAATACGTAATTATGCAAAATTTAGTAATCTCGAGAAATACTTGGAATATTTACAAACATTTCAGTATTTGCAGTCCAATAAATTTCAAGCCAGATACTAAGTAAATAAATATGCGCTCTGTCCGTCACGGTATGTTTCTTCATCATCATTTCTCCTCAACCGTAAATATTGTTGAGTATCGTTTTTGATTTGTACGTAGGTTTGTTCTTTTGTTATCGCGTCTCATAAATCGGATTCTTGGCCCTCCTTCCTCTACTTTTCTTTCTATTAAATTTTTCAACTATTTTAAGTGATTGATTTAACGGCTAATCATGTTGTTCCTTCTTCAAGCATTTCTTTGTAATTTGATCAGTCCATACTTCTAACGTTTTTTTGTCGTATTTCTCGAATTTTACTCCTTTTCTTTATCTTTTTTCAGAAATTTTCTCGTTTGTTTCATCCTTGACCATCGTTTATTCAAATTTCTCCTTATCTTTTCTCGCTATTATTTCCTTGTTTACACCGACTTTAAAAAGCTATTTTTTTTTTTTTTTTTTTTTTAGTTGTTTTTTTTTAACAGGGATCACGCCAATTTATGTAGCTTGTTGGCAGGGTCCTAGAAATTAACACACGCCTCTACTCTATTTGGCTAGTATCGTGCAATTTTTGCTATATTTAACAAATCTGAGACATGTTACGGTTATCGGTAGTACTTACATTTAATGTATGCTGTATGATCTACACACATAAAATTATTCTATAATCACAACTGTCTCATATCTGCCCACATAACCACACATCTATTGATGACCGTATACACTAACTATACCTTAAAAATATACTCGATGAGGTGTAACCGTGATTATTTATTTAAAGGGTAATGTTTTTATGAATAATCCATTTTTTTATTTCTAATTTATTCATCTTTTTGTTAGGCGGTAGTCGTTTGATGCATTTCGGTAATACGTTTAATAATTTGCAAAGTATATTTATTTTGATATTATTTTCATAGTTATTGAAGGTACTAATTTTATGATTTTTATAAAGTCGTATGTTCCTGATTTTGAGAGTCTTTTTTTTTCAATTTTTATTTTATTGTTTAACCATTCCATTATAATTAAATAGTACAGATATGATCTTAGTTTCAGAATGTTGTATTTTCTTAATATGTCCCCCCTCTACGTCTAAATATTTCGTGTTACTTCCAATAATTGTTGTTAAGCATTTTTTTCTAAAGATAGTTAATATGTTTCAATTTAGTTCTGTTTTGCTCTCCCCAAAGTTATTACTACATAGTTTAAATGAGATTGGCATAGAACATGGAATATCGTTGATATATATTTTTTTAGCCTATTTAACAATGGAATTATTTTCCAGAGTTTTATATTTAAATCATTTATGTAGTCCCCCCAATTTAGGTAGTTATCTGCTCGTTTCAATGATACTGCACCTATAAAAGTTTTTATTTGTTGTATGTAAGCAGTTTACCGAATAACATTTTATGTTAAATTGGTATGATTGATAGTGGTTACTTGGCTTAATCCACAGTAATTTAATTTTATCCGCACTTATTTTTGCAGGCCTTTGTCGTGTAGTCATAAATTTAGACTTGGAAGTTGTTCAGATCTACATATTCGTTTAATTTCATTTAAATTTGAAATATTTTGTTTTCACTAAATTCTATTTTTTAAATGTTTGCAATTTTTGAAGTGTAACTGTTGTGAATACCCCCGACCACGTAAAAATTATTGTCTTTTTATTTTTACGCGTACTGCTATATTGGTTCAAAAAAAAAAGAAAAAGATGTAGGTCGAATAAATAAATTAATTTTTAGTAAAATAGAAGGCGACGTTCACGTATTCCGTAGTACGAATACAATTTGTGATGCAGACAGTGTTCAATGTCGACATTTATATTTAACTATGTACTTTCTTAAATTTACCCGATTTGCTTCCTCGAAAGTTATTATTAAAAATTGGTACACAAGTGACGCTGTTAAAAAATCCGAATCCGGTACTTGGTTTGTGTAGTGGTACTCAGTCAGCTTGCGTTTCATTAAAAAATAACTTTTTTAATTCGGGTAAAAATTATTACTAAAACACGTTTTCTCCTTCACCGAATGCCCTTATAGTTTAATGAACATTTATTGCCTTTTACATTTTATCAACAACAATTTTTGACAAAACCATCATAATAGTCTAATTAGTTTAATGTGAGCTATCAAGATCACTGTATAGAAAGAAACCAAAGAGAAGAACGAAACATAGCTAAATCTTTGAAGAAGCGTTGGTTTCAAATGCTTGTCTTTATTTCGTCAATTTGCGATTTTTAATTTATTAGGTACAATGGACATTTATCTTTGCAGTTCACAACAATGTGAGTAGCGCAATTGTCCCCATTTCGGCTACAGCGCATCTTGATAGCTCACTCTCGGTTGGTCGGACTCTAGCTCAAGGACAAACATTGAATAAAGTCGCTGTTTATTTAGAAAATTATGTTTTTACACGTGGCTTCTAATATTCCGTTGCCGCAATATTAATATCATTTTGTAGTAACAAATATTGTTTTCAATTTACGGATTTTAAAAAAAATTGCACAATATTTTAAACTCATGTAGTTATCTGCTATTTATTTTACCAATGGTTACAGTCTATTCTATTAATCGGTGGCTTACATTAGTAATCTGTAATTGTTATGCTAGGTTGAAAAATACAAAAAAAGATCCTGCTGATAACTTACATATATATTTATAGATGAGTAATCTTATTTAAATTTTTAACTTTAAAATAATAATTTCAAAAGTTCACTTTTATAATAATAACGTGCAAAGTATTTACAGGCACACAGTAAGTAATAATCAAATCAAATCAAATCAGTTTAAATAAATATCAACGACAAAAATAACATAATTAAAATTAAATCGCGAATGCGCACAAGTTGCGCGATTTGTGATATGCACATTTTAATTTACACGGGCTAAACTGTGTACGCTTTTCGATTTATATAAAAATAATATTTTATATTTGGCCCATGTTTACAATGCCTTGCGAAGGTTATTCAGATTTATCTGAAGAAATTCGTAACATTATTACACCTTTCATCGGATATATTTAAAATTGTTTTTTTTTTTTTCCCCAGACGAACGGAAGCTAGAAGAAATAAATCAGTGCTTACAGGCGAAATACGAAAATTCTCAATCCGAATTTTTCGATCAATATTATTTCCCTTTTCAAGCCTGTGTAGCAAAATTCAACGATGGGCAATGGTACCGCGCTCTAGTTGAAGAGGTAGACGGAATTAAATTGACTGTTTCACATTTATTATTACATATTATTTGTTGTTTTGCCTTTTCACCGTAATCAGTTAAATGTGTAGGGTCTATTCTAAAAACCGAACGTTTCTTTTAATTAGAGACTGTTTCGAATTTACAGATGATGGTGGAAGAAAGTAAGGCAGCCGTGATTTTCGTCGATTACGGTAATCGAGAAACTTGTCCCTTAACTTATCTACGCAAAAATATTTGCAAGCAAGATATTCCAGTTCTCTGCCATCGAGTTAACATTGACAAAGTAGTTCCGGTTAGTTTTTTATTTTACTTTGCTCAAATTCTAGTATTGCAGCGATGTGTGTATCTTATTGTCGTTAAGTTTGATAACCATCCGAATATTTGGTTCCAATAATAATAATAATAATAATAATAATATAATTTTAAAAGTCCCCCTCGATATATTCATTAAAACGCAACATAATTATATTCAAAATGTTGTGCGTGCGCTTTAGACGTCGTGGTACTTGCGCTAGATGCTTCTCTGAAAGCCCATCTAGCAGAATTTTCAATTTATTCGCGTTCCAGCTTAATTTAGTCCCTCTTAGGAAAACATAGTTTATGAAAAAATAACGGATATTAAGCAGGGTAAAAAAAAGGGTTATATCACTATTGATTAAGTAAACGATGAGCTGTATTATTATAGGCATTGGTAAATTTTGTACAGAAGAAAAAGCATCGCTAAATTCAAACAAAACTGATAGATCTAAAAAAAAATAAGTTTGTCGTGCTATATGCTATTTATCAGTAAACATGTTTTACATTTCGGTAGCATACAAACAAGAAACGAGCTCTATAACAACTAAATATTTAATACGAAGTAATCGGGCGCCCCTTTTCGAATTTTTACTACAACATAGTTTCGCTCTCTTTTCCATATTCTTCATATTTTTCTGATCACGATAATAAACAGATCAACACGTCTGGCAATCTACTTTAATAACCCAACGAGAATAATAATTAAAATTCGCTCTTTTAAAAACGATCAATTGTAGAAGTATGTAAAATATATGCAGAAGCAGAAAAATATACAAAATACAAGCAAAAATCATGAAATATGCAAACCCTCACTGTTAGAATACATAAAGAACTATTGAAAAAATCAAATTATAGCAGAAAATAAAAACTACTTTTACACATAATTCCCGTCATTCTATTACAAGTAGAGCAAAAAAAAAAAAAAAAAAAAAAAATGAAATACATAAAAATATTTAAATATCGAACAGAGGCAAATTTCGTCTATTAAAAACGCATATAATTAAAGGAAATCGGGCAAAAAATCACGTACAATTTCTTCACGATTCGCTGATATAGATAGTCAAAAAAAAAACACATTTCACTTTTCTCGCTGAAATGAACAACGAGCATAAATTTTTTATCGTTAGCGGTTGTTTAATTACAATGTATTTTTTACGTATTTAATTTTTTGCGAAAAAATTGTTTATCGATCCCCACAAATTACTTCATTCCGTATCAAAATTTTACATTCTAATATTAATTTTCTTTTCGTATTCTTTTAACACCTAATCTGTTTTGAAACTTTTTTCGCTTATTTATAAATTATCAAGTTTGGCAACTATTATAAAATATCCCTATATAATTGCGAATAATGCAATCCGTTTTTTTAAAAAACAACTTCGCGTTGAAATAATACCGTTGCGGCATCTGGGTATCCTACATATATGTTTTCGATGAAATTTAATTTTTACACCAATCGGTATATCTATATATATATATACATTATAAAAATGAATGTTCGTTTGTTTGTTCCGCATACGCGTTCATGCATCGCTGGACGTATCACGCTAAAATTTTTATGGTGTATTTGTGTTCTCCAAGTGAAATTTTTAAAGTGCGGCTAAGGTTTCTACTAGTGATGGGTAAAGTTCCGAATATTTTGGAATGTCGTGCTATAGGTTCCTAGTGATCAGGAATGTAACAGGAACACTTAGTTGCAAAGTTACGAACTATTAAAAAAAAAGAGTAACACTTATATAAACAAAGTGAAACTAAATTTAAATATAGTTTAAAAGCTAAAACAATTTGTAGCCAATAGAAGACAGTTTCATTTTAATATCTCGAAATTTTAATTAATCATTCGAAATTATTAACCTAATTTAAATATTAAATTTTTATAAATTGCCTAATAAACAAATTTTCGTACAATTCTAATAAACGTTATCACACTTGATGGAGTTTATCAAAGTTTGTTTTAGAATATTTTTATTATCTACAGTTTACAAATGAAATTGTTTTAATTTGAATTTAATTGTACTAAACTAAAAACTAAAATAGAACTAAATTAATTTGCTGTAAACAAGTCAAAAATAAAAAATTGTTCAAAGGAGAAAAATTATAAAACAGCGAAGCGAGACAGATAAACTTCCAAATATAAAATGAGGTAGTAGACTTAGAATTTATAACTTCATCGTCGAAAACATTCAAAAAATCACGACTGTTTTGATAAAGATCATTGTTAAAAATTTTCATGATAGTGTAAAATTCCAGAGTTGTTATTCGTTGCGGTGCCAGTTATCGTCACAGTATGCTATGCTCGATCATCATCATGATCACACACACGGTACATGAAGGATAAGGTGCTCTGCTTATACGTAGATTTAGATGGATTACGTAAATAACGTCGTTTCCAGCTGATAATAACGCGCGTACACGCAACGACAGTTTAGCTATTATGGATATAGAAACACATTATACGTTATTCAGTACTATTGTAACTAAATTTGTAACTGAAGAAGAACTTCGTTCCCAGCCAGTTCAGAACAGTGTCGTCAATTTATTCGTTATCTGATTGTATACTATGTATGTATCGCCGTGTAATAAGCTAGTAAGTTGTGCCCAATAACAGAGCAAGCAGTGTAAGGAATACATATAAACTGTATGAATGACAAAGATAAAAAGTGTGTCACCTGCCCTTCAATTACCCCTGATCTCCGTCTAATATTATTATTATTATTTCGTAGTTAATCGTTCTTTCGTTCATTTGGTTCCAAGACACTAGTTGCATAGTTACGATCGGTTCCCTTTTAGTTACAATGGTTTTACTTCTCATTTCTGTGGCAGGAACGTAACAGGAGTAACGAAGTAACGTAAATACATTATCGATTGGAATGGAACGAACTATTACAGGAGCTGGAACTAGTTTCTAATGACGTTCAACGTTATCTTACACATCACTAGTTTCTACCTCCTCCTTCACGAAATATGAGGTTTCAAATAGTTGAGATGCAACCAGCGATATAAAAATGCATACGGAATGAATAAAAAAAAAAAAAAAATCTTTAAACAATTTTAAATAAAATGATTACCACGGTAAATATGAATTAAACGTAAAAATTTAAATAAAATGATTACCATGGTAAATAGTAAACTCTCATTTACTGCCTATGTATATACACCACGTTCTGTTACTTTACTTTTTGCTTTACCGAAATCAAACCTTCATAATTTGATCTAAACATACAAGTCGCGCTGCTAGGCTAGCTGCTGTACTCATTGCGGAGAGTTAAGAAAAAGTCATGTTCTCTGTTATTTTTTACAGAGAAATAAAAAATCCTGCAACGGAATTTTTAATGTTGTAGTAATAAATTAATTTTAATGAAATGCTCGAGACGTAGAGGTTGAAAGATATGAATGAAGATCTTCTCTTAAATGTGTAATTAAGGCGAGATTACCGTGTTCAATAGTACGGCCCCTTCAAAATGGTAGCTGTGTGTGCTGTTTAGTTGAGCAAAACTTTTTATTAGATCACAACAGAGAGATTATAGAAAGATTGATAATCTTCAGCTAAGCATGAAATCTGGAGACTATTTTTTGTTAGACGATACATGTTAAAGGGAGAAAAAATCTTTACATAAATATAATTCCAGATAAAACAAACATTTTTTTATGAATTTCCAAATACAGATTTAAACGGATATTAATACATGGGCGAAGCCATGAGTAGCAACTAATTTATATATATATGTGTGTGTGTGTATGTGACCTGGCGCGATAAAAGGTACCGCAAGTCGGATTTTTTTTCAGTTCTTTCGCATTTCGAAAACTAGAGACCTTCCTGATCAAAATGAAACCAATCCGAATCCTTTATCTCTAAAATTCACGATTTTGTAGGCATTTGAATTTTCAGTAGTGAAAAGTCAAATTTTGAGAAAATCGATTTTAAAGAAAAAACAGAAAATTCACTACAATTATTATTTTTTTTCTATCAATTTCCAAAAAAAAAAATTGAAAACCGTGACTAATACATTGTTTTTGATTCCCCTATCAATAAAATAAATTTATTAAAAGGTATTTTGAATCTTCGATGGTAATGAGTTTAAAGAAAAAACAAAACTCTTAAAAAATGCTACTGAATTATATAAAAGTAATTTTTTTTCCAATCTATTATTTACATAATTCTTATAACATTTTCAAAATTAATGATTTCATGAAAGAATAAAGGAGTAGAGAAACTTAATAACTGAAATTCGCCTTACCGAATCGAAATTCAAATCATCTTGTTCATTACTATCACTCGCAGTATCTGAATCTTCTGTTCCATAGGGGTTTTTTCTCCTCTTTCGAACTTCAACCAGTTTTTGAATGCATTGTGCGTCGCATTCATCGAAATATTCATGTAAACAGCATTATTATCACGAAATGTTGATCACAGATAGAAACTTGTGGTGGTACCATTTTCAAATCCAAAGTCGGCAACTTCAAATCCGTTTTTCTCCCACTTCCCGGCTGAAATACGCTTTGTACATTTGTCATAGTGTAGTCCACATGTTTAACCACCAGAATTTGCAAAAAAAAAAAGCGATATTTGATGTTTTTGATTTTCGTCCATGTTTTTCGCTCTAACTCGAAAACTTGTTTTCCGACTTGTAGTACCGTTTGTCGCGCCAGGTCACATATATACAAAATGTCCCAATTTTATGTAACTTTGTTACATTTTAACGCTTCAAACTTTTCTGTATCTGTCGTTTTCGAACCAAAAGGCGTATCACGTATAAATGTGACAAATTGTACGCTATTTTGCACAGTTCGTCGTCTCATTTTCGTTTCCGCAATTCACGTTTGCGTTCGGTGGCGGTTTCCGTTTTTAGAAACATAATGAATACACACTTCTTATTACTGTATAGGTTGATGAATAAGAAGTCCCACCATAATGAAAAGCATGTAAAGACCATTTTACTAATTTAATAATACCGTGGGAACGTAAAAAAAGTATTATTTATATGTATTGTTTCGGTGGTTTAATAAAACTTATAGTATAAATTATTGGTTGTATTTTTTTATTATTATATAAAATTGGGACATTTTTTCATTATAAAATCTAATGGGGGCCGGCCTAAGAATTACGTTGTAAATTTTGATCATTTTATACAAAGTATAGAAAAGAAGGAGCCGTAAATGTAAGCAAGAGGGGTCAAGGAGCACAAAATGACCTAATTATATATATATATATATATATATATATCTTTTCTGGCGAAACTGATACTTAATGACAGCATTGAAATAACCATTGAATAAAAAATAAATAACAAAATTGAATTACTTTTTCCACTGCATTCTTACTACTTTTACCACTATTATCTAGCAAGAGAACAGTGTATAATCTAGAGATGGTGAAGTGCTATATATTGCTATTGCTATTTTAAAATAGCAGTACAAGCAAGCAGCTATTGCTATTTTTTAACCATTTTATGTACAGTGAGTTCAACAGTCTGATGTTCATTTCTAAAAAATTTGAAATAGAAGCCGAATTTCTCATAAAAAAAAAATTTTAATAAAAAAACACATGTTTAGAAGTTTTGTTAAATATTTATTTTAGTACAATAAACTTTATACATACAATGAAAATTATAGAAAAAAAAATTTTTAACTTTTGTCTCACGTTGCACATTGCTTAAAGAAACATTCAGATAAAATTGGAAAAGTTAAAATAAGGGTGAAACAACAAATTGAATGTACAAGATGGTATGCTCGAGGAAACGTTGATAAGGCACTTGTACTCGATTATAAACCGATCAGAGATACTTTATTAAATATCTCAAAATAATAATAATTATGATGCAAAAATTCGATGCGAAATTTCAGGACTTAATAAGAAAATGCGCCGTTTGAAAACCGGGATCATGGCATCATTTTGGGATGATCTACTTGAAAATTCGAAAATAAATCCAAAATTACTTTTAAATACCAAATTGCATGTATTAAATATTATTAAAAGAATATGCTGCAGAAAAACGAGATAACTTTTCATGCCACGTAAATTTAGGAAAAAAGCTTAGTGACATGACCGAATATCAAAGTGTAATCGTATGCAAAGGAGAAATGTTGGTTTAAACTCTTAAGACGACCATCATGCAACAACATCAAAAGTTGAACTTTCAGTATCTTTATCCAAACTCGGTGAATTAAATCATGCTGAAATTTTAGAAAGTTCTCAACGATTGCTTGAAATTTATCCAAACGATTTAGACTGTATTTTTCGTACTTTTTTGAACTTTTCACCACCTTTTAAAGTTTCGTTAAGGAAAGGAAATACGGTTTTATTCCCGACAAAAAGCAATCTTTCCGCTAACGTGTCACATGTCTGGGAAAAAAGTATTTTCAAAAATTTCAAGCTTTCGGCGCCCCCGGTGGCCTAAATATAAAATTGCAAACTCGTCTATAGTTTTCCTATAAAGCGGTCTTTTGTGCATATGTTTGAGATAAGTTTTGGTTTTCTCTACTTTTTTACTCGAGCTATTGTTTACGTGAACATCATTTTTTTGCTGTTTTTGAGCTCAAAGAGGGGGCGAGGTGTATAAATAATTTTTAACCATCATTTTTTTTGCTTTTTGTTTTGTTTTATATTTCGAATTTCACCTTTAAAGATTTATCTGGTAATGAGTTACGCAATTTTTAGTGATTTGTGAGATCGTTTTCTATTCCATATTATATATTTCTGGCGGTTTTTTGTTGTCCAAGGTAATCGGTTAGCTTTTGAAGTTATAGATTGTGTTAAAGAGAATTTTAAGTGTAATTTATGATCCAATTTTAATAAGTCGATCCGTGCGTGAGTTATTGATTTTTATTTTACGTTTTTGTCGCTTCTGAACCATGTTATTAGAATTGCGTACGTTATATGTGTACGGAATCTTAAAAATTGTAGTTTGCGATTAAATTATTGGTTCATTTCTATTTTATAATAATAATTTAGCGTTTTAATTTTTTATCAGATTTATTATATATATGCGTAAGTGTATAAAATGCTTTTGGCCTTTATTCAAAGATAATTAACTTCTCGTGTATTATCTATATTTCTTTTTTTCACTATACTGGTAAAAAATATTGAAAATTAATGGGTTTTTTTTTTATTATATAAAAATTCGTAATTTCCAACTACTTTAGTTCATTTCTCCACTTTTAAATAATAATAAATTGAACTAAACAAGTAACAGTGTTGAAATCGCGATAGTATTGAAATAGAAATAGCAGTGCTAATTCTGACGCATGCGCAGTACGAACTAGCGATAGCAGCAATTTCGATAAACGAATAGCAATTACTTGTGCTATTTTAGCAGCTACTGCTATTCTTTCTTGTTCCTCCCAGTAGCCGAGGATCTGACTACCATACTGCGGTGTTTCCGAATTATCAAAATTTTCAGCAAAACCAAAATAATTGTCAATAGTCGCCGAGAAAGCAGTGGCAATTACGCATACCATCATATGCGTGCGGATATCGCTGTACGTACATATAAGTATTTGAAGTACACTTGTTTAAAAATCAAATGATTCCCGATTGTCTTTAAGGTGTATCCTTGCATACACATTGGTATTGCGAGCAGAATATTGCAATGACTGTACTGGCTATATATCTGTACAACAAATAAGGCAGTGCCAACAAGGCATTGCCTTTAATGGGATTCGTCTTATAATTTAGTACACGTAACTTTATTTTTGAATTAACTTCCTTCTTTTAGCGTATTATATAAGTTGCATAATACAAAGGGTGGGCCCAAAACAACTGCAACTTCTTTCCGTACGAAGTATGGACGTTATCCAATAGAACAAATAACGAGCGTCATTATAGCAATATAGAACTGTGTAAACGAAGTGTAACTAAAGTTCGCATACAGACCAAGAAATTTCATAGAAAAAATTGTTTATTCGCTGTCTGATTTGTCGTCAGCATTCGCAGGCTTCTTCTCAAAGTATCGGCCGTTCTTCGCAATACACTTGCGTAACCTTTCGGGCCATTTTTCGAAAAAGGGAACAATACAGCTGTTTAACGGCCATTAGTAAACGCTCTATGCCATCATCACAATATTGTGACTTTGTTTAAACTTTCCGTACCGTATGCAGCTAAGATTTCTCGAACGGTACGATAATTTCTTTCGAACACAATAACGAATTGCACATCTTTGTTCAGTTTTAATATCGATGTTATCTTCTGATAAGCGCGCGATACACGTACACTATATAGTCCGTATGCGAATTTTAACTACACTTCATTTAAACATCTGTATCTCGATTCGTATTGCTAAAATGGCGCTCGTTATTTGTTCTGTTGGAAAAAGAACGAACTTCACTCGTCTAGAGTAGTTGCAGTTGTTTTGACCCACCCTTTCTATTAAGGCTATTCAGAATATACTAAAATCGGAAAGAAGGTGTACAAATTTACCAATTACGTTTGTAACAGTGTTTTAAATAAACTTCAATTTGTTATTTAGTTCGTATTCGCTAATGTTACATTAGTGCGTGGTATACAATGTCATTTTTAAGTCGCGAATACGGAAAAATTGAAATGCGGTTAAATAAAAGTAATGCGTGAAAATGTAACGTTTAGAATGTCAGTTCAAATTTTATTCGCATGAATAAATAGATAAATAAATTAAAATTAATCATTATTTACAGATTTAATTATCGGCAGAGCGCAAATGTACTGAAAAATAATTATCCTTAACAGACCATTAATTTTGAACCAAGCGCGTTTTGTCAATTGCTTTAAAAATGTGTAAAAGACAAATTTAAAAAAGTATTTTTTTTTTTTTAAATTTGTCGTCATAATTTGCAGGTGACAGACAATAATGTGTGGCCGGATGAATTATACGAGTACATTGAAGAGAAAGTATTGTGGAAAATCTGCAGATTCATTTGCAGTAAACGCAGTGATGGCAGTTACCAGGTTTTTTATTTTTGTATTGTTATATAATTGACTCTTTTTTTTTTTTCATCTGCACTCGTTCAAAAATATGTATACACACGTGCTAACGGTAATATAAAATGATGTCCGAAAGCGAAGAAAAATCCGACAACATGTAGGCGTATACGTTTATATCACGTCAGCGGACAAAGCTCTTCATTTTTGATTTTCGGCTGTTTTCTATTCTCCGTTATAAATACCTCTTATAGAATATCCTTAAATTAATTAAAATATTTATCAAATAATTTTCCAAAAAGTTTAATTAATTTCAAAACTGGTTACACTGCATTTCTCCGAGTTCTCAGATTCCCGAATGTCCTCATTTTTCCAAATGAAAAAATCCCAGAAATTTCTATCATAAATCCGTTCGCCCAAACGGCAGACAATCGAATATGATCTTAAATGCAGACATATGGAATTGATCTAAAATTTGTCGTGAAAATGCCAAAATTTTGCCAGATGCGATTCGCTGAAAATTTAACAGTAGAATGGAAACTAAATTTAATACAAAAAAAAAAAAAAAAAAAAAAAAGGCAATACTGTGGATTAGTCATGGATAACTCTGGACACAGTTGTATCCTCGGAAACATATCCGTGGTCGGAAACAGTCGGATATAGCTCCGACCACATATTTCAACTCCGAAAAACGTCACACAACGAACAAATATTTTCATTCCGGGCACAGTTAAATTCACTTCTGGCGGAGTGATTTGATATATCTTCACTCCGAAAGGCGACAGTTGCGCGCGCAACTGTCAAAATTTGCCTTATCATTACTGTTTCACGGAATTACATCGTGTTCGTAGACTGCAGTATGGAGGGGCAATAGCGCGGTGTGATTTAAAATTTTCAAATCGAATGAATAATATGATCCACGAATATAATGCTAGATATTTTGTAACGCGATGCGAACTAGCTATTTTATGCTTATTGATAAGAAATATTCTATTTAGCGGAAAACAGTATGTATCTATGAGAGAAATTTTTCATCCGCTATCGGTAAATCGGAACTACGCGAAGAAAATGCGCACTATGTTCAAAGACATTTTGTTGCTTTGTGCGTTCTGAGTAACTATACGGAGTTGGAGTTAAATACGCAACGAAGAGTGTGATTATACGCTGGATATGAGATAACTCATCCGCAGTCGGAAAGGACACATATATATCCAACTCCTCCAGCGGAGTTGATTTGCGCATCTCTACAGTTTGGGGGCATATGTTTAATGTTGATTCCAAAACCGTGTTAGAGAAAAAACTCATTAAAGCAGAAGCACTGCAAATCAGTGTGATGTCAAAATAGCAGGCGTGCAAGTAATCGGTAAACATCATTATTCTACAGTGATCTATATGTACTTGTTACTCAGAGTTCCTGAAGGAACAACAATCGATTATCAGAGATCACTACTATCGTGCGGCTTAGCTTCCGAACGATACTAAAACTGCGGCGCCAGAGTAAAATTTTATCTTTTAGCTAAAATAAGAAATTTATTTCCCTCGAAATGCAACTTTGTATCGTTAACAATTGAAAAAATTGAAAGAATTGAGAGAATTTTTTATCAAATTAATTCGGTTTTTCTTCGGTTAAAATTAATTTTAAAAATTAATAAATTTTAAGCACCGCGGCTGACAAAAGTATCTTGCAAAAATTTTCACCGCAATGGCGAACAATCGCCACATATCACGGATAGGTGACAAACGAAGGACGGCGAAATGGCAAAAGATAAATGAACTACGCCATTTCAGTTGCTGAAAAAGATAGTGAATAAATTAATCAACGCTGGCGATAAACGGTGAATAAAAGTTAAAATTATATAAGGACCGTATTAGAGATACATACGCTATATATCTACCTAAATGCGTGCGTGAATGTGTACGCCTGAGTGATCTATAGGCTCGCACTCGTTATCGATGGCTAATATAAACCCGTAAGCGAGAAAAAAATAGGGCTGTGACGTGTACACGCACAAAAAAAAATTATAGAAAACACGGCGTGGTTGAGACTGGCGAATCTGAAAAAAATCCCCTGCTCGAAACTGAAGCCTACCGAGTTATCTTCCGATTACATATAACTTCGCCGAACGATAAAGATGATACGAATTAGTTTTAAAATAAGTTAGTTCTAAATATGCGGAATAGTAACAGCATAAAATCCGTTTCAGTATGAAGCATGACTTCCATTTATATTTAAATGCCTTTTTTGTTGAACTTAATCTTTTTGAAGATATCGTTTACATTTGTTCAGGTCGAATCGATATTTCCCGGTGGTTCATCAAGGGATATTTTTATTGATTTAGTGAATATGAATTTGGCTCGGTTCAAAGTGTAATTTTATTAGTCACCGCTGTAGACAGAATTATACGTTGGTATCACTGGATAATAGGTTTATTTTTATTGAATATATTGTTTATTGTGATTTTAATTTAAACCAGTAGAAGTTGTGTATAGTTCATTTTCATGTACACTTATGTATATAACGTATATATTATACATTGTTTTTGTTGTTAGTGTAAATTAAGACGGAGAACTGTTTGAAGCGGCTGTCTTTTAATCTTCTACAAGTCGGATTCACTTTTGACCCGTTTATTTATGTTAATCAATTCATTATAAATTAGCCCTATTTTTTATTTTTTTTGGTATGTCCTAGTTTTTTTTATTTTTGTATACATTTTTTTTATAATTTTGCTTGCAGTAAAAATACAATATTATGTTTTTTATACAATTTTTCTTTATTGTTCGCAGTGTTTAATTTTTAATTAATATACAAAATGACTGAAAACTGACTTATAAATATGTACTGAAAATAATATTACCGGATTAAAAATTATCTTTCTTTAAAAGCAGTAATTTTTAGCGTGATTTTGTCATTTCAAAAAATAGGAATTATTATAAGTTTAATAGCTCACCATAAGCCCAAATGGAGCGACAATAATCAATCAGCAATATATAAATATCTATGAAAAAATCGTTAATTTTTCGTTTGTACCTAATGTTTTTTTTGTTTTTTTTTTTCTAAAAACCATTAATTTGTTTTGTGACGGTGCCCATGTTACAACTTTCTACGTCGAACATATTGCTCGCAAACTTAATTGAGTTAAAGTTCTATCAAGAGAGTTATTTTAACTGAAAGATTTTAAAAAAGAAATAAAAAAAAAAAAAAGACACCTTCAATATTCAAAAATATCATATGGTAAATTTCATTCCTCGTCTTCTAAATATTAATTCTTCTTCTCCCCTCCTGTGTGTACGTATGGATTAATGTGTGTTCTTCTTTTTCATCATTTGTCGTTCGCATTACCGCGCGTTGACATCACAGCATTAATATCGCTGATTTCAGCAGCCCTTATCAGCTTTCCATCGGTTTCCAATTCCATCCATTACTTTATATTTACAACCATGTTGTTTTCTTTCTTCAAGTTCCTCTCCTACCTTCTCTATATTTCCTTGAATTATTAACTTTAGCAGCTCGTACTTATTATTTCCCCTAATTATGTGCCCAAAGTCACATATTTTACGTTTCTTCATGTCTTCTATCAATTGTCTTTCAGTATGACTTCTTTTCAGTACTTCGTCGTTAGTTAATTTCCATATACATGGGATATGTAACATTTTGCGGTGAAATCGCATTTCACGTGCGTCGACGAGATATCTCAAAGATTTGGCAAATATAATATTTCAGCATTCTTTGCTTAGTTCTTAAATTGATTGTCCCCGTTTAGTAGTTAATAAAGCACTTAGTCTTTGAAAGGCTGTTTTTACGTACATAATTGTGCGCCTGATTTCTATCTCCGGGTCCACGTTTGTTACAATGCTGCCCCCGGGTATTTGAATTCTTGTACTTGCTCAATTTCTTTGCTGTTGATGAATATTTTTGCCAGTAGATATTCTTCGCGACTTATTATCATAAATTTTGTTTCACTTTCAATAATAGTGAGATCGTCGTTTAATCCTACCTGATTTATTTTAGCCACTATTTCCTGAAGAACATCGACTTCGCTAGTAAAGGACAGTGTCATCTGCATATCTTATATTGTTTACATATTTACCATTCACTTGGATTCCTTTTTTTTATTATCCTCGGCGCCTCTCTAAGTACTTCATCAGAGTAAACATTAATCAAAAGAGGCGAGGCTGTTTGTTTCCAATATATTTTCTTGATTATTCTATGATCAAAAGAGTTAACCTTGCATCGTCCCAAGGCTACAATTAGTCTATTGTGTCTTACTCTATCGAAGGTATTCTGATAGTCTAAAAAACATACATATATATTCTTCTTATACTTCCAATATTTTTGAAAGGATAGATTTAAAGCTAGAAGTGCCCCCTGATTCCGAAACCTTGTCGGAAACCGAATTGAGTATCGACTAAATCTTCTTCACACTTAATTCGAATTTTAGAATGTATTATCCTTAGAAATATTTTAAGTAAATGTCTCATTAAACTAATCATTCTGTATTCGTCACACTTGCTTTTTTTTTCGGCAGCGTTACAAACATTGACTTCAGCCATTCCTCCGGTATTTCCCCTGTGCCCATATATCGCGTTGAATAAAGTTGTCAGTGTTCGAATGTTTCATTCGGCATTTTAAATATATCACTTGGTATTTTGTCCGGTCCATTGCATTTTTCACCTCAGCTTTTAAGACTTCATATTTTTCGTCTTTTCCACCATAGTTTATTTTTCCTTTCTCAATGTTTTTCCTTCGGTCGCTATGTGTTTTTCCAAATATTTTCCATAGTTATAGCTTTTCTCCTAGGTCAACTATCAATTTCCCATCATTTGTTAGTAATTTAATTGGATTTCTTCTTCTATATATTCCCGCAATCTCTTTAACCTTACGAGATGTGTATTTATAATATCATGTTTTTTCTGTAATTCTTCCAGTTTATCACATTTGTCCTCCGTTCAAACTTTCTTCGCTTGCTTAATTTTCCTCATAATTTCTTTATTAATAACTAAATATTCCGTCGTTCCCTTTGCTATGCAACGTTTATCCATCATATATAAGATCCTATCAGTCATCCGTGGCCTTTTTCAATTTCATATTTCCCAGTTTCATTTCCTTTAGACATATTTCCTTAAGTTTTGCTCCTATTTCTGACACTCTGTTCTTAACGTTTTCATTTTCAGTTTTATTGTATGCATCTTTGAATGCTTCATTCACTTCTTCAATCAATTTAGTTTGTAATTTCTTATCTTCTAACTTGGTGATAACAATTCTTACATTTGTTCTGTTCTGATTTTGTATACGTTTCCACCTAAATTTAAATCTGGTAACTACTTGATTATGATCCGATTCTATATCTGCACCGGGATATGTTGTAACCCTTTTGATCGCATTCCTATATCGCTTCTTTATCATAATAAAATCTATTTGATTTCGTGCTATAGTTGCTTCATTATCCTGCGGACATGTCTACGTATATAAACGCATTTCTAGGTAATTTAAATTATAATCAAATCATTTTCTTTACAAAAATCGGATAGTTTTTCTCCTCTACTGTTCATTTCACCTAATCCAAATGGGCCTATTACATCTCCTCTTCTTCCTTTTCCAACTTTAGCTTTTATGTCACACATGACCAGGAGGGTTATTTCGTTTGTTCTGATGCTATCAATTACTGTCTATAAGTCCTCATAAAATTTTCCGACTTCTACATCATAACCTTTTCTACTTGCTGGTCCATATGTTTGTATAAGTTAATAACAATGTTCTTTGACTTACGCTTTAACGGTGCTACTATTTCTGAAAGGAGGACAAATGCAGTCACTAGTTTTACTTATTTTTCGTGTATTATTATTCCTACTCCATTCTTATGCGTTGCATCTGGACTTCCCGAATAATAACATTTCTAGTTTATTTCACCATTTCCTTCCCATCTATTTGCATTCTATCCATTTCTTGCATTACACTTATTAATTTTCCAGATTGATACATGGTCCTAACATTCCATGTTTCTATCGTCATAATCTTATTATTAGCAGACATTCTTCACACCCTGTGCCCAACGAAGGGCTGCGTCGGACTCAAAGCCACTTTTTTGAAATTTTCTACCATGATTACTTGAGGAAAATAATACAGCGGTAGTTTCCCTCTTGCTTTCTGCCGGATTTCCTGTCAGGGTGAACTCCCTTAGCCGAAAGGACCCGGTTTTATCCCTGCTCGCTCTGGATTAGCATTAGTCAACCCGACTGGCTCATATCGGCACGAACGAATTACTGATAGCGTGCAGTTGTTACACAGTAAAGAGCTTAGCGGTATTTATTAGTGGGAACACCTTTGAGGAGTGAACCTCCTTCCGTTTTCTTATCAGCAGTTTGCTGTGAATTCAGATTTAGCCTTTCCAATCAACGCTAGTCCATCGAATAGAAAGTTATCAATCTACACAACGTGGACGTTCTGAACTCACGTGGTTGTTGTTTCGTTTCTTTGCCAGTGAACTAACACTTGACTACTTATTAGAAAGGTGACTCTGCCCCACCGGGCGAATCTGTATTAGTGTGATATTTTTATTATCGGTGGTATATAAAGTAAGAACGTTTACAGATAATTTTACTAAGCACAGTTTTTACGTGTATCATCACTATCGTTGTTTTTGTCATGTACTGCTGCGAATCGTCTCGTCCATTCGAGAATTATTCTCACTTGAAGAACAGGTCAACCATGCAAGTCATCCATTGTTGACAGGCCCAGAAGAAGGAATTAAAGAAAGGAGGAACGTTCATCTATTACGTAAGAGGTGTTTAGAGGGGAGGAGGTTTGCCCTTTTATTTGTTCTTACTCGGTAGGGAAAGGAGTCATGCCGATTTATTACGTCAAATTTTATTTTTTCTTTTGCAATTGCAAGCTGATTACGTCCGATTGCATTTTTGATTAGCTTCTGAGCCCATGAGCGTATTGAAAGAAGTAAGAAAAAACGCCTTACATAATAAATAAACGATCCCTTAAGAACTTCTTTATGGCGTTTTACATTTTCTATTCCTAGTACAGTTAGCACCTCCCTATAGTTTTCTTTCTTGAATCGAATTTCAGAAAAAGTTTTTTTTTCCTGGGCACGTTTACAACGGATTTTCGCTCAGAAACGATTCAAAGGGAAGGAATCAATTAAATATAAATTCAACCAGATATTGATAGAATAAAAGAACTAAGGGTTGAAATAATGAAGATCTACAGGTTCATAAAAGGTTATGTAATTGTTTTGTGTATTATTAAAAATAAAATGAAATTTTTATATATATATATACATATTAATTACAACGTAATTCTTAAGCTACCCCCCATTAGAAAAAATGTCCCCAAAAGAACAATTTTATGTAACGTTTGTTATATTTTATAGGATTTTTGTAATTATTATTTTAAAAGTGTCACAATTTTATGTAACAAAATATGTAACGAAAAAATGTCTTAATTTTATGTAATGAAAGTTAAGGATAGGATTTTTGTGATTATATTATTATTTTTTGTGTTGATGCCAGTAAGAATTACGTTGTAAATTTTGATAATTTTATATAAAGTATGGAAGAGAAAGAGACAGAAATGAAAGCAAGAAGGGCCAAGCCCCTTGCAAGGCCAAAATGGCCGAGTTATATATGTATATATATATATATATATATATATTAATTACAACATTATTCGTAGGTTACCCCCATTAGAAAAAATGTCCCAATTTTATGTAACATTTGTTATATTTTATAGGATTTTTGTGATCATGTTATTATATTCATATGAACCGATTTAGAATTACGTTGTAAATTTTGATAATTTTATACAACCATCTTCTTGATTTGCAAGAGCAGATCTTGGAATCTCCAAATACAACGCAAAACGTCTATTCAGTATTTTTTGATACAGAAAAAGCATTTGACCGTGTATAGCAATATATTTTAAAGCTGAAGAACTCCAAAATCGCGGGTAATATACTCTATTATATCATAAATTACTTAATGAACAGAACAATCAAGATGCTCATTAGTTTTTGCAGGGATAACAATAGTGAAAGTTTGCTTGTATAAATAAATTTCAGTTAAAACATTTTTCAGCAAAATGTATAACTTCTGGATAATTGATTACCCGGGCGGGCCGCTAAAAATCGTAATGAAACGACAGGATATGTAATTTGAATTTTAAAGCAACCTAAAATATCATTTAAAAAACTGAATTTGTTTCTCCATAATTAATAAATGTAATATTTAAAATATGTAGAAAAAATTACGCGCATCATCATTAAAATTATTTGAGTAACAAATTGTTCAAACCTCTTTTGGGACAAAAAAAATTAAGAAAAAGTATGTTTTTGTAAGTGGTTATCCCGTTGGCAGTATTAATGTTATAGCTAAAAATTTTAAGTTATAAATAGGCAAACTAAAAAAAATTTTTACAAAGTATTTCCCTCCAAAATTTGATTCTCAGAGTGCTGTAAAACTAAAATTCAAGGATATTTCTTCTTTATTTTTTTTCTTGCAGGCACGTTACGTATTGATAAAAAACTCAATATTTAAAGGTAACAAATCTGATTTAATTCCATAAAATTTTTTAATTTTGTGAAAAGTGTGAAAATTAAAGTGCTTTTCTTTTACAGTGCGTGTGTATAACACAAACACTTTTAAGCACTGCGTACCTACATATTTGTAATTATACAACTTGAAAAACTACAACTTCAAGATAAAAATGATTTGTTTCGAATTTAGTGTTACGCAATTATAAATTATTGTAATTCTTAACTAAACATAGAATTCTCAATGATATATTATGCTTGGTTGACCCTTTTTTTAATTATTTCGTTTATTATTCATAGTAGCTATCTTCTTTCATTATGTAATACTTTCATGAATTTAAATACAAAAAGTAAATTGGAGGTATATAAAACAATTTCAATTTTTAAAATTCAGGAAAGATCTCTGTATAATTTCATGAATTTATTTCATAATTAGATATTTTTAGTCAATATTTCGAATTGTTTCGGTAAAAACAAATCATCTTATTTTACTATTGGAAAAAAAAATTTTACTAAAATTATTGTATACTCGTTAGTTAAAAGATAATTCATATATATTTTTATAAAAAAAAAAAAAAAAAAAAAATCGACAGCTATGAGGAGTTAAATAAAGAAAACTATAATTTTTCTGTGCTCTAATCCTTTCATTTATTTTTTATATATCAAAAAAAAAAAAAAAAAATCCACTAGAACATCTACTTCTAAAGAATAAATAAAACGTAGAAGTGGATCTTCCAATTTCTCGTAATATGTAGTTTTTTTGGTTATTGTGTAAAATATTTTTAAAATGTTTTAGGCAGTGTGTGAAAACCCGCACGTGTACCTAGGCCTGAAGATGTTGCATACTAAAGATGAATTACAGTTTTAATATTTAGAAATAAATTCCTAAATGTAACCATCACTTATTACAAATATGAATATAAGAAGTAATAATAATTTGTTAAATAATTTGTAACATAGCCTCTTTGGAATATAAAGCATTCCATTATTTAATCGTCAAAAAATGAATACTTATTCTCTAATTTTATGGGCAACTATATAATGAATTATTTGTCAAACAGACACATTTAAGTAAAAATTGGCTCAACTGTATCCTCTCCTGTCCTAGTAGAGAATGGTATTCCTCAAGGCTCTCCTCTAAGTGTAACACTCTTTATCCTATACATAAATGATGTGCCAGACTGCATACAGCCGCCGGTAACATCCCGATTGTTTATAGACGACCTCAATATATCCTTAGCATCAGACTTTCCTTCCAACGCCAAATCCATACTACAATCCACAATCAATAGGTTATATTCGTGGACCGAAAGTAACGGCCTTACTTTCTCCTTAAATAAAACTTCTCGTGTAAAATTCCAGAAAAGTCGTCGAGTAAACCCAAACCATGATTTTTCCCTTACCCTAAATGGACTTCCTCTTCCAGTTACTTCCTCAGCTAAATTCTTGGGTCTAACATTTGACTCCCATCTCACATGGTCTCCTCATATTAAAGAACTCAAACGCAAATGTAATAAAATCATAGCTATCCTAAAATGTTTATCACATCATAAATATAACAATAATCCAAAACTACTTCTATCTGTATACAGATCACTTATCCTAAGCAGATTAACCTACGGCTGCCAGATGTTCTATTCGGCTAGTAAGCAGCTCATAAAATCACTTGAATCAATCCATCATGCTGCCTTAAGGTCCATCCTTGGGGCGCATCGAACATCTCCCACGCAGGGTGTCTGTGTGCTATCAGGAATTCCGCCATTATCCTATATATTTGACTTCTACACCTCCCGTGATCATCTATACTGGTACCAACAATATCACTTCTCTTCGAGGAGCACTGTCATTCCTCCTCCAACCTTTCAAAATGATCCAATATCTAATATTCTAAATTTTTTGACTGAGAAAAACATCAAATACAATCCGGATCTCCTCCTGTTCCCAAAAGAACCACCATGGGAATACCCCCCATTGCTGGTAGACTTATCACTCTTCATCCACCGTACATCTAACGAGGACCAATATACAGCTCGCCAATAAAGTATCGAAAAAAATACAAACTTACACACATGATACACACGTTTATACAGATGGAGCTAAAGCAAATGTCGCTGGCACACTGTCCACTCCCACAGCATGTGCCTGCCTAATCTCAGGTGAAGCGGAAGCAGTGAGGCTACACGATGACAGCTCCGCATTAGAAGCCGAGTTATACGGAATTCTCTTTGGATTGGAAGCATGTGCGTGTTGTAAATCTGAGAACAAACAATACATAATTATCACAGATTCACTGGCCTCCCTTCAAACTATTCAGTCACTTACTATAACCAGTTCATTAGTCTATAAAATAAGATCTATAGCACATCGCCTTACCCAAGAGGGGATACAAGTAGGCTTCTTGTGGGTGCCGGCACATGTTGGAATACCCGGAAACGAATGTGCAGACCGGGCCGCCAAGTCAATGTTGTCTGCCCCTATGCCACCCAATGTCCCATCACCAGAAATCACTCCTTTCTTCCACAAAAATATGAAAGAACATTGGATCTCATCCTGGTTCCAACATGCAACTTTCCTAAGGAATATTAAACCAAATGTTGATCCTTGGTGGCCACCGATCCAAATGTCCAAAAAAGAATTCTCTGCCCTTAACAGGTTGAGACTGGGACACACATCGAAAAGCTCACAACCATGTCCTCCAGGGAGCCCCTCCACTGATTTCCTGCCCATTCTGTAATGCAGCAGTGCTACCTTCGGTGGAGCACATCCTGAAACAATGTCAAAACTTAACAAGAATCAAGGACGAACCACTACACCTTCTTTTAGATAACCGTCCAGAACAGGTTCAGACAATGCTAATCTTCCTTAACAGAAATAATCTAATAAACAAATTGTAATAAATCCGATACTCGTTGTGCCGTAATGACCCTGGCAGTTATACATGGCCAACGAGTAGATTACACACACAAAAAAAAAAAAAAAAAAAAAAAAAAATTATAAGTCAGAAAAATCTCATGTGGTTTAAAAAATAATCTTTTAGCCTACATTTATTTTAAATTATTTGAGGCCTCAAACAATAAACATTGCAACCGTAAAAATACTACAGAAAAACATTTAATTAGTATGTAAATATTTAGTAATGAAACGTTTTTTTGTAAAATCATACTGAATATCAGTAACTTCAAATACTCGTGTACTTTTTTCATCTCAACTTACATGTAATATTAATGTAACTGTTTATTTAATTATAAAAAACTCTGAAAAGTATTCTTAGTTAAAATTTTTGCTAATCATTTTTTTTTTTAAATATTACTTTTACGTTATAATATATGAAACATATTGTAATAAAAAATAAAATTAAAAAAAATAAATTTTATTATTGTTTTTCAATTTCAAATTATGTAAAAACTAATAAAACTATTCTAGGTGACATTTACTCAAAAAATTATGTTTTTTATTATTATTATTATACGATTGATCGGGCGCAGGCTGCACTAACGGGCCATATGCACCCAGGGGCTGGCTAGAGTCTAGATGAGATTTAATAGCTTAAGCGACTGCAGGAACCGGAAAACACATTATGTTTGTTTATTCGTTTATTGTAAATTTAACTATATTTATTATAAACAAGAAATAAATTTATAATTGGTAGTGATGTAAGCATTAAAAAATATTTAAACAGAAAATAGTTCTAAAATTTTTAATTATTTAACTCATTTTATAAAATTTCATTTTTGTTTTAAATATGTAGAACAAAAATAAAAATTTAAAAACAAAGCAAAATATAAAAAAACATAATCTACGACATAGTTAAAAAACATTTTTATGTTATTTAAAATGTTATAGAGAAATATTATTTAACTGAATTTAAAATTTCAATTAAAGTCTAATTGTAGTTAAATTATTCTTTTAGAAGCCCCTAAGGTTCGCGATTAGTCACCTTTTAAAAAAGTAAAATTAATTTAAAAAAATAAAAAGAAATAATCGAATTTTAATATTTATTCCATTATAGGGAGTAAAAAATATATTTTACAATTTTCAAAACATTACTTGGAAGTATTTTTAATTTATTTATGGTCTAATGCTAGTTCATAAAGTTATAAAGTTCGGGATTAAACCATTAGATGTTGGTAGGATGCGACATGAACAAAGCGAACAGGGGACAAACCCGTCTAATACATAATATAATATATAATATATATATATCACCATTATCTTCATCTTCTCCTCAACCGCAGGTTGTTGGGAAACATGTCATCATGCAATATATTCGTGCGCTTCAACTAATGTTTTTATTTCCGCGTACGGGGCTTCCTTCCTTTACTATCATCTATGAACCGAATGCGATATCTTCCTTTTTGTAATTTTCCTTCTACTTTACCTTCGATCGGGTTTATAATCTATGTTGAATATTGTATAATGTGTCCTATTACAGAGTTTCTTCTTCTTTCTACTGTCTTTATTATTTCTTGTTTTTCTTGGACTCTAGTTAATACTTCATTGTTCGATACCTTATCGATCTGTCTTATTCTTAGCATTCGCTACCAACATCAGATTTCAAAGGACCCCAGTTTACACTTGTCCTTTTTCAACAATGTCCAAGTTTCATATCCGTACAGGATAACAGTCCAAACGAAATTCTTTATAAATTGTTTTCTAATGTCTATTGATATATTTTTTCACGAAAGGAAGGTTCGTTTTTTGCTGAAGACATTCTTAGCTTGGGTTAGTCTTTTTCTTCTTATTTCCCGTTCGATTCTGCTATCGTTTGTTATTAAACTGCCCAGATACACAAGAATTCATTTACTTGTTCTAGCATTTGTTCATTTACAGATTTCTTTAACTACCTGTCTCCTTTTTTACTACACCTTTCCAGTTTGGTTTTATTTTCATTAATTTCAGTTTTACATTCGGTGTTTCCTGTTTAAATCGTTAATCGATTTCTGCAGTTTCGTTTTTCGCTATCAGTGCAATGTCATCCGCGAAACTAATTGTTTTATATCTCACGCCATTTATTTTTATTTCACTACTCGATGTCTGAGAACCATTTTAACGCCTTTACAACGTAAATATTAAATAGCAATGATGATAGGCAACATCCTTGCCGTACTCCTTTCCTAATTTTTCGATTTTTATATAATTCGAATAATATTCGTTGATGCCTGAAGTCGATATTCACTTCTTTTAGACATCTAAACGTGATGTCCCAATTAATATTATCGAACGCCTTTTCTATGTCAATAAAATATTCATTGTTTTATTCAATTCCAACGGTTTTCCCATCAGTAATTTAAGATAAAAGATAGCTTCTCTTGTTCCTTTCTTCCTTCTAAAACCGAATTAATCTTCTGGTAGGTTTCCTTTTACTTCCCTTTGCATTCGCCCATATATTATTTCAGTTAAAGTGTTTTGAGGATAAGATAATAAACTGAAAGCGCGATATTGTTCACGTAATTGAGCGTTGTTATTTTTTGGCGTAGCAATTAACAGATTATTCCCGAAATCCATCGGAATTTTTCCAAATTTGTAAATATCGTTTATAAGTTGATAGAATACACCTTTTTCTTTATCTCGCAATATTAACGAATTCACTGGGTGTCCAATCTATTCCTGGGGATTTTAGCAATTTAAGATTGTATATCGCATATTCAAAGTCATTTTTCAGGATTCTTAGCCTTTTCTAATCTTTCTCTACAACTACCTCACTTTCTACTACCCATGCACGATCTATTGATTTTTTGATCACAGAGTCGTTCACTATACTCTTTCCGTCGGTTTTCTATGATGTTTCCATTACTATTTCTGATATTGCATGGATTATTGAATTTCGGGTTGAATTGCTTTTTTATTTCCCTATATGCTTTTTTCACGTCTTCATTTTTTTATATTTTGGTCAATATCCTTATATTTATCTTATATCCAATCTTCTCTAGCTTTAATTTCTTTTATATTTATTAATTTCTGTACTTTCTATATTCATTTAATTTTCCTTTTCCTTCTCCCATCCACTAATGATATCAATTCTTCCGTTATTCAGGGTTTTTTGTGAATTGGGTTCTCTTCTTTTCCAAAATGCTTTAGTGTTACTTCATTTATTTCTTTTTTGAAGTATTCCCGTTTATCATTATTATATTTTTCTTTTACACCACTTATATCAATTCTTTCCTCAATTTCTTTTTCAGAAGCCGCCTTATGTTTTTTAACCTTAGATAGGTTCCGTTTTTTGTTTCGGTTATTAATCTTTACATGCTTTAGTTTTAGTCTGCTAGTCATTGTCATTGGAAATATCTACTCCCAGGTAGCTTTTACATAACTTGACCTGATTTTTTTATATTAGTGCCGAACTAAAATATATTCTAGTTGATATCTTGCTATACCTCCCGGAGAAATCCACGTATACCTTCTTCTCTTCGACTGATCACATAGCGTATTTGAATAAGATCATAGCTACTACAGAATTCCATTAGTCGTTCGCCTCTTCTATTTCTTTTGCCCCATCCGAATTTTCCTGTAATGTTATCCAACTTTTCTTCTTCAACTAAACGTTCCAATCTCTTCAAGTACAATTAAATTTTCTTTATCATTCACTTTTAATAGGACTTCTGTTTACTCGTAAAGTTCTTCTATTTCTTCGTCGTCACTACTAGTTGGCATGTAAATTTGAATAAGTATCAAATTTGTCCGATTGCTTATTATCCGTATCATGATTATTCTATTGCTGTATGCCCATATACTTTTGCCATGATTTCTTATTTCTCTTGAAAGAAGCAACCCAACTACCCTGCAACTCCGTTTTTAGATCCTCTGTTCATGTAATCTCCACTCTAGAAATCAACATTTCCTGATCATCCAGTTTAACTGGTGCCAAATATGTCGATCTTCATTTTTACCATTTCAGTTTTTAGATTGTCTAATTTTCCACATTATTTTAATGATCTAATATTCCAAGTTCTTATATTATATACTTTATTGTGTGTATTCCTTTTTGACTTGAACTTTCTCTTTATAGCACACATGTGTCGCCACTTGTAGAGTTCCATATCAGCAAGGGCATGGAGGGAATCAAGTTAATCTGCATTGCAATCGTACATTGCCTAATTCTCTCCTGTTTGGGAGCATAAACGCGAGCATTCCATGGATACAGCATTTCTATGAAATTCTTCAGGTGCCATGTCCGTACTAAGGAATAATAAATGCGGTGGTTTCCCGTTTCCCTCCGCATGATTTTTTATTAGGGTTTCCTCCTTTAACCGAAGGATCCGGTTTTTAAGCGCCAGATACTCGCCTTCTCGTTCTCAATTGATATTCATCAATTTGATTGAGACACATTTTCTCGGACGAGTAGTTGACAGTCTACTTGTTAGAGATGCAGTTACGGCTTAACGGTATTTATGGTAGAAACACTTTAAGTAAACTTCCCCTGTTTAACTGTCAACGGTGTATGTGTAAGCTCTGCTTTAGCTTTCCTCATCAACGCTAAGCCCGCCAAAAAGAAAATTTCCACCTTGCAAAACGTGGACACGTACAGTTCACTGGTTGTTATTTCGTTTCTCTGCCATGGTGGGACTAGCACAATATTAACAATCGAATAACTACTTATTAGAGAATTGAGCTCTAGTTACAATAACCTGTGCCCCGTAGAACATATATATATATATATATATATATATATATATGTATATTTATTTATTTATTTATTTATTGTTTTATTATTTAATTTTGGTCTTTTATTTTTGAGAAAGCTTCAAAGCAAAATAGGAACAAATCGTTTCCAAAAGGGGAAATATGTTTGGTCCATACCAACAAACACAAAGCACCCATATACCGGAAAAGATTAATTAAAACTATATCAGTTGGGAAAAATTTTTAAATTTTGGTCAACACATTCAGAAATGAAAAAAAGGGATTAAATACGGAGCAATTTACAGACAGTCTGACATTAAACACTGTTGGAAATGAGCTGATTACTCCTTATGTGAAATTTCTCCTTTAAAGCGGCAAAACAGAAAACACAAAAAAAAAAACAAGTGTTTGGAAAAATACAGACAGCTTTATAAGCAAAGCACATTCCTACGGTGAGTTTCTGCTTTTTTGGAACGAAGTTCTTTTACGCGGCTTGTCGGTAGAAGTAAACTAGCAGAAAATGCGAAGTCACGAAAATTGCGTTATGCGTCGTCCGGCAGACGACCTTCACTCTCCTTCTCTTTCAGTCTGTCCCTTTCTATTATGTACGGGTGTGTGTGTGTGCGCGCGCGAGCGAGTATCGAAATTCGAGCAGCAAGCATCGTACGCGGTCAGCTGTATAAGCTCAATTCTAAACATGTGTAAATTTTATTGAATTTGAAAGTTGGCAGGGTTTTTTGTGCGACGTTAGCATATTTCAACGAGTCTGATGATTTATTTATTGTTTTTGTTTTAATTAATTCATACGGGATTTGTTGTTTTCGTTTTAATTCATACGGGATTTACATATATTGTGTGTCATTTTTTATCGTATACTTTATGAATGACTTTATACTTGTATATCTACCAAAAAGTGAAGGGAACTTCGTTCCTACCGGATGTCCAGACACCACTTCTCTTTTTTTTTTTTAACTTCTTGGGCTTGTCAACCAAGGACCTTTAACCAGAAACAAATAGAACGGAAAGAAGTCGGTTATATTTTAATCCGATCAGAAATCTTTGATAAAAAGGAAGAAGTAGCAGGAATAACTAGTGGGGAAGGAAAAGATAGGATATAAGAAGCACAATAAGGGGTAGGGAGCCCGTGGTTCAACAAATAGGAATACAAAGTAGTAGAATGCTCCACAGAAAGGGAAGAACACATGATCGGCGTCGCAAATAACTGCATCATTAGGATTGTGAGGACAGTGTGAGAAGGAAATCAGGGAAAATCGAAATCTGGAGAAAGGCAGCAGCGAATAGCCAAAACGCGTACGAACGACAGAAACAACATCCGAACGTCGAAAAGAAGGATACAAAAGGAACCATTGATAAGGAAGAAGAGTAGGCTGAACAGACAGACAGAAGGAACAGCTGTTCGCGTCCAGTCTCGAAGGAAAACATGTATTGTTCATGTTTTTAAAAACTGAATTTATTCAGTTGGATCGCATAATTTTATCATCCAGTTTTAAAAGCACTATCAGCAGTGTCCGCTTAGTGGAAACATGCAGAAACAGAACAAACTTACGTGTATCTCTTCAGCTATTTGCCAAAAAAAAAAGCAGTTCCGTCTGAGAAAACAAAATTTGTTTTGATTCGATTTTCGTGAAAAAAAAAGCGTTGTTTATAAAACATGTCCGTCCGTGACAGAAATCGGCTTTATGCTGTTTTACCGTCAGCATTAAATTTTTCTCGACGTCCTAACTGAATATTATTTGAAAGTTCGAAGTGCCAGTCTTTTAAATACGAGTAATATTTATTTTTGATTACAACTCACGCGGCATGCTCAAATATAAAAATATAATCATTGTTGTAACAACTCCAATAAGAGTAACACTGCCTCCTCCATCCAGCAAAAATTTACCAAATATCGATTTTGTGTAAAACTATAGTTTAGCGCAGATTGTAACGACGGGGGAGGGGATCGGAATTTGATGCAAAAAATGTATTATCAAAGCATTTTATTAATGTAGCCGAATAAAAACAAGAACTCTAACGTGTCAACCTAAAGAATATCGAAATAAGCACGCGATATTTTTCTCCCTCATTATACATATTATGTACCTCGTGTAACCACTATTATGGTCATTACAGTAGATGAAGGGAGTTTAAATATGCTGGGTTACACCATTGATTCTAATTAAGGCTATAATCCTGGCGATGGAAATTACAGCATTTGAAAGGATCTCCTGCGTGTTTCTTTGCTAGGCCAAGTTGTTTTCGTAACAAAGTTAACTTTTCGCAAGTGACAACTATCATACATATATGCGGAACTATCGGGACATCTGTCTGGCCGCACAAGGGCGACTATTAATTGAAGCAAAGGGAGCGCGAAATAACAAATATAGCCTTAAACGACGTGAAAAACATTTTGACTATTATTCCATTTAACGAATATGATGTGATTATTTTAATCGATTAAACGCGATTTTTAAATGCTCCACTCATATTTAAGAGATATTTACACTCGAAAATAACCGTCGAAAATTATTGTCTCTTGTTTAAAACTGCACAATATGCATAAAATAATTTTTAGCAGAAAACAAATGTCGCTAATAATTTTTTTTGGAAAATTAAGAACCTGCGAAGTGTGTGAGAATATTTGTAAAACCAGACCAATGAGCTTGCCTATAATTAAACTTTACTTCGCTGGAGTTGTTCGCTATTCTAGAGAGAAGAGTGAAAAGGTCACAATGTTCGAATTCAAATCCCGTACGTCCGGTTTGTTAAATATTCGGTAAAATAATAAAATTGTAAACACAACGACGAACATATTAAAATATTTTAATATTAAATATTCCGGCAACCTTTAATCGAGCATGTTTACGAGAAATCGGAAAAGAAAATACATCAATAAAAAGATAAATTTAGTTTATATTTTTGGAATTTTTAAAGGAAGACAAAATAATAATTTATTTCATTTTTTTTTTGGGGGGGGGGGGGGAGAATATTATTAAAAATAAACTTAAACATCTGATTTTTATTTGAAAAAACCTAATAATCATCTGCGGGCAATATTAAATATGATTGAATTATCTTAGCAAAAACTAAATTATCCGTATGTGTATATTATTCAAATTCTCGGAAAACCCTTTAATTGCCCCTTTTAATTTAGGAAAGACAATTAATGAAATATAACTTAAAAATAAGCGAATTAATATTTTTCAAAAATTTAACCATACATATACCAATAATTATCATTAATATTTTCATATGTTTTTATTTTATTTTTCCAAAATTAAAAAGGTTCATTTTTAATAATACTTTTTTTTCTTTTCTAAATGTAGGTATAAACACTATTCCGTTTTCTTTCAGATATTCCAAACGTGTTAATTAAATTTTTATCGTTTTGAATATATTTTCTTTCCCGTTCTCTAATACCAACGATAAATGGGATATTCATCCGAAAAAAAACTCTTAGTATGTTTATTATTTTACTTATAATTTTATTATGTTTTTTTTCCCCGTGAAAATGTAACTTGAACGAAAAAAAAAAAAAAACAAAAAAAATAAAACAACTTTTAAGAGCATTCGTGATAGGGAGAAAAAATCGTGCGTCCGTGTCTGTGTTGTTTAATGATGAGATGCGAAAATCATTTTGTTCGCATGTGATCGTTATAAATTTTTTTACGCGATGACGGTGATCTTATCTGAGAGATGCTACGTTTAACCTTTTAGCTCGATTATATCAGTTCTCTTGATCAGGTTATCTCGTTATTCGGACAAAAAAATTTATTTTTAATAATATTATTTTATTCACTACACGCTAAACGCTAAGCCACTTTCGCTTCCGTCAACGGTATTCTTTAATGTATTTTTCGCATTGTACGTTTTATGTGCATTCCAACTAATATTATCTTCGTAGTACAGTTCGGCAGTATTATTAACGTGTAAGAATATGTTGCAGCGTTGCTCGCCATTTGTGAAAGAGGTTTGACGTTTTATTTTATTATCACACTGCACTAATTAATCTTTTCGCGGTACCAAGCGCACCAATTGAGACTTAACACTAATGAGAACAGCGTGTCGCCGTATTAATCTATCGCTTTTTTCTCAATTTCATACGTGTACGCTGCTATTATATGTTCCAGTTATAATAAAAGCGCAGCCTCGATCTTTTCATTAATTTACTTTGTCGATAAAAGTAACAATCTGCAAAATTTTATAGCGTAAAGGTTTTCCCGTGCACATTAATAATAATGTTTTCAATCGTGTAAATTGTTTAAGTAGCTTTTTTTTTTCTTTCGAATTGTGCCTCTCTTATTATTCCTATTTTTTTACTTCATTTTTTTGGATCACACTTAGGTTGTTATTAATCTTCAAGTCAGTCCTTTTCAGGGCTAACGCCGATGAAATTATCTAAAGTTGTTTTTGTTTTGTTTTTTATCCTTTTTTTGCTTTGTGTTGAACTAAGTACCCGATGATAAGTTCATTTAATGGTTGAAATGTCACGCATGCGCATGATATTTGGGGTACGCTGAAACAAAATACTCCTCATAAACATATTTCTAAAAAACCGATTCATTTTTAAGTATAATTTACATTTAGAACAACTGAAAAAGTAAATTAAAGTTTCAACCCGATGCCGTTTAACGCTGTACTGCCTCGATTAGCACCATCACAGTCTTTCTGATGCACTTTGCTGAAGAGTGGAGCAAACTATGGTCAGAACAAACGACCTGCCCCAAGTCCATAAAGTCAAACACCGACCCATGGTGGCCGCCGTTCCCCGTCTCACGTAGGGATTTCTCGATCCTATCGAGATTGCGTCTGGGGCACACTGCACTGTCACATAACTACGTGTCTTTGAAGGAGCTCTCCCTCCGTCTACCTGCCATCTTTGCGGGTTCATTGCCAACCGTAGAGCATCTGCTGAAATGGTGCCCACATACTTCCCGTATCTGTTGTCGAACTATCCGGACTGTGTTCGGCCAGTGTTGAATTTTGCAGCATCGAACAGACTGCACCGCCTTCTATAATTCCCAATGAGTCTAGGTGTCGTAATAGCCCAGGTAGTTACATACGGCGCCTAGATTTATATTTGTAAATTTATTAAAAAAGAAAAAAAAAAGTTTTATATATACTACATAAGCGGTTTAGTTTTAAAATCGTATAACGAGGTATTTAAATACTGTTAATGAGCATGTAAGCAAATTAATACGCAACTGTAACGGGAAATGACCCTTAGTAAAACGGTTCATTTATCGTGTGAATGTTTAACAATTCACTGTGTGCGTGGGGCGAACTCTCGATAACGTTCTTCATTGTAAGTTATTATAGTTCGTATAATGACTAATGCATGAAGCCAAATTTATATCGTATTAATAATGCAAATAAAACCGCGTTTTTAAATATTGTTCTGATTAGTCGCTTTTTATACAGTTTTATTTGTATTATTAATTTTTTTTCCCGATCATATCGTATATATATATATATATATAAATGAATGTATGTCGTTCTGTATGTCCTCTATGGACTCCGAAACTATCCATCTGATTTTTATGAAATTTGGACAGTTTATTTATAGGGTCAGGAGGAACAGTGTAGGCTACTTAACAAGTCAAAAAAATAAATAAATAAATAAATTTTAAAATAAGCAAAAACACCCGATTACTAACATTCCCGACAGATGGCGCCACGGTAAATAAATTATTCCAGTATGCGTTATTTAGATCGCGGTCGTGAATTCTGTTGTTCGACGAGTTTCGACGGACTCCTTTAATTGTATATATATATACATAAAAATCAATTGCGCATGTTTAAAAGATCATAACTTGAGAACGGCTCGACCAATTTGTCTGTTTTTTTTTTGTTTTTTGTTGTGTTCGTAGTTGCCAGGACAAGGTTTGTATGAAAGAAAATTTTAGAAAAATCCATCGAAGAAGTCGGAACATTAAAAAAAATGGCAAAAATGGCGTCATAATGTGACGTTCAATTCAGTTCTGCTGTCACATGATTTCGTAACAACAGCAAATTCCGCATTGAATATTGATATTTTTTTGAGAAAAAGAATTAAATTGAAAGCGATAGTTCAGTGTGTTATCGGTGGTGATCATATCTTTAGTGCATTCAAAACCACAAAATTCATCAATTAAAATTTAAATAAAATGATTACTACGATAAATAACAAACTCTAAATAACATTAAATACGTGGTGTTTCGTTATTGAAATCATCAATGCTCCATGACACATGATCTAAACAAACAAATCGCACTCCTAGCCTAATTATTGTACTCACTGCAGAGAGTTAGAAAAAAAGGTAACGTTTTCTATTCGTTTTTATAGAGAAATTAAAAATCCTGCAACAGAATTTTTAACATTTGCCACTACCGGGGGAATGTTATTCACACTCAAATTCGAAATCCTTATGCAACTACAGTAATGCGGCGGTGCGCTACAATTGATGAAAACGGATCCGGTACTAATGGACATAATTAGAAAACGAAAAACAAATTTCTTTGCACATTTTATGAGAAGGCCAAAATTTCACCTTTTGCAAACAATAATGGCGGGAGCGGTAGAATGGAAAAGGGGATGAGGAAGAAGGATTTTTTGGCTCCAAAATATTAAGACATGAACTGGAGTTGCAAAAGTAGAAGAATTATTGCAGGTCGCAAGAAGTCGAGACAAATTTCGTCAAATGGTGGAGTCCGTGAAAAATGGTTTAGCTACATCCGAATCGGGTTACACAAAAAAGGAAGACGAAGTGTATCTTTCCTTAAACCGCCACCGTAAACAAACCGTTCGGATATTTCATTTTTTGATTGAATAGTTTTCGTCGTTCCCTATTCTTGATATCACTGGCGCATTTGTTACATGTTCAGCACCGGAACTACTCTTCCTTTATAATCTGCTCTCATGGTCCACGTTTTTTTTTTTAAATGAATGTATGCCTGCATGTCTGTCGTCCCGTATGTCCTCGATAGACTCATCGAAACTATTCATCCGATTTTGATGAAATTTGGACAGTGTATTTATGGGGTCACGAGGAACAATATAGACTATTTAAAAGTAAAAAAAAAAAACACGGCAAAATTCGTTTTCGCGGGTTTAAGAGGTTTTCACAAATTATAAAGTTGAATGAATACAGACGATAGCTCAAAAAACATAAACAACACCGGAAAAGGTATACATATACATATATATAAATATATATATATATATACACTTATATATGTATTGGCACGTTTTTCTTTTCTTCGTTCGGGTATTTGTAAAACATTTCATGGACCATTTTTTGTACGTTTTTCCTGTTTAGAATTATTCAGACCTATTCGTATTTACTTTTCGATAAATGTGGTTTATTATGTTGACAATTTTGAATCGTTTAAAACCCAATTGTTTCTGTTAACATTTATAAAGTATCTGATTGCAAAATCGCTGTTCTTTAATTTTTGCCTTTCTTGACTTTATTTATTCACTATTTGTATTATTTCCTGATAACCCATGTTCGCATGTGCCACCCATCCGTTACTCGCGTATTATCCGTTCGTATTCGTGGTTTAATGTGTGTTCGGTATTTTCGTAACGTTTGGTTATGTTTTCATAAAATATTCAAAAAAAAAAAAGAAAGGCGAATCGTATAATTTAATTTCTGAGGACGGCATGATTTTGTGAGCCGAGCAACTGCTCGGTATGGCGCGTACTTACAATTAAATAACACGACGCATGATACGGTTAGGTAATGATGTTTCGTTCAATGGTCCCAATGCTGCTGCAGTTAACGGAAAAGTGTAAACAAAAACGATAGTGCGTGCTAGATTAATGCCCCAATAGCCGACAAGTCCAAAAATAAATAAATAAATAAGTAAAAATAAAAGGTTACAGATAAAATTCGTTTGCTGCCTTAATTATTATTTTCGAGGGAGGTAATTATTTCTAACTAACGATGATCAGTTTATCATATTTAATTTAGCAAAAAAAAAAAAAAAAATAGAAAGAAAATCTCTACCATACACCGGAAAAGAAACAGGTATAGCGGTATGAGTAAAAGGTAGTTTTAACATTTGTGAATTGGAGAGGACTACATTTACCGTTGTTAAATGGTCGCAATACTAAACAAAATGTATAATAAAAAGATGTAGGAGAACGATGTAGGCGAATGATTGTTTAGCAAGTACGGTGCAAACCGGGGTCTGCATTTCTCTTAAACGCGGTACACCCTAAATCGGGAAAAAGAAAAGAAAATAATAAACGACCCGACTTCAGAAATACTGCAAGAACTATAAGAAAAGTGAAACATCCACACCACTCGGCAATCAAGTCAAGAAAGAAATTTGAGGAGCACAAAAAGATTGTCCCAACAGTGAGACATTTATAACAGCTGAAAGATCGTTGATCCGAAATATTAGCGACCGGCAGAAAATCGAAAGATCGATTGCGAACATTACAATAAGTGCATCAACCTGGACCGGGGTAGCAGTCCATTTTTTCAGTTCTTTCTCTTGTTATATATAACGTTTTTATAATTTCTTTTTTTTTTTAACTTCCGAATGAAGCACATTTACCGAAACGAAAATACGAATAGGTCCGAATAACCCTGAACACGAAAAACCTACAAAAAGTGGTTGATGCACTTATTGTAATGTTGTATGTTTTTCGTGTTCAAGATTATTCAGACCTATTCGTATTTTCGTTTCGGTAAATGTGCTTCATTCGTAAGTTTAAAAAAAAAAAATTATAAAAAGAGAAAGAATTGAAAAAATGGACTGCTACCACGATCGAAATAGTTCACCTACCACATCCGTTACTACCATCTAACTGTTATTATATCGCACTCATTCACATTCCAGCTCTGTGTAGGCCCTCATTATACAATTTCATTAAATCTGTGGAAAAAATTTTAAATTTCACGACAATTGAACGGCACATGATAACGAGAAATTGCAATTATTTTTTGAATTTTGCTTTGGACCATGGTAGAAAATTACATTATCGAAAAAATGTTTCCTTAATCCGCTAATAGCAGACATGCCAACGTTCAGGTAGGACAACGTCTGCCGAGCCTGCTAGTTTGTTATATTTGTATTTTGTTCCAAATTACTTTATATTTAACAAACAGTATGTTAAATGATTATATCTATGGATATCATAGACTTTCTCTTCTTCCCGACAGAATGTGGAACAAATATGCGTGCGTACGGGTAATTTTTCAGTATGTGTTTTTCTTTATTTACCGAACAAAGTAGCGCCTTTTCCTAATTACATTTACCTGGGAGGTAGTTTTTAAAATCACTCGCCGAGGAAAACTATTGTCTGCTGTTGTCTTTTCTTTGTTATTTTTATTCCATAGCAAATTGCAGCAGTTTGAACGATTACGTTAAAAGCACGCGTTTGTTTATTCGTACATGATATGCATTAATTCCTTATACTTAATAGATTCATACAAGGGCGTCGCCAGCCAATGAGACGGGGGGGGGGGGGCAAAATGATAGAAAGAGAATATGATTTACAGGAAAAATAAAATTTATAATTTGTAAAGGCTTAATATTTTATTAAACAAGAATAAAATCTTAATTAAAACATAATTTTCGTGGGTTTCTGGTAAATTGTTCTACTCCTTTATTATAAAAGTCTTCCAAATTGTCCATGATCACGCGCCTATGAATACTCATCATGGCTAGTTGATTAAAAAATTTCAAGGCTCTGGGGGGGGCAACGGCCCCCCTGCCCCTCGCTGACGACGCCCATGGGTTCATATGGTATTTGAAAATGATCGTTAATCGTATCATAACCGTCATTTAAACCGCGCTCCAAACAACAACGGTAGTATGAAATTAGCGACTGCCGACGAAAATATGTTTCAAATACGTGCACGTATTTAGTCGCAAAAAAAAAAGAAAAAGAAAACAGCAAAACTACTCATTAAGCGACGACAAAAAAAATGATTTTATAGCTATTTTACAGCGCATCCTTGTATTGATCAGGAAAGATAAGGTTATACAGTTTTCTTTCGAATTACGCTTTGAAAAATACCCCCCCTTAAAGCACAAAATTGTCACAAAAAACAAGATTTTAATTTGCCCCATGTTCCGCTACTGCAAACAGTTTTGAAAGAAAAGCGTACACATTTCTTTTTTTAAAATGGGCATTATATCAACATGAAACAATTATTATTTTGAAGTCATTTTGAAATTTTCGAATTAAATTGGCGCCAAAAATTCTGAAAAAATTCATACTTGCAACATTTTCCTTTTCTTTAATTTAATAATAATAATAATAATAATCGAATAAATCAAATAAATCTTTATTATTATTATTATTATTATTATTATTATTATTACCCAAAACTCCATTTATGCGCATAAAGCGCGAACAATGGATTATTTAAAAATAATGGAATCAACTGAAAATAAGTATAAAATTGAAAAACAATAAAAGATCTTATTTTTAAAACACGATAAATAAACCAAGACCCATTATAGCTCATTTTTCTCACAAGGGTTAATCATAATTATAAGTGAAAATAGGAAAATTAGGGATACAAGTATTAAAATAAAGAAAAAAATAATATAAAATTACATCGATTTAAAAAAAAAAGCAATAAAAATTTCAGGATATATTTAAAAGTTTT
Organism: Icerya purchasi; assembly: GCA_039619475.1. Lineage (NCBI taxonomy): Eukaryota > Metazoa > Arthropoda > Insecta > Hemiptera > Monophlebidae > Icerya > Icerya purchasi. The sequence goes on from CM077115.1 coordinate 353,877,496, forward strand.
TAGATACCAAAAGAGAAAACAAATTATTATTAAAAGTAAAACTTATTACATTGATATTTACAGTTAAAAGAAAAGAAATAGGAATGGTTCATATCTTATTTATAATTTATAAATAAGAGTATTAATAAGGTTGTTATTATAATTTTGTAGATACCTATAAGGTAAGTTAGAGTAAAATATTATATATATATACATCCAATAACTTAATTGCAAAGTATTAAAATGACGATCAATTCATAGTTTAAACGTTCATTATAAATATATAAGTGAATGCATATGCTCATACACATGCCCATACATTCACCCACATGCATAGATAACCAAGCAATAGATTACATTAACGTAAATTTTAAACTTATTTATAATTAGGAATCAATGAAGCGATTTAAAACTTTGGATAAGCAGCAAATTAGCAGCTGTTATTTATTGACGTTATTATACAACTTTTTTAGTACGCCTATTCCTTTAAAAGTTCTTTACTTGTTTATTGTAAATTATGTAAATACACGTTTCTTATTTCTTATTTCTTATAAAATAAAACACTCGGGCACTCAAGTACTACTATAATATTCTTGCTCAAGTTCACAAAAAAGATACTTTTGATCTTGTTTTTTTTTTTTTTTTGTGTGTGTTAATAAATCATTATCGGTGAGAAATTCCTGGAGATACCTTCGACGTTTTTTATAATTTAATAACAGTACCTTTACCGCTTCAGATAACGAGTAGGTCCCATATAAACTGCTGGTTACAAGCGTAAATTCTATTCCATCGTTAAATTAAATTAAACAACGTCCTCGTTGACACGCGTCAATTTAATAAACACACCGTATCATATCCGCAGACAAAAATTTTTGTGTTGCTTGCAGGAAATAAAATTAGCCTTAACGGCGGTTTTTAATTTAGGTCGCAGAAGAAAGCGACAAAAGTTATTTATCGCGCGCGTTTTAGATACATATACACTGATATACATGTATGTCTTAAGCGTCGACCATAACATTCCGTCCTTTCCGAGCTGATCAAAAAATATCAACGACAATTTAAATCGTGTTAGATTCGTTTTAGTATAATTCCCTCTTTACACGATTTTCACACAGTCTAATAAAACTATATTAGACCTGACTAAGTTACTATCTACGCTACTAACTTATAAATAAATTCACCGAGCTACATTGCTTGAAAGAGCAGTATGAAAGTGAAAACGGCATCGCGTTAGAATTTAAACGCATTATTCATTTTTTCTCAAAGACTCGAACATTACTTATCTCGCAATATCTTGAATTTCATGGTCCAGATTTAAATCCTTGAAAAAAATTGAAATATTAATCAAGGTCAGGTACAAAAAAAACTGTACAAAAAAGCGAAATCAGTTCTATCAAAGCATGCTAACAGAAAAACGAAAAAAGATGAACCAGTAAGTCATCGCATTTAGCGGACAATATCATCTTTGTACTCTATCACGAGTATTTTCCCTCTGTTTCAATTTATGCAAATCGGTTTAGGCTCTTTACAACTTTCTTTTTTGTCCCATAAATTTTCTACGGCTTTTATATTGAATTTTTAAGCATCCTGTTTGTTCATAATCACTAATGGATTAATGAATTTTAGAAGTAATCAATAAGAGCCGATACTAAGATGGATAATACTGCTAGCCTACGAATACGATCTCATCATCGTCAGCTAGAGAAAAATATAGGTCTAAAGCATTAAGTGAAAAGATACTTTGGAAAACATTCCCGGACTAAACATTTATTACATTCAGTGCCGTCTTTACCCATAAGCTGACGAAGCCCGAGCTTAGATGGAATAAAAAAAAAAAAATCAGAATATATATATATATATATATATATATATACAGGGTGTGTCGCAAAAGTTCCCGAACTTTTGAAATAAATAAAGTACAATTGGATGTATGTCGTTATCATTAACTTATTTACGAACTAAGGGTATGTGTGTGTGTTTTCGTACGAGTGCGATTTCGTGTAACGCAGGCGGTAAGGCGGTGAGAAGGAGGTGTGCAGACTTAGTGTATAACGGGAGTGTATGTGAGTGTAGCAGTAGAGACTATAAAATGTGAGATACTGATAAGGAATAGTTCAGTGAAGACAGATCTAATGAACTTGACATGTACGTTGCGGAAAGGAACCAGAGTGTAGTGAAAAGGTAGTGGTGAAAGTGATACAGGGTCAGTTCGAAGGAATCGAGTACGTTGGTGAATGTAGATGAAAGGGAGAAGGCAGGTATGTTAACCGAAGTGCGTTTGATTTACAGGTATCCTGATCGTTTATCGTGCAGTGATGAGCAAAAGAGAGTGGGCGGTAGCATATGGTATTTCGTCCATTTGCTTGCAATACCGCCGGCGTTATAATTAATTATAAAGTGTGAGAATGTTTAGAGAACGGTGTGCGGTAGTGCTGGCTAATGTATATGTGAGGGGGTATTTTAAGTTGTTGCTTTCAGGTTGCAGTAAGCGTTTTTGTTAGATTAAACGGGCGAATGGATGCATCACGATGTCACATATAAATGCATGTACTCCTATATATATATATATATATATATATATATATATATATATATATATATATATATATTATTAAATTATGTTAAGATCGTACTGTCGATTATGTATATTAGTTTATGGTTTGCCATCTTCAAGTTGTTAGTCAATATGCCTAATTTACATGAATTTAATAGACTGGGTATGTGTGAGCAATTGTGTTTCCTCTTCATCCAAATTCTTCATTTTCCTGAACATATTTATAAATAAATTTACATCTCAAATATGATTCCAGTAATGCCAAACAGGGGTAAACACAACTGTATAAATTATAGTGATTTAAAAAAATGGACTGACAATATAAACAATGTACTTAAACTAAACAATCCACTAAAAATGAATACAGATATAGGCGAAAATATTCCTTTACGCTTAATTACTATATATATATCGAACATCGAGTAAAAACGTAGGCGAATTCATAAAAGAAATCGCAACACTCTTAAAGAAATTAAAGAACAAAGACAATTTCCTAATTTGCGGTGACTTTAACATAGACTTATTGCTCCATAATTTACAAGTGGAGAACTTTTTAAATGTAATTTCTGGAGCAGGCGGAGTTCAACTAATAAGTGGAATTACGAGAGAAGAAGATCGCATAGACAGGATGACTCAGTCGTGCATAGATAACATATTTATGAAATACAATACAAATGAAATTACTGCGGGAATAATTAATACGAAAATATCTGACCATTACATCATCTGTTGTGCATTTGATATTTAAAATAGGAAAAATCGGCAGGTTAAAAATTCCCTAAAATACGTTTTTGATGAAAAAAATTTGCAAAAAAAAATTGTTGAATACAACTGGAATGAGGTGAGAAGCATTACAACGTCAGAAGGCATATACGATCACATACATTCAATTTTTTAAAAAGTATATATAAAGAATGTAAACTGGGAATAAACGAGGATAAAAAGGTAACCAAATACGATCCTAAAAATGAATGGATGAGCCAAAAAATAATAAATTTTATGAAAATCAGGGATCAGTACTTTAAACTCAGTAAAGGAAACAGAACTAGTATTCGATATAAAAACTTATACAGGAAATATCGAAATATAGTAAAAACAGAAATAAGAAACGCTAAACAGAAATATTATCAAAATAAAATAGTGTTAGCAAACAATGATAGAAAAAAAAAACATGGTGCATAATCAATAATATTGTGAATAAAAAAAACAAAACATCGATTGATGACTTTGTTATAAAACATTTTGAAAACGCTACAATAGTAACCGAACAATTTGGTGAATATTCACACGTTCAGTTGAAGAGCTCAGACACAAATGTGACATACAGTTACTGAATAATAACTCCAATAATTCTATCGTGTCTTCTTTTATATTCCACTTGAAAATTCTTCTCAAATAGGAACAATAATAAACGATCTAAAAGTACATAAGGCTCCACTGGATGGGACGAAATTAGGGTAAAAGACATTAAACAAAATGCAAATATTTTTACTTCTATTTTAACTAACATGATCAATCGCTCTATAAAGGAAGCGTGTACTCCAGATGGGCTGAAAAAAGGTATTATTAGACCGATTTATAAAAAAGGGAGTGCAAAATCAATGCGAAAATTACCGTCCTATAACAATAATATCAGTAATAGGTAAAATATTAGAACGATACGTTAATAAACATTTAAGAAATTATTTGGAAAAAAACAACCTACTTTATGAAAATCAACACGGGTTTAGAGAAAAAAAGTCCACGATGACGCTATTAAAAACGATGATAAATAAAATAAATACGGGACTTACGATGGGGAACCAATTTATAATTACCTTCATTCATCTAACAAAAGCATTTGACTTAGTTGATCACGATTTACTGATTAATGACTTAGAAAATCTGGGTATTCTAAATACCCAAACTAATGCGGTTTAAAAATTATATAAAAAACAGGAAAAATGTAGTAAAAATCGCAGGGAGTAACAGTAATGAAAAAAAAATATTCGATTTGGGGTAGGTCAGGGAACTATACTTGCTCCTATCCTATTTCTAATATACACTATAACTCATTATACAGGCGCATTAAAAATGCAAAGGTATATGTTTTTGCTGATGACTAATTGAAAATAAAAAGATAGAAGTGGCGGAAAAATTACTGCAAGAGGATATAGATAATTTTAGTAAATGGGCACATGCCTAAGGTTATGTGTAAATATAAATAAATCCTAAATTGTTACATATCCGAAACAGTACTAAACACAAGAGTCGCGATAATCATACTTCATAATAACGAATGCTTACACGAACATCATGAAACGAATAATTCACCTTCATGTATATATGTCTACCTCTTGAAAACGTAAAAGATTTTAAATATTTAGGAGTATACATATATCGATAGATCCTTGAGCTGAAAAAAGCACGTTTAAGTCTTAAATTCGAAAATAAAACAGGCAATTCCAGCTTTATACAAATTAAAGCAGGTACTTTCATATAAAACACTACGTACATACTACAAATGCAATAATTATGGCTAGAATTCTATATGGAATCCAAATATGCGGAGAGGCTAAGAAAACGGAAATCAATAAAATAGGTAAAAAGCAAAAAAGGTGTCTTAAAATTATACTACCACATTGGAAACGGAGTGACTCGAGATCAATTATGTATAGAAGGAAAATGATGAAATGTCTGCAAAGATGTACTACTTACTACTATTACAGGTTACTCGAATATAATATCAATAATATAAGGTTACCAACTAGGCCAAAAACTACTCGAATAACAAGAAATCAAAGTATAATATATATTACATATACCCTAGAGGGAGGCAAATCTACGAATTGACAACACAGATGATTCGATTTTAAGTAAATTAATGAGAATTATTCCCAATCATATTATAAACGAAAATGGCATATTAGCGTGTGGAAAAAGGAGGTGGTGAAATGGCTGAAGGAATATGGTGCAAAGAATAAAAAACAAACTGCGTCCGAATTCCTCACTCCTAGATAGTTTCAATCATGCAGATACGGATATAACATGTATTCTATGTTGTTGTTTTTGTGTCGCTCCTCTTTTTAACATATTATTCGTAATTCATAAAGAAGATATTGTTTACGATATCATGATTTACATGTATATATGACTTTCAGAGTGAATGTAGGTATGTGTATGGTTTTTTATTTTTTCTTTACACCTATATATAAGTTATATATATTTACTAAGACGTATATTAATTAAGGTTTATATAATTTCGAAATAAAACAAGAATTACAATAGACAACACAGAAATCGAAAAGGCAGAGAGTATAATTTATTTAGGACAATTAATATCTCCAAAAAATAAAACAAAAAAAGAAGTAGAGCGTAGAATCGCACTCACTTGGAAAAATTACTGGTCGCTGAAACATATTTTTAAGGGACCTTATAGAAATGAACTAAAAAGGGAAATTCTAAACGCGTGCGTCCTGCCTACCTTAACATATGGAGGTCAGACATGGACAATAACAAATAATATCATGAATAAAATTGAAATATGTCAAAACGCTTTGGAGAGATCTATGATTGGAGTTAAATTAAGAGACAAAATAAACTCAAAAAAAAAAAATCCTAAAAACAAATTAAAAGTTAAAGACAATTTTACATGGGCACAATAAGAAGGAAAATATGGGACTGGGCAGGACATATTGCAAGAATGGATTCCACAAGATGGACTAAAAAAATAACAGATTGGACGATATACGCAAAGAGAAAACGAGGAAGACCGGAAAACAGGTGGGAAGATAGTTTCGCTAAAATGTTAAAACACAAACAATACCATCAGTTGGCTTATGACAGACTAGAGTGGGCTCGGTTGAGGGAGGCCTTTGCTCGTTTTCAGGGCTAAATTAAATTATACAATAGTTTATTTACTCTTCAATGTATATTGTGTAACGTTATATCACTAAGGCTAATAAATAAAAATAAATAAATAAATAATTTCGATGTGTATAATAAGTATGTATAAATTTGTAACGTGTTCAACCTGATTAAACGATCATAAGAGTGTCGGGCACTCACATAACGGGCATAGTTGCCCGGTGAGACACACAAACTTATTTTAAAATTTAAAAAAAAAAAAAAAAAAAAATTAATTTATTCGAATTAACTTTTAATATAGTCACCTTCCCGAAGTACACACGTATTTGAGCGCTTGTACAGTGATTCGAAGCTTCTCTGGTACTTCTTTGAAGTAATGGCTCTGAGGCGTTCGGTGCAAGAAATTTCAATGGTGGCTACGTCTTTAAAAAATCGTCCTTTCAGGTGCATTTAAAGCTTCGGGAACAGGAAAAAGAGTCGCCAGTTGCCAAATCAGGTGAATAGGGGGAGTCCTTGGGGTTTGATTTTTTGCGAGATAACGCTTGACAATGTTCGCCGAATGCGCGGGCTCATTGTCATCCAACAGATTCCACGATCCGGGCTCCTTGTACTCAGGCCGTACGCGCTGAATCCGACGCTTGAGACATTTTACGATCTCGACGTAGTAGGCAGTGTTCACTGTTTCATTTGTAAGCAGGTATTCGTGATGAATTAATCCCTCGTTTGCATCGAAATAAGCGACGAGCATGGTGTTTTCTCCTTGGATTTTTGTCGGCGCACTTTCCGAGACCGTCCTTGATCCACTTATACCACAGGTAAACAGTCGTATGTGATACTATACCTGCACCGAAACCATCATCGATTAATTTTCGCGTTTCCAAAAACATTTTTTTTAAAAGTCTAATGCGCAGAATTTAATCGCGAAACGAATTTCCATCCATTGTTCAGATTTGCACGTGCGACTCAAACACGCACCTTCTCTAAAATACACGTGTCTAACTCGCAAACCAATCAACCGAAACTGCTGAGAAATTAGAAGGATGTATACAATAAAACAGTACGCCGTACGGGTATTGTTTAATGGATCGCGTCATTTGTTTGCGTGCTTGAAAAGAAGTTCGGGAACTTTTCCAACACACCGTGTATGTATATATTATTCTGAATTAATTATATATCGAACTCGAGACCCCAGATTGCTAGACTTTTGCTGCCTTTATTTCATTAACGATAAAATCAAAAACTTCTTTTGCCATTAATTCTAAAAGTTCTTCGCAAATGTTAGCTGATAAGTATGTCGTATGGCCCCCTTTATTTTCATGATTTTCAAAGTTGGTTTTTAAAAAATGGTCGTATTCGCTTATACGAGTTCAAGTAACCCCCTAAATAGTTACCATTTTTCGTAGATCCTAGTTCTTGATTAGCGCCTCAAAAAGCTAAGCCTCGCGTCGCCAAAAATTTTAGTTGCACTAACAAGTCGTCGAATGACATCCATGCAGTATTTCTTTTCAATTTCAAGCTGTGTAGTATTAATTTCTCATCTATACAACCGCATATATTTTTTCGTTTACTATAAGCTAGTAAGCAATTTTTGTGCTCTTCGCTTCCTTCGTGTTCTTTTATCCTTTCTGCTGCCCCATTTCTCCAATCATCACAAATCTCGATGAACTAAATTGATTATTTTGAGGTGACAATAATTTGCACACGAAACAATACGATGATCCAGACGACGGCGAATATAATAACCATTCACGTTTAACTGCCTCATCATTTTTTAAGTTTGCGATTAAACAGAGATGACTTTAGGGCCCCTTAACTCTTAAAGACGGCACTGTTTTCGATTTTATTAAGTTTTTTAATACTTAAAACTACGCTTAGAAAATGGAAAAATGTTGAAGCGAAATTAAAAATAGGATTAGGTTATATATTATAATATTGCGATTTAATGCGCAAGTAATAAATCTAGTTTCGCGTTACGTATTACCCGTATGTTTTTTTGTTTTTTTGTTTTTTTTTTTTTTTTTTGAAAATCACGCGTAACAAAATAATTAATTAATTACGAATCAATGTAACATTGCAGCTGGTTGCGGTGACGGTCGCATTGCAAATTTTTGTGATGGTCGGAATTGTTCCTGGGTATTGCGCATACATCGTGTCGCAACTTGAAAAAGAATCGGCCAATTTTCAACTTGGCCCCGACTCCTTAATAATGATAGGTACTTTTAACCTATATTATTTATCGAATAATTGATCTGTACTTTTTTTTTTGTAAATGTACAAACGATGATCGGTGCTTCCATTTCGATCGAATATTTACTTCACTGGCAAATACAAAAATGACTCTTCCAATGCACTACGAAATAATACATTAAATAGAAATACTTGTTTCTAGTAAAAAAAAATTTGATTTAAATTTTTTCTCTGCAAAATAAATAAAGTATCTGTATTTTCTTATATGCCCTTAGGACACTGGCTAAAAAGAAAGAGTTTAGCAGCGAGAAGTAGGACATTTTTTTCATTTGTATTCACTTACAATTTTCAAATATATCTATAAATATTCAAAACGGACTATTTTTCTAATATGTACCTGTTTAGGAAATAATTTAATAAATCGAAACATGCGAAGATAATGTAAATATGTGAAGTTTCAAAAGACACGGATTTACATACAGATTCAAGGGCGTCGCTAGCCGATGAGCCAGAGCAAGATGTTAGAAAGAGCATATGAGTTATATAGGACAGATAAAATTAATAATTTGTAAAGGGGCTTAATATTTTATTAAACAAAAATTAAGAGCTTAATTAAAACTTTCGTGGGTTTCCGGCAAATTGTTCTACTACTTAATTATAAAAGTCTTCCAAATTTTCCATGATTACGCGCCTATGAATACTCATCATGGCCAGTTGATTAAAAAGTTTCAAGGCTCCAGGGGGGGCAAAGCCCCCCCCCCTTATTGGCGACGCCCATGTACAGATTTATTTTATTTCTATGCTCACCTCGATATTTCTTTTATTCTGTCGAATCGCTATGATTTATATTTTCACTTTACTTGTCAGCTGTGTACCTCTACACACAAACTCATAAAATGTACATATTCATGTAATTATATTTATCGGGCATTTTTTCTTCCATTTTTTAAATTGATTTTTCGATCTCGGTTAATTTGTTCCATTATGTTATTCACTCGATCTTCTATGAACGCAAATTTTAAAACGTATTTATTCTTACAGCTTTTCTAAATGTGCCAGTAAATTATTATTGCCATTAGGTAAGATATATTGTGCTCATGTTCATTTCTCAAAAATGTCGCGTTAAATTCATCTCTGTCAATACTAGTTTCAGTTGATCAGTCTTTCTTCGTGTAACCGCACTTTTCGCATCAGCACCCTCGGCTAGGTTAACTATTTGCTTAGCCGAAATGTTAACACGCTCGCCGTCCCCAAATGGATTTTTTCACTAAACGTATTTATATGTAGTAATTGCCGTTTTTAATTCAGAGTATAGAAGAAATTTTAACTATTTGTATGATATAATATGATATAGCTTGCTAGGAAATCAGCCGTGTGTCATTTTTTTAAAATTAAACATTTTTTCTATTAAATTCAGTGTATCCTACAACACTGTAATGGACATTTTCAGGTTGAATATTAAATTAAATGTGCTAGAAACGCCTTTTGATGAGAATATATGCCATCATACCACCGTTCGTATTAGAAAACAGAAAAGGGCATTAAGAAAGATAAATTTAGTTGTATATTATTTGAACTCTGTAGGAAACTTAACTTTTAAAAAAAGATAACTAAAAAATATTATTAAAAGTGAACCTAAAAGTTCGACTTTTTATTTAACTAAAATAGATACGTATAAAAATTATTACTATACTAAAGGAGATAATGGTATGATGACATTATCTAACGATGAAGTGTGTAGCGGGAGCACTCTAAAAAAGAAAATGGGTGAACTTATGCTCCCGGAAATCCAAAAACACATACACACTTTATCTCGACTCGGACAATCTTATCGTACTACTTCTTTAGTATTAATAATTTGTATGGCTATAAATTTCTATTTCAAATTTTTTCAAATTAAAATTCAATCGTTTAGCTTCATTTTTAATAATATTCTTTGGTTTTCGTTTCTAAATATGAAAATAGATGATTCCTCCGACAGATAAGAAACATTTAATACTTAATTTTTATTCATACACATAGGTTGTCCAAAAAATTTTGAGTATCAGATATTTCTGAAACCACGAAAGCTAGCGGCAAGCGGTAAAATACGTCGAGTAGCCAAACATGTGTACGACGACATATTCAAAAATCAAACCTCTAGGTGCACTAGAACGCGCACACTGTCGAAGAAGTGACCCTACCAATTTTTCAAGAGAAAAAAGGACTCAAGAAAAACGAAAAAAATTCATTTACATTCGGTATAAAACAATCAGTTATTCTTTTTCGAAATAACGTGCCTCGTTTTCGAGACATCTGTCCCACCTTTCGCGCCATTTTTCAGAAATAGTTTTGGCAAATTCGGCCGCAAGGATCGCCTTGAAGACGGTTTGACAAGCAGTGGTCACATCTTCATTGCTCTCGAACTTGCGCCCCCCCCCCGTAGGCGGCTTTTCAAGAGGGGAAACAGCCAGAAATCGCATGGAGCAAGATCTGGACTGTATGGCGGATGGGGCAGGACTTCAACATTTCGTTCCGTGACGAAGTCGACAGTCGCATGGGCGTTGTGCGGTCTCGCATTGTCTTATCGAGATCCATTTTCATTACAAGACACGAATAACACTATCAACACAACGTTCCGACTCTACGCGTCTTTCTCTACAGCGCGTTCTATTGCATCAATAGCGGTTATTTTTGGATATGTTATTACGGGGGGGGGGGGGGGGGGGGATGAAACTACACGAGGTTTTTTGCGCGGTTGTTCCAGAACTTCAACCAAACATTTTGGTAGGGTGACCTTGTACATACGTTACGCGTTCTGTTGCACCTAGAGGTTTAATTTTTGAATATGCTGTCATAGTCATGTTTCTTGGACAACCTATGTATTTTCTCTTCCCTTTTCCACTACGAAAGATACGGAATATACTCCTCCGAAAAAAACATTTCTATGTGGTTAATATAAAATCTTAAGATGTTTGTTACGGCATTTATAATTTTATTTATTTTCTATTAAAATTCACTTTTGCAATTAACTGATTTTATTTTACTTACCCACATTTCCGCCACCTCTATGAACCCTCCGTAACAATCAAACTCTTTCGGCCGACCAAAATTAAAAAAGAAAAAATTATAACCTTGGCGTCAATGACCAAACTAAAATGTGTTTATTTTTTTGAATTAATCGAATTCTAATAAATCTTAATTTATTCCTAAGTTAATCCTCGATTTATGTTAAAGATAACGAATAAACATGTATTTATAATGAAAGTAATTTTGCTATTGATGTGTTTTTCTGTAAATTATTATTAAGCTTCCATGAGTGTCATACTACGGCCAGCTGGAACAGTATTAAATATAATAACAATCGAGAAGATCGGGCGAAGAGGATCGCTGCAGTTAACATTTGCTCTTCTGGCAGCCGGCTGGTTCATCATAGCGTTGTCTGGCTGTGTTGCAGTATTATTTACCGGCTTAGCCTTAATGGGAATCTGTTTAGGTAAGTTCGGAAGTTAAAACACGTTTGAAACATTACAGTTCTCGTTTTGTTTTTTTTTTGTTTTTTTTTTTTTTTTATCCCCCTTTGGGCACGCCAGCTAAGGACCTACACTCGGAGACAAGAAGAGCCGTCAGTTAAATTTTGATTCAGTCAGATATGGACAATATTGGATGGTGAAGTGGAAGGACAAGATATGAGATGCACAATAAGGAGAAGGTTGAGTTTTAGCAGACAAGAATATTACAACGTTCGTCGGAAAGGAATGGTCATTCAAAAAAGATGTGTTTGGCGTCGCAAACCACCGCTTCATCGAGGTGGAGAGGACAATTTGGAGAGGAAACAAGGGAATAGCGAAAACCAGAGGAAGGGGGAGCAAAATGGCTCAAAAGCGAATCATAGAAATGACAACAGAACGGGGAAGTGGAGGAAACTCCAAGAACACCAGATATATGAGAAGGAAGATTACGTTGTACAGATAGATAAAAGGGTTGATTGTTAAGAAAAGGAGGAGGGGTAAATATTTGACCAAAGTTTAAGGTGAAATTTTGTACACAGGGAATTCAGGTTAGAGAATGGAATTTTTCTTAAGAAAAGGAACAAGAAGAAACAGCAACCCGAGCCAAGGAATCCTCTGTCTCATTACCTCTAACGCCCGTGTGGCCAGGAACCCGCAGCAAACCAACACAGATAGCGTAGTGAGAAGAAAGAAAACGGATAAGACAGCGTATGCGAAGAATGATAAAATCGGAAGAGTGACCAAGAAAAGAGGAGCTATCGCTTGAAGAGCACTTACGGAGTCTGAAATAACGAAATAATTAGAAAACAGACGACTAAATGAAATAAAGATAATAGAGCGTGGGATGGTGATTAATTCGTTTATATGAATGAAACAGAAAGAAAAAAGACGAAATGATTTAGATAAGTTAAAATCCGGAAGGACAAGAGAAGCTCCAACACCACGAGGTAGCCCCTGGAGCTATTCCTGAAGATTGTTACATGTGACGATGAAAGTTGGGAATTGATAATGCTGTAGAATTCCTATTGAATTATTGCTTGAGGAAGGGATTTGGAAAGTGAGGTTAAAATAAAAAAACTTTGAGCATTACAGTTCTCCAGAGAACTTTTTGAAATCATATATTTCTAAACAAACAAAAATGATACAACAATAAATACCTACCCAAAGGAATTGAGCCTAGCCCATTATCAGCCAAAAGTGGAAACCTACTAAGGATATATATATATATATATATAGAGAGAGAGAGAGAGAGAGAGAATAAAACCCAATTCTTAACATATGATAATAAATGGAATTTAAAGAACAAAGACAGGTTTAAAGAAGACATGGTTTGGAAACGGTGGAGAATTCCTAATAGGTTTTATAAAGGGAATTTATCAGACAAATCTTATTTACATTTCTACTATTTTATTAGTTTTTATTTATCACTATTTATTTTTTCGCTTGTATTTTGTTTTATTACCCAAGAAATGTATTTATTAAAACAAAAACGTTATTAGCCGACAAAAGCAAAAATATAATTAAATTAGAAAATGCATAAATTCACAAATTAACTGACATTTTTCGGAGTAGCAAACCAATAGATTTATTTCTATGTTTTTTTATTGTTTTTTTAAGCAACAACAGCATCCTTTAACCGTATTTTTCATTTTAATTTTATTATTTAAGAATGTTATTTCGATCTTTTTACTATTTATTTAAACACCAATAAAACTTTTGAAGCATGCTTTATTAAAATCGGAATTTTAACTGATGATAGGCTAGGTCCAAAAAACATTTCCGCGGATAAGTATTCAGTATATATATATATATATATATATATATTATTTTTTTATTTGTTTACTGTTAGTAAATATATTCTTTCGAAAAATTATTTCTAATAAATACTACATTCCAAAAAAAAAAGAAATGCATTCTTCCTGAGAACTATGTAACGTTTGTTAGAATTTTCTTTAATTGATAATAATTACACACGGGCGTACATTTAAGTGATCGATAGAAGCGGTCAGAAACTGTCATGGAGAGAATAACGCATGTGTAACGTGTTAAAAACGTCAATTTTAGGTATTGCCACCTGTGCGTGATACGGTTGACGGAGGTTTTTGAATGTTTCTCGAACGGATCTAATAACATATACAGAAAAATGACCCTTTCTGTTTCGTGGCTGGTTATTATTATACTCTTTTCATTATTTATAAAAGTGGTATTTTATTTTATTTTTTTTTTAATTCTGCTCCTCACCTTTTTCTTATGCGCCGTTTATAACTACTAAGGTCATTACAGCACATATACGGAGGTAACTGATATATGTTCGATCAAACCACTTGTTCTAATGAAGAACCCTTATGACGTTAGTTGTACTATTTGCCAGACAGTCCTGTATGTTGTTGGTTAGACTATGTTGCGTTCTGAACGTGGCGAACTTTGAATTTTTATGTTCGGAGAAATCGCGTTTAATAGTTGAAACTAAAAATTCAAACGAATCACGCTCATGTTCGATAAATAAACGTGAATTTCCCACCGGCTTGATCATCAACGATGATTTCGATTTCTGCGCAAAATCCTTGATATATAATCTCGGATTCCAAGTGTTATGACAGTAACTGGAATAATTCGTACTTACCCAATTTTTCATTGCTACGTCACCATAACCAACGCTAACGATTATACGCAGTATTAGTCGCGTTGATTCTGTTTACTGAGAAATACAATTGTCATTCAAGTTCATTTAATTAACACGCTTCATGATTTTCAATCTCCTATTCTACAAATAATTCTGCATTTTATAAATACTTTTTATGAATCTGCGTCTTTAAAAAAAACGATTTAATGTCAGAATTTAAAACATTCATTATCCTCTCATTAATTATTAGATAAGAACGCATAAATAAATAAATAAATACTTTTTATAAAAGAACTCTGCGGAATGTTTATGAAGCCGTTCGAATCGCACGGAGTATGTGTAATTAAATATTTCATAGAAAGTGTTTATTTATATGTATTTTTGTGTTAATGATTTAGGCTTTACAATTCTTTTTGCATAGTAAAAACAATTATTAATAGTTATGATATTTTAAAAATTATATTTATTACTAGTTTTTTTTTTTTCTTTACATAAGAAATATAATGCAGTTGAAAGTACAATGCACAGCTAAACAAAAACAGGTACCTAATGTGTATCATAAGCCACGTTGGTTTCTGCAGATTATGTCAAAGCGCAGAGATTGCTACTAGCGCGATTCCTAACGTGTATTCTAGGTACCGTAAGTGTAACAGCTAGGTGTTTTTCCATGCAACATTCTACATCTAATCTTTCCTAGCTATGATATTTGATCGTGCAAAAATCGAATTACGCTTTCCTTCTCTTTCTTAGTTCTTAGACTAATATCCGCATCAACGAACTCAAAATAAAACAAGAAAAAAATAGTCCCTACTTTTCTTTTTACTTGTAGAATCAAGAAAAAGGGGGGCGAAGTATTTCTCTCCTACTTATACTCAGTCTTGTATTACACGGACGGTTCTAGCTTTTTCGGTTATTAAAATAAGAATTTATAAATGCACCACAATCATGTTTTTTTGTTGTTTTTTTTTTGTTTTTTTCTGCTTTTACCTAAGAGCTAATTGTTACCTGTTCTTTCTCACCATCAGCTTCCTTCTGCGTGCAGATGCCAGGTTTAACTGTTTGCGCTTTCGTTATAATTATGCTGAAGTAGGATTTGTATGTCCCTAGTCGAATTGCTCGATTCCAACCGTCGTGACTACTTATTTATATACATTCTAGCTGTACAGATTCGTGCTCATGGCAACTACTGTGTTATATCCAACGCTAGTATACACGCAAGACTACATTCGGAATTGATATTGTGATTGTTTCATTTATATCGTTATACAAGTGTAATTGCGGTGTACGTCTGCTGTGTACTAATTAGCGCGTGCATATGATGTATGTAGTGGTTTGCCATTGTGTCTTCCATATGATTCTATTAAATCCTTTTTCGTAATCATTTCTGTCGTCACCCGGGACCGAACCCGAGAGTAGGTAATAAATCTGCGTTCTAGGAGTTCCGCTAATCCGAACAGCAAAAGGCAGTCCAAACCGGTAATCCGAACCCCTAAACGTGTGCAGAGGGTTGAAACTAACCTAAGTAACCCAATTTTATGTTCCGACGCTGAAAATTCACCCAAGTCTCCCCCAATTTCCACAAGTTTCCCCCAATTTCCACAAAATTCCCCCAATTTCCCTAAAATTCCCCCCAATTTTCTCCGTACGCGTCCTATACATTTCCGATAAACCGAACCGATTATTAATTAACATAAGTATATTAATTAATGTCTGAAAGTAACCCAAGTCCCTGCCCGCCCCCTCCCGCCCACGCGTTACCGCGATTTTTCAAAATTCCGAGCCTAAGTATGAAAATTCCAAAATGTAACCATAGTATTGAATTTAAAGCTAAAATCTATCCCAACACTTCACACACGTATACACACGCATATATTCACCACAACGTTAGCCGCCGCGAAAGCGCACGCGCTCCGTTTCCATTACCGCGATTTTTTAAAATTTCGAGCCTAAGTATGAAAATTCCAAAATGTAACCATAGTATTGAATTTAAAGCTAAAATCTATCCCAACACCTCCATTCGCCCCTCACACACATATATTTCGATCCCGCACACGCGCCGTTGCTTCGCATATATCTAACATAACGTTCTCCGCTGCAAAAGCGCACGCGCCGTTCCCACGCATACTTCAATCTACAACGCGATATCACACACACACGCACGCGCTCCGTTCCCGCTAAGTATATATTATTATTCATATACTGCTCAATTTTTTTTTGTGAAATTTATATCATTTTATAAATTATGTTTGTATAGCAATATTGTTAGTTGATAATTGAATTCTGTAACATACTCATCTCATAAAGTATAGCATGTCATATGTAGATATATATGAGTATATGTCGATATATATGTATATATGTAGATATATATATGTATATATGTAGATATATATGTGTATATATGTAGATATGTAGATATATATGTATATATGTAGATATATATATGTATATATGTAGATATATATGTATATATGTAGATATATATATATATGTATATATGTATATATGTAGATATATATGTGTGTGAATCACACTGCTCTAGATTTTGTAATATCATTGGTAAAAGTTTAGGTGTTATCACATATTTTGAGATATTAGTATATTGAAAAATAAATAATATGATTCTTAAATTACATTAAGATTTCTTACCCAATTTTGTTGTTTATATTTATTTATAAAGAATTTGTTTCATAAATAGTGTATTTAGGGAACAGATTGAAATACAGTATGTATATAGTAAGCATGTTAGCACTGTATATTTCTTTAAGCCTTGAAAAACATTCTATAAATTATTGATGATGAATATGCATTAACTCTCTGTGATCAAAATAGATTGTG
This sequence comes from Icerya purchasi, assembly GCA_039619475.1. NCBI lineage: Eukaryota > Metazoa > Arthropoda > Insecta > Hemiptera > Monophlebidae > Icerya > Icerya purchasi. The sequence continues at coordinate 353,895,014 of CM077115.1, forward strand.
AAATGTATACATAGAGAAGTTGTACATGTGTGTTTTGACGAATTTTTAATTATCTGTAATAATGATGTCAATGAGTAAAGTGATGGTTAATGTTGGTAATAATGGAATAAATAAAGAAGCAATTCTTAAAAGTGAACTGGAAAGGATACACAGCGATATAATGAAAAAATATAATGCATTACAGACCTGGAAATCTATTACAAATATGTCATCTATCATGCTTGAACCTGTTACAAAACAGTTATTGGATATTCTGGAAACATTACAAATACCTAAAAGGATGAAAAATGATTCTGATGGAATAAGTGATGATACATCAATGGTGAAACGTCACAAACTTTATAATGACAGCTGGAAACGTGATTATGAGGCTGATATTGAAAATGAAGAAGAATATGAAAATCGCGATAATAAGTCTGGATATAAGGCTATTAACATACATGAAATGGCTCCATTTCAAATAGATGGTGGTGAACCTGTACAAAATGATCCTGTGTATGGAATACAATATAATGCTAACACTCATGAGTATATGATGGGTTCAACACCAATTTCGTGGAATCGAAAATGTGGTGAAATTTATTTAGGAAAAGGAAGAACACTATCTAAATTTCCTTACACACAAGGACTGATTCATTTACTGATGGAAACAAATGTTGATGAGAATAAATATACAAATAATGATTTAGCTTTATATAAACAAATACTGGAATTTACCGGAGCTCACGTACGTGTTACTGGTGTATTAAAGGGTACTCCGCTTCCTAAATACAGAAAAATAATACGTCCTCTGTTTCAATCCATCATAAAAAATGTAAAAGTTTATCCGGGTAAAACGAAAAAGAAACGTGCATATAGAACTGTTCGCAAAGTAAATCTTGAAGACTCTCATTTCAATTATTCTGACGATTCTAATGAATTGGTTGAACGATTATTGGTACTACACAAATCTAAACAATCGGGAAATAATGGTTTAGATACTGAAATTCGGATGATTGAAGAAAAGTTGGCTGAAGAAGGATATATTCAGTTAAATTAGACGTTTTATGGTGTAAAATATTAATAGCTGATAATGATATATTAGAATTTAACATTGAAGCAATGAAGCAATGATTATTTTTATTGATTATGATGAATGTCATAAAAATTATTGAATAAATTGTAAACAATATTGAATTAAATCTTTTGTTATTATCTATGATCATATCAAATTATAAAATATATGTAGTTAAAAGGATGGATATTCGACACATTCAGACATATAATGTATGAGATAAATGAAAAACTGACGAAGATGATGAAAATTGAGTAAAATTGTGTGAAAGACACTAAAACGCATGAAAATTCTGAGAAATAGCATCAATTGGTGAAAAAAAATAGCGCAAAAAGACCCTAAAACATAAGAACATGTTAAGAAATAATGTAAAACTGATTAAAATTAGTTAGAAATGATGGAAAATGTTGTAATAGTGTTGAAATATAAGAAAATTGTAAAAGAAAAAAACGTTTACTACATGTCTGTGCAACGGCGAGTAAAGACATGGCAATAGACGACGATGTGTTGATTGTCAAAACGATTATAGGAGTCCCTTGCCCCCTCTAGCTTAAAAGGAGTGATTACAGAGATGTTTAAAGATTTCCTTAGTGTACGGGGGTATGTCTGTGAATGTGTTGAGAAAACATCCAGTAATCGTCTCGAACCTTATGGATGCTCTTATTAAACGATGGTATAATAGACTGATGAAGATATTAAGCGGGCGAGCGAAATACAAAGTCCATGTCAATTCATTAAATCAAACGTTCAAAGATGTGAATGGTAAATCCAATAATCAAATGGAGATCGTGATTGTAGACCTACAATAATCAACAAGTCGTAGATGTGTACAGATGAAGTGTAAGGTTTGAAAACATAAATATGTACTGTTATCATTGACGATTAATGAAATAGTAATGAGATGTAAGAAAGAAAAGAAAAAAACCTGTCAAACATGTTGAAAGATCAAGGAAAATTTTGTAAAAAGTACTAAAAAACACTGGAAAATGATGTGAAATAGCGAAAAATTGATTAAAACAAACATAAAAGTAGTAAAATGTACGAAAAATGGTGAAAAAATCATTGGAAAATTGGTTACAATTAGTCAAAAGTGAGGAAAACGTTTACCTCTCCCTCTATAATCACAAATACTAATCATAGTCATCAACCTCCATTTCAAAAATAATAGTAAGAGGGAGATTAAAAAAAAATGTAAAAATAAAACATCTTAAAACGATGCAAGATATATAAATTTTCTCCAAATTTTATATTTCAAATAATAAGACTCATACATTTACAACAGCCCTATAACATTCTATTCAAGTGATAGGGTTTTAGAAATAAAATGTATGAATAAAGCATGGTATGAAAATTTCCTTCACATTTGAAATCGACGAATGAGTGAAAGAGTCAATCGAGTGATATATACATTCTTGGTAATGTATTAAATATAGAGAAATAATTATCTCAGTTATTTTGAGCGTGTAAAAAAATCCTCGCTATTCCATGCTTTTTTGGAGAAAAAAAAGGATGCCTTCAATCATCAGTTTAGCAAAGAATAGATTGCTCCGCTAAAAGTTGTGTGTCTCCGCGTCTAAATGAATGATAAAACGTTATGAAGTCCGTTCGGTATGAGCTTACAAAAGTATATGATAAAGTATGCCCACAACACCTCTGAACAATAATTATATGTGTGGGAATTGCTTGTATTCTTTTACAGGGTCTTGCATCAGATATGATTAAAACAATTATAAATAAGTGAAATATAAAAATAGTACGTGGGCTGGAGTTAATTTTGAAAATATATAATGAGATTTTTCGGAAACATACATACAATTGAGTAGAAAAAAGGGGTGATGTAATAATTTTGCTAGCATGAACGTATATTTAGAATAATTTCGTATTATAGTATTAAATTTTAAAGATCGCTAGCACTAGGAAAAAAGAATTGATTGCATTGCTATGAGTAAAACGAACGAAACGATTTTGTAGGGTCTTGCAATAATGATAATATAGAAAAAAAATGATGTATGATCGGATTTGATAGTGAAAAAATAGTCCACTTCGACTAATTTTAAAACATGTTGCAGGATTTGTATATTTAGACTAATTTCGTGTTATATTATTAGATTTTAAAGATAGATAGTATGAAGGAAAAGGAGTGATTGCTTCGGTATGAGTGAAACGATCGAAGTTATTTCGTAGGTTAGTGATTATATAGAAAAAATTACAGGAGCGGCCGTAATTTATAGTGAAAAATAGTATGTTTTGGTTAATTTTAAAAATTCATGATAGTTTAGTGGAGGCGTACAGTGAATGCATTTATAGATGTGATGAATTCAATATCTTTGTAATGTATGAAAAATAAAAAATTAAAAAATACTACTATAATTTCATAATGTTAAAAAATAATTACAGAAAAATTATTTCATAATGTAAATAGAAGGAGTGTATTCGTCATGCATGTAGTCAACAAGATGTTTTCTATAGATTATGACAGTTGCAAATTGAAGAAAAATTTAAACGATAAAAAAATAATATGTATGATATACTAAAAAATTAATTGATTGATGGGAGATACAATGTGAGTTTTTTTATATTGGGATAGTATACTTGGATTTAATTTATAATACTTATTTTGAAAATTTTGAAACAGATGAGTATACAGGTACAATGTGAAGGTCAAATGTTTGATATGAATAATATCCAGAATTCTTACGGAAACAAATAAAATAATAACAAAAAAAATATATATATTATGTACGATCGGGAAATGAGATAATGATCTGTAATGAGATTGTTAATTTTGGAAATGATAAAATATATTTAAGTTGATTTTAAAGTAATTAGGCATGATTTAAATTTTAGAAATAGATTACATAGTATGAACGGAGCGAAGAGCCATTTTCTACGATTTCCTGAAACAAAACTATATTATGATAAGAATAGAGACAATGAACGTATAGATATATTAGTGGTAATGAAGCGAGAAGTGTCTGCGGCGTACATTTGTGTGCACGATATATATTAAAAAAGATTTGAAAAACTTTTAGCGTAACGAAAGAATAAAAATATACTTGGGATAATTTTATAACACAGGAAAAAATATTATATTCGATATGGAACTTAGTGTTGGCAACGTTAGTATTGCGTGTTCAGAGGTCTTGATAGTGAAGCGCGATCGAGAACGGCAACGACCATAAGTATTCTAACAACAAAACACTATGAATGGAAAAAAAAAGGTCTTTTAGACAGCCTTTTTTTTTTTTTTTGTTTTCGATACGTCCCTTGTTCGGGGGTGGCTGGAGACGACTTCAACGTTTTTTTACAATCAAGTTGTTGTTCTGGAGAATATTTGCTTTTATCGCACACACATACATGCATGCAGTCTCTCACTCGCACGTTGCATCCCTGATCTGCTCGTGCTACCGCGTTTTTTCTTCGAACATTCTGTGTCTCGTAAACTAACAGTTTCTTTTACCTGTCTCTTTCTATACATTTAACGTCAATGAATCTTAGGATGATTTCGTATATATTGCGAAAAAGTACTTATAAAATATAAAATATTAAAACCATACATGTATTTTTTTAAAAATGCGGTTATGAAAGATTTTAAAAAATTTGGAGATCGAAAAATAAAATATACTGTTATTACTTTTTTAAGGTTTATAATATGATATGTATATGTACAGCATGCGTGTGTGTACGGACAATACAGTTTCATGGTAGTTATTTCTATAGCATACTCGGAAAAATAAATAAAAAAATATTACTAGAAATTTGAATTTTGAGTTGTGAAGGGAAAGGGAAAACTTTAGAACTATGGAAAATAGAAAAAATATGTTCAGATTAATTTTGAAACCCTGCTCCCCCTAATAGGATATGTTATATATAGTGTATACGGTATCATATATACATGGAAACGAATAATATGCTTTTGTAACAGTTAGATGTATGTGTACTCGAAAATAAAGAAATATTACAAAAAGATTTGAAATTTGGACTGTAAGGATAGAGGGAAATTATGGAACAGTGGAAAGAATTGAAAATACGCTCGAATTAAATTTTTGAATACTTATGCTCGGGTAAAATAAAAAAATATTACGTACAAACGGTAAAAAATGACCTGACGATATATAGAGCATTAAAGTTATCTTCGATCTTTGATTATACATTTTCGATTAATTTTGATAATATATAATAGAATAATGATAAATGTAGAACGTGTACAGGAAAGCATGATGTATTTTAACATCAAATGACATTATGATTGATCTGTGCATGGGAATGGGTTGCGGTTAGGACTTTGAAGAATTCAATTATAGAATTGGAGAAAAAATAAAATATTTGTGAAAGATCGTGAAAATTTTTAGAGCATTGCAAAAAAGTAAAAATATATTTAGATTAAATCTACAATATCTAAGCTCTGAAAAATATTATATACTAAGTGCAATACAAGGTAAAGAGGTTTAAGGTTGGTTTCAGGGTTCTGATAGAAAAAATAACAAATGAATAAAATAAATGAAAGTGGAATAACGGATGGTTACAGTGACGAAGGTGTAGAAACATGTGTGCAGAACGGGTGTTGTGAATTCACAACGACAGATTTGCATAAAAATAAAAATTTATGAGCGGAAAAATGATTGGAAGCTTAAAACATCTGTAATACTTAGGTTTGAAAAAAAAAAAAAAAGACTATGAATGATATAGAAAATAACGCTATCAGATGTGAATGCGTGTATGAGTATTTGAGAATAAAAAATAAAAATAACATTATGAACTATTGTTAATTTAGGTCGGGAGGGTGAAAGAAGAGAAGAAGAAATTTTTAGATCCGTGTAAAGTGAAAAATATTGAGACTCGGTTGAGTTTCGAAAATAGATAATAGGATGTGTACATATAACATGCGCAGATATAGTGTTGTGTGACGATGTGTATATGTGTGGGAACGATTTGTACGCTTTTCAGGCGGTTGTGACGATTGAGGAACATGAGGAAAAATATAAAAAGTATATACGATCAGTAAATTGCTTGCAAAAGTTAGAGAAGACTTAAAGGTTACATTTACTCATTGATTATAAAATTCGATTCATTTTGATAATGTATAATGGAGAACGTGCGTGAGAAGTGCTGGGATGCTTTTGTGACAGTCGAGGGTTTGATGGAGTCTTAAACAGAAAATAAAATATAACATGAAAAGATCTAGAAAAATATTTGGAGTTTGAAAAATAAAATAATTTTGAACTAATAGACTCGCAAAAAAATTGATATGAATGATGAGGAAACCAGCTCTAGCATATGCGTGCGCGGGAATGTGTGGTGCAGTTTCACATTCGGGTGGGTGTAATCATGAAAAATAATATGAAAGATTTTTAATTTGTGTAGGGTGAAAAGGAGAGGGAAAAGGGAAATTATGAAACCGTGTTAAATAAAAATATACTCGAATTAATTTTTGAATACTTACGTTTGGAAAAAATATATTTCAGACTAATTCCATAATACATAGACACGAAAAATTATTATGAACAATATGAGAAATATCGGCAGAAGATGTGTGCGCAATCATACTAATGAAGATATCAATGGATTTATTTTTAGAACCTGAGAAAAAAATAAAATAGAAAAATTATCAACGGTCGGAGGAAATGATTGGAAGCGAAAAAACTATAATTAGGCTGATTCTATAATATTAGACTTGAAAAAAATTAAAAAGAACGATATGAGAACTACCGGTAGCATTTGAGTGTGAGGGAATATGTTGTGTGTAATCATATTGATGAAGACTTTGTCGGATTTATTTTTAGAACCGTAGAAAAAATATAAAAAAATTATGGACAGTCGGAAGAAATGATCTGTAGTGAAGAAAATATACTTTGGTTAATTCTATAATAGTTAGATTTGAAAAAATTATTATGATCGATATTGAAACTAACTGCAGAAGGTGTGTGCACATTCATGGCAATGAAGGTATCGAGGGATTTATTTTTAGAATCGGAGAAAAAATAAAAATTTATCAACGGTTGGAAGAAATGATCGAAAGCGTAAAAAATATACTTACGATAATTCCATAATATTTGGAGTTGAAAAAAGTTATTATGAACGATGTAGAAACTAATAGCAGAAGATGTGTGCTAGATGTGATATCGCGGTGGGTATCGCAGCGGTGTAAACATGTGAGGGAATGGATGGTGGGCATTCGTAGCGGTCACATAAAAAAATAATTACCGTTCAAATATGAAATGATGGAGACTGCGGGAGCGTCGATCGGGGGTTTGGTGGTCATAGTAAAAGTAAATAGAATGCAATATATTGGATATTAAAACAGCGGCTGCGGTATGTGCAGGATTGGATGTTAAGCTACCATAGTGTGTAAGATGATCGGAGAATAAGAAAAAATAAATAATGTATATTATAATCGATCGGTAAAGAGGGTGGAAGGGATAAAGGAAACTAAGGATAGTTTTGGAGTATAGAAATAATTGATTTGTTGATTTGTAAATGTTTTGGATAACCGGATAGGTTTAGACAACAGAGCAGGGATTGGGTTATTATGCGAAAAAAATAATAATTAAAAAAAATACTATAAAGCGGTGATTCTTGCATGTAACGATATGATCGGAGAATTTTTCGTCGCGGGTGCGTCTATACTTGTAAAAATACGAAAGGTCCTTAAAAAAAATTGAGCAGTATATGAATAATAATATATACTTAGGCTTTGAAATATTTTTAAAAACGCAGTATCCATAAGCGAACAATGTATGCGCTGGATCGGCGCGTGCGCTTTCGCGGAGGCTAACGCTGTGTTAGATATATGCGCTGGATCGGGAGGGTCGCCTTGGTATATGGTAGTAAGATCTGAGAATCGGGAAAATAAAAAACATATTTAGGCTAATTTTGAAATTTCCATACTTAGACATTGAAATATTAAAAAATAATCTCGGTATCGGGAATGGTGGAGGCATGCGGGGGAACGGCGTGTGCGCTTTCGCGGCGGAGAACGTTATGTTAGATATATGCGTGGAAGCAGTGCGTGTGCTTTCGCATTTGACTGTACGATCGGGGAATCCGGTAAATAAAAAAATATACATAGACAATGAAATAATAAAAAACGCGGTATCGGGAACGGAGCGCGTGTGTGTGTGTGTGATATCGCGGAGTAGATTGAAGTATGCGTGGGAACGGCGCGTGCGCTTTTGCAGCGGAGAACGTTATGTTAGATATATGCGAAGCAACGGCGCGTGTGCGGGATCGAAATATATGTGTGTGAGGGGCGAATGGAGGTGTTGGGATAGATTTTAACTTTAAATTCAATACTATGGTTACATTTTGGAATTTTCATACTTAGGCTCGAAATTTTAAAAAATCGCGGTAATGGAAAGATCTGCGCGTGCGCTTTCGCGGCGGCTAACGTTGCGGTGAATATATGCGTGTGTATACGTGTGTGAAGTGTTGGGATAGATTTTAGCTTTAAATTCAATACTATGGTTACATTTTGGAATTTTCATACTTAGGCTCGGAATTTTGAAAAATCGCGGTAACGCGTGGGCGGGAGGGGGCGGGCGGGGACTTGGGTTACTTTCAGACATTAATTAATATACTTATGTTAATTAATAATCGGTTCGGTTTATCGGAAATGTATAGGACGCGTACGGATAAAATTGGGGGAAACTTGGGTGAATTTTCAGCGTCGGAGCATAAAATTGGGTTACTTAGGTTAGTTTCAACCCTCTGCACACGTTTAGGGGTTCGGATTACCGGTTTGGACTGCCTTTTGCTGTTCGGATTAGCGGAACTCCTAGAACGCAGATTTATTACCTACTCGCGAGATTTCCATAATGGAAGCCAAGCGTTCTAGCAATTAGGCTACATCGCGACGATAAGATGTATACTTAGTGCGTCCATTCTTAGATAAAAATTTCCGGAAAAAAAGAAATGAAAAAAATTTGTTATTTTTTTTCGGTGACACTCGAATTGCGCACCGTTGTTTACCCGACCGACCGTTAAAAAAGGTCTAGTAATCTAAACACTCGAATTGCGCACCGGAAGTTTACCGCGATGAAATATAAAAAAACGAACGAAAACGGCACCGGGGGACCATGCTATTTGTTGGACGCCAAAACTGATGGCCGCTTTATAACATTTGAATGTTCAATTTCAACATTTTTACGCATCATCGTATACTTAAAAAATAGCCTATTTTTCGCAAACGCTTAAGGAGGTTTTTTCTAAGCAACCGAAATGTTATTCCAAATAGCAAACGTTCCCCCCCATCGAGGTAAAGACATTTTGGAAGTCACTGAAAGAGCGACACACTTTTACTGATTTTTTAATTCCTTCGTCGATTTTATAAAATCCGGAGTTTTTCTTTTGAAAGTGGTGCGCAATTTGAATTCTCAGCGGGCGGGCTATTTCGGGTCGGTGCGCAATTCGAGTCCGACTTATCATCACTGTGTGAAGTGTTGGTGCGCAATTCGGATGTCCCCTTTTTTTCAACTCTTCTGCTTCTTAAGGTGCCGTACGCTACATAGCGCGTTGGCGCAACCTATTCGTACATTTTTAGCTGCACCGATATAGGCTTAGTGTTCATAGCAATTATTATATGCAACGCAGGTGTACACAACACGGAAGACTACATTCGGAACTGATTGTAATCGTTTAATTTACATCGTTATTCAAGTGCAGTCCTATTTATGTCTGCTGTGTACTGACCTACCGCGCATATGATGTTGAACGTGGTGGTTGCCATTGCCTTCCACGTGATTATTAGCGATTATTTATTTATTTATTTATTTATTTAATTCTTGTAATAAGTTCGTCGTCGCTCGGGATCGAACCCGCGACCTCCATATCAGAAGTCAAGCGCTCTAGCAACTAGGCTATCGCGACGACTTTTTTTTTTTTTTTCGACTAGCCCTTGGCTTTTTTATTTTTCACGGTACCTTTCGGATATCGGGATTTACGAAGCGGAAATTCAGCTTTATTCTGGTTCGGTAGATGGGAAAACTTGTGTTAAAATATTAGCCAATTTTAAAAATACGAAAGAAGAATTAAAATGAATTTCTCTTTATTTTTAAATAGTAATAATACTATTTAGTTTGGAAAATTTCAAAATTCACTTTTTACATTATTTTGGTGTTCCAGATGAAAATAATGTGTTCTTTCTTTTATCTAAATTGAATTTTAAACGAATTTCAGATTTCCTTTTTTTCTTTTTCTGCAGCCGAGATTCATAGCTCGATTCATACATCCTAATGCACAGCTTGTTTCATCTCATCGCCAGGAGGCGGCCCGTAGCTAAAAATGTGATGTTTAAACAGCCTTCAAAACTTTTCCAAAATATTTTACAAATAAAAAAAAAAAAAAACAGAATGGGAAAAAGAGATTGATACTGTATTGAATTAACAACAAAATGTTATGAGCAGTTCAGAAATCTATTTTCGCCTATTATTTATTCTGTACGGATAAAAATGACACGGTAGGTTTGTAATATTCTGTTTTTATAAAATGGACAGATCAAAGCGTGTAAAAATGTTAAAATCACTCATCTGAATAGTAAAATTAGTAAACCGTTAGATTATGTAATAATAAAGCAAACAGTATAATATCTATAAAATTTTGGCGTTCCATTAAACTGTTATAATCGTAAAAAATGATTTGAACATAATGCCAATTGGCCACCTCTCCTGAATGTTAATTTTTGGCTACAGGCTTGTTCATGTTCATGTTCATCACTATGTACACAGCGCAAGAATAAAACGTGCACACACAATAGATTGATTGTCATCTTACATCGCTGTAGTTGCAAATTATTATGTATTAATTGATCGATAAAAACAAAATACGAAATTAAATAGAGAATAAGATGAAAGAAGGGAGAACGTAATATTACACTGTTAAACTATATTTTAGTTGTAGTGTTTATGTAAAACTATAAATATATGTAATAGCTAACTTAATTATTAAATTTACCTCGGTAATGTAGATACATCGTTTTAACGATAAAAACAAATATATATATATATATATATATATGTATATATATGTATATATATATATGTTAGGGAGACCGGAAAGTAATGCCATTTTTTTACATATCAAATTCACACGCATAAATTTTTTCAAGTTTTTATTTTTCATCAATAATGTATTCACCCTAGTTATCAACAATGTTCTGCCATCTAGTGCGTAAATTTTCAATGCCGGATCGACAAAAATCACCTGATTTTTGAGCGAAATATCTGAGGGTGGATAGGTCAATTTAGAAATTATCCAAATTTGTAAATCTTTTGCCACTTAGATAATGTTGTATCGATCGAAACAAATGGAAATTCGATGGCGCAATATCGGGCGAGTATGGAGAGTGAGACAATACTTCCCCCATCCCAATTCATTGATTTTTTCCAGGGACGTGATATTGCATTATCGTGTTGCAGAATAATGCCTTTTCTGTTGACAACCGCTGGCCACTTTTCAATTAAAGATCGATTTACTAAATCTAGTTGTTCACAATAAAAATCTGCCTTCACAGTTCGTCCGGGTTCCGGCACTTTAAAGACCCCACGAATACTCCACCAAGCACACATTAAAAAGGGCTTTTGAGGGTGTAAACCTAGTTTAGCTGTACTTCGTGGAAATTCGTCCGGAGAGAGCCATTTGCGTATTATCATAGAACCTCCGTTGTTTTTCATCTCTAGTAATCAAGCAATCAAAAAAAAACAAAAAAAAAAAAAAAAAAACAAAAAAAAACAAACAAAAACGCTTTTTTATTATGCCGCTGAAACAATAACCCCATCTTTAGCATTTACGAACGTCTAAAGCACCTGGATAAACATCGAAAATGTTCTTGGTTGCAACCGTTGCGTTAATACCCTTACGAAACTCAAAAAGCATACAATATCGAGTATGAACCTCTTCTGGTAATTTAGCTGGCCATTTCCCTATAAACTGCTGAGATTTAATTTTTTTACAAGTAAACAAGTCACTCTAAGCGAAAAATGTCTTTGGCACGACGTTCAAGTCTAAAATCAGCTGATAAATGTCTAACGAAGGTGAACATGCGCAAAACTGACATTACTTTTCGGTTATCCGGCTAACATATGTATGTACATATCATGGAGCGCCAAGGTAACAAGATAATGCAATAATCGCACCGATAAATAATTCGACGTTTTCGATGTACAGGTATGTTGGGTTCGGGAAATTTGTATGTGTCCGAAATATCTACCGCTAAATATCGGGCCGCTTTTGTGGCTTCTTCCGGCATATTCATCGCGTTCGGTACAACGTTAGCCTACGTTCTGATGTATTTTTTCAGCTGGAGAATGGTGGCCGGCTGCGTTACGACGTTCGCTACCCTGATATTTTTCGCTTTACGTTCTATACCGGAAACGCCGTACTGGTACATCTTAAAAGGACGCCGCAAAGAGGCTAAAGCCTCGCTAGACTGGATAAACAGGTACAACGAGCTGGAGTGCGATCATCAGCTGGATGCCATAGAAGCTTCCACGAACAATTCGATCAGCTCGGCGAAGCAAATATTCCAGAGTTTATGCCGAACGTTCATCCTGAAACGGCTCTTCCTTGCCATGCTACTGCTGCTGCTAATTCGAGCTGCCGGACACTTGGTGATCAATTACTACGCGGTCGAATTGTTCAAGGTCCTCGAATTTCCGCTGGACAGCAAAACGCTGACTATCATATTCGGATTTCACTGTTTTCTCGTTAACGTGATAGCCGTATTCGTTATCGGTAAATTAGGACATCGTACTCTGATCATGTCGTCCTGCGTCGGAATGATAATCTCTATGCTGACCGTTCTACTCTCGAGATTGTACGCCAATCAAGCACCCTCTATTCCTCATCCGTACGTCCCGTATATATCGGTAATCGGCATATTCGTCCATATCGCCTTTCTCTACTGCGGAGTCGGCGAAACGATATGGGTTATCATTCCGGAACTCTTTCCTACCGTTGTCAGAGGCCCGGCGTTAGTCTCCTTAAATTTCGCTTCAGGCATAATCACCGCCACGTCCACTTACACGTTTCCGGCTAGCCTCCGGTGTAGTTTCGAATTTCTATGTCTTACTTTTTTGATCTCCACCGTACTTATCATGGTCATTGTTTCGCTCTTCTTACCAGAAACCGCCAACATTCCTTTGCATCAGGCCGGCATAGCTGAACAACCGCCGAAAGAGTAATATTTAACACTATTGTCTGTATTTGTTTTTATTTATTTTTTTCTCTATTCATTTCATATAAACTAGTCTTTTCGCGATGATAAACCATTGTAATAAATCTTTTGTTCTTTGTTCGATTAATGATGCGGAGAAATATTATCGGCAAACTTTACTCTAAATAAAGTCAACATCAAGTTTAAACTTTTCCCATCTCTCTTTCTTTCTTTTCACCGGTGACCGCCTCGTTTGAAATATTTTAAAAATCATAATCCCCGCTGAACGAATCAGTAAATCTGAATGTAATAATCGCTTCTTTTTTTTTTAGTTAAGCCATCACGCAAATTTTGCCACTAATTGCTTTCTGTACTAACTCTATTCCATACACACGCATATGTATGTGTATATATATTTTTTTTTTTTTAGTTTTGTTTTTACTTTTTTAAAGAAAAAATTCGACAATTACCGCTTTAATAGATGCCCCATAAAACGATACATAAAAAAAAATCCGTTTCGGAAACCGTAATCGTGCAATATTTATTCGATTAAATAAAGTATATACGTGAGACTTTACAATATCGTAATCCTAAGCCTCAGAGCAGCCTACTGAATTATCGCAATTTACGAGCACATAAATTGAAATTATCTCTACAACGTTTCCAAGGGTTCCCCGTGAATCAACGTCATGTTCAATAGGTTCATTTTCATCTTTCAGATTATGAATATCTAACTAAGTTTTGTCCACATCAACTCCCAAGCAAAAAACGAAGATTCATTAAAAGATGCATTACTATTTGCAAGTATATTTATATCGACTGAATGTTCAGGTTACTATCAGATCACTTGGCTCATTAAGTTAAGGTTGTTTCCCATCTTGCTACGATAGGAAAAAATTGTTTTTTTTTTCTAGTATGTGCTCTTAAAGAATGTTTTTTTTTGAACTTTAAACTGAAATTCGACAGTTCCACTGCATACAGTTGATAAGCTGGGAATACACATATCTTCATTACTAAGCAGAAAACAACGAAAAAGTAATGATAGTAAGACGTTGTTATATTCGCACGTGCTTTCTATATCGTACTGATAAATGTAAACGTCTCTTTTTAATCATTTACCTTTTTTACCAGAAATAAATTTGCATCTTGTTAAATTTTGTTAAAAAATAATCTAGGTAGACACATTTTTACGATAATAAGGCGGAATTTTTCTGTAGACTTATTTCGACATGAAATTATTAATAAGTAATATTTTTAGACATTAAAGAAGGAGTAAAAATCACTAAAGACCAGATATGGTTGGTTAATTATCCCGCATTAATTCGCCTCGAACTGAAAAAATCAATACGGTAAATTTTGAAACGAAAATCGGGCCGAAATTAATTTCTGCCGCTGTCACTGAGTACAGCTGTTGCGCATAATCTGTTTACTAATAATGTTACCATTACTATCAAACTTCTTATCATGTATCGAAATCAGAAAAAATTAGTACGCAAAAACCATTTAATTTCATGTACCGTACGCATACACATCCATATAAATCACTTGATAACATTTTGTTTATTTATTTTTATTATTATTCTACTTTTATGAATGCCGTGAGGAGACGGACATGCCACAATGTCTTACCGCTAACTCATACTATCGTATAATAATCGATATATTTAATAACAACGGTATTACAGAAAAGTTATTATTGGCATCAGTTTATTATTTCTCGCGTTAATTGATTTCTCTTGCCTATTGATAAATATTTAATTTGCGCGCCCTTTAATAAGACAGTCAGACATCTTCCGCAGTAAGTGTAACACACGACAAACAGGTAAGTTAAATGTACACTTCACCAATGCGCAATCACCTGTCATTGGTACTGATAACGCCGCACTGTGCATCCTTTATTCTCGCCTTTTGCTCACTGTCAATTATCAATTATTCTTCCTGTTGCTAAATTTTTGTCTTTAATACGCCACTGTATAGTCGTTGCTGAGCTAATTATTTCCGAGTAGTGGCAAAGACGGCGGGACACTGACTCCACTGGCAGGAAGAGTTCCTGCCAGATGTTTCATTACATTTAAAAATGACAGATATAAAGATCGATTTTTTTAAATTCACAAGTATTATCTGGGCAGGGCAAGTTCCAATTCTATTTCTTTAGGTTTAAGCTTGCTGATGCCCCATCTTGTATGTCCATCGGGTGTTACTGATGATGTTAAACATTTTTTGTTCAAATGCCTCGCCTTCTCCGTAAAGCTTATAACATGGCTTCATTCTATACATCCCCTACTCTGGAGTATGCTGAAAGAGCTGTGCGCCTTAAATTTACTCTTTATGTGATCAGTAGCTTTCTCCATATATTAATTCAACCGTTAACCCCCCCCCCGATGATGTTGATTTACTTGAGCGGTGTGGCCTCCTCTTCGGCGTGCTTAATTTTGTGTATTATATTAAAAATTATATTTAAGAACACATTTGTATAGCACAGTATTTACATGTTTTTACTGTTATAAACCCGTCTTTTTATCCTTTCTTCACTGTTGCTACAGACTACTTCACATACAACTTGGACTATGCTTTTCATCTGGGCCCCTTCCAATAATGTATATTTACATCTTGCAGGGAATTATTGCACGCGCCACCTTTCTTTCGTTTTGTTTAAGCTACGCATTATCATTCCTTTTTAGGTATTCCTTTATTTCGAACACGTATATCATAATAAATATATTTCTCCGTCAATAATTTTGGAATTTGGGTTTAAGACCAAAAAGAGAAAAAAAAAAAAATACACCACTGTTTTAAGTAAGCTTCTTTTTATCTTCGTATACTTATTTCTCCATCGCCTTCACCTAGTGCATTGTGAGTCTGTTTGTTCGGATGGTAACCATAATGATACTGGGTCAAGGTGGTGTGAATCTTCCTGGCTCAATCTGAACTCTACCGATCATGCTGGTCTTCTCTGATATAGAGTGTCTTCCTCTTATCTTTAATATATTGTAAACTTGTGGTCTGCAGTTGCCGTTCGAATGATGGATAAACAATTATTTCTGAACGGATACCACGAGCACTGCAGTCGCAACCGTAGTGCAAAATAGCGATTTCTTCTTTCTCGTTCCATCGGGCACTGTTTTGCAGTTGCGGCCATATTGTTAAATGGAACTTTTTTTTGTAGGCGCTGCTCAGCAGTCGCAGTCATGGATAAATATATTTCTTCTCTTTTTATGTGCTGGTTACATTGCATATAGTTCTATATAGATATAATGTCTATCATAAACAGGTAAAACGGCTAACAAGACATGAGAACTTCCCTTTCCTCTAGCACTTTTCTCCTATTTTTCTTTCTTATGTTTATTTCCCTTCGGATTGCTGGTAGTATCGATCTCTTTTGACTCTTTTCTTATTTCTTCATAGTAGTTCCGGCCATCTCCTTCTTCTCCGAATAACTCTCCTAGCGATTTCATTTTCCTTTCGTTCTACGTTCTTTCTTTTTGACGTTCCGCTGCTAACAAACCCAACATAATAAAAAAGAAAAAAGAAAAGCGGTTGTCCGACAACCAACAGACATATCCACTCTTCCACTTTACATGTAAATGACGCGACAAACAATATTAGTACAATAACTATTTCACAACAACAGGACCAATTGTCCGCCGATAATTTCATCATCGCGAATTTCTAACGTAATTAATAAGAATAATTATAATGACTACAAGTCCCCCCGTATCGCTCATTAAAATTAGCGCACTTAAAAAAAATAACTAAATTAATTTAGAGAGAATCAAACTTTAGCCGACAAAATTAAAACTAATAAAAAAATAATTCCGCTAATTAAACAAGACATATAATATCTTCAAACATTCCATCTCATAATACACGTGATTATTTCGTAGCTTTAAAAAAGATACAGAAGATAGAATTATAATGTCCCTGAGTAAAACAACTGCGGGCCGCAAAATAAAACCCCCGACAAATAAACTTATCAAGTGTTTCAGCTGCAATTCACAACGATATAATAGCTGTTTTACGTGAAAGGCTAATAGACAAAGAATTTGATCACATTAACTGATCGTAGTGATTAAAAGGATTATTGCGGTCTTACGATTTCGAATACAAGCGATGACCAACAAAACGAATGAAATCGATTAAAAGTAAAATAAATAGCTGCAAGGAAGACAATGGCAAAGGGGCATATCATCTAATGCCATATGGACGGATCAGTGACATAGCTGAAACCTCAATGAGCCCCCCCCCCCCCCGCTAACATCTCAATGGGGCCCCTTAAGGACATCATATAATCATTTTTTTATTTATTTTTATTTATTATTATTTTTTAAGTTAAAAACAAAAGCAAATTAAATAAATAGATACATAAATCAACACGTAAATTATATTTGATAGAGATAATTTATGTGAAATATAATTTTTTGTTAAATTTATTAATAAATGTAGTTTGTAAAACTTTATGGAGGTAAATAATTATGAAAGTTACAACAACTTTAAACGGATTATATTGATGTAAATAAAAATAATTTTATTGATATACTCTTACATCAGAAATTATTTAAGTTAAAATGTTGTTACAGTAGCTTTGTGAACGTTTTGCATTTTTTGTTGCGAACTCGTCGATGAGTTCATCAATACTGAGTTTTTTAGCTCTTTCAAATTCAATCGATAACTAAACCTGACAATCGTACTATTGTACTACACAAATAACTTTTTTATTACTTTTCAGTTTAGAGAATGATCTTTCTACCTTCGCTACTGTAACTGGTCATGTTAAAAATAGTTTTATAGCTCTATTAGCACGTCAGGAATATTACTCAAAAATGATGAGTGATTTTTCATTATGTATTTAAAACTAATGGACATATTTTCTAATATATTTTTGTGAATTAAATTTCGAAGTGACAAAAGTTGATGTATAAAACTGGTTGATAATTCATGGGAATGAAAGTTCATTAGCTCTTGCGATGCCTCAACTCATCATATTTCATGGGAATAGACAGCGGAAGCGCTGGCTTGCTGATCTTCAAATCGATTGCTTAATTGTACAATAATTATGTCAATGTGAGCATTGAAAACTTCTATTTTTAAAATAAGTGTTTTGCATTCGTAAGTATTTCATCAGCTGATAGTTCATTAAAGAAGATTTTCGTTCGTTTTGGTTTTTTGTTTTCTTGAAATTCTGTGTACATTCCCTGAACTTTCAGCTAAAACTGAAGCTTCTTGAATGACGTCTTCAAAATTATTCCTTAATCTCCTTTAATATTTTCAAGTGCTGTTTCTTAATAACTATCGGTATCGTACAGTAAATCAATATTCTTTGACTGTAATTGTTTCGACACTAAATTTATCATCTCTCATAACTTGCATTCCATGACTAGAAAAATAATAAATTGAAATTTATTTATACGTTTACATGTACACACATACAGTGAGACCCATCCATATTCATATATGTTCGCAGCACCAGCTCAAAATAAAACTGTTAATTTTTTTAGACTGAGCGGGACCCCCAAAAGCTCGGGCCCACCGCACCGCGGGGTCTGCGGACCTTCAGCTAGGCCACTGGGACGGATACATACTTAAGGTGAGACTGGTATGTAGATAAAATATGCCAATGTCGTAAAAGATATACAATACGAGCTATTTCTTTATCAGTGGTTGATGAATAAGAAATCGCGACACTGTAAGCGTTCATGATCACACAATAACTCGTGTAAGTGGAGGCAGGCCAAAGCAAATATCACTCTGTCACAATATGTAAACGTCCGAAGTAGACCACAAGTTTAAATAAACATGTAAGTAATCTTTTATATGCTATTAAAAATTCAACAAACATTTTTCTCTTGAGTTGTACTGCTCGATGGCGACAGTCGTGATCACCTATTTGTGCATTTTTTAGCTGTACAGACATAAGCGCATAGTGTTCATAGCAATTGTTATATGCTATGCGAGTATATAAGACTACACTTTGCATTGATTATTAATCATTTGATTTATACAAATGTCCAGACAAAAGTGTGTCTGTCTGTATGCTAACTAGTGCGCTTATTACGGTATGCATGTTTGCCATTGCCTTCCCCATGTGATTCTATTAGCGACTACTTACTGTTATTTGTAGTGATTTCTTGTCATCGCTTGGGATCGAATTCAGGACCTGCGTGGCAGAAGTCAAGCACTCTAGCAACTAGACTATCGCGACGACTAACCAAACATCTGGATGTTATAAATTACAATAAATCAGTTTTAATATAAAACGGCATTATTTAAGTCGTTCAAACATACACATATATTCGCAAGAGGCTGTGCCCCTTGACCTCTGTTATTTACATTTCTGTCTCCTTCTCTTCCATACTTTGTATAAAATGATCAAAATTTACAACGTAATTCAAAATCAGTCCATATGAATATAATAACATAATCATAAGAATCCTATAAAATATACAAAAAACGTTATATAAAATTGGGACATATTTTCTAATGGGGGATAACCTAAGAATAACGTTGTAATTAATATATATATATATATCGTTTTATATGCGCTCATGAGATATCGTAAAATATTAAAGATTCGGTAATGAATAAAAATAACTCGGAGGAAGCTGCTCCTCAGTCTTGAGGCTCTCTTTATGCGGAACTATGTTGATAGCTTCAGTTGTCGCCCAAATTCTACCAGTTGCTCTAGGTATGATTCAAGCTGTTTCATTAGCAAAATACCATTGTGTTCTACAGATGTTCCGATTTAAAAACAAATCGCATATGAAATAATTGTTAAGTAAATTCTTACATACTTAATGTCCCGTCGTGGTCACCAACTGTTGTGTTTCCGGTATGATTTCTACGAAGTAGTAAAATTAACGTGTTAAAATCGCTCGGTATCTTTTCGTTTGGAATTATTTCGAGAATTAAAGAAACAAGTGGTACTGTCGATTGGAAAAGATTTGACTGTGTCCACAATATACGCGCACGCATTCGTTGAAATTCTTTAGCGAAAAATTCTTTGACGCGAACTATGAAAAAAAACCATGCCACGAACTATAAAGAAAAATTCAACTCTCGCAATCTATAAACCGATGAACTGAAAGAAATTCGGCCTTAGAAAGCTTAATTAAGAGGGCTGATAGAAATAAATTTCAACGGAATTTTTTTTGTTTGTTTAAAATTAACTTATACCGAACATTTGATAAAAAATAAACATAAACCAAATTCATTAGAAAAAACTGTAACACTCTTTATAATAAATGCCATGAACATAACTGAAAACTATTATAATATAAACGAACACAAATTTAATATAATAATGAGCTCCTTTTTAATGTAAAAATTTAAAATTGTAATATTCTTTTTAAAATTTTTACATTGTATCGTATTTATTATTTGTCTTAGTTTATATATATATATTTTATCTCGTTTCTTAACATATCCATTAAAATTTGTATATTTATTTTGTAAATATTTTACCGCTTTTAATATTGTAAACCTTTCACCATCTTTAATATATGTAATCGACTTCTCACAGATGTTCTTTAATTGATCTTTATATCAACTTTAAAATTGTTAATTTGAACTATATAATTACTTCTGTTTTCTATACTGACCAAATGTAATTTAGAATTTGTTCTGATCACATACTTTGCGTTGTTTTCTAAATTTTAGCTGATAATGGGCTATGCCCGAAAGAAAAAAAAAACGTTTCTAATTGTAATCTAATCGTTTATACATTTAAATTTGTTATACTTTGATTTGTTACAGTTTAATATATTTTTAAAAATTATTATTCCGTACGGCCGGAATAACTATTAATACATATTAGCAGCACACGCTGCTAAATTTTCTATACTGTTGCAGAATACGGATGTAACCATCTCTCAAATATATTAGACTGACCATCATCGCTAACGCCCGTTCGTTCTCAAGCTAAATTTCCCACGATTTTCCTAGTTTCTTTTTAAAGAAAATCTGTTAATTCTCTAATTACAACATGTTAATATAAATGCCGTTATAGCTATTTTTTTTATACATCCTAAAAAGCGAAACTCCTATGCTTTACTTATTCCTTGTAGTTACAGGGGGAGGGGTGTACAATGTGTATTGTTATATTCAAAGTACCGCATATTTTTTATTACAGGAATTAATGAAATATAAAACTCGGTAAGTCTGTTACAAGTATTGTGGAACTAAAAAAAATAAAAACACCCTCGGCATCGTCGCAACAACAAATTGCGTAATTTACCGAAAATACTTTTTTTCTTTTTCGATCAATATATATTCTTGAAATTAGTAATAATGCCAATAGTACATTTAATAGTTCTAACGAAACATGTCACATTATCTTTCATAGTGCGTCTAAAAGAATTTCAAACAGCAAGAACGAGACGAGATAAACTGGTTTAGTAAAGTAAGTTAATTGCTCCGATTTTATTTTGCGTTTAGTTTATGTTTAATTCGGTATCCACGTAGGTATTTGCTCAAAACAAAATTTTTCCACTTCAAAGAAAATTCCATTACTTTTTTCCGACGTTGCAAAATATGAACCGACATTTTTAAATGTTATCGCTTTTTCTTTTTCGTTAATGTGCAACCAGCGAAACCGTCTGACAGATTCGTCACGAGCAAGCTTCAGCATTATACCTACAATTTTACAAACAGTATAGCCGGAAATCCTTTTCTAGCAGAAGGTCTGATCACGAGACAAATGACGTAATTTAAGTATCATAAAACATCGCTACCAGACACGCTAAATAGCGTTGCCATTTAAAAATATTACATATAATACCAGTGCCGTAGATTTAAAAATAAAAAATGTTTAAAAGATTATTGGCGTAGTTTTAACTTTTTGTGTTTCATTTGAGTTGCAAACATTTGCAACCTTTGAATAACGGTATTAAAATGGTCAAATTTTTTTTTGTAAATTTTGCATTCAGATATAAAATTAACATTTTAGTCGGTATGCGTGAGTTTCCACAATATAATACATCAATCACGCTGTTAAATTAACGTTTTTCATTTTTGGTCGAAACTAAATCGATAACCGAATTAATATCTCGATATCTATATAAATATATATATATGTATATAAAATAGTGTATATCTATCGCGCTTAAATGAATTAATATTAGAAAAATTAAAAAAATAAGACCACTATATATAGCGATACCTTTTTTTTTTTAGAAACAAGTATTTTTAACGTTTCTTGGTGTTTCTCGCGCTTTTCCGTTTTTTTTTCTAGGATAGTACTTACCCACAAAAAAAGCAAAACTGCACTTAATTTCCGTATGTTCCGTAAAATGTTTATTATACACTAATTAAAAGATAAAAATACAATTACTCTATATTTATTTGTAAGAAAAGAAAATCATATTGATTACATATAAATTATATCGAAGCATATTTTTTAATTTATTTTAAAAAGGTGTTCTCATGAGTTATCTCTCTAAGTGTTATGGAACAATTTTTCTTTAACTAAGCAATATGAGAAACATAAAAATTAAGCATCGACGTCACATTAGCATGTCTCATATTTCCTGACGTCAGCTATGTATGATGGGATATTGCGATTGCCTTCTGTCTGGTCTCGGTTATTAATGTTATAAATTTCCGTATAGCACAGAATTGCTTCCGAAAACACATTTTATTCAGAAATACATCAATATCACGCACGCTGATGAATGTACAATTTTAGCCGCCTACCCAGTTTCATTTTATCATTTTTACGAAATTTTAAAGCACGAATGCAAAATACAAAAATATGAAGTATTAGTTTGGTAAGTAAAAACTCATTTTGGCTTTGAAGGTCCGCTCTGTCTCTCCTTAACTACAGTTGTGAATTTTAGCGTAATTGTTCGCATCTTCTGGTAAGTCGAACGATTTTTAACCTTGAAACGTAATATCTATTAGCAAATTTAAATTTTCTTCCATGACCGTCGAAATTTTCATGCGGCTGACGACCTACTATGCAGCTTCAACGATCGCGCCAAGCATCTTGTTCGGAAATCGTTGAATTATATTATTTTACAAAATTGGAGTTTAAATCCGCTTTTGAATTTTTTTAAATATTAGACAAGTTAAATTAATGAGTCGGATGTAACGAACAGATCTTTAGTAATTATGCTGTGTAACACTAATGGACTTAAATCCGAAATTAACGAATTGGAAATATTTCTACAATAGATAAAACTCCTGATGACATTGATACAGCGGTTCAGCAGGCTATTACGCAAGATATTATTTAGATGGTACATTAAAAAAAATAAAAAATGAAACTTTATTAAGTTCCGCAAATTTGACGAAGTTTTAATATTTAGCTTGTTAGTTTACCGTAATATACTGTATTTGCGTTGAACCGCTTACAGGCTACTCTGAGGGGTATTTTAACCCCACCTCTGCTAGACATTATGTAATCGTTCATCGGACGCTGATACGTGCGCCAATTTAATTTCGTTATTAGCAGTTTTGTTTGAACTAAGATGCGTGTTCATCACTGTTAACATTAGTTGCATTTGAATCGTTGCATAAAATGACCCAAATCTCGCGTACAGGTGTCATTTAGAAGCTAGATCAAGTACGATTTCCCGTGAAGTAGGAGCCTTAGCAAGATATATTTCGGATTGCTAACCAGCGTCTTTTACGAATTAAACGTAAAATAGTGTCTACCGAAATAAGTAAATTGTAAAGTAGTACGCGTATTAAGACATTTCATACAAATTTTACTTTCAGTTGCAATAACTCTCCAAAAACGGGAAATATCAAGTTTTTGGTTAATAAAAATTACTGAATTTTTCATTAAAAAACTAATAAAATAAAGATAATAGTAAGAATAAAAAAAAGAGAATATTATTTTGGTAAAATTTAAATAATCCAAAACTCAAATTATTTCAGTAGTTTTATTATAGACATTTCCGTTAATAAACTGTATATATGTATATATATATATATATAAAAATTATAATAAATAATAAATTTCAAACTTCGATAGCATCAATGAGGAAATCAAAAGTTTATTACAATCCTCTCAACTTATTATTAAATAGTACTTTTTCGTACTTCGAGAACAGCCATTACTAGAGTGAACGCCATCGATTACTTTTTTGTTTGTCCGTTCAACAAAAAAAAAAAAAAAATAAACCACATTGTCAAATTTTAAAAGAATTTCTAAATTGTTTTACGTCAGATATTATAATATTTAATGAATACCATTCTTATCACAACAGATACACATTATAAACGAAAAAAAATCTGAATGATTTATAATTAGCCACTTGCCTAATAGTTCCATTAGATTTCGCTATCCCAATGTAGACGAAAAAGAATCCACTTATTTCAATTGGGCCGCAGATTGTTAAAAATGTATTTTTATTTTTTCCAACAGATAATCGAGTTTAAACTGCTCGCCGCTTACGAACCATTCGACAAGCCTTTCTCCTTGATAAATCGTTGCGAGGGCGTTCTTGTTATTTTTTTACCTCCTTGAATTTCGCATCGCTTAAAAAATACACCAAAAACTGAACCGGAAGAAGGTGCCACGGGAGATTCTTGATACGATTAGTATTTTCCCGTAACAACGCTTACTTTTAAATAAACCGCGAAATGACACACACACACACACACGCACGCGGTTTACAGGTGTGAAGTGCGCGAGATCATTACGATTTGATTATTTCCAATTCGACCAGTTACGTATTCTCATCAATACTCGCGTAGAATAACGTCGTAATAAACATGAATTACCTTTCTCTCTCCCTCTCTCTCTCCATTGTCGTACATGAATAGTTCACATATCATTTTACGTGTTTGTATTTTTTGTTAATGATTAAGTTCAAATTGTCGATGTTCACGGACGATTTCGCGTTCTTCCACTGCTTATCGTGGACATGATGCGACAATTGCGTATTACGACAGAAATAAGCCGTATTATTTGCACTGTTATTGTTGTTGGCGGACAGCGACGACGTCGACGACAATTCCTGCTTGTAGTCTTCCTCTTCGAGACGTTCGTTTATGTCCAGCGTTAACCGCTTCACCTTCTGGATCTCTATGCGCTGTTCTTCCTTCTGCGATTGAAGATTTTTGGCCAGGTCCGAGTCAAGCGGTACCTTTAAATTTTTATACTGCTGTTTGTTGCCCTTGCGAAGAATCAGCATGAAACTCATTTCATCCAAGTCGCCGGGCGAGCAATTGTTCGCGGCGTTGTTGTTTCCGCTAGTGTTGCCGCCGCCGCCGGTGCTACTGTTGTTTATCAGGTGATGATCGTAGGCGGTCTTTTTGTTGGCATGCAAACGGACGTTATAGGGCACGGAAATAGTGCCGACCTGCGGTTTCACCTGCTCCGACAGTCGCTCCTTGATCGTAATGTTGACCATTTTATCGAACGCATCGACGAAATCGGTATCTTCCTCGTTCAATGACTGTAGCCGCTGCTCGTCCGCATAGCAATCGTCCTGATCGGACATACTGTTTTGAACGATTCCGTTACCGACGTTAAGCTGGCCGCTGTTCTTCGAATCGGCGACCGATTCGTCCGGGTAACAGCCGTAAGCCGGGTTGCCGCTATTTTCACCGGCGCTAGCGTTACTACTATTCTCATTGGCACTGTGCAACAGTTGCAGCTGGCGCAGAATCACTCGTTGATAGCGCTGTACGGTTTTGCTGGCCTTCTGATAGTTTTCGGTCACTTTGATGTTCGGACGCAGCATGCGCAACGTATCCTCGACGTAGTGTTTAATTTCCACCGGGAACGAGCAACCCTCTCTCGACCAGATCGGGTTGTTCAATTTGAACGCGTAGTAATGTTTGAAGTAGAGCAGGTAAACATCCAGTTTGTTTCGGCTTAGGCCTTCGTTGAAGTAGTGACCGCACGTTTCTAGCAGAGCGCAGACCAAACGCAGTCGTATCGTGCTGCGCGGCGGATCGAACGGCGATACGGTACCGTAGCTGGGATCGTAGACGACGCCGTACATGATCAGCAGATAGAGAACGCGAAAGATTTCCGTATTGCTCACCAGCCGGTAGTTGTACAGTTCGCCGAGGTACTTGATGGTGGCCACTCGTCGCTGATTCATTTTCATGCTGTTCAATTCGAGGCCCAGCTCGATATCCTCCATAACGTTGTCGACCACTTCGGTACCGATGTAGTCTTCGTACTTGACCAGGTCCGCCAGTAAAATCGCCAAAGCGGTAATATCGAAGTACTTCACTTTCCACGCTTGCGACAAATAGCTGGCGGCCAAGTGTTTGGTCGACTTGTCGTTCCAGTCGAGTTTCCGCATGAACGTCAGCACCTTCTCTTCCGTTTGTTCTTCGTCCGCGTTCAAATCGTGGAACAGCAATTTACTCAGGAACGCTTCCAGCGCCGTCTTCCGCTGGACGATTTGCCGAGCCACGTCCGGCGGATTGACGTAATAGTACGCGTTCTCGATCATGTTCGAGTAGCGCCAGTCTAAATTCAGCACTACCTGCTTCTTGCGCATCATCTGTTCCAGATAGACCTTCATCAAGTGACGCGTGTCCGGACTGTGATAAAGGAACCGACCGGCCGTTTCCAGCAGATTGCAGGCCATCTCGACGTGATGGTGCGTGAAATCGTTCAGCAGCTCTTTCAGACATTGAATACCGTCCGAACGCGGAAACAAACGAAATTTCACCAGCTCGCCTATAAAACGGACAACCTTTATCTTCGTCTCGATGTTAATCTGATCCTTTTTCTGAATCAAGTCTTTAAATTCCGTTTTCAAACTAGCGCACAATTCGTTGGCCACGTCCGGCATCACCGGATACAGGATCGCGGCAAACCTAGCGTAGAACGGTAACAGGTCGAGTCTGGTTCTCGGCACGGTGAACAGCGCCTTCGTAATACGCCGCCGGTTCGATTTACTATTGTAATTCATCAGGAACTCGATGGCCGCATTATCGATTCGTTCTTTATTCACGCAGCTCGGCAGATGATTCAGAAAATTGTCCAAATTCAATTTGCCGTTCACGACGGTACCGGATTCGTCGGCAGCGGTGGTAGTGGCGGTAGTAGTGGCGGCAGCGGCGGCGGCTGCGGCAGCGGCCTCTCGTTTCTTTGAAGAATCGGCGGTCGGCAAGTATTCGCCAGCGCTCGGAATGTCCTCGTAAAATTTCTTCGTTTCCTCCTGTTCCCAAATGTCGCCGCCATCCACCGCGTCATCGTTCACCTCCGGATCAGTCTGAAGAACGGTATCTTTTTTCGACTCGTCGTCTTCGTCGCCGTCATCGTTGTTCGCGCTGTCCATTATCGACGGCATCGGCTGATCCAGCGCCTCCGAGAAACTCTCCATCGTACTGTGCAACTTTTGAAAACTGGCCAATATCGTCTGTAACTTTTCCTTGTGCTCATTATTCAGTTGACCCTTGGTCTGCAAAATTTTCCGATTCTGCCGTTCGATCTCTTTCAGCTGTTCGCGTTCTTTAAGCATGTGATAGCACACGGATTCGTAATATTCGTACAATAGCGTCCGGATGCTGGACTGACGTTCGAATAACGTCGTCGGCAACGATTTCCGTATCGCTTCCAGGCGTTCCTGGTATCCGTACTTCTGAGCGAATTCGCGTATCCGTTTCGGCACAATGTCGACGTAATCGGCGGCGGACAATCTACAGAAACTCAGCAAGACGGCGGCGTTGGCGTGATTCTCCCGATCCGAGTAGACCAGATTGGTCAGGAAATTCCGTAACAAATTGAAGCCCTCTTTGGCCGGTATTATGCCGCTGGTCAACAGCTCGCTATAGAAACGCAACTCTACCCGTAACTTCGGGTTGCTCTTCGTCTTCTCTTCTTTTTTCACGATCGTGAACCGTTTTTGCCAATATTCGTACAACACCTTCGCGAAATCCGGATAGTAATTTTCGTGAATAGCGGCGCACAGTTTAACCGCGGACGCTACGTCTGTCAGCTTAAATCGGCTCTCAAGTAACGCGGACACTACCTCGCTGATGTACTTTTCCAAATTCAACGTGACCATTTCCGATAGCAGACTGTCGTACTGCGCCTGACTGAAGTTGCGTAATTTCCGCACGAAAGCCGTGTTCTTCTTCAGACTCGAGTCCCTCGGCTTCTCGCTATCCTGCGCCTGCTGATGACTGGTTGCGTCGCTGCCGCTCTGCTGATTATTTTGTTTCTGCTGTTGCTGATGATAGAACAGGTTCTGATATTTGCAACGGCTTTCTTCTTTCCATTTCAGTTTACTTTCCATCTCTTTTACGTAGTTTTCCAATTCTTCGATTTCCTTTCGTTCGCGTTCTTCCGCCGCTTTCGCTTCGTCCTCTTGGTGTCTTCTAGTGATTGCTTCCTCATCGACGTCGTCGTCGACAGGTTTCGATTCGGCCGGTTGTTGTTCGGTCTCTTTAATCGAATCGCTAACCTCTGCCGGCGGACTTTTCTCCGATTCCGCCGCTTCGTTAATCGCTTCGTCGGCACACGATTTTTTCTGGCCGCCGACAGCGACGTTAGACGATTTTTTGTCGCAATCTGCCGATTCTAGTGACGATTTTCGAACATTGGACGGAACTTTTAATGAGCCAGCAGTGGCGGGTACTTTTTTCGACCACTTAGCATCGTCGTCTTCGCAGCGCCGATCGCCGGACGATCTCTTATATTCGGACGGATATTCGTCGACTCCGTCCCGTTTCCAGTACCGATCGTAATTCCTCTTACCATGATTATCCGGCGGAGACCACTTATCGCGTCGCTTGTAATACTCGGAGGATAAAGACGATTTTTCATCGTTGTTATTTTTGACGAATTTTAAACGACCATTGTCGTCGTTGTTATTATTGCCGTAATAGTCAGACTTCCTCGAATGCACCGATGACGACGATTTTTTACTCCTGTTCCAATTATTGTCTTCCTTGTTGTTCCAATTGTCGTAATATCCGTTGGACATTTTCTTATTGGCCCAACTTTCGTTATTACGCATTTTATGATAATTCGGCCTGTTCGGCGATGGCGAACGATTACTCTTACGTTTACTGTCCGAAAAATCGGGGGACGCTTTCTGCCAATTATGATTTCTCCATTTTCGTTGCTGATAAAAATCATTAGGTCTCCAGCCGTCAGTAGTCCTCGACACCGAATCGTCGAATGGTTTACTCGAACGGTATCGCGAATGAGAGCTTTTTTCGTCCGGTATTTCCTCCGTAATGAGCGTACTATTCACTTCCTCACTATCCGAGTGATTCGAGTATTTCTGTTGGCCGTACTTAAAACTACGATACGGTCTGCCACCACCGTGATGCATTCTTCCTCTGTACCCATCATCCTTTGACGATGCGTACCTGTCCGTATCATCTTTCAGTTTGTTATTGTACATTTTCTCATCTAAAATCACAATAAAAAAACTTTGTATATTTCGTTTTCCTCTATGAAAAAAAAAAAAAAAAACCCACGCTTAATAAATGCTACTAATATTAATTATTCTACTGCTACAAGAGAATTCATCGAGGTACTTTTTCTTTTTTTTTATTATTATTATATACGGTTAGGGGCGCGGATGTTGGAATAAAATCCAGCTAGATAAAACTGACGTAATTCGAAAAAAAATATAGAAATTAATCGTTTTAAACAGGAGGCTTAGCTCGCTTCAATCGCACCCGCGCAGCATTGTAATTTGTTAAATAATCAAAAATGCTATTCGAATGTTTACATTTTAATTAATTCTGATTATTTGGTTAATAGTGAAATCTTTTACATTTTCTAAATTACAAAATAAAATTAAAAAAAAAAAAAAAGAAAAACAAGATACCGAAGAATGGAGAAACTTTACGTATAGAAAGATATATAGGTATTGTATGGCAATTGAATAATCGCCTGATTAATAAAATCTCTAAATTATTCGAAACAAAAACTCATCACACAAAATCTTTCTCGTTTCAACTATTACATTTTATATTCGCTAACGTTTTATTGCAAGCAAGTACAGAAAACTTTTCATTAAAAAGTTGTATTAAAATACTCTCTAACCCGAGTAACAAAAATTTGATTGTAAAACTACAAAATTTTAGTTTAAAGGAGATCCTGCTTTAAAAGCCCTAAAAAAGCTCATTTTGAGGATTTTTTTTTTTTTTTTTTTTTGGAAGAGAAAAAAACAACTTAGCCCAGCGAACACTCATTAGGGTATATTTTCTTACGTATTTGAAGTGTGTAAACAATTTTTATTAAGTAGATATAATAATAAACTGCAGAGCAATGGGCCTTTTCCTAGAACTTCTTCTTAGTGTAGTTCTAATTGGCGGGAAAGATGCTGTTCGCAATTCTTGTCAAAAACATAAAAACCAAATAAATTTCCAATTATTACACTTTTTTTTTTTCTGTGTGAACAAAAAAAAAGTTAAAGTAATTGAGAAATTATGACTTTTCCAGGTTTGAAAGAAGAAAAAAAGTGCTATTTCAACTAAAAAAAAGTTAATAAAAGATCTCTAAAAATACTTTTTCAACAATTTTGTCGGTTCACATAGAAGAGAATTCAATACTGAAGAGAATAAATTTTTGTTCAAGTCGAGAGGTTGTTTAGTTTTTTTGCTATCGCGCCCGCCAATTCAAAAAAAAAAAAAAAATCGAAAAAATGAAAACTCGAGAAAACGAGTTTTACAGTTTTCAATAATAGAAAAAATATAAATCTCTGTTCCTTACGCTAATGATCGGCTAATCAACTATTGCTAGTCCACACAGTAGTCCTTCTGCTTCCTCAAATAACTCATTCTGACGCATTTGTTCAATGTTAGATGACTGGCGCCTATTTTCTCTTTCGATCCTTTGCACGTCGGGGTATCAACAAACATTTTGCATTGCCGGCCAATATTCAAATGCAGCAACTGCATAATATTTAAAATCGCTGAATATTCTTTATTAAACATGCTTGCAGCCAAGTAGGCGGCTATTTCAACGACTTTTTGACCGGAATGCAAATGCTTCGGATTGATGCGCTAGACTATCGAGTTGAACGAGTCATTTGAATTTTACGTGTGACCGCCTAAACATCTCGTTAAAAGGTTTGTTGTCATTTGATAGTTCTTCATAAATCGGGCTAACGTGCTTCTCAATTTTTTCATTAATCAATCGAGAGCAGGATGCTCAAAAAATCGTAATTGATTAGTGCATTCAGTTTTGCGCCATTCACATCGGCTATCGATTCCGATTGGACAATTTTCGTGTCAAGAGGATTTGTCTGTGGAGCAATAATGAGCTAGCGTTGCTATCACAGTTTTTTTTTTCATTTCTTGGACAGAATCAATATTTCTTCTAATTTCCAAACCATAATAAATTGTTAACTTTTTTAAGATATCTTCCGTTAGCCGCTTCTTACCACCGAGTTTCTCAGAAACACGTGCACAGACAACTGTTATCACGAAGTAGAAGATAGAACGGCGAAGAGAGCACTTGGGCCTGGTTGACAGAAGCTCAAAGTAGAAACACGTGTAGAGATAACTGTTAGTATAGGAAGCATGGTTGGAAAGAGCTCCCGAGCCTAGCTAAATGCGCTACACCTGCTTGACACTCCTTTTCGTTCAGCTTTGTATCTCCAAAAGTACTTCGAATTGGCATTTGTAACTTTGTGAATATATGCTTGGATAGTTAAATCTATTGATTTAGAAAATACAAAAAAAAATCGATTTTTTTCATCTTCTAAAACAGGATCCCCCTTAATATAGTTTGATTAAATGTACAATACACGTTAACTAGCCGATGAATTTTAAAAATTCAAGAAACTTCCAATGCAAATTTATACATTCATAATCCTACCAAAAACATAAAAGAAACAGAGCAACTTATCTCGATAGCGTATATGAAAAATATAACTGAAATGCAGAAGTTATACCGAGATTGCTTACACGTTATTAGTAATATTTTGTACGCGCAAAACATTATATTGCGCGAACTGATAAATTCAGACCGAATTTGGAAAATTTTCGAAGGTTTGAATATTGCTCAATTCTTTATTGAAAACTTGTCAAGTCTGGTTTGGAAAATTATCGGTTAGCAAAATATTTTTCCGTGCTTATCGAAACACTAATATTAATGTGTAAGTTAATAATTAGATATAATTTCTACATTTTAGTTTTCCTTTTTCAGATACACGCAGTGCTCGCAAGAAGTTGACCTATTTCTCTATGTGTATGATTTTGATAGGATTCCATAACTTTCAGTTCAAATATGCAATCTACCGTCTTGGATTTTTATTGAGTTTTAATTTTCTCATAATCATCAGCTTGAACACTATCAACGTTTCAAACCTCACAACTCTAGCTCGACTGCAAGTGCCCTAGATTTAAATATCAGTCGGTAAATCGGTGAATGGCCAAAATTGCAATATTTAGAAACTATTCCACTTAATGAAATTTGGAACACTGCTCCTTTTCGGCAACCTTAACAGTCAGTCCTGAATTAGAAAAAGGCTCAAAATGGTTAGTACAAATATTTAACAGTGCGCGCACGCGAGGACGATTTTGCGAGAACATAGCCTGTGATGCAGTGCGTTCGCTTAAATATAATTTCAATTTAGAACGGTGTGAATTCAACTGAAAATACTGTAAAAAATAATCTACTAATATTTCATTACTTATTTTAAAAAGTTTGAAAACTTTTAATCAAAATACCTTTCAATTCATTTAAATTTCTAGGAGCGGGACTTCATGTAGTGGTTTACCAAAGACGATCCCTCGCCGACCCTCTAAAAATGTAGTATTAAACTGAGAATTTTGATTTATGCGAAAGAATAAATCCTCTAATAAACATCTACCGCTAAAATATTCAGAAGAAAAAAAGTGATTATAGATATGTAGGTTATCTCTTATTTTCAAAAACAAATAAAAATTCTACGTAAGTGCACTCGAACTCCTTGCAGAAAACAAGTATTAAAGAGATTTTAACGAAATCGGAATATTTCATATCATTTTTAAGGATGACGCTAAGAGTGAACAAATTTTAATGTAAAAATAAAAAAAACCAAGCAATAAAAGATTGGAAATGTTGTTCTTAAATTCAAATAATCAATGTTAGAAACGGCTAATTACGCAGAACATTCTTTTTGTACACTAATAATATCTTAACTCTTTCGCCTACATCGGGATCCAACGAGCACTGCGTGTTTCTGTGTTCCGATAGCGGCTACGAACAAAGTCAATAATCACTATGATTGTTATTATTTCATTTAAATGTTGCACTACAAATGAGACTTTGCATTTTATTTTAGCGGTATTATTTATATATCATTCAATAAGAAAATATCGTACACCTAAAATAAAATAATTTTATTTTAGGCGAGGATTTTCGATTTACAAAGTATCTTACATAAGATTATGAAAGAAACAAAAAAAATGTGGAATTTAATAACAGATAATATCTTAGCAAGAGAAAAAAATTACCGAATCCATTAATCACGCAGTACTTCAACTGTAAGCACAGCGTTTGGTAAAATTAAGAATGATAACAAAGTACTAAAAATCAAGGAAGACATAATTAAAAGCGTAAAAAGTATCGAATCCGGATGTTTAAAAAAAAACAACAAATTCAGCTATTTATAGAAGAGGACATGGAAGCATTTAAAAAACAGTTGAAGCAGAAGATACAACCGAGCACATTAAGCATTAAGGCATAACGCTTGCTTTAAATTGAAAATTGTAACTGTAATTACGAAACCTAAACCGGAAATGAATATTTTAAAAAATTTTATAAAACGAGTTCCGTAAAAATTACAGAAAATAAACATTTTGATCCGAAAATTGTGATACTCGGGAATCGGTGTGCCGGTATAGATGATGAGAAAAAATTAGAAGATTAACAATACTGGTCTCGAATAGCAAAGTTTGGCAGCAATGTCAACATTAAAGTTTTCAAACAATAAGTAGTTGTCACTAAGAATTGAGAACATATACTAGTACTTCAATAACATCTATGCACATAGATACTAAATATAGAACTTCGCAAAAAAAAATTATCAAAAAAAAAAAAAAATAGTCGAAAAATACGAAAATAAAGATAAGTGAATGGATTTTCTTCGCATTAAAACAAACGGAACCACTATTAACGAAAAAATGAATTCGCTAACCGAAACGCTAAATTATTCTTCATATAACAATGTTCACGTCCTGGCAGAATAGAAAAATGATTCAAACTATGATCACTTATGGCTGATATAAGCACGCAATTCCTAAATGTAAATAATACAATTTCCCGTCAACGTCGATTTATTTTCTTAATAGTGTACTGTTCCGCGAAGTGATTTTATTAAAAATAATTTAGGCTAATTCGTGTGATAAAAAGTTCGTAGTACGAACAATCAGCACGACTATTAAGCAACGATAAATAGAACAACTGGTACTTATGAAACTTTAAATTACCAAAACGGCATCGCTGCAATTCAGTACCATAAATATTTAATAATCAGTCTTAGTTTACCTCTAAGTTAACCTAGATGCGAAGGAATTACCGAGTTAAATTTATAGTAAATATCCGACGCCAATTACTTTAATTGATGGAGACTTCTTTAACACATTAGTAGTTATTAGATAACGTGAGGGGCAGTGCAGATGCTGATAGACTTGAAGAATTCGCTTATTATTCTTCAAGCACCCGGGTGTGATTACTATAATCATAATGGGAACGGCTAGATTGACCTAATATAATGATGAAGGACGTAGAGCAGCTTCTGCCGTCCAGGATACTATATCACCATCTTTGAACTCGATGATCATTAAGATACTAATTCCTGGAACTACGTATTGAATTAGAGTTCATTTTATATACTGGTGTTGTCAAATTTCAGAATTAACTAAAAAATTTATTTGATCAATGTAAAGAATAAATAAAAAAAAAAAATCTTTCTTCAACGGCTAGCAAACTCCGCAGACTTGATAAATTAAAGAAGGAGCAATAAATAAATGAAGAAAAAATTTGTATAGATCAATGTTACCGGGTAAAAATTAATAAATTTCTGTTACGTAAATTAAATATGAATTATGATGTTTTAATCGAATAAACTAAATTGAGAAACTGGTAATAATTCAAAATGCGGAATTAAATCGTATAAAATAGCAACCGGAAAATGAAAATTATGTAAACTTCCAGCTATTGAAGTATATCATGTAATGTTGACTAAACAAGAAGACACACACCTTGAATACTTTTATTCTCGTAAAAAGAATAAATCAAATTGTAAGACAGATTATTCGCTGAATATTAAAGACGACTATAACGTTGTTATCAATTTTCAAACACAATTTTTACAACAAAGCTAATTACAATAGTACATAAATTTTTACTTCCAGGCTTTAACAGTATCGTATAGATTTCCAACAACCACTTCTTACCACTAATATACATATATATTTTTTTTTTTTCTTCTTCAAGGACATTAAGAAATTTCACGTTAATTATATTTTCGAAAACTTTTCCATTACTTTTAGCACTGTTGTTGGTTGGTAACTTCTACACAATGTAAGATCTTTTCTTCTGTTCATTTAATAATTTAATTTCGCCCCCATTTCGCAGACTTCAAGGAAACATCTGAAATAAAAAGTTGGTTTCAGAATGTTTGAAAAATGTTGAATCTTTTACAGGCATCATTTTAACTACTATGTTAGAAATTTCGTTCGATGCGGAAGCACTTTGAATATCAAGTGATTTGATAATTAAATCAGCTCATAATAATAGTAACAACAACATTATAGTCGTCTTTAACATTCAGCGAATAATTCAGCATCTGCACTGCCCCTCACGTTATCTAATAAACAACTACTAATGTGTTAAAGTCTCCATCAATTAAAGTAATTGGCGTCGGATATTTACTACAAATTTAACTCGGTAATTCCTTCGCATCTAGGTTAACTTAGAGGTAAACTAAGACTGATTATTAAATATTTATGGTACTGAATTGCAGCGATGCCGTTTTGGTAATTTAAAGTTTCATAAGTACCGGTTGTTCTATTTATCGTTGCTTAATAGTCGTGCTGATTGTTCGTACTACGAACTTTTTATTACACGAATTAGCCTAAATTATTTTTAATAAAATCACTTCGCGGAACAGTACACTATTAAGAAAATAAATCGACGTTGACGAGAAATTGTGTTATTTACATTTAGGAATTGTATGCTTATATCAGCCATAATCGATCATAGTTATTTCACGACAATTAAATTAAATTGCGATTTGAAGTATACTTACAGCACCGCAAATTGAACCTTCTTCTTTATGTATTAGATTAATTTTTGTACCGACACATCGGATAATGTATTTACATGTATACTAACGACCAAAATCGTCTGATGGGTTCTGTAAAATGAAAGGATCCATTAGAGACGAAATTTTTAATGTTTAAGACAAATATAAAAACGTAAATAAAATAATTATTAAGTAACATAACTCTAATACTATAAAGTGAAATATACACAGCGCCTTCGTTTCATAAAATAGAAATAACTTAAATATATTATTCAAAGGAAAATTGACATCTATTTAAGAGCGTATTCAATACGTCTGCTCACATTAATATACATTTCTAAATTGCCTACCTAATTTTACGAGTTTGCTGCACTGCTTTCTCTGCAGCACTTTTCGTTTTTCATAATCGACAGATTTTCGCTAGATTTCGCCGAACCTATTTATAAATTCAGCGTGTAAACATCGTTTCGCTGTGATAAATTAGCGACAACGTAGTCACGGTTTCATAAAGAAAATTGAGGTACAACGCGCACATAGTTCGCTCAAAGTGGCCGAGTATCTAAAAGTCGTTAAACGCTCCGATCTCTTTGCTTGTGTACAGTTGTCAATGCGCTCTCAGTGACTCATAGCGCATAGCAGATTATCAAATCGGGATTCAACTATCACTCGACACTGACGAACGACTAGCGTCTTACACATTAGATATTTTTCTTCGCATTGACTTTTCAGGTTTCTACCGGTAAGCTAAACACTGTCTCTTTAGTCGAGGTTAATTTTAGCTGCTAGAGAAGAGTTGCGACTAAAAATTTGCAGCTTCGTCACATGACAACAATTTTGAACGAACTAACATTAAATAACTAGTTCTTAATTTGTAATATAGTTTGAATACAAATATAAAATGATAACTTAAACAAAAGCCTATTTAATAGAACGTATTATTAAATAAACGTGAAGTAATACAAAAACAGATTTCTTATAAATAATTTTCATTATATACTTATTAGAAAAATAATATAAATTGCATAATTTCTGGTACTGTATTCATTTAATTTATGTAATTTTTATAACATTTTTGAGAATTTTACGTAATACCGAATGGTTTAGACAATGTATACAAAAAATTATTATTTTTTCAATTGTAATCTGTGAAAAATATTTCAGACACCTAAAATCTAATACTTAATCTATTACATACGTCATCCTCTCGCAAAAGTAAAAGTGATTCTAAAAAAATCCCGTAATTTAATTTTGGATTGTCTAGAAGATCAGCAGCTTTGTTTCAATGACCGCGGTAATTTAATTCACATTTTCCAATAGATTATATTACATACTAAACTATAAACAACACATTCAAAACTTTAAAAACGAAATGTAATTATTTAGTTCTTCAGATTTTATTGAATCAATTTTAAATTTAGTTCATAAATGTACAAATCGACTAGTTCACAGTTTCAGTTCTGTGACGAAGCCTTCGGTTTTCATTCACAAGCCTAGAGAAGTGATGACAAGTTAATTTTCTTTTCAATTTACCTCGATACTTCACCGAATGACTAGGAATACCGGACGATTCGCCACTGGTATACATAACACACTTTCCCCTCTTCTCGTTTTCGTTTTGCTCTGCTGACTTTCCCTTACTGCTCTCCTCATGATTCCGATCCTCCTCGTATGTGTGATTCTAATCACGTCTTTTCTGAATGTTCCCGTTTGCCTTAACGAACACTCTTTTTTATATGCCCAACTATTGGTTTTAGGTCTTCCTACTTCCTATAAAGCAACCTATATCTTTTCCTTCCCATTACATTTTCTG
The DNA here is from genome assembly GCA_039619475.1 of Icerya purchasi. NCBI lineage: Eukaryota > Metazoa > Arthropoda > Insecta > Hemiptera > Monophlebidae > Icerya > Icerya purchasi. Next base: position 353,933,197 of record CM077115.1, read on the forward strand.
TTTTTCCCTCCTACTGTCTTTTGTATATCCATTTATGACCGTCTGGCTATTTAGTCTTCTAATTTAGCTTGCCATGTTGTTGGGTCAAGGCCGTTGGCGCGACAATGGGGGAAGAATACACACACACGCGCGCGCGCATACACTTGTAATAAATTTTAACAAAGAGCTAGCCGGTTAAGGGGGGTAAAAATGCCTTTGAACCAAACTTTATAAAAAAAATATATACATTTAGAGCATGAAAAAAATAGTTGATAGTGAAGGTTTCAGACCCCTAGTCCCACAGAGGGCTGCTGTAGTCACCATTTTGTGATTTTCAGATTTTTTTACGATATCTCAGCCATTTTTCAATCAATTTCAAAAAATTCTTGTTAGAGGTTAAGATAATGGAAAGTTCTATCATTTTATAGTTTGCTTCCAGTTGAAGTTTCAGAGGTTTTTCAGTCAAAAATGAATGTTTTCACTTTTCTGGACTTGTTTCATCTGTTCTAAAAATCCAAAAAAAATTCAGGAAAATCTTTTTATCTTCAAATACGTAACATATATCTATTTCGTTGTTATTAATTGAATTTCAAGAGGTTTTTCAGCCAAAAATGCATGTTTCTATTTTTTTGGAACCTCTTCCACCGCTTTTAAAAATCTGAAAAAATGTCAATAGATTATATATAATATTTTTTTCGTTGTTACTGAATTTTTAAAATAATTTTACATGGCATTTTAAAAATTGTGAACGTTTCTAAAAATTTGAATTTAGCGTCAAAAAATCTGAAAAAATTCACCGTTATTATAGAACTTTCCATTATCTTTGACCTCCAATAAGAATTATTAAAATCGATTGAAAAATGACTGAGATATCGTAAAAAAACAACCGAAAATCACAAAATGGTGACTACAGCAGCTCCCCGTGGAACTAGGGGTCTGAAACTTTTAGGTTCAACTACTTTTTTCACGCCCTAGATGTTTTTTTTTTTTTTTTTTTAAAATTTGTTTCAAAGACGCTTTTACCCCCCTTAACCGGCTAGACCCTTTCCGTTACAACACAATATTAAATTAATTTAATTTCATGAACTTTCTTAATTAGAAAAATTTTCGTAATTTCCATATTAAAATTATTTATAGTTTTTTTTAGTTTTTTACCAAAGACGATACATTTTTTTTGCCAACTAATATTTATTCTTTTCACTAAATAAAACGTTTTCAAAATCATTAAAGCAATATCCAAAAATAAACTAATAATCACCGTGATATGTCAAAAATGATAATAAATAATCTTGGAGCTTGGTAGTATCTTAATCACCACAATTACTTATTGATCTTTTTACACCGTGATATATGTACATATATATATATATACATACATATTAATTGCAACGTAATTCCTAGGCCGGCCCTCATTAGAAAAAATGTCTCAATTTTGTGTAACGTTTCTTATATTTTAATTTTTACCGACTTCCAAAAAGGAGGTTATACGTTCGACGCGTATTTTTTTTTTTTTTACGTTTGTTCGCGCATAACTCATATTTAAACAGATCGATTTTACTGTTCCTTTGTCCGCAATTAACATGTGCGTTTGGTGGCAGTTTTCGTTTTTAGAAACATAATGAATACACTTCTTATTACTGTGCAGGTTGATGAATAAGATGTCCACCATAGGAAAAAGCATGTAAGGACTACATTGCTAACTTAATAATACCATGGAAACGCACAAAAAGTTTTATTTATATTTGTTGTAGAATGTTAAGTTGTTTCGGTAATTTAATAAAAATTTTTTTTTTTTATTATTATATAAAATTGGGACATGTCTTCGTTATAAAATTTAATGGAGACCGGCCTAAGAATTACGTTGTAAATTTTGATCATTTTATACAAAGTATAAAAGAGAAAGAGACAAAAATGTAAGCAAGATGGATCAAGGAGCACAGCCTCTTGCGAGGCCAAAATGACCAAGTTTATATATATATATATAACCCAATCCTTCCAATTTCGGCTTAGAGGCGCCCCCTAAAAACTGAGGTCGAAAAAGAAATATCGTATAAAGTGGTGTGGACAGTAAGTCCTGATTGTGTAATAAGGCCCACACCTCAATTTGAATTTTTCCACATGAAATATAGAATTACCGATGCATTAGTTTGTTTGTTTTTTTGGGGGGGGGGCTTATATGCAAGACAACCTATCGGCGATTATATTAGAGCAAGGTTAAATTACAATTTTTGAAGACATTATAAATGAATATAAAATCTAATATAGGGCGATATTATTTGTAGCTAAGAGCGAACTTATTTTACATGGAAGGTCTACTCTAAGATTAATCAATGAATTATATAATATTGTTTTGAGTGTTTTTGTATCGGCTGCATTCGAAAAATAAATGGTCCGCGTCTGCCAACTTATCTCGATCATCCAAGTGTAGACAAAAAGGGGACAACGAGTATGGTAATCTGTTAACTCCAAATCGTAACCGACATATCGTCACTATAAATTTTCGAGGACTGTTAACCCCTCTATTCGAAATCGGAACATACCACGGTGATCTAGGGATATATACGGTTGAATGGATTTATATAATTTTGATTTATATGGATTGTACGAAATTAAATTCCGATATTCTTTGTCGGAAAACTTAATTAAATATAAAAGATCTTTGCTTGAGTTTGTACTTCAATCTAAAACATAATTGTGTTGGTAGAACTGTGTTAATTGTCGTAGTTTTTGCACTGAAAAACTACCGAGTTTTATTTTACAAAAAAGAACCATAATGTTAGAAAAGTTATTAAACGTGTTTTAAATTTTCAACATTTACATGGAAGTGTAAGTATATTTTAAGCGTCCTTCGAAATTGATGACCTTAATTTTATCATCGTGAGGTATTTTTTTTTTAAATTAAAATACTGTGTTGCAATAAGGTCCATATGTTGTTTGTCATTAGCTGTTACATTTAACACTGTTTTTAATAGCCAAACACAAAAAAACAAAATCAAAAGTAGCTTCAGAGTAGTAAAAGTATCAAAGATAACCAGGCATCAAAAACGCTGGTTGATGCTATTAGCAGATGGGTATTTTGCAAAGGTTAATGAAGTAGGAATTCCCGCAGCTGTACTGAACATAGCTGACAGCGTAACGATCGAGATGTTCTTCAAATGATTAGATCATCTTAAAAAGCATAGCACTGAAGATAAATCGTTATATAAAATTTTTTCGGCTCAAAAAAAGACATTTCGATTTATAATAAAGCCGAAAAGTATGGTTTTAAATTATTTCGTTTTCTACCAAAAACATATCACGAATTACGAGGGGCGTTCAATAAGTAACGTAACATGTCTTCGAAAATGGCCTTCCAGGCATCTAAAAATTATGAAAGCAAAGAAACTAGAAGAAACACCCTTTATTTTTCGACATAATTTCCAAAAATATTAAGACATTTATCATACCGGACCACGAGTTTAACGATGCCGTCATGGTAAAACTGGGCGGTGCATTTAGCGAAAAATGTCGTTACTGCCCCCATGACTTCGTCGTCTGTTACGAAACTTTTCCTACGCATTTCAAATAAGGAAAATGTGAAAATCCAAAGGTGCCACATCAGGCGAGTAGGGTGGATGTGAAAATTCGTCCCAATTTCGATTTTTAATTCGCATGCGAACAAGAACACACGTGTGCGGTCGCGCATTATCGTGCAACAGCACTGCTCTTCAGACTGCAGAGCCATGTTTCTTCCGATTAACCGCTCGATGAAGTGTCACGGTAAGTGTACTCCGTTAGCGCATCCTTCTGTGTACGAAATTGCAACAGTAAGAGTCCGTGAAGGTTGCAGAAGCTGGTTGCGAGAACCTTCCGGCAGAGCATTCAGTTTTGGCTTTTGACGGACCTGGTTGATCTTTCATTATTCACACTTTACTGGCTTCCTTTTACTCTGAGACACACTTACGCGTCACAACGTTGTTTGCACGTATTTTGTGCGCAGTCTGCGAACAATTTTTGAATCTACAATTTCTTCAGCTGTCAGAAATTTGGTGACCACGCGTGTCCCATAACTCACCGGCTTGCAAACATTCACCGCGACATGTTTCACACGTGCGTACAGAAATTCTACTGACAAGATCAGAACGCGGAAAACGGCATTTTGTTCGTATTTTTCTCCTCTGCCTCCTATATAAATTTCACACAGTTTCCGCAAATAGCGGCTGCGAATCAAGCTGTGTCACGTTACTTATTGAACGCCCCTCACACAACCGTTGAAAATAAAGCAATTTTCAGGTCGTCTGAGCACCATTGGGAACGTCAACTCATATCATACTAACAAAGGTTCCCGAACCGAATGTTAAATATGGAACACGTTGCATATTCGTATTTACTAAAAAATATGGGAAAAATTTATGACTTTATCGAAAGTGTATTTTCGTCAAAAAATTTACCAATTCAACAGAAATGCTATCGTAGAAGCAGTTTGCGCCCGGCATAGACGAAAAAAATGATGATTTAGATAGAACCGCTTCACTATCAAAGCTTTCCAGTTCTTCGAAACCAACTGGAATCTAAGTTGCTAGAAATTTCAGTTGCACATTTACTAAAATTCCAGTAGACTCTGCTCAAATTATAAATCTACACGTATGAAATATTTATTTTCGGCAATTAAGACTCCTAAAAACCTCCTATTAACTAACTTGTTGTTCATTTACAATCGTTTTTTATTCCTTTTTTTTTTTTTTAAGTGGATCTTATTACCCTCCACTATCACATATTAAATCCCAGGGAAGCATTTTTTGATACGAAAATTATTGAAACTGAGAGAAATTACCTTCTTTTTCGCTATTAAAAAAGTTGAATTGTTTTACGTTTTCTCGTATTAAGCTACATATGAATTTTCATCTTCACGGAGTTAGTTTCAGCGATATGCTTGGGTTACTTAAACATTTTTCTTCTCTGTAAACACAGATAGATATTATATTCGGAAAATGCTAACTGCCAAATAAAATAAAATATCAGAAATATTATATAAGACGAAAACAGAGTGGTAATTTTAGAAAACTTTTCAACATTACTAGTGTCTGCCTTGGCTTTTCATGATAACAAAGACTTGATAATTTATTTAATTCAAACTTCATCATTTTATATTTTTTGCATCGAAATAACATAGTTCCAGTTCACAGTATTTTTAAGTATAACACTATATGCTTTTTTCACTTGTCCAATCAATATTAGAAAACAAAGTAGGTAATCAAAATAAACTCTACATTTAAAGAGAGCCACTTGAATTAATAAAATTACCGTTGTCAGATCAAATTGATTTTTCGCTCTTGCTTTTTATAGCCACCATTTTCCGTTAATAGACCGTACAACAGGAATTATTCTTAATAACAGTTCGGCACCAATAATAAATTCCTAATAATTTCATAACATATTTTCAGCTTAATTAATTCTAAAGTATCTTTCTGTTTATTCTATAAATTTCTATTAAATTATCTAATAAATTGATAGCTACCGATGTTACATGATTATACAATTTATCTGTATATATTTTTTTTATATGTAACACACTTAAATGACGTAAAATTTTACTAGCGAACAAATATTTTACACATGCATTTCAAAAATATTTTGCCATATGTAATTCAAAAACTACTGAACTAAACTGCATCGCTGTTTACATAATGTCAGTGATAGATAATGGGTAGTTTTCGGCCAAAACATTATAATAATAAATTGTGTTGTCTAATAGTAATTGCAGATTAACTTTTTATAAATAATCTATAATCCGTACATACATCTGAATGAAATTTATATTGTTCATTTTCTTAAGTTTTTCTAGGTATTCCTTTAATTTATAATTATGTGCAATTATTATAACTTTACAGCAATTAGAGTAAAAATACGCTTAAACCGCTCGACATTTTTTGTTTTTAAACTTTAAACATTATTTTACCGAAACTAAAATTTTTACATTGAAAAGGCTTACAAGCTGGCATAAATACAATAGAATTTATAACTGGATAAATATATGATTTTATTAAGAACAAAACGAGATCTGTAAAATAAAAAAACTTTAACACGTCAAATAATAAATCCGTAACAGCAATATAAATTACATATGACTGCACGTTCATATTTTATAAATGCGACGTTAAATTATATATTTATAAAAAGTTCCATTTAGAACCATAATTAAGTCTGCAATATAATTATTTAAAAGAATACTTGCTCTACTGAATTATGCACAGAACTTTCACCATTGCCTCCTGATAACGCAGTTAACTAAATCAGTCAAATTTTATAATGTCAATAAAAATTGTGACATAGCAATTACATAAAATTAGACCACAAAATCGACATAAACAAACAACGTCGATATTTTTAAACTGTTTTTTTTTTTTGAAATATGAAAAAATTGCGAACAGACGTAAATACTAAAATTAGAATCATAAATATGATTTAAGTAATGCTGTGTTCTTGGTCGATTATAATTCATAAATGTAAAACAAAATATACATATTGAAGGAATTATAAGCATAATTGTAATTTATTATCAAATATATTAAAAAATATAGGCGGTTAATTAATTTAACTCTTAGATTTAACACAATTTAAATGTGCCTCACAGATTGGATAGAAAAAACAAGACTGAATAAAAACTATAAAGTAGTGAACAGAATTACATACACCTGAAAAAGGAAAATAAAACACCATGTAATCATTTGCGCATATTTTACATTAAATGATGTTTTTCTTCTTCTCATTAACATTGGTCTTTCATTATAGTAAAAATATGTTACCTATTAAAAGCTACAAAAGCCTACCTAGAAGTTATTTTTCATATCTTTATACATTTAATTCGTTTCTCTTAAAGTAAACAGTTCAACGACAGTTTCAAACAAATATACCGACTATAAGAAAACAAACAATATAAAGAAATGTTGAACACCTGTTTCATAACATTGCAATAATGCAATTATATATACAAATAAACGTACCAAATCTAATCTTATAACACTAAATCTTAAGCAAAAAAGTTTATTATTATACCTTTTTCTGTATCTTATCTTCGTTTAAATTGTAAATAAATTCCCTATCAAAATATCCAACTTTATTTAACGTAACGTACTAAACAAAACACAAATCAATACTAATTCCAAAATAAATTATAATCTAAAAATTTATTTTATCGATAAAAACATCGAAATAGTATTTACAATTCAAATATATTTTTATGCTACAGGCAAATCGTAGGAGAAATTCCACAGTTACAATGCTGAGCGATTTTGCCGTATTTTCTATAAAACTACAAACACATTGGTTAAACAAAATCGAGAAAACAAATATGTACTCTAACCTGGATATTTTAAATTAAATACATTTTTTAATATCAGATATAAAAATATCAGTTTGAATATCGTCTAAGTAAATTTACTATTATAAACAAATGTTATATATATGTTACACATTATGGAACTGTGGGAAAGTCGTCATTCCTAGCTTTATAATAAATTTCATGTGTGTCACTTTCCATTTTAATCAGGCGAACCAAACATTAAATTACAATAATTTAATCCGAAGAAAAGGATTAGTGAGTACTAAAAATCTATAACAGCTCCTCTCGTTAGGCGCATAATAAACAGAAATTTAACAACACTTATTTAATAAGTAATCATTCATGTTTCTTACTGATTTATTATTAATTAAAAATTTCCTATTTTATTTTTTTAAACGGTAACAAAAGGTAATTATACGGTTTTAATGGTTTCCTTATATGAAATGATTTTCACTTTGTTGTTAATATTACGAACATTAAACTGGAATAATATTTTATTGAACCCGTGTATTTTACGAGTTCTTAAATTTAGATGTATTATCTAAAATGGTATCTTTAAAATATTTAACAGTTGGAATAAACAGTCTGTTAAGTAGTTTATTAATATTTAGTTCCCTTTAACCTCGACTAAAAGTATTATTTCGCATTTGACAAAAAATAGTTAGCCATTTCTATAATACCAGGTTTCATTACATCGCTTCTAGTAAACAAATGTTAGAAGTAAAGGTTGCCTTAAATCTCAGTAAAAACGGAAAAAAAATATGCAGATTAAATATTCCGAATTTAACGCAAGTTGTTATAATTTATAATAAAAATATTTAATACAACGTATCATGTTAACAATTAATTGCGTTCTCAATAGTATTATTTCCAAAAAATAATTTTTATCTTTCTATAAATTTTAATTTTTTCAATAAAAAATTTAATAAATTAGTATTTATCTATTTTGAAAATAAAATAATTGTTAATTTAAGGTTATTGGTTATTTTCCTGATACGATTATTCCCCGTAAATATTTTATTGTTGAATTTCATTTTTCATAAATTATTTCCAAATAAATTTTATACAAATACAAAATTAACTACCATTATTAATTATTTTATAATAAAAAAATAATTCATTTCAATCAATTTTATTAGGATGTTGATGTTGTTTAATCTTTTTTTCCACTGGGTGTTGCAGTGGTCTGATGAAAGGGTTTCGGCGTGTATGTTTTGGTTTAGATGTGTAAAAACATTTGTTTTCAAAACAATGGTAGCAAATAGTAGCAGATGTTTCTTATATTAGATTTGATGAAGTTATGTGTATTGTGTTTTAAGAGTGTTTTCGCGAAATTGTAAGAATGATTACCTTTAATTCAAGTTAAATATTTATTAGTTATTAAAGGTAATTGTGATCATTTGGATGAATTCATTTTAGACGATTGTACACCGTTATGTTATTTAATTATAGGTTGCAAATTTTAGTTGTACGACGCTTTTAATATGTATTTGTATATTTCAAATTATAATACGCAGGTTTTTTTGTTGTTTTTTTTGTATAATGTTATCACTTTTTCGAAAATTTATTGAGGCCTATATTTTAATTATCTATAGAAATGTAGAAGTTTCTTAACAAAACGGCTTTTTATATTACCTGGATATAATGATTTCATGAATATGGATCCTTTATTTGTTCACGCTCCTCCTTTTGTGCAAGTTCAAAGGCAAAATGTAAACGGTTATTCCCCTACAGTTAATACTAGTCCTGTTTTTTCTGTAAGTATTTTGGTATGTTGTAATTTTAAATTTCATGTAAGCTTTACAGTTACGAACTTCCATTTAATTGTTTAATACAGTACTAATATATAATTTTTTATAGTGTATGTATTTATGAAGTAAGGTATATTTGTTTGTAAATTAAAGATTTTATTTACTTTGTTGTTAAAAAGTATCTTAACCACTAATTTATTCTTTTTTTGTCTTTTTTTTTAACTAAAAATATTTAAATAATTATTTTTAATCGGTTAAATAATATCCATACGAGCGGAGAACGAGAAAATAGAACATTTTATTAATAATCAGGTCACAGTGTGTCATATATGAACGTAATTAAATAATTATGTTACGTTTCATTTTTCAAAATTATCTTATAAATGTTTTTATTACAAAAATATTAATTAAACTGCCGATGAACTATTTTTATATGTTCGCGATTTGCTCAAATAATAAGTAGGTTAATTGTGATTTTCCTTTTATTTACTTAAATTGCACGGTAATCTTTTCGAGCAGACTGAATGCACCCTTATATCGGGGGAAATAAATTAACAAAAGTAAATGAATTGTGCGCCACATTAATTGAATATACAAATGCTTAATGAACACATGCCCGCTTAGCGGAATATAAAATTGCAGTTAATTAATATATATTTTAAAAAAAAACGTTATGTAATGCACGCGTAGAAATGATTGCTTCGTGGCCGTTGCGCGTGGTTAAAGTTTTGTTGAATGTAAGTATAAACGTGTCCGAAACGTCGACAAATCGTGTTTTTATGTAATAAATTTGCTAAGTCTGCACCATAAAAATGCTTTTTCTAGATTTTAAAATAATAAATCCTGTATTACTTGAGAAATATTGTTATAAAAAATGTAGAAGTTAGTTACGATGAAACGAAAGTAGTGGGCGAAATAGAAAGAATTAATTTTTGTGGTATTATAAATTGTTATGATAAAATGTCTATTGTAATGTATACGATAATTCATCGATCCATATGTTTTAAATAAATCCCAATTGCAACATTATTCCGGAAGCAAAACCGAGCAGGAAGCTTAGTTGAACTATTGTAGAAATTTGATATCGCCTTTAAGATATTACGTTGCTGTAAATTAAACTGATTAGTAAACAGTGCAACAGAAGTAATTTGTAACTTGAATTTTTTAAACGCATGAACTATAGTAATTAGTCTTTTTTTCAAATTTTACACAAAGCGTAAAATTATTGTTTTTTATTATCGCAAATTAGCAAGTATAAGAATATCTATTGCTAGATTATTTCATATTTCTTTCAAATTTTCCTAGATTGGACATACCGAAGAATCCGATGATTCGATGGCCACCTCGCAATCGCTTGCAAATAATTTCGCAAGTCTGAGTTTGAATATTCCTTCTCAAGCTAGAAAAGTATGTTTACAATATATAAGAAAATTTCTCTGTTCATATTATACGGTGTATATTAAAACTGTATTAAAGTTCATCTTTTGAATTCTTTCCACAAGTACATTTAAATTTAATTGAGAATTAGAGCCCCTTTATGCACATTTGCGTATAATACAAAAGTAGAGAATTTTGTTGATTTAATATATTTTATTTGAAGTCATTTTAGATTATTGTATTTTATAACATCTTAATTCGTTGGTATATTTTCTGACACTGTTCTCCGGTTGACCTTATCTTTTACATACTTCTGCTCTAGGTAGCAATGTGCGGAATTTAAAAAGAATTAAGAGGAGAGTAAGTAACATTAACAATTAAGGTTTTATTCATAATTTTCATACAAATGTATTGAAAGGAGTTTCTTTGGTGTAATATTTTTTTATCGAATAAGGTAATTAATATTTGCATATTTATTAATGAAAAATATTTTATGTATTAAAAGAATTTATAAAACGTTTAGATAGTTGTTCAACTTTCCTAACTAGCTGATTTTGACCATTTTTTTAAATATATTCTTTTTTAATAGATGAATATGTGAATAAGCAATTGAGTGTTTTTTCGTTATGATACATAAAGTGCGTCCGCCATTTTATTTTGTAACAAAGTACACAATGTTGTTTAATATTACGTTCAATTTTAGGCATAGTTTGATTAAAAAAAAAAAAAAAGTCAACCCCTTGTTGTTCTCATTGATAGTCGGACAAATAATTACTGACATATACGACAAACCGAAAATATAGGAAGATGCAATAAAAGAGAAAAACATGAAACGGAAGAGGGACCGGGAAGAAATGTTGAAGTGAGAAATTGAAAGTATAAATGAATAAAGAAAAGAAATAGGATTGATGAAGAATTTGCTTAGCTCAAGAGGCAGAAAGAATTTTAACGTACACAGGAGACTAAAAAAGAATCTTAAATGGAGACGTTAAATCTACTTTCAACAATGAGCTAGGTACAGAAAACTGAAGTAACAATTTCCGCATTAATAATGAATGAAAATATATTTTCTAAATAGAAATACTGAGAGTTGTTAACATTTTTCCAGGAGGGAGGAGCTAGCCGTCAAGTTAAGGACTTACGTCTCCTCATCATTGTTTTCAATTTTAAAACAAATTCACCAAATTACCTAATTGGTATTCTAAAATAATTGAAAAATTTTATTTTGTTTGTTCGTGGTTCAATATATAATTTGTAAAATGCGTTTTTAAAGCGTCTGACAATATTTATCGGAAGAGTAACTATCCTTTTCTTCTGTTTCTTTGAACATACGTGTAATATAGAAACAAAGACCTTTATTTATAAATATGTAAACGAATATGGAAGTAATGATTTCTCGCGATAAAATTCAAAATATTTTGTGACACCGTGGCGTTTGATGTCGCTCAGCGTCCGGCGACATAAGCGCCGTGTATAAAAGAGCTCTAATAGGAGAGATTAAATAAAAATCTTTCGTTTGAAAAATTTAAAGAAATTGCGTTGAATTCAGTTTTCTGTTTTTCCTTTTCCAAAATGAATGTTGATAAAATACTTTTAAATATCATTTTTGTTTTTTTACAAAATCACTGATGTACTATTGTAATCAAATAATAAAGTGAATTTGTTTATAAAATAAAAAATCTTTATTTATTTTTCCAAATCAATTGTTTTCAAAGTACTCCCCGTTCGACACAATGCACTTATGCCAACGTTATTTCTAATTCTCAAAACTATCAGAGAAGTCTTTTCCCGGTTGGCCTTCAACGCTAGCTTCGATTCAGCTTCTATCTTCTCAATCGAGTCGAAACGGTGTCCTCGAAGCGATCTTTTGAGTTTGGTCGGTTTTTTCTGATCTAAGTCTCGTCACCCCATAAGGATGCGTTTCAAAACGTCTGGTAGTTAGAAATGATCGTTTCACAGAGTCAACACAATGTTTTTCCTCAAAAAATTGAGTGTTTTTTTGGAACCAATCGAGGTTTGACGCGTTTGAGGCACAAAAGATCTTTTAAAATGGTTTGAGTTGATCTAAATGAAATACTCACAGCATCAACAAGGTCTCTAATTGTCAATCGGCGATTTTCGAGCACCAAATCTTCTTTGAAGTCTTTGTACCATTTGTAAACATTTTTTTGCGACATCATCCAGATGACTTCCGCAACATCCTCTCAACGTTTCCGCGGCAAAATATTCATTTCGCAAACAAAATTTACTGCAAATTCTTTGTTCAACAAAATCAGACATAGTAAAAATCGATAAACTCACTTTTGTATGTTTACAAAAACCATGTGTTACTCTGCAGCAATTAAATATATTGACATGAAACTAGGCAGCGATGTCAAATATAGTACTGCCAACCCGCTAAAAAAAAAAAAAAAAAAAGATTTCCTAGTACCTGTAAAGTTTAAATGAAAAATTTACCTTATTTTTTGATCACAATAGTAATTTAGTCTTTCCGTCGTAATTTCTTTAATCTATTATTAGATTCTGTTGCCGCAGAGTCAGAATAAGCATATCTTAAATTATGAACAGAAAAATAATTATTTCAGAAATCGGAGCAAAATCCAGTTGTCCCTATATTTACTTTTTTTTTTTTTTTAAAAAAAAAAAGTTCTTACATCTTATGTTTTGTTATTAGAAACAGAACTTATAAATTAGACAGAATAAATAATAATCATTATTTACGCGAACGTGCTTATACAATATTTACAATATTATTGTATGTTAACCTCTTTCAGAAAACCGTGACATTTAAAATTCAGATAAATAATTGTGAGGTTATTTTTAATTAGCTCTTTAATCAAAATATATACATAACTAATAAACCGTTATCATCTGACTCGTTTTACGTCACTGAAATTTTATGTACGTATTATTAAAATTTCGATTTTATACCAGTTAAAGATGCACGCGCCGTTTTGTATTATAAACTGGTCGAATTTGCTTCTATATGTAACAATATGTGTCGATAATATAACAATTGTATATCTCTAACTAATATTAAAAATATAGTTTGATGATTTTTAATATTTATATGCGATATTTAAATATTTTTTCGACATAGGATGTTCCACCCATTCCAGCGCAGTATTGTTTTCCAAATTTAATGCCATTTATTCCTAGTGATTTGAAGACGGAGTTTATTCCTAACACATTTCCCCCTATTGTAGTTACTAATCAGATAGTATCTAAATCGCAGTTTGGAAATATATATTCCGAAAATGCCGATGATAACAGTATTCCTACTATCGGGTATACGGTATGTTGCAGCGATTATTTATTTAATTATCTGATTATTTTCGTTTGTTTGTTCTATAATCTCATGAAAATTATTTTCAATTATAAAATTAATTTCATCAGTTTTACATAATAGAAATTTTTCAGTCTTATTACAGGATAAAAGTAAATCTGTATAAAGATTCCGTATTAGTAGTGCGCAATTTTCTTTAAAAATCTGATGAATAACGTGAGACGGTGTAGATACGTAATAATAATGTAAAATAATCTAAGTATTGTGATATGTATATTATCTATAGGGTGGAGACCAGTTAGAAGAATAATGAAAATTCAGTTTAAGAAAGTGCGATAATATAATTATTAATATTGACATGGAATGCAGAAGAAACGGTCGTATGATAAAGTAATATTTAAAAAGACTTACTTTGTTTTTGTGTCTTCAAATGTTCTTTCTTTTTTCGTAGCTTTTCTTCTTGTAATATGTTGAAACGTTGTTCACCGTTAAATGCAGATTTCGATATACTTGTATATTCCAATATTCTGTTCATTTAACTATCGTACGTTTTTGGAAGTTTCCTTTTTATTTTTTTATTTTTTTTAAAATCCCGTTACCGTACATTATGATATCTGTTCTCACTTCCTGCACCTTTCTTATACTTATTTTGTGATATAGCATTCACAAGAATCTTTACACCACATTATATATGTTATGTCGATTTTGTTAAGTTGTAGGAATTCTAAAATAACCACATTGATTACTTCATGTGAATAAAAGTAAGCAGTTTATATTAAATTCTGTGTTTAATATTGTTGGGTACATCACATACCGTTCCGGATAGAATGAAAGATCGTGAGTAAAATTAATAGTATATATAAATTAATAATAAAACGTTAATTTTTCTCTAACAGCTTGAATATATCTTTTGAAATTATTTCAGGATATAATTAAGTTGATCATCTAATAATTATCATGTGAGCAATTTTAAAAGTAGTCTCGTCTTTTTATGAGAATAAAGCGAACTTTTCATAATCCGACAAAGCGCTATTCTCCTATTCGCTTAGCAATTTGACGAAGACTCATTGATTTAATAGTTTATCGCGTCGAATGTAGTACAATCGTTCACTGATTTGACTCAAAATCGGGTTCCAGTTAGAAACCAAAGAATAATATTTCTGTTATAATCAAAACAAAATTTCTTCTTATCATACCTTTTTCCTTTTTTAATTTGAAATACCAACATTAATTTATTAATTCGTCCTAAATTAACTCTGTTTTTTATTTATATTTTTGTGTTATATATATATATAACGGCTCTTGGGGTCTCGTAAGAGAGAAACCCCCTTAACCTCCAATCTTTTTTCTTCTAAACTGCTTTTAGACTAATCGTCTCCAGGACTACGTCATTCTCAGCCGTTTTGTATAAAAAAATCTTTATTGCTCAATCACGTTTTACATGTGTATACAACATTATCATTTATTACTGTACTTGCATGGTTTCTGTGTAAGTTGCAAGGAATAAATAAGTTGGAAAAATTCAGCTAGTCCACTTGACTGAGCTGTTGTGTATCTTATATACATTGTGACGGACATTACAATGGGATATTTTTTGTGGTGAACCTCGGGCTAAGAATGACATAGTCATTAATATACATTAGGAAAATTACCTCTCTCATTTCGCTTGCCAACCCCCTTCACTACAACCCTTGTTCACTAACCACGCTAAGTAACGCTTCTTCAAATACCCCATATGCTCTTCTGGTCATTGGCACATTTAATCTTCATTCCTCTTCTTGATATACATAATCGGGGCAGACCTTCGTAAAGTTAAACTAGGGAAATATTGTGTGGTTCTTCTTAATCAATCTGACTTTTTCAATACTTTGATCTTGCGATTGTTGACTATCATAGCGGAGGCCAAACACACGGGAATTTGAAAGCGTTTCTTAGCTTTTATTAATTATTCCTGACTATTTCATTGATATTAAAGTAATTTTGAAATTTTTAAATCGATTACAAAGCGAATAGAAATTGACAGGAAAATCATGACTTTAAATATCCCGGTTTTTCTCCGTTACTTCTCTAGGGGAAGAATTTAAAAGAATATTCCCTCTCACATGCACATCTACGTTTTACTACACAAAAAAGAAAAAGAAGAAATAAAGAGCCCGCTTTTTAAAAAAAACATTTTGGGGGAAAATTCATTTCGAATTAAAATGGGATTCTTATTGTTGTTCGAAAAACTAAGTAACAAAATTGTAAAAGTGTAAATTGAAATTTAAAAATTGAATATATTATTTAACGGAAAAATACGACTGTATGATCGACGAATAGGAATAGGATAAATTAAGCAGTATAATTTATGGAGCTGTTGAAATGTTTCTAATATGTATATTCAAATTTGCTAATAGCTTCGTGATATTAGCTGTTCATTTGTTAGTGAACTTGGAATCACTGCTAGATGTATATGCAGTTCAGTTTTCAACCACACAAAGTCGAATAATTCGTCTTCTGAACAGATCAGGCTCCAATGGAATTCATTTTTAAATTAAGTTCCATTTCTTTTAGTTTTTAATCAGTTCGATCAACTGAAAGAATTATAACTTTTATTTATTCTTTAAAGATATATTTAATATGGTCAATAATATTCGAAAACATAATCATTGAAATAAGTTTTTCTTCAGAACCGAATTGCGTCTGCGTTTTTCCTTTTCTATTACAATATTACCTATATTCATCTTCTAAAGATTATGAAATCCATTAAACTTCACTTCTAAAGTCTCAGTTTTTTGAATGCAAAGTAGTGCATTCACATTTTTTCGTTATAAAAAAATTAATTATACTTTCAGTGAAAGTATCGTTTCGAATTGAAATAAGAATTGTAAGTATTCTTTGGCCACCATTTTATCTTTAATACCCGCGGTGATTATTTTGTAATATCTATTCGATTATTTTTTCGTTCAAAGCTTCTTTTTTGCTCGTCCTTTTACACTTTGTATACTATTTACAATTTATTGACGCAGGTGATCAAAACTTGATAATTAATTATCAGACAACATAGTTTCATTTACTTTTTATTTATTTATTTTAGTTTTGTACTAAAATTTAAAATAAAAATTTTCGCTCAAATGCAAACTTTAAACTTCAAAAAATTACCGTTCGCAAAATTATGAATCATTGCAGTGAAAAATATTTTTAACGTTTATGTTTAAAACAACACGACTACTTGGCTATATTAAACACATAATAATTGATGAATAGGTGGATTATGGTTGATAGGATCGACTGTACACCCGTTTTAATCTGCTTAGAAAACGTTTTCAATCTAGTCGTTTGCGAGAAAGTTACATATTTTTTCAACAAAAAAACTCGTCTACTTTTAAAATGTGAAAATTAAGGAAAAAACATAGGAGCCGAAGGTACATATTTTGGTGAGAATCAACCTGCATTTTCTATGGGAAAACCTCTGTAAGAGTATAAAATATCAAAAAAAAAAAAAAATTAGCTTGACTTCTCTTTTAAAAAGAAGAATAAAGTGATATTTGAATCGTGTTATAATCGGTTAATAATTTTTTGCAAAAAAATGTGATTCTTCAAAATTCAGCCGCTCAGTTTGTATTTATCGTAAGAGTACTTGGCGGGGTTAAATTGTAACTTTTATTGATGTTTATATATTTATGGTTAAAATTTTATACATAAATATTAACCTTTTTACAGTATTCGCAAAAATACGAAAGAAGGTGTCTCAGAAAAAAAAAGCTCACTTTTTTTTTTAATAAAGTGCAAATAAGCGCCCTAAAAACGTTGCCAGAAACACATTATTTTGGGTATTGAGCAGATTTTAGCGTTAAGAAATGATCATGAATACACGGCATCACCGTTGCGAGATATTTAGTTGCGTAAGTGTACTATTTTCCCGAGTCGAAAAGAAATGTACAGTGTGGACGTGCCAGTTCTGCTATAGTAAAGAAGTACGTGGTCATTTACATATATGGCTTTGATCGACCAATATTCTCTAATGTTAGAAAAGTACTATCAACGATTAGCAAACGGAACACAAAAATAAGCAGATAATGAGAGCCGAAATGCAGCTATTTTTCTTTACGGACAGAACAAGCAGCGACTTTTACATACTTGACTTTTTTCTTCGCTTGCTCAAATAGCTGGTAATCTGACTTTTACTAATAAGCTAAAAATTGTCTGTTTATTTTAGCAAAGTTCATTTTGACTACCAAAAAAGTTTTTTAAAATTTTCTTTGGTACGTTTTACATGACTAGAAGTGCCTCTGCTATAAATATATAAGTAATTTCTTGCGAAATATATCATATCAAAAAGATGATTAATTTTCTTTCAATTTAATTTTTAGTTTTTTCAACTTTCATATGGTTTTATTTCAGTCAATTTTGAAATGAAAAATGCTCTACGTTCGTATTCAAGAAATTCGATTTATTTTTGTGTTTTATAACTTTACAGAAAAATTTTCAAAATAACCTGTTTTTACTTTTTAATCACACGAAGTAATATTTAAAAACATAATAACGTATAATAATCAATCGTATGTTATTTAAATCATCATCTCGCCTACTGTCCAGAAATCTTTGAATAATCCGCCGTTACCTTCTTTCAATATATAGTAGATTAGTTAGAGTGTCTATTGTAGTTGTTTCGTTGCTTCTTGGTTTTGCGATTGAATAAGTTTTTGTGTGTCGGTACAGAAAAACGGAGCTATAAAAATCGTACTATTCGTTTATGAGCAAAAATTTGACTTGCAAAATAATATCGGGCAGTAGTAAATAGTTTTTTGTTAAAAGCACGATCGATAAAAATGTCGAAGCCTCCGAATCTTATTTGAACAGAATCTCCTGATTTGTTTTAGGTATATGTACATTGTTCGTAAAAAGCAATTTTGATATACTCTCTAATTGTAATTTGTAAAACATATTTCTGCTTTTTATGTTTGTTTTAGAATCGGTTTATTCAATTTTATATCGGAGTATTATTATTTACATAATAGTCTAAATTGCATCTTTTGATTCGTTAAATTTTATTTATTATTTTGTTTCAATTTGAGTCGATTTTTTAATTTCGGGTTATATAATTTTAATATGTCTAATAGTTTAAACAAGTATGTGTTTCATTTTGTATATTTTGTCGAATGATTTATTTGCTTTTCATATTTGCTTACTTTGCTTGTTTTACAGATTCTCTGCGTGGGTATTAAAGTTCGTTTTAATTCTTTTTACGTCAAAAATACACTATACGAGATTTTGTTTATTTTTTTTTATTTTTTTTTTTTTTCTCTCTCTGGTTACTTGCACGGTCGTCGTTATTACATGTAACTTAAGTAACAATGAATTAAAATTGAGAATAATTTCTAATTCACATCATATCTTTAAATAGTTAGAGCCGGATATTTTGTAATTAAGTTTATTCTGTTTAATGTTATATTATTATTCTGAAATTGAAGATATTTTACAATTATACGTGTGATTTGAATGTCACCTTGGTACATAAATGTGTAAAAATATCTCAGTACAGAATAAAAAAAACATTTTAAAATAACGTTGTGTTTATAATCTACATATAATTCGTTAGTTATAAATGTTCATTGATGAAATTAATTTCTGCAGTTTAATTTTTGGACTCCTGGTAAAATTAAAGGTAGCGCGTTAGCTTAATAGTTGAAGTACTCGATGTTTTAAATATATATATATATATATATATATATATATATTTGTAGGCACGCTAGGGTTCTTTGCCACCTGCTCGCTTCGCTTACGGACTCCATTTGCAACGTCCCTCGTTCACTAATATTTTTAAGTAACGTTTCTACAAATGCGCTGTTTCGTACGCTCTTTTGTTTATTGACGCACTCTATCTTGATTGGCTCCTCGATGTACATCATCGGGACAGCATACGTAAAGTTGGCTGTGCGAAAATATTGTACCATTTTTCACAATCAATTCATTTTTATCATCTTTATTAATACTTTTATTCTTGTGACTTATTGATCGTCATGACAAACGCCGACGCAGAAGAAATTGCAAATGTTTCTCAATTTTTATTTTTTTCTGGCTATTTGATTAATATTAGAATAATTTCCCAATTTTTAAACTAATCACAACGTGATCAAAATGTAACGTGAAAATGAAGCTTTTTTAATACATATTTAATTGAATGTGTAAAACGTACATTAGAATAATCGAGATTTTAACCTTCCGTACATCAAGATAAGGGGTTACGTGTAAAGTTCACCTTGTAAAAGTATTGGATCTTTATCCTTAAAAATTAATCAAACCTTTTCAATACTATATACATATTTGTGATCTATTGATCGTCATAGTAAAAGACTAACTTATCGGGAATTAATTCTTGCTATGATGCAGGGCATATTAGCTGATCCCCTTGCATCTGTTGTAATAGGCGAAATATGTAAAATGTTCCTCTTCTTACCTCCCGTTAAAATTCCCGTTTATGATATAAGTGAGTGAACTTTACATACACCCAAACGTTTTCGTTGCACCAACCACATTAGGCTTCTGGTTAAGTTCAGCTGGTGCGAGAGAAGTAAGATATTCGGTGGTTACTGTAAAGTGATATTTTTGTGTTCACTTTCATTCTCTGCCAAAGATACAGCTGTTCAACGGAAGTACATTTTGCTATATTCTCCGATATTCCGCTAAAACTGTTGTCGTTCATTGTTTTCACTTCGCCGTTCTGAGCAGCCAGAATGATTCTTATACTCTTGTACTCTTTTCTTCGACACTTGTATTTAAATAGTAAAAATTTTCGATCAAATTATCATTCAATAAATCTTCCGTATATTCAGTTGTGTTAAAAACGATTATTATTACCAATATCAAACTAATCTACAAATTTTTTCCAATCATCGACGTTCACATGTTTGTTTTTACTTTTTAAACACTAGTTAAAATTTGCCATTCTCAAGGCAAGTCTTGTATATCTAATAACGTCCGTTCTTCTGTTCATCTGGTAAGACCTGCCGAAAAGTCCTTCCTAATACGAAATAGCGACCGGCAAACGAAACGTTAGAGAGTTATATACATCGCGCAACAGGTAGACTAGTGTACTCGATATACTCTGCGATATCTTTGAAGTTTCACTCTCCTTGAAGACTTCAGCGTTGGTCGATTGCAGTTTCATTTTTTCACTCGCATTTAGATTGTCGAATTATAATGGTCGTTTCCTAATGGCGAGTATTATGCGTGCTGGTTTGTCGTACAAAAATAGTATTATAGCGATACCTCCGATTTTGCTCTCTTAATTCTTGTAGTAGTGAATTAGGCACTTATAGATAAAACTCTTACTGACTCTTCTTGGTCCATCGATGAACAATATAAATTTAGGATCGTAGTTTGGGGAACGATAGACTTTATAGTAAGGCCGATAATATATTTGATTTCAGGTCAGATTGTTCCAAGGTAAATCATTTTTTATGCAACAAATATCGAATTGTAGTCGTGACTATACCTTCATTCGTTCTTTCCGGTAGTTGGGCCTTACAGGGTCTAGCCGGTTAAGGGGGGTAAAAGTGTCTTTGAACCAAACTTTATAAGAAAAATATGTACATATAGAGCGTGAATAAAGTAGTTGGATGCTGAAAGTTTCAGACCCCTAGCTCCACAGGGGACTGCTGTAGTCACCATTTTGTGATTTTCGGTTGTTTTTTTACGATATCTCAGCCATTTTTCAATCGATTTTAATAATTCTTATTGGAGGTCAAAGATAATGGAAAGTTCTATAATAACGGTGAATTTTTTCAGATTTTTTGACGCTAAATTCAAATTTTTAGAAACGTTCACAATTTTTAAAATGCCATGTAAAATTATTTTAAAAATTCAGTAACAACGAAAAAAATATTATATATAATCTATTGACATTTTTTCAGATTTTTAAAAGCGGTGGAAGAGGTTCCAAAAAAATAGAAACATGCATTTTTGGCTGAAAAACCTCTTGAAATTCAATTAATAACAACGAAAATAGATATATGTTACGTATTTGAAGATAAAAAGATTTTCCTGAATTTTTTTTGGATTTTTAGAACAGATGAAACAAGTCCAGAAAAGTGAAAACATTCATTTTTGACTGAAAAACCTCTGAAACTTCAACTGGAAGCAAACTATAAAATGATGGAACTTTCCATTATCTTAACCTCTAACAAGAATTTTTTGAAATTGATTGAAAAATGGCTGAGATATCGTAAAAAAATCTGAAAATCACAAAATGGTGACTACAGCAGCCCTCTGTGGGACTAGGGGTCTGAAACCTTCACTATCAACTATTTTTTTCATGCTCTAAATGTATATATTTTTTTTATAAAATTTGGCTCAAAGGCACTTTTACCCCCCTTAACCGGCTAGACACTTTATTTAGCATTGCTGCAGCTTCGTCGCCGATATTAAGGTATACATAGAAATGATAAAAAATCTATCTGGCATCAACACGGATGCGAACAGTCGTCTCTTTTTAAAAATATAGCTGTAAGAATTGCGGATATCGACCGTTCGCAATATTTCGTGAAACGATGGGTATTAAGCATCATCTGCTATTGGAAGCATTTTGAATGAAGTTGTACCTTTCAAGTTTACGGTGAAACCGTTGGTTGCCATATTATTATGTTCTATTCCTCTTGTAATGTAATGGAATTTGCAAAAAAAAATGCACTGTATCGGCGTCACGCTTGCATAATTCAAACGAAATCGGTAATTTTGGTTTTGATTTCACTTTTTTAATTGGCTCTTTCTCTTCTTTATTGAATTTTTTACGGATTGTTAACCCGTTACTGGTAAATACTGAAAGCTGTGACTTCGTGCCAATGCGGACAGCATTGAATATCGAACACTTTCTGTAGCACGTAACGGGAAATAAAATATTTTTGAATTTCGTCTATTTTTTCAGGTTCATCGATTAAAATTTTTACTTGGTTCGGGGGGCCTTTATGAATATACATATTTATATCGAACCACTTAATGAGCCATGGATTTTACGGTATAATTATACCGTTATTAATATTTACAATTTTTCCATTTTTTTTTTATTTTTTATTTTTTTTTTTTTACGGTGGTCCGTTTAACGTGCTATTTGATTAGGCCATCTTCTATACCTAGGAAAACAGGACGTAGTCATATCAGTTATTTCTGAGTTGGTGCATTATTTTTTTTTGCCATAGCAAGAACTTTTCTCTGCGTGCGGGGCTCATGAGATATGTTTTTTATTACTTTATTTTACAGCGACCGATCTCGTCTGGTATTACAGCGCGTAATGTATTTGTCAACACCATTTTGGGTGTTAATAATTGTTCTTAAAACACTAATAAATGCGTACGCGGTAAATCTCATTTTTGTAATTTGGCGGCGTACATATATACGCCGTTAGTTTAGTGGAAACGAATTCAATTTCGCTTTTATGTTAGAACAGTCTGTATAAACATTGGAATATCAGCTACATCTATATTTGGGGCTGGCATCAGTTTGGATTACATGCCTGTTACAATAAACAGATCTTGTCAAACGCCGCACGATATTGCCATGGCGCCGTGATATAACTGTTGCACATTATCAAACTATTTGCGTAGGTAGATAATATTGTGACTTTATCAGTTTTATGCTTGCCAAGTATATTCAGAACGCTGTTTTGGACGTTGTCAGTTAACCGTTGAATGTGCCCGCGTCTTAATTTCTGGCATGATCGGAACAGTTGACTTTGTCCAACTTTTAAATATTCTGTAATTATGTAATGCCAAGTAAGGCGTTGTCAGCGAAGAACGTGATTGAAAAATCTATTCTTTTGGATTGTCAATTTATACCTGTAGTACTAACTTAGTGTAATGCGCTTTGTAGAGTTTGTTTGTGGTTAACTATTACGCGCGTTCTGTTTTACCTTTTGGAAACTGAAATGGAAATTGTAAGGGACCCGCGTTAAAAAATGTACTTTCACGTTCAGCAGTTGGATATAGACCTGCGGGTGATTTGATTAATTAAAAAGCGTCCGATTTTATATTTATTATTACCACGAGCTCGTCGTCACACGTTGGGGTCGGGCGCAAAACGTTCAGAAAATTTTATTCGTACTTTTTGTTTCTATTTGTGTCAACGACTAATTTTTAAACATTCGAATTTCGATTTATAATCGGTTCAATATTTTTATCATACCATCTTATTTATCTTACCTCGAACATACACAGTTTCACCGTTGTCATAAATGTAAATTTGATTGAACTGCGGTGAGGTTTTAGTGACGTGGTAATTTTAGCAAGGTTTGTCTGGCTCTTCTCACATGGTGTTATGGACTCTTGCACCTTACACACATTGACGTTTTCGAAATTGAAGTGAACGAATGCAAATAATTTTATTTTAAATTCCGATATTTTGCCTAAAATGTTTATTTTTCTCGTTAGTGCCGTTTAACAATCTTTAAATTTAAGTAGCCAGTTGTCAGTTATCTACTTGTGGAAGGTTAACAATTTTACCTCGATGGAAAAAAAACGGTACAATATTCGCATTTTATTGTCATGTCAGAACCTAAACATCTTAATTTTTTCACAATATATATTTTAACGCCTTTGTGTGTAGTTTGTTCTTTGGGCGAATGTTCTACTTTTCTCTTGTAAAACGACTTTACACGCTGTTGACGATTTCTTTTTATTCGTCGCTCGTCAGACGGTCATTTGCGTTACATTTTTTATAAAACGTATTTCCTACATTAAAATACGATAAACACAATGAACGTTAAACTTTTTTGTATAATGGAAAGAAACTTATAATAGTGATGTGACCGAATAGCCAGAGGTAATTAAAAATTGAGAATCTAAGAACATCGAACATAAAAAAAAATATGTTTGATTTTACTATATTTTTAAATTTTAATAAATTTCCGACTGTTTGATTATGTTTGGAATATTTTCATTTACCACGGATACAGTACAAGCAGGGAAAATTCTTAAACTGATGGCGAATAAAACAGTAATCGCAGAATACTTTATTATATAATATATATATATGTGGGATTTTAATTTGTAAACGTTTTAATTTTAATTGTTCGTTTGGGGCAACGTAGAAAACTACGAGCGTAATGTTGAAGTGGACGTGTTTATTTTAACAATTTAAAAATTCAAATGTTACTCCTAGCAGTATTATTATAGTTTTGTTTTCACGGGAGTCGGGGGAATTTATAATGTGAAAAGTAAAGGACTATTAAAGCGCAGCCGGATTATATGTTCTAAGAAGAAAACGAAGAGGTATAGCGATTAAATAATATTTAATAATCCGAATAATATTCATTAAAAGACATCTAAGGAACGTGTTATTTTCTGAGAATAAGAACGTAACTTCTGAAATAGTAACATTCAGAGCGCTATTATGCAATATTTATACTTTCTGTTGCGTACTTTTAAAGAGAATTACGAATAACTAGCTCGGTCTGTTATAGACCTATAGTCGTTGTAAACGATTTTAATCAGTTAAATGATACGTGCACAATTGTTATCAGCTTTCAACGATTTTCCTTTAACTTGTAATTTTTTAAATCTGCAAAATTATGCAAGATTGTAGTTGCTAAAATGATCAGCTATTTAATGAATAATAAATACGCCATTAATGTATAATTTTTTGCGACAAGAAAATTAAAAAAATTAACTTTACGTAAGGGTTCCAACAAATGTTGTTCTTTACAAAACAATTGAAAGTTCCTTGCGCAACTATTTGTTTTCACACAACCAGTTCTACAACTAAACTAAAGAGTCAGTTGATTGGATGAAAATTTTTCTTATATGATTTTTTCTATTAAACACGTGTGACACCGATTGTTCGCTAAAATCGATCGACTAAATGAAATTTATCTGCGGTTTTCGTAAAGAAAAACTATGACATAAATTAATCATTGCCCTGGTTCTCTTCTATATTATATGTATCTGGCATTTACTGTTTTATATTTATTTACTCGGTAGAGGTGAAAAAAGTTAAATAATAAATTTCAAATTTTGTATAAATAAAAAGGCGGAGAGAAGAACCGTATGCTTAAGACCTACAAAAAAAACATCATCGAGGTTGGTGAATAACAATGATACAAAACAGACTGGAATCACTGAGAAAGTGTAATCTTGTTTTAAGGTCTCTGTATAAATGAAGTACAGTTTTTTTGAAGTGTGACAAGTATTTTTTAGCTTATATTTATAGTTGCGCAAATTTCTTTCAACTGTATATAATTTTTTTTTTATTTTTTTATATAAATTTCTTTATTTCGTTCATTTACAAGATTCGGCACTCGTTTGCAATTATTTCTCGAAATTAATCCGCTCGTCTAATCTGTGCGTTAACATTTGAATTATTGACAGGCCAATTCGATAGATAATAATTTTATACCGAATTCATTGCAAAATAATATAACGAGCACGAGTGGAGATTCGTTTATTGCGAAACCTTTACAAAATGGTATCGTAAGTCCAAATGCTAAAGTATTCATACCGAACACTCTGCATAGTGATATCGTTGCTCCGGATGCGAAGTTATCCTATATTCCACCATCTCAGGAGAATCTTAATTCATCCGCTGCAAAACTTCCGGTATGTTTTTAAGGTGTCTTTCTTCAATACTTCCGAAGTAATATTTGTTACTTCGTGATATGAGTAAGTTGTTAGAGGGACTAATGTATTTTGCAGCTTGATAGTTTTGAAAATATTATATGATTTTTTGTTTTATTTATTTTTTTAATTTTGCAAAATATGCGGATATACTTATTACTACGAGTTATATACGTAATGGTAAAAAAGTAAATCACCTTAGTTCGATCTTGAAACGGGTATCTGTCATTGTGAAAAACGAGATATTTCAGTAATGTGCGCGGCTATTAAATTTTTATGATCAAACAGATTTGTATAAAATACGCATTTTAGTCATATTAAACGTACCCGGGATTTAACGTTTCGTGCTTCATTCTATACATCCCCTACTTCTGATAAGAGTAACCATACGGTCTTCCTGGAGTATGCTGAAAGAGATGTGTGCTTTAAATTTTTTACTCTTTATGTGATCAGTAGCTTTCTCCATATATTAATTCAACCGTTAAACCGATGGTTTTGATTTGCTTGAGCGGCGTGGCCTCCTCTTCGGCGTGCTTAATTTTGTGTATTATATTAAGAGTTATATTTAAGAACACATTTGTATTGCACAGTATTTACATGTTTCTACTGTTATAAACTCGGGTTTTTATCCTTTCTTCATCGTTGCTACAGACTACTTCACATACAACTTGGTCGATGACGGGACTATGTTTTTCATCTTGACCCCTTCTAATAATGTAAGTACATCTTGCAGGGAACTAGTGCACACACACCAGCTTTATTTCGTTTTGTTTAAGCTACACATTCATTTGTACCCATCATTCCTTTTTAGGTATTCCTGTTCTTCGAACACACAATAATAAATATATTTCGCCATCCATAATTTTGGAATTGGGGTCTAAGAAAAAAAAAAAAAAAGAGATTATGTGCCATTGTACTATTTAAAAATATTTTTAAAGAACCTATTACAGTTTGAAATTTCAAAATAAGTGTGTATGTATGATAGCAAACAAAAGCAATGGTAACAAATCCGACTGAATTTTTTAATCAGAAAAAGCACGGATGAAAATTGGCGATAATATATAAGTTTTGTTAGGGAACTCTAGAGTATTGTAAACTCTTTATATTCTCGATTTTGAATGTAATACGATGTTGACTTTTATAAAGTTGTTACAAATAAATTACACATTTCGAAATTTTGTGTTTCTGAAAACGTAATTATTATTCCTAGAATAAGTTATATTTGATTAGCAGTTTAAAATCATCGTTCGTAGGCAACTTTGAAATAATTTCAAATGTAACAAAATGCGAATTACTTGTAAATTGTCAGAATTTTCTTTAAATCCATGTTTTTTATGTTTCGTATTCTGTTTACTTATTTCGAAGACGTAAAATTCGATTTGTCAGCCGGTTTAAACGAAATAAAATAGACAAAAAGAGTACGGTATTAAACAATCTATTAGAGCAAAACTTATTTTCATTATGATTTCTGTTCTTTTTCATGAAAGTAAATTAGTATAACTTGTGATTCGAGTAACTTTAAATTGACTCAGGTACGTGTCAGTTGTTCTAGTAGAGTGAATATTCTAATGCAGTGTTGATCGTCCGTTTTCCAGAAGGCTAAAGAAAAAAAGAAGACGTATGAAATAATATACTTAATTATTTGTTAAAAATGATGTGTATGTACGCAATATTACTAATGAAAATGTATAAATATTTTAAAGAAAAATATTAATTAATAAAACTAAAATATTTGAAATATTTAGCTTTAGAAGCGTTTTCCGCATTACTTCATAATTCAGATAATTGAGTTCTAAAGCGCTGTTCCTGCAGGGGCCAAATATTTCTCGTGTATATTTTAATTGCTTATTGGTAGAGTTAGGATTTTCTTGCAGTAAAAAATCAAAAAGGGTAGTAAAAAATAATTTTGAAACGCTAAAAAAAAAGAACGCAATATGAAAAGCTGTAATAAAAATTAAATGCGCAGTAAATTTTTAACTTGAGCAAGTGTTTCAGAATAATTTACATGTAAAGCATTTTTGTTTATTTACTTAGTTTGAATTAAACGATGTAATTAAATGCGTTTGTTAATTATCTTCTTTAAAACTGTATACTTTCTATCGGTTATAATATTTTCATACATCGAAAAAGATCGTTCGATACTGAAGTTGACGGTGCGCATGCCAAATAAGAAATGTGCTGGGGATAAAAATCTCTTCATTCTTCAATGTATTTTCTCTACCTTTAGAGTATATATTTCGCTTCTTTAGGAAATCTAAACCTACTTGTTTCGTTTAAAAATAATGAAATAAAATTAGCTTTTTAATATAATGAATGAAAAAATAATTTTATTTATTTTTACTTCTTTATGGATAAAAAATAAATAAATAAATTCCGCATATATATGATAATAATTTACTTCATTCGTTCTCTAATTTCATAAGTAAATCCAAAAGACTTTATCTGAAACAGGTTACAATTTTTTCTACCAATTGATCGATAATTTTTAACTGATTTTTTCGAAGTATTCTTAAAGACCATTTTAGTACATAGCTATTTCGTAATGTTGTGTTAGATGGTACTTCATTGTGAGCATACATTTCAGTTTAGCCTTGTATTATTTTTCTTCCATTTTCTCTCGCGATAAAGTTTCACATAATTTTTTACTGCTTCCTTGTTGTTACGTCGTGATTCGTTGCAATTTGAACGTCACAATTTTTGATTTTAAGTATAATTTTTCCAAAAAAAAACACTCAGCCGACGAAATAATTATTGCGTCATTGGTGCTCGCCACTTCATTATTATCGAATAGATGCTCGTAACTAAATTTACAGAAACAATTTCGAACGGTGGACTGTCAGTTGTCGTGCTGCTGTTATTGTAACGCATCGGTTCGGTTTTTTTCCCCCCGAAAAAAATCTATATGGACTAGCCTGGCAATATATTTTCTGTACACTACATTTTTTCAATTACAAACAATTCCTGAAACTAGCGGTTTAAGTGTACTTGTACCATTCACCATATATACCCCCCCCCCCCCTCCCCCGGTGCTTTAGCATCGTTGGTAATAAAGAGCATTTGCTTATGAGCGCTGAATAGAATTACCCGTGAAAAGAATATTTTTTTTTTTGTTTTTCGTCCTAATTTGTGCATCAGCTAAAACCGAACGAAGAAGCGAACAAAAAATTTTAGTCATTCGCGATTGCTTGTTAATATGATATTCAGCGGATAATTTTTTAACGTTTTCAAAAAAATTCGGTTTTGCAGATTTCCTCGTCTTACAACGTTTGCTTATCCGTTCCGTTACTCTTAACGCATAAAAGCACAATGTAGCTTTGGAATTTCATCCGCTAAGATAAGATTCTTCGTTACGTGTACTACCGTTGTCACGTAGAACATTGAAAAAAGCTGTCACTTTTCATCTCATATCTCGTGGGACCTCGTAACGATCCAACAGATGTATGGTAGATTTTCTATCTACTTGTGTCGTACGATCTTCTGCACATTTACTTTAACATTTTTTTCGATATCAGCATTTCCAAACTATACCGCTCTTTAAATCTGCTCGTCAAACTATTAGACTCATTCAAATTATGTTAAAAATATGCAATTTCGGTTTTTTCTCGTAATGGTGTTTTCTGCCAGTTAGAATACTGCATTAGTGCTTCCAGTTCCGAAACTATTGAAACTTTACCGGCGTTTTTTTATTCTGGCATTTTATTTGCGAGTCTCATTTCTTTTTGTAAAATATCCAATATTACATATGCTAATAATCCAAGAGTCGTTTTATTAATGGACACATGCGATTTTAATTCGAATGAACACTTTGGCAGTTGTCCAAACTAAAGAAGCCATTATAATGTGCAATAATAATCAGCAAATCGAAATACGCAGAACATATGCGGGGGGATACCTCCGGTACGAACTAAATATGGAAAAGTTTTAAAGAACTTACAGAGTATTCGCGTGAGTTAAACGCGTGTACATCTATGCGTGATAACTGTTTTTTAAAATTAAGTATTTCATTATAAATTTCACTTTTTTCGAAAATATCGATACGGGAAATGCCTTGCCTGAAGGATAATGTACAAACGATTAATGCGGGAAAACGATAAATTTCAGAAAAATATATCATTCGTATATATATGGAACTTAAGATATTCGTTATCCGGGCGCGTCATTGTTTTGTCGGCGAGTTCTTGCGAAGAACTGCATCATGTAATTGTCAAAGAATCCAATAAAGTGGAAAAAAATAGGGATTATCAATTAATGAAAATAAAACGAAATTCGTTAGAATAAGTAAAGAAAGGTAACGACTAGATAATACGTGTACGAATTACCGATAAAAACACATTAAAAGGAATCAGCTAATTAAAATATTTGGAATGCCGTATTTAAATCCAAATATTGCTGAGATTAATGCGGTCAGATAAAAGCAACCTTTGAAAAAATTACGCTTGCAGTCGGATCATTAAAATCAAATATTAGACAACATTTTGAAAGATTTTATATTAATTGATATATAAAACGTTGACTTTTTTTTAAGTTATATGAAAATACTGCATTTCTTCTCTCCACTCTGTGTTACTCAAATCATTAAACCTCTGTGACAGAATCTAAATATACAAGTTGCGCTCCTAGCCTAGCTGCTGTACATGGTGCGGTGATTTAAAAAAAAAAACCCCAAACGTAGAAGATGACCAATATCGAAGTGCTGAGAAGAGGCAACAGAGAAAGGAAAAAATTAAGAAAATCACAGTCGTTATTAAAATTAATTATCCGGGGAAAGATTGAACTGTTCACCCGGAAAACTTTAGCGATAGATGAATTTGGAAGCAGCGATAAAGCACGGCATCTAAGTGTGATTGTCTAGACGGATACATGGGGTTCTACACAGTAATAACAGTTTTCTTACCATTTAATTTGCGAGCTTTTAATTAATTGTTCTGTGCGGCACTTCTTATTGGTCGGTTTTTCCCGTTCTACTGAAGAATGTTTACGAATAAACTGTAATCTAAAATCTATTTAACGAACAATTTATGCGTTTTCTTCTGACCACTAATATAATTTCTTCGACAGAAAGACAATTTAAAAAGCGAAATTTTGTACGGTGTTGTTTTAGTTCTTTTAGAAATCAGAAAACGAAGCCATTAACGGTGGTGTTTGAAGTTTTTGTTGTTTTTGTTTACTTTTAATATGGTAGAAAATATTGAATTTTATTACATTCGGCACTTTGTTGTAACTCCAGTGTAAAATAGTGCTTGCCATTCGTTACTATCGTTTTTAAATTATAAATTGTTTTCTGTCATTGTGGGAAAATTTGGTTTTTGAACTTAAAACTCGTTAAAAGAATTGTATGAAAGTGATAACCGGAAAAGCATGCGCTATAGAGCAGCGTCGACTAAACTTCACTTATAGTGTGTTCGAGAATTTCCAAGTATTATTATACTATTTTTTGTAATTGTATTACAAAGGACTTGTCAGCGGTAGTACCGGAATTTGTTCCAAGAAGCGCTTTAAAGAATAAAGAAGAGAATCCGATATTAAACATGAATGGCGAACGCAGTATGGCACCGGTTGATCTGCTAAGTCCTGATTCTTCGTTCATAAGCTCCGGTAGTGATATACGTGATTCAAGCGATTCCGTACCGAATAACGTTGCAACGTTTCAGGTGATCAGAATATTTTAAATTAAACACAATCAGGCTTACGAGACTGTTCGTTGTCGCTGTACTACACTGTAATTAAAATGTTTTACGAAAAATAACGATTTTTTCCATTTATTTATATTTGCGCAGGAGTTCCGTACAAATTGTGGTAATGTTGTAGATAAACTGGAAAAGTATTTAGCGCAGATGATACTGCCATTATAATTTCTCGATAAAGCGATGGAAATTAAAAAAAAAAAAAAAAAAAAAAGAATCTCATACACCTAGAACAGATAATAATTTAAAAAATCATCTCTTTCGTCTTATGCGATCACTCTGTGGTTCTAGTTTTATTAATCATTTTATTATACACTGATAAACCCTTTTTATTCGTTGATCATTTAATCTCGAATGAAAGGAAGTGTTCCGTTTTTTCGCTGATTCCTCTTTCTGTGGTTTTTATTTTTTTTAACTTTTCAGAATTTTGTACCAGTTTTGTTTTCAAAATCCCGCTTTTCTTCGCATTAGCTATAAAAACGATTTTTTTTTCGATTTTTTATTTAAACAATTTTGACCAAATTAATGATTTTATATATATATATATTATAGTATTTAACGTTAAACAGAAAAATATCGAATTAAAAAGGGCTTTGGAATCTTACGAAAACAACCTGTTAATACTACTAATGCTGTAAATAGATAACACTTATTAATGATCTTGAATATCGCGCATCGTACTGATGTAGTAGAAAGAAAAAAAAAAAAAAAATTTAATAAACTACTCGATAACAGTGGGAGAGCTATCGTACAGAAATACGATCAGTTTGATCATCGTGCTTTATTGACTTTTAAGGTTAGAGTTTATTTATCGGTTGGATTACTTTCAGACAGGCGGTATGTATACATTTAGTTTCATATTTTATTACTGTTTTCTTAAGTCGCTATTACACTAGAAAGCAAAGACACACGGGTAACTCGATTTCACCAAAGCTGTGAACATCAGATTATTTGAAGCTTATTACACGAATGAAATTTAATCACACGCTTGAAAATCAGTACAGTTTTAAACCATGAAATTATTTGATGATCATGATTGTTGAATCTAATTTTAGACAGTTCCGTTTCAGTACGACTTGGGAGCGTGCCTTACTTCGGGTTTAAACGTGATTAGTTGCGTGCGATTTTGTTTGCTAGTGTAACAGTGCCTTTACCATTTTTAACTTTTATACTGGCTTTTTGGTATTATACTACTGCCCCCTCCCCTTATTGCTACAAATGCGAACAAAAGAATTCGCCAAATATGCAGTTCTTCTAATTTCTTGTGCCGTTGATATTTTTTTCGAAACCGGTATTGAAGACATGGTTGTTATTGACTAAGGCATTTTTCATTTTTACCTTTGTTATTCTAGATATTTAGTTAATCCAAGTGCCGCGGTAGTACGATTGTCCATTCTAATCCGTTTCATGTTTGCCGCTTTTGTTTTTCTCTTCTCCTTTATCGAACCGATTTTCTTCTTTTCATTTTTGAAGATTATTATTTGTTTACCGTTAAATTTAAACTTTCTTCTTCATCTCTCTATTTATACGCGCGAGCATAATCTATTATCTCCGTATCTTTTTACGATATTTCAACTATTCCTTTCTCTTATTTCACGTTCTATCTCTTCTCTATCACGTAATTCTTCCCTCGCACAATTTTCCTAAATTTTACACCTTCCCTTATCTTATTTTTCGACCGTTGTTTGTTTTCAAACGCTTATATAATTAATTTTTTTTTTAATTAGTTATAATTCGACGCGAAATGTAACCGCAACATTTTAGTTTAAATATATTCGAGCGTATATTGTAAAAAACTCAGGTCTTTTACTCTTTCTGTTACTAGAGCTGTAGCGGACTACCGCAGGCACACTTCCGTTTCACATTAGATATTTTAGGAGCTAGCTGAGATGCATCCTCCCGCTATTCTTTCCGGTGCATAGTCTTTCCTTATAGAGAATATATTATTATTTTTCCTTTATTAACCGTCACCTTTCTAGTTCGCCTTAATAAGTAATGCGTCAGAATTATTCGATGAAATAATGGAATATTCCATCGTTAAGATTATATTCATTTTTACCGCATATTATAATTACTTACTTCGCCAGCGCTAATTAAAAATAGTGTACAATTACACAGCAAAAACGCTAAAACGCCAATGATAATTTTATTTTATTTTTATTTTTTTTTACTTTTTTTACGATTATCAAAACTTCTTTGATTTTAAGCGAATAGAAAAGAAACAGTTGCGTTAAAAATTGACTGGCGATTGAAATACGGATATTTCTGGTGCATGTTTAAAAATCGTTTTGATTGTAATTTTTCATTATCATTTGAAGGAAAACGTAAACGGAACTACCTATTTCTACACAGCACCTGTCGCACAAGCACCACCAACTGCCGTTGTTCCTGGTACCATAACACCTCCCGCATCAAGTAATATACCGATAACATCAACGTCGCCGTACAGCTCGCCAACAAATTTTTCTCGCCAAATAAACATCCCGGCTGCGTACAAACCGTACTACATGCCGTCTGAAATACCATCTCAGAATATCATGTTGATGAACCCTGCTAATTCGGAACTTTACCAACGTAAGTACATTTTGATTCGAATTTTACTGGAAAATATTCTGTTACAATATCGGAATAAAATAATGTACGTTGAAAGATAGGTTACCATTTTAGGCGTTAATATTTTTTTCCGCTGCGCTAGGGATCTACGTGTGTTTTAATGAAAAATCGTAATGCGATACGCAGAAGGTATCAGTAATAGTTTTTATAAAATATCAATTACACGGCTCGACTACACAAATATCATTAATTTTATAAATTTACTTGGAATGATATTGATGACAAGTTTCATGGAAAATTACGAAATTCCTCACCTTCTTTCGCGGCACTCTCACAATACTGAACTATCACACGGCACGCGTGAGTTGACATATTGGCCTACTCAAAACTCGAGTATATCGACCTGTTTATACACTTCAGCAAATAGAATAATATCCGCGTATGTATAAATTCTCAGATCATTGAAGCACGTCACATTTAATAAATCTATAATATGTGTAAGATATGCGATTTGATAACTTAGCAGCTCTACCATAGATCGGCCACTAGATAATACCGGAATTCATTACTTAGAAAACGAAGTAATGATAATTTTGAATTTAAATTTTGTTTCGGTGTATGAATTCATCATAGACTTATAAAAATGACTGAAAAAATTATTTTTACAGACAAGACGAGAAAATTAAGTGGACGAGTTTCATTTTTTTTTTTTTTTTTTTTAAATTGCTTAAAGTCGCCCGTAACACAAATAGAAATAGACACTATGTGTGTTTTACTAGTTATTGGGTTTTTATAAAAATTGATTTTCAGGGGTTTTGGAGACCGTAGATTACAATTCTGCTATTAAATTTAAATGATGGATCCGCTAAGCTTGACAAATTTTTTGCCTTTGAGTAATACTCCCTTATTCTGTTTGAAAATTGAATGTTACTTTTCTTAAAATTATTTATTTTCATTAAGAAATTCGCCAACTAACAGATTAGTGGAAAAATTGTTTTTATACATAAAATGAACAAATAAAGCTGATATTTTATGAGACATTTTTACCACCTTATATTGTTTGCAAAAACTAAAAGTTAAAGTAAACGAAAGTAAACCAGTTGAAACCCAGATAGACCAAGAGTCTGTGTTATATAAACACAAGTACTCCAAACAGAACCTTAAAATTAGCTCAAATTAAGAAAAGTGGTTTTTCAACATTTTAATACGATTATAGCGCGTTTAAATTATAGAATACGTTACATTTAATCAGATGGTTTAAATGCTTTTTAACCTTAATTTCGTAATTAATTTTTGTAACATAGCGTGGCAGTATACAAATATCTATGGTTCTACGTACGATATTTTAAATTATGGTAAAAATTGTTTTATCCAGTTTTAGTAATTCTCCGAACTGTTATATTAAAAATTAACGAAAAAATATATAAGTTCACACTACTTTAAAAAATGACTAATTTGATTCCTAACATGTAATTTACCGCGGATATATTCTTTCTTCTCTTCGAATTTGGCTATCTATGGACCACGGGAAAACAACAAACTTTTCCTTTTTTGTTCTTTCCAGTATTTCTTCATTATTTCACTGTGATTTTTTTTCATATTGTCGACAATGAATATATATGCGTATATATTTTTTTTGTTGAGAAAAAAATTTAATTTCGTTTGGTTGTAAGGTCGTTGCATATGTATCGGATTTTACTATGTCTAGAACAAAATCGATTTTTTTCTTTTCTCTTAATACTATCACTTTGCCGTAATGTATAATCAGCATTTAGGCTTAAGGACAACGTATTGTTAATGGAAACAGAAAGCTATCGTTAGCTACCATAATAAGAATAATTACAAACAAAAAAAAAAAAAAACAGACAAAGGTAAATAAGTAACAAA
Organism: Icerya purchasi; assembly: GCA_039619475.1. Taxonomy (NCBI): domain Eukaryota; kingdom Metazoa; phylum Arthropoda; class Insecta; order Hemiptera; family Monophlebidae; genus Icerya; species Icerya purchasi. The sequence continues at coordinate 353,969,619 of CM077115.1, forward strand.
TAAAAATATTTAGCAGAGGCATATATATATATATATATGCCGATCGCGCTAATTACTTTTAACCATTTTTAGTAACATGCTTATCTATACCTCCGATTAACGTAGTATTGTCTGGCATGTAAGTTTAAATTAATTAATTATTAGCGAATTATAATTTATAAGACGTAACCGCTCTCAGCGCAGCGAAGATGTAATTATAATTATAAACAAACCAATTATTTCTTCCGCCGAATTTACAATTTATACGGGCCGTTGGACTAATAATTTATACAAACCATAATAGCAAGCAAGTATGTATATTTATTCGCTTTGTAAGAAAGTCAACAATAAAAGAAGGGGGTTTTCTAACGGTAAATCAATAAACTAAGCGCACGTTTAAATCATCGTCAGGATACCGGGAGAAATAACTAGATAAACTTACAAGTGCGCGCAGTCATCGAGTCAGAAACTGGAAACAGTGGCAAAAAATATTTTTGATCATGGTCAGATATCTTTCTGGTGTAATCAACCGCGAATGAAAATATATTGAATTTTAAATATGTGGAAGTTGAGTTAACTCGAGAAAAATGCCCTTTATACTCAAAATACGAACCTTAATAATTAGAAATTTTATTTAAGCTACGGTTTATAGTGGCATTATTGTTTTTGTTTTTTTTTAGTTTAACGCCGATTTTAAAAAACGAAGTTACGGAATTTTGCAAGTTCGCTTTTGTTTAGTATTTTCGTACAACTTTTATTATCACGAAATATTGATCAAATTAGAAAAGGTATAAAAAATCATACTTTTAGTAGAATAATGGATTGGTTTAGTGAAAATTGCGCAATATCGATATTATGAACCTTACGATCCTGTAATTTTACACGTTTTCCTTAGAAACATTGGCAATTTTTAAATTAGAAATAATTTTAGTGGAGGGAGAGGCATATATATATGTATATGTATGTATGTATTTATGTTTGTATGCATATATACGCATATAAAAATATAGAATCATTTCAATTGATTATTTAGCATTACCAGATAAAATCGGTGAATTTTATGATCTGTCCATCATTGAAGCGAATGCCGGCCATCCGTCAATTTCTTTGCCCGGATACATAGCTACAATGTATAAAGGCACTCATTGTAAAAGTGGAATCACATATTGCCTTAGAAGAATACATGGTAATAATGAAAGCTTATATTTTGTTTTATTACAGATTTATTAAATTGTATGCTATACACTTAAAGTATATTTTTAACATTTTGTCGGGTTCTCATCCCCATATCCTTCATGTATAGCTTTAAGAATAGTTTATGGTTTTTGGTATCGTTTTATCAGCGGAAATATTTCTTAATTTATAGGCTTCTTCTGAATTTATTTACTAATGGTAAAAATTAATGAACCAAAACTTTTCAGAATCGTGAGAAGTAGAATTAAAATATATAACTGATTGTAACAATTATTTATTAGAAAAATAAATTACTGTACAACGTTAATTTTTATTGCATTAACTTTGTATTATCGAACGATGTTTACCATTTTTTACGTAATTACGAAGAATTTATATCGTTTAAATGACCGGTTAAGTAAAATCTGTTTTTTTTACTAAAGCTTAAGGAAAGAATGCAATAAAAAAAAAAAAAAAAATGCGAATAAATTTTCAGTATGATACAGGGGATTGCGATTGGAGATATGAATATAAAATAAAACCGATAAATTACGAGAGACATTTCGGAAGTCATTGCCCCACTTCTACACCTTCGTGATTTAATATATAAAGTTCCATTCCGATCAGTTCGATAGTGCTCGCGTTGTATACATGTAAACTGTACGGCTAAAAATATTCATGATCATTTAAAAAATGTGTATTGAAAGTCTGCAATGGCTTTCCGAATCGTCAGATCCCGGGTTGAACAGTTTAAAAAGTCGGTCGAGTGACGATTCGTGATGACAGAAGTAGAAGACCGAGCAACGCGGTGAATGGACGGTCTTCTGGGACTCCGCGGGCGTACATATCATCGATTTCACGGGCCTAGGGGCCATCGTAAACTCGAAACGATACCGTAAAACTCTCGACAAGTTTCGGAAAGCGATGAAAAATAACACCGCTTTTGTCTCAAAACCCCATCTTATTTCACGACTCTCGATAATGCACGTCTGCATTGTTCGCCTGTAAAAATTCAAATGGAAGGTATATTCGAGCATGAAACATACTTTCCTGACCTTGCACCATCCAATTTTCACCTCTTCCTCCTCCTGAAAGGATTTTTCGGACCTCAATGGTACAATAACAACGATGAGTTGAAGCAGGTAGCTGCGGTATGGTTGGAAAATCTAGACGCGAACTTCTACTTTACTAGGATTGAAAAGCTTGTCTCGCGCTGTGGATAAATGCTTAACATAAATGGTGATTATGTAGAAAATAAGAAATTTCCCCTAGTTTTTTTTGGTTTTGGTTTAATTTTTGTAACTTAACATGCGACGGAGTTACAAAGGATGACTTCCGAAACGCCCATCCTAGCTGTCTTATTTATGCGAAGTGAATGTAAATGATAAAAGGTAAGAAATTATTCCAGCTGCTAAAGTTAACTTCTTTCTCAAAATGATTATAATCGAACTTGAAAGTTGAACTCTGTAACTGAAATACGAACACTGCAAATGATTAAAAAACGGGAAATTAAAATTCTACACTAAACTGGAATGATAAACGTAAATAGTTCTCGGTAATAAGGAAATGAGAACTACACATACCTGTGTTTTCCTTGTTGCTCATAATTTGCCCGTTTTTCTTACATTTCTTTTCACCGTCTACACTTTAACGTCTTTCTTAATTTTTTTTCTTGCCTTCGTTTTCACGTCATTATGGTCTGTAATAATCCCTATGTCGATCTTGTATCTATTAATCAGGTCGATTTCTGCTGTGCCTCTAAACCTTATCTTTCCTACGAACCTGTTACCTTATAGCATTATACAGTTAACACTTTAAAAATTTCTCTTCATCCTTTTTTTTTTTCCGGTCTTAATTGAGATTCTTAGTCTCTTTCATATTTCCCATTATCGCGTTAAATTATAGTAAGGCTAAGTCAGTGTCTCTTATTTATCCGAGAGAAAGATGGTTCCTAGAAAAGTCAGTCATAGACTTAAACGTTTAACGTGCTAATTTCACAAAAAACAGTTAATTCTAAAAATCGTAATTTCTTATAACTACAATTGTGTATATTTTTTTGAAACTCGCAGATACTCAGTTAACTAGTGTAAAGTGTAATACAGTGGCCAATGTTTGGAAAAAGCTGAACCACACAAATCTAATACAGTTAAACGATGTTTTCACTACAACAGATTTTGGCGATAATTGTAAGTACTCATTTTGTACCATTGACGTGCTTTAAATTAAAAGGAATATTACTTTCCGTATTTTACTAATTGTTCGATTATCAGATTATTTGCGATTAATGAAGTGATTCGAAAACGGTATCATAAATTTCATCTTTTACCGTTATTATCATTAAAACGGCTTTTTCTGCCTTTAGCTTATACTAATCGATTAAAAGACTCAGTATGTTTCGCGTCCGTTCTTACAATATAAATTGCAAGCGGAAAGTTCTTTAACGAGAAATAATTTCTGAAATTGCGAATCTCGTTTTGTTCCTTTGCAGCGGTAGTATTTGTGTACGAATATTACGAAAATTCCGAAACTGTCATGTCGAAACATTTTCCAGCTCAATTTGAAGGCTTGAATGGATATATGGATACGTTTAGCTCCGACCCTAATGCACCTCGTCCATACAGTCATACCAAGAATTCTTTACTTCGCCAACAGCACAGGTAATCTCTTTCTCTGTTTAAAGTTTAGAATTACAAAATTTCCGATTAAGAAAGTTTTAAACATGTCTATTAGTCTTCCAAACGAAATAGCTTCTTTTTAATTCGTTTATTATTTCGTAAGCTAACAACATGGCTATATTTTTTCATAATATATCGATTACGTTATATCTGTTTCCCCCAATTTTTCACATCTATTTTACGTTGTTTTTTTTCTTGTTAACGGCTGATACGTTTCTTATTACGCACTTTTTAAAACTTTTAAGCTCTTAATGTCTATAGAAAAATGAATAATTGTGAAATTATTCTGTTCGCCGGATGTAAATTAACAACATAGTGTGGTTTACAGATTTCTTCTTAATGATTTTAAAGCAAAATAATCCTCCATGCGGATTTTTCCGATGGCGAGCAGCTTTTGAGTTGATGAAAAAATTCTTTACCGTCGAGTTGAGCCTCAAATTATATCTTCATGTGATTCATTGTTAGGTTCTGTCTATTCTCATGAATGATTGCAAGGCTTGGACTCTTGACGAAGCGTCGGAAGCTAAAGTAGATGTGTTCGAAATGCATCTATATAGGAGGATGCTCAAGATATGTTGGATGCAGAAAGTCTCTAATGCAGAGAAATCTTTCAGCGAGAGAAAAGTGTTATTGCCGACAATTGAAGAACTTAAATGGACTGTCTCGGACACCTCATGAGAGATAGCAAATACGGACTACTGGAATTAATCTTCGGAGGAGAGAACATCGGGAAGCGATTACCTGGAAGAAGACAGAACTCATGACTAGGTGATTTGCGTAGGCGATTGCAGTATTCATGGGTGAAAATTTTCGAATTAGTGATGTCAAAACCAGTATACTTCGTGCGGATCGTCCATCATCGCTCTGAGTCGACGTAAGAAGAAGAAGAATATTAATATACTTCTTTAACTTTAAAAAGTACAAAAAATCATACATGAAATTAGAAAAAAACAAATGTACATGCTTAGGTTGTTTTCCCGACGTAATTTTCACCGCGATTCAAACACTTGCCGTAGCATAGTACGAATTTTTTCCAACACTATAGTACTAATCGTCGTTCAACTTTGTGAAGAATTGGTGTGTAAACGCCTACACTTCTGCATCGTTTTTGGAGAAAAAAACATTGTTACCATATGATGATACTAAATTATCACATTTGTTGTTTTTTCTACAAAAAACCTTTACTGCTGAGAAAAGAGGTAGGAAAGAACTTATTTTGGGAAGCGCCTCATACATTTCAGCGTCTTTATGAAATTTTGAAGAAGTTCGCAGAGTTTTACTTGGTGTTTATATGCTTAATTTAATGCTAGTACAATCTAGCCGATTCGCAGGCACACCGTAAATATACGACGTACAGCCGACCATGTAAATCGGATAACGTTATGTGATTGTAGTTGCACACTTTTGATAGTCGTAACAGAAAATATTTTCTAATCGGAAAATAGATAAATGGTAGGATTATAAACATTTTAATATAATGGCTATTTCACCTACGCTAAACCTGCCAAAATAGTAATGGCTTCTATTGAATCGGATGATACTAGCCGCGTAACTTTCAGTTAAATTTGGTTTCGTTCATTCACCGCTCAACAATTGTATGCAATGCATCTGCACAAAGATTTCTTTAAGTCCGCCGCAGTAAATTTAATAATTTATTACATTTTTTTATAAGTTTTCGGATTTTTTTTCGTTTCTAATCACTGCGTTGCTTGTAGTTGTATTATAACGAAATAATTTGTAGCCTATGTTACTCCGATTTACTGTAGACAGTATATTAGTGTACAACATAAACTTTTTTGTTTTTTTTTTTTATTTATGTAAGGACAAGATGCAACAATGTTTTTCAGTTTAATAATAAAAGTAAATTCTGATACATTTACGATACTTATAACGGAGCCATCATGAATCTTATTTTCTTTTAGACAGCTTAAATATGAAATCGAGTTTTCTTTCAGGAAATCATTTCAATCGTAATAATTCTTTTTAACTTTGACTAAAAGCAAAAAAAAAATGTAAAAAATCGTTTTGTGTGTTGCGCCAGTATTTTTATTACAAAAAAATGAATATGTCTATACTGAGGTACAGTCATTTATAAAATATACCACTTAATGGGCAGCTTGCTTGACTTGATTTAACACTATGCTATTTCACTCAGCAACGAAGCTCACTTTTAATGAAATGGTTTTAATCAACAAACGAAATTCCAAGATTAGGATCGACGATATAATGCAGAAGTTATTCATCAACGTCTATATATCACAAAAAAAAAAAAAGAAAAAGAATAGACAGTTTGCCGAATGGTTTTGAGTTCTACGATGGCGGTATCATCAAAATTTGTTTTTTTCAAAGTAAGACAAAATAGCAAATTACTCGCAGAGAAATACGTTACAGAACTATGATTAATGTTAATTTGTTTTTAAATGTATAAAATCCTAATTTGAAGCACACCTGTCATACTTTGTATTCAAACCATTGATTTATTCAAAACGAAATTCGGTGGTTCACTATTTCAAGAAATGTACCCCCGTGAACGAGCTAACAAAATTATGCGATATTATACTGTTTTTTTATTTGGCCTTCTCCGTTCGATATCCAGCCGGCGATAACCTACTCTCTTAAAATCACACCTCAGTGTATCTACCGGTGAACATCTCAATCATGAGTTTTGTAGTCGCCAAATTACTGACCTCTTCCCCATCAATTTTTCTTTTTGCACCAGCTTCACCATCTGATATTTGTCCCTTTGTATTATACGCTGAAGGTGAACGATTTTTCGCATTTTGATTTTTCTTTATGTAACCGACGAAAAACTCCTATTTTATTTTCACGTTATTTTGCAAATTTGCCTATCCTTCGAAAAGTTGTAGCTTTTTTTTTTTCACGGTTTGATCGGATTTCTAAACTTCATATCCATACAAAAGAATAGCGAAAATGCTTAACATCCGCTTTCATATTCCTAAATTAAATGTTGCTCTTTTCACGTTGAAAAAAGGGAAACAAATTTATCCGCTCTGTTCCATATTTTATTTCATGTTTTTTCGATCGCAGTTTATATGTATTTAGAAAAATGTCCGTGATATTTATGCGCGTTGACATTTTTCATGTATATTTATATATGTTAAAAATCCTTTTTTTTTCTTTTTTTTTTGAAAAGACCAAAGCGTTTAACCTCGTCTCATGAATGTTTTTCTACTGTTACTATTGCTCCTCGATTCCAACGTAAACTTCTATAGTCTGTATAACGTCGTAATGGATTTTGACGTTTTTTATTGCATCTATCATTATATTGTACTACACCATCAATGATTTTCCTTATAATCTATAAATTATTTATAAATGTCGCTTATGCGATTCTGCATTAGTGGGAAATAATAGTTTTTAAGCTAAACTACTTTTCATCCGTCTACCATTTACAACATTTAATAAATTTATAAATTACTCGAAATAAAAAAATTTAATACCTATGAAATTGGACTTCCGAAACAGTCTCTGTCCGATACATCGGTCTTTTATAGCAGAACAATCAAGAGAAATTTAACCGTCTGTAAGGCACTTAGTCTGAAGCGTAAACGTGATTAAACATTGCTTGTCACTGCTGACAGCGCTTTCAGTTTGTATTTCACCACAAATTTGCGTTTCGAAGTGCATCTTATTAGGATTTTTTTTGGCCTTCACGTGTGCCACTTTTTCTTTGGTTACTCTAACCCTATATTTATCGTTATACAAGAGACAGAATTTATTGGGTATATTTTGAAGAAATTTCTTTGTTTTTTTGTTTTTTTTTCTTAACCTTACTTTCTTTTTATTTGTACTTTTGTTCTTCCTCTAATACGCGTTCGTCATTATTATATTTTCTGTTGATCTTATAAGTGAGGTACCATAACTTGAATTTCATGACCTCGTAAACTGCTAGAAACATATTTTTCACAAAGAAATACATCGAGAAAATAGTATTTTATTATTATTATCAATTTTTAATCAATTTTCAGCTTTTTCTACCTTTGGTACCCATTTTTAAATTATTCTACAGCCTTGAAACCAAATGTTTCATGATCTGGATCAACGGCGTCAGAAAGAGAAAGGTTTAAACGTATCGAAACCATCAAAATCTGAAAATGGTTTTTTAGTCACTAGGAAGTATCTTTTTTCGTGCACGATCACATATGTACGTGTATATGAATACGAAATAGGTCACGCGTAAATGATTTAAATTCGTTTTTGTAACTATTTGAATGTACCTACATTTATAATTTTACAAATTTTTGTTAAATTTCGATTAAACAATTGAAATTACAATTTGCAATACTGATTTATATTTACTTAATAGTACATAGTCTAAATGTATCAACAAAAAGCAAATTATTTAACTTTTTTTTAACATCCCCATTGAAACGGATCGGGATTTTTAGTAACATTTTCTTATTGTTAGATTGTTTGAATAAAACTATTAATGAATTAGCGACAACTTTGATTTCTTGATGTGTTTATTTGTATCGCATCGACAACTCCACATCCGCTGCTTCTGCGGATAAAATCAGCATATGCTGCGGCATACGCATGTATAATTTCCATAACTTTTTTCATGTACGTGTGTGAACTGAAACAGTTGGCAATATAATAAAATTGATTTACTTGCTCTCACTTATTCTACATCGCCGTTATTGAGAATCTTTGCACTCGATATATCTCTGACCTCTTTCCTTGTGCTACAAATTATCAAAATTGCTAAATTAACACGATCATTTAAAGGTTATTTTTCTTCTGTTTCCATTCATTTTTCACCAGCAATCGAGCGATCGTTACGGCCAATATAAAATTCTAATATTAAAACTGTGAAAATATTTATATACCAGTGCCGAAACCAGTAACCGAGTTTTTCTTACAATTTCATTATACGGCCAAGAAGGAACAGTTTTGAGTATTCCATTATTCTAGCACCTTCGAATAAAGAGACTAACCTGTTTATAATATACAACATAGATAACAAGCGTAAATATTAAACGTTTTTTATTATTATTTCATTTTTCAGTTAGTAATACCTACGCGACTATTATAAAATAAGAAGCATGGTTGATAAAAATTTTAAATTGTACAAATATTTCAGAAGTTAATCTTTCCCATAGCTGTGACAGTTTTAAGCTTTTTATAGCAGTGACTTAAAACACGTATCTAAATCTTTAAAAAAAGAAAAACTTTCAAATCGAAATTTTTTAAATTATTGGAAAAATCTGATTATAGATTAAAATTATGGTAAAATCTCATAGTTTAAATTAACGAAGAAGATGAAAAACGGCGAGGAACTTTAAATATTACTTGATATGACAGCTCTGCTTATAATTTATAAGAAAGACTTATGCGCTAAGTAGATTTATGATATACAAGGTCTACATAGTCGCATTTTAATATTCGAATTAATTGTTTTTTTTTTCCTATTCTTTTTTAGTAATGTAAGATTACCGGAAAACGCTTTATGGAGCTATGCTATACAATTAATCGGCGCGCTTAAAGTTGTGCACGGAGCTAATTTATCGTGTAGATGTATCGATCCAACTAAAGTTGTGCTAACCAGTAGTAATCGAATTAGAATAGGCGGAATCAGTATTTCCGATATCATATTATACGATCACTCAGTTACTAACAGATTGCTGATGACTGCTCACTTTCAGGTACTATCTGTAATTCTGCTTTTTGTTTATATAATTGCCGAGTGAGTTGGAAGAATTATTATATGAAATATCGAGGTTTCATTTTATGGAAAATAAAATAAAAATGTATGTATACTCGATGGTAGCGTGGTTGTTGAGTAAGTTTTATTTAACATTATTAACGAACAAAAAAACATCTTTGATGTTTTGAAAAATGTATGTTGCGATTACTTTGACTGAAACTGATATATATATATATATATATATATATATATATATTGTTGTTGTTTTAAGCGTTTTTTTTTTTTTTTTTTTTTTTTTTTTATTCGGTTCTTTAACGTCAAATGCGGCGTCAAAAAATTGCTTTAATTTTTCACTGTCAATTGAAATAGTCGTTATATTTTTAATCATTAGTAATTTTTATGATTTTTAACTATTGCAGCAAGAAGATTTTTTAGCACTTGGAAAGTTACTATTAGCTTTAGCCTGCGGATCGTTGATTGCGATTTATAGGGAAAATATCGAGACATCTTTAGATGTTATGTCTAGAACGTACTCAAAAGATCTTAAGAATCTCATCGAGTGAGTATTTCATATATTTTCCGAAGCGAAATAAATTTTCTCGAAATAATTAGTCTTTCGACTATCCGAATAATAGACCATTTTATTCATATTAATTTACATTTTCCGGTTTTGTTAGAAAATATAATATACGTTCTTCTATAAGCATCCGTTGGGTTGCTCTTAAAAAATATAATTTCATTTTGCGTATAGTTGTGACAATTGATTTTTTTTTTTAGTTAATTAAATTAAATAAAATGCAAGAACAACAGAAATATATAAGATGTATAAAACATTTTCAGATAATCGATTACATACCAGCTGGAATCCTAGTCTATTGTAAGTTTTGAGATATATAAGAAATTTCCTGCACTGTTCTGAAATCTATTTGTATACAAGTCTGTTTCACTTATATGTAGGAAAGAACTATTTTGAAGGCCATGTACACCTTAAATCATTTCGCTAAAACTGGACACTCCAGTGTAACAATATATATATATTGTTTAAAAAATTTGTAATATCTCAGTTTTTTCAACTTACATGTAATATTTACATGTATTACATACTTCGAGACAATATCGTGACCGTTAATCATATTCGCATTGTCTTATATAATTTTATACATTTCTACAATTTCGTATGAATAAAAAATTTCAGCTTGATACTATTAAAATTATTTTCTCCGAACACATTTCAGTACCACGAAATATATAAATTTTAAACCGCATTAATGTAAAATCTGATTATAATTATATCTCATCGTTTATTCTGGTAGTTTTTAATTGACATTGAATTGGATTAATACCGTTTATATTTTCAAGTAATCATTATCTCCTCTTTTTTTTTTCTTTTTTTTTTTTTTAGATATTTACTTTCTCCAACGAATCAAAAGCGATGTATTCAAGAATTAATGCCAATAATTGGAGTTCGATTTCTGTCCCAGATGGATGCAACGCAAACGCTTTTCGATACATTGCAAAGGGAAATATCAAAAGAAGCCAACAGTAAACGGCTGCTTAGACTTATAATAAAATTATCTATCATTAATGAAGGACATAAGTAAGTAAAACGATTATGTATAACTTATTTTACAAAAAGTGCCATTGTTTTTTTATTTTATAAATACATACGCGCCTACATTATTTAGTGCTTATCTATTTATCGAATTAAATGCTGGACAGCATCACCATTACGACGTCTATTCATGGACGTTATAATATTATTATTTCTTTTCATGTGTTCTGTGAATAATACCTTAACAGTAGGGGCTGAAGAAAAAATTGAATGCTGAAGTCTTATTATCAACTAGTAATAAAATGTACATTTTAGGGCACGTGTGTATACTTTCCATTTGGCTATATAAACGTGGTCTGTATTCATTGGCAACGTTTAGATAGTCAACGCATCTGTATATTTACCCTTAGATTATATTAACAACTAAACTAAGTCTACAGTAAGCAAACAGTTGAATCAGGGGTGGCCAACCCAAATGATCTTGCGGACCACTTTGGAACCTCATATAAAATCATATATCCCCATATTAGATTTAGACCCACTATAGGAATTTTTTTATAGTAAAAAATTGAGACACAATGAGTTATTATTATCGTGTTACTATTATTTTTATATATAAATATAGATAATATAATAATAATGATACTAAACGCATATTGCAAAGAAATATATAACACTAAAAGTTAAATATGAAAAATATATAAATATAAATGAAATTTTAAAAAATGAAATCATTAAAAAAATAGAAACAACGTGTAGACTCTGTAGCAAATAAAATGAGACACTCTCCATCCCATTTTCAAATTAAAGCAAATAATGCCTTACAAAATCCTACGATTGTAATACGATGATTATGTCTGGAATATAATAAGGGCCGCAGTAAAATAAGCAATTTGCTTAAAAATTATCTTACCACAAATAAAACCAGTCAGAACCATTAAAAATACGTCCTGTTCACTTGGAAATCATGAAATGTCCACTAAAATTTTATTTTATTACAAATCTCTGGAAAATTATTTAATGAAAACTTATATACCTAAAAGGTAGATTAACAAGATATGATAAAATCCGATGTACCTTACGGGAAAAAACAAAAAAATACTAAATTTAGATAATGCAATGCTTATATATCTATTTGAAAACATACGTGATGAAATTATAAATGAAAAAAAAAAAATTAAGCAAACGAAAAATGAAAACAAGAATATGATTGTGCAGACCAATGTATAAATATAAGAATTTCCTTGTTGCATTGTTCCCAACGAAAATGAGTAACGCACAGTAAGCGATTAATGGATGTATTGTTCATGTATAGTTTACTTATTTATAAGTATATATATATATATATATATATATTAAATACTGAAAGATTGTTCACCTTCTGATTCATATCATTACTTGGTTTGCCGCACGTCGTAATATTCTTTGGTTTACTCAATATATTATTTGTATTTAAGAAATTAAAAACACTTTGATAAATATACAATAATAAGAGTGTTGGACAATCGCAAACGGGCAGTTGATCTAGTTTTTTTTTTTTTTTGTTTATTTTTAAATTACGAAACGTATTTGCAGCGCCATCTTTTAAAATTCGAATGGTTCCATCTATGTTCTATATGGATAACTTTATTGTGTTTTTTAGATTAATTTTTTATAGTCAGACTGCTGCATGAATATGCATGTATTTCGCTTATCTAGCGGTATGTTATCAGATCGTAGCTCTCTCTCACTCTATATTGTGATTTTTGCACCGGCTCTATTATTGTATCTATTTTACGCCCAGGTTTAAGGGAATAATTAATACATAAGTTATTTAAATTAAATTTAGTATTTCTTTTTATTAATTACATAATCATTTTTAAAATAATTTTACATTAACATAACAGCAATTGGAGTTAAATACTTCTTGGATTAAACTTATTTATTCATAAATATTAAATATTTATTGCTTTATAAATAGTAAAGAGAAGATACGTTTTAGTAACTATATAAGTTAGATAACTTTTTTAGATTTCGATGTATTTCAATCTTAAAGTTTGTACAGTTATAAAATATTAAAAATGAATAAATTTTTTAGATTTCATATAAAACTATTCTCAGTCTACTAGATCATTTAATTGTGTAACAGAAAATTCTGAATGTACAGTTTTTTTCTGAAAAACTAATTCTCAGATGGTAGATTTCAAAAAAGTTAACTTCCACTGCTCTTAACAGATTCAGTTTTAATTATCTCAGATTAATGTATTTGGTATATGATTAGATGTAAAAATCTGAAACTGTTAAGAGCAGTGGAAGTTAACTTTTTTGAAATCTAAAATTATAATCTCGGAAAAAATCAGTTTATGATTTTTTTTTTTTACTTTAAAACAATCTTAATGTAGAGTATATAAAGTACTGGAAGGTATTTAAATTAAAATATAAATATTCACATTTTTGATTTGAGAAGTATTAGGAAAGATTCCCTAAAATGCATTAGGTATATTACATTTTGAAATATCCGGAAAAGAATAATTTCCGAATTGTTCTCTTAGAAAAATTTAGAATTTTAAAAATGAAAACTTATTCGATATTAAAGAAATTTATTTTAGAAAATAGAAAAAATTTACGAGTATCTCACTTAGACATGATTCGAAGGATCATTAAATTTGTGCTCAATGTGCGATAATTATTAAAAAAATACAGAACACAATACAAACGGTTCCCGGCTTATACCATTACCAAAAAACCATAATGAAAGCAAAACGCAGGCATCAGTTTCTCTTCTAGCCCCGCTACTACTTCCGACAAAAATAATCGCTAGAAAGATAAGAAAAATGCGAGCACGTAGGAGGAGAATAAATATACAAGTAGATAAATCGTTGAACGATTTGTTGTCGACTACTGAAATTCCAAATAAATCTTAGTCGACAATTAGGTAAAAACTGCTTTGCCTGCTAAAGATGATATATGCTCCTACCATTTCTACTAAAAAGGTTATGAAGCGAAAATAGAAAATTATGATTTGTTTGTAATACTTGGCTTTAGTCGTTAAAACATTCATTGTTTGAATTTTGAAAGCACGGGAAGAGCTGCTTCGAAAATCATAATCGAATCGTTTTTAAAATACTTTGTGTCAAACGCCTTAGATGATTCTGAAAATAAGGTATACTCAGGAATAATAATGAGGCAAGTGAACAAAAGACAATGACTTGTTTTCGATAATGAAGTTGGTGAAAAATCAACCACTTGTGTACTGAAGTAATTAAGAAAATAATGGTTTTAGCGTTATAAGTAAATTTTTAAAATATTTTTTTCTTTCTTTTTTTTTTTGGCCTGAACAAATACCGTTTATTTGGAAAATATTTGTGTCGTGGTCTTTTCTTTAAATTAAAGTTTACCAGCGGATAAAAAATTAATCAAAAAATATTTATTTTATAATTTTCTTCTGTACTATATTTTAAATTTAATAAAATAAATTTAGAGTATTGTTTACTCTTTTATCTTGCGTGTTAATTTTTTTTTTTTGAGGGGGGCAGGAAGTATACCCCTTTTAAAAAGGTGTGTTACTGATTTTAAATTCGATGATGCTTTATATTTGCCGAATTATTGTATATAAAATTGTAAATTATATATGTAAATGTTGGTTTTACACATAAATAAATGGACCGTTTCCAATGGAACTATTAATAATAATTTCGCAGGGGTCTGAAAGCATTACATGTTTAAAAGAATTTTTGAACATTGCAAAGTTCGTGTCTAAAGCAATCAGTGAAAATCGATTATAATTTGTATAAAACAAACAAATAATAATGAGATTTCCGGAGCTTGAGTTGTTTCCGCATTCTTGTTTTGTCCCTTTTTTTTTGTTCTAGTCCAAAAAAAAAAACTGAAAGCAAAAGAAAAAGTAATAAAAAACACTTTTTTGAGCTTGGGCAGTTTTATTGTCATATCGACGCGATTATTATCGTAATCAGTATTATCGCATCAAAATTATTCATGAAAAAAAAAAAAATCTAAAATAATTTCTTTTTCTGTTTTTTTTCCCGAGTATTTTTCCTTTTTTAATATTTAATTTATCGTTTATTACAGCGGAACTTATTAAAATATAAAGTACGTACAGATTTTGTATTAGTAATTATAGTTGAATTCACCGAATAACAATAATAAAAAGGTACAATATATCTGCTTAAGCAAAATATTAAAATTAATATTACAGCAAATGGCATGTTAACTATTGAATATTACAAACTTTTATTTTTAAAACGGAAAAACACTATAAACAGATGAAATACTTTAACTTTACAAAAGAGTTGCTTAAAATTGCAGCACATTCGTGGGAAGTTTGGAACCTACCATCGAGGGATTTATTTTTCTACAAAATTAATGTTAAATTCCCCGTTTGTAAAAAATGTCGTAGGAACACCCCTTAAACCTCTAGATGATATTTTTCTTCAATTCTTATAGAAAAATCAGCTTTATTGATTATGTTATTTTTAAAAGTTCCATTTCGTTGACACAAGTTCTGTATCTTTATTCATTTTGCGGAGTATTTCTTTATTCCCAATCTTAATCAGAAATATTTTTTGAAATTCTCCTGTACAGATACATTTCGAATGCTTCGGTTTTCGTTTCGATGTTTGAGTCAGCGCGGTCCAGGTGTCGTATCTGTAAAGCAACGCCTAGAATACAGAACACCACAACATTCTTAGTCATTTGTCAGACTTAGATGTGTTTGGGTAAATAAATTCTTCATATTCAAAATACCTCTTCTAGCTTGTTCGACATCCGCTCGAATTTCTTCTTTATTGTCATACCGATCATTTAACTGTATTTGTAAATACTTGAGCGCGTTGACGATTCTACATCTTTTCCCTCAATTTTGCGATATAGACTTTTCGGTTTCTTTGCAAACACCCAGAGTTTTCTCGATGTTTATTTCCATCCAATTCTTGTGTTTTACTATTCTGTTCATCACACATTGTTATATCATTAGCATTAACCGGAAGTCTCTTCCAAAACTTCGAAGTTTCTTTAAAGATCTTTTCTGTATATAAGTTAAACAACAGCAACGAAGTAGTACGCAATATTGTCGGACGTTCATTCGAATAAAAACTCTATTTAATATTGTGTCCTCTATTCTAACTTCCGGTGACTTACTTCGATATAAATTTATAATAACGTGACTGTCCCTCCCATTAATATCCGCCGCGTTCAAAATTTTGATTAACCTATTGACCGTGTTGAAGGTTTCTTTTCGGTAACCTATTTCACACGCGTGTATGTCTATATTCATATCCCTGCTACGCGAGCCAAATTTAATGTCGATTAGTTGCTGTTAGCATTTTATGAAAATTCTCGTACGATTAATTCTAAAAAAAGACTTAATTGCAAACAATACTTCTAGATGCTTAAAACGAATATGAATAAAGTAAACTGAACTAAACTTGTAATTTTAACTTGGTTAAAGTGAACTTGAGAAACAATTCTATAAAATAAAATGAACGAGTAATAATGCAAGGTAAGTGTAAAAATTACAAAAACCTATAATAATTAAAAGTTACTGAAAATTATTGTTTAAACTAACCTATTGATTTTCTTCTATTGAAAAAATTAGTGCGATCAAATATCGAAAATAAAGTTATAAAAATAAAATCTGTAAAAAAAGCTATAAAACTGGGAATCAAAAAATGAAATTAGGAATAACGAAATAAAAATTACAACCGAAATAACTTAAGCATCGATGATTAACAGACTTTTAATACATTTTTATTCGTTTAATTAATTATTCTGTTTTTAAATTCCTTTCATTCGTATTAAAGACAAAACTAATTCAGAATAATTTAATCGAAATTTTGAAGAGTACGACTAACTTTTTTTGGTATACGTGTGCGCGTGCGTGTATGTGTGTATGTTTTGTATGTATGTATATATGTATATATGTATATATTAAAGGAGTGATCATCAAAAAGAAACCGAACTCTTCGAAGTGTGAGTCACTTTTGCGACTATTAAATTGGTTTTCATCTTAATCGAAAGCTGTAGCTCCCCTTTTCAAACATTATACACCGAACCTTGGGCGTTTAGTGGTTATCACGGCCAATTGAATGCGCAGATACATTGAGATAGTTTTGGGTTGTGTTTATTAAAAAAAAAAAAAATATCTACAAATATTGCGCAAAGTCGTTAACGACAGCTCGCGTTGGTTAGAGAAACGTTGAAGCCTTTATTTGAAGTGTCGAATGAGTATTCTCACCAGCATAGGTGATTCGTACTGCGAAAAGTTTGATTCTGTTTTAATTATTACATGTGTAGCGAACTGTACACGGATGACTTCGATTTAAACTCGCATAAATCACTACTAGACCAGATAGCGATTCTGAGGATGGCTCGTTACTTCGAAGAGAGTTGAAGTTTTCATTTAAGATGAAAACCAGTTTGCTAGCTCCCGTCGGTGACAAAAACCTGCGAAGAGTTCGCATACTTTTTGTTCACCCTTTGTGTGCTCTTATGTACATAAACGAATAGAAGATAAATTGTTCCGAATTATAAAAAAATATTACGGTAAAGTATCAGAAGACTTCATAAAAAGCAAAACTATTGCTAAAAAAAAGTGATACCAATAATTGCTCTGCTTATAGATCAGTATCGTTATTTCACGTCTATTCAAAATATTAAGCATCAAAAATCCAAAGTGAGAAATAATTAAAGAGAATTTAGACGATTTCCAATTCGGTTTTACAAAAAGAAAGAAACGATATTGTCGCTGAGAATAATATTAGAAAGAACAGTAATAAAAAAAAACATACACAACGTTTGTTGACTCTTAGGATAAGCTTCTGATAATGCAAATTGTTCTAGACTGTTTCGGATATTAAGAAAGTGAAGTAATGAATAGAAACGATAGACCAATAATACTGAATTTAAATAAATCACAGACTACGGTATCTGATGTTAACGATCACGGAGTAGCAGCAAAAATAAGATATATTCGGCGTCGTTACCTTGTTATCTCTGTAGCTATTCGGTTTGTTTGTAGAAGAACTTATTTAAAAAAATAAGTAAAATCTAAAAGTTAAAGAAACTCGAACAAAATTGCATACTCAGACGATATTGTTCTGTTAGCGGAAACAGAAAATGCCAGATGTACTATCGAAAGAATTAGATGAAGTTAAAAATTAATGAAACAAAAAGTAATATTGATAAAAGGACAACATATAGATGAAAAACAACAATTCTCTTTTTCAAGTTACCGAATTTTGCTATCCAGGCAGTATAATCGCGAGAAAAAAAAAGTTTAGCAATACTAAGAAAAGAATACGATTTTCAAAATAAAAATACACGTTAAATTACAAGCATTTAATATCGATTAGAGGAAAAAAATTGTCGAAAAATTCATATAGGGTGTTCTGAATTATGAATGTCAAAGCTGGGGACTTTAAGTAAATAAGAAACTAATGCACTTTCGTAAGCAATGGAAATATGGATAGGACGTGAAATCACAAAAACATCATGGACAGACGAGATATCATAGGGGAGACAGTTTTAACAAAAATTAGAACAAAAAGAACAGTAATCAACAGTATTGAAAAAAAATAACACTGTTCGAACATGTATTAAAACGTAATAATTTTATAAGGAACATTGCAGGCACAGTCAAGGGACAGAGCGAGAAATCGATACCAGTAGTAAAGGAAAAATGAGATGGTGTACATATAATGATTTATGTAAGAACGCTATTGAAAGGAACAAATGGCTACAACAAGATATTGCCTTTAAATAATTGATAAAATGGTGATATGTTTATAGGAAAATAATTTTTATATAAATAAAAATATGGGGGGGGGGCGTTAAGTTCGCATAATTAACATTTAAAACTTTAACATATTTTGGAGTGATTTATTGTGTTAAAATTATGTGAATTAATTAAATTTATATTTAATGTTTTGTGCTGTTTACATAATTGACCATAAAAATGGAATGTACATTAATTTAAAATAATTTTATTCATCATCAATTATGGCAAAATAGTGTATTGTTAAAAATAGGTTGTTGTGTACGATTTTAAGCTGTTTATCTTTTTTAGTGAGAAGGTTTAAAACATACTCATTAATTATGTTTTTAAAATATTTTTTTGTTTAGTGAAAACTATTCTGCTCTAGCTGAAAATAACGGAAAGAATCCGTTGCAATTATTCAAAGACTATTTGTATCAACAGGTAACCGACGATCAGCGACCTTTTTTTAGCATGGCCCGAATAATCCAGTGTTTGAGTAAATTAGATAGCGGATCTACAGAAAAAGTAAAAAAATTTGCTCACTTTTAATTATTTATAGTATAATTTCATTAGTTTTATTTAAAAAAAAAAAAAAAAAAACGTCGTCTTGAACTTGTAAAAAACTAGATTATCGGACGAGCGATAGTGAATGTCCATATTGGGCTTGAGGATATTCACTTTTCAAAGGGTTGGAATTGTCTATCCAATATTGCTAGAATCTTTCTTTGAAGGAAGATAAACGATCGAGTTATTCCGGCTCGGAGGATGTACAATACCCGTACGACTTGACGTTGTGCTCCTAGAGAAACGTATCCAACGGATCGAACTCTTCGAAAATCTGTACTGGTCTGAGCGTTTTACGTCTGACATGGTTTTTAGTTGCTGGGAGCCAACACCACGATGTACAATGGGCCAGCTAGAATGGAGCACCAAATTGACGTATCTTATTTTTCTCGTTCTTCGCTTTTTAGAATGTAAATACGTGCTTGTACGTATAAGTGTTTTTTTTTTTTCGATGCGATTTCGATCGGTACAGCACAGAGCGTTGATCAATTTTACATTTCTTGTTTACTGAGTTCTTTGGATCGTTTTCTAACCAGAGTAAAATATTTGCGCGCAATCTGCCTCGCTGTTTAAATTCGATGTGTTTAAAATATAGTTCACTAGGTGATACCTCTCAGACTACAACAAGACGACTTAAGCAAAAACATAAAATCATATCGTCCAGTCTGACGGAGTACGAGTAAAACGTTATTACGGGATCACCTTCGTTTACCAGCGATATATGCAAACCCGAAATAATTTCTACCGCCAAGTCACTTTCGCCCGTCTCGAAAGTGAAATAATTCAAAAAGAAGATTTGCTAAGCGTTAGAGGAATGTATTTTATTCATAAAGATATGGGAATTCATAATGGCAGATAAGGAAACAGAACTGCGGGAAAGAAAAAAAATAGAATACTGGCTGAGGGAAAACTATTTGTACAAACTAGCTAAAACAAAGATGGAGGGGAACAAACAGGCAAATAGGTTATAACTAAAATGCCTGAAGAAATAATAGAAGAGGAAAAAATTGGAGTGAAAAAAAAGAAAATAAAAGAATAATTGCAGAAAGAGAGAAATATATAGGAATAATAATAAGTATTAAATAAAGAGAAAATTGGTACGGAAGTAGTGAAAAACAAAAGTGAAAAAAACGGAAAGAAAAAAGGACGGAACAAAATAAATAAATAAATAAATAAAATAAAAAAAATAATAGACATTAGAGCTAAGTTAGAAATAAGGAAAAATAGGATAAGTTTGTAATAAAATGATTTGCGCGGCGATAAGTATGTATATAGTATACAAATAGTATAGTGTAGAAATCTTTAGATGTAAGAAAACTCGTCGACAAGCGTGTTTAGCTTGACGAGAAAATGTGCAAATATTAATAAATATCGATATATATTTCAAAAAACAATAAACGAGTTGCAATAAGATGTCAATACTAGTAAGTAAATCAAAAAATAACGACTGGCGTTGGTGGGTGTAGCCGGAAAGTAAAATCTAAAATGACTCAGGCCAAAGCTGCGCTCAATAAAGGAAAAAAATTTTAACTCTAAAAATATTAATACAGACACAAGAAAACGTTTGTTAGAAATCTTATGAAGTGTGCAGTTTTACGGATCAAAAGCCTAAACCATAAATAAAACAGTTGAAAGGTTCGAAACGTATCGACTATTAAAAAAAGAAAAAAGAAAAAAGAAAAATTAGAAAAAAGATGTTCCTTCGGATAGCGCAAACTGATGTTAACACGTTTAATAAACATTGATTCTTCTGATACAATTCCTGGAAGAAGCAACCTTTGTGCAGCAATGTTAAAATTAAGTATTAGTAAATAAACACACCAATGAAATTTAACGTTCACGAAACTTACAATTCGCGAAAAACAAAAATTAAACCCCGACATGTTACATATTCACTCACTTCGTAATCGTAATTATCATTAATGATTGCGTTAATATTAATGTTAATTTAAAAATGTTAAAATTAATTTCTTATCGGAAATTTTGTAATTTAATTAAAAAACTAAAATTTTACGTATCACCTTTCATTTTACGAGTATAATAAAAATTAAATGTCACATTTTAAACTGTAAATTAATATGATTTATTAAATTAGGCGCGGTAAAAACTATAAAATTTCTTTTCGAATTATTTATAGATTTGTTTAATGCCAAAAGATGAAGATCCTGCGGTAGTAATGTCTTATGAAGAGATTAAGCAGTGTTTTGATAAAATGTTCAAGGATATTTCTTATTACGCTGTCTATCTGGATGATGAAGCAGATGTAATGGAGGCGAATTTAGTTGCAAACACCGCGCCGAAAACATGATAGCAGCGTGCACTTGCCGTTTCAATTTTTTTCTCTCGGTTAAGTAATACATAAAAAACATATCAAACTTCATTCTTGTTTTTACAAGATGTAACGAGATCCGTAAAGTTTATTATTTTAATGTGTGAAATATGAAGTATTTTAATATTTTTTTTTTTTTGTATATTCCAGGTTGTATTTTTTTTTTTTTTTTTTTTTTTTTGTCAACATAATTTAATTATATATGATCTCTTTAGTAGTTCTCTCGAATACATTCTATCTTTTTTTAAACAATGCACTTATTTTTCAATGTTACAGACAGTATAATTGAGATAGAATGTTTTTCGTAATAATTTTGCATCAATTCTTAAAATTTAAGAACTTTGGAGGTTTTAATAACTAAAAAACAAACGAAAAAAAAAAAAAAAAATTTATGTACTTATACTATTTTTTTAATGTAATTATTAAATTATATGTTTTTCCATTATATTCTATTTATTTTTCGTCCGTATAATTGTTTAATTATAATTACCAGAGATGATCATGAAATATTCTAAGATTAATGAGGAACAACTCTGGTGCGAAAGTAATGCTGTTCATAAGTTCGTGCGATGCCCGCCTTTAAGGAACAGATTTTTTTGGAAAAGAGTCATTCAAGAAAACTATTCTTTATAAGAAAAAGCCTTTCTTCGCATTCTAATTTAATGATCCACAAAAGGAGTTCACTTTGTATTCGCAATATGCGATCATCCGATAAACGGCGGATTCCTTTTCGTTTTTATTCAAATTGCCATTTTCCATCTGCATCTGCCACCCTTATAAATATGTATTATTATTATTTTTATAATACTATGTAAATACGTATGATAAAAAATCTATACCGGGTGTTGCTCGTTTGAAATAATAAAATAAATTATACTAATTACATATATTAGCAAGTAACGATAAAATAATATCTCCGAAACCGTTACGATAAGTATATTATTATTTTATCATTGCCAAAGTAATATAATTTAATTTATTATTAGTTAATGCCAACGTAGCAGTTATATTGTTTCTAACGAAATGAATATTTAATTCAAATACTTACGAATATCTACTGACAATGGAATAATAAAAGTAATGCATTACGCCTAAAAAGTTTACGAAAATAGTACTAGCGGTTTTAACTTTAAATCGTTAAGTACTTCTTTATTCCATCAATAGCGGGTTCCTCCGTCTGCTCGCTTCAGTCGCATTCACGTAACGTTGCTGTTTATTAAACTATTAAAAATGCTATTCGAGTGTTCGCATTTGAATTAATTATTATTACTATTTTATAATTTCTGTATTACCGAATAAAGTAAGATAAAGTGAAAGAAAGAAAAATAAGGTACAGAAAAATGGGAAACTTTTTTCGTATGTAGAAAGATGTAAAAAAGAACTTCAATTTTGCAAAATAGAAAAGAGTGCAGCTATCTCTGACAGACCAGAACAAAATAGAAATGAATCACAAGCAAAATTGGAAATTGTTGTTTGAATAGGAGCCGTAAATTAAGAAAATAATTCTTTACCGTTAAATGTTATTCTTCTAATTAATCGGTCGAAAGTCTCCGGAATATATTATTAAAAATTTTAATCAGTCATATAGCCGAAGTGAAGTATTTAATAATAACCAATCATTGTACTTCAATATTACATATCTGTAAATAATTTACTTCTTTGAAATGATGACTCTTTAAAGAGTTATGCAGATGTAAAATTTGTTTTGTAATAAATGTTTGAAAATAAAATTGAAATCTCGGTAAAGTTTAAAAATGGCGGTCTAATAAAATTTTCGTAGACCACGCATCGCATTATTTAAAAGGTTAATGTAATTTGGGTTTAAATAACTACGCTGTTTACAAACAATTTTTTAAATTTTATTTCTTATATTGTAAAAAATTGAATATAATAACAATTTATTTAGGATTTTTTAAAACGTTCGTACTTTCGACAAAAATTGTTGTGTTTATATTATGTTGTTTTTTTTTGTTTTTTTTGAGAAGGGTACTTTCGTTCTTACTATCGATGTGCTTTATAACGCCGTACGTAATTACCATTGTCCTCAAATTAAATCCTACATCAATCTACTCGTTCACTAAATGGGACATAAAAATAATTCAATCACTAGAGAATCTTCTTCGTGTATGGAATAGAAATTAGGGAATATCACCCGCGAATAATATATATTTTTAACGTATAAATGTATTTAAATTTTTTAACTAAGTTAACTTTAAACCTAAAGCACTGAATGTTTTTCTATTTCGTAGAATTTTTCAGCAATTTCGAAAAATTTGACGTTTACATTTTATACATACATATATTATACGGTAGATCTTTAACATTTGCGAACGAAAAAGAAAAAGTTGTGACCGTTTTTAATATTCGCAAAGTGTAGAATTCTGAATACGTGTATACATTAGGGTGACCCTTAGTTATAGATGACGGATTTTTTTTTTTTTTTTTAATTAGGTGGCCAACCCGTAGAATTGTTTTCTTACATAAAAAAATCATACCGTTAAAAAATTTTAGCTCATTTGGTCAACTTTAAGACGTGCCGAAAAGCGTTTCGGTGAAACAAGCGTACATGCGCGCCGTAAATACTACTTTCCCTCGTTACAGTATACTGCTGTGCGCCAGCAACGCAGTATAGTTCTGATGCGATATTTCTTACAGTATCATCATTTGTATATCTCTTCTAGATGTATGATAAGGATTCTCTACTGCATAAGTGAGATAAAGAAAAGAGTGAATAGGTTTTTTTTTTTGTGGTTACTTATTTCTATTTATTGCGCAATTGTAAATGAAAATATTGTTTTGTGCTTTATATTGATACGGATTCGGTACTTGCAGCGCTATCGTTTGACGATGTCCGAGGTAGAATATATTCTCCGAAGTGTCATTAATTCACGGTCTCTCGGACATCATTCTTTTTAGCAGTCGTTTTGCCTTGTCAAGAACGCTTACTCGGCTAAAACCAAAAAAATCCCGTGCCTGTATTATTAAATGTATTTCTTTTGACACAACTGCCGTTAATACTGGTGATAAAGGAGGGACATGAGTTGGAACGGTTCCTCGACCGCAAATTATTACATTTGGCGTGTCGTCACCATATTTTTGAAATGATTGTAAGAACTGTTTTGGAACTGAAAATGCCTCGCACTTCTGGTCCAAATGTTGCTATTTTTAAAAAAATCCAAAACAAGTGGTCAAAGATGAATAAAGACAATTTTTGCTCAGCATTAATGGAAGAAGAAATGAGATCAGTATTTAACGACGACAGAAGATCCCAATTCTCGCTAAGCCACTCTGTCTAGTAACCAGCGGAAGTGTACGTTCGCGCGCGCACTAAGTTGCGCTATTAATGCTATCTTCTTGGTCATAAAGTTGACCAAATTAGCAAAAATTTTAACGCTGTGATTTTTTCATATAAGAGAACAAGACTACGGGTTGGGAGATTAAAAATTTTAACCTTGAAAAATAATGGCCACCCTAGTGTACATGATTGGTTTAGTGAAATCTGTGTATAGTGAAACGGCAATTTTTAATTTTTAGATTGCAACAAAAATAGCACTAAATGAATTATTTAAAATTCTCAATTTGCTTTTATTAATGCGATAAAATATTTATTTGAATCCTAAGTTTTTCATGTCAGCCTATTGCGTTTCTAAAAAACAATGAATATGATTATTTTAAATATATTTTATGCATATTTTTAATTAACTTGTCAGTCATATTATAAGAAAAGTTATTTAAATTCTTTTCCCTTTTTAAAAAACTAATTGGAAGTTCTTGTTAGTCATTTTCAGAGAACATTATTTTTTTCACTGCCTCAGTTTTTATTTCTACATAACCTATAAAAAAGTAGACTTAATATAGTGGGCAACATAAATATTCAAAAATTAATAAAAGTGGATTTGTTACGATGAGAAAGGTAAAAAGTAATGTATAAATAGCGAATTGTTTATAAAAATAAAAATTTGTGATGAAGAAAACGAAGAACTAATATAGTACGCAACATGAACACTTACAACTGAAAAACTTCATACGAAATTGTTTTTTATTAAAAAATACTACTTAATAATTCTTGTTCAAACCCCTGTGGCTTTAACAGTAGTATGTAATAGAGTCATTCCTTCGTTTTATGTGCCTCATACGCGGGATTATTATTCTAATAAAACTTTAATGAATTTAAAGCCCTAATTTTTCAACTCTAAAATTTTGATACCAGTCGCTGCAGCCGTATTTTCATCCGTAAATATCAACTGGTCAACAGCACTTATCGCAAACAACCCTACGTCATAACGCTTTGTGCTATTTTAATTTTAACTCGGTGTATTAAGCTTTTACCAGACTTTCCGATTACTATCTCTCCCGAAAGGTTTTATTTTTCTTTTCTCGCTCTTCTTGAAATTTTGTACATTCATGTATACTTCTTTATTGCAATCCTGACATATTTCTGAGTGTATAATTTTAAATCGTTTTAAATAAGAACAGTCCCGAAAGGGTTGAATTTTCTTTAATAAGCGGTAATCACATCTTCGAATTATTCAGTCCGTCGAATTAATTTTTGGTCAAAATTTTAGTTCGTTTATTTTTGGTCTTGTTCATAGTGTGTGAACTAACAAAGCGTAAAAAATGAACAAAGTAAAATTTGGGTCAAAAATAAATAAGGCGCGAAAAAAAGTGAAGTAACGTAAAGAGAAAATTTTAATAAAATAATATAGAATGAATAAGGCATATTAAGTAAAATATACATACCTTAACAAGCCGGATATATTTTTCTGTTGGCGTTGAAAAATGTACATCAATTGGATGCGAATAAGTGAAATATAATAAAAGTTGTACGACAGTAACAGGTGGCGACCAGTAATGTTTTTTTTTTTTCAAATTGAGCTGACAGTAAATCAAAATATCAAATTTAAATAATTACGTAATTTTAAATTAAAGAAAAAAAAGGAACTATAAACCAAACCTACTACATTTGACTTTCACTAAAAATAAAAATCGAACTTACAATTTTTAAAACATGATTTCACATTTTTATTTAATTTTGGGAAAGACATAAAACATAAATTTATCGATAGTTTATTGTATAGCGATTAAACTAGCAATAAACTAAACAATGGCAACATTGTGCTAGGAATATGAACTAAAAAGGCTAATACGAACTGGAGGACTGTTTTGCAACTTTACTAGAATATACATTTTTGTAAAGGTTTTTTCTGATTAACAGCGGTAATTAGGGATTTTCTTCCAAATGTTTTTGAAAATTACAATACCCCTTACTTTTAATCATTCTAGAAATTTTTTGATGGCTTCTCGCCTATACCTTAGTGACCATTTTAGATACGTTTGTTTTCAAATTTTCTATGACAGCCCTCATATAAAAAATTTCGAACTAAAAGATTAGAATATCGTCTTTGTGATCTAATAAAATTTGTTCTTTCTTTTTCAGATGAGTTTTTAACACTATATACGATGTAACGTCTATTCATCGGTTTATTATTAATTATTTATTAATGTAAACCATAAATTTTGTACAACTTTGAAATTATGAAGAAATCAGCGAATTGTAGTGGTGTAAAAACTTACTAATAAATTAATAGGAAGTAATTACACAACCCTAAAATATGAACTAGTTTAATGGTAGATCTAAAAACTTGCTCGGAAGAAGAAGTTCTGCTGTTACATTATCCAATTTTCAACATTTTAACACAAATAAATAAAAAAAGTTACTCGTAATTGAAATTCTACACCAAAAATGGCCAATAAATACAGTTTTTTAAACATACACAGTCAGTAAAGAGTTAACAAATCTAACAACATGTAAAAATTTGTTGTTATTACGATAAATTTAAATATGTTCGAATAATTTTAAAATGAAAACTGCAAGGAATTGGACATCATGTGTAAGCTAATGTAACTACGACTTCGTCTTTTATGATCGCACTATACGCACAGAAGCTATATTTAGAAGCGTCTGACGACGTCATTAGGTTCATTGGGGATTTATTGACACGTTGATTTGACGGAAGTGCTATAGTGGAAGTTATGAACTGTTTTTAAAAGTTAAGTAAGGGATTTTTTGGGACCGGAAAAGTTTGATATAAATTTAGAATAGAATGAAGTGTTAACTTTTTCTTTAAGAATACGAGTATATACAGCAAAGATATCCTGTGTATACTCTGAATGATCTGTGGACTAACTTTTTCATTATACTTATTTGAATGGTATTTTAGAGCAGCAATTTTTTTTTATATGATCTTTCCACTTGAACTCATTGCCCTGATATAACGCAAGATATTTTACAGCAGATTGGTTGGCAAAAAGCAATTTTTAATAAAGGTAATTATTATGTTCATATATCTTTTTACGTGACAAAAGTGAACTGTCGATGTTTTCATCAACGTAAATGCAAGGCTATTTTTCGTGACCCACTGAAATATACTGGAAACAGTGTCTTGCAATAATTTTTTTTTTTTTTTTTGTTTCGTGCGCTAACATCCTTGATAGGTAAAAATAAGCTGTAAAATGCTGATCTCGATATTACCCATATGTAATATTATTTAACATAATAATAGATATAACGTATAACTGAAATCCTTGCGGTACTCCACTTTCAACTGCGTATGAAGTTGAGAGCATACTTCTACAACGCATCTTGATTGCCCTGGTAGTTGAATATTTTTTTATGAAATAAAACATATTTCATTTATTTTCTAGGTGTTCTATGTTTACAAAATCTTTCTTCATCATGTAGTGGGGCACAAGCCTTTTTATGGTTAAAGAAGATTGATTTTTGTGAGAGCGATTGGATTTGATGCTGAATAATATACGTACGTCGATTACAGATCTTTTATTTCGAAATCCGAACTGAAATGGGGAAATCGGATTTCGGTTCTCTAAAATTCGCAACAGCCTGCGATTTATCGTGTTTCCTAAAAGTTTTCATAATGCGGGGAGAGATGGAGGATATGCGTCTAGAAGTTTTTAATTTACTGTTGTTTTTTTTATCAAGTTAAAGAATTGGCGTAACAGTTGCTTCACGCTACTGCTTCAGAAATATCTGTAATTTATATATTGGTAATAAATGTGTTGAAATGTTTAAGAAATTTGTGTTATACATGTCATCTGGTCCGGCAAATTTATCTACTTTTATCGTTCTTAAAGCTTCTTCTAACTCCTTAATAGTGGAGGGTATTATGTAGTACTATTCTACATTAGTATCATTAAGTTGCAAAAGAAACATTTTTTCATATTTTAAACTACAGTTGTTTTTTTCTTTTCTTTTTTATTTACTTTTTTGTAGGGGGCGGGTAACTTTAACGGTTTAGTTTTACGCAGTGACAATATCATAACCAATAAAGTTCATCTGAAGTACTGTCAGATATGCTGCAAAAGCTTCAGTTAAAATTGAGGAATTATTATTATATACTTTATTTTTAATTTTAAAAAACTGATTTTAGCGTATACTTTTCACTTGGCAGATATTAAAAAGTAAACTTACACCAGAGAACCGTATATGTTCACATTTAAACAAATGAAGAGTTTTTGGAATGAGTCCACTTAATTTTAAATGGATCTGTTACTATAATGCAGGTCAAAATCCGCGCCAAAATCAATTTTCCAGCGTTCCGATCAAAAAAATAAAACATGCAATAATACAGCATGTCTACTAGCTGAAATTTAAAATAATCATGAGTTTTTACTATTTTGAAGGGCATCTTTTTTACGGACCTGATTCCACCCCACAGAATAACTTTATTTTTCATTGTTCTAAACGAAGAATAGTTTTCGTGTTTGTTAAGTTATCCGCAGAGACAACTCTATGATTAGGAACAGTATACTTCGAGACGTTAGTCAAATGTGAATTGTTTCGTCGTCGTGATTTCTACCGAAAATAGATGTACGGATAATTTTATTTCTAATAAAGATTTTTTAAAGGAACAGTCCTTTTAGCCTACCTTATTAAAAAAAGGTGTTGTATCTACATTATCATTCAGAGGGTCGATAACTGTATTAGAACTAGAAATGTAGTATATAAGTCAATTGGTTTTTTTCTTTAATTTTACTTTGATAAAAAACAAAATATACGTAGACTCTCAGGAATATATATTATTAAACGCTCGTAGTAGCTTCTACTTAAATCAGGATATTTTGTAAAATTTAATACCTCTTCAACTAAGACGGTATTCATAAATAAGTCTGAATTTGAACAAGTTTTACAGGTGAAGCTATAACGACTATATGTGGTTGGATTATAGGGTATAAGATTGTGCTTATTAGTAATGCTGTATTATATTTCACATTTTTTATTCGAGTTTCTACAACCGCAGCGAGCTGTGAGCCTTTATATTTTCGTAGATTATTAATGATTTCGATAACTGATTAATTTGTTAATTGTGATGAACATATGTAAATATTGTATTATAAAGCGAATTTTTTTGCTTCTGTTTCTTATTAGTAATGACTATATTAGATTTCTCGTTCGCTGTATTTTTGTATAACAGACTCCATGTTTTTTTTATAAAACTGTAAGTGTACCTTGTTATGGATTTATATTACATGCTATTAAAACAGAAGACATATATGTACAAAAACCATTTCAACTCAAATTAAGAAAGCATAATTAGTAAAAGAAAAGGTAAAAAAAAAATCATTTTCGGTAATTTTTTTTTATTTTTTATTTTTTTAATTTTCCTCCTCACCTTTTTCATATGCGCCGTTTATAACTACTAAGGTCATTACAGCACATATATGGAGGTAACTTATATGTGTTCGGTCAAACCACTCGTTCTAACGAAGAACCCTTGTGATGTTAGTTGTAGTATTTGCCAGGGTAGGCTATGTTGCGTCCTGAACGTGGCGAACTTTGGGCACGTGAGAAGAATGTATGAAACTGTCGGTATACCAGCCTGGCCGCAGAAGAAGCACATAGTGGGGGGGGCGAAGATTTGCTAATTATATGACCGTGCGATATAGTGACGTGGTCGATTCACAGCCGGCTAAGACTTTTAAAATCATGCCGGGATATTCCCTCCGGTGGCCACCATGGTTCGACTATGGGCTTAATGTTTTTTAAGAACGTTGTCGTAGCTGCCCATTCTATTTTCCATCGGTTCTCGCACTTCTTTGGAAAAATATGCATATTTTCGGTAGTAATTTGTTGATTTGATAACTTTTGAATGACTTTAGTAAAACGAATTTTTGATCTGTTTTGCAGAAGCGTGTTCTCGATTAACATTTGATGTAAAGCATTTAAATTGTCCATGACATATCTTCTTCTTCGTTCATTAGCTTAATTTCGAGCATCGAGACTACCTATCTGTACAGAATAGGTAGCCTTCTTGGCAATTGCTATATTCAAAAAACACTAGTGTACACGCGCAAGACTACACGTCTTATAACTGATATTGTGACTGTTTGATTATCGATACACAAATGCAGCCCGTGTGTGTGACTGCTGTATACTAACTAGCGCGCATATGATGGTTTTACGTGACGGATTGCCACTGCCTTCCACGTGTTACTTATATTAAGATATATTGTTTACCTGTACACATCCCTACCTTCAACACAATGATACTCTATCCATTTTGAGATGCAGCTAAAGTATACCGTCTCGATACTAAAAACTAAATCAATCAGAGGCCCTTCCACTGGATGAGTTAAAATTTAACTGTAAGTATTCAAAATTAGCATTAGTATGCTATTTGGTCCCGAAAACACCCCTATTTATTATTCTTTTATAATGTTTTCAAGCCCACTAAAGTGGTAGCACCCATGAATATGCACCAGCCGTTCCTGTGCACACTGAAACTGCTACACCTACAAATATGCACTACACATTGCGAGCGCGCCAATACTGGTCCTGACATACGGCTTCTTTCTATTCTATTATATATCCTCGTAGAACCGTGCTTCACGCGCTTTCAAAACCACCACCGATCATTTCAGAGACAGACAACTTTCACTGACGGGATATCACTTTTTCGACAATATTCACTGCTACACACTATTCCAAAGTTTGGAATCGCGAAGATTTTCGTTGATTCTAGAATAATGATAAATTCTTCTTTACCGATTGCGCAAAATATTTTTGTTTTTCTCTGTTCAATATATTACCAACCATGTCTACAACATGTAATTATCTTTCCCATTCATTCGCGATTGATATTCTTTTGTCTAAACTACTATTTAAACTATGCACGCCACCGTATCTGTCACATTTTAGATAACATTAGCAGTAGACTGTAGAACAAAGTTTATTTTTAATTATCCAGGAAAATCCTGTCAACATCATAATTATTTTTGTCTACTATAAAAACAGTATCACATCAAACACGATTATATTCATATTCAATTTCCACAAATCCTTCCATCATGTAAAGATGATGTCCTGCGGAGGAGGAAATCTCGAGACAATGCATTATTTTTATTATGTTCCATTATATTATGTGCACTTAGACATCACTTTTTAATTTAAAAATGTGCACAAGTACGTAGATTCCTGATCATTTACCACAGATAATTCCAAAAATAAATTTACATCGCAGTGAAAATGTGATGTAAATTTTTTTTTTGTAATTCGCCACGCACAGATTATACATTCATGAAATATAATTTTATACTGACCACTTTTTTTTAATTATATTTTTATTACGGCTACTGTAAGAAATCGTTGATTACACAAATAGCAAATATTTAAAATTAAATCAAATTTATCTGCAAGTAGAATACTTTATTTTTTCCAAAACAAATCGTGCTAATTTTCAAAGAAGAAATCGATCTCTCTACTTGTAACTTTAAGAAAATTTTCGTAACATGTTCAATTCTTATACATTGCGCGACAAAAGTCTTTACGCACCTGGTATACGAAAACATAAAGAGCAATAAGTCGCATCGGTTTGCGCCAAATCTGAAGAAAAGAAGCAGAGGACAACCCGAAAGCCACTAACAAATGGAAAGACCCACCAGAGCATCACCATTAACAGCAATGAGGGTAAGCAAGAGACAAAGTCGAAAAAAACATAATTTTATGCAACGAAAAATTAATATTTGCGATTACTTAATGAGAACAAATGGAACAAAATACGCACAGCGAAGTAAAAAAAAAACACGTAAAAACAAGATTAAACCCGTAACTAATAACGTGTATTGTCACCTCGGACTCCAATAACGACAGCATAGCGCCTTGGCATGCTATCGATAACTTTCTGGATATCCTCTTGAGGAATATTATTTTATATATCTACCAAAGATGGCCCCAGTACACCCAGCAAGGATAAAGGTGCTTGTCGAGTTTGCAGCCGTCGACCCATCACATGTCCCAGACATGTTCGATCGGATTGAGGTCTGGACTGCATTCTGGCCAGGTCATAGCGGGGATACTGGCTTCCTCAAGGAATTCTCTGAGCAACGTGAGACCGTGCGTTACCCTGCTGTAGTAAGAAACCAGCTTCTACAAACGGCATGAGTGGTACTATGTAGTCAAGG
Source organism: Icerya purchasi (assembly GCA_039619475.1). Lineage (NCBI taxonomy): Eukaryota > Metazoa > Arthropoda > Insecta > Hemiptera > Monophlebidae > Icerya > Icerya purchasi. The sequence continues at coordinate 354,002,790 of CM077115.1, forward strand.
AGGATGTCTTGGATGTATACGGCAGCATTCACAGAGGGTCTGTGGTATACATGAAGCTTGATTTTCGCATCATACAGTATGCTACCCCATACTATCTTTGAGCCTCTAAAAAAATTCAACTTGCGAACAAACTTCTGCTGATGGTGTCAAGTCTCAGGCTTTCTCCACACTCGTTTACGTCGCCTGGACTTTGTAACGAAAATCAAGACTTGTCAGTGAATAAGACCTGTCTCCCGTCTGCTGCCGTCCCAGTTTAAGTAGTTATGCGCGAATTCCAGTCGCGCTTTTCAATCCTGTTTCGTGGGGAACGGCTTCGTTACTGGCTTATAACTGTCCAAAAAACCTTGTTCCCTGAGTCGCCGTTGAACCGTCCGAGAAGATATTAGCTTGTTTAGCGAACATTGAAGAAACAGTTTGCGCAGAGCCTCCCGCGCTATTCTTCGATCTTTTCACACACCTGTATCTCGCGGAAGACCTGATCTTGGCCGCTGTGCGTACGAGCCAATCGCTAAATACCTATTATAAATGCGCCACACATGTACTCACGAGCTACAGAGACTCGGTCCCTCATCAATGAGAGCAATAATCCTTGCTGCCACTTCCGACGATACCGACATTTTTTTAAAGTAATTACAACACCACAAATGAAAGAAAATAGTAAAAGAACACGTCCTCATTAGCATAACACGTACGGTTTTTACTTTTTTGTGTGTATTTTGTTCCATTCGTTCTCATTAATTAATCGCAAATATTAATTTTTCGTATCATAAAATTACGTTTTTTCGACCTTGTCTCTTGCTTACCCTCATTCATGCTAATGGTGATGCTCTGGTGGGTCTTTCCATTTGTTGGTGGCCTTCGGATTGTCCTCCTCTTCTTTTTGTCAAATTTGGCGCAAACCGACGGGACTTATTGCTCTTTATGTGTTCGTATGCCAAGTGCGTAAAGACTTTTGTCGCGCAGTGTATTTTTAAAATTAGGTCGTACCCTATTCGATATGTAACTAGCTGCTGCGGCGTAGTTGATTAAGCAGTGGTGTTTCTTTCAAGCAGGACCCGGTTCGAATCCATTGAAGTTCTTAAAAATTACATTTGCGCTGGATTAATGTTCATGGTTGAGATGCCCCCCCCCCAAAAAAAATGTATATATAATCTGTAATTAATATTATTTTCTTTCTAAACTCGTTTATTTTTTTACGCAGATGACATTTTCACATAATATGAAACCAATATATTGGCAGGTAACACAGCAGCTGTAATTTTTCTTAAAACTAATTAATTCTACATTGTCAAGTTTTTATATCAGATTCTGAAATTTGCGTTTCTTCTTCTAAAAAGTATTAGGGAATAATTCTCGATTCCGGACTATTATTAAAGTACCATGTTGAGTCATGAAACAGTTTGGACTTATGAAATATTTATGTCAATAAACGGGGTAATGGCGACTCCGCAGTTTTTAGAATCCTCCGTAAAACAATAATACGTATCACATAAAATTATGGCTGTTTCTAATATAGTATAATGTATTTATTAAGTGCACTAAAAAGAACCAGATACTATTTAGAATGTATATTTACAATTAACCTTACGAGCTCGCTCTTAAAGACTGAAATTAAAATCCCTTCTTCCAATATTAGACGGTCCTTCTTGGCTGATAATTTTTTTATAAAAAATTGTTGTTCATTTTAACTTCTATTACTTAAAAATTTTGGAACGCACTTCCAATTCATAGAGATTTCCTAAATGAGTCGTAGTACTCACCTATTGGTAAAAGCCTATAATGTTATCATAGATTCATACTTGAAAAAATATTTCGTTTATCTTTTTTGTCCCAATTTACTAAATTGAAATAACTAATTGGCTGAATTCCAGAATTCAGTTAAAATTTTTGGTATTTTCATGGTATGCACTAATTATAATCTTTTTAACGCATCTTTCAACTCATTCTGATCAGATTACTGCATGTGTTTCTAAATCGGATTCTGGTTTCATAAAACTTCATTCTACTGCATATTTCGCCTTCGTATTCACCATCAATTATTTTGCAATTTCTCAATAAACTCGTAGTTGTTTTTTACGTTTACAAAAAACAGTTATTTCATCTGATCAAAAGTGCTGTAACATCCGTAACGAAAATAGCTTTTAATCCAAAGAAGTATATGTAACGTTTGTTATTATTACGTGTTTCCTTCTTTAGACTTAATCAAAAAAAAAATTAATACATAGCTTGTTTCAATTTTAACACATATTGACAAGTCATTGCAGAGCAGCAAACAGAAATAATATTTCGTTTCCCTCAGAAATTTACCGTTCTTTACTAAATATATGCATATTACACAAAGTAGAGATCTGTAACAACTTTTATTCATCAAAACCCAGCAAAACTTCACAACTATACCTAGAAAATATTCTTTGATATTTTCATCCATTTATTTTAATCGAGATTTCTAGAGAAAGTAGAAAGATTAATTAAAGCTTTTACCAGAATGGATTACCCAGTTTATCCCTCTATATTCAACCCATTATGTTTTCTCCAATCAGCGATGTTAACTGTGACCACGTCCGTCTAGAATGTAATAAATACCCAATCCCATTATAAAAAGTTTTATCGCTTTATACTACTTTTTGAATTTAAAAAAAAAAATATATAGATGTGTATGTATGTATATTATAAAAGTAAAAGAATATATACTTATGCAAAATACACCAGTGTTGCTACTTAAATTTATATTAACATATTACAGTAAGTTTTGGAAAGAATTTTAATGAGCTTGAAGTAAAGATAGACAATGTAAAAAGTTCATAAAAATATATATTTTTATTTATGGTTGTTTAAGTAAAAATTATAATAATAATATCAACTTATAAATAACTCGCTATTCATCTATATTAACAATTGCTATATTATATTATTACAAATATAAAAACTGTAGAAATTTGTATTAAAATGTACACATATGTAATAATTATAATCATCAGAGTTTCGAAGACAATTTCTTATACATAAAAACTAACATTCGAATAACCAATTTATTTCTATACAATAAAATTAAATATATACTTTTTTTTTATTAATCTGTATAATGCTTAGAATAAAACTGTAAAATAAATTAGGTAGATTGAATTTTAATGATATTATCAAAATGCCCAAATTCAATCAAAAAGCCTTTGTATTCAATTAAAAAATTGATACTTCTGAATTAAAGAAAAGGAAATTTACTTAAATAATTAAAATCATTATAAATTAAATATGAATTGACATAGTTTATTTAAATCACATACATTCACAATTAAATTTACTATAATACCAATTTCAAAATTATGAACCCGTTTATTTAGGATATAGTTATGATTCTCTAAATTATTAAAAAAAGTTGCACTAATTCCAGGACAGACATTTATTCAAACAGTTCATTGCATTGAAACTTAATGTACGCTATAAAAATTTGTGTTACGGTCTATGTAACATTCTACACACAAAATTTTAACAAATAAGCAATCAATAAACGTAATTTGAAATACACCAGATCTTAAAACTCTTACAATTTTCAATTTAATAAAATTCGTAACGAGCAAAAAAAAGTTGTAATATTAATATTTTTTGCAGAAAACACGGATGTATGTATGTATGTATATATATATATATATATATAAATATATGCTTGTAGGCCACAAATGAAGGTGCAGGATGCAAAATAATACAGTTTAACCATCCCTGTTTCTGCAATTAAAAGGACCATCAACAAAGAAATAAAAACAGAAATATAAATAAAATTCTAAATAAATTTAAATTAACTTAAGGCGAACAATTCAAAATAATAACAATTATGATAAAACAGTAAAACTCTATTCAATTCGTTATAGTCTGGCAACCGGAATAAAATTATCTCACAGTTTGCCTCACCAGCATACGCAGTTAGATTACTTCCTCCAGTAATGACAGTAAGAAATAAGAAAAACCGCAGCAGTCAAGATTATAATGGGCAACTTTGACATGATAGAGGGCAATATGAAAGCAGATATATACGTAACAATTCCAAAAAAAATCTTTGTCAAAGTGCTAAAAAATTTGGTATTTCGACTTTTTTATATTATATCAAGACAATGACTGAAAATACACAGCGCAGAAAACACACGAATGATTATTATATAACATTTTAAAAGTATTGGAAACCACTACCTTGGTCACTGAATCGCGTGTGTGTATATATACATATATATTAATTACAACGTAATTCTTAGGCCGGCCCCCATTTGAAAAAATGTCCCAATTTTATGTAACGTTTGTTATATTTTAATTTTTACCAACTTCCAAAAAGAAGGAGGTTATATATTCATCGTTTATTTTTGTCTTTTTTTGTTTGTTTGTTTGTTTGTTTGTTTGTTCATAACTCATATTTATATAGACCGATTTTAGTGATACTTTGTCCATTAGAAAGAGTACCATTCAACTTAGATACCATGTGAGTAATGATGAAAATCGGCAAATATAAATTAAGTATTATTCAAAAACCTTGGAAAAATGTCGCCGCTTCGGGTAATTTTTCTTTCTTATTATTTTTCATTAGTATAACAGAAGCGGCTGACTTAGAATGCTACCAATCTGCAAAATTACCATGGAAATGTAGCTAAAAAAAAAGGAGGTTGTCCGGTTTTTTTTTTGTTTTTTGTATGTTTGTTCGCACATAACTTTATTTGTTTATTAGAAAGTGTAATTCAGATCGTGTGAGTTGCGATGAAAATTAGTGAAATACTTGAAAACATGTGGTATCTTTGGATAATTTTTTTTTCTTCATATTATTTATTAGTACAACAAAGGCAATTGACTTAAAACACTATTAATTTGCCAAATTACCATGGAAATGTAACTTTTGATGTTTTTACCGTGAAAACGCAGTTCAATTTTTTTTTTTTTTTTTAAGCATAAAATATAGAGAATAATGTGACAAAAAAGTTGATTTTTAGCGGTTGTATTTTTTTTTGTATTATATAAAATTGGGATATTTTTTGTTATAAAATCTAATGAGGGCCGGCCTAAGAATTACGTTGTAAATTTTGATCATTTTATCCAAAGTATAGAAGAAAAAGAGACAGAAATGTAAGCAAGTGCGAGGCCAAAATGGCCGAGTTTATATACACTGAGTCACAAAAGTCTTTACACACCTACGAAATTTTTGTATTCCTGCAGTTATTGTGAGATTCAATAAATATAGAAAAATGGAGAAAAGTATATTATCTTCTAATAATAAGGAAAAACAGGGAACATAATATTTGAACAAAACAAAAAACTAAATTGAAAGAGGTGGCGTCAAAAAACTGAAAATTGAACAAAAAATTACATCACAAAAGTCTTTACACAGCCGGATAAAAAAGTAAAAATATGCCTCTGAGATCAATAAAAACTGAAAAAATTTGGTAACTTAATAATTCGTAGCATTTCCATTTGCATCGATTACACATTGTAATCGATGCGACATGTTTAAAATTACCATACTGGTGTATTCAGCCGTCAGATTACTCCATTCCGCTTGCAATCGTTGTTGTAACTCAGTTTTGGAGGTAATTTGCGTTTGACGAATCCAGCGATCCAACTCGTCCCGTACATTCTCTATGGGATTTTAAGGACTTTGGGGCATCGATAGAGAAGCCATTCTTGCACTATACGTGATTTATGCTTAGGATCGTTATCTTGATAAAATTTAAACGATCGTGAAATCCCCAGTTTCTCGGCACTTTTTAGTAAGTTTTCCTTTAAAAGGTTAACATACATAATGGCATTCATATCGTGTCAATGAAGACTAATTCATCCAACCCCCCCCCCCCGCTGAAATACAACCCCACACCATAACACTGCAGCTTCTGTATTTGATCGTTGGTTTCACATTTTTCGGTTTTAATTTTTCATCAGGGGCTTCCTCCACACCATAACTTTACCATCGGAGTTAGAAATATTAAATTTTGATTCGTCGCAAAATGTATTACGTTACTGTAATACGATTCGGGCTTCCAAACATTCTCGAGAACAAAATTCAGTCGAATTTTCCGATTACGATCGTTGATAAATGTTTTTTTTCGAGCGACTCGGCCATTATATCCTTCTTTTCTGATGACACGACGGATGGTTTCAGCGCTACAATTCTTTTTGGTTTCTACACAGTATTCGGACGTTAATTTAGGCGCGCTGAGTTTCGGGTTCACTTTTATTTTTTGAATAATAGGCCGCGATTCATGCGGCGTAACGATCGTTGGACGACCAGTCTGTTTCAAATTTTCAAGTCGATCTTTGATTTTAAAGCGGCGTTGTACAATCTTTGCGACTGTATTCCTGTTTACTTGGAGTAAATGTGCAATTTTTGTATACGACATTCCACCCGCATCATGAAAATTTATCAATTGACGGACATCGAAAGAAATTTCTTTCCGCATTTTACATTCAACGATTGTCACACAGGTTGCCACAAAAGTTTACAAGTAATTAAAAGTGGGTTCAACTCGTTGCAGCGAACGGAAAACGCGAAAGCGGAAGTGGAGGGGTTACGTAGTGAGTGGAGTTACTGCCGATAACGTTTTTAGGGCGATAGATTGTCTAATTATTGGGAAAGGCCCATTTTAACTTGCTGCTGTGTAAAGACTTTTGTGACGTACTTTTCCCTTCTATTTTTAGTTTTTTGGCCCTAGTTCTTTCAATTTAGTTTTTTTTTTGTTCGAATATTATGTTCGTTATTGTTCCTAGTCCTAAGAAGCTATTACATTTTTCTCCAGTTTTCTATCTTAAAAACATCTTGCGATAATTGCAAGAAAACAAAAATTTAGTAGGTGTGTAAAGACTTTTGTGACTCAGTGTATATATATATATATATATGTATATATGATAGGTGTTTACATATATTTCTAAATTGAAACAAATAATATTTAAATAAATTGGAATGTTTTAAAATAAAAATTATTCCATACTATTGAACTTAACTTCTAGTATAAATCACAACCGAATATGATTGTTCAAAATTCCCCGTGTTTTAACTACAGATTAATAAATTCATCATTTAATTTTATTATCAAAACACACTTTTTTCATTGTTGTGCAATGAATTCTTCAACGTGAACAATTCTTTTTGGGCACTTTTAATATTTTACGCTGTGTGTTTAGAAATGTCTAATTTTCTTAAAGCGGAATGGTGTATTGTGAAAAAAACACTATTTACATGTAAAATAATTAAAAATACAAAAATAAATGTTACGAAAATTGCATATACTTACAAATTGCTCGTGAAGTCTTAGTTCTTATTCTGAAGTTGTTAAATTTAAAAAACTTTTAACAAATCAGTTAAATTTACAGCAGCCATAAGCAAAAAATTTAAGTATAAAACAAATAGTATCCATTAATTTAAATATTACTGAATATATGAATTACCACTGATTGAAATGATAAACAGTTTTTGTTACTTTCAAGTATATTGTATTCTAGTCGCTCAAAGAACTATAATTGTGAACCATCTAAATTTCGGCACTGAAACTTGTTTACAGCTTTAGCAACTTATAGAAAAGATTATCAACTTTTTACGAAAGAATTAGATTGCTGAAAATAGTTTCCATTTATTTTAATATTTAAAGCAAAAAAATACAAACGATTATACGAAGATAATGAATTAAGAACAAAAGATGATTACTATAAATAATTAAATGAAAACAACAAAAGAATAATAATAATCACTCAGTAACAGAAAACAGCATTAAGCGATTCCTTAAACGTAGTATAATTTATGTAGAAAATTAATTGTTAAACTTTAAGCAAACATCTTATAACGACCTTTTCACTTAATAAAAGGTAAATAACGCTGTTTTCTTTTTTTAAATTTTTATTGAAGACAAAAAGAAAAAATTGTGAAAAATCTTTTTAAAACTTCGTATAACAATTCTGTTACCTGGTAACAAAAACCAAAAAAAACCGTTAAAATGATGAACTTTAATATTATTAACATAAATTCTGTATAAACGTTTAAGAAAGACTTACGTTAATATACTTCATAAACTAGAATGCTATTAAAAAATATGATTTAGATTAAAAGTTTTAATCAAGAGATCTACGGATGTACTGTTTGAAATTGATGTTTCTGCAATACCAGTTTAATGTATTCTAAAATGATAACATAATGCATCTAACATTTGCAATAATATATTTACTGTTCTATATATTACAAATCATAGCAAAAGTTTCCTCCATATTATAGTAGATCTGAAATTTGGAACTTTTATAATGTTTGAGAATAAAACATATTTTTCTACCGTAATTCCGTTAATTAAAAAAATTCACGAAAAAAATCAACTATGTGAATTCTTAGTATTCATCTAAAGTCACAAAATAAAGTTTCTAAAAATGAACTGCAAAATATGTCATTACTGCCAATGAGCTAGTCAGTAATTTGAAAATACGGAGAAAAGATTATAATATTTGATTTATTTTCGTTACATTATTTATGAACTTAAATATTTCAATTATTTATTCTTTGCATTTTCATAATGTTTTCTACTAATTACTTCTACGCCTAATTCATTAATTGTAATTATTGACTGATCTCGCGCTAATTTTACGGTTATACGTCCGGTAGAATCGCAAAATCCAACAACTTGACCAACATTATTTTTGTATGTTCCCAAAAGGATTTTAACCAAAGCACCGGGAACTACTTGACAATCTGATTTAAATAATGCATTTTTATTTGTAATGTTAACACCTAGACCCATACCTCTAGGTCTTAATTTTGGTATGGATAATTGCGTAACACGTCCTTGTTTACCAACTCCTTTATCTGGACTCCATCCCATTCCGCGCAACATAGCTGAACCGAATTCTTCAATAGGCACATCTTCGTAATCCTTTAAAGACGAATTTTCTCCAGAACTTACTTGCGATGTCGCTATTTCAATTTGAGATTTATTATTGGTTAGCTGCGGTTCATCAGGATTCTTAAGTAAATCTCGAATAGCCAATTCCCGCCACTCATCTCTATTTCCCAATGTTTTCGTTTCATCATTATCGTTTGTATTTAAATCGTTAAGTAATTTCTTTCGTTTAACAGCAATTTCGTTCACCTTATCTGGTTGCGTTGGAATAACTAAAATAGTTTTCTCTTTATTCTCTTCGCCATTAATTAATTTTAGTTTTTTATCTTCTATACTAGAAATATATTGTACATTTTCATTTACCTTATTATTTCCAGCTATTGAAATAGGACGTTTCTTGACTTTGGAAAAACTAAACGATAACTTTTTACCGACATTTTCATTCATTGTAATCAAAAACAGTTAAAAACATTAAAATTTTTTTGCATTTTTGCTACTTCCAAAAACATTGAAATGCGCTAAAATTTATCTGTTATCTCAGATTGTGTACAACAAATGTATAAATTTTGTTCAATATATTTTTAATATTAAGCAAATACAGATTAATATAATGCGCCCTACAAAACATATTAATATTTTATAACTAATTTATGAATAACTATTGTAATTTATGTTACCGTTTACGTATTATGAATAAATTTAAATAAATAATTTTACAAAAAAAAAAAAATGATTTAAAAATATTAAATAAAACATATTTACAGATGCTGTTTTTTAAAAATATAAAATTGTAATTTTTAATCTTGTTAATATAAAATGTTAACTGATAATTTAACGGAATAATTTATTTGCAAAAGTCACTATATGAATTGAGCAGTGTTTATATTCGTGTTCTGATTTTCCCGCTTACTTCATTAATACGTTGTAATGCGTATTTTTAATTACATTTAGACTTTAGTAATGATGATAAAACATTATTTATGTAATTAAAACTACCAGATTGAATGAAAAAACTCAACCTGGATTTAAGTAATATCATTTTTAAATTCTTACAATTTGCGTTGTTGACATTTCGTAATAAAAGTGTATTTTCCATTAGTAAAGATCAATACATGAGAAAAGAGGTTATGGTAGCTACCTAATCGAAAATTTAAAAAGAGATGAATTTTTAAATAAAATGCTCCTTTTGGATTTGGAAATTTTTATCACGTATTACATTTTTATCTTCTGATATCTACAAATTCCGCATTAGAGAAAAAACTTTGTCATTAAAATTATAAAATTTTCTGTATGGTGTGGGAACCACAAACTCCTTCCTGGTCACACTGATCAAAATCTTCTCCTCCCCCCCAACAGGTCTCGGACGAGCCGGATCCTGTGTCAACTCGTCCGGGCCAATATTAGTCTAGATAATGATATGGTTCGGCATCGCACGTTTTAACGACGGTCTATTCGATTTGATGTCGCTTCGTCCGCACTTTTATGAAATAAATTTCTTTTGCCGTGTACTTTTGTTTTTGGAGTCAACAGAGGTTATGCGACAAAATTGGTGACCCCGACGTGATCGAATTCGGTAATACCTTTCGATTTTCAAAATTTGTGCGAATTTTTTACTTTTACTATGATTTTTTTTTTTTACGGGCGAATGTGTAAACCGCCTTACATATGTCCCCAGCCGCGTACCGACAGGCGCCGAGACGCTGGATTCGTAAACACGCTGTAGTCGCTTTAGAGTACGTCCGCTCGCTGAACGGCGCCACGATGACGAGACACTGTTCGCCGATCAACCGCGTGATCGAACACTGTCGCTAAAATCGTGTAATAAATCGTACAACGCGTCTTCTAAATTTTTCGTTGTCTCCGCACTTCGAAACGAACAGACTATCCTTTCGCGGTAGCATACGACCACGATCATTAAAATCGAACTATTATTCCGATGTAATTTTGTTTTACTTTCAATTTAATTTTTTGATACCCTTTTTCTCGTTATCGTATTTTAATTTTTTTCATGTTCTTCAACTTTATCGAACATGGCAAATAGTAACGACACTTCTTTGCCGAATCAAACCTTTAATTGTCCAAATCACGCCAACTTCCCCAGTTTAATACGATTTCCACCCTTTTTAAGACGAGATCCTCAATTATGGTTTATCCAAATTGACGCTCAGTTTTCCATCAACAACATAGTTGATGAAAAAGTAAAAGCTGACATCTTTATTGCCAATGTAGATAGCGACCTGTTACATAGTATTCGGCACGATATTAAACGTTTGCCTACCCACGACCAGTATTCTTATATCAAATCCATTGTTTTAAAATTATACGACCAGCCGGACCATACTCGCCTTCGACGACTATTAACCGATCTTAATATTGGAGATCGTTTGCCGTCTCAGTTGTTGTCAGAAATGTTAGATCTTGCTGGGAATCACTTAGACGAAGCGACATCGAATCGAATAGACCGTCGTTAAAACGTGCGATGCCGAACCATATCATTATCTAGACTAATATTGGCCCGGACGAGTTGACACAGGATCACGGCTCGTCCGAGACCTGTTGGGGGGGGAGAGGATTTTGATCAGTGTGACCAGGAAGGAGTTTGTGGTTCCCACATGGCTTGTGGGAACCACAAACTCCTTCCTGGTCACACTGATCAAAATCCTCTCCCCCCCCCAACAGGTCTCGGACGAGCCGTGATCCTGTGTCAACTCGTCCGGGCCAATATTAGTCTAGATAATGATATGGTTCGGCATCGCACGTTTTAACGACGGTCTATTCGATTCGATGTCGCTTCATTCGCACTTTTATGAAATAAATTTCTTTTGCCGTGTACTTTTGTTTTTGGAGTCAACAGAGGTTATGCGACAATGGCATCAAACATACGGAAATATGAATGTTTCTTAAATATATATGTATATATGTAATTGCAAAATATAGCATAATGAATTTCATGCAAAACTAAGTATCAATGGGTTCTGAGCAAAACAGTTTAACAGACATGTTCGATTTACAGTTTACTATTCCAGAACTTTTGTTAAACAGAAAAAAACGATTAAGGAATATAGATGACAACTTTTTTTTTCATAAATTAAAAGAACCAATTTCTTTATTCCACTATAAGTAAAATGAAGTTTAAAGTATTATATAATATATTTTGTAAAATTTTCAACTTCTTTTAATTCTTTTTTTTTGTCATACCAATCGGTGCTGACCATTACCGCCACTGCTTATTATAATTTAATAGTGCAACTTAGGAATTTCAAAGTTACTTAACTTAGATTACACATACCTCTTATATAATTACTACGGCTGTTGTTTTATTATAAACTTCCATTAAGTTTTGTTACCGCTTACCATTTGCATACTTAATAGCATATGTACAATATTAATATCACTACTCATGGACGGCTAAAACTGAACTGACAAATGTATAGTTTGGTTACTCGTAACTGTCATAACTTTCTTGCAGATAATTAGAACTGGTTTATTTATGTTTAGCTGTTAGAAGTATTTATATGATACTTGTTTTAAAAACGTATTATTTGACAATTGTTCATTTATATTTTCCAACTTTATCTGTCAAACAAAATGTCTCTTCTGACTTATTGAAGAATCTCCCTAATGAACTGCAAACAGTTAAGTTATTCTCATTCATTTTGATTTTCACGTGATGCAGGAAAAATTGACTTTTTTATTATTTCCACAATCCCACTACTGATGTAAATATTATGTTCCAATATTAATTTTGAACAATATTCATTTTTAAGGCTATCACAATTTTTATTATTTTTCGTAGTACGAGTAGGATTTCTAATTGGTCTATTCGTACTATCACTAAAAGCAAAAAACCGTGAAATAAAATTGGAAAAAAAGATTGCCTACTTCAAAATTTGTGCTACCATGTACGAATAAAATATACTAAAAAGTAAATTCATTTTTTGATAAAAAAATAATATATTTCTGAGTAATATACTTAAGAAATTATATTATTCTTAAACATTCATTTTTTGAATTCGGCACCAAATTCAAATTGAAACAAAAATTGGAAATTATTTAATAAGCGTAACCGTATTACTATTACTTTTGATATTTCAATACTTAGCTTATAGAAAACAAGTAATTGAACATTACTTTTTACATGACGACTGTTGGTACTCGAAATTCGACTTTTATGTCGAATTCAAAGTGCAAATGTTTAAATCATACTTTATTTATAGCCGACTAGTGATTATTCGGATCGATTTTTCAAAAAAAAAAAAAAAAAAGAAGAAGCCAAAGTGCTTTTGTACAATCCATAGCTATATGTAGTACGTATCTGAATATTTGCTTACATTCGCTGCAAATTTTTAAAATTTGGCTTTACAAAGATTTTGTGCCTGCCGTTGCGAAACATTTGTCCGACAAACAGTTACCGAGAAAAGCAATTCTTATTCTCGACAATGCACCTTCCCATCTGTCAACCGAGGAGTTACAAGATGGTGATTTAAAGGAAATTTTTCTTTCAGTTAACGTTACATCGGTTTGTCAATCTATGGATCAAGGAATCACGGAGGCCTTAAAAATAAAATATTGGCGCCGCTTTCTCACCAGACTAATATTAAGCATTGAAAATGATGAGGACTGTCAGGCTGCTATCAGTTGATATGCTTGATGTTATCACTAGGTTATCTGATGGATGGAAAGAGATTAATTCTATAGCATTAGTGCGGTCGTGGAAAATATTATTAGATCATGAAGTCAGTGATAAATGGGATGAAATTGGCAAATAATGTGATTTGGACAGTTCAAAAGACGAGGAGCTTGTTTCTTTAATAAAAAATATTCCAGGATGTAAAACGGGTAGTAATACGGATGACGTTACAGAATGGATGGGCAGCGACGAGATCGAAGAAACGGCAGATGAGGATATTGTGGCCCTGGTACTCAACGAGGATCCAATTGAAGAAAATATGAATGACGGGCCCCTTCAAAGTGTTATACTAAATGATGAAGGACTGAAGGCGATCTAAGTAGCGCTGGAGTACATTACTCAACAGGAAGAAGTGTCACCGGCTGATATCATTTGCTTACACAAGTGGCAAGATATATCGGCAAGGATGAGAATGCAGCGAAAGAAACAGACCTTAATCTCAGACTTCTTTAAAAACTAGTTAATGCACACGGTAAATTAATTTTCATGTTTACTTTTTTTATAGGATAAGTTAATTTTCATTTTTCATTTAATTTGCAGTATTTAACCTTGAACTCCAGCGTATCCGGATTTTTTGCTATTTGGACCGGCTGGCCGCCCAATTAATCCGGATAATCGCGAGTCGACTCTGTACTATGAAATATATATTATCTTTTATTAAATAATTCATATTTTTTAAATTCAAAAATTTCCAAGTCAGAACATATTAAAAAAAAAAGAGAAGATATTTCATAATTTAATTTTAAAGAAAAGATTGAATAGAATTGTGGAAAGAAATAAGAAAATCATTTTTATTTTTAATTTATGTTTTAAAAAATAATGTTAAATTTTGTTGAGCATTTTTAAATGCCAATAGTTTGCAGTTTTTTTTTCTTTCTCACAATATATTTTAGGTGTCAAAAAAAATTCGGAAAATTATTAAATAATTATTATAGTAAAAGTTAGTGAACCGTCGCGGAAATAAATATTTACAACCGTAAATTATTATTTTAGCCATCATTTTTATTAAACATTCACATTTTATACTAACACATTAATTTGAAAATGGAAATGTAATAACTAAAATACTCATAGGATTTGCATTTCCGATTCTATCGATACTTTTTATAAAAATGCTGTACTAGTTTAATTTCTTTTTAAAATTCGTTTACCTTACATAAATTATGAAAAACTTTTTATTTTTTTCAAAACTGACAAAACATTACGATTTTTTGTAGTAATTTTATTTAATGTAACTTCGCAAAAAAAAACTATTCACGTTAAGGTAGAATCTTAAAGATGCAATGACTAGAGTAAAAGTAATCAGAAGGTATCAAAAAAATATCACAGGAAGAGACAGTAGTAACGAAGGTGAAGTTAAATGATTATTTCCGCTTTCAAGTACCGAAGAAAATAAAAGTCGTACAAATGGCAAATATTAAACGAAAATGTAAAAAAAATTAATTTTTTCTTTTGAAAAAAAAAACAAAAAACAACAACGTGTATACCTGATAAATGTACTCTGAAATCAGAATGTACGAAACTTTGTAATTAACAGTAACTATAAATTCCATAGTCAAGAGTTCATTGCTCTTTTTCGGCATGACCACCGAATACTTGGAATATTTTATGGTAACATTTCTGGAATCGGAATATTTGCCTGACGTAAACTGTCCGTGTCCAAATTAATTATCGTTAAATTAATATACAAAGAAAAAATCACATAGTGTTTTATTTATTTATTTCGCTAATTTTAGGGTTAAAAATATTTTTTTTCTGTCGTAGGTCTCCGGTTAATTAATGAAGCAGTGTTAATAATTGTTGATACATTATGTAATTTATACTTTTGACGTTTTTTCCCCCAATATTAAGTACGTAATTTATGGTTTTAATGATTTTTCATACTAAAGTTACGTTTTAAAAGGACTATTTTACATTTAAATAGTAATAAATTACAATAATGACTATTATTGGTTAAAAAAATCATCTCGGTGTAATATATTCATTCAGCACACAAATGATATAGTCAATTAAAACAACTCTTCTACAAACATTATAAAAGAACTGATATTTGGGGTTTATAGTACGTGTCATTTCAAAAGAATATATATATATATATATATTTGTGTGTGCACGCACATGTGTTAAAAAACAAGAATCTTAGCTTTCTCAGGGAAAAATGTAAAAATGCTGTGATCTCACGTGTAGTTTTAAAATAAAATGTAACTTAAATTAGAAATAACTGAACATTAACTAATGTATTAAAATTTTCGGTTAAAGCTACATCAAAATTTGTATAAGTTAACAACGTTTCGGGTGGCATTGTGCGATTTTGATGATAGATAAAGCAACGCCATTCAAAACCTTAACTTATATAAATTACGATGCGATTTTAACTGAAAATTTTAATACATTAATCGAAACAAATCACGATAGTTTTAAATCATTTTTAGTGAAAATTAACTATCTCGTGAGAAAAATAATAACAAAATCAAAAAAATAATAAGACACGAGTCGATATAGGCGAAAGAAGAAATAACATTTATTCGTTGTTTAAAGTGGAAAAGAGAATTACCAACATAAGTCAGGTAAAGTCCCCATAATAATCACATTTGGAGATTTCGTTAGAAATAACACATCCGAGCAGAAGAAGGAATAATAATAATCCTTTTTTTTTTAAATTTCAAATTAAATGTAATTAATGGTTTGAACGATAACAAAACGATATAAACCTATGAAGAAAATTTTTAACACATTAAATCGATATTACACTAAATCTTATTACATACATCGTAAATAACAAATTCGATTTTATATTAATAGTAATTATTAAACAGATAAAAAAGGAAAAATGTTTTTAAAACGTATACCGATATCTGTAATCGGTTTCTTCCATTCGATTGTTCTAAATTCTTTACACGAGCATAGTTTAGAACATTAATAAGATTTACGATAATTTTAAAATAAACTGTAAAAAACAAGCGCTTAGATAAATTAATTTTATATTTGATAATTCGAAATTGGGAAATAAGAGGAGAGAAATTATTTATTTTTATTATTAATAAGAAATTTCATTATGTTTGCGAATGGTTCCGGTATAATACTTTTATACAAAGCTTCTTTCAGAGCAATAACAGCGGCGGCACTTTTCAGCGGAGCAATTAAATATTTATCTTCAGCCTATAAAAATTAAAGTAATGTTAAATATTCAGTCGAATTAGAAAAAAATATTATTTACATATCGATATATATATATATATCGTTTAATTTCCGGTTGACTTTGGGACTATTTTACGTCTCTAATTTAGGTTAGATTCGAGTTGGATTCGTCGGAAATGTGACGGTAAAGCATCAGGCGTTTCTTTTTAATAATAAAATGTACGGACCTACTTAAAAAATCTGAGGCGGTAAAGGCAGCCAAGAGAAAGAAACTGGCCTCAGTATTCTCTTCAGATCCGTTAGTCTAAGTACACTGTGAACCTTAACTTTACAATCCCCGGCATCCTATCAAGGATATGGAATTTACTTTACTTTTATATGAACTAAAAACGAAACACTGGAATTTATAAAAAATAAAAATAAGTAAGTAGAGCACTAGTATAGTAAGGTGTACGGTTGCCGAATCGGAGATGACGGATTCGGTATCCTCAGAGCCAAAATTATTTGGCCTGAAGTCGAACTTAGTGTCAGAAAAATTGGGGAAATAAAAGCGACCGATGGGCTTATGTGAAAAGCGGAGTTCAAAATTATTTTATCAAAAGCGGGCGACCCCGGTTTTTATTTAAAGTAGGAAGTCTAATGAAAAATATAAGACTTTCCGAAAACGAACACAAACGAAACATTAATATTTGGTGCTACCCTTGACTTTTTGCCTTCATTATGATTTTTTAGCTTGCTTTTTGCGGTTAATCGACTTTCCGCGTTGAGTCCGGCTCGGTAATGCGTGTTTAAAACAGTTGCGCCAATTTAGAATCGCAGTAAATGTAAGTCCTCAAGAGTTATTCGCAGAAACGATTTTTTCGATTTATTAGAGTAGCGAAATGTTGTCAAACAATCTTCGGAGGTAAAAGGGATATTCACGATGATAAACTTTGTTAAGGAATCAGGAAACTTATTCGTATAAATTCACATCTTACACAACTGCGTCGTATCATTCTGCAGATGTCGTTTTCTTACAAACTGGAATCATTTTCGCCTGATGTTCACTTTCCGTACCGGAACACTTTATACTTGATAGAATTTGAATCACGATAGTCATTTTAAGCATAAACTACTCCAGCTAAACCATGCGTTACAATATTGAATAGTGATAAAATAACTGAATTATAAAAGTTACCATTACCATTCTGCTTATGCACGGACACTTTTCATTTTACAGAAAAACTTCATATAAAGAAAAGTTGGTAGTCCACTATGGAACTGTAACATAGCGATAATGCAGCGTCACCAAAGTGAACAATTGCAGACGCCTCATGGTATATCGCTGGATAAGGAGCTCTACAAATCATTCATACTGTGTTAATAAAATTGCTAGATAGCCCAGAGCTAGTTGCAAAATTGCAAAGAAAAAAAACAACAAAAAAACTGACGATTTTAGTCTAAACTATATACTTCATTCTAAGACACCGCATTTATTTTAAATCCTTGATTGTGCGGCTGACTTGTTACAGAAATTTATACAACTGTTTGGCCTAATGGTTGTACTTCAAGTAATGGTACAATGGTTGAAATGAATTATTGTAGGTGTTGTGCTGGTTAAAAAGTAAAACCTCTGATAAGTTCTTAAAGTGGTTAAAATTACATCTACCAAATAATTAAATTTTGGATGATGAATAGACTCATTATCCTTCAAGCATGTGGATGCTACTTGATAATTAAACTATGTATTTCACTCAACACAAAATAATTATAATGCTAGTATTAAAATTATTTCTTACACTTTGGTTATACATTAAAGATATACTTCAGCAGATATGTATGCCGCATCATCTAGATGTATGAAAATTGTTTTATCTTCTAATTTAATCTGCACTAAACAATTTAATATTACTAGGACTATACCAGATCTGCAGAGATTGTTAATTTGGAGTAGATATTACTTCATTGCACTAGAATACATGCATATACATGCACACATACCAACATCATCATAATTTATCACATGCATACCATTATGCTACAGCATACAATATCAAGTATATGTAGGCCTACACACATGTTAGTGTGTTGCTAAGTTTTAGCTGTTTATACTCAAAAAAATTTCTTAGATACATGCATGCTAAATTAGTAGGCTCAACAGATGCCAGAATAGCAACTTTGGTCAAAAATTTATATCAAACACATAGCCTTTGTAGTAATTTTAAAAAATTGCATAATAATACTGGTGAGTGTGCTAATCATTTTTAATTTCATATAGATCAAACATAAACTTAGAGATGTGCAATTAAAATAAAGAACATAGTAAAGGTTATCACTCATATGCAAAGCATCTTACTGGAAACTTAATGATGGGAATAATAGCAAAACCCCAATAAAGGATAGTACTATGGTTATTTTGGTTAATTGTATTTGAAACACTCTTGCAAAATCTATAAGCTGAAACACACTCTTTTTCATACATTGGTACCCCCAGTTATTTTGAATAATTTTTTTCGAAATAGTCTTCACATCTACGAGCTGAAACATATCCCTTCATTAAAGGTTAATATTGCGATTATTTGTTTAGATATACATCAATGTATCTTTTAAATCATATAAACATAACAGATGCTTCAATAGGTGAAATATACATTAAATTATATGCTTGAATTGAACAAGCAATGATGAAAAAGCTTAGTATCAGGTGTATGCATAAGTCTTTTCCGGTTTCACCAAGAGTGGCTCTACCGAACAGTATACTGCGTATGAATTTGACACTACGTCAGTTTGTTCGTCTGACATTGGCCTACAAACACACACAAGTTCAGTCCGTCAAATAATCGTGTCTGTGTTGTATCGTTCAGGGATCATGTCGAAATTTGTGCCTGAAAAATTGCTTTTCTTATTTAATCAAAAGAAAATACTGTGGAAAGTCATCGTTTGCTGGTAGAAACATATGGCGAACACGCTCCATCGATTAGAACATGTGAAACATGGTTTCTATAATTTAAAAGTGGTGATTTCAATGTGAAAGACAGTGCGCGTTCTGATAGACCACAAAAGTGCGAAGACGAGCAATTGCAGGCGTTACTGGATGATGACCCAACTCAAACTTAAGGACAATTAGCAAAAGTATTAAATGTGAGCAGGCGTTTACGAGCAATCGGGAAGATCCATAAACTCGGTAAATGGGTCCCCACGATTTGAATGAACGGCAAATGGAAAATCGCAAAGTCACTTGTGAAATGCTGCTTCAACGCCACGAAAGAAAATCATTTCTGTACCGAATTGTTACTGGTGACGAAAAATGGATTTATTTTGAAAAGCCGAAGCGGATAAAATCGTGGCTGTCACTTGGCAAAGCCGGTCCTTCAACACCAAGGCCAAATCGCTTCGGCAAGAAAACCATGCTTTGTGTCTGGTGGGACCAAGGCGGTATTTTGCATTACGAACTCTTGAAGCCCGGCGAAACCGTTAACGCACAACGATATTGCCAACAAATGATCAATTTAAATCATGCATCGATTGAAAGATGTTATAGCCAATTGTTGCAAAATGAGGTACATGGCTGGAGGCATGTATATATTATTGTAACAGTTTTGATACTGTTAAAAGTTTTGTAGATACTCCTGATGTCTATAAAGCGTTTTCCATAAAAGTATGTAAAGAGTGATTTTCATACGTGAAAATAATTTTTAATATATTAAACCGGGAAAAAAAAGAAGAGTTCAATTTAAGGCTTTTAAAATCAAGTATTAGAGATTTATAGTTTTGTACGTATGCAACAATTACACCTATTAATAACATAGAGGGCAAAGTTTTTTTATGTACAAAAGTGATTTAATAGATAATCGGCACTCACATTACATAATTTAAAGAAAATTATGTTAATTTATTATAACAAAATGGAGCATTAAAATTGTTAGTTATACTTCTTTAAAACAGTTTTACAGCTGTTTAATGCTTTGTATTTTTTTCGCGTTTTTAAAAGTTTTTAAGCTTTTTTATGTCGCCTTTTCCTACGATTTTTTAGGGATAAAATTTCCAGGCCTTGATAATAATTTACAGCAGTTGTGGTGTTATTTATGCATTTGTTTTTTTAGCCCTTTAATAAGAACAAGTAGCTCTTTTTTTGTTCGCGTCTAACGATTCTTTTTCTTTTTTACTTAGATTCTTTTGTCTGTTGTTTATTTCGTGCGGTGTATATGCGTTCGAATTTTATGCAGTTGTCTGTTATCTTTAATACACATGAAAATATATAGCATTACACATTCATTGAACACTCATTTACAAACACATAATATATTCGTATTTTATATTTTGATGTTTGGTTTAAGCCACCCTTTTTTTAGTTATTTCGCTCTCATAATCGCCATATAACTTTTATAGGTAATTATTTCGGAATGTATGACCCTAGAGAGGAGCGAGCTATTTGAAACGAACAACAGCATAAATGCTACACCGACTGATTCTAATTTAGACAATATAGTATATATTAGTAGCAATAACAATAATATTAGTGATAAGAGAGTAGTAGTTATAATTGTGAAATAGATAATTCTAATATTATTATTTATTTATTTATTTATTTAAATATTGGTATGCTCCATACAGACGTTAGCCCAATTACATGGAGCATATTACCCGGAAGTAACATATCACATTATTAATAAAATATCACTAAAAAAAACCAAAAAAATACATATATTTTAATACTGACAATAATCCACTTGTTATAAAGTCTTTATAGGAAAAATTACTCCCGATCAATTTTTTTTTAAACTAAAAACCTCATACAGATTAAAAAAGTTATTGTTCAGTTTTCTTCTCCCTCTTCGGCCAGTTATGCGGGTGATAATTCGAGTTTTGCAGCTACAGGTCATAAAGCATACATTCCCTCCTATTTAATATCGTGGTTAAGAATGTTGATATTGAATAAACGGATGAGCAATTATGCATGATCTATTGTAGCCCGTTTGTAATAAAATCTATTAAAAGGTTAAATAGGAAAGTCTACATTAATGATGAAAGTTCAGTTATTAAGAACAGATTTTTCCTTCTTAAGTTTTTCTCTGGAGAGTTCGATTTTTATGCGAACCGTTTGTTAAAAGAATTAGGCATTGTTATAGATGTTTGCATTACGGTGCATTGCTGTAATCGTTCTTTTATTTTCTACTGAAACTTTTTTTTTTTTTTAAATTTTATATGTCTTTCCACAATAATGTTTTATTATTCTCATTTTGGTGCCAAAGACGAAGCGTTAGTTACTTTACCCGTTTTTTAAAATGTCACCATCTTACTACCAGAGTTTTATTTTCTTATTTTCTATTTTTCATGACACGAAGAATAGTAACATTATATATTTTTTTAAATTCCCATATTCAATTTTAACTTCCCAGCTTTGTTTATTAATCACTTTTAACTATAAATTATGTTTTTAATATTACATATAAATTGGAAAGGATCTACCCCTACTAATGATAAATAATTTACCTTTATTAGTTGTAATTCGGTGAGAATCGAATTCATGACATGTTGTAATTCATTGTCTTCACTTGTTTTACTGAATATGTACTTATAAAGCTGCACACTTGTAGTTAATGATGACTTAGCGATCTGTTCGTCTTTGTCATTACAAAAGCCAGAAACATTCACTAGTAATTCAACGGCTTTTTTCGGATATTCTGTTCCCGGACAATTCTAAAATCATTATAAAAGCAAATCCATTCTACATGGGCACATAAAATTATACATAATCACAGAAAAAAGTGTAAACATTATACAGATTAAATGTAAACAAAAAGACCATTAAAATCTCACCACCTCAATTTTATCACGGCATCTATTAGAACAAATATTACTTGCTAAATAAAAAAATCCTACCAGAAGTTATTATGACTACTAGTCTGACAACTTGGAGTAAACGATCTGTCCTTTTTTAGTTAACTATCTCTACACGAGTGAGAATATTCGAACTATTATTTAAGTGTTCTTAACAATGGCAATAAAATTATTATTAGCAATGTAAACGGTTTTATTTTATTGTAGTTCGTTAATTACGTTAACCACGCTGTGAGAAAGCGTATTTTTAAATAGTGTACCATGTTATGTGTGCTTGTGTAACTACGAATACCATGAATAAATCAACAGGTACCGCAGTCATATACCTGTATACATATAAAAATGAATGTTTGTATGTTTATATGTCTGTTTGTTCCGTGCGCATTCCTGTTCCACTGGACCGATCACGTTAAAATTTTCGAGGTGTATTCGTGATGTTCCAACGAAGGTTTTAAGGTATGGTTGAGTTTTCTACCCCCTCTCCTTCAGAGCATATGAGGTTTTAAGTAGTTGAGTTGCAATCAGGGGTACGAAAATGCAACGGAACGAATAAAAAAAAAAATAATTTTTATAAAATTTTAAATAAAATGATTACTATGATGAATAAAGATACTATTTTATTAATTTCTGGCGTGCGTAAATACACCGCGTTCTGTTACTTCACTTTTTGGACTAATGAAATCATTAAACCTCCATGACAGGATCTAAACATACAAGTCGCGCTTCTAGCCAAGCTTCTGTACCAGCGTGGGGATTTAAAAAAAAAAGGGTAGTGTTTTCTATTAGTTTTTAAGAGAGAAATACAAAATCCTGCAACAGAACTTTTAATATTTGCTACCGAGAATGTTATTTATACTCAAATTTGAAATCCTTACTCAACTGCTGTAGTTTGCTGTTGTGGTAATAAATTCATTTTAATAAAGTACTCGAGATGGAGCGGTTGAAAGATGAGTGAAAAATGTGTCCTTTTAAATGTACAAGGGGAAGTAAGACTGGAAGCCATTCGAGTATGCAATACTCAAGTCCGTTCATCTGAAGCAGACGAGCAACATGAAATAAGACTAGAAACCGCATTTTTAATATTTGCTACGAGAAATGTTATTTATACTCAAATTTGAAATCCTTACTCAACTATTGTAGTTTGCTGTTGTAGTAATAAATTAATTTTAATAAAATGGATTGAAAGATATGAGTGAAGATATTTTCTCACATGTGTAATTATGGAAGATCACCGCGTGAATAACTCGGCCTCTTCAAAATGATTGACAGTATGTTTTAATTCAGTGAAACTTTTTTGTTAGATCACGACAGACAGGTTATAGAAAAATCAATAATCTTCAGCTAAACGTGAAACGTGAAGACCATTTTTTGTAAAACGGTGATAAACATTTTTCCTAAAGATAGCAAGCATCTTTACACAAATATAATTCCAGATAAAACAAAATTTTCTTTATGAATTTCCAAATACAGATTTAAATAGGTATTAATACACGAGCGAAGCCGTGGGTAACAGCTGGTATATATGTATATATATATATATATATATATATATATATATATATATATATATATATATAAACTCACACACATAGGCGGAATTTATCGTCTCACGTTATGAGAATGGTATAACGCAGTGACATAAAAATTATTATTTTATCCTGATATTTATTTATTTAACAATTTTAAATACACGAAAAAGCACGAGTACACATTCTTATGCGGATATTATGGGAATTGGCATTTAAAAATATACGATACGAACCTTGGATTACAAATGTGGTTATACTTATGTATGCGAGGAATTTAGAAATAACGATAAAAAAAGTAATAAAGAAATGGTGAAAATTTAAATTGAAGAACAAGATTAGAATGGTCCAATACGAGTAAGATGAAAATGGTTTCAAAAAATTATATTCTAAGCTTTTAGGCGATGTTGGATGGTCTAAATCAAAAGAAAACAAATTGAACTGTTCCGAATTTCTTATTAACTATTAATATTAACTGTTTGGCAATATAATTTTCTAGAAAAGAAAGAGGAATACAATTAGCCTTTTTAGATGTTTTAGTAAAGAGAAATATTGTATTCAGTTTTTCGCAAACCATTCCAATAAATATTTGTAGAAAAGTTCCCATCACTGCCCGAGCCAAAGCAACTGGTTGTCACGGAAAATGATTTAATGGTTAGATTTGCTGTTGTTTCGTTATTCCCTAACGTCTCAGTCGGTCAAGATTATCAAGAAATAGAGCATTAGTAATGAATTAGTCGGTTTCATTGATGTAATTTAAAAAGCGAACATATTTTGATTTGATGGTAAACTAAACAAGCAAGAAAATGGTATGGGCGTAGGATCCGGGTTAACTCCGATTTTCGCGAATATTTTTATGGAAAAAATTGATAAATACATATTGATTAGGTGGAAAGAAATGTTGGCTTCGTTATGTGGATAACACGTTTTCCTTCAGTTATTTTAATGGTATTAAAGATGACTTGTCCCCATACCAGGTTTCCGGTGTTTACAAGATTACGTGCTCATGTGGTATTTGTTATATTGAACAAACAGAACAATTAGTACACGTATCAAATAACGTTAAGTGTAGAAGGGTTAGCATTAGGTGAACGTGAAATAGTCCTCCCAGTCATGTATTAAAATTTGACAAAACGGAAATTGATAAATTTAAAAACAGACAAGTTAGGGAAGCCATTGAAACCATAATTAATAATAATTTCAATAGAGCACGGTTTGCAGCTGAGTTTCTTTTAGAGACTTGTTATTAGTCTATTAAAAAGAAGCATAATTGATAATAAAGACGAAAAAAATACAGAGGTGTTGGAAAGCCTACAGGAATTCATCAATTCAAGAAGTATTAATGACGCACTTGCTCCGGAAAATGCACAAGTAATCGATGTTAAATCTAATGATAATATTCCTTCTAATTTCAATTTGTGGCAAAATGAAAAAAGAATAATTTACCAAGTCGAAATCGGTCGAAATAACCAAGTTAATTTTAGTTTAGCTTCTGATGATGAACCGTGTATACGCGTTCGAAACGTTAAATAGTATTTTTGTCGTCGCTATGGCCTAGTTGCCAGAGCGCTTGACTTCCGATATAGAGGTCACGGGTTCGATCCCGAGCGAAGACGAACTTATTACAAGAATTAAATAAAATTAAATAATCGCTAATAATCACATGGAAGGCAATGGCAAACCACCACGTACAACATCATATGCGCGTTAGGTCAGTACACAGCAGACCCACACGGGACTGCACTTGTATAACGATGTAAATCAAACGATTACTATCAGTTCTGAATGTAGTCTTGCGTGTGTACACCTGCGTTGCATATACAATAATTGCCTAGTACACTACCTATATCTGTACAGTTGAGATGTACGAATAGGTAGTCGCCGACGCTCAGAAGCTGCTGAGTATGACACTATAAAGAAGAAGTAGTTTCTACCGAAAAAATGTTTAATTTTAGAAACAGGAACCACGAAGACTCGTTACGTATTGTTTTTGTTATTGTTACGTCTCCGATATTAGTCACACTACTGACTATATACATAACACCATAATGTGCATATTTATATTTGCATATTTATTTTTTTATTTCTAGAAACTTTTTCTGTTTTATCTTATTTCATTCTAGCGTAAAATTCTCCATAATTTGGTTCATTTGTAGTTCGATTAATACCTAAATATTTTATTTTTTTACGTCCTGCATTACTTTATCTTTTATTTTTATTTTTAGTGACTTGTTACCCTTATTTTTTAAATTTTCATAACTTGTTTTATCTGAACTGCTTTTTATGCTGCATTTTTTACTCTTTCAACGTAGTATAATCTTTCTACAAAATTTGTATTTGATGGTGATATTTCTGGTATTATTAATTCATCAGAATTATTAACGGTTAATTTTTAATTCTTTTAGTTTAAACATCTTGTATTTCATAATTTCTTTAATATAAAGGTGAGTTTTATCTTTTTTCTTTCTTTTTTAATTAGTAGAAATCTTGAATATTTTTATCAAGCTTAACGCGCAAATTACAACAATGTATTATTTTTAATACGGTGTATACGTTTTTAGCTTTATTTATACTGTTCATTTATTCTTTACTTTCAAAGTTTCGTTACTTTTTATATTACTTTCTCAATAATTATTGTTAAAATTTAATTTACAAACACTTCCATTTTTTAATTACAGCTTTAGTGCAAAATCGGTACCCATTATTCACTCAAGACAACGCGTAGAATAAAATGTGAACATCTTTAAAATTTTCTACTCGTGACAATTATGAAACATTTAGCAGTACTAAAAATTTTCATGACTACAACAAAGATCACTGTTTTTAACTTCACTAGTAAACCTTATGATTATTACATAATTCAGAATGTAATAGAACAGGTTTTTATCGCCATCATTCGCAAACAAAAATAATGTATTTTATATTAACCTGAAGGTAACGAATAAGCAGTTCTGACTTATTAGCGCCAAGGTCGATAAATTTGCTCGTACTTTTACTGCTTAAAAATTCCAGTACATCAGTCTAAAAAATAAAAAAAAACTGAATTAAAAAAATTTCACATAAAATCATTAAAAACCATAAAACATACGTCAATGCAACATAAATTACTCGCAAGAACAAATTATCGAATTTACTAATTTTCTTCGTTTAGAATAATAATTAAAATTGTTTTATAAATAAAATGTTTACTTTATTTTTTCTTTACTTGCTTCAGCCTACAAAAGCATATCAGATGTAATATGACATAAAGCTAATATGTAATGAACGGGTCACACTACCAGCACACAAACTCAATTATAATTTGTATATTCAATTAAAGTTCTTTTGTTTGTTTGATTTTTTTTTTTGGGGGGGGGGGGGGGTACACGATTAAGGCTATTATAATGGAGAGACCAAATATCAATGTTTGACTGTAGCATAGATGTATATAATAACCAAAAATATGATGTTATTCGTAGACAATAGAGATCTTAGGTTACATGGGACACGGACTCTAAGTTAAACTTGGACGGCTTTGATTTTAAAGCACTCTAATAAGCCACAACACTGAAATTATTTTTTACTGTCACTGTCATGTATTATTTGACGAATTCATTGCGCGAATAGGTGGGGAATTTGCCACAGTTGGATGTATTATTCGTTAGTGAAAAAATAAAACATTTTTCAACAAAGTAACTTACAAAATGATACATCTAATACATCGTTTGGTATTCAACATTGTATATGTAAAGTTCAAGCGGGGGAAAAAAATAATCTTCTTACGAAATATTACCAAAAGGGAAATAATAATATATATTATTTTCAAAACCTAAGTCAGCAGTTTTATTCGGTTCGCTTGATAACTTCCCAATGAAGAGTATAATGTTTCACTTAAAAGTACAATAATAATTTTCATACTTTACATCTTATATTCCATACTTCTCGCTTTGGCAACTAAATTTGTTGTTTTTGTCAACTTATGTTGCACATGACATATTTAAAATTATTTTGAAGAATATACGAAATTGCTAAATATAATAAAGAATGCATTTTTTTGAACTATTAGTCGTCACTTACACTTCATAAAAAATTAATCGTAAGGCATAAAAATGATAACTGCGATTTTAGAATGATCGGAGAAGTACAATTACGTACGCTTAATACATTTGATTAAGTTTTTACTTTTCTTATTTTTAAGGTGATTAATTGGATTATAATTCTGTGGAAAGCATAAAACAAACCAAATACATACAAATTTTTCATTTTCTTGACTTTGATCATTTATGTTTTTATTCGAAATGTCATGAGATTCATCACTGGTTTGATCGTCGTAATCTTCATCGCTTTTACCATCTTCATCAGATTCTTCTTTATCTTCTTCGTTTTCATCGTCTGTATTTTCATATTCATCTTCTTCATCGCTATTAAATGAAATTACAATATTTTATTTTGTAATTTTATATATTTTAAAAGCAATGTAATAATCACTGTAAAAATAAAGCAAAAATAACACAACTAATGATCTCCGCAAAAAAATTAAATATCGTAATTTTTTGTATTGCTCTCTTCATATGTACACGAACATACATAAACACACACACACCAGTACACACCCAGAACAATTAGGATACAGTCAAATGGAAAAAAACAGTCTGAGTGAAAAGGAAGAAAAAAAAGCATATGAATAAAATGTAAACAACAAAATTACATAGAAAACAGTTAATATTTGAAGTTGATTTTGTTTTTATGTTGCGAATAACATTGTATCAAAGAAGAAAAACTAACCTTATATAACCTAAAATATTTTCTTGTTGACTTGCCTTTAGTACATCCTTCACTTCCGTTAAACCATTCGAACCAAAATAATTTCCACTTAGACTAAGTATTTTCAGTTCTCTTTGAGCACATACGGAATGAACTATAGATAAAATACCATTGATGGATATTTCATTTTCATCTAATATTAAATTCTAAAAATAAAAAGAGTGTAAATTATTATATATACTGTAATATTAATAATAATTCGTAAATAAAAATAAATTTTCCTTTTAAATTTTACGAATTAGTAATTTAATGCAGTTATTAAGAAATTATGTTTCCGTACGATTTTATAATTTCATGTGGTAGTATTAATTTTTATTAGATTAGTTTCTCTTTTATAATTATACGAAAAAAACTTTTCAAACTCAATGGAATATAAGCAGAAGTAGAAAAGCCACTAAGTAATAATTTCATGTAACTTACTTTCAAGTTTGCTTTACTCAAAGCAATACCTTCAGATATCAATAAAGCACCTTTTGTTTTTAATAAGCAATCTCCAATATTGAGAATCTCCAAATGATGCAAAAAAGGAAGTACATCCGCTACAGCTTTTGCGCCTTTTATATTTAACGTATTATCGTTCAAATTGATTTCTTTTAAATTTGGATTACATTTGAATGCATCGCTTAATGCTGTAATACCTTGATAATAAATACCGTTCTGGGGTAAACAAATAGTTTCCAGACTCCCCATAGCCTAAAAATAAGAACAACTTAATAACTTCGATAAATCAAAAATTAAAAAATTAATACGAACACTGTTAGAAAAAATAAATAATTGTAAAAATAACTATTTAAAATGATCAAAATTTTAATTTCCTTACTTTAAATACATCAGCCAAAGCTTTTGCACCTAAATTTTCAAGTCGATTCCGACCCGCAATAAATGTTGTTAACGTGAATTTGCCGTTGCTATTTTTGAAACAATTCAATAATTCTTTTGCTAACATCTACAATTAAAAATATCGCAAACTTAAAATAATATTATCAATCAAATTAGACAACTTGTTTCAAAAACTTTTCCGAAACCTTAAAGGTGAAGAAATTCAATACGGCTGTTTTCGAAAATAAATTGATTAACTAATGTCACATCTAAGAGAATCTTGTTCGTAAAAAATATTACATATATATCGAGCGCATTAATCCATTATTAAATTTGTAACGTTATAAACTAGGAATTTGGAAAAAATTAAAAAGGCAATTTTTACTTTTTAGTTCCACTATTTTGACATTTTCAAATATTTTGGCGGGTTTCCTTTAAAAGTAGGGGGGTCATCCGGAATGTAGTACCTGTTTGCGCCATGCGGAACGCTGGGAGTAGAGTAACCGTTGGACAAGTACTAACACGTTCAGTTATATTTCAGCTGTCTGTGTGCAAAGTTACATCTCAGGCATTAACTAAATTGTTTGTGCGAGTGTTTATAATGTTCAAAAAAATAGAGAACGCCGCCAGTTGTGAAGTTAGGGGTGTGATTAGATTTCTCAACGCAAGAAATGTGCGACCTTGCGACATTCTTCGTCAATTGAAGGAGGGGTGAAGTATGTTGTCTAGTGGCGTCATTCTCCACCACGACAATGCCGGGCCTCATACGACTTGGATAACACAATAACTTGTGCAGCAATTCAAATGGAAAACTTTCAATCATCCACCCTATAGAGTCCAGACTTGTTTCTTTCAGATTATCATTTGTTTACAAAACTCAAGAACTTTTTTGCAGGAAAGAAATTTGAAAGTGATGAAGAACTAAAAGAAGCTGTGAAACTCGTCACACGTTACGACAAATGCTTAAATTTACGAGGTCACTATGTAAAGAAGTAGTTTAATGTTCTTTGCAATGTTAATGTGTACTATTTTTTTTTATATTTCAAAACGGGTACTACTTTCCGGATAACCCTCGTATATATTAACATTTTTCAAATGCTAAATACGTTCAAGATCGAACAAAGAGAAAAGCAGGCTAAATATTGATAAAGTGTCAAATTGACGATCACTGACAGAACGAATAAGAAAATTAAAGAAATTCATAGTTTATTGAAGATATTGATTACAAAAGTTATTGAAGTAATTTCAGGGAATTAAAAAAACAAGGATAATTTTCGGTGATTTAAAGAAGAAGAAAAAAAGATATTGTAAAATATTTAATATTTTATTCATGAAAAATAAAAAATATGCATGAAAAATGAAGGAGAAAACAAAGTTGGAGTGATTTTTTTGCAACGTGATAATGCGGATAGAAATAAAACGTTTTTTTTTTTTTTTTTTTTTGAGAAAATATACTACACAATGATGAATGTTAAATTTTGACTTTTTCACTGATACTTTATTTTGAATTTTAATCACCGATTCAAATGACAAGATATATCTTTTATTCTATGATTACAAAAGCAGTAAAAAATTTTCTACAATTCTGTTAAATTTTATATTACTAAATGTGTTTTTTCAAACATCAAAATTTCACATTATTACTTTAAAAATCACGTTACTATTTCACTCATGCTCTATAACTGCTTTCAACTGGTGAGTTTAATTATCTTTACCAGTACCATCGCGACAATAATCGAAACGAAATTTAATTTTTTTCATTATCTTTACGTTATTATTGAAACAGTATTAGGTCATAATAAATATACGCATACATCTACATATCAAAATATTATTTTTTTACTTAAGTCTTCAGAGATGCCATCACGGTCTCTAATTTACCGTGGACGTATATTTTTATATACAAATATTATTACCATTAAATTACTCAAATTTTCATGGATTTTGTATGTTAATTGAAAACAAATTACACCGAAATTTATTTTACCGACTGCTAAAAACAATGCTTACAATAAAAATATTAAATAAATTACAAATTACAGCGCTTCGAATACTAATGGTATGATGAATCTGTTGACGGTTCAAGCAGCGGAAAGATTGAATTCGAAAGGAATAATTTTTGATCAATTTAAAATTTTCGGATATTAATATGCGGACCCATAACTTGCGAAAAGCAGTTCTCATGATTTTAACAATTCGCACTTCAAAAGATATCAGAAGAAAATTGTTGCATTGAACCTGCTTTTACCAGTGGTTCTTGTTTCATTGGCGATCGCTGCGACTCGACTAAAACGTATTTGTAACCGAATTCTAACTCAGACTGTAACTGACCACGAATCTTTGGTCGTAGTCTGCTTCGTTCCTTCCTTTATCCAATTATCCAACTCCGCTACCAAAATCAGCCGATTTCTATTTTACTCCACAATCTACAATCGCGCGCATCTCTTTCACGACTCATAATGGGTCATTTACCCTTAGCCAGTAACAGTTTCATACAAACACGCACGCATATTCATACTCCCAACATTTATTCGCATATTACCCGTAAATTTTTCTTTTTTTTTATTTTCTTATTTTTTAAACTGTAATATACATACTATATATAAAACGTTCGAATTTCAATAAAAATAGGTTTAAACATTTAATGGAACGCACTGGAATGAAATTTCTGTACACGTGAGAAAAGTAAGTAAAGGGAGTCTTATATCTGTGGAAAAATGTTAGAGATCATGAAGATCATAATGTGCTATACCTAATGGCACAGATCAGAAGGGGACAGATAAGAAAAATATGTTTACATAAAATAAAAATGCAATTAAAAAAAATAAATGTAAAAATATTTAATAATATAGCTTTCATAATCTTAGACAATTTACAATATATATCGCAGGATTAGCATTGTATTTAAAAAAATTAATAAACATTATTTAATTTTACATACCTTCCCGCCGTGAATTCCTAATCCGTTATTATTTAATCGTAATTCTTTTAATGTGTGACAACTTTCACTTGCTAACAACTTCGTTAATCCATCAACACCAATAGGGCCAAACGCATTATCACTTAAATCTAGCGTTACTAGTTTTGCATTAGCCAATATAATGCCGTCGCACATGTGACGCTAAAAAAAAATTGTTTATTAATTCTGATACTTCTGAAACTTTTATTTTAATTAATTATTGTGCGCACGTCCTCGGTATTGATTATTTAAATGAATATACAATATCACATAAAAATATTCATAAATAAATTTCAAAAGTAAAAATAAATATTTAAGTTAGAAACATTTTACGTATGGACACTATTTTTAATTAAACCGAAAAACATGATAAAATTTCTAGCATTTATAAACGTAAGCGAAAAAATGATATCAAAGACAGATAGAGAAAGCGAGTAAAACAAAATGACAATAACCCGGATTAAGAAGGAACAAACTTTTTTTTCTTACCATCTACTTATGGATTTTTAAAATTTTCAAGTTTAGCTTTATGAAGTTTCTCAATTTCCCACTTCTTATAAAAAGAATATTTTTTACAAACATTAATAGAACACATAAGTACACTTGTTCATCGGTAGCTTTTCTCTGTTTATGTGTCAAGTCCACAGGTGTGTAAGAAGACTATGAGAATTAAAAAATATATCAGTTATATATTAGTGGGTAATCATTAAAAAATCTTATCTTCATTTCCATTCTGCGTTTGTTGCTTTCATGTCAACATTACATATTTGTTTCATTTTACTCAAATGTGGATTATTTTCTTTTCTGGTAACAACTGTTGACTTTTGCTAGGTTCCTGGTCACACTGGAATTCTTGGAAAACTGTCTATGATGAAACCGCTAAATTTGCAGCACGAATTGGCAACTTGCGCCCTTGTATTCCGTATAGCAATTTCCGTTTGACGGTGAGGGCACATTTACAATCGGATTGGAATGCACTCTGCCAGTATGAAGCTAGCGATATCTATGAGTATTACTCCAGTCCCACTCAAGGAAGCTTGGTATTTTCCAAAGAAGTTTGCCGCTCCAATATCTCAGTATATGATCATAACTTTTACTCAACTTCGTTTAAACCGTTGTGCCCTACCCCATTTGTACAGAACTGGCTTGGCAGAAATTAGCATCTATTCACAATCGGATGATCCCGATATGACTCTAGGTGCAGATCACCTTTTTTTCAACTGTTCCTCGTACAAGGCGGAACAATCGCATTTATTTTCTAAACATATTTCGTTAGGCCAGCGGCCTCCGTATATTTTACGTTCTCTACTTTCTTTGACCGATCCTAATATATATTATTGTTTATTTAATTTTATTTTAGAATGTAAAATTAGGTTATAAGTTTATAATGTTACACTTGCTTGTACCGCACATGGACCGATTAGTTCCTTCCAAAGCCCAATAAAATAAAATAAATAATAATAATAATATCTTTTTGTAAAATTATTGCCAAGTTGAAACCTTTACATTTTAGTGGTGAGTGGCATTTTTCGTTACTTCAATTGCAAAAATATTTGCAATTTTTTGTGGTACATGTCTTTGTTTGATGATTACACGGTAGTGTCAAATGAAAATTGATAATATTAAATAGAAAAGAAAAACATTATTTTGTGCAAAAGAAAATAAATAAAACAAACAGATAAAATGAAAAAATCGCGCCTTAGAAACTAAAAGAATTCGTTAATATCGCCTCGAATCTAATCGAGTTCTAGGACCGCGGAAGTATAATTTGAAAGAGAGGAATAAGTAAAATATTACAGTGAGTCACATATCACATATCGTGAACATGACGTGAGTTAGATAATGCGAGAAACCATAAATTTAACACTGATTCAATTTGTCACATAAATGGAAGAAATCTCGAAACATTAATATTTAATGTATAGTACATGCAAGTTCCGCATTTTTTTTTAAATAACAATATATCACATAATAAATATGCATATTAACATAAATTATTACTCATGAAAATTAGGCTTTAATTGCGAAAAAAAACAAAAAAAAAAAAAACAAATTAACAACGTAGTTGTAGAAAGTATAATAAAATTCCATAAAATAATCACATTTTGCCCTACGTTTCACTCAAATTTCCAGTTAAACGAATTAAAATTTAGCAAAACAATTACTATTACTGAACAAAAAATTCTATAGCCTATAACATGATAAATTATACATTATTAATAAACCCCTTTGTTTTAACGATGGAGATTAATAAAAACATACCAATGCAACTGGAATTTCCTCTTTTGTACGTCCTGTGAACATATTTTTCCATATAGCATTTTTGAACTCAGGATGGTTTTGTAAACCCACTCCAATTTCTTTTGCAGCTTCGATACCAATTGTGTTACCATCCAAATTAAACGTAGACAAATTTTTACATTCACATAAATCATCTTTTATAACTTTGGCTGAAAATAACAAAAAATAAATTAATCATAATATATATACATATATAAAAAAAAGACAAGCGAATTAAACTTACTTTTTGTACCTTCTAAACGAAAACAAAATAAATTTGAAACCTTTTTGTTGCTTATTAACCTCATAAATAGAGATTCCGGTAAGGATGGTATCATTTTTATATGATACCATACTATCCTCAATTGTCCGACCAAAACCAAATTTCATTGACAACAAATAGAACAATCATTACAAAATAAACAAACAAAATTCAGCTTTACATAATAAAAAAGTTGATCACAAAAATTAAGAAAGTTAGATAAATTAATAATGCGATTCGTACTATGAACGAATGCGTAAATAACTGATCAGCATGTTTGTCAGTTTTGTTTATGTCTCTGTAATCGAATGTGCCGCGTTTAGGATTTTTAAATTTTATTTGTATACGTTCAATACATATCGTTGATGTGTCGAGCGGTATTGTTTTAATAAATGGGCTTATGCATCTCGATGAAGTCAGAAACAAAATTGACAGTAGTGTAGGTAGCAAGCAGCTACCCGAATCAGACTGGTCTTGAAGAAGTGAGCCAATCAAAGAACGCCCGCCCTCACCTATTTTAATTTTCGCCCTACTTTTTCTATTCTTTATTTTTTACTTTTTATCATCCAAAAATTTTAAATAATCTCTCCACTATTCTATATATATATATATATATATATATATATATATATATATATATATACGTATATGTATATACCCATTCTTCACGTTTTACAATTCCCTGCCTGCCGTTTATCACAGTAAATTATGTAAACCAGTCGTATTTTCTCAGTCCCGCTACCGATAATCTGGCGGATTCGGATGAGCACATAAGAGTACACATGCACTGCAGCTCCTATGTTTTTAATCAAAGCACGTAACTTTCATTCAGCAAAGTTTGGGAATTAAAAATTCTGGACTAATGTTTATAACCGTGAATGTCAATCATGTTACTCCAAAATATGTTGTTTTAGTGTATAATTTGTGAATTATTGAATATATTTTTATTTTTGTGGTTTTGTATTTATTTCAATACATTACTACAGAAATAGAATACAATGCATTTTACTGTAACTTAAATATTTAATTTCTAGTCTTAATGTTAACTAATATTTTTGTTGTATACCGGCTACATTTTTAATGCAATCACTATTAATACTGAAAGATAAACTGTAAATCTAAATCTGAAAAGTTGATAGAGATTATTTATTGGTGACAAAAGAGCACTTTAATTAGTTTAAAAAAAACAATTTATTTTGTATTCAGCATAAATGATGACAAACTGTATGTTCTTTACCGGTTACCAGTACAACGTTTAGTAATAGTAACGAACAAACCCTTTTCCTTTTAACAGTACACATTTTTATATAATATTAATCGCAAATTTGAATAAAACAATCCAACATATTCACATTAATTCCATTCTTGGGGAATACGTCACCGGTGATTAAATTACTGCGCAGCGTCCTATAATTAAATATGACGCTGGAGTCGTGTCTTATAACTCCGTCAGAAAAACAGTTTACACCACAATTAGTAAGATAAAGTTACACACATGCTCAGACTCAAGTAAGAGAAGTAAACTGTTCTTCACAGTATTCGCAAATTTTATATCTATATGTAAACTACAAACGTTTTGTTTAACTAGTTCACTAATCCACAATATTTTTAAAAAAATTTATGATTTCGTATTGTACGCATACGTTTACATGAAAGTATCAAGGCACTAAAATATCACATGAGGAAAATCAATGTTATAGAAAATATAAAAGTTTAAAAATGACAAAGTAGCGTGCATACAATACTATCCTTTCATTGCCGCCTCATAAGAAAAATACACTCTGCAAGAGCATTAAGCTGCAAAATTATTTTCAAAAAGTTGTCTTTCTAATACAAGAATTTATTTTGATAAAATTAATCATCAATATAACTATAATTATTATGTAACAGTTGTTAGTGTTTACCTTCGTGGCTAATTTTTATATTTTGAAAGACTATATTTGTGTCTTATTTGTAATACAAAAGTATTTACGGGATATAGGAAAATTCTTTTAAACTGATGGAAATTAAAGCACGGATATAAATTAATATAAAAGAGCATTGGAAGCGGGTGTAAAAGAATGCTTAGTTTTTGTAATAACCAATCGAACTCGTATGAGCGAAACGCTTTAACAATTACTTAAGTAATCTAAATACATTTTACCATCACTCTCAGTATTCAACTTTAACGAACGTCCACTATAACTTAATACTCCATTTTCATCGTCTTCAACATGATGCTTTTCCAATTGTTCCGTTAGATCATTTATTGAAGTCATATTGTAAAAAAGTTGGATCCACAAAATAGAAAGAACAATATCATTCAAACTTTTCGTAATCAAACCGAAAATTAAAAATTAACCGGTAAAACACAAAACATACAATACATAGATTCATCTCGCACGTTAGTATAGTATTTCGATATATCGAAAATTTTGATACATCGAAATTTTTAATTCGATAATTTCTCTCTTAATTTTATATTTCATTTGATCCATTGCATCAGTATTTAATAATGATATTGACATAAAATGATCTTTATCTTTATTTTTATAATATACACCAAAGAAAATCCACTCAAAATTGTTTCAATGCAATATTATTATTCGATTAATATCGAATACTTCACACTAGAGCTGGGCGATTACGAATGATTTTAATAATCGAGTGATCAACGAGTTACTAATTTTGATAATCGATTATAAAAGTAGTAACCGAGTGATCTGTATAATCGAGTGATGAATGACGAGTGATGAATTATGAATGACGAATGACGAGTGACGAGTAACGATTATATAGTAATCATTTATATTATGAACAACACATGTGTCAATTGTTTTGTAAGAGTATTAGTGGCGCTTTGAACTAGTTTTTTGTAAATTTTGTGTTTTTTATATCAAAATTTATTTAACATATAAAATTAATTTTAAAACGTACACAAGCGCTCTACATATAAATATTTTGGAATTTGTTTATGTATATTTTTCTAAATTGTTACTATTGTTTAATTATGTATACTTATAAGTTTCTTTTTATTCTCAATTAAAACAACTTTTAATAACTTAATTATTGTCTAGTTATATTCCCGTACTATTATAAATTTAAGTATTTTTGTTTTCAGTTTAAATACTTTTAATTATTATACATATAAGTGTACCTTACAAAAGCACACCATTTTCTTATTTTTATACTATTGTTGCTAAATTGTATGTTTTTTAGAATAAAAAAAATGTTGCACATAAATTTTTAAAAAGAATAGTCTCTTATTCATTTTTTATTATATCCGTACATGTACAAATCTGAATTTAGTAAAATTATGTTACTAATTAATTGAAATGTCATAGTTTTCATAATCATATACTATTTTACATAATTGATATGAATAATCGGCATTCATTAGATATTCTCGGTTTTCATAATCAAGCTATTCTACATGACTAATGTTAATAATCGGTATTCACGAGTTGTTCTCAGTTCTCATAATCAAATTATTTTACACAATTGCAATTCACAATCATTATATAATTTTTGGAATATAAATCTGTCGTTACTATTAATTTCGCCGATAAAGATATCAATATTTGTCAAAAACTACCGTTAAAATTAAAATAAATAATGATTTGAAATTTAACCTTATTAATGAAATTTAAAAAAAAATCAAATCACGTAATAGTTCTCGTAAATAAACACTGAATGATGATTCGAATCATAATTCGAATGATAATTCGAGTGATGATTCGAATGGTAATTCCAGTGATGATTCGAATGATAATTCGAGTGATCATTCGAATGATAATTCGAGTGATGATTCGAATGATTAGTAGTTAACAAAAGTAGTAATCGAAATATCTCGAGATATGTTCATAATCGAGTGATTCCATTAGTATATCTCGTAATCGCCCAGCGCTACTTCACACTTTATTGTTCATTTATTAAACAAATGTATTTAACGGATTTCTTGTTATTTAATAGAAGTTTCAGAATTAAATTTAGCATTCATAAGTTATTCAATTTTGAAGTAACATTACATCGGCGAGCAAACATAATAAGTACTGTTGAAATAAATTGAAAGCTTTTGAACAGCGGGAAGTTGTAATTTTTACTTAGTTTGTTAATTTCCTTGAATTCGCGATTTGTTAATGTTAAGTGTGTGTAGTACTTTTAATTTTACTTTTTTAAATGTAATAATGTAAATAACGAGGGAAACGCAAGTTCGAGAAATGGATTTTATTTTGTCTGTAGTGATTTGTTGTTTGTTTTTTGTTTTTTCATTTGTTCTTTTTTCTATTCTTCCGACAAAAAAAAAACAGTGTAAAGTGATAGAGGATATAATTATATTTGAAGGTGGCAAAAATGAGTGCCGGTACCATTTGTACTCATCGGAATATTGCCCCCTTGTGAACTGTGCGAGGAAAGATTATAAGTAATTTTTTTCCATTACAATTTAATTTTTACCCCGTAAATCTCCAATAGTTAATATTGTTGTTAAACAAAAATTTGCTTTTTAATTTTATTAAAAATGATCAGCTATTTATATATATTGAGCAGTGTAAATTACTTGGAAATATTTCATTTAAGTTACAATGTTGAAGTTCTATAAATTTAGTCCCAATTACTGCCTTTATTCACACGCATACTCTTAAAAGTCTTTCATGTAAAGAAGCTCTACGCTTTAGTTATTTATGAAGATATTTAACATTAAAGGGTTTATTGGTAGTATGAGGTGACGCGTTTATAAAATTTACTTATTTTCCTTTTTTCGGATAATCTTATGTAAAAGTTTGTAGTTTTTGGTATTGCCATTTTTTTTTTTTTTTTTCTAAATTACAGCCAATTCTTTATGTATGTTTTTTTATTATTTGTTTCTTTGGTCTAATTTTGATTATTTTTATTTTTTATATTTACAATTGGAATTTTAAAAGTTCTTGTTACTAGCTGCGATATATTGTTTGCCGGCGTTTAATGTAGTTACGTTATTAGTGAGAGCGAGCAATGTTTTTGTATTATGTGCGATAGGTTTACCATTACAAAAATTAGTGTAAATTGAAAACCGCTTACTATTCCGTTTAATAAGATAATTGGTTATTTCATCCAAATTTGCAAAATATATGTTTTACATACAGTTAGCATAAAATGTATTTTTGTGTTCTGCATGCGATGTGTTGAAAATTAACGCTAATGTATGTAGAGATATCGCTCATTAAATACAATAACGTCGTAGCTCAAAAAACGCTATTTCGCAAGAAACGCAAATTAACATTTAAATTTACTGTAATTTGAACGGTGTACCCGTTTCAAGAGCAATACTAATTTTGTCGAGTTTCTTATTTACAAATATGGCGTTCTGACCTCTAATTGTACTCATAAAATGCATTCCAGCTATACACATAACTTAAATTCGCTATTTTTTGAGTTATGATGTTATTGTATTTAATGAGCGATATGTTTAAGAATTTGAACTAATACAAAAAGAATATAAATTTAAATCAAAAAATGATGTTCAATTTATAAGACAAAGTAATTTTTTTCTTGATTTTTAGTCGCATTTTGAGTT
Source organism: Icerya purchasi (assembly GCA_039619475.1). NCBI lineage: Eukaryota > Metazoa > Arthropoda > Insecta > Hemiptera > Monophlebidae > Icerya > Icerya purchasi. Next base: position 354,043,460 of record CM077115.1, read on the forward strand.
ATATAAACAATGCTGAAGAATCGTTAAATATTTGTATGAATATGATAACGTGTTTCTCAATTGTAGAAGCGATTATAAGTTGTTTTCATCGGGGAGTAAAAGTACGAGTTATAACCGACGCCAAATTTTCTTTCAATAATACCTCAAAAATAACGGAGCTACGAAAAGCTAGTAAGATTCTTAGACTACGTTATTTATAATTAATATGTTTTATGTGATATAAAATATTAAAAAAAACAAAGAAAAACGTGTACCTAGAAGTAATGTTAAAAATAAACAGTTTGATTAGCTTGTGCTAGAATTCTATAATCCGCAATTGTTCTATTATGTTATATTTACGTGTGATAAATTTATGAAAGCTATTGCAACCTAGTTTAGTGGCTAATTCTCAATTGTAGCGGTCAGACACGTTTAGAATGGCAGTTTTCAGAAAAATAATTGACAAAATGTCGAGTTGTTTTAAAAATGTAAGTACATTCATGTGAGCACTATATGGAAATAATTTATATACGTTGCGATAGCGAGGTTGTTTTTTTAATCGTTTCGATCTATATCATTTTATGATTATTTTAATGCTTGTACTTAGGTGTGAGTACATGAATCACGTAATGATGTAGAGAAATGTTTTTGAAGGTTGCTGCATTAAACCTGTGGATACCGAATAATTTTGGGATAAAGCTATATATGTCGGTTAAGCAAATAAAAAGGGTTTTTCCGTTTTTGTGTGAAAATTTGAGATTTTTGCTCCTGATTGGCTCATTTTGAAAATAAAGCATTGTTAAATTCGTTTTGATTTCGTTAAAGTTAACCTTCATTTCCCTAATTACGCGGGAGAGAGTATTTAAATAACGATAGTGAACAAATTTAAAAAATTAATAACAGCATAAGAAGTGAAAAACTTAAAGTGTACTGTATATCAACAAGAAGTAGATTTGGAGCAGATTTATATCGCATTATGAATGCTTATTACGTTCAAGTTGTTTAAAATTGCAAAGTGAGCATTTTTCAAAATGAATAATGATATACACGTAAAATTTTTATCTGGTTTCAAAGGTTATAGTATTTTTAACCCTTTGGCATATATACATATATGTTAATACCACATTTATGGTTCTTTTACAGTCGACTTCGAAATTCTATTAAACATTTTCTTCTTTATTTTATTTTTTATTTGTAGTAGTTTTTTTCAATTACTTAAATTGTTTTTCACTTCCATTTGGGATCACTAGGATTCTTTAGTCCACCAATCCCATTGAGATTTCTCACAAATTTTGAAAAATAATTGTTAGTTTCATACTTACCTATTCTTTGCCGTTTCATTGTGGTCTTTATTAATCGTTAACTTTTAATCGTGTTCCGTTCCCTTATTCTGAATTTCGATCCTATTTAACTCCTTCTCCATAATGACACTTCGCACTAATAATGAAATTATTCGCAGTTTAGATTGAATTTTCTTTGGGTGATCTTTCTGTGTTAATTTTTGATTTTTTGCAGCCACGTAGTAAATCTACGCCCTTTTCTTTTCGTATTTTACTTCTTTGCCCACTACTCGGTTCTTGTTTCTTTTTATCCTGTCTATTTCTCCGATCGAACCGTATTTTGATTCTCTCTTTTTTTGTTTGCTTTTAACGTTTCTGGGCGTAGGTCCTTAGTTGATGAGCACAAATGAAGAAAGGCAGACAGAAACAGTTATATGCTTCATTCTTTATAATTCGATCGGTAATATCCCAAGAAGATTTTCGTAATCTTGGGAAGAAAAAATTTAACTTAATGGGTATATTCCGTTTACGATTTCAGGTTATGTTTAAAATATCAATCACATTTTTATTTGTTTTTATTTTTATTGGTAAAAAAAAACTAAAAAGGAAAAAAAAACGTATTTTTCGCTACTTTTTAGAGATTTTTTTGTATTCAAATCGCGTAATTTCATTTTTAGTATCAAAATTATATGTCCGTGAATTACCTGAACGTAGATGGGGAACATCTACGATTTTTAAAATAATGCAACCTAGAAAATCCTGTCATCAATTGTTTATAAAATATCAGCCATATTATTATTTGTTTAAGTATTTTTCACTGATAAGAAAAATTATTTATTTATTTATTTTTTTTACTATAGAAAAACGCTCTGATATTCTGGGATTTTGTTATTTTTCTTCGAGTTGTCGGGGTCGACTTGTTTCTAATGAGTTACTGCATGTCTAAATCGGTTAATCGTTCCTTACGTAATTTGTTTTAATTATGAAATTATGTTCACGTAATAGAAGCTGACTGTTTCTTTAATCACATTATGAAAAAGTTTCATTGCGTATTGTATATTTTATTTCAGAAATTCCGGTTCGTATGAACAATATTAATAGTGAAGTAACCGTACACACCAAATATGTTATAATTGATAGAAAAATACTGATTTCGGGATCACTAAACTGGACGGCAACAGCTTTTTCTTTAAACTATGAGCATGTTATAATTACAGCTTCTGAAATTTTAGTGAGGAAAACATTTGAAAGTTTTGAAGTGGCATGGAATAGATTCTCGCCGGAAAATTACAAGAATTATTAAGACGACTGTAAATTAATTTTCTATTTTATATATTTTGATATTTTTATTAATCTTTTGCTATTCTGGCGACTAAGATAGCAAAAAAAAGTAATTGCTAATTTTTTTTTTTTTCAATTTTAAATTTAATAAGATCTCAGCGTTTGCGCAATACTCCTTTGTTAATTTTGAAATTGGGATAACGTTTAATAATCATTTGTCTCAATTTAAATTTAGGATATTATGTTTAAGTTTCATGGATTATATTTAAGATCTATATTGCGTATTGACGAGACAGCTTCAAAGCGTCCGAGTAGAAATTTGTGTGTTTCGAATGATTAGTTAATTTTATGATATTCGAACTGAAAGAAGAAAAGGAAAAGAAAAGCAGTTCTTTACCATGACATTTTAACAGATCACTCGGGTATAACGTAGACTGAAAATTCGAACAACCACGGTAACTAAAACGAATTTTTATTTAAGCCAGTTAAGATTAACTAAAACCGGTCAACTTAATTTCCTTATCGGAGATCAATAAATGTGGTTTTAATTAACCGTAAAATTTTTACATTCGTACTATCGCTGAAAGTTAGTTAAATATATTGTTTTTTACATGCTGCCAACTTCTCTTTTTTTTTACTTCACAATTTTTTTCGTAGGTACACTCCCACTGTGAATGAATCCTCGAGTAATTGTCTGAAGGTCGATGAACATTTTTATTATTAATAGTAAGTGATTAATTTATTTTTAAAGTTTACAGGCGTCGCTTAACATATTATAGTAAATCTGTTTTATCGCCGCTCGGAAAGCGTAATATATTTAATATTCACACGTGTGTATATTGACATTGTACATTGATATTGAAAGTAAGCGCGATGTAAAAATTCGTCAACGGTGATAGTAAAAATGTACATAGGTAGTAATTGAGAAAATAGTTTAATAAGCAAATATGAATCTTTGAGATAAATTGATGTTTATGATATTGATACATCACAGATTTTTGATCTTTTTTCAGTCTGCGGAACTATCTAATGATGAAAAATTTTACGAAATCTCTTTACTGAGTAAAGATATTTTCTACATTTTCCGATTGTTTATATGTAGAATTTTGTTACGTTGGATTCTGACTATCGAGAAATTTTTTGCAAGATCCATTTTAATATTTCATAGACGCTTTACTCCATGGATTACAGATAAAATCAAATTTATTCTAATTTGTTAAATATTGCACTTATTGAACACGGTTGCTCCAAAAATGAATATATATACATATATATATATATATATATTATTACTGATTTAAAGGAGGAAAGGTTTTCGTGGTTGTTGAAGTTACCCACATGTCCATTTTTGGTAGAAACCACGTTGAAAGAATTCATCATTAACTCTAACGTTTCGAAACATTACATTGTACATTATGAGAGAATATGCTTATTTTTTTTTCAATTTTAGTTTGTAACATTTTCGTGTTTTGTTTATATGTTTAATTTTTGTCGATTAAAAATTGTAAAATTTTAAAAACAATCGATTTCTGGCTTTCGTGTTACTTAAATTTTGATGACTTTAACAGTGGAATTAGGTAATAATAATTTCTGTATTTTTGTAGTTCTTTACATTCTAGTAACCGAATCTATTTTTGACAGAAAAAATTGACCTCTACACTCTTAATAGAGCAATGGGGACGATGAAGTTCAGATTGTCTAATATACTAACCTTAACGAGCCGAGAAAGCGAGCAGAATGATAAGCTGCGTTTAAATTATTAGGACTAAACGTAGTGCAGCTCCAAAAACCATTGGGAAATATTTGAAGATGGCAAATGTAACAAATAAGTTTGCTGCGAACAATTTATTGGTCGCGTTATATTTACTTCCTTGTATAAAATAACGGGGAAGTATTGTAATCGCGAAAAATGTTTAATGCCATATTTCAACGGATATTTCGACCATCCCTTATTTATTTCCTGATATGGGGGAAAAGAACTGTATTTGTGGAGTCTTTTGAATCTCACGTTTAATATCCATTTTAACCATCCCTAGATCCATTTTAAGTCGTTTCTTCGCGACGTCTATCACGCAGAACTCAAAACGTAGAAGGTTGACATTTTGTAAATAGAACCATCTTGGTATCTAGCTGTGCACTTGTGCACCTAGCTTTTTGGTTAGAATTGGTTGCGTGGAAGGGGTATTTCCTCTATAAGTCTGAACTTGTACCAGTTTATCACGCATATAGTTTATATAATATATCATTTACCCTTTAAAATACTTATTATTTATTTTTAACGTTTGTGATTTCGGGGTTTCGGAGGCGAATCCCCTCCTCTTCACCTACTCGTGCAAGGAAGTATTGTATTGGCCGCAATAAATATTTTTTATTTTAACATTTGTGAACAATGGAAACGCGTTTGAAATGTTCGAATTAATATAGAGTTTTTTTCTAATTATGCAGCAAAGTCTTCAAAATACGTTGGACAATCATTAAATATACATATTTTCCCGTTGTATATGAAGTTATTTGTTTATTCAGTACGTATGTAATTTAAAATGATTTCACTGCAAATTGTCGAATCAGTAAAATTAGGTTTTAAATATTTTTAATTTAGTTTTAAAAATTGAAGGATCTATATATCTTTTTTTATTTTTTTAGCTGATGTCATTGATCATTTAAAATTACATTATGGGAAAATTAAAATTTTTTACCGTGTATCTGAAAAATTCACCACGAACCATAAGAAAGATATAAAATTCATACATTAATTCCCGTAAATAAACTATTTGCGTGCTGCTAATTGTGTCGTAAAAATTGTTTATCCGCATTCTGCAATATCGCTTTCGATGATTTCGAGTTAAAACCGACAGTTTATACGCTACGTATAGGTGGATAAAGAGAGATTGAAGTAGGTCGAAATTATTTTAATCAGTAATTACAGTAATTTGTTATTAAGCAAGAAAAAGAGTTATAGTGTTTAATTTACTTCAATTGTGCACTTGTCAAACTAGAAGTTTTGAAAGGTGATTATGATTTTTGTTTGCGATATTGTTATATACATGTTTTTATTACAATTTACCACAATGCCAGAACATCTTCGTACCATTATCATTACAAGGATGAGTTTGCAAAGGTGGTATTTTTCTCTGTGAAGTATAATTATAGAGAAACTGTCCGCATTTGTGAAGAACGTTTTGCAGGCAAACGTCTGCCGGTGTAAAATCAGTAGAATGTGCTTTAAAGGTATACTGGGAATATTATACTAGCAATAATGCAAAAAAAAATATGTCGTCGCGATAGCCTAGTTGCTAGAGCGCTTGACTTCCGTTACGGAGGTCACGCGTTCGATTCCGGGCGACGACAGAACCTATTACAAAGAATTAAAACTAAAATATTCGCTAATAATCATGTGGAAGGCAATGGGCAAACCACCACGTATACCATCATATGCGCGCTAGTTAGTACACAGCAGACACACACGGGACTGCATTCGTATATCGATAAATCAAACGATTACGATCAGTTCCGAATGAAGGTTTGCGCGCGTACACTCGCGTTGCATATAACGATTGCTTAGTACACTATGCCTATGTCTATACAGCTCAGATGTACGAATAGGTAGACGCCGACGCTTAGAAGCTGAGTATGGGACGCTATAAAGAAGAAGAATGCAAAAATGGTGCCCAAAAATTTCCATACAAAAAAGGACGAAATTCTTCACTCAGTTAACGATGATCTACACTAATTACCAGAAATATTACCTCAACATCTGAATTTAGTCGTATGACAGTTCAAGGAATATTGCGAACGGAAAACTAAAACCGTATCGATATATACCAGTACAAACGTTTCATACTGAAGATAATGAAAACAGGATGGCCATACAATCGGGAAAACCGGGAATTTTGGGAAAAATCGGGAATTCTGTTGCAAAACCGGGAAAAAAAGTTAAAACAGGCCGATGATAGTTTTGATAGAAAAAATCATTTAAAGGGAAACATGAATGCGTTTTTTAATGTACTTTACTCAATAATAAATGACTAAAAATCCTTTTTTATTTGTATAAAATATGCTGCGGCGGTCAAACATTTATAGTAATAAAAAAATTCCATTCTCTTACAATTTTCCTCTAATTTTTAAATTAAAAAACCTTTTCTATAATGACAGGGTTACTTTTTTTAGATGAGTAATATTTAAATTTATTGCCAGTACATTTTAATTAACGTTTTGACGAAACGCATAAAAAAAAGTTGATTGAAGAGGTTGAATCCTCGCAGTAAAACTTTTGGAGGGACTTGAGCTTTGTAAAGCCATTGAAATCAGCGCATATGATTACATTTGTAAATATTATGTTAGAACTGTTTAAATGGGGAAGGGGTACTGCAATCAACCTATTACGAACTTCATTATTATCTTTAGTGATTTAAAAGTAAGCATACATTACTTGAGTTAGTTAGTGGCCATTGTTACGGTATTAACAACTTCAAAAAACTAATAAATATAATTTGTAATGTTTCGTTTTTGTTGATATGTTATTTGCCTTTATTTCAATTTGTTGGGTTTATTATTTTATCAGCGAAAGAACGTTTGTGTAAACTCTCGTACAATTCTTGTAATCAGGAAATCGAAAGGATTTGAACCTGGAATTTAAAAATTATATTTGAGTGGCCATCGTGGAAAAGAAAGAGTTTTTTTCCTAATAATTCAAAAAAGAAAGATAGAGTTCCAAAAATATGTATTTTGCGAGTAAATGAAGTCCAAACTGGATATAGTAATTCATTATTAGAATAAAAATAATCCTTGATCTATAGCAGAAGGGAAATTGCGAATAAAGTTTTCAGTCAGCGTTTGAACCGGTCTGATTGTTGATAATTTGATAGAGCTTTATTTCTGCGAAAAAAGCGAAAATGCAAAATACTTTTTTCAGAATTTAAAAAAAAAAAATGATTTAGGAATGTTTATAAAGGGAGTTCCATTAAACTTCATAAGCGACCACTGATTTTTACATGATGGACACTGCTACATTACGTTATAAACGTTCGAATTTTCTTTTCAGAAAAAATATGGAGACAAAGTAATTGGACGAAATGGAAACATTCTGTAACCACCAATAGAACTGCAGCCTTTGTATAACTATAAATTATTGTTTCTTCCTGGTATAGCTTTTACCGTTAAATATTTTGTTTTCTTTAAAATGATAGGACCTGGTTTCAATGTCACTGCTGTACATTAAAACTTCCAAAAATTTCACTTGCGCTGGGTTAATGTCCATAATTGTTTGCGGTCTCTTCCCCCAAATAAAGAAACAGGCCCTTATTTTTTCTAACACAAGGGGAACGTGAAACTAGAGTTTTACTAGTTAAAATATATAATCAGTTAACATTATCGCGTAAAATCTCTAATTGCATTCCAAAAATTATAGTATTATAAGGAGAAAGTGAAGTGTACAATGTTATTTAGGAAAATAACTAAAACTCAAATAGTGTTGTACATTTGATTTCCACCATTTCGATTAATTAAATAATTAATGGATGTATAGGATCAGTAAATAATTTAACATTTACTTAAATAAATACGTATAATTACAGAAATATTATTATTAAATTATAAATTCATAATACAATGAATTGCTGCAGTGAACATCATGGGTTCTTCCTAATCATGGTGATACAGTGGTAAGAGTAGTTAAGATTAAAATAGGAATGTAATAAAAATTGAGAAATATTTTAAATCGGTGTGGAATAATGGGATCGAACTAAATAATATTGTAAGCATAAAAAATATATATAAAATTAAAATGCACAATGAACTTACACACCGCGTGTCTTAAAATCACTATTAGTGGCACGCGTGCGAGTATACAGAACTCTATTCGGACGGTAACACACGTGTCAATTAGTTAAATTTCAAATAATAATATTTTTCACATTTTGCTGAGATGTAGTGATTTGTGTAATAGTTGTTTGACAGACTACTATTACGTTCAAAAATTTTAAAAACAGTCATTTAAACGATACTGGAACAATGGATTGCAGAAATGTATCGTTGCGTTGTAGAATTCAAACGTAATTTCTAGCAGTTTTGCCGAAAATTAATGTTTTATAATTTTTTTCTCAAAATTTAATGTACAGTAATGGAAGATATATCACGTTCGATTGTACTAATACTGAGTTCTCACAAATCTATTAACACTAATCTTGAGAAAACAATGTAAAATAAAAAGTTCAATATGTGTTTTAGTTTTATTACATATATTAGAGTTTTACAATTTATTATGCACCATTAAATTATGATTTACCGATATTTTGATTTTGTGTAAAGTTAGGAATTATCTCGTTATCAGGATTATTGTTTGTGTAGATATATATATATATATATGTATATTGATTATTTTATATAAAGTACGATTTCATCGATGTAACAGTTATTAACCCCTTTCAAAATTTATAAGTTTTTATTTGCTGATCTGCGTTTGTTTTTAATTATTGATTGCAAGTTTTATTAATAAATATAAATAGGGTGTTTATCTTTTAAATTAAACATGTATTTCTTTTTACGTATTTTTATCGATTGTAGGTTTTTCAATATCTATATTTAATCTTGATTGTAATATTCGAATTTGCATTATGCGAAATTGCGTTACACAACGTACTTAAAAGTGAAAATACATTTTAACTCTCCTCGCGCTGTGTTCCTTCGATAAGATAAACTTTAGATTTGAATTATTCTCACGATAAGGAGTATATGTAGCGTGAAATTATGCGATCGCTTAATTTAAAGCACAGTATTCATCATTAGTAATCATCGAATATAAGACAAGGAGAACAATCACCCTCTTTACAATGGAGAAAATGCAATGCCTATGCTATAGTAGCGACGATATGGAAGAATTTTTTAAAAATCATGATAAACGAACAATGAAAAGGATAAAAGAGAAACATAATTCCGATTAGAATTTTCAATTTTAATTGTTATTAAATGTTACATTTTTAACAAATCATTGCTCTTTTCATAGTGCTGTTGTATTAGTATCTTATGGATAGCTTAATTTCCTGATCTCCGACACTCCGCTGGGGTATGGAACTCGCTTTTATTCAAGCAGTGAGATGCATTTTGTTAAGTATTGAACAAATAATGCTCAAATTTATTATATCTCAACTAACTGTATGTTATTTGTATTTGCGTCACAAGCGTAGACGAAAAAGTAGCAGATATAAACAAGTAGATTTTTATAGTAATTTAGAATAAAAATGAGACAAATATAACAAAAGAATTAAAAGTATAGTCTGTGTATACTACTCAGAAATGTTTTCAGGCGATACTCATCTTCAGCCGGAAAAATACAAATTACAATATAAACACAAAATACAAATGTTGCAAATGAATTATAAAAATTTAAAATGCGAACATGAAATCGAGAATGTATCGCGATGGAACACGAAAGAAGTTTGTCTTCCTTCGGTTTCATGAAGGTTAATATAGTACAAATAATATTTTGCTGATTATTTGGCTATAGTGTTTCAATCTTACAATAGTGACATACCAAATTCTATACACTATAAAATAAAGTATTTACATGTTTGTTTCAAATGACTATTCCGATTTCCTCGATTTTTCCTGTAGAAGTCAATGCTCGCATAAAAAAGTTAAACCCACAGAAAACTACAGGATACGATTCAATAATTTTTAACATTGTCAAGAGTCTTCTTACAAAAACTTTTATTCTTTTAACATACACGTACAATGCAATTTTACAAACCGGCCATTTTCCTTTACAATGAAAATTAGCCACCATAAAGGTGGCTCACAAGAATCCTGCCGATGAAATTTCGTCATAATGGCTTCTCAACGCTAGACTTCATTCGCAATGCTAAAATTGACACTTTGCAACGCGACACGATCGTACTGTTTTTATATACGATACTATATTATAATATTTTAGACCTACTCATGTCAGTGAGAAATTGGCTTAGGGGTAATGGGTGGAAGTCTAATGCTTAAGGCATTCATCAACATATGCGTGTACTAAAGGTCAAAACCGACAGCAAGGTGAACTTTTTATTTTAAAATATTTAAACAAACGTTACACATATTTTATATTAAAAAAATTTTCCTAATGTTGTAATAAATTATATAAAGAGTGTATATTCATAGTTGTTTTATTTTTAAACGATGTGAAATATTTTTTATACACTTACTAACTAACTTCAACTCGAAATCATATTTAATGATAAATACGTGCAAAACAAAACTTGTAAAAATAAAACTAGTTTATTATAATTATGTGAAAAAAGCGAAGGTTAGAAAAAAGGTGTGAAGTGGAGGGAAAAGCAAAACTATAATTTCAACCGAAGTGAACATGAATTTAATAATTATTTTCGGAAGAAAATGATTTAAAAAAATGTATTTATGTGAACAATTTCCGCAGAGATTAGCCGTCGGAACTCACATAACATTTTATTAAAATTGTCAATGCTTTGCGAGTTTTTATTCACACTTGTTTATAAAAAAAAACGCGTCTTCCTTATCATAATTGTACATTTAATTAAAATTTGCATAATTCTGTTCTTACATATACATATTTGCATATCTGAATATGTAATGATAATGGTTAAATAGACAACTTTTAATCGAATGTAATTGAAAACATTATGTAAAGATCGTTTACCATTAAATTTTTTTAAAGCACTTTAATTACTTCAGAAATCCTGTGTCTCAGTTCATATTACATTTTTTCATGTACTATACAAAATAAGTTCATAAATAATAGACAACATTTTTTCTACGTTCGAGAGCATGGTTTCTGAAAGTGTTGTTAGTTGAATAATTTGTTGTATTGCCGTAAGATTTTTTCTGAACTTTATTTCCTTTTCATTCTTTATTTCATTTATTACCATTATTTCTGCTCATCATTATTATTACAAAATGCCTCTTAAAAAACTTCCTAACCATACGGGTATATTTAAATAATAACTGTAATGTTTAAACTATGCATTTATAAATCGACAACTTTTTTTTTAATATTCAAACCCCTACGATGTTGGAACCATGATTTGAAAACCATTACATACTGCATATAGAAGATAATTTCTCAAATTTTCATTGTTAATCGCTTTTATAACTATTTTGTAAATATATAATCTTTCGCTCGATGGATTAATATCGTGTAATATCCGAGCTTCTTCAAATTAAAGTTGAACTATAAAGCTTTATTTTTATGTTGATTACAATACAAAGAGTAATGTAGTAGAATATATCGTACAGTTGTGCTTTCGGATGCAATTAATATAACTATGTAATACAAATATGGGGTACATCATACACTTTATAATATATTAGAACACTGAAATTCAAACTTCTACAGTTACAGCAAAACCGGATAAATGTTAATTGTTAAAAGTTTTAGGACATCAAGCGTACAGCTAACATCTACTGGCGCGGATATGGAAAGAAGCAAAGCAAGTGGTACGATCGTGTCGCGTTGCAAAGTGTCAATTTTAGCATTTGCGAATGGAGTCTAGCCTTATCAACATTCTGAACTTTTCAACTTGTCTGAAAGTTTTTTACTGACAAATCGGAATCCAATTTGCATCGCAAATTAGATAATATCTCGGTTTTATTAATAAAATGGGACTACTGTTAGGTAAATTCGTGGGGTAGAAGATACTACGAATGTAAGCTCTGAAAATAAAGTTTTGTTCGCAGCCTTCTTAGATATCAAAAAAAAACATTCTATAAATGCTGGAACGACGACTTATTATATGGAGTAAAACATAGCGTGTCTCATCAGTATTAATAGTAAAATTCTATCTCACGAATAGATATTATGAAGTAAACTGAATGGACTTTGTCAAAAATATGTCTAGTTTCATCTGAAGTTCCATAAACCAGCATGTTAACGCCAGCTTGTATCAACTATACATATTCGATCTCACCGAAAATCTACCTTATTTGCCAACGATATGGGAATTCTATCTATAAGATACAGTGTAACATCCTCAAGGCAATTCCATAAACATTTAAAGTAGCTAGAACAATCAAGATAAATGAATCTGAATGTGCAAATGTTTTATTCGCACTAAAAAATAAGGAGACTCGCATTCAGTTTTTTTTTTTGGACGTGTCCTTGACTTTGAATCAATCACTTAAATTTATTATTTTACAAATTTAGATTTTCAAGTCATAGGAGATGGAAAGCACAAAAGAGTAAAGTAGAGGGATTATTGCTGGAGATGAGAAGGAAAGGATGAAGGAAGGACTGTAAAGAGCACAAAGATCTAGAGCCAAAATTTGCGAATACAAAAGAGCACGTTCGCTAACAAGAGCCGAATATTTAAGAAAACGTGGTTTGCATCGCATTTAAAAGAAGGATCATGTAGAAGCGGCAGTAAGGAAAAGAAAATAGGTAAAAAGAGAGAGAAAAGCGAGAAACGAGGAAAAGAGAATGATTAATTTTTAATCTAATTAAAGAAACCAAGGCAGAGAACTGGACGCCGGCTATAAGGGATAGCGAGAAGTGCGATTAGAGAATAAGAAAGAATATTTATCTGGCCAAAGTCTGGGATGATTGATTGAAATCTAAATGAAAAACTTATTCAAGTTAAATGGCGCCGAACATCTCGAACTTTACTTTGACCATAGACTACTTGGAAAAAGCACATCACTAATAAGCTGTCTCAAATTAACATAAACATGGTTTGGCCAATTGGTAAAAATTTTCATCAGCCATTAGAAAACGAAGCTTATGTTGTACAAAACTATGATCAAACCGCTCTAAGCTCGCAGAATTAGAATTTGAAGATGGTCGGCGCTTTTGGCTTATACGGAATGACGTTATACTCAAGGACCTTAATCTACAATTTGTGAAAGAAGTAATTAAAACAGCTTGCAACCAAAACATCCTTCTGTCAGATAAAATTTAAACGGATATTACCAAACCAACCTCGAACATCGTTTCTCAGGCCCGGATTAAGTGTATGATAGGCCCGGGGCTACGAAAATGTTAGAGGCCCTTTTCGTAAGTGAAAAAATTATCAGTTTTATAGAATAACTAAATTTTCTTTAATTTAATTTAATTATATTATTTTGAATTCACGAATTAACATATAATTGTTAATGTAAACAAAACTAAATGTCATATAGACAATGGGTAGAATTTTCGATGGCAAAAAAATATGTATATATATATAATTTTAAACAATGAATTTTTTAGCAAATTTCAAGCAAAGATTTGCACCAAAGGATAGTGTGTTGCGCGTGTACACACGCACACACATTTATACAGACATTTCCTAAAAACGTAGATTCCGACTCGTTATATCTAAAAACAAATTTCTGATACGTTTTTACGAAATTCTAAATTTTACTATTACGAAGTTTCCTCTTCTAGGAGGAATAAAATTGGATTAAAAATTATTGACAAATAAATGTATTAAAAAACGCACTTGCTTCTGTAAAGTTAATTCTATTTATTTTTAAAAAATTTTTATGTATGTAACAAATGATAGATTAATTTTTTATTACATGTCGGAAGTGGGTGTCTCTCTTGGGAGCCCCTTTATAAAGCGTGGTACGGGGCTGCAGCCCCTCTAGACACCCCTAAATCCAGGACTGCTGTTACTATCAATATATTAGGGAAAGAACCATTTTTGTTAAAACTGCTTTTAATTTGCGATCTAGTTTTTTATATATATTAAAAAAAAAAAAAAAAGTCTTGCATGTTAATCATTTTTAAACCTATATTGATCATTCTTTTTCTCGTATTTGTTTATTTGAATGTGTAACGTATACTTAATTATAATTAAGCTAAGAATGTTTAAGTAAATTAAGTTCTAAATCTTATACAAAGACATTCTAAAACAAACTGATGCAAAACTTGGATAAAACGAAACCTAATTTCAAAATTTCCCACTAAACGATGTTATTCTATTGATTCAATAATCAATTGTTTTTATTCGAATTTATGCTCTATAAAGTGCTTTAGCGAATGTAGCCTGATTTTGGGCATAAGTTTACAGGGTTAGTAATCGAACGCAATTTGACTACAGCGCGCATAAGGAAATTTTCTATTTTTCAAAATTTTTATTTAAGCAAAATAATTATATATAATAGAATTATTTCTGCATCAATTTATAACCCAATTTTTTTTTTTACTATTTTCATGTGCGGGAAACTGCATTTTTGGGCTTAAAATATTATACTTTGAGGAATGAAATCGAAAAACAAATTATTTCTGATTATAATATAATAAACAAATAAATAAAAAATCAAATATTATATCTTTGTCAAACAGTAGTTTCAACAGAAAATTTTCCAGTGTAAATTAATTTGTATCGCAGTAATGTGTGAACATTTTTATTTTAAACTGTATTATAAATATAAAATTGGTATGTATTATTTTCAAAATACTTCTTTTCATAATATGAATTTTTATGGCTCCAATGAAGAAATTATTAAATTTGATGTTGTAATTGCTCAGTCAAAATTTTTCCATTCGATTACCAATAATTTTATACTCAAAATCGGGCTATATTCAGCTAAGCTTGTAAGTCAAACTTAAAAACAACTTTTTTTTCTTCTATATTAAAATTTATATTTTAGTGTTACTGTTTTATATTTCTGAAATAAATATTGAGTATGGATAATTTTGGAAGCAATCAAATCAATTATGTACATTTTTTTATAAAAAAAAACATCTCAGTTTAAAAATATTAATATAAAGAATTACAGAATCTATATTACTGGAATCTGTATATATATTTTTTCCTAGAAATTACAAAAATAGTTAACGATTATGTTTTACTAGAAGATCTAGATATTCAACAACTGATATTGATTAAATTTGTTGCTCGATGAAATCATCTGACTAATTCAATGCTGCACTTGAAAGCAGATAAAGTTTTGTATAAATAAATTTCGTAGAGAATTTCGTTTTGAAAAAGTTTGTGATTAATATATGTGTTTGATTTTATTATAGATTAAAATGAGTTCTGCGATGGAAAGTATCCTTAAATTGAAAATACTTTAGTTTTTAAATAATTACGCTATATATTTATGATCTTTGATAAAATACGATGCCAACATTTAAAAAAGTTTTCAGAGATTTAGTGTTAATTTTAATTAAAACTTGATTATTTATGATTAAAAATTTTTGTAACTCGAAACATATAATAGATTAAACAATTATTATTGCGAATTTCTAATTAAAAGTATGTACGTCGGCAGCGAACAAAATCGTTTATGTTAAGTGAAAATTTATGTAATAAAAAAGCTTAACAGTAATTAATATTATATTTGTCTAATTAAGATTTCTTGATTTGTTTATGTTTAATTTTAATGAGATCATATTTACCTTAATAATTGCATTTAGATCATTTGTTTAATTTGAAATTTGCTGTAAAGGAATTAGAAAGAAATTCTAAGAAATGCGAAAAAGAAGAAAGACTGGAAAAACAAAAAATAAAAAAGGCAATCCAAAAAGGCAGTATGGAAGTGGCTCGTGTTCATGCTGAAAATGCAATTAGACAAAAAAATGAAGCCTTAAATTATCTAAAAATGAGTGCAAGAGTAGACGCTGTGGCTTCTAGAGTTCAAAGTGCTTTAACTACTCGGAAGGTATTTTTTTTTTTTTTATTGTATTTAAATTACCGTAACTTTATTTTTCTGAATTAATTTTGCGCAATTTATCGATGTTGAATTCTTTACTTTTACATATTTATTTGATTTTTTAATTTTAATTGTTAACTTTTCATTACTCGCTGCTTTTTATTAATAATTTTATAAGTACTTACAATTATCGTGAAATTTAATTTTGAATTTACAGATTTAAAATAGCATTTAACAACAGCGTACTTGAATGACTATAAATTGTTAGTTTAACTATTCGTTATTAACATAATTATTTTGATAATTCCTTATACTCTGCTTGATTACCTCTGGTACACAGAAATCGTTTTTTTTTTAACGTAATTGCTTTTTATTAAAAATTTGTTAGTTATTTTTAATTAAGAAATTAGAGAAGCATAAAGAGTTCTATCTAAAAGGTTTTTACGATTTTCATTAAAGTCACCTTTTTTTTTGTTTCCCATAAAATTTCGTTACAGTTCAACAAAAAGTAATGAAGGCGCGGAAATAATTGTAAATAAATACTCGAATCGGATCTAGCCTTTAGGTACTAAATGAGAAATTATTGGATTAAATTGATTTGATTAAACACAAAATCAGTGAAACATTTCATTTACTCACCTAAAGGCACCGCATTTAACAAAGATTGAAAATAGGGCATTTTATATGGAACATGTAGAGGAAAATTAGTAGATTTTCAAAAGAGAAATGAAAATGAACTTTGGTTAAAATTATGCAAAAAGTGATGGAACTTTCTAGAATTAGCCAGTTTTCTAAATCGGTTGGTCTTATGATAGGACATGAAATACCAAAACATTTTCTGAATAGAAGAAACTAAAAATAAAGTCATGAGATGGTAGTAATGTTGAGTGAAGCAGATTATGGTTGAAATTAATCGTGTTATTTGCGCTAATTTATGATCTAACATGAGAACAATTTCAGATACTACAAGGGAACATATGTAAACAGTTGAATTTTTCCGAAGTCAAAAAAAAAAGAGTAAAAGGAGCGAATAATTTCTCCTGTCTGTATTATTTAACCTTTTTTGCGAATAACATATAAAGAAATTATTCTGAAGTGGGCAGAATAATTATGTTGTTGAAGTGATAAAACATTTTTAACCTGTAATTTTACTGTGGGTACTTATAGCTGACGTGCTCGAATTAGAATAATCATTTCGATAGTTAGAACAAATTAATAGGTAGTACATTTTTGAATTCAGTAAAAATAAAATTAATGTTGAAGACAATGTTGCAAAAATGGGAACTTTAACACTGGAAATGTCGAAAGGAAATTTTTTAATAAATTCAAAATTACTTTTTTGGATATTTTAAATATAAAACGAACAATGCAATTTATGTTTCAAGACACCGAGTTTGTTTACATAAATCCGACATATATAGTAGTACTTTAGATATACAACGAGAAAAGAAAAAATTTAAAATGGTATCTTAAGGAGAAATGGTGGGAAAGGATTGCAGAGAAGATTCCTAGCGGTGATAATATTCAAAAAACAGCTACCAATTCTCTATATAAATTATTACGATAAGAGAATGATAAGAAAACGTTTGGAAAAGAAAATAAAATTGTTACACATGATACCGTAGTAACTTTTTAGATCCTAATTAGATAGTGATAATGGTTTTACGTTGTTTTCACATTTCTGCAATCATTCGTTCTATCTGGATAATTTTTAAATTGAATAAAATCACTCTTCTTGTAAGTATGTGTTTTTTTTTATTTTATTTTATGATGTAATTCGCGTATTTTCTCTTATAACATCCGTATTTATAAATACGATCTTATCAGTATATATAAAACTTATGTTTTTTACATTCTACATGGTTATTTTGAATATTTTACTTTTTACAATAATTCCTAATCTCCAGAATCTCGTTAATTGTTCATTCTTGTTTTTTAGTTTTATTTTCATAATCAGTTATTAACCGAATTGCTTATACTTACCTTTTAAATGTGAATAGTATTTATTTATTATTAGTTTGCGAGAACAACTTACTCCGTTATAAGGAATTATTTAAAATAATGTTTGAAGCGCTTGTAGCAGTTAAAATGTAATCACTCTGTTTCCATGCTACTTATTTTGAGGCAGTTTTCAAGTGTGTACAATCCAGTAATAAGCACTTTGAATCTCGTATATTCGTGGATGTAAAATTTTTATCTATGCGAAAGCTTTTAAAGTATCCCTGCATTTACATCATACATATTAACTAAATCGTTCACTTTCCTACAGCTAACTTGTTACTAAATTATCTGAGATGGCAATAATTTTTTAGGCTGTAATTAATTTTAGAATTATGTCCTAATTATTCGTCTGGTTTAAATGTTCGTAGACTTAAAGTACGTTAAGAGAAATTGATCTGAGCAAATCAAATCGTTAGGATTCTTTTTGAAATTAGAAGAAATCGGTCGAGTGTTTTTTAACTTCTACAATAATTATTATCCAAATTTCATAATGTCATAAACAGAAGTTCAATGTTTTTATGATAAAATTCTTATTTATATATACTGCTATTATGTGCGTTCTCTCAAGTCTGTTTAGGATGCGGGTGATTCGGTTTTTGATAACCCGACTCTCTACCAGAGGATGTAATTCTTCCAGCATTGTTATTAAGTCCGATTCATTGTCAGAATATTGTTTTGTGGTCTCTTTGATGTTTGCCGCTCCGTAAGTGCTTTCAATGAAGTTTTGGAATTGAGCAGCAATGATTGGGTATCGATTTCTGTCCATGATGATCTTGACGTTTTGCCAATCAATTTTGTTTAGGTTGAAGTCCGATTGGTTACTTTTCTTTGCTTGGAGTTTTTTTTTTCTGTTGATTGAGTGCTCATATCACTATCATATGTATCGGAGTCTGATGGAAGGTCATCTGTAACTATTTGTGTTTCAACGTTCCGGGTGTTAAGCAGTGATGCCGAGTGGTTGTTTGAAGGAGGATGGGGACGTTTTTTATCAGATTTATAGGAGCTATTGGAACCGAAGAGCTCTGTCTCTGGGAGAAGAGTCTTTCGTCTGGTGTCGTAGGGGTGGCATGTTGTTGGCTGGTTAGATCGTTAGTTGTTACTGGTGTTTCGTAGGTATCATTATTGTTTTGCTATGTGGCCTTCTTTTTTACATAGGAAGCATGACATTGTATCGGTTGTTAGGTAAATCCAATAATTGGTATCTTCGAATGTAATTTGTAATGAGTCTGGTATTTTGTTGATGTCATCAGGAGCTACGTACAATTGTCTTCTAAAGCTTAATATGTGGTTAAATCCTGGCTCGGTGATTCCAGCACGAAGGAATGTTATTGGTGATGTGGGATTAATGTTCATTTCTTTCAGTTTGTCAACTAGTACGTAGTGGCGGATGACTGGACAGACGTTGGAAATAATTATTCGTTTGTTTCTTGTAATTTAAGATCTTACCGGTACTGATCTTGTATTTGGATTACTTTGTGCTTGTCTACTAGTTCATCTGCTACTTCTTTGGTGGCGACATAAGCGCATACTCGGTTGTTCACTATTCTCGAGATGAATCTGATTTGTGAGGGAGGTATAACTTTTGCTAATGCCTGTGTGTAGTATTTTAATTGTGTGTTTATCAATCGCGTCGATGATGATGGCCTGATCTTTCTTCGGGAAGCAGTCAGCTTGTGCAACATTGAAGTAACTTGAGGAACTTTGGGTCTGTGGGGTCTGGTAGTTCGCTATACTGGTCTTTGGTGGTCTCTGGTAGAGATCCGGGCAAGGACGGCTTTGTCGAACACTCAATAGAATAGAGTTTCACTGCACTGCAGCACTAAACTGTACACTATTGACACGAACACTATATACAATCCAAACACGTCTACACTCGTCGACGGTTGGAAACGATCTGTATAGTAGTTATTGTTTTTAGTTTCCTATCCTGGTAATTTTTTATTAAATATAAGAAAAAAAAACCTATTATTTGCCTGTTTACCTGCTTTTTTTAAAATAGATATATTTTGTTCTAATTGGTTGAAATTTTCGTTTCAATGTTGGAATTTTAGTTTTATCTTTGTCTTTTAGTATTTGTGAATTTTATTCCTATCGATCTAAAAATTTAATTAAAACGCACCAAAAAGTAAAAATTATTTTATAAAAAACAATATATTTCAGGATACTATGCATAAGGATATTATGATAATTCTTAAACAACACTAACTTTTTGGAGTCGAATTAAAAACCGCATTAAAAATATTCTTGAAATTTTCAATATTTGGTTTGCAGATGAGTTTAGCCATTGTTTCGCCGATAATAGCAATGCGGTTTAGAACTGTATGGTAAAAAAATATTAACAGGAATGTATTATAAATTTAACGACACCAATTAATATTCTTCGAGTCATTACAGCAGCGCCAAAATGTGTGCTTCGAACTTGATCTCGAACACTTTTGAAAAAAATATTTATACCAAACAATATAAATAGTTTCTTGTGAAATTAGTTGGTTCTCGTGTTGTCTTTGTTACTTTTATTTAATGATCGTATCAAGATTTCTGTGGAGTGTATTTAATCATATCGGACACTATGCCATTTTCTCTGGCTTTTTCTTACTAGACAACTGGTCCCTACAATTCTGTTGCCATTACTGCCTTAATTTTTATTAAAGAAGTTAGATTAACATTTAATCGATAATATGATTACGGTTAAGGTCATTGGTACTATTTATATAGTTTCTTAGCGATGTAGTGAAGAAAAAAAAAAATAAATGTTAAAATTATTTCCGGTATCTTTAATGCATTAAATTATTTCAATTATTTTAGAAAATTTAAACATTTTCAAAAATGAATGTCCGAAAGAAATTAAAGAATTTTATTGTACAGTTCAAAATTTTTGTAATTTGTTTTCTTTTCTTTTTGTTAAGAAAAAAGTTAAAATTTTAAATGTTTGTATAATTCTCAATTTTTATTAGTTCTAATGATATTTTATATAAATTAAATTCAGTTTACATTATAATGTTTTAATTAATAATTTTGAAATAATCACATAACTGTAAAATATATTTATTTTCATTATCAAACTGTTTTATGGTCATTTATATTGAAATGGTCCGTATAACTGTGAATATAGTAATTGGAAGTTAAATTTAAGCAAAACGATTTCGTTTATACTGTAATATAGATTTTAAAAAATACATAAATAATGTAATATTTATTAATGCAATTGAATTATTTACTTATTAGGTAAAAGCATACTACTATAATCTAATTAAAAATATTTACCATTTTTCGTATAAAATAGCAATTACAAAATTAGAAACATTTCAGTAGAAGCCAAAAAAAAAAAAAGAAAAAAAAAAGAAATTAAATCATTTGTACGTTGTATTTACACTTTAAAAAGTATTTAATTTTTTCCTTATTATCTTTTAAATGTTGCAATGATTTAAATATTTTAATAATTTGTGATTTAAATAATTTTTAAGCGAAAAAATGAGTTATTTCTCTAAATATGTTACTTTTTCAGCAATATAAAGTGTTTTTGTTCATTTTTTTTTTTCTTATATATAAATTTTGTTTAACTTGGTATATATTTTTGCAGACTATAAAAAAAAATTATTAGTACTTTTAATTTTTTTCCTACGTCATACGTTTATTTGTCGTGTTACAGTTTTTGTTAAATTTGTAGTAAACAAGGAAACATGCGCATATGATAGAATTAGTTGTTACTTTTTAAAGTAGGTCGAGTCAAAAACTGCAAAAAGTTACAAATGTTATACATAATTGTATAGTATCCTTATATTATATTGAAATTGGCAAAAAATTAGGATTCAAACGAAGAAAAGCGAATAAAATGTAAATATTGGATAATTTTGAAAAATTGTCACTTGACGTGTACAATCATTGCCACTTTTCCTGAATTTTTTTAATGACGTTATGAAGTATGGAATGTTGAAAATTGCGCATATTTCTGTTGATAGGTTACAAATTCAATGGCTGGCGTTGTAAAAGCTATGGATGCCGCTATGAAGTCAATGAATTTAGAAAAAGTTTCTTCTTTAATGGACAAATTCGAATCCCAATTTGAGGATTTAGATGTACAAAGTTCGTATATGGCGAATGCAATGACTCAGACAGTAACCACTTCAATACCAGTTCATGATGTGGACGGTTTAATGCAGCAAGTTGCTGACGAAGCTGGGTAAATACATAAAAGAATTTCGACTTATAGTTTTTCATATGTTTTGTATAATTTATGGAAAGTTTATCTTTTCGGTTTTGTTGCTTTGTAGATATTTATTTCTTTGATAGTTTAAATATTTTTTATATATTTAAATTTTTCTTTTTAGACTGGATTTAAATATGGAGTTACCACAAGGTCCTGTAAGTACTATAAGTTCTACGCAAGTCTCTCAAGAACAAGATGAATTAACTCGGAGATTGGCCAAATTACGGCAAACAGAGTGATCGTAATATATACTATATCTCTATTTTAATAATTCATTTACCATTATATTTATGTATATATATGTTAAATATAGGTATAAAATTATTGGCTCATTGTTAACAATGATAGTTATTAAGGTTGAAATAATCGATTTTTTAATAATCAGTCATTGGATAAAAATTAACATTATTAGATGGTCGGTATGTTGCTCATGTGCAAAATGTTTATATTAGAAACCACCATCACTGTGAATTGTATCGCAATTTCATTTAATGCACAACTAACTTTTCATTTTTTTTTTTTAAAGCAAAAAGAAATGTATTCCAAACTTTTAAGGCAATAATAATTGCACGCAAACGGTAAAATTTGTAATTCTAAGTTCATGTCCCTTTTGTACATTACACTGAATGATAAGCTATTTTTCTTGTTGTAATGATGAGGAAGTATATATGTATTAAAAATGACATCATCGTTCCTGCTTCTGGCAACAATATGAAAAAGCCGTAATGAAATATACAACATTTTTCTGTTGCGTTTTAAAAAGACTATATTTTACACCTTTATTCTAATAAATTAATGGCTTACAAAAATTATTATTTTGGTATAAATTCATTTAACATAAGAATAACGTAGTCAGTTGAAAATTCTTCTATAAGTATTGAGAAGAGTAAATTTCAATTGATTAGGTTATTCTTTAACAAAGAAATAATTTACCGTTTGCGTAATCTATTTCAATGACAACTTCTTTAACACATTTTTTAGTACAAAAATGTAACAAAATTTTTGTACTCTCGGCGTAAAAATGACTTAATCGTTAATATACCAGTATAGCTTTAATTATATAAGTAAAATAGACATTAAACATAACATTAAAATAAATGTCGCATCGTTTACTAATCACGACGAGACCATGTTGTTGATGTTTTTTTGTGGTATTTATCATAAGTGTGTAGTACATTCAAAACGTATATTTATAAATTTTGAGTTAGTCTTTTTTTTTCTTCTCTTTTATTGTACTCATAGGAAGTTTTAGAATATTTTGTAAAGAGGCATATGAAGAGCTGAATTTTTTGAAGAATTTCTTCAGTTAATTTAATTGCTTTTCAGAATAACCTACACCGAAAATAATCTTTTAAATTTCTCTTTTTTTTTTTTTTTTTCTATTTTTCTATTTTATTTATTGTTTAATTTTGTTTTGTATGTGGAAGGTATGTTTTTGTTCAATTATTTTCATTGAGTCTTTTGTCGTTTTAAAAAATGCGTGTTTTTATATTTTTTGACATTTGTTTCTTGTCGTATTCCACTTTTCACAGACACCACAGTACCTGTCGGACGTTTAAAATCATTTTATTTTGTACTTATACGCGATATTATTGAACGCCACCAGAGTAGTTTGCAGATCTTTTTATATAAAACGTTTTACTTCTTCACTCCGGTTTTCTTTTAATGTATGAAATGATTACCTTAACGCGTGTTTTATTTATCATCTGGATGATTTTTTATATTTTCAACTTAAACTAGAACTTGTTATAAGTTTGTTTATTCGCGATATTTCAAGCTATGCCAATTGTATACAAGTAGAAATATTCTTGTAAATAACGTGATAATCGTGTTTCAAATACGGTTTAAGGTGTATTTTTTCAAAAGCACGTATTAAACGAATGCATACTTTTACACGTCAAGATTTTTTTTTTTTTGAATGTCTTTGGAGCTTTTTTCTCTTGTTGCTTACAACCACTCATCTGCGAAATGACAAGGCTGACGTCGTTGACGGTGCGATTTATTTTTTGATTGCGCTTTGAGATATTCTTAGATCTATTTAAATGTCCGTTGACCAGAGGTACAGTAAGATTTATTCTGATATAACTTTGGTGACACTAATTTGTTGCATAAATACGGTTTTTCTGTCTAATTGCTTTAAGTGTTGTATTATTTACGGACACTGTAAAACACTGTTCTTTTTTCGCTTGATCATTGCTTATTTTTCATTTAACTGGCCTCATTAAAATGAAGTCTGGGATTTAAAGTAAATTCGCAGTTTTTAAGCGTCGGACTTAAATATTTTTAGGAAAAAATTGTTATCAGATTTTTCAGCTTTTATAAGTCGTTAATTTTTCAAAATATTCTGTTTCTTCACTGTCATTCAAGGATTCGAAATAAGATGTTGTTTTAAATAAACGGTGTATTTAAATTTAGCGTGTTAGCACCTTTAACAAAATCATTTTATAAAATGGACATCTTCAACAGTCTCATTATCATAATAAACAAGACAAGTAGATTTACAAATGTAGATTATATATTATTTCGATTTGGAATTTTTATTTTTTTAAATCTGTATATCGGCAGAGCAATACGAGGTTTTGAGAGTTTAAAATGAAATATTATTTTCTTGCGATGTTAAATGAGATTAATTATCGACTTTAATTGTAAGTTTTGTTATTTTTACAAATTTTATATGCATTACATCTTTTAGTTAGTAATTACTAAAGTATCATTCACATTTCTGACTTGGTTAATAACTACTTTGTACATTATCTACTGTTAGTATAGGCCTGCTTTCAAAACGGCCCGTTTTGTAAAATATATTAAAAGAAAGAATAAAATTATTTGTTTCTAAAATTACGACCCATTTATTTGATTACATAACATATATTCGATTTTAAATGAAATTCAGTTATTAATAAGGTAAAATTAAACATAATTTCAAACATTAAATAAATAAAAATAGATACGCTAGTAACGTTTTGGGAGATATTCCGTCTTCAGCTGGAAAAAAAGAAAGACATGTTAGTAAAAAATGAACGCAATATACTGGGGGCTTTCAATAAATAACGAAGCATGGATTCGAAAATAACCTTCCCGGCATCCAAAAATTATGAAAAAATTACCAAGCAACTGGAAGAAATACTTTATTTTTTGACATAATTTCCGAAAATTTATCGTACCTGGTCACGAGTTTATCGATACCGTCATGGTAAAACTGGGCGATGCATTTAGTGAAAAATTTCGTTACTGCCCCCGTAACCTCGTCGTCTGTTATGAAACGTTTCCCACGTATTTCAAACGGGGGAAAACGTGAAAATCCGAAGGTGCTGCCATATCAGGTGAGTAGGGTGGATGTGAAAATTCGTCCTAATTTTGATTTTTAATTCGCGTGCGAACGAGAACACACGTGTGCGGTCGCGCGTTATTGTGCAACAGCACTGCTCTTTAGACTGCAGAGCCATGTCTCTTCCGATTAATCGCTCGATGAAGTGTCACATGAGTGTCTCGGTAAGTGTACTCCGT
This sequence comes from Icerya purchasi, assembly GCA_039619475.1. Lineage (NCBI taxonomy): Eukaryota > Metazoa > Arthropoda > Insecta > Hemiptera > Monophlebidae > Icerya > Icerya purchasi. The sequence continues at coordinate 354,069,305 of CM077115.1, forward strand.
TAGCACATCCTTCTGTGTACGAAATTGCAATAGTAGGAGTCCGTGCCGGTTTCAGAAGACGGTTGCGAGAACCTTCCGTGACAGAGCATTCAGTTTTGGTTTTTGGCGGACCTGGTTGACCTTTCATTTTATCCACACTTTACTCGTTTCCTTCTACTCTGAGACGCACTTACGCGTCATAATGCTATTTGCATCGTATGCTATACACAGTCTGCGATCAACTTTTGCACCTACAACTCCTTCAGCTGTCAGGAATTTGATGATCGCGCGTATCTCGCAACTCGCCGGGTTGGAAACGTTCACCGACATGTTTCACACGTGCGTACAGAAGTTCTACTGAAGACCAGAACGCGGAAAACGGCGTTCTGTTCGTATTTCCATCCTCTATCTTCCACATAAATTTTACACAGTTTTACCAAACAGTGGGCGCGAAATAAACCGCGTTACGTTACTTATTGAACGCCCCTCGTATATGGTCCGAATCTGAAGAAGTCCTAAACTGCTTAACTTCAACTAGAGGAGAAAAGCAAAAGAATATTAAAGGCAAACGTACGGCGTATACACAGTTTGAATTCTTTGTATGCAAATTATTCATTGAAGTAAATATTTTGTTTTTTTTTTTTAAATCGGAACTTCTAAGGTTTTACCTTTTGAAATTGAAATAATTTAATTTGAGCATATTTGCTGCATTATTAGAAATTTACGCTCTGAAAGCAATCAAATAAAATAATTGAAGTGCTTTCAATATGCGATACTGCAGACGGATGTTGAAAGTTTTATAAATTAAATCGGTTACACTGCAGAGAATTGTTAAAAGGGATCGATACGGAAAAATTAATTAAGCTGTTTTGAAGAACTCCGCAGGCTACAATAAATGACCAATTAGAGGAAGAAAGATATAAAAGTAGGAAACATTTGTTTTAGTTTTACAATCAAAAGACAGCTAATGTATTCACACAGTAAGAGATTGAGATTAGTGGAAAAAGATAGTACATCAAATCGGCATGTTGGAGTCTAGAAGTGAATGATTGGAAAATACCAGATATTATTTTGAACCGTGTATTTAAATCGTATACGCTAAAGCAATTCGAGTATTTTGGATTTGGTGATAACTCAAAATTTTTCAGAGTATAGCAATCTTGCATAAACAGCTCAACCTTTACTGTATCATAACTCAGTTACATTAATATAAATTAAAAGCGTGAACCTTTTTTCGTCACAGAATCATTTAGTTACGTAGCAAGCTGGTTAAAATAAAAAAATCGAATACAAAGATGTAGCTGATCTAAAGGCACCCCTTGACTGTCTAGTAGCCTTACTGGCTTATGCATATAGCCTTTACCTGTTACTGATTTAATTTGCTTATGCATCCTAAAAATGTAATGTTTTTCGGCTAAGGCCTCAATTTCTTGACACTGCTCTTCCATCTGTCGATTTCTAGCCGCTTCATTTCGAGAAGCGCATTTTGTAGACGTCCAGCTTGGTGTAATGTCCTTACATTCCAGGTTCCGATTTTATAAATTCGGTTCTTTGCAGTTGCAGACGGTGGTATTATTAGCACGCTGTGCCCATTAAAGAGCTACACCGGGCTTAGGGCCGTGGTTCTCTGGATTTTCTGCATTGTGATAACCAGGAGAATAGTAGCCAGGGTGGTTTCTCCTTGCCTTCCCTGCGGTTTGATTTCAGAGTTACCTTCTCTTAAGACAGCTGTTTTTTCTGTGCTCAGGAGTCTGTCCCACTCCAAAAAGGAAATTATGTGAGGATACTTGATAAATGGAATAGACTATGTAGGCTTATAGGATAAAATATACAAAACGATCGTACGTGGCTTGCTGAAGGGATAAGGAAAGGAAAGGAAGGAAAAAGAAAGAAGGATAAGGAAGAATGGGAAAAACACCCTAGCCTTTGGGTAAAAATCCTGACCGCAAGGCAGCGGATTGTTACTGAAGAGGTAACAGCGACCAGAACTCGCTGAGGGTGATACAGTCGTAGGATTCTTACAGACTTGTAGTAGACAGTTCTTCAAACTACCCATCTGCATCCTCACGTCTCATGGCCCTGTCACTATGGAAATCGCCTTCCTGAGGCTTTTCGCCAGTAGCCGCACTCGATCCGCTACTGCTTATTTCACTACGTCTTATTCACAGCTAACCTACATATTTGTAGGCCATTCCATTTTCCGCCGTCTGTGGACACGTCCCCGTTCCGGTTAGAGCTCCGGTCCGGAACGGTACATAGTATCCCCCCGGCGGAGGCCCTTTTAAGATCGAATTCAAATCAATTTTTCATAATAAGTATCTCGGTGTAATACTGGAGGAAAAATTTAAACCTCAACAGTTAAATAACTATTAACAAACCAAACAGAAATTTTTAGGATATTCCCTTATTTTAATAAAAAAAGTATTCCGAAATTATGTAAGCGTTTGGAAGGAAATTTTTAGTTTAGATTTTACCATTACGATGATATATTGCTTACTTGTATAAATAATTCTCTTTTTCCTTCTAAAAGTTTCTTAAAATTAGTTTGATTAATATAAATATGTGTAACTGTTTTGTCATCTTCTTAACCGATGTATTTACCTTCCAATATTAGAAATAAAGCGGTCAATGTAATCAACAAAGAAAAGAAAATATCATCAACGTACCTACGAAACATTTATCACTAATAATGATGAAAACAGCTAAAATAGAGACAAAGAAAAATTAATTAATGTTGTACAATAATAAAAGCATTGGTAGGAGATAAAAATATTATGATAGCAATAATTCGTATTGCCGGACTTTTATTTTGTTTCAAAATATAGTTTACATTTTTTATTAAAGAGATTTACTGAGAAGAGGAAAACTAATTAATGGAAGTTTTTTTCAGAAAGTAATTTATAAAATAAATATATATTGAACCATAAAAGTTAGTGTCAATAATTTAGGCTCTAAAGGAACTTCAAAGATTTGTTAAGCTTTGTAGGGTGATTGGGAAAGACACATTAGGAATATATAATCAGTTTTTAGGTTAAAGATTATTGATATCCTAAAGTTGAATGATCGCATTTTTTCATACTTTAAGATAAAGTTGAATTAATAAAATAAATAAATAAACAAACAAATGGTGCATTTAATAAATTCTTACAATATGTATACGAGCAGATTCAACAGTGTTTCAGTGTTCTTAAATTTGAGTATATATAGTGTATGTGTGTATATATATATATATGAATTAAATAAATACAATTGAAGTTCAATATGAATTTATTTATTCAACTAAAATTATATAAATTAAAATGTATGCTGTCATTTATTTTTTTGTTTCATTGTTTTATTTTTGATTTATTTGGCTGAACATGAGAATTCAATTTTATTGTATTTCATTGATTAACTTTTTGTATTTAGTGTCCTAGTACAAAATGTTTTTTTTATATATTTTTTATTTTAATGGAAATATAATTAAGTTCTATTAAAGCACTAAGATACAATGATAAAATGACTTTTAATATTGCTATTTGCCGTTTTTTTTTTTAATTTTTTGATTCAGTCAATGAATTTTAGTATTATCTGAATGTTTTATGAAAATAATAAAATGTGTCGTTGTAATGCTCTTGAATATGAACTGTTTTTGGTAATCTTATTTGTCATGTATACAAACAAATCTTTTGGTTTTCCTACATGAAAGCAGGTAATGTGTAATTGACCATGAAAAACATGGATTCTCGAAATTCATGCAACAGTTTACTTTGCAGTTTGCTTATTGTTATTCCAAATGCTGGTTTAATTGAAAATTATAATCATTTGAATTGAAATGGCGTATCTATTAGAATTATGGGTATGTGTAGCAGTAGTATGTCTTTTCCTTTAAATTTGTTTTTTTTTTTTTTTTTTTTTTTGATTGCAATTTGCATTACGTTTATTAAAGACCCTACCAAGCTCTGCAGCATATAGGCGTGGTCCTTAACACATGCCTCCCTTTTTTATTAGTAAATATAATACTATGTTACTTATACTTAAACGAGTTCGGAGACATATTAACTATTAATCAGTACTACTAACGATTCGTCTTATTTAGATATTCCATGTATCCAGTTTTCGTAATGGTAATGATTATCTTGACCTTTTATTATTGTTTTATAAAATCGTTGCTTCCGTAACATTGTTCAACAATTTTTCGTCTGCCAATTAAGTACTATTGCAGAAACTGAGCGGATCAATGTTGCTACAAAACAAATAATAGATCCGCCAGTCTTCAAATTTATGATGAGTGGCGGTAATCCAGCTAAATCAAGCGAACTGGAGAATTCAGTTGGATAATTTATTACTTTATTTGGATTTATAATAGTACCTACTGATCTATAAGTAGCTATTTCACTTGTTAACACATGTTGAATGCTGATGTTAATAGCATATATATATATATATCTACATTTTTTGTAGCTAATATTTCACATTTCTTAGCTGTTGATAATTTTTGTAATAACCGTGAGATGTTCGCAGATGCACATTGAACTTATTCTTCTTTCGGGTGTGTGATACTATAAAAATTGATTGATAATTTAATGCAGTTTATTTGATTTATCAATTGTAATTTTGTTATTTTTAGTATCGAATAATTGTTTTGCAAAGCATTCTCTGCAGAAAAGCATCATTTTGCAATTGAAAACACATGTTTGCCATTAATTAAAACTTATGAACATGTCTCCACAAATTTGATGCTTTTAAGCACATATATTTCGTTTATCAGCCAGCGTCGAACATGGTATAACAAGTAATGTCTGATGAAAGTCACCTGCTAGTGATATTAATGTATCGCCGAATTTCTGTTTATTTTTACATAAATCATACAATATTCAATCCAATGCTTCTAACAATATTTCATGCGATCTTGTGTATTTATTCCATACAATTAACTTGCACTTTTGTAGTACTTTAGCACTCCCGGTGTTTTTGAAATGTTGCATGTCGGTGTTTCAGTGAAATGCTACTCTGAACTTATTGATACCAAAGTATTGATTGTGTCTTATTTCATCACAAAATATGTCATAATATCAATGCTAATGTTTTATTCTTGACATCAAATATTTGTTTTTAATCAAAGCCAGAATGAACTGCATGTCGCTGTGTTTAAACTCCTTATACATAGTTGATACAGAATATCATCAGTCATAGAATGTAATTTCTATTTGAATAAACAAAAATTGATAGTTCGCCAAGTGAACCATCACAATGTGCATCATTGTTAAGCAAATTCAATTTTCGTCATCTTTCTCAATATCTTATACACGATCATCAACGGTTCTTAAACTATCAAGTGATGTTGATCTACAAATGTTAATTAGTAACAGGTGTAATAATAACATTCTGCATGCGGATGAATAGTGTATGATCTTCACAAAGCATCTGTTGAAGATAGATCTTGTTAGTCTTCAACTGTTTTTCCTTGTTTGTATTGTTGAATGTCTTTTTTTTAATGCATTCCAAGTGAAATATGTCGGTATTTCAAAATATTTCAATAAATTTACCAGTTTGGAATAAAAAAAAACAAAAACAAAAAGAAGATGCAGTTATGTTGTTAACGGTAGTCTTTGTGCTCTTTTTGGTACATTTTAAGATGAACTGACAAATAAACAATTACTGGATGTCGTTTATGCATTGAAAATAACAATATATGCCGTACTGCTTCATTGCTATTAATATACTGGACCATTTAATACTGATTGATTTCATCAACAGATCCATCCTTTCCTGATATTCTAAAAACAACTACATCACATTTCTTTTGTTGACCTATTTGTAAATATATATGAAAGGATTGCACTATTCAGCATTGATGATAATAGTGGGAAATATAGTGGGCAACCCGATGATAATTAGCTTCATTTTCTTTGTTTTTAACTTCAATTATTGATTTACCATTTTGATTAGTTGATCAGTAACAATATTGCAGATAATCATTATTTTGCCAGTAATAGTTTCTAGAAGTAATGCTCTTGGATAACAATTTGTGCATTCGCTATTAGCCAACTAGATGGACCTCTAATCATATTTTTTGTGAAATTTTAAACAACGCAAGATTGATAGATGAATCGGGAATTTCAATTGAAAGGATATACCTCCCGTTAAGGTAGATGAAATGTCTCTATTCTGGAATTTTAAAATTAATTTAGGCTAAAGTTTTTGAAGTATGATTAGGTTTGGCCATATTAATAGTTCCCGACGCCTTGGTATAACCTGTGTATAACTCAAAAACCATCATTTTTAAAAAAAAAAAAAATTCTTCGGAAATAGAAATGATATTTTTATGAAAAAAAGTTCAGGCGTATATAACATGTTAGGACTATTATGTGTGAATTTTTTAAAGTCGTAATATGCAGTTTGTCTACTTTTAAAACACTTTCAAAGTATTTAAAATGCAAAAAGTTTGTTTATATTAAAAGGGCTACAAGTATTTTTTTTTTAAAATCACATATTTTTTTATGACAAATACAATGGTTCAATGAGAAATTAGATTTCGGTTGGGGTCATCACAAAGAATATAAAAACCTGATTTTTAGGGGATTTTTTTATGGTTTTCGGTCGCTAACTCTTGGTAAATTATTTATATAGTAAAATTGATAACGTGTATGACACTTGTAGGAAAAATGTTGAATCGTCGTTAAAAAATTCAGCAAATAAAATAATTTCAGGCAAGTCAGCCCAGTTTATAAAAGTATATATATTTGAAAATCTAGCTCAATTCAAACTCAAATAAATTTTCAATCGTTTGACGATTGCGAAGCCATAAGAAATGCATTTAAAAAGTATCGTTCGTAAAAACGTTGAACATGAAATTTGTTGGTCAACACCGTTAATAATGTAACATAAGATAGAATCATCATTTGAGGTCACTGATTATTAAGTAAACATACCTAAGCGACACGTAGTTGAACGTAAATAATTTGAAATTAATACACGCAGTTTGATTTAATTGTACTTCTGTATGCGGAGTAGAAATAGTTTTTAGTTTTCACGATTTTCTATAAATCGTTCGCTATTCTGAAGTCTTAGATTCAAATTCGTTAATTAAAAGTTACATAAATCTTTCGAAATATGATTAGTAGATTATATAATATAATATGTTGTATGATGAACAATTAAAATGATAGCTGGTTAATCGTAATGTATTTTAAAAGAACATATTTCATGATTTTGTATTGAAACTAGAGAATTCCTTTTTTACCTGCTTTGAAGATATTATCACTAGAGAACGCAGCTTTCTTATCTAGAATTATTCTTTACGGACCATAAAATATGATTGTTTTAGTCTCGTGATTACTGTGCATTTAATTACTGTTTGAAGTCCTTTACTTTTTTCTTTCTACCTATCTATCCAACCTGATCTTTGTACTCGGCCTTGGTTTTGCGATTTCCCTTCGCTTCGCCGTTCTGCATTGTCTCTATTATATTCGTTTACATCTTAATCATACTCTCCTTCCTTTCTTACGTTTTCGCTTTCTTTTTGCACTTTCTCCTAACTGTCCTCTTTATCCAAATGACAAATCTGTCTGCGATCTTAACCATTTTTTCTTCGAATACCCTTTTTTGAATGAACGCGTCGCTCAATATTCTGATCTGTTGTCATTTAAGCTCCCTAATTTTTATTATGTTCCTTATATCTTTTCATGCCCTTCGATCTCCATTGGGAATCCTTAATTTCTTTATTTCATCAATGTCTAACCGAGAGTTCGTATCTATTCGATTCTTTTCCATCATATCGTTTCTGGGCTTAGATCCGCTGTAGACGTGCCCGAGATAAATGAAAATAAAAATAAATAAATAAAATGGGGTTAATGACGTCGATAAGATGAACAACGGCTTTTTGGAAGTTCTAATCGTTTTTATATGACTTTATTTAAACCAATTGAATGCTTACTTTTTAGCTTTAATATAGTTTGTTTTTTTTGTTTTTTTTGCTATATTTAATATAAATAATTTTAAATTTAGGTCAGTAGAAGGAAAGTAGTGTCAAGATAATTACCTACAACACGTTTAACCTTATTTTTGAAGTAATTAAGCCAAAGTATGATATTTTACGACTGGGGCTGTGTTTTGAAGGATACAGGAACGCAGCTTTTCCTTGTCAGCTACATTCAGTATTATTTAAATGTGGCAGCGAAGGAATTTTACGGGAGTTTTGTTTAAATAATTTGACGATTTTTCGTATAGTGTGATCTTTGTAGCTCAAACTGTGCAACTTAATATTGTAAAAGTTAATCAAAAAGATAATTTAACTTAAACAACATCTTATTAATAATGTGTGTAAGACCCATGGGTGTCGCCAGCAGGGGCAGGGGGGACATCTGCCCCCCCCCCTTGGAGTCTTGAAACTTTTTAATCAACTGGCCATAATAAGTATTCATAGGCGCGTAATCATGAATAATTTGCCGGAAATCCACGAAAATTATGTTTTAATTAAGATTTTATTCTTGTTTAATGAAATATTAAGCTTTTACAACTTATATAAATTTTATTTTTTCTATAACTCATATCCTTTTTCTATCATTATTGCCTACTTATAATCGACTGAGAATTTCTGCAGCCATCAAGATTAGTTTCGTTTTTTTTTTCAGTCAAAAAATTTTAAAAAAATTTTTTCTTTCTTTTAGTGATTTTTAAATTTAATAAAAATTAAGTAGAGAAAACGGGCTTCTTAAATCTGCTTTTGATCAAAACAACACTTCCAATATAGCGATAGTATTTTAGTTTATTATTGGTTAGAAATATTAAACAAGCAAATTTCAGTATTCTGCGTTTGTAATTGAAAAGAATGTATTATACATATATGTCTTTTTGTATATATATATGTTTATATTTACATATTTGCGAATCTTCAGATGGTTTGCTATATTTGTTAGTAGCATAGAGTGGAGTAATTTTTTGTTGAAGGAAATAAAAAAAAAACACACGTTTCAAGTTAGAATTATTTACATAAGATCTACATTCTTCACGTGTCATACTATTACTTAAATATTGCGTAGTAACACCATGGCTGTTGTCATAAAATATTGGAAGTGCAAATTAGTTCGGTCCATTTTTTGGTGAAAAATGTATTTATTTTAGAACAAAATGAAATGAACAGATTAATCAAAATGAAACGAATAAATTAATCGAAGTATTGCCCATCACTGGCTACTACTTTTCCCCACTTCACAGGTAATTTTCGAATTCCATGTCGAAAAGATGTCGCATCTTTTGAGGCGATGCAAGTTAGGAGCCAATTTTCAATTTCCGCGAAAGAAGTGAACCGCTTACCCGCTAAATCGCGCTTCATCTGTCGGAACAACCAGTAATCAGAAGGAGCAATGTCCGGCGAATACGGCGGTGCGGTAAAATATCCCACTTGAGCGTTTCCACATATTTTTTTACGTTTTTTGCAACATGAGGCCGAGAGTTGTCATGCAAAAGAATAATTTTGTCATGTCTTTGCTCGTATTCTGACCGTTTTTCTCGTAATGCACGGATCAAACGAATCAATTGTATCCTATACCGATCCCCCGTAATGGAATCGCCAGGTTGTAGCAGCTCGTAGTGTACCACACCCTTTTGGTCCCATACACAGCATGACCTCCGAACTGTGAATGTTCCGCTTCGGTGTTGATGTTGAGGTCGATGGCAATGATTCACTGGGCATAGCATTATTTTTTCTTCTTGGGGCTGTCGTAGAATATCCATTTCTCATCCCTAGTCACAATCCGATGTAAAAAAATCCTTTCTTTGTTGCCTTTGAATTAGCTGTTCACACGTAAAAAATCGCCTTTCAACGTCTCTCGGTTTCAGTTTATGAGGCACCCAGTTGCCTTGCTTTTGAATCATTCCCATGGATTGTAATTGTACCGAAACTGCTTGTCGGGTAACTCCCAATGATTTTGCAAGCTTCTCTTGCGTTTGACTCGGATCTTCATCGAGTAATACTTTATCTTCAAATTTTTTTAGCTGTCTAGAGCGAGGCTTGTTTTCAACGCTGAAATCTCCATTCTTGAAACGTCGAAACCGTTCCCTACATGATTTATCAGTTGGAGCATTGTCACCATAAACTTCCACAAGCATTCGATGCGATTCAGCTGCACTTTTCTTCCAATTAAAGAAGAAAAATAAAACCTCCCGCAAATGCTGTTTAGTTAACACAAAAGTTGAAACATTCAACATAGTAAAACACGGTTTCCGTACGAAACTGAACGCGGTATAAACTCTGCATTATTGATAGATATCTTAACTTTCTAAAATCATCGAAATCAGTTGTTACTATAAAACGTCCATAACAGCCAGCGTCATGTTTCAAAAACGGATCGAACTAATTTCCACTCCCAATACAAGTTGAATTTAATGATGTTTACTAGTGCTATTTGAAATTGGAATGGAGAGTTCTTTGTTTTCTTTGTTTTATTTTCGGGATAATTATGTTTGATAAAGGAATAGAGCCGTACTTTATTTTAATATGTACACATTTTGAAGTTAAATATGGCGTAGTTTTTTATGCTTTAATTCTAGTCACTTATAAATCCGTATTTTTTTAAAATTACACTGACATCATAATTTATTTTGCTTGCGTTCAAACAGATTCATTTTTAATTTTTGTTATTAAACTATTTTTTGTGCAAAAAGGACTGAAAAAAATTTGGGTACGGATGTGGTGGGGCACAGGGCCGTTGATTTAACGTGAAACGCCTATATTGGTTTAAGTATTTATATATATTTATTGATTACAACGTAATTCTTAGGCTACCTCCCATCAGAAAAAATGCCCCAAAATAATTACCCAATTTCATGTAACGTTTGTTATATTTTATAGGATTTTTGTGATTATGTTATATTCGTATGGACCGATTTAGAATTACGTTGTAAATTTTGATCATTTTATACGAAATATAGAAGAGAAAGAGACAGAAATGTTAGCAAGAGGGGTCAAGGGGCACATCCCCTTGTGAGGCCAAAATGGCCGAGTATATATATATATATATATAAATATATATATATATACATATATACATATATAGATAGATAGATAGATAGATATAGATATATATAAATATAATAACATAATCATAGAAATCCTATAAAATATAACAAACGTTACATAAAATTGGGACATTTTTTCTAATGGGGGGTAGCCTAAGAATTACATTGTAATTAATATATATATATATATAAATATATATAAATATATAATAAATATATGCGGTGAAAAATAATAGTCGTTGCGTTGTGCGATTTCGTTTCACAATTTCGTTTCACGTCAAAAAGCGCTCATTTCCATTCGTTACTTTATTTTTATCGCATAATTTATTTATTATTTTTAAATACCAAAATAACGCTATTTTTTCTTCAGCCATTTTTTTTTTTTGGAAAACATCCAATAATTTTAGTTCTCTAATTTGATACTACTATATATTACGATTTTCCGGAGTATGGCATGAAATTTTACTTCTAATTTTCAACATGCTCTGACATTAATTACTCTATTATGCGCAAGTTCTGGAATTCTCAGTATTACTGCGGCAATTTTTAAAAAAAATTTTTTTTGTTTTTGTATTTTTCATATATTTCATAATGCAGCGTTAAATGTTTTATTTTGTTGTAGAATTTCTACTAACTGTTACGGAATTGGTTCAAATATATTTGTATAATTTTTTAAAAGTCCAAGTAGTAAAAACGTGGTAAGTTTATATTTTTCAAAAATAAACTTCTGAAAATCTTAAAATGTCGAAAAAACGAACCACTCTTTAGTCCAATCGTTCTGTGGAATAACTTATCCTATAGAAATAATTTTTTGTAAAGATTTTTGCATTACCGTTCTAAGAGAAATATTAAAATTTCCTGTTGATCGAGTGTAGCAAAAGTTTTAAGGGGATTGAGGACTGTGTTTTTGTGAAAATTATCAGATCCATAGATTTCTCATGAAGAAAAATCTAATGACCCTCTTTTCGTAAAGTTGCTCATTTTAAAGCGATATTTGGTTTCTACGCTACCTTTGAGTTGAATTTGGCCGCATAAATTCGGGCTCTTGCGATGGTTGTAGTACAAGTCAGGAAAAAAAAGGGGCATGTCCCTTTTTCATCTATAGTTCACTGCATCAGCGCTTTGCTTCATTTGGTTACTTGTGAAACTGCATTGTTAGCACATATTTTACCTACATGATACAGTTTGACTAAAAAATTTAGTTTTTAATTTTGCTTTAATTGCTTTATTATTATTATTATTATTATGCTTCTAAATTTGCGTGCCATGAACAGCGACTATCGGCTAGAGGTACGAATAAAAATATAGGCGTGTATATTAACAAAGAGAATTACAGTATTTACGTTGAGTAGAATAGCTTTGCATGATGCAGGAAACTAATTAGGTTGGAAAGGATAGTAGAGCCGTTAAAGGGGATATTAGGCAAGGAGGAGGGAAAATTATGTGTTAATCTGAGGGAATTGAACTGATGACATTCTGTGAGGATATGGAGAACGGAAAAATTGGAATTACATATGCTGCGGATTGGAGCCAGTGTCTTTTGTAGTCATGCGTGAGTTGCGTATGTCTCAGCCAAAATCTGAAACGATTACATCGTCTCCTCTTCGACTTAGGTGAGTTTTCCATGGTCGGACATGTTGCTTAATTTGGCCAAGTTTGTTTGTACTTGGGATAGACAGCCATCGTTGATTCCATAGTGTGCTCAAAGTCAATTTTAGTTAGCGAACGAAGTTTGGAGCTGGTACCGGTGTGTCTGAAACAGAGAGAACCACTGCGGCTAATTTGACTGTTCTGTCGGTTGACTCATTTCCAGCAATCCACGAGTGATTTGGAATCCAGCGGAATATTATCGCGCGAGGCGAGGCAGATACCTGTAGTTTGACTATTTCCCTCGAAATGAAGTGTTGTTTATTGTTGAAAACGTTGGACATGGAATTTAGAACACATCAAGAGAGTCAGAACAGATTCTGGTTCAAGAAGAACTGAAGTGCTAATAATTTTGCGTACAGCTCAGCCGAGAGGACGGAAAAACTTTCAAGAAGTGAGTACCGTATTAGCACGAAATTTTCTTTTATTAGCGAATACCCTAAGGAAGTGTCGAAGATAGATGTGTCTGTAAAAAAGACTGATGCGTTGCGGGCAGTCGAAGATATCTTTTGTTTAGCTGAGAGATGGAATTTATGTTTCGACGACAGTTTAATGTCTGTGCTACTTCCATTCCAGTTCGAAGAGTAGGTAATATTATATGTAGAGGTGTGAAATTTGAGGCTATGTATTGAGTATGGAAATTGGACAAGCGAGACATTTGCTGAATGTTCAGGGGCCACTCGGGCGCCTCTGCACATGGACTATCGATGGGAGTCATGTGGAATGTTCCTTTAGAGAGGCGAAGAGCTGTAGTATGCATGGTGTTTAAAAATTGCGGAAAGTTCTGTTTGTCTGTTCAGGAAATATATCTTCGAAGCATAGTTCGATTTAGATCTTATTATTGCGTGATAAATTCGGAGTAATAAGATACAGTCTGCCCCGTAAGAAGTATGCGCGAGTTTCCTTAGTAGGTTTATTTTCCGGAAGCAGGATTGTTTCAATTGATTTATATGCGATTTCCAAGGTAAAGTTTGATCAAAGAGTAGGCTGAGGTAGCGAACGGAGGAAGCTACGACGACCAGTTAATTGTTATCTAGGTTAATGGATATTTCGTGCTTGCATTCCGAACCCGACAGAGGTGAATAGTTGTTGTCTTTGCTATAGAAATTTGGAAGCCTATTTGAAAGCGCTATTCGGAAATTCTTTAAGTACTTTCCTGTAATACTTTCCCTGCAATTTTTGGTGTTGTTACAATAACCAAAATGGCGAGGTCGTCGGCAAACAATGAACACTACACCGGCGGCTGAACAACGGTAGAAGATTGTTGATAGCAATATTAAATAGAGCAGGGCTCAGGACGGAGTCCTGTGGAAGTCTGTTTTTTTAACAAGCGTATCGAAGAAGAATGCTTCCCTGCTCGAACGAAAAATTTCCGCTCAGACAAGAAATTATTTATAAACGACGCTAAGTTGCCTCTGAGCTCCCGTGAAGTCGAGCTATAATCTTTGACCTATGAATTCCATCAAACGCCTGATTAAGGTCGAAAAAAGCCAGCAGATGAGTTTTTTGTACTGACAACCCTATTATAGCATTTTGAAGAGTGTACAATGGATGTAACGTGAATCGCGTCCACTCCGAAAACCAAACTAAGATTTGTGAAGCAGATTTTTTAAATCTTTGATTTTTTCTGTTTTTTTTTTTATACGGTGAACTCTGTATTTTCACTAAAAATTTATTTTCTCTATTCAGTTGTCATTTCTTTTAGGAATATTAATATAATATAAGTGTATAATCATTAATATTTTCGCGATTATCTGTGGTTTTATATAATTAAGATTTTCTATATATATATTCTATTGTATGTTACATAATCTAAATATGTTTCAAACCGCCTTGGTGTTTCTTGAGCGATATGCACGAGAGGGTTCACAATTTTCGGACCAAATAATCACGGGAGATAAGACGTGAGTTCATCATTATACCCCGCAAACGAAGAGAAGTTCAAACGAACGGAAACATACGGATCTCCGTGCATGGAAAAAGAAAAAACCACAATCAGCGCGCGTAAAGTCATGTTGACGGGTTTTTTTTCGATTCTCAAGGCATCGTTTACATAGAATTTACACCGAAAGGAACCACAATAAATGCTGAGGCGTATTGTACGAACCTTGACGAACCTTCGAAAGGCGATAGAAAATCGCAGACCAGGAAAATTGAGTAAAAGAATAACGCCACACCGCATACTGCCCGGATAGCACAGGAGCTGATAAAAAAAATTTAAATGGAAATTACGGCCACATCCAGCTTACAGCCCCCTGATTTATCACCTTGTGACTTCCATGTGTTCGGTCTGTTTAATAGCATCCCTGGGAGCAGACTGTTTCGCTAACGACGAAGAAGTGAAGAATTTTGTCACGAATTAATTGGACGGACGTTTTTCAAACAAGGCATCGAGAAATTGGTACCACGTTACGACAAGTGCTTGAATAGTATTTTAGGTGAATACGTCGAAAAAGAAAGAAAATATTGTAGATTTCAAAAATATATTTACATATTTTTTACGATTTTTTTTTCGGTTTTTTTTATCGCAAAATATAACTTACTTATTGATCGTCCCTCGTATATATTTTTTATGAAACATTACTAATACATTGTTTGTTATATTTGTATTTTATTCCAAATTACTATATGCATATTTATGTAATGTGCAGGTAAAACTATGGGTACTGTCCCCCACCCCCACTCCGCCATATATGTATATATATATATATATATATTTACAAATGTGTGTTAGTTGTTTAGAATGCAATATCGGGATTATGAACATTATTTGTTTATTTATTTTACGTGTGTCGTATACAGCAACGCAGGCTAGAGACACGATAAGAAATTACAAAATTACGAAAATTGAAAACAAGGGGAAGAAAAAGAAAATAAAGAGAAATTAACAAAAATTAACAAAATTATAACAGCTCTTTAATCAATTAGAACAGTTTAGAAATATCGTGTTATAAATAACAGTAATCTTAATGATATATATACCAATTTAATTTATTAAAAAATTATTGCATCAGTTATTTTTCGTTTAATCACATTTTATATTTGCTGTTTTTTTTTTTTAAATTCTGTTTCATAAGATATTTTGTAATATAGGAAAATAGTAAACAAAACTCAATTCACTTCGTGATTTTTAAAAAGTATTGCCTCGTATTTAAACTTCCTGCTGATTAATGTGTATATGTGAAAATAGTGAACTGTAGAAGGAAAGTAAGAGGATAAATAATAGTATTAAATATAGTACACGAGTTGTGGAAATTTGTATCTTCCGTATATATATAAATATACACAGATGTTTTCCTATATATATATATATATATATATATGCATAGTGTACATTTACTATGCAGTAATTTAAAAGGTAGACATGGAATTAAAATTGCTGGTAGAAACTGTAAATCAAGTAAGTTTATTTGGAATTTTATTATTAGTATAACTGGGGAGGGATTTATAAGAAGCTTGAAGCTATGTAAGTAAACCGTTTCTCGTTTTTTGAATTTGAAAGTGTGATTTATACGCCACCATTATAAATTACAATGAAACTTTTAATACGAATTGTTTAGTTAGAGTTTTGACGTTTCTAATGCTACTCTGTACGATAGTAGTGTATACATTCCTTGGCCCCCAACATAATATTTTACCGAGCTGTCACTGTTTCTTTGTTCCGGAATATGTTTGCTTACGAATAAAGTTAATACCGATAAGTTGCAGTGTAAAATTAAGTATAAACAACTAAATTTATAAAAACGTTTTATACTTGTTTGCGAAATAACAATAGTTACAGTAAAATAAAAATGTGTTTACAAGAGTTTGTAATGAACATAATAATCGTGCAATGCCCTCGTGGATAAATTTTGCACAACTGAGTGAAATTATCCGGCTGATGCTTGAACTTTTCATATGTATTTATCGTGTGTTCCGTTTCCGTCAATTATATCCTAAAATGTAATAATATTTGAATTTTTTCAACATTTATATATATATATATATATATATATATATATATATATTTACACTAGGTTAAATTATCGAAATGTCAAAAAAACGCATTGTTTTTGTACATTTGTACAATGATAATTTCGAAGGTAGGTAAACGATTTTAGTTATTTGTGACTATTACACATTGGGTTTTTTTCCTATAATTCTTAAGCATTAGCGAACATAGATTTACGTATCTAATAGCGGTGAATGCAGAAAAGAAATATCTTTTTGTTTTACTAAATTTGGAATTTCAAAATTTCAGTCAACAGCATTCGATTTACTATACTAGTAAATATGTAAAAACTAAATTTCTTATTGAGCTCCGGTTTTATAGTCCAAAGTTTTCAATAGTAAATTTTTTTAAACTTTTGAATGTTTTTTTTTAGAAAAGTGTATTGCTGATGTATTTTTTCGTTCCTACGCAGTAACATAGTATGGAAATTTGAAAGTTTGAATTTATAATTTCGGATCTGGCAAAATAATCGATAGATTTTTACATACTGTCAATTTATTTACAGCGCGCGTATACAAACTGCTATTGAAAACTATTTTTCGAAATGTAAATTTAAGCAAATCATGGACTTTTTGTCAAATTTGACTAAGACCTAATCTGGACTTCACTTCTTGTTCGGGAACAATTAGACAAGATCCAATTATGGCGCCTGCCAGCAGGAACATTAAGCGTCACAAAAGCTAACAAATGATCGAACAGGACGACGTAAAAAGCGGCGAATAAAACGATTAAATTCACTACTAGATTAGAAACGGACACTTAAACTGTAAACGGTTAATTTATCTCGCAACAGCGCCTCTTATTGATATTCTTCTACTAATAAAGAAGGCGGTGTGACAACTACAGTCAAGAATATTAAGACCGCTGGCTGAAGTTCTAGTGCTCTATGTCGAATAGCTTAATTAATATTTATCTTCCTCTTCCGGTAGGTTTCTTCCTGTTTTCTCTTCTTTCTGCTGCTCATTCCAATTTATGGTTTGATTCTTACATCTCCTCTTTCTCCAACCCGGATTCCTTCTTTTTTTTTATCTATTCAGCCTTCCCTTCCTCGTTTCCCCTGGTTTCTTGACTTTTCTACCATGCGTCGCTCCAACATCTCTGCGATTTGCCGCCTGCGCTTTGGGCACAGTTTGCTTCCTTCCTCGCTTTTCCGTTTCTCCCTTGTGCCGTCTCCTTTTTGTCCATTGCACCCCTCCAATATCCAATTTGTGTGTGATCCACGTAATGTTCGAGTGTGCATCTCTTGCAACCGATCAAGCTGCTTTCTACTCCTCCCTTTTACAAATTGGTATTCCCACTCCATACAGTGCTTCGTTCATTCTCTCCCTTCCTTCTCCTTCTGTTGTTCAGGCTCCTGATTCCTTTTTGTCGGCTATCTCTGATCGTATAAAGATCTAAGTTTCTTCGTCCCTTTTCCTCTGTTCTTGGGCCAATGTCCTTGTAGACGAACCCAAAAAAAAAATAAGAAAAATAAAAAAAGATAAATAAAAATTAATATTGCGACTTCGACTTTGACTTCGACGTGCCGTATACATAATACGTTTATAAAGCCAATTTCAAATAGAGATGAAGCGAGATTCCATTGATTAGAGATCTATCGGTGGTTTTGCAAAGAAGAAAATGGTGCACAGACAAAATCAGCAGTCGACTATTCACAGTACGTTATTAAGGGAAGCATCCTATAAATGCGTGATAATTATAATCACTAAAATATTTCGTAACTATATTTATTCTCCTTCTCCGTTAGGGAAGTTAAAGGGATACGAAGCTAATTATGGAAGGGAAGGTGATAGTAACAGTTTTATCATTTTCAATTGTGGCCTTAAACTGGTGTGCCGGGGGAAAAAAAAAGAGGAAAGAACAAAACACTTATCAATGGATAAAAATTAAAATATAAGTTATGCGGGAAAGTAACCATCGAACAAATGACACAGTAATTCTACGTGACCTGTTTTCGAACTACAAATAATTATATTAAATAAATTACGGATACGCGACTGCGTTAAAAAGAATTTTATTTGCTCAACGTTTCGGCCAGCTTACACTGACCATTAAAGTAACGGAACCAACATTGCGATCGATAATACAGATATAAATGAAAAACAAAATCACGGAAAACCGAAGAAACCTACCTAAACAACAAAAAATAATAAAAAAAAAAATCATACAAGAGAAAAATCCAAAAAAGGACAAGTATAAAATTAGAAATTAAATAAAAACCAACGAAACGCATATCAGAGACCGCCGAAAATACTTAAAAGAGGAAAATACGAGCGAACAACGGTTAGAGAATGAAAAAAAAAAAAAACGGAAATAAAATTATAAAAAACAACGACGAATGTAATGTGTGAAATAAAAATAAAATAAACAAACAGCGAACAAAAAATAGGAGTAAACGAAATTCCCCCAAAGGAGCAAACAAAAAAAAACCGCCGAAAATTCGTAGACGACAATCATCCAGAAAAATACAAACGAACATCGGGACAAAGAATTTTAATATAAAAAAAGGAAAATTAAAAACATCGACGGACTTAAAAATAAAAATAAAGTTGCAAAAAAAAAAAAATTAATAATTAGAAAGACACAAAAAAACCGTAATCAAAAACACCGCGAAAAAGGAAATTCTAACAAAGGGGAAAACAAATAACCACACAACAACCGCCGAAAAATTCCAAAAAAAATTACCCGAAGATTGACTGGAAACCTTACTTGAAGATTCACCAGAGGAAGAAGGAACCGGACACCCGGAAACAATGAAAACAAAACTAAACGACGCAAACCAACGGAAATCCAAAAGGAAGAACAAACCACAAAGACTAAAGGACGAAGGGAACAGAAATTCAGGAAACCTAAATGTGGTGACGGACCTCAGAGAACCTGAAACAAAAGAGGCAACATTAGAACCAAGGAACCCGGAAACTAAATAGAAAAATGACAACTACCTTCCAACTTCCATAGATGCGAGTTCGTGAACCGTATTATTCGTTTTCATGCCATGGGAATACGTACACAAACTTCCCTGTTGAAGTTTAGCCATTTCTCAATTTCGATGGCTTCTCTGACTAACCTTTTTTGTCTTTGTGGTTTGTTCTTCCTTTTGGATTTCCATTGGTTTGCGTCGTTCGGTTTTGTTTTGATTCTTTTAGGGCGTCCGGTTCCTTCGTCCTCTGGTGAATCTTTAGATGAGGTTTCCAGTCAATCTACAGGTGAGGTTTCCGGTCCATTTTCGGGTAATTTTTTTTCGGAATTTTTCGGCGGTTGTTGTGTGGTTTTTTGTTTTCCCCTTCGGGAGAATTTCCTTTCTCGCGGTGTTTTTAATTACGGTTTTTTTGTGTCTTTCTAATTATTAATTTTTTTTTTTTTTTTGTAACTTTATTTTTATTTTTAAGTCCGTCGATGTTTTTTATTTTCCTTTTTTTATATTAAAATTCTTTGTCCCGATGTTCGTTTGTATTTTTCTGGTTGATTGTCGTTTACGAATTTTTGCCGGTTTTTTTTTGTTTGCTCCTTTGGGGGAATTTTGTTTACTCCTATTTTTTGTTCGCTGTTTGTTTATTTTATTTTTATTTCATATATTACATTTTTATCTTTAGAGTCCGTCGTTGTTTTTTATAATTTCCGTTTTTTTTTTTTCATTCTCTAACCGTTGTTCGCTCGTATTTTCCTCTTCTAAGTGTTTTCGGCGGACTCTGATATGCGTTTCGTTGGTTTTTATTTAATTTCTAATTTTATACTTGTCCTTTTTTGGATTTTTCTCTTGTATGATTTTTTTTTTTATTATTTTTTGTTGTTTAGGTAGGTTTCTTCGGTTTTCCGTGATTTTGTTTTTCATTTATGTCTGTATTGTCGATCGCAATGTTCGTTCCGTTACTTTGATGGGCAGTGTAAACTGTCGGAAACGTTGAGCAAATAAATGTTTTTTTTAACGCAGTTGTGTATCCGCGATTTATTTATTATGAGTATATTCATCGTGAAAGCTTTAAATATTTACAAATAATTAAGTTACTCGAAAACGTAACGTAAATATAATTATTACTTCAGAAATATATATTTTCTTTATAATTCATGAAATTTTACGATTAACTTAATTTTTATACTTTTAAAATTCACGAAGTACTTACCCGATGACGTTTGTTTGCACAATTTTCAGTTAAGAATTATGCGCAGTTCAGAATTGGCGACAATTATAACAGTGCATCGTCGTCATTGTGGTGATTATCATTAATGTTGTTGTTGTTTGTTGGAGTACCGAATGATGTAACCGGCTGTAGTCTTACATTGCTCGTTCTGAATAGAGACATACTCGTATGTCTGTTGGTAGATGACGTTAGTGTATCAGTTGTACAACTGGACGGTTCATTGTTTAGTTTATTACAGAAGGAAAACCAAGAAAACGGAGCTACCTTTCTAAAATACAGAATAACGTACATGTCACGAATAACCTATATGCCATATTTTAATCTAATTAACTTGTTATATACACCTTATGAAAATCAGACGCTTTCAGGATTATAATTTTAATCGGATTAATTTTATTGCACAAATATTTTAGATTAGACTTCAGTAGTTTTTTTTTTTGCTTTTCGTCTAGATCATGTCGGACATTCCAGAAATAAATTTTACTACTAAATATTCATCTCAATTATAGACACCTATAATTTGTTGAAAAGCAAATTGTTTCCCGAAAGATGCTTTTTCTCATTAATGGTTTTCATTTTTTGTTAGCAAATTTCTTTAACTGATAAAATATACACAGTTTTAAGGGATTTCAAACTATGAACGAAGTTTTGCGAGCAACTGATTGCTCAGAACTGTTCGAGATTAAAATAACATCGGACATGTAGCAAAAGAAGTCCGTTAAACTAAACACGGAGCTTAATTATTCGAAAATTACAGACAACGAAGTAAATTTAATATTGATTAATATAAACATTAGGAAGTAATTGTAATGACAATTAAACAATTAAACAGGAAGTTATTGTACCTTAATGAATTACATATGTGTGTGGAAAATAAACAGTAGATGATCGGATTAGCGGCCGAATTTAACGGAGCTAAACTTTGAATGAACGTTGCAATTGCTATATTAGTTTGCGTAGGAGGAATGAATTCATATACTTGCAGCAAGTCGAACACGATATACGGACTCCAACACAGAATGAAAACTGTAATAAATCATTCGCTTTCATTACATCTTTATATACATATATTAACTGAGAATTTTAAATTTATATTAATTGAGAATCTATATATATATATATAAATAGGTAAAGACAAAACAGTTCATTACCTCTTTCTCCTCTCCCTCCCCCCCATTTAGTAGCTATTGACTATCTTTAGTGTTATCAGTACACAAAATTTTGGAAACAATTCATTTTTTTCTTATTTAAAATTAATACAAAAAATGAAATCGCTATAGCCGGTGGTAAATCCGTTCTTATTAAAATGTTTTAATTTTTCTTAATAATTATCATTATTGGCTTTTTTACAGTGTACTAAATCTTAAGGTGTCGTCATTTAACGTCAATAAATGGGAATTTTTTAAAAATTTTGATTTACTGTTATTTTATTGAATTTATTTTTTATTCAATTATAATGGTACTGAACTGTTTTGTATTGTAAGTACATATGTATAAAAGTCGTATGTTCTCAGATATACAATGAACGAATGTATAAGAGTAGAAAAAAAGATTTTGGAAATATGCAAATTCATATATGTTTCTCTTAAATTTTTAATAATAATTACGGTCGAATTTCGACTAATCGGCGAACACTAGTTTTAAATTAAATGCGAACAAATAAAAATAATGACGAATACGAATTATATCGAGAATTAGTATTTCGCACATGCCTGACAGTGATCACCTTAAAATTTATCTGTAAAATACTTTCTAAGGGAGAAAAACGCGACGTAATGCAGAACGAATTAGGCAAATTAATATTGAAGCAAAAAAAAAAGAAAAAGAAAATGTTTAAAAACTCCCGGTTAAATCTATTCCGCAGAATTTCTCTGTTCAGTGCTAAATTAATGAATTATCGATATATTTTAAAATGTAAAAGTAATACGCAAACAGGCATTAAACTAGTGCTCTTTGATTTTACAAATATGTGATTTTCTTTATTGTTAAGAATTAACTGTGAACATCCTTTATTAAACCGAAATTTTTCTGCGCCATTTAGTTTTTTTTTTTTTTAAATTATTTTAAGTTCCCTCGAAGGCTGTTAAATTTATTCTTCAGAGCCATACTATGAGAAATAAATTGTACCATTGTTGTAGGCCCGGGACATTGTTTTAAATATCGATCTAACTAAACCAGTTCGTGAACACTTTAATCAGGTTACGTTTTATACTAATGTTTTAATCGTAAAACCGCAAAGTCAAAAGTTACCAAAAAAAAAAAAAAAAAAATGTGATTGTAACTGCGAAATATTCCAGCCGATTGGGCTTAAATCAAATTTCCTCGAATGCCCGCGATTGTATTAAATACGGAAAGCAAATTGAAAAAGAAGAAGTACTTGAGATCAATTTGACTAAAGAGACAGTTCTTAGGACACTAGTAGAAATCTGAAAAACCATGCGAATGCAGAAAAAAAAAGTCCCTAATGAGTAAAATGCTAATTGGGCTGTTGGTGTTGATTAATAGTTGAATTCCAATTTGATGGTCTGCTTGAATTTTTGTTGTATTTCCCGAGCGCCGTTAGTACTTCTCTAACATTAGCCGGTCACAAGAACGCAATGAAAAGCATATACGCACAAACAGCCAATTCAATCGAGCGTTCACCTAACCAGGTACTTCTCTACCTCGAGTGAGTGACCAGCGCGTTACACAATGCGCGGTTTTCATTGCGAAACTCTTCAACTGCACTACCGCTAATCATAACGAAATGACGTTCACATGTCTAATTTATAAATATGCTTGGCGAAATATACCGCTAGCGAAAATCTGTCGACCGTGTCGCACGAAAGGCGCGGTACAGAAACGGTAGTACAGAGTGAACCAGCGATTATTGGATGGGCAATTTAGAAAATGTGAGTAGACGCACTCGCTTTTAAATTGATTTCGTAATATGCTTTTAATTCCCTTTTAAATAATACATTTTAATTTGTTCTTGTTACAAGGCGAAGGTGCCGTATATATATATATTCATCTGTAAAGTCCTGAAATTAAATAATCTTTTTTATTTATTTATTATTTGAATTCATTTTATATTATTCCTTTCTGTTGCTTACATAAATTATTTCTTTTACCAGAGTTTAAATGTCAATTTTTTTTCTTTTACACTAATTTCATGAAGTTTTAGCAAAAAGTGACTATTTATATATATATAATATCGCTTTTTGCCGTTACTAAGTTTACAAAATTATCAAATTCTGCCACCTTTTAAGAACATTTTAAAGAGGATTTTTGGTTGCTTAAACTTCCATTCGATCTACGCATCTGATAGACAATGTCCCGCTGATATAAAAAGGTACATTTCTTAAGGCATAAAAATGATTTTAAAATTACTTGTCAACGGTCTCGCGATAAATATATCGACGTTGTGCGGATGGAATTTTCGATTTCAAATGCAGAACGGACACTTTCGGGGAGCGTATTTCATTTAAAATGTACATGAATGTTAAGAATAAAATTACTTATTTAAACAGTTAACTAATTTTCTAAAAAAAAATTGGTGTATGGAAGAGGGAAGTGAGGAAGTGGTTGAAAGAATGGTGAAAAGATTAATGAATTTTTCTGCATCTTCTTTTCCCTTTATTATTATTACTGCATTTTTTAGGGTTCTTTTAGACCATCTATTTACCAGTTTCCTTTCTTTTTCTTTCCTGTACATTAATGTATGCGACGTCTAATATGTACGCGGCCCCTGTGTATGGGTGTATTATTGTGCTATTTCTATATATATATATATATATATATATATATATATATATTTGCGTCGATTGATATATTTTATTTTTAATTTTTTGGTTTTATACGTTCGATTTAGGTAGTAAGAATGATTAACTGTAATTTTGTTTACTAAAATAAAAGATAATAAGAGTGTTGGGCACTTACGCAACGGGCATCCCAGTGAGACCCACAACTTATTTATTTATAAAAAAAAAAAAATTCAGTAACAGTGCACTGATGTTATCTTAAAAGTAGACGATTCGTAAGTAGTATAAGTAAATAAACGTTAGAAATATATTTCTTACCAAAAACTATGACAAATGTCATTTTAACAGTCTTAATTTTCGCTCTGGGAATGATTCCTCTGGAACTTGACCGCCTAATATCGTGTTCCTCATGACCTGCAGCAACATAATTTCGTAATTTTACCGTTCCATTTATGTATTTTCAATTAATTTTTAATTCTTTGATATATTTTTTTTTTTTTTTTCAAATTAAAAAGAAAAAGAAACGGTATATAACACGGTGTGTTAAAAAAGTAAATACTTGATGAAAATAATTTTGAAGGTCATGTTCCTCGGAACTTATTAAAAGCTAAGAAAAAGATATTCTATTCGAAAAGGAATTTACAGATGTTTTTACATGAAGGGGAAATTTAACCGATTTATTGCGACTTGTACGTGCTCTACTAGTCGGGTTAATAAGAAGAAGCGGACTCCGTTCTAATGCGAAACAAGTACAAAGGAATGAAAGAAGATCAATGAGTTACATGAATAAACTTTATTTTGTGCCGTTTAACATAAAACGTTTAGTGGTAGTAATTAATAATGATAAAATAATCGAATAACCGAATTGATGTAAAGATAAGATATCAGATAGGTAACCATTTTAGGAATTTAGCGGAAATAGTGCGTTCAGCATGTTACTTGTGATATTTAACTTAAAGCAATTCTTCAGGTTGCTAGCCAACTGTATTGGGAGCACGCTGGAACGCATAAACAACTGATTGCAACTGATGCGTTTAGATGATGAAGTACTTCTTACACCGAAATACTTTTCTGCTACATGCTGAAGTCGGCGACGTATTTAATTTTTACTTGCAAGTAGAAAATTTTTTTTTGTTTTCCAGCAAACTTGATTTTTGTAGCAGAAAGTCGTAATGAAAATGGCACAAAATTTTCTTCTATCCAATTTTCATTGGTACTGCACGCGTGAAATACCGGAGAAGTCAAATATAGCTGTAGATTTCGATTTATCCGGTTGTTTTGCATAAAATACAGCGGTAAATTTAATGGAATTCGACAAATAAACAATTCGATAAGAACGAATTAATAGAAATGTGCCCGGTTAAAGAAGTATCGCTTTCGTTAACATCGTAAACAATTTATTTATCGATTGTGTAATAAGATGGTTCACTAAATTTACTGCGGTTTATTTTCGGGCTTCGGATTATATGATTTGTTATAATCTGCTAATTTATTTAGTGATTGCGCTAGTGGAACTTGGCGCGAAGTTTATTATGACCTTTAGAATACTGGCGTTCGCATACCACATTCGCTCTCGTATTTGGACAGGTTACTGTTAATGTATCGTCCTTATTTCCAGTAATTTTTACTTATCTCGCGTATTATTATTTTTATTTTAGTAGAAATTTTTTATTTCTGTCTGCTCTGGTTTTTGTTGGCTATGTTATCATCATTGTCGACCGTTAGTTTTGTTATTCCATTAGTCTAGGCCTGTAGTAGTCGAGATACTGAGATTATCAATTATCAAGGTCTTGAGTTCGCGATATGAACTCAAGTAAAAACTCAGGTAAAAACTCAGGTAAAAACTCAAGTAAAAACTCAAGTAAAAAGTTATTAGAGGTAATTATTGTTAATAGTTGCATGAAAGCCAAAAACAAATCAGCATGTACATCGTTATATGGATAATTACAATATCGAGCACACAGTATTTGCGCTGCACTTTGGCATCGATCAAAAATTAAAAATTTACAATATCAGTCTTAAGTAGTTGAGTAGTAATGGATGGTTATGGAGTCGACATAGAAATGGGCGAGGTGAAAAATGAGTACAGTTCGCACAATTTTTGAATATGTTCGTAATAAATTCGTTCTTCAAAAAAAAATTTGGGTGCGGTTGTGCTGGGGCACAGGGCCGTTGATTTAACTTGAAACGCCTATATCGGTTGTTTAAGAATTTATATAAATATATAAATATAATATATATATATATATATATATATATATATATATATATATATATATATTGGCAATATGTATGCTAATGAGATTTAGAGTATGTATTTCGATTTTCTGTTATTATTTCTTCAAAAAATGTAGTAGAAAAAAAGTGGCGCATTTTAGAAAAGGAAGTTATGCTCCCGCACCTTGTATATAAATATATGCGGTGAAAAATAATAGTCGTTGCGTTGCGCAATTTCGTTTCATAATTTCGTTTCACGAGCAATTTTCAGGACGTTTCACGTCAAAAAGCAAACAGGAAAATGAACATGAAAACCGCCAAATGGAAACGTAAAAATTGAAATCTACTTCTTTCTAATTAAGAAAAAGGATACAGTAAAAGATGCCGATGTGATTAACAAATTTAACATACAGATTGTCAAGAGCTAAAATATACAGGAAAAAAACAAACTTGTAAAGAAAGTTAACTTATTGCTAGACTTACAAAATTTAGCAGTAAACAAAGAAAAGTACCAAGAAGCCTTAAAAGATAAACCGGAGAATACAGAAGTAAATGCTGACAATATTATGAACATAATAAAAACCACAGCTCAAGGAACAGGAGCAACGAAGAAACGAAAAAGCATTATGAAACTGTCTGCAGAAACGTCACGAATGCTAAAGAAAAGAAGAGCAATGAAACCAGACACGAATAAAAATAACACAGAATACTGCAAATCGTGTAAATTAATCAGTATCAGGATTAAAAATTCAAAGCTATCGTGAAGAAATCGTAGGAGCAGTGAATGAAAATCTGACTATAAGAAAGTAAATAGAGAACCAATGAAAGGAAAAAGACAAATAGTAGCATTAAAAGGTGGAAACAGAAATAGAAGGTTGTAATAGGTAGCTCTATGTACTAAAAAAATCTGTACGATGTTGTGGTAGACCTACCAGACTTCCCAACTACAGAAAACTCAGTCCCTGTGATTCTAAAAGAGAAAGAAATATATACGCTAGAAGAAATGAAGAATGGAAAAGCAGCGTAACAGTCGAAATGGTGAACAAATTAGCGGGGCCAAAAACACGACGACACCTAGCCGATGTGTATAATACCTGCCTAAGCAAATGCAGCATTCCGGATCATTGGAACAGTGCAACTACTATACTAATCTATAAGAAAAGAGACAAAGAGGATATCAAAAACTACAGGCCGATTAGTAATAGTGGTGTTTAAAATATTCAAAAATATTTAAAAATATTCAAAAATATTTAAAAATATTCAAAAATATTTAAAAATATTCAAAAATATTTAAAAATATAATAAATAATAGGATAAAACATACGAGTATATTGGATGGCGCACAGACAAGAGAACAAGCACAGTTCAGATAAAGATTCAGCACAGCCGACCACATACACGTTATTAGAAAAGTAATCAGTCGAAACGAGGAACAGTCGTTTGGCTTTTATAGATTACGAAAGAGCTTTCGATTTCGTATGCGCAAATGAAGTAATAAAAACATTAAAAGAGCTACGAGTAGGTGCATCATACATAGAAATCTACTAATGAACATGCTATACAAGTTCAAAATCAGCCGGAAGTTGCGTGAAATAATACCAGAATTTAGAGTAAAAAAAAAGGATAAGTCAAGCGCAATTATTCGACAGTCTTTCAACAGTCGAATTGGCAAAACTTCCAAATTAACATCGATGGTGAATTCGTAAATCACTTCAGATTTACTAATGATATAGTATCTTGATAGCACCAAGTACACTAAAGTGTGCGATAAGGACTCTATACTTTAACACATTACGTAATTGTCATGGGCGTCGCCAGCGGGGGGCAGGGGGCGGCTGCTCCCCCGGAGCTTTGAAACTTTTTAATCAACTAGCCGTGATGAGTATTCATAGGCGCGTAATCATGGACAATTTGGAAGACTTTTATAATAGTAGTAAAACAATTTGACAGAAATCCACGAAAATTATGTTTTAATTAAGATTTTATTCTTGTTTAATAAAATATTAAGCCTTTACAACTTATAAATTTTATTTTTCCTATAACTCATATCCTCTTTCTAACATCTTGCCCCCCTCCTTGGCTCATCGGCTGGCGGCGCCATTGGTAATTGTTATATTTGATTAATTTTACATCTTTGTTACAGAACGCAGTTGTATACCGCAGCTGAAAACATTGATGAACCGTATGTGGCTCCGGCCCGTAGGTTATTTACCCATTTTGGATTAGATATTTGCTATTTTACGAGTCTGTTTTTTTTTTTCGTTTACCGTATTTTTCGTTCCCTACCACTGTAATTGAACGAACTAAAGTTACAAAGTGAACTACCGAACATATACTAAACTTTTACCGATCTGATAATAGCAAAGATTAAAAAACAACATTAGTACGGTAGAGTGGAAAAAAGTTAAACTTACGTTTCGGTGGAGTTTCTAATCTTTTAATCGGACTAAGTAATTTACTTTTGGTCCATATAGTATGTACGATAATAGTATAGCAACCGGTGATTATAATTGCAGGAATTAGGAACACCGTTATTGCTACCAATGTCATATACACTTTCCACTGCCACGGTTCTAAATCTATCCAGCACTGTATTTTACCTACAGAAATATTACATTATAATAATGAATAATAATAATTATTATTATTATTATCGTATGTATTGTAGCAAGCTAGATAATTTTACAGCCCTAAATAACTTTTTCTAACATGGGAAATTATCAAACTTTGCAATCTTTAACGGTTTTATTGAACGCAATTCGAAATATTAAACGAAGTACAATTAACGAAGTATTAAACGAAGTACAATTAACGAAGTATTAAACGAAGTACAATTAACGAAGTATTAAACGAAGTACAATTAACGAAGTATTAAACGAAGTACAATTAACGAAGTATTAAACGAAGTACAATTAACGAAATATATTATTCGCTTGTTATTTGCGACTGTGAAATCTCGTAATAATAACGATAAAATATCTGACAAGCCGAATGAAAAAATAAAAGTAACCGCAAAGAAACAATAAGCCACAAGAGCGAACAGAAGAGACTAGTAAAACAGTGTGCCGGCATCTATTCCGAGTAGATTGTCGGCGACAACTCTGTTTATCGCTGTGAAATTTCTTATATTGCCCGATGGAAAGGCAGACCGTTTCTGATAGTCAATCTCACCATGCATGCACAGAGGTTTTTTTACGAATTCTGTTAAACACCATCTCGCATTCTCGTTACTACCTTAATCGTAGTTTTATTTCGAGTTGCATCACTTTTGGCGCTGATTTATCAAGAATATAAATCCGACTGAACGATACAGTGAATCATAATTCCTGAAATGTAATCAGATGTACGTGACAAGCCGTTTTCCCGATGGAATAATAAATAAGCTAGATAACACCAGCGCAACAGCAGAAAACAGTTTTGAGGATTTTACTGGGATTTCCCGCCTTTAAAATTTACTCATTTTCGATTCAGCATGAATTGTTTTTAACAGTTCTTATTTATAAAATGGTAAAATTATAAACACAATAAAGAACATTTAAATATACAAGTAAATAGAGATGTTTAATGTGCCGCTTACAGCTAGGAAACAGAAGAAAGAAAAATAATTTAAAGATAAATTTAGTTCACATTGCTTTTAATGTAAAAGATACCTGATTAACCTATCTTCGATTAAAAAAGAAAATCGAAAAACATTAATAAATAAATGAACGTTAAGTATGTGATTTGGATTTAAAGAACACCTAAATGCCACTCTGATACTTAAATAGAAGTGTAATAATATTTATAAAAAAATTATTAATGACAGATAACTGATAGGAAATATTGGGTGCATATATGTATTGTTACATCTGTATTAAATATGATAAAAGTTTTAATCATTTTACGATTGCCCGAATGAGCTATAAAAATAATTAATTCATTTTACATTAAATGCATTAAGAAGGGAGTAGTACGGTTGTAATTTAAAAGCAAGGAACTTTTTTAAAAATCTACGGAGACTGTGAACGGTCGTAATAGTAAGCTGATGGTGATTTAGTGTCCTTCCTCTGCAATTTATGTTAGTTTTCTCGCTCTATGAACAAGAGCGAAAATGAACGAACTAAAATTTCGACTAAAGATGAAGTGACCGATTTGATCGCTTATTCCAATATTGTAGCTAGAAACCAGTAGGAGATAAATTTTATCATTTGAATAATTTTGTTTATTAAATTTCTTCCGTTGTTTTTGATAATTTCAAATCTTAATGTGCCAGTAATCCTCTTACATAATTGCTTTTCTTTTTGCGTACTTTAATGAATTAATAGTCTGATCTTGACTTCCTTCTGATCTTTGCTTTTGTATCCACTTTTTCTTAGCTTTCTTTTCGTACTGCCAGCTCCATCCGTATGATGTAGTTATCTGTAATCTTAATCGTACATTTCTCTTAATTCATATCAACCAAGATGCTGGGGGATTCCTGATCCTTATTATGCTTCTCATATTCTGTTCTTTCCTTCTTAATTCAGTATTTCAATTATCCTTTTTTTTTTTTTTTTTTTTTTCTATTGTTTTCAAGTGGAGGTAACCCCGATTGACGAGTCTAAGGAAAAAGAATATTATGTTTACATGTAACATATTATGCAACATCATATATTCACATAGATACATTCATAACGGTGATTTGTACTTCCGCAGCGTAAAAGTCAACAAAAGTGCACTGGAAGGCCTATTGGACCTTCGTAATATTAGTGTCGCTTTATTATCAGAGACCCGACACTTAAAAACCCGTTAGAATTCAAAACCAATGGCTTCAACATTGTTAGGTCAGATAAAGAAGACAGCTATGGAGGTGTAGCAATCTTAATAAGAAAAGATCTTTAATTCTCTTCCTGTGATCCCTTTGTTCCTATAGCTCCCCTTCATTTCCTTAACATAGTGTCAGTTTCTTTGCTTAATATTCTTCCTCGCTCGTTCAACCTCGTATCCGTATATATCACTCCTGATTTTGATCTTAGCAATTTTTTCATCCCCGCTTTCCTCATTATAGCTGCCGATTAGAATTCTCACTCCCCTATATGGGACTGTTTGGGCTATAACAGTAATGCGGCTATTCTCGAAAATTTTATCCTTCACAACGATCTCGTTTTCCTTAATATGTGGTTAAAATAAAGGATTCACTCTCGGAAATACATTCAATCAGATCGTCAGTACCTCAAGGCAGTTTGCTAGGGCCTTTATTGTATTCCATCTATACCGCGGACGTACCAGTTTCTAATCTAGCGTTATTAGCTACATTCGCTGATGACATTGCGATATTCGCGTCTAATACGAATGTTACGTATGAAAACGCTGCTGTTCAAAATCATCTGAATAGACTAGAGAAATGGGCATGCCTCTGGCGCATATCGTTCAACCCAACTAAATGTCGTCACATTTCATTCACAAACAAATGAGTCAGGTGTCCACACTTGATATATTCGAACACGAAAATTCCACAAGTAGACTCCGTGCGCTATCTTGGAATGCATATGGATGGACGATTAACGTGGCGTGATCATGCGGAAAATACAAGAAAATCTATAATAATTAGGGCTAGACTGCTATGGTCGCTGCTAGGATGAAAATCAGTTCTAAACCTGGCTGTAAAGCGGAATGTATATTTATCGATATTTATCGGTTATCGCTCCAATATGGAGATATGGATTAGAGCTATATGGAACAGCATGTCGAAGCAACTTCCTTAGAATACAGCAACAGCAATCTAAGATTCTCCGTACAATGGTATCTGCGCCTTATTTCGTATCGAACGACACATTGTATGCGGACTTGAATGTTCCATACGTGAAGGATGTTTATGCGGAACAGTACAAAAAGTTCTTTGCGAAATCTTGTGTTTAGCTCGAATCCACTTATATACCGGATGTTCACTATTGATCTTCCAGCCAGATCCAGCAGGCGACTGAAAAGGATTAAGAGTGGTGCCACGATGCACTTCCGATAACTTAAGTGCTATTGTACTGCTTTCGGAGGCACTACGCATAATCATTATGTACTGTGAAAATAAATAAATTAATAAAATAAAAAAAAGGATAAATAAACCACTTTCTTCTTAAGACCTGAATCGGGCAATTCGTTGGAACTGTCAGGCTAATATTCGTTTCATTTTCCTTTTCTATTCATTCCACTTTTCCCCAATCTTCTCCCCCCCTTTCCTTCTATTCTTATATCACCATTGTTTACGGCAGGCTGCTGTCGGTACAATGAAAAAAAAAAAAAAAAATCATTCACCCACATCTATGGAAATCTTTTAGTGTTTAGTTCTATTGATCTAACTTTCACCTCTTTTAACATTGGTCTTTTATGTTCATGGGAAACTCTCAATGCTACCTTCGGCAGCGACCACACTCCTATTGTTGTATCTTTTAACGGCCTTCCTACTTCTTAAAATCACCGTCCCATCAATGCTCCTTCGCGGTTTCTTCGCAAAGCGGATTGGTCAGAATTCTATGATATCCTTGATTCTTATTTTCTCTGTATTTAACTTCTGGCGATATATTTATATTTTTCTTTCCTCTGATCCTCAGTCTTTCTATCTCTCTATTCAGCCTTTCCCTCTTTCAAAGTGATTATCCTAACTCAGTCTCGTTCTTTCATTTCTTCCACACGTCGTTTTCGCTTTGGATATAGCTTGCCCTCTTCGTTTGTTTTTCGTTTTTCTCTAGTAACTTCTCCTTTCTGTTAATTCCATCCTGACGACAGCAATTTGATTTGCGACGCCAACCACATTTTCTTTGAATCGCCGAACGTTCGTGCTTCTACCTCCAGCTCCTGGGCTTGTCTCTTCCTACACCCTATAACGCTTTCTTCCTTCTTGCGTTTCCTTCACCCTCCTCATAGTATCTATTATTGTCTTCTTCCACTCTTCAATTTTTGGCCACGTTAAAATCTAGTTTGTTCTTTTTCTTCTAGTATGTTGGACTGCAATGTTTAATGCCCTGGAAATACAGCGAATATGATAACAGATTGTAAAAAAGAAGTCACTGGTTTTAATTCCGTTGAAATTTACGTGAGAATTAAAATTATCATGACTCTACAGGCGCAACTACCTTAAATGTAACTCTTACAGAAAATTCTGTGATTGGACATAATGGAACAGAAATATGTTCCAATTTAGAAATATTGTAGTAAAAATCCCCTTATTTTCGTATCAGAATGATTTCCATAGTTAATAAATAATTTCGTTTTTTTTGGTTTATTTTTTGTCATAAGCCAACCCAATTACATCATTTATTCCTAATAATTAATCAACTCAATCTTAATTGTACCTATTACAATACGGTTTAGGTTAAGACTTAAGAGACTAAAAATACGTTATTTATGTATTTACCTACTAGAACAGTTACTCTCACAATTAAACTAGTATATTATGGAAATTTAACCTATATAGACTCGTGCGAAACAAGCAAAACGGAATCACATAACTACAAGCAAAAAAGACAATCAAGTTGCAATATCAAAAAGAATCAGAAACTCTTAACCTTGTCACTGATATTATTATTATTATTCTTTACACCACGCAATCATCCATGTATTTTTATTTTATTTTTCCATCTAATTAAATTTCCTTCTTCTTGGATTTCCTCGGGTATGCTTTCGATTAATTTAATCAGCACTTCTTTTTCCACATTGTCTATCTTACTGTTAACACCTCTTGAACGTACTAAATTAATTTTATCGTAATTCATGATTACATGAACCAAAATTTCCTTGTTGGTAATTTTATATCCTTTGTTTTATACCTTATTAATTTAACGGTAATAATAAATTATTTTCGGTAACATTTTATTATTTCACCAAGTGTGGTATTCGTTAGTACGTGCGCCTTAATCTCATTTGGTAATATTATCTTCAGACGGTTTTCTTACAATCTGTTAATTTTCTTTATTTCTATTTTTTTTTTTTTTTTTTTGCTTCTCCCCAAATTCCAATTTCGTATTTAATTCTATGTTTTAATTTGTATAGAGCGCGCCGGTATAGATTGCCTAATTTTCACTACAATATTATCAATGTAAGAGATCTATGTTAACGCTTTATTAAAAGTTAAACCAAGATATTCAAGTTCGTTAACAGTTTTTAGGAAATCATAACGCAACATATATACTTATTTTCCATGGAGACGCAGATGGAAGCCTGCGACAACAGTGTGTTGAATAAACGATTGATAAACACGATACCCTTCACGAGCGTCTGACTGCGATTAAAGATATATAAATTTAGTTGATTTGCGAGATTTGTTTTTCATGTTTTATGTTGCTAGAGCTCACGTTTTCATTTTCGTATAATACGAAATTTTCAATACTCCACTACGTAGGGATGATTACTTGATTTGTACTGAAAAGATGATCCTGGTTGATGATATTTGCCTCTGTGCAGCGTTTCTTGCTAATGCTACTAAAAAAAAAAAAAATTATGAAAAACCTCAGTGAACTTACAGAATTTATTCGAGATCTCCACGTATTAAAAGTTATAATAAAAGCACACGTAAGTATTTAGGAATGAGTTTCAATGCGAAATTTAGCTGACAGAAGTGAAATTCATGATAATTCGCTGAGGGAGGAGGCCTGAATGTATTTCGAATAATATTCTGTGCAATTTGTAGTTTCATGACTCTCGCATTTTTCTAATCTATACTTCTGTTGCAATCTTTACCGCAATCTGGTTCAATTTTCTTTCTGTTATATGCAATCGTTTACGTTTCCACCATTCTTTTCTTTTTTCATTCATATCTTCTGGTCTTCTTCTTCTGCACCTTTATGTTCCTTACTCCCTGATGATACTGTCGTAAGCGGTGCTAACTACATCTTGTTTGAATTTCCATTTCTTATACTTCTAAGTGCTCTTTCCTATACCATGGTTTATTACAACTCGATCGGCCCGTTCCCTATAAAGTTCTCTTAGTTCTTTTTCTTTCTTCATCGAATGTGGTCCCTATTCTGTTGTATCTTTTGCTCCACTAAAATTCTTATTCATCCCTTAAATTGTCGCGTTGTTTCCCAATTGCTGGTGTAGTCACAAAAAAAAAAAAAACCGTAAATTTTTCATTAAATTAAAAGTTTAAAAATTAAGTTATTAACCAAAGTGGAAATTTAATAAAAAATTATTTTCACTTACCTTGTATTACTTTTTCTTCGTACAGAAAAATGATTGGAGTTGAAAACGCGGCACTTAGAAGCCACGCACACACAATTAAAATCCGCGCACGCCTCCCTGAATAAATATAAAGAAAAATTCGCTGTTTAAATTATTACATTTATAAATGCCAAGAGGGTGAGCGTTGCTCGGTTCTGTTCTAAACTTGCATATGAATCAATGTACTAATAGGTTTCAAGTTAAAAATTTGGGAACATGCAAGCTACCATCCGTTTTCATGTTGAATATGTGACAGATGTTATTAAAGCTCATGCCCGAGAAGGCAAGTAGGAAGACTTAAAAGTCATCCGAACAAACTTGCTGCTGGACTCGTACACACTATTAGTGATGCGAGGCAGCTGAGCGTAAGAAACCTCATGGGACTTTGTTTAAGGTAAAGAATATCGGGTATGTCCTATTTTGGGTGCTTCTCCCTTCATGCTCAATATTCTCCTCGTTAAGTATATTGCTAAATGGTCTAGATAGCCAGTTTGTAATACAATAAATATATATATATAAAAAAAACAATATGTATTGAAGTATTCTTGTGTTATATGAAATAATGCAAAATTTATTACAAACTATCATCCGTATATACATATATAATGATGACTAATGTGATCTAATTTAAACAATATTTAAATAAATGTCGTAAATAAATATATTTTATTACGAAATGAAGATGTGTACTGTCTGTGTTTTAAATTTTCCTCTACCGTAGTAAAAGGCGTGCAAACTTTACGTACTTTTTAATAAACCCGTATTTTAAGAATCAGTAAGGCTGCTAAAACAAAATTTTCGTCCCTTTTTCAGAATTGCTCGTTTAATAGAATTATCTAAATACGTGTAATGCGTTCGTAGCAAATCGATTTTTAAACTTGAAAAATTCTTAATTCGTAAAATTAACTAATTAAAACGGTTCTCGACAAAGAGAATCGCAGATTCAATAAGGTTTAATCATGCGCAGCGTGAATAGGAATCAAATACTTGTAGTATGAGTAAAGACAGCATGGAAATTTTACTCATTTTCAAAAACAAATATTTATGTTATAATGAAAACGCGAAAGAATTCATTGATAAAAATAACTAAGTGATCCTTATTGATCTAAATAATGCTCGCTAGTAATTTTATTAACTAGTAAAACCAAAAAAATAAGGCCTTCGAAACTAAATTTCGATACACAAAAGCTAATAGGTGTGACAAAACGTCGGGAACAATTTGTTGAATATACTTTTCCTTTGCCGAACATATTTGACATGATCGATTAAGACCATTTGGATAATGTCCTTTTCGAAATATGCGCAACATAGTCAGAAATGATGCCGTATTAGTTCAATTTGGCAGTTCGACTCGAATACGATCCGGGCGGCATTAATTAAATGCCTTTGGTGGTGGAGCGTGTAAAAAAACAACCATCTACCTGAAACTTCCAGCTCTGCGAGAATCATAATCATTATTATCCAAACTTTATGCCTTTTTTTTTTTTTTTTACAAAAGCTTTAGAATTATTAGATGTTAGCATGAAAATGTCATCGAAATTAAATGTTTAAGTGTTGAATTTAAGTTTTTTACCGAGTTTAGCATAAAGCTTTAGTTCAAAAAATACAATGTTATTTCCATTTTCCCGGTTGTTTGAATTGCAACCATCGTTCCTTTATGAGAAATGTTTTTTCGTCAAGTCGCTGATGGTCAGATTCATCTTTTGTTGTTTTGTTTTTTTTTAAATCAGCTGTTTCCTTAAAGTGTTCGTTCTCTTCGTACGGAACGGGGCATGCTTTATTTAGACGACCGACACAATAACTTCTGGTAAACTTCGCTAAAGCCAGTTCTATCGGACGACTAGAGGCTATAGAGGTGTTATGAAGATTAATAAAAATTTCTTGGACAGATAAAGTATCAAATGCAGGTATACTAAGAAGAACAAACGTAGATAGTTTGGCAATCATCAAGAGACGAAAGATAACATACCTTGGCCCTTATCTTGAGAGGCCCAAAATACGAGCTATTTAGACTGATCGTACAGGGAAGAATTGAAGGGAAAAGACCACCACCGGAAGAAGAAAATATCCATGGCTAAGAAATATCAAAGAATGGACCAACATCTGGGATACAGAAAGACTTTTCTGAAGACAGCAAGGGAGAGAATACAGGAATAGCCGACGCACTGCCTAGTGTATGGCAACCTAAGAAGAAGAAGAAACTTCGCTAATGGCATTGCAATTTTATGCACGGACACAATTGTAATATATTTTAATTTTAAAATTTTCCTTCGTTTCGCCGCTCCGTTGTTGTCTCTATTATCCGTTTACGTCTCAATCAAATCATACTCTTCTTTCTTGCTTGCTTTTTTTGTTTTCCTCTCACACCATCCGCTAGTTAAGCCGTGTCTGCGATCCTGACCATATCTTTTTTGAATGTCCATCCCCCGTGAACGAACGTACTTCTTTGTACTCCGATCTGTCATTAAACTCCCTAATCCTCATTGCGCTTCGTATATCTTATCGTTAACATCGATCTCCGTTGTTCCGATCCTCAGTTCTTTTATCTTATCAATATTTGATACCGACTCTACATCTAAACTGACCCTAGTCCCTCGTGTCGTTTCTGGACGAAGATCCATTGCTGGCATACCCAAAGGGGAGAATTAAAAAAAAGAAAAACTTTAATCGGTCAGCAGTGGTAAATAAGCATCCTTTAAGCACGGTACAAAAAATGGTGATCTTCGAAAACTTTCACAGTGAAAATTTCTCGTAATAAATAATTTTCGGAACAATGGCGGAGAACGCGAATCAGTTTTAATGATTTATTCGCGTTATCCACTACTAAATATAAGAGACGCTATTCTCACAATTTAACGAAAGATAACCGAATAAAGGTTCTTCGATTGAAGATGATGCGCTAAGTATTTGAGAATTAACCTGTAGTAAATATATGTGTATATTAAAAAACCGGAAAACGCAAAAAGAATTTGGTATTAGGGCGGGGAAGGCACACACTAGAGCTTTGTTGGGAAAATCTGTTGGAAATAAAAAAGTACCGTCGCATTAGATTAAAACTTCTCCAGAAATACGATAGTTGTAAATCTATGCCGAAGGAAAGTAGTGCCACTGCAGCACACAAAGATATCAAAATAAAGTCGTTCGAAGTATATTTTTCCTGTATAGAACGGTACATAATTCGCGTCCTTTCGCTAGTAATAACAAAAAAAAATAGACAAGTGTTGTCTAGAGGAGGACACCCGGTAGGAACGAAGTTCCTTTCACCACTTTTATACAAGTATTAAGTCTTTCTCATAAAGTA
Organism: Icerya purchasi; assembly: GCA_039619475.1. Classification (NCBI taxonomy): domain Eukaryota; kingdom Metazoa; phylum Arthropoda; class Insecta; order Hemiptera; family Monophlebidae; genus Icerya; species Icerya purchasi. The sequence continues at coordinate 354,108,488 of CM077115.1, forward strand.
TACGATAAAAAATGGCACTCAATATATAAATCCCGTATGAATTAAATCAAAAGCAAAAAATAAACCCCGTATGAATTAGTTAAAACAAAAACAATAAATAAATCATCAGACTCGTTGAAGTGTGCTAACGTCGCACAAAAAAACCGCGCCAATTTTCAAATTCGATAAAATGTACACGTGTTTAGAATTGGCCTTATACAGCTGACCGCGTAAGATGCTTGCAGCTCGAATCTCGATACTCGCTCGCACGCACACATACACTCACACTCGTATATAATAGAAAGAGAGTAAAGGTCGCCTGGAGGACGATGCGTAACGCTTTTCCGTTATCTCGCCATTTCTGCCAGTTTACTCCTACCGGCAAGCCGCGTAAAAGAACTTCGTTCCAAAAAAAAAAAAAACATTAGCGGGTCAATGAAAAATGATTATCACTTTTTCCCACTTTTTCCTAGCTATACTGCAATGACTGGAAATTTAGTCGAATTTCACGATACAATCACACGGACTTATATTTATCTTCAACCTCAAGTTGCATTTATACTTAAAACTGGAATGAATTAATGAATAACTATTTTAACATTGCTGATTAAAACATTATTGTTACTGTGGAGTAATACATGATCAATTTGGGACTGTGCACTCGAATATGAATATAACGCTTATCAGAATTTGCCCATAATTCTTATATTACTCTTTCTAGCGAAGCGACCGTTCGTTTGAGCGGAATTATTTGGCCACAGAGTGAATTGAGCGAATGGGCGTCCGTCAAAGACGAACATCTCGAGATCTTTTTAGACTACCTGCTGTTTTACTCTAGCTTTGTCGTGTAAATGTGATTCTCCCGTTTTTATGGAACATATGGATTCTCAAGATTCCTTCTAAATCGCTTTAAACTCCATGGTATCTTTTTTTTTTTTTTTTTTTTTTTTGGTTCCCTAGTCCGATAGAACCGGCGAGGCAAGTATATTTGTGGGAAAAGAGAACAACAAAATATATATACCAAATAACATATGTTAAAATAATTACAATCTTAGCCACTAATTGCACATTATAACAATAATCATGACATTGACGTGTAAGAAATACAAAATAATATAAATTGAACATAAGAAAAAAGAAAGAAAAAATAACATGTAGCAGGTAAAAGAAGCTTGATCACACAATATGTAATCTGGAGTTAAATTTTTTCTTCATTGCCTCATGAAAGAAGTTCAGCAGAGTTCTAGAGTTTTGAAGATTAAGGGTAAGTGAAGTGTTCGTATTAATATTGAACTTAGCTCTAAGATCTTGAAGAGAATCACAGTGAAAAATGAAATGTTCAATGCTATCTAGGACATTTGCTTGGCAATGTTGATATGTAGGGGATTCTATTAGCTTAAACTTATGCAGATATACACCAAAGTTCCCATGTCCTGTCAAGACTTGTGCACTGAAAAAAGTAATATTCATGTTATTAATAGTCAAGGTGTCGTAAATTTTGGGAATGAAGTTGTAAGTTTTTCGTCCAGTGCTCTCAATGTCCCAACGTGATTGCCACAACTGAAGTAATTTGTCATTAACACAAGACTTAAGAAGTTTAATTGGAGGGCAGTTACCTAATGTTGAAATATTTGCAGTGTTAGATAGAAACTTAAACGATTTGACGTGACATAGTTCATTAGTAACTCTGTATTCAGAAGTAATGACCCTCCCAATGAGGAACAAATCCATAGGAAAATTTTTTACAATAACACAGGCTGCGGAAGAGGGAGCTGTGCAAAAGATAGAGGAGATATTTAAAATATACCTCCTTCGATGTTTATTCACAGAGCCCAGAATACTTTTATTGATGTACACACAGGAGCCATAGCCATATAAGGATTGCACAATTCCCATGTAGAGAATTACCCTCTCCTTCTGACTAAGCCCATAAGTGTCAGGTAATAGTTTTCTAAGTTTATCATACAACTTACTACATTTGACATTGACTAAATCTAAGTGAGGGGTGAACTTAAGTTTGTGGTCGATAAGAACACTGAGGTACTTGAATCGGTGTACCATCTGGATTGGTTGGTCCGAGATAATTTTGAGACGACTGCACTCTCCAAATAAGGATTGGTTACCCAAAAGCATGGCTTTACACTTATCAACAGAAAAGGTAAGCCCAAGAACCATCAAACAATCTTCAAGCCTTTTGCACACCATCTCAATTTTCTTTAAATTAGTGTATCTGTTAATTTTGAACAAGATTGCAAGGTCACCTGCATATGAAACCAGAGTCGACTCTAGGTTAATGAGAGTACTGTAGGACTCAATTTATTTATGGAGTTTGGAGTAAAGTACATTCCAGAGTGTAGGGCCAATGACTCAGCCTTGTGGAACCCCACAGCTGACCTCTTTTGAATAGGAAGCGTCATTGAACGTAAGAGAAGCATATCTATTTTTGAAGTATTGGATAATGATATTGATAGCTGAAGGGTTAACTTGGTACTGTGAAAGAAGTTGTACAATAGAGGATCATTTGCAATTGTCAAAGGCCCCCTTGACATCAAATGAAATAATGAAGGCAGAGAAGCCATTGCTTAGAGTTTCTTTTGTTGAGGTAATTAATTTATGTAAAGCACCCTCAGCGGAGTGGGCTTTACGAATTCCAAATTGGTTCGCATGAAGAATCTGATTTTTGGAAATCTCCTCCAAAAGGAATAAATGAATAACTTTTTCGTAGACCTTACTACACGTATTAAGCAGGGAAATTGGTCTGTAAGCTGAAGGTTCCCTTGGATTTTTATAAATAAAAAACGAAAAACGAAAAACAAAACGTCTCTAACCGATTTAATAGATCGCAGCATTGCAATTATTGCACTGATCAAAGACAAAAACTGACATTAATTTTTATCACGCGCAAATAATATGAGGCCCATAGAATGTCAATAGAACAATTTCGATAACAGGAAATAAAATTCGATAATTCGGGAACTGCGCAACATAGAAATTATATACATAAATCACGGATAAAATGTTTTTCCAAAAAAACGTGTAACTCTTTAACAATTGATTATTAGGGACGCGATAAAAATTGCAAACGAATCGGAAAAAGTAAACATGCACATTAAAAAAAAGTGTTATCAGTTAAATCAATTTCTAACTTCCAAGAGTTTTGACGATTAAAAATAAATAATCTTTTTCCAGGTATGCTGTATACCGATGGAAAGTTCGCTTCTCAGTGGTAACAAAAATATATTTCGATTTTCTATTAAAACTTTAAAAGTTGACGAAAGTTCAAAAAAGTGTCAAACATAATAATGTATCTCTTCGTACTTTGTAAATTTATAACAGCTTTTTTTTTTATTTATTTATTTTTTTACATATAAAGTTTTCGGTGGAAACCATCCAATTAAGTTTTTGGTTTCCTCCCCTCCACATTGTACTATCCTTAATCTTATCTTAACATATTATAATATTAATATAAATTGATATTGTATTTTCTGTATTGCAATTCCTTTTTGGCTAAATTATTGAATATATTTATTTTTTCCATCACCAATTCTCCACAGTCCTCCGCGATCTCCATGTTTAAAATGTTACATCCATTCAGTATACGCTGCACACTGTCCTGCTCATTGCATCTAATGCAATTTTCCGTTTCTGCTACCTTGAATTTTTTCAGATATATTTTGAAATTCCCATGGCCTGATATAAATTGTACATTGAAGAAATTTGGCGTATAATAATTGTTGTTTAATCTCTGCTTGAATGTTGGGAAAAAACCTTTCGTTATTCCACTATGATTCGTCCACACCGATTCGAACTTCTGCACATATTCTTCTATGATACATTTTTTGAATTGTCTGTCTGTTATTATTTGATTTTCTACTCTATATTTTTTGTTTATATATGTGATTTTTTCGAAAGTTTGTTCTACCTTTAATTCATTTTTAATTGCAAATACTGTGATACGTTTTTCTATTTCTAAGTATAAAGGTAATATTTCAGCTATGACTAATGCATTTGTATAATTGGGATGAAACATCCCATACAGAAAGGGCACTGAATTGAAAAAAGTGACCCATTTAGAAGATGGTCGTGCGAGATTGCGTTATGACCTGTCCGCAGTCGACTGATTATACTGAAATCTCTGCGGGAACAACTAATTAGGGGCCACCGTGGCTCGGTCGTTGACTTTACTTGGAACAGAAAAGTCTGACACGCGGTCCATTGCTCCTTCCATTCTTGTTTGCTTTTCGCTGAAAAGAATTGTGCCGTGGATGAATGGGGGAGGTGAATATCTGTTCTGTGGATCTTGTAATGCTGACTGTACCATTACGTTCGCCTGTTCATTTCCTGGTATTACCGCGTGACTGGGAACCCACATAAACGTAACCTGACTCTCAGACTTACGTGTATCGATGGCAATACGAAGAGGATTTCAGTAGTAATTATATTTTTTGTTTTAGTGTTGGATATGGCTTCTAGCGCTGCCAGAGAATCTGTAATTATTAATGTCTCTTTTTGTTAGGCTTGCAGGACGAAATATATTATAGCCCATATAGGATGATATACATTTCTGCGTCCAATAAAGAATACACTTTATCTGAAACTACGAACGCACATGCTGTTGGCGATGTGATTGTGGTGAGGTTATTTCTAGCACCATCTGTGTAGACTGTCGAGGAGTGCGGATATTATATTTGAGATTTGATAAATATGAAATGATGCCGAGGGATTTTAAACACTTTTTCTTTAATTATGTGTAGACGTCAGGGTAACTTGCAATCGTACAATAGTCTTTGGAATTTCACTGTAAATCGTAAGGGTATAGGATTCTTATCTAGTGTGAGAGAAATCGTAGGTGAGACAGCACGTCTTCTATGGAATTCAGTATATATTGCTTTATCGACGCCCCGGCTTTATATCGACGATTTGAACATTTCTTGATCTTCCAGCCTTCCTTCCCAATGCCCAAAATATTCTCCAAAAAACAATGAATAAGTTACAATTCTGGTCAAATAACAATGGTCTCTTCTTCCAGTATTTTCTTTTAAAAAGCATGTAAATTTTTAAATTTTGTGGTTTTTTTGAAACCCTCATTGAAAATATTATTTTATCGCCACACAGTTTTAACATGTGTCTTCATTCCGTTTTAATCTATTAACGAATAAGAGATACTTCACTTTTTTCATTAGAATTGATGAGATTTAAATTAATAAATGCAATAAATAAGGCTAATTAGTACGTTGTAAAACTAGAACTACCGAGTACTTTGGAATAATTCAGTAATGTGATATTTATAAAATTGTTATCTTTTCACGTGATATCGTGATTAGTCTTACATTTTGTTGCTTCTAACCGCCTAGCTTTATCACTGCTACACTGAAATACATGTAGTCAGGATTAGTAAACGTTTCATTCCGCTTCATTAGTTTAAATGAGCTGATGATTGCAGAACAAGTGTAATATCGATAATTAATTTTGCTTGTTCTTATGAATATGGTAAATCTAAATTTTTATTGAAATAGTAAATATTTTTTAAAAATCTTTGTTTAGTGAATATCGTAGAATAATATGTCACGAGGGTATATAGAACGTCATGGCAAACTATATATTTAAGTAACCAAGATTAATACTTACAACTTCCAGTAAAATTCATTGGTCTCGTTATTGCATCGAAACGATCAATGCTGAGAGCAACTAGTACGTACGTTGACGAATACGTAACAAGGGCCTGTAAGAAGAAAAACAATTATAACGTTAATGATATTGCCTAAATAAAGTAATACGTGAATTATGGGTAATCAAATTTATTCATCGGTTTCTATGGAGCTCATACCCGGTCATCGTACGATACAGACGGACACTTGAAAGTTCGCAAAGCACAGTCCAAGATTTCCTGACTTATTTTGCAGATCTTTTGTAGTTTTTAAACCGAATGAATGTTTTGCTTTGACTTGAACACTCAGCAGCAGAAACAGGTCTTTAATGAATTTGAGAATTACTGGAAGGTAATGAATAATTTTATTTTTGGAAAAATGATGGAAAATGTTAAAAATAGGATAAAATGCAACTTATCACCGATACACACTGATGTGCTTTTATTATTATGTAACGAATTTGTGTAAACGATTGCGTTTATTTCTTTAATTCAATAAATTTGGGCGTATTATTAATTTTATTTGAGTGACAGAGAAGTGATAATATTTTTCAGCAAAGTGCGGTATTCGTAGTGAAAATTTGGTGTTTATCCGTAAAATGTCTCATTTTTCATTAACATTTGATGTTTTCTCTTTAAAATGGGGGTACTTATAACAAAAATTGAGTGATTTTGCCTAGAAATGTAGCATTTCATTGAAAAATTGATATTTTACACCTGAAATGGGGTTATTTTTGTGTACCTTTTTTTGCCTAAAATGTGGGTATTTTAGCCCTAACCAGTATAATTTGTGCTAAACAGTATTTTTTTAGCCTGAATTATATACTCCTTGATATGTCATTCCATTTATCCTAAAAACCATGTTTACTATGATGCAGTGACTTATCGCCGACTTGTGTAGTTCTTATGTTTAAATTATATCGTCACGATAGCCTGGTTGTCTAAGTGCTTGGCCTCTGTTACGGAAGTCTCAGATTCAATCTCGGGTGACGACAGAAATTATTGTGAAAAATTAAATTATATACTTGCTATTTCACGTGGAAATCACTGGAAAACCATTATGTATATCACCATATTTTTTTTTTTTTTTGGAAAAATATGTATTTATAATTTTTTACATACAAAAATTTTCGTCAAGCTAAAACGCTTGTCGACGAATTATCCTATTTGACATTTTACCATCTTAAATTAACTTATACATATACATGATCGTGTAATATTTACTTAATCTATCTATTTTACTTATCAATAATTGCTAATCTATTTCTATTTTCTATTGTTTGTTTTTTTTTTTTTGTTTTTTTTTCTAGCTTTCTTTGTTGCACTTTGTCCCTTTATTTTATGTTTATTATTTTTTTTATATTTTTTCTTCCTGAAGCCATTCCTTTATTTTCCTTTTTCTTTCCCCTATTTTTTCCTTCTCTATTATTTCTTTGGGTATTTTATTCAACATCTGAGTTATAATATATTTATCCGTTTGCTCCCCCATCTTTGTTCTTGCTAACGGCAATTAGTACGAAAGTTTTTCCTTCAACTCGTATTCTGTGTTTATTCTTTCCTCCAATTCAATTTTCTTTTCTGCTGATATGTACTCCCATATCTTCAGTAATAAGTACATTCCTCTTATGCTCATTACGTTTTCTTTTTTTATTATTTCACTATCGGTTTCTCCTTTATGATTTCCTATTAATTTCAAACATTTAATTTGCAGTTTATTTATTTTCCCCAAGTATGCTTTTCTCGCCATTCCCCATGCCTGAATTTCATATCTGATCCTCAACTTTACTAGCGCATAATGAACTACTTTTAATGTTTCATTTGTTGCATATTTCTTTAATGTATATAAAGCTGATAAAACTGCTCTTATTTTCTTTGCAATGTATTCCATATATATACGTGCTGGTTAGTACACAGTAGAGATACATGGTACTGCACTCGTATATCGATAAATCAAACGATTACTAATCAGTTCCGAATGTAGTTCGCCGTGTGTACACAGGCGTTACATATAGCAATTGCCTAGTACATTACACATATATCTGTTCAGATGAAATGTACGAATAGGTAGTCACCGACGCTCAGGAATTAAGTATAGCGTTATTGTGTTGATGTTTCAATGTAGGTGATTGTACAATGGTTATGGTGAGTTATTAGGAGGTATTGTGGAGAATGGCGAAAATAATTAAAACTTGAACGAGGAATAGAATGTGTGTCCCATCAATACTTAGTAATTAAATTAGACATTACACTCATCACAAAGCAATTATAATGTTAAGTGTTGCAATTATTTCTTATATGTTTATTGTTCATTAAGAGCATGTGTAACTTGTCAACATCTGGATGTACAGAAACAGTTTGATTTTATAATTGTAGCCTATACTAAATAGACGCATAATACTGAAACTGCACTAGATCTGAAGATGATACTAATTCAGGATGGATATTATTTCATTGCATTAAGATGGTTACACATGCATTTACATGCACACACATGCATTAACATAATTACCATTATCGGCGCGTCTCGCGCATACCATTGTGCTACCCATATGCTTATAACCGCATTGGACATACATAAATTGAATCAATTCGAAATTTTCGTTGGGAATGGTAAAATTGAAAAAGATATTTTAACTGGAAAATCAGTTTTTTAATTAATTTATGATTCAAGAAACTTTTACGATAAAATTTATAACGAAAATATTAAAAATTACATTAATACTGTTATATAATTCATGAAAATTATTTTCAAACAGTTTCATTTTCGCCAAAAATCAACACTTGCATTTTTTCGGATTCTTTACATATGTAATGTGCAGAACCCTAATATGGTATTTTGAAAATAACAAAAACACCAAATCGTAGGTTTTAGTTTTTTATGCTTCAAAAAATTTCTCAGAAACATACGTACTTAAATAAGTAAACTCAACACATGTCAGAAAAGTACCTCTGATAACAAATTAGGTAATCAAACGTACCCTTTGTTACAACTGAAACGATTGAATAGTAATACACGTTATTAGGCTAATTAGTTTTAGTTAGATACAGATCAAACATAAACTTGGAAGTACATTGTTATTAGTGTATATTACCAAAATCTCTCACTCTAGTTACTTATTCTTAAAGCATCTTACTAGAAGCAATACAGACTGAGAACAGGAATAAATCCCCAATAAGGATTAGTACTACGGCTATTTCGGTTAGATGAACGTTAAACATCTTCCAAAATTTACATGTCAAAACATATTCCCCTCCTATATGTTGTTACTACAAAGCGCAGACAAATGACCATATAAAAGAACTATGAACAGGTTAGCAAATTACGAGTATTATATTGGTTGGACTCAAATACTTCGTCAAAACCTATGCAAACATACGAGAATACAAGGGAATTTAGTATGGGTTAGAAAATTATTAAATTGTTTGGTTAAAGCCTTTCCTTAATCCCTGTTTTGGTCATATCTTATTCCTGAGTGAGGGTGCTCAAGCAAAAGTAACTGTAGAGAAAACAGGGGTGAGTGTAAGAAGGTTCATTTTCAGTCGACTCTTTTCGGCAGGAATTTTTTCGACATGATTCGTTTCGACGGTAGCGAGCTAGGGTTTTTGTTGAAACCTTTTTACGAAGTACCTACGGTGTTTTTAAAATTTCATCCGTTAAACGTTATCATTAGTGTTAAAAACGTGGATTACTAAATTTATTTCTTCATCACCTATTAAAGTGATCAGTAATAATCACAAAATACATATTTTACATAATTTTAGTAAATTATTCATTTCTCTTAAACATTTTGAACCTATTTTCATTTTTAGGATTCCGCACATTTATACGAAATCATAATAAGGTGGTTTAAAAGCAGATTCATGCCGAATCGTTCCTGTCGAAACGAACACGTTGGCGAGAGGGCGGTGACCCCGATAACAGTAATAATAACAATAGTAACAATAATAAAATAATAATAATAATCCATTATATAATTTTTGAATGTTATCTATTAGTAGTATAACATTTATACGTATTTTTTGGGGGGGGGGGGGGGGGGGGAGGCTACTGTAACACAACACATTAGCTATGTTATTTGTATGTATGCGCATGTCCTTCCAATTTCATTTCATATTAGAATACACGTATTTACAATTTAAGTAGCAATCTGCCATTTCTCGGGAATTTTAAGCAAGTGTACATATTCCAGATACCTTGGTGTACCGTTTTTGCAGCAATATTATTATATTAACGATTAACTTACATTAGTTTGTTAATATTTTAAATTTTCAGTTTAAAAAAATACGCAAACTATTTAAATATTAAAAAAAATCATAAATTACAGAATAAGTACAAAACTATGATAAAATTTATAATAACTGACGAAAAAAAATTTCCTACGAAAAGCATGAAAGTAATGATTAACAATAATGAAAATATACTTTATATTAAATTATTAAATGATAAACCTTCTTCAATTCAAACAGTGTAAAAATATCGACTAGTAAACTTCACTATATTAATAATCATTTTAATGGTTTTTTTTTGGTTTTGTTTTAAAAATTCAGTACATAAACACGAGCACAATCAGTTAAAATAAAATTAGGTTCCCTTTGAATAAAATTTACACTTAAAAGGTTCGCAAGAGAAGCCTTTTTTTCTACGAATATCGTGTTCCAGTTAATTAACATATTATTATTCAGTTATTACCTGTAAAAATCGGACAATTTTGCAGGCTAATAAACCAGCTTTCCATGATATTGATATGCGCCATACTATATCTGTCAGTACGCTTATCAGTCCCACTAATAAATCTAGATAAAAAAATTAAAAAAATTAGTCATTCTAAGATATACTGTAACGCGTTGAAGTTGTAAAGTTGTTCGTTTCCGTGTTTCTAAATTGTTTCCTTTGACTTAATTCTCAATATTTAAGGAAGTTTACGTTTGGGTCATTTACGCTGATGCTGTCCGATGAGGTGCATCCGCGTGACGTGTCGCATATTCGTTTCAGTATAGTTTCTCTCTCGTTACAGATGACAGATATATCTATCGATCCTCCACAGTTTGCTTGCGGGTCAATCAAAGTCTGCTTCCGGCTTTTCTTTTCCGTTTTTCTCTCGTTCAATCGCCTTTATGTCCCTTTCACCCTCCAGAGCTCAACTATACCTGTGATGCGAATTACGTCTTATTCGAATGCCTCTATATTTCTTCCAAACGTGCTACCCTTTATTCCAATCTTCTGAGTCTTTGCGTCCCTACTCCTTATAGTGCCCACGTCATATTCTCCCCACTCCCAATATAGTTTCTTTGTTAGTCTTCTTTATCGTGTCAATTTATAATATTTCACTGCGATGAGTATACCATTCTCACTCCGTTTACAAATGGAAAGATTTCTACAACACAATCAACAAATACCGATATAAACATACAACTGATAACAAGTAATAACTTTTCAATTAATAATAACTTATCGACAATAACACTCTAACATCAGCGGCGATATTCCTAGTGAAGCAAACGTTGCCGTTTCTAAAAATAAAACGTCGCTACATAAATTGGATAAAAAAAAATGGTAAAGTTAGTCCAATTAAAATTATGCACGATAAAACATCCGACTCAACGGCAGAATGGTAAATAGTAAATTATCCAAAAAATAGCAATAATCGACATAGACACAAGTAAATCCCATTTTAATGTGTAAATTACATGGTACATTTCAAAAATAAAATTAAAAAATTAAAAAATAAAAAGTTTAAGAAGTAGAATGTGTTGAGAGAGGTGATAGTGTTAGTAAATGTGAATCAGTTGCTGGTTGCGGGTTATCAGATGCAGGTTGATTTCGCCTTTACGGGATGCGTGCGGTGATTGGACAGCATTAGGAATCTAAACTGAAGCATCAACGTACACCAATCCGTCAACGAGGAACACCGACCATCTATACTGTTTTAACTCGAATGCACGTTTATTTTATGTTTAATGCATAAGATGTTAATTTATGTATCGAAGAATTATGGATTACAAAACGCAAACGTTCCCTAATACAGTAATGCAGAAATGATTTCAACATGTTTCGATATTCATATATTTTAAATTTTACTAGCGGAGATTTATATTCATAAATGCTTGGTTTTAACATCTGTTGCAACGGTTATAAATATTGAAATTAATGAACAACTTACTTTAAAGTAATTTAGGTTTTTTTATTTGGAAAGAATTTTCGATAAAAATAATAAAAATAGTTATTGCATTTACAAAAGTTTTACTTATTAGAAAAAGTGAAATATTGTTCATAATTCCAGCAAAAATTTAAAAGCATATGAAGTGGCAAAAAAAAAAAAGAATTATAAGTATTAACAATAACGGTAATAGCAGTAGTAATAACAATGACGCTGAAATGGAAGTCACTAATATTAATCCTAATAACCCGGAGCCTGCGTCTAACGAGGTTAACTCCAACAAGAGAGCCAGGCCACCGCCACCCATTATGGTAAAAAACGTGCAAAATATCACCAACTTCAGAGAATTCCTACTAAAGATACCTGATATAGAATTTTCACTTAAATCCACGCTGTCGGGAGTGACAATAAAACCTTCTAACCCACTAAGTTATCGTACCCTTATAAGGGCTATGAAAGATAGTAATTATTTATATTATACTTACTCCCTAGAGGAGGATAAACTGTTCAGGGTAGTGTTAAGAAACCTGCACTGTTCTACTGACCTAGCTGAACTAAAAGCAGAGCTGGAGGCAAGAGGTTTTGTGGTAGCTCGGATCACTAATATTCTCAAAGGAAAAACTAAGCAACCCTTGCCAATGTTTTTTGTTGACTTAATACCTGCTCCAAAGAATGGCGAAATTTTCAACATCACGCGCTTATTGAATACAGTAGTGGCGGTGGAAGAACCGAGAAAAGACTCGAGGCTGAAACAATGTAGACGCTGTCAGCTGTTTGGTCACACGGCCAATTACTGTAACCTTCCTCCTCGTTGTGTAAAATGTGCAGGCAAGCACGACACTAAAACATGTACTAAAGGCGTCGATGTGCCAGCAATCTGTGCGCTATGTGACGGAAATCATCCGGCGAGCTACAGGGGATGTTCGGTGTACAAGCAGCAGACTACATTTTATAAGAATTTACGATCAACTTACGCTAGCACTCAAATAAATACCTACAATGCCGCAAGTGGGGATTACAATTGTTCTAGTGTAGTAAATAATAATAGGACTTATGCCAATGTTGTTAAAGCTAAACGCGTAGATTTAGATCTAAATAATGTATCCAGCAGAGGACATCTGAGTAACAGTAAAAATTGCTACACCGACGATGGTATTACCACTGCCAGTAATAACAGCAACAGAAACAATGCTGATATGTCCTCAATGCTATCTGCATTTTTGAACGAATTTAAAAGCGTAATTAATCCATTAATTTCCTTACTAACTAAGGTTATTGAAAAACTACTATCCTAATGATAAATGAAATAAATAACATCTCTCGTCAGTCACTAGTGATTATGCTATGGAACGCCAATGGCATTGCTCCAAAGAAAGGAGAATTAGAGATTTTTCTTCAGCTTAATACTGTTGACGTTGTACTGATCGTGGAAACGCATCTCGTAAGAAGTCACAGCTTTAAGCTAAACGGATATAACGCCTACACTGCGCACCACCCTGATGGCACGGCCCACGGTGGTTCCATGATATTGGTCAAAAGTGGATATAAGCAATATGAAAATTTTTCCCGAAGCACATATGCCTATCAGGTCGTTGCCGTGAACATAGAAACATTCGCAGGTGAAATCGCCGTGGCGGCAATTTACTGCCACGGAGGATTCGCAATACCAGACGTGGAGCTCAACAGTCTTTTTAACAACTTAGGAAATAAGTTCATATGCGGTGGTGACTATAACGCGAAAAGCTTCGCGTGGGATTCTAGGCTAACTAATCGGGCTGGGAAGAAGCTTGATAGGTGCCTACGGAGTAATTCACTTGCCGTCCTTTCACCAATGACGCCCACGTACTGGCCTGCGCATGATAATAGACTTCCAGACATATTGGATTTTTTTATCATCCGTGGATTACAAAGATACAGCAGAGAATGTAGTACTGTTAATGACCTCTCTTCAGATCATATTCCAGTTGTTGCCGTCGTAGACGTACGCCCGAGGTGTATACCCACCCAACAAGGACTGGTTAATAAGTCCACAAATTGGGACCTCCTTTGTAGCATAATCGAAAGTAATATCAATTTAAGAATTAAAATAAAGAATAAAGAGGACATAGACCTAGCGGTCAAAAATTTTACCAATCTAATTGTACGCGCCTGCCATGACTCGACTAGTTATACCTCGGATAAACGGCGAGTCAGATTCATTCCGGTCGAGATTAGACAGTTAATTAAAAAAACCAGGGCAGCCAGGAAGAAGTGGCAGCGCAGTCGCTACCCATCGTTAAAGAAACAGTATGCAACTCTGCAAAATGCGTTAAGAACCAAAATCAGCCTGTATAAGAACGAAACGACTCAAAGGAATCTGTTAGCAATGAACACTGATACCGCAGCCTTGTGGAACAATACGAAGAAATTGCTACAGTACGAAAAGGAACAATTCAACATAAAAGTAGACAACAGTTGGGCCAAAACCGATAAGGATAAGGCAAACGCATTTGCAGAACACCTCAGCTCAGTTTTCACACCGCATCCAGATATGCGCATTGAGCGCTCAGAACTGATGCAACGTATGTCAAAGGTTCCCTGCACGTTAGGAAGATCAAAAATGTTTACGCCGAAAGAGGTATTCGAATGTCTGCGCAAGGCACCGCTACGGAAAAGCCCTGGAGCAGATAACATCACTGGCGAAATTATCTCACGACTCCCACCGAAGGCAGCTACCCTGTTGTGTTACATATTCAATGGAATATTACGAACTGGATACTTCCCTGAAGCATGGAAGAAGTCAGTAATAGTAATGATCCCCAAGCAGGGTAAGCCGAAAATGGACGTTTCCTCTTATAGACCTATCAGCTTGCTCTGCTCCTTATCCAAGGTGTTAGAGAGATTAATCCTAAATCGTATTCAGCCGCTTATAACCAGTCACGGTATTATACCGAGTCATCAATTCGGGTTTCGCAGGAAACATTCTACAGTGCAACAGTGTCATCGGTTAGTAGATGCGATTTCGTCAACTCTGGAGAGGAAGGAGGTATGCTCTGCAGTTTTCCTGGATGTTGCACAAGCCTTCGATAAAGTGTGGCATCCTGGATTACTTTGTAAATTGAGGCAGTTTCTCACTTCTGATTTATACGCGTTACTTCAGTCGTACTTGAACAGCAGAACTTTCGTCGTAAATATCAATGGTTGTCTTTCAAAAGTAGGTATGATTCTATCGTCAGTTCCGCAGGGTAGTCTGATCGGACCTCTTTTGTATTCAATCTACACGGCAGACATACCGATCAGTAATCAGACGATCCTAGCAACGTATGCTGATGATATCGCCATTCTTGCATCCAACTCAGTGGTCACGTACGCGAACGTTGCTGTACAAAACCACCTAGACAAGCTGGCTGAATGGGCACAGAGCTGGCGCATAATGTTTAACCCCAACAAGTGTCAACACGTCGTGTTTACAAACAGGAAAATTAGCTGTCCAGCGGTGAAAATTGGCAACGCTCAAATTCCCCAAACCAACTCGGTACGGTATCTCGGCATGTACCTGGACAGGAGACTTACTTGGCGAATACACGTGGCACAAATCAGAAGAGCCATTGCTGCTCGCGCGAAGTCGCTACATCCGCTTTTGGGACGGAAGTCTGCTCTCAACTTAACTACCAAACGAATCATTTACCTTGCTGCAATCGCTCCCATTTGGCGCTATGGAATTGAATTGTATGGAAGTACTTGTAAAAGCAACCTTCGAAGAATTCAACAGCAGCAGTCCAGGATACTCCGCACTATCACGTCTGCTCCACCTTACGTGTCCAATTTGACGTTACATAATGACCTCAGGGTCCCATATGTCAGTGATGCACACATTGCACAGTACAAAAGATTGTTTGACAAATTCGAGTGTAGCAGCAATCCTGTCATCCGTAGGATGCATACGGACAGTCTTCCAGATAATCCTCCAAGGCGACTTAGAAGGAAATGGTGTCGGGATGCTATCCCGATCACTTAATTCCTCACTTTAAGTTACTTGCATAATAACATGTACTTATTCTTAATCACGGCACGCGTTCATTCCTATAATTGATCCTCTGAACATTCTTATCTTATTGTGTTACTCCCTTTCCCTTCTCACAACCTAATGTCTCGCTGGAGTCATTAGATTTTATTATTATTAGTTCCTCTTCCTACAATATCGCCGTTGTTTGCAGTAAGTTGTGCTGGTATGACGTATAAAAAAAAAAAAAAAAAAAAAAAAAAAAAAGTATTTTGCGCTGAATTAAAGTTTGTGATGATTTTTACAACTATCATCATTTTGAGATATTAAAAAATGAATGAAACTGAGTGTTCGGAATTATTTTATAAGCGCTGCTAGACAACCGCATCTACTGCGAAGTATGTAACATTTTTTATCGAAATGACAAAAAAACCAGTGAAACTGTGTTCTTATTATGAATTGGCACTTTAATTTGATATTATACAATCATTTTAAAATATACAAATTTGCGTCTTGTTTGTAATACGGACGGTGTAAGACATTTGAGAATATAAAACAATAAAATTATAAACATTACAACAAGCATTAAATAAACACGAATTAATATGCCAACTAGTATTTTTTTTTTTTTTTTTGGGCTCGTCAACCAAGGACCTTCACCCAGGAACAAAAGGTAAGGAAAGAAGTCGGTTATATTTTGATCCGATCAGAAATTTTATCTCAAAAGGAACAAATAGCAGGAAAAATTAGTGGGGAAGGAAAGGACAGGATATAGGAAGCACAATAAGGAGTGGAAAGTCCAAGCTTCAGCAAATAAGAATACAAGGCAGAACGCTCCACAGAAAAAGATAAACACTGTGGAAGAACACATGATCGGCGTCGCAAATAACTGCATCATCCGGGTGATGGAGAGGACAGTGTGGAGAAGAAATTAAGGAAAAAGCGAAATTTAGATAATGGCAGCAAAGAATGGCCAAAGCGCATACGAACAATGTGCAAACAACTTCAGAAGGCCGAAGGGAGGGATGCAAAAGAAACCATGAATATGCAGGAAGAGTAATTTAACTGACAGATGAAATGAATAATTATTAGAAAAGGAGGAAGCGTAAATATCCGATACCATGATCTGATATGGAAGCGTTTACAAATTGATAGGAGGTTATCGGATTTAATTTAAAAAAAAAAGAAGGGTCGAGAGGAAGCAGCAGCAACCCGAGTACCAAAGAATCTTCATTACCAAATATGCTCGCGAGTGGCTAAGTACCCACAGTAAATCAATTTGAACGGAGATAGGAACGATTGTGAATGAGTGAACCTATACGGAGAACAACAAAGTGTCACACGTATGATCAGGAAGGTGAGAGGATATGGCCTGAAGGGCGCTCAAAGAGTCAAAGATAATTAAAAATTTAGAGGAAAAATGATTCGAGGAAATGAAAATAATAGAGGGAAGGATGGTCAATAATTCGTTTATGAATATGGAACGGAAATAAGGAAGGCGAAAAGATTCTGAGAGGTTAAAACCAGGAAGGATGAAGGAAGCATCAGCACCACCAGGTCTCCTCGAACCATCCGTGTAAATGGTAACATGAGAGGGAATCAGGGAATTGATAGTGCTGTAGAATACCTGTTTAATTACGGTTTGGGGGAGGTTTTTAGAAAAAGAGGGAAAAATAAATACTTTAGGGGGTTAATAGAGATCAGTGAGGTTAAAGGAAAAATAGGGGAGATTATTAAAAAAGATAGTGTAAGGCCAAACTGAACAAAGACGATGTGAAATAAATGCTAGAATAGGGATTTTGCTAGGAGTAAAGTGCCAGCTATTATAAATCGAAAGGAAGGACTGAACAAGAGTAGAGGACATGAGTAGAAGACGATTAAAGAAGGAAACGGTAGTCTAAATACGAATGGACAGGGGTGATGAATTAGATTCAGCAAGACTAGTATATTAATTTATGTTTATTTAGCATTTGTTATCTAATGTTAATATTTTATTAACTACACAACAAACGTGTTTGTGAATATGCGACATTTGAGAACATATCAAATGATAATCTCATCTTTCAACAGAGATTTTTTATCGTACCTGTTTTTGAGTAAAGGTCTGTTTTTATTTCTATACTATATGACACCGTTCTCCTTTAATTTTCTTGGATAAAGCGTGTGTAACATGTAGCTTGTTTGTTTTTTTCGTTGTGCGTATTGCGCAGAAAGCAAGCTGTGTTTAGAAGATTGACGATAAATAAATCTAATTAAAATTTACGTTCATGAACATAAATTATTGTTTTTTTGTTACAAAAAGGTGTTGAGCCGTGGTACACTTTGGTAGTTGTAAACACTTTGTGTTTTTTGAGTCACAAATACACATTAGTTCAGTTGGGTAAAATGCAGTTGATAAATGTTATACGCAACTATTATTTAAAAAGGGTAAATGTGTTCGTTTAATACTGAACTATTAGATTTTCGATTCCGGTCAAGAGTTTCAATAATATAAATGTTACAACTGTAGACGTTTTTGAGAATTTTAAATAATGTATTATTATTTTTACACGGTCAAATGCTTTTTTTGTAATTGGTGAAACAAATGTATACATATATTTGTTATATGATACATGTATCTAGACAGCGCTGAGTGAATTAATTTGGTGTAAATATTGCCTCCCCTTCACCAACAGCATCATGATAAATGAATTGCGTTTTATCCGTCTCTTCTTCACATCTGCCGAAGATGTGCAAATGTGTAAAATGCTTTCAGAAAGAAAGTATATGTATTGGTGCAAATTACGAAATAACATAACGTTAGCATTATAAGCTGAACTAGCGTATCGACGAATCGTCTTACCGCACGACGCAACTGTGAAATCATCATCATCATTATTGTTGCATTTCCAATTCGGGAGGTTGCACGTCACGAATATTATAAATTCCTACATCTGGCTAATTTTGTTAGTAGGAAGAAGTCTTTATTCATCATTTCCATTCTCCTTCTTCCTCTTGGAGCTTTTCCTTTAATTTTCCCCTGTGTGACCAGATTGAATGATTCAGCTTATTACGATGTTTCTTGTAGTTCCGCCTGATGCCCTTTAACCTGTTGTTCGGCGACGATACTAGGGATTGTCCTCTCGATTCTTCAACGTGCTTGTCGTCGCCTGTAGAGTGCCGTGCCGACATGGGCGCGGGAGGACACGAGTCTTCCTGTATTGCTGCAGGAGACCGCCTATTGCCTAATATACTGCTTCGAGTATATCCCATAGGTACAGCATTTGAATGATTTTCTTGACACGTCATAATATCGAGAAAGAAGTGTTCAGTAGTGGTGTCCTGTTGCCTTTCGCCGGATTTTCTATCGGGGTTTACTCCCTTAGCCGAAGGGACTCAGTTTGAGGGTGCTGGATACTTGCCTACTCGCTCTGAATTGATATTCATCAATTCGACTGGGGCACTTACGTCACGAGCGAGTTGCTGATAGTCTGCTGCTGTAAATGCGGTAGAATGCTTAACGGAATTTATTGGTAAGAGTACCTTCGGCAAGTACAGCTCTCTCCGTTTTCCTATCAGCGATGTACTGTGAGTTCTGATTTAACGTTCCTAATCAGCGTTAAGCCCGCCAAAATATAAAATTATCACACTACACGACGTCGGTGTACAGAACTCACGTGGCTGTTATTTCGTTTCTCCGTCAATGAAGCTAGCACTATACGACGATCGAGTAACTATTTGCAACTTATGAAATACGATTGTAAATTATTACAGACTATAATTTAGCAAAACGTCGTTGTAGGAAAAAATTTAAAAAAAACAGACCTACGAGAAAATACAACGGTTAGCTAACCATCATGCCAAGTTTTATTACAATTAAAATTGTGGGTTATGAATTCCCCGATTCTAGCAATTTGTGCACTCTCCCTCTGGAGGAATGATATTTGAGCTATCAGAGTGTAGCACGAGACGTTTTAGTATAATTTTTTCTACCACTTTGTTTAAATTACTAAGAAATAGGACGAATGTTGTCGACGCACGAAGGATCTTATCTAGGCTTAGGAAGCGCGATAATTTCGGAAGATTTCCATTGTTGCGGATGGTAGCCGAATTGGAACATATAGCATTAACTAACAAAGTTATTTCAGCTAGGGCTGTCAATAATGGGAGATTTTTTAAAGATACATTAAGAATATTATCATAAACAGTGGATTGTTTTAGTCTAAGAGATTTTAGGATGCGATGCATCTCGGCTGGAGTCACGACGTTTTAAATTCATGCGGTGCACAATGTGACTTGAGGTAGGTGCGAAGAGTAGAGTGAATTTTAAAGTAGTAGGTGGTGGCTAACGATTCCGCTTTTCCAAAATCAGAGTACATGTACGAGTTAGTACTCAGGTCAAGAAATGGAGGGAGTGGCGAGACTTGACTGTTAAAACTCTTGTAAACTTTCCAGAGGCTTTCGTCTTTAGTAGTAAGGTTGGATAACTTACAGTTGAAGGCCTCATTTTTATTTCTAACGAGAAGTAATAAGCGAACAGCTTTGGTAAAGAAGTTTAAGAATTTTTTTAATGATTGACCACATGCTGTGAAATTGAAACCTAAGTAACAAGTCCGTTTTATTTCGCCTTTTTAATACTAGATTTTTTCTTAATGTTGTTTCTTTTTTTCTTTCGACCCCGCATTTAAACAACATTGTGGCCACTTTCAACATACGAGTAGATGAACTCTAAATTCAAACTAACCTTCTCATTTTGAACGTATGAGATAAAAAAACAAAACCAAGGACGTACATCAATCGAGAAAACAAACAACAAAAATAAAAAAAGAAAAAAAAGTTTTAAACTACAACCATCTAAACCACAATATTATAATTGACCATGCACCTGAATAAGACAACCAAAGACTAGTCTTTATTTTATTTAATTTATATGCGACTTTAACACAACACTATGAGGTTATTTAGGTTATTGATTACAAAGTATGATATAAATTACAGTTTTTGAGGAATAGGAAGAGATCATTTATGTATGGACTATTATTACGTAATAATTGGGATAGGTTTGAGGATAGATTAAATTTTTAGCGGGGTTCGGATAAATTATTGCAACTTGTTAGGATATATCGGAGAGTAAGTTAAGGAATGTTACTGAAGGGACAGGATGGAGGCGGTATGTTATTGAAAAAATATGAATGGGTTACACCGGTATGGCCGATCCTTAATCTAGTTAAAATGATTTCTTCTTTTCGCGATTTTCGATCAAATGACTCCTGTTCTTCAGTCTTTTCTTTTATGCCTCTGAGATGGTTTGTGGAGCAGGTCGATCTCCATTCCGCGTTCCACAATCTTATAATTTTCTCTTTATACGCGGTCTTTAGATCGTCTGTGGTTATTATGGTTTCGGTATTAGTATCCAGGAACAGCGAATTCGATCTCTTTGCTAATTTATCTGCGATTTCCTTTTTATTCCTTTATGACTTAGGGATCCATACGAATAGAATATCCAGTCCATTTGAAAGTAATTCTGTTATTATTTCTTGGATTCTTTGCACGATATATATCGCAATCGGATATTTGCAAGGGCGTTAGCCGAGTCATGTGTTCACGACATTGCTTGTAATGCAAGGTATATTACATACAGTTCAGCAGTTTTAGCTGAGCTCCATGACGGTAGTTTTTCAAGAAAGTCGCTCCGGCCGCCATTGCTGTTTTTGATCCATCGGTGTAACAGTGTACTCTGTTTGGATACCGTCCTAAAATACTATTTAATCTTGACTGTATGTCTACGGTACTAGCGGAGTTGTTTGATAACTTCAACAGCTCGTCGATGATTTGGATTGACGGTATTGACCATGGTGCAGGACGTACGGCGATCTGGGGAAGCGAGCGATATGTTTTCGGGGTATGGGAGATTCGGATATTTTCCTCAAATTTTAACGCAATGTGTTGATTACCCTTTGGGTTGACTTGTATTTTGTTCCGATAATAGTCGTTAAATAGAAAAGATTTCCTGTTGGTAAATCTAGCATAGCTGCTGCGGCGATTAGGAGATTTGCGGTTTGGATCATTTTTCGATATTTGCGAGTGGGTTCGTTAGCTTCTGTACAGAGGCTTGTCGTCGGTGTGCGGTTCTGGACGCTCCTGTCGCTAATCTAATGTCTTGGTGATGAATGCAGTCTAGTTTTTCGAAGGTTGTGCGGCTTGTTGAACTATAATAAAGTTGAGCGTCATAGTCCAATTTTGTTCGGATGAGGGATCGATATAAATGTAACAGTATGCTTCTGCTGCATCCTATATCAGAGTGGTTGAGCAACTTGAGAATTCCTAGAGAGCGGATGCATTTCGAACGTATGTACACGTTATATGATCCTTCCATGATAGCTTTTTATCAAGAAGAATTCTTAAAAACTTGACTGTTTGTACTTCTGGAATTGGTTTGGAACGCAGTGTCAAAACTATATTTTGTTGTTTGCTTATTCGAGAATATTATGTAATTTATTTTCTCGGCCGATATTAAAAAACCGTAGTGTTGATGTTGTTTATTTATCGTTGGCTGTATTATTTGTTCAGCGATTTCGAGCGACAATGCTTGAAGAGATATGCTAACATTATCGACGAACATTCTGATAGAAACTGGCTTCTCGACAACCGAAGTAATATTGTTTAGCGCGAGCAGGAACAAAGTGGCACTCAAGGGTGATCCTTTCCTCTGATAGAATGTTGTTGCCTATTCTAACTCAAATCTGTCTGTCAGTAAGGAAATTTTTGATTATGTTTGCTAAATTACCATCTATCCCTATTTGATGTAGTTTTTTTGAGAATGAGGTAGCGCTGTACACGGTCATAAGACTTAGAAAAATCAAAGAAAATTGCCACTGTGGAATTCGAATTTATGAATGATCTTCTGACGTTCATGATCATTTACCTCTAGCTAGCTGCGTTGATTGTTGCCGTCTAAAACCATATTGGTGGATAGTATCTTGTTGGCTTCGAGTGTCCATGAGAGCCTTTTGTTTAACAATTGTTCTAATATTTTACCTAGTACGCTTCTGAGTGATATTGGTCTATAGTTGTTAATAGTTCTTATTCGATTTCGGGATCAGGATTATGGTGGCGATTTTCCACCAATCTGGGAATGTCGATTTTTTAAAAGCTTTGTTGTAAATTGCTAAAAGATACTTCTATATGTTTTACCATTATTATTGGGTTAATATTGTCTGGTCCGAGAGCTGTATTGTGATAATGCATAATGTTAGTTCTTGCTATGTCACATTTATGTTGTACGATTCTTCGTTATTATCATTGAACGGGATTGGAGTTGTCTCTGCATTATTTTTAATGTTCAAAAACAGTTGTGAGTAGTTGTGATCAGATGATATCGAAGCGAAGTATTCCGCGAACATGTGGATAGGTTCTTCGATTGTCGTTTGTCGTCTATCGAAGTTATTGGAGATAATTGTTTCCGACTCTGTATTTTTTGAACATTTGCTGATTTTAATGAACTATTGAAGTTTATCTTAAAAATAAATTTATTCCAACTTTCCGTTTTGGCTTTCCTAATCGGATGTTGTGCTTCAGCTCTTTGCTTTTTGAATGCTTCCAAGTCTTCTTTTAACTTAGATCTGCGGAACTTACAAAATGCTTTTCTCCGTTTCTGTATAGCCAAATGCAAATCTTTTGAAGCCTAGTCTTTAAAACAAAGTAAATACTGAAAACGTTATAAGGAGGAAAAACTGACAAGGAGATTAAGTTCCAGAAAATTTTTTTTCACACGTCGTCAGCTACATAATACAACATTCAATCGAACCACACTAAATGCTACTCTTCTAAATTTTAATAGGCAAATCATGAATGATACGGCATAATGTTCTATAAATTTGGATCGCATAATTAACTCCCTTATGAGCTGCACCTATAGAGCTAAATGTTGATGACAATTGAAAAGGATATGGTTGAAGTCCCAACAGAGTTCGTTTTGGGATGGAACGTAAGAAATGAATTTTCTCTTAAGTTAATTTTACGAAGATGTTCTGAATATAAAAGATGACTGAATAACAGCGTAGACGCCTGTAACGTCAGTTTATAGCTTGGTGGCGTGCTGCTTTTTATCACTTACCCTTTCTCCCCGCTAACATTTTCCCGTCCGCTGTCCCAGAACTTACATATTACACTTATTGCACAGCACTTGGTACAGTTGGTTATTAATATTGTCGTGATCATGGAGTATGTAACTCCCAAAACATGTCGGCTATATTTTACATTTTTATACATAATTTTAATTTTTTATAATACGTGTTTTTATATATATTTAATAAAGTGACAAAACAGAAAATCGATACGAACATTTTTATAACTGAAATTAAAAAAAAAAACCAGTAGACAACGAATCGGATTCACATCTGCCAATGTTAGATATTTATTTAAATAGGTTTTTAGTAGTACAGCTCAGTGTGTTTTACTCTGATGATGAATAATGTAATACATATTATTCGAAACTTCAATGGAAAAATTTTACCGAAAATAATACATAGAAGAATGGTGTTTCTTTAATATATATATGTTATATTTCAGTCCTTTTTATTACAGGACAAAGGCGTTGTTTATATTTCACTTCATTAAATTAAAGTTACTTAATATTTATTTATTTATTTTTTGAATTAATTTTGCATTTCTTTTTTGTTGTTCATGTAAGTTATTTATAGGTACATTTGTTAATTTTCTTGATTAAAATTTAAATATCAGCTTTCTTTGAAATAAATTTAATTTTTTATTTCGTTGAAATTTTAAAAAAAATGCGGCTTTTTAGTTTGTTTTATTTATTTTTTTTGGTTTTTCTTTTTTTACCTTTGAAAAGTACTAGGGGGGAAAATCAGGATTTGTCGTTGATATATACATTTCTGAAAAATATAAAAAGTTGTTTTTCAAAAGAAAAAAATTGCTATTAATGACGTTGCAAAGAAAATGCTTAATATTTCCTATAAAAATTCAGATGAAATTGTTCGGTTTCATCTCGAACCTGCTAATTTTGGAAATAGGTATTCAGAATTTTTATTTTTTCCAAATAAATAGATAATCTTATAGATTATGTTAATGTAGTACAAATATATTAAAATATGATGTAGAGTAAATAAGAAACAAATCACCGAAATCATGTCTAGATGTTGGAAGAAGTTAGACATTTTTCGTTGATTTATAGTGCAAGTATTCCTCCGACGGATTTCGATATGAAGAATTCAGTTCCCACAGAGCGGCGCTTGAAATCTCAATTTTGCTTCCAACTTATTTCAGAGTTAACAACGCCAGGAGTGATGGATACTTTCTACAGAAATGTAACGTACGCATAGTTTTCAGTTATGAAAAAGACGAGACTGTTATTTTTTGATGTAGGTGTAATTTATTTTATAAGCCCCCCCACCCCCACCCCCCCGCCATTATAAAGAAATACTAACCGATAGGAAACTGTTCAAAAAATCGACGGTAGACCAATACAGTTAGCTACCTATTAATGTAGAACGTACGGTAGGTTGCATTAGAGGTGAATCATTGTGGCACTTGATTCTGCCTTTTTGAATGGGTTACACACCTTAATATGCAACATTTTTCTGTTGGATAGAAAGAGTTTTTTACGAATTTGTCTGTTCTGTCGCCTATTCCACAGCCAGGCTAAACACTTTAAAAATAAAATCGATTATTTAGCAAATTCTAAAATAGAGTAAAGACACGTAAATTTTGTTTGTACGCGTAGATGGATTAAAGAGTCCTTAATTTTATCTTCTATTTTGGTTAGTTGAAATTTTTACTCAGTAGTGTTACAAGCATATTAGCGGAATCAGCATTGGTGGCTTTTAAAATGTTGTATAAAGCGCTTAAATTTACATAAATTTTTATTTTTATTACGCAGTATATTTTTAATGGAGAATGAAG